>OY998181.1:59886925-62286925 GCA_963921935.1 Galeruca laticollis | reverse complement strand
CGATTTATTCTGCGCTGGTTCGATGGTATGAGAAAACATTTAACATCATATTTTTCCGTTCCTACATATCCTTGAGCGATGCGATAGCTAAATGCATTCTGTTCTCGAAGGACCACTCTAAATTGACCGTTAGAGACGGTTTAAAAGTCAAACGGGAGTAATAGGAAACTAATGAAAACGAGACATAATATAAATATACCTTATATTACGATTTATTAGTCAATCGACTAGGATTCAGGAAAAGGTATACAAAAACCAGAAGTGACCGGATGTTTATATCACTTCACTTAGTAAACAATTTACTGAAATATTTTCCCTCCAAATCTATCAATAATTAAATATAAAGTTATTACAAACACACAAATCTAGAAACACTGATGGAAGAGAGCCGGCAACGATGTAAAATGTAACTAATTTAATTATATAAAAATATTGTTGAATGTTCAATTGCCATCAATTTTATGCGAGTTAATACAACTGAAGAAAATCTAATCTTACTTGCTTGGTTCCTTAATGCACTAAAACACTACTTTAACTAATTATGGTGGCGAACTACATGTTTACTGTTAGACGGTTCAAGGGAAAAGAGACTATAAAATGTGAAATGAACGTCAGCCGGCTAGGGCTAGCAAAAAATTAGCGTTTTTTCCTATTCGTTTCGGGATCGTTTGTAACAGCCGATATTGAAAATATATGAATCGTTAGATTTGTAGAAAGAGAATCACTAAGTTTAAAAGGGATTTTAAACATACTGGGAGGGGCAAGGTTTAAACTATAGTTTAAACAATTTAAAGTGTAATAATTATAATCCAACAGCATTTAATTCGCTAAAGGAAGTGGTGCTAATTTTACGATGGGCCTGGTGTATTCACCATCGGCAGTCTTGAGTTTGACTGCTCGGACCTTATCATCCTTGCCTGTGAGAACTTCCGTTATTCGGGCCAACGGCCAATTGAGCGGAGGTCTATCTTCTGACTTTACTAATACTAGATCTCCTATTTTGAAATTTTCAGCAGGTTTTTTCCATTTAGGCCTATGCTGGAGTTGGTTAAGATAATCAATGGACCACTTACGCCAAAAACTTTGCTGGACGCGGGTACATTGTGCCCAAAATGATAAGCGGTTTAAGGGAGTTTCACAGACATCCCTTTCTGGAAAGGCAGTCAAAGGTGCTCCAATTAGGAAATGACCAGGGGTCAAGGGTAAGAGGTCGTTTGGGTTAGAAGAAAGAGGAGACAGAGGTCTGCTATTTAGAATGGCTTCAATTTGAATTAGGATAGTGGATATCTGTTCGTATGTGAAAACAGACATTCCTAGCAAACGGACTAGGTGGGATTTGGCGCTTTTAACGGCTGCCTCCCATGAACCTCCCCAGTGTGGGCTACGGGCTGGGATAAACTTCCATGAGATCTCATTATGACTCAGGAGGGTTTGAATGTGGTTAAAACTCTCGTGAGAGCGGAAAAAAGAAGCCAGTTCTTTCAACTGATTGTTAGCTCCAATGAAATTTGTTCCATTGTCGCTATAGATAGTATTTGGATTTCCTCTTCGCCCAATAAATCTTTTAAGGGCGGCTACAAAAGATTGAGTTGAGAGATCACTGACGACCTCAATGTGCACAGCCTTAGTGACCATGCAAATAAAAATGGCTAGGTAAGATTTCAATAAAGGAGAATTCTTCAGATGTGAAGAACGTGTTTGAATAGGGCCGGCAAAATCAACTCCACACTTAGAAAACGGTCGGGAAATCTGAACTCTATCTGGAGGTAATGGAGCCATAATCTGGGTGCCCATTTGAGTATTAAATCTATGACACAGTACACATTTTCTCAAAAGCTTTTTCACTTGACGAACTCCTCCCAGTGGCCAATATCGCCTGCGAAGGTTTCCGAGAACATTTTGAGGACCACTATGCCCTAGACGTTTGTGCTCTTGCGAGATCAACAAAATTACAACAAAATGGTTGGATGGTAACAATAGCGGGTGCTTCTGGTCATAATTTAGATCGGCGTACTGCAAACGTCCTCCGACCCTTAATAGTCCAGATTCATCGAGGAAAATGTTAAGTGGTAATAAAAGTTTATTTTTTATTCCTTAACAAACAAATTTCTTCAGAAAAGCACTCTTTCTGAATTTGTCTAATTATAAAGTCATGGGCTGATTTCAGTTCTTCGACCGACAAAAAAGTTCCACTTTCTGTTGAAAGTCGCCGAACCTTCGCGGCAAATCGAAGTAGATAGGCAATTACGCGGTGTAGTCTTCTAAAAGTCGAATATTTATTCAAGATTGAATTCCAAAAGCTTTCCTGTGATAATAAACCAACTAAATTTACCTTTCTCGTTTCCGGTAAACTTTCGACCATACGAAAAGTGTCTAATGAATCAAATTTATCGGTTTCTATAAGAAAATGGGGGCCATTAAACCAAAGCATTCTGCTCTTTTCGGAAAAACAACCTCTAGATAAGCTGTCGGCAGGGTTAAGATGAGTATTAATGTGTCTCCAAATGAAATTTGAACCATTTTCTTGAATGATGAGAACTCGTCGGGATACAAAAGGTGAAAATTTACTTGCTGTATGCTTTATCCAGCTAAGAGAAACAAGAGAATCACTCCAAAGATTAAGACTATCAAATTGAACTAAACTAGAAAAAATTTTAACTATTCGATTAGCTAGTTTGGAGACCAACTCCATAGTACAGAGTTCTAGCTTAGGAACAGTCAACACCTTTTTCAGTGGATTTACTCTCGACTTGGCAGCGACTAAACGAGATGACCTAGAATGGTCGGAGTAACTAACTACAAAATAAATGCAACCACCGTATGCTACTTGGCTTGCATCAAAGAACCCGTGGAGGGATAAGGAAACGACTTTTTTGTCTTCAGCTAATCGTCGTGGAATAGATACATTAGTAATTTCCAATAAGAGGGATAAGAGTTTTTCCCACTTTTGTAAGATATCTGCATCAGAAATGGGAGAGTCCCAGCCCAGATTGAATTGCCAGAGTTTTTGCATAATCAATTTGCCTGAAACCACTAAAGGATTGATAACTCCTAATGTATCATACACGCTACTTAGAATTGATAATATGATACGTTTGGTTATGATGGGCATATTTGGGACTACTAAAGTTTTTATATTCAACGTATCAGAAACGGAATTCCACTTTAAACCCAAAATTTTACCGGATTCAGTTAAGTTGAGATCTAGTTCAGACTAGGAAACTAGCGATTGCTTGTTCAAAAATGCGACAGAGTTTGATTTCCATTTATGTAGTTCGAAACCGTGTCGGTTTAGGACTTTGTTTATTTCTATGTACAATTTATCAAGGTTACGGTAGACATTAGTACCGCTCAAAATATCGTCCATATATGTTTGATTCAAAAGCGAATTTTGAGCTTCTGAACACTCCGGATTTCTCAAAGCTATTTCCTTAAGAACGCGGGTGGTCAAAAATGGAGCACAATTTTGTCCGAAACTAAGACTAGATAACTCAATACATTTGAATGAGTCGGATGGGTCATCGCGCCACAAAATATTCTGTAAGTGGCGTTGCTCCGGGTTGATGTCAATCATTCTATACATCATTTTGATATCTGCATAGAGGACAAAACGAAAATATCGAAATCGGCATAATATATCAAATAAGTTAGGTTGAACTTGGTAGCCTTTAAGAGTTAAGTCGTTAAGAGCTATTCCCGAGTCAGTTTTTGCAGAAAAATCCATTACAACTCTCAATTTGGTGGTGACGCATTCCTCTCGTAGTACTGCCCGATGAGGGATAAAATATTTAAATTCAGTACCGGAACGGTTCATTAAATTCAAAGGTATTACTTTGGCATGGTTCATTGTCAAATATTCGACTACAACATTTTTATAAGATTCAAAAAACTTGAAATTTTGTAAAAATTTTTTCTCTAGTGCGAAAAATCTCTGCCTTGCCATACAAAAAGATTGTCCCAGTTTTTTTATTTTTGTCAGTGGAAAGCTGCATATCAACCTGGGATCTGACGGAAGGTAAAACTTACGTAGTAGACAGGAAGAGGTTTTCTGCAATTTGATCTTCTATTTTAGACGACTCCGATTCTTTGGGCACGTCTTCAATTTCCCAGAATTTTTCGACGAGCTGAGAAAGGTTCTCAGTACTGTTTAAGGTTTCATCTTGTATGGATAAAAAGGACAACATAAAATTGTTTTGGGACGACTGTTTGTCAGCCACTGATGGAGAGATTGGTCCAGCAATTACATAACCTAAGTGTGTGTTTACTAACGAGGGCATATCGATACCCAAGCTGAAATTTTCATTACGTAATAAGCTAAAGTATATGTCAGCTCCAATCAAAATGTCTATTTGGCCTGGCTGAAAAAAGGTAGGATCAGCTAACTCGATCCTAACATTTTCTGGAAATTTAAGTTTTTCCGTTGAAACTGAGAACTGGGGCAGTTTATCAGTAATCTTTTCAATAACCGCACAAGATACAGTGAAGATCTTTTCGGGATAGACTTGGGAACCGAATGAAATCTGGATAGAGTCAAAACTTTGCGTACAAGATTTGCCACCAAGGCCAACAATATTGACAGTCCTTGACTGTCTATTTATGCCCAAACAACTTGTTAAATGCGAAGAATCTACACTCATTTGACTGGCCGAATCTAATAACGCACGAGCGACAATTACCCGACCGTCTGCACAAAAAACGTCTACAAGGGCTGTAGGTAAAAGAACAATTTTTTGTGAGAAAGACATTGTGGAAAAGGAAGTTACATTATCCTCTGGTGCAACTAAGTTATCAGGGCTCTTATTGGTTTCTGGTGGTTGAACAGTGACGAAGCTAGAATTATTGTTTGACCTATTTACAGAGTTTCTGGATTCAAAATTTACATTATTTGGTTGACGACTATTTGTTTTGGTTTCAGCATTACTAAGGTTATTACGTTGTTCATGTGAATGGCTGTTTGGACTAGATTCGAAGTGCAGAAAGGAATGGTGTTGCTTGTTGCAACTCAAACAGCGTTTCAAAGATTTGCAGTACGCAAACAAGTGTTGGGAGCTAAGACAATTTAGACATAAACCTTTAGATTTGGCTAACTGGTACCTTTCCTGGGGTTTCAGGGAGAGGAACTTTCTACATTTATACAGCGTGTGATTTGGCTCAGAGCAACATGGACATGAAGTTTTAGCTTGATAGTTATTACTATTGGAACTACGAAAATTGTTTGCATGAGAAGTATGGTTACTATTGGAATTATCGATACGACTGAAAAGATTCACTTTTGCTCTAGGTTGATCAAGAGGTTTAACGGACCTATTATTCTCAAACAAGTTCAAGCCCTCTAACCTAGTGTATCGTTTTTTGAGAAACTGGAAGAAATTGTCACAAGAAGGAATTTTGTCAGCATCCCTACTACCTTCAAACTCTTTCCTTGATTGGAAGTCTAATTTCTGTTCAAGCAAGAAAACTATAAGCGACTCGAAATTCACTTCTGAAGTTAATCCTACATTTCTAATTAAGTCTAGCGTTTTTTTCGCTGTAATATAAAATTCTCGAAGCTCCGTTGGATTACTTTTCGTTACGGGTTTCTGTTCCACCAATGTTTTATACAAAGTATGTAATAAAGTGACCTAATTGTCATACGTACCCTTCAAAATGGTTAAAGCAACTTCTAAATTTTGGTTTGTCACGCTTAAAGAATCTATTAATTGCAAAGGTTGATTGCGCAACAATGATTTTAGATAATAAAATTTTTTTCCTTCTGACTTGAGCTTTGAGTTATTCAATACTAGAGCGGAGAACAAATCAAAAAAAGAATGCCACTCTGAGGCATCCCCCGAAAAGGGTTTAATATTAATTTTAGGTAAAGATACGTTGGAAGCGCTGGTTTCCAGTACGGCTTCCGAATTATATTTGAATTTATCAAGACGTGATTCAAGCTTGGCGATATTGAATTCAAACCGATCTGAATTGGCATCCTCCTCAGATGTACCTTCCGAAGAGGCTTCCTCATCAGTTAATGAAATAATTTCGCCTTGTATTTGGCGATAGTTTTCGTAATAACCTATAAGACTATTCAACTTGACCGTTAATAGATGAGCCTCCTCGCTACCGTCCAAATTATTTATGAAATTTTCTAATCGACTAAGCTGTGCTTTACAGCCTCTGAGTTTATTTTTGAGATGCTTTAATTCAGACATTTTGAACAAAGTATGTATTCAATCACTGTAACGGCAAACTACAAAAAAATTATAAACGGTTTTATTTAACTCGAATAATGTGACTAAACCATTGAAATACATCAAATTAGCGTTTGTAGCGACACGCATATACTTACACAGTTTGGCGTAAATTGGCGGAAGAAAAACAAATAGCTATCAAATGGATTACTCAAAAGTAATTCACAAATTGTTCAAACAATGTTTGCATGAATAGCACTAATAATAATAAAAAACATAGGAATGGCGTAAATAGCGATGATAATCAAATATGACGTTAATTCGTTATGTCAAATTAGTCAAATAAATTGTTGATAAACAACTAACAAAGTAAAATGGCGTATAAATTTTCAATATTGAATTGATCAAATAGATTTTTACTAAATATAGCTAAATATAGCACACAAACTCTCTAAGCAAAATTAACAAGAAAACCCAAATATTGAATTAAATATTTTGTATCAAATCGATTGACGATAAATCGCTCACATATTATTTTAACAACATTTGTGTAAATAGCTAAAAAAAATCAAACATGTCTAGCAAATAAGTTTTTGATATCAATATCAAATAAATTGTTGATAAATAACACACAAAGTACGCGTAAATAGCAAAAAATCAAGTATAGCCAATAAATGGTATAAAATCAATGAAAGAAATTGTCAAAAAATAATTCACAAATTATCAAAACGACATTAGCGTATAATATCGAGAGAAATCAAATATAGCAAATAAATGTTTTGTATAAATGGCGATGGAAAATTAAGTATTCAACAATATTGGCGTAAATAAAGAATCTAAATATAGTAAATATTTCTTTTTCACATCAATAAAAATCTAATCCTATAATAGATACAAATGACCACCCAGTAGACAAATATAATGATAATATATTATTACAAAGAGTTTTTTATAAATAGATGTTTACAGTTCCATAAACCACACATTCCATTGAATGTAGATAAAAACAAATGTTTTCCTTCGAACACTTGCTGAAATATTCTCTGAAGAGTGCAGTTTTTTCTTTCTGTCGGCTAGAAAAACAATTGCCGGCCGGCGATAGCTACCTCAGTTGTTCTGGTCGAACGACTGTCTTGAATTCGAGGTTGCCGGTTCTTCCAAATATTCCGAAATATAGGACTAGCTGAATACAGAGTTCGTAAAACAACGATTGCGAAAATGGAATTAAATACACGATATACCGGTATTCAACTGGTGATTATGAAGATAAGCTGGAGAATGTCTCACTCGCGTTGTAAATTAATAACTTAATTTCCGCGACGTAGACCTTCTGGTTTTGTAACCTTGGATTTCAATATTTAAAAAAGATATTGGAAGAGGCTCTTAGCTTTAGGAACTCTATCCGGCTCGAATGGCCAAAAAGAATATGTAGAGGAAGGGAATAAAAACTTCGATTTATTCTGCGCTGGTTCGATGGTATGAGAAAACATTTAACATCATATTTTTCCGTTCCGACATATCCTTGAGCGATGCGATAGCTAAATGCATTCGGTTCTCGAAGGACCACTCTAAATTGACCGTTAGAGACGGTTTAAAAGTCAAACGGGAGTAATAGGAAACTAATGAAAACGAGACATGATATAAATATACCTTATATTACGATTTATTAGTCAATCGACTAGGATTCAGGAACAGGTATACAAAAACCAGAAGTGACCGGATGTTTATATCACTTCACTTAGTAAACAATTTACTGAAATATTTTCCCACCAAATCTATCAATATTTAAATATAAAGTTATTACAAACACACAAATCTAGAAACACTGATGGAAGAGAGCCGGCAATGATGTGAAATGTAACTAATTTAATTATATAAAAATATTGTTGAGTGTTCAATTGCCATCAATTTTATGCGAGTTAATACAACTGAAGAAAATCTAATCTTACTTGCTTGGTTCCTTAATGCACTAAAACACTACTTTAACTAATTATGGTGGCGAATTACATGTTTACTGTTAGACGGTTCAGGGGAAAAGAGACTATAAAATGTGAAATGAACGTCAGCCGGCTAGGGCTAGCAAAAAATTAGCGTTTTTTCCTATTCGTTTCGGGATCGTTTGTAACAGCCGATATTGAAAATATATGAATCGTTAGGCCGGCCACACACGTAACGGTATACATGACAGGTAAACCTGTACAGGTCACCTGCGCAGGCAAACCGGAGCGTGTGTGCCAGTCGCTGCAGGCGAAAGTGCACAGGCGAAGCGACCTGCGCAGGTCACCTGACAAGAACGGAGATTTGGTATTTTGTACCTGCGCAGTCGTCAGTTATACCCTAGACCTGAGCGTATGTGTGAGTACGTCCGGTCGCCTGCGCAGTAGTTTTGTTTAGCTCAGGCTCCTTCCTGTGAAGAGAGCGTCTTTTGTCTTTGTGTTTTGTAGTTAGCGCACTATCTTGTAGCTACTGGTGCTAGTGATGTCGAGTCGTAAACGCAACCAAGTAATTGAAGAGTTTATCGATATGTATAAACTCGAGCCGTGCCTGTGGTGGGTAAAAAGTAAAGAGTATCACGATCGCGAAAAGAGAGATGCAGCTTATGCGAAACTTGTGCTCAAGTTGAAAGAACTGGAACCCGATGCAACAAAGAAATCTGTGATTAGAAAGAATAATAGTTTACGAAGCAATGTGCGTAAAGAGAAGAAAAAACAGGACATGTCAATGAAGTCTGGTGCATCAACCGACAATGTGTACGTACCTAAATTGTGGTACTTAAATTTGTTCGATTTTCTTGGTGATCAAGACATTTCCAGTGCATCTAGGTCGAATTTAGAGGAAGAAGATGGAAGCGAGTTTGAGGAAGTAAGTACCAGACAGATCAATTACCTAGTTGAACAATTTATTTGAACTACACTTTAATTTACAAGTTAGATGTTAAATTAGATGTTGATTAAATGTTGAATGGTAGAATAAAACAAAACAAGTTTTATGACAAAATTGATATGTATTAATGTATTGTTTGTGCATGGATTGGTGAATGTCATTGACTCAACTAAGCTAAAAATATATATTCACTTCATAATGATTCACTTAGTCTTTAACTTGAATTTTTGTTTCGAAGAACACGTTGGTCTTGCCATGAAAGTTTGCCTTCATTGACGAAATAGGTAGCAAACTCCTCTCTGAGATTTTTGGCGGCCACATTTACATTCCCTAAGCTCGCTCGTTGTAATGCAATCATATTCGATTAATTGGTATCTAACCCAGCATTAGTAGTAGCACCATCGTCATTCTCTTGATACGTACTGTTTGGTGGAGCGTAAGTGGTAGGATGTGTTTGCATCAAGAAATTATGCAATGCACATGTTGCCATTACTACCTTTACTATGTTCTCTGGCTCCAAATTTATTTGAGTATGGAATATGCGAAATCTGGAGGCTAGTATTCCAAACCCATTCTCGACAACGTGCCTTGCCCTTGAAACTCGGTAGTTGTAGATTTCTTTCACAGCTGAATCTAGTTGTGCTTGTCTGAAAGGTTTCATCATGTTAATTGACAGGGGAAAGGCGTCATCTGCCACAAACACGTAAGGCACCTCTTTGAAATGTTCAGTAACATTGCATGGTTTTGGGATCTTAAGTTCATCACTCTGTAACTTTTCATGAAATTTAGTATTTTGAAGAACACCTCCGTCAGAAACACGCCCATTGGTCCCAAAATCCACTAAAAGGAACCGATATTTAGCATCCACTATTGCAAAAAGTACCATACTGTGTCTGCCTTTATAGTTGTAATAATATGATCCGGAATCCGCTGGAGGAACTATGTCTATATGTTTGCCGTCCATGGCACCGAGGCAGTGGGGAAAATTCCATTTCTGTTCAAACTGTTCAGCAATCACTTTCCATTTCTCAGTGGTGTTAGGAAACTGGAACAAAATTAAATTCATAACAACTGTTCTCAACGTGGGTAAACAATGTTTAAATTATGGGTTTTAAAATCAGGATAAACCATTAAATCGACAATTTCCAAACCAATGTAAAAAAGAGTATTATGTTGTGTAATAATTGGATGGGTACACCTAGTACATAAATATTTTTTTTCCAGGAGGACGTTGGTGAAGCAGCTACTACACCGAGCAGAGAAACATCAATCAATAGCGAGGTCCCTTCGCCTGTGGTCCCAAGACCAAACTCAGATACACGTGCGGTAAGCCTACCTCCTTATTCCCGACCTAATTTGGCAAAAAAAAGAAAGTAGAAGACTTGACAACTGGCGTCTTAGTCTCAGTAAGAGACCACTTTCAGAAACCATCACGCCAAGACGACAGATATGATATAATGGGCAAATCCTTTGCAATGCGAATTAGGGCATTAGAGAAACGCCAGGCTTTGATCGTAGAAAAAAGAATCAACGACCTCCTTTTTGAGGCTGAAATGAGTACGTTTGACGTACCTAATACTGGCTCGTACAACTACGGATCTTTGACCAACACCCCTGGGTCAAGTAGGAGCACAACGAGTCCTGCAGCAGCTGTATCTTATGGCCAATATCCATAACAAACTTCACCAGCTGAATTTGTTAATGACGTTATTCCACCTCATCAATCAATGGCAGATTTCTTTGCTAATTATGACAAAAATCAATAGTCTGTTTGGTTTCTTTATTTATATTCAATGTCACTACTAAACATTTTTGTTTTACCAAACAGTTCTTTTTTATGTTCTACCCACTATCAAATATCATGTCTCTGTACTCAGTTAAACATTCTTTTTAAAAACTGTAACGTTGCTATGAAATAAAGTAGAAATGTTTAATAACATGTGTATATTTCAATTTTGACCTACCTTGACATTTAGAACATCAATAGAATATTCTGTGCAATATGGCTTGACGTACCTGTAAATAGACGTTTTTCAGCACTTTATAGATGGCTTCACACGTCTCTGGAATTATTTTGCCTAGAGCTTGTGGTTATATCAACGTAGAATACTTCAGACACTCGTACGATCGGCCCGTTGCAAGGAACCTCAAAGTCGCAGTTAATCTCTCATGGGGAGAAATCGATTTCCTCATAACCGTGTCTTTCTTTTCAATTAATGGAGTCACGAGTAACAACAGCTGTTCATAGGCGTCTTCATCCATCCGCAAATAATTACGGAAGTCTGAAGGCTCACCAGCCAAGTCTTTCAATAATCTTGTATGAGTGTATTCATTTCTTTTAGTAAGCCACTTTTTACTCCACATTTTACGTTTAAACTTCTTCTTCTTACTGTTTAAAACCACACACAATCCGACTAAAGCTATCATATCATCTTCATCTTGTTGGCTCGCCATCTCTCAACTGAGCTAAACGTACGGTATACCGTTACGTGTGTGGACTCTAGTTTGCACAGGTATACATGACAGGTAAACCTGCGCAGGTTTACCTGTCATGTATACCGTTACGTGTGTGGCCGGCCTTAGATTTGTAGAAAGTGAATCACTAAGTTTAAAAGGGATTTTAAACAGTGTCTCTTTTTGCAATAATGAGGGTAATCATTATATCTAGTACCTACTTATTATTATAGAGTTGACTTTACTCTTACTTTCAGATCTAATAGATGCAGGTAGAAGTCCCCAAAAAACGAAGGAAAAAAAATTCAAAAATCAAAAAAAGTAAAGGTGGAACTGGAATGGTCTGACCAACCCGAATATTTTGACGATATATGTTTGGAACTTGTAAAGGAACCCGAAATTACTTTGTCACCGGAAAATAGTGGAAAGGAAGTATCTTATTTTCAAGAAATTATTGAAGATACCATTCTAAATCAAATTGTTTACCAAATCATTTTATATGCCGAACAAAAAAATATCAAAAACTGGAATCCTTTATCTTTAGCGGAACTAAAAGCATATATAGGATGCTTGATTATAATGGAGATACATAGACTGCCGAGGTTGGAAAACTACTGGAGCTCAGACCCGTTGTTGGGAGTGACGGGCGTCTCAACTGTATTGAGCTCTAAACGTTTTAAAAAAATTACGGAGGCTCTCCATATAAATGACAATCTTCTGTATCCTCCGCGTGATAGCCCAAATTTTGATAAATTGTATAAACTCCGACCTCTAATAGATCATATTAGCAATCAAATGGTGGTATAGGATTTTTTATTTTCTATTAGATATGAGTATTATAAATAGCTTTATTTTGTACAGCAGATCTGGAAGAAACTCCCACGATCAGTTAGGTTATCGACTTGCTTTAGCTAAACAGCTAATAAATTCATTTAGTTCTCGTAAAAGGCGAGGAAGAGGAGTACATTTTTTGGCAAATAAACGAAGTGTTCCCGATGACATAAGACTAGCTCAAGTTGGGGTTCGCTCGGTTGAAAAAGGCACATACAGAAGGTGTAGGATCTGTAGTAACAAAATAAACCAAAAAAGAACGCACTTTACCTGATCTCATTGCAAAGTGCCCGTTTGTGTACCAATTTGTTTTAAAAAACTACATTCAAAGAAAAAAAATGTTTTATCCGAAGATGGGCGGTGGTAAACATATTCACCACTACAATTTTTTTATTTTTTTAATAAGTTTTTGAAAATGAGTTCCGATTTAATTTGAAAAACTACATTTCAAGTCAAAATAAGCATTTTGTTTTGTTCTGAAAAAAAATTGTTTTGTTCGCGGATGGGTGGTGGTAATAGTATATTACACACCGAGGTGGGAAGTGATTCATTTCTGTCGTGAGATCAGTTAGTTAACCAAGACGCAAAGCGTCGAGGTTACATATGATCTCGAGACAGGAATGAAACTTCCTACCCAGGTTTGTATACTATTTTATTTACAACCATCATATTTCGATCCAAATTAATAAATCTCTGTTTCTTTCTGAACATTCCTAAAATATTACATTGAACGACAAATTACCAAGAACGCGGTTTCTCAGAATAATCAAGTAGATATATTGTTATCGTGACTACGGGGTATACAATTGTCACCAATATGAGTAAATGTCAGATAAAGTCAATAAATGTCAGATAAAGTTGGATATTAAATTCGCGAATTATAAATTGGAAACCATGTATTCCGACGAAGAATCTATGGATTGTACCCTCACGAAGCAGCCCAGGGCTTGGTGCGAGAGAAAAGTAAGCATCGGTATCTAAAAGCCATTGAATTATATAGGAAGTGGTGCGAAGAAAAAAAGGTTAAAAATATCGGTTCCGAAAGTGTACTCCTGGCATATTTTGGAGAACATACCAGACAAAAGAAGCCGTCTACTTTGTGGGCAATGTACAGTATGATTCGAACGATGCTAGAAATTGAAGAAAAAAATGATATTTCGCAACATGGGAAACTGCTAGCCTTCCTAAAACGATCAAAGGTGGGCTTTAGGCCCAAGAAATCGAACGTATTTTCGAGGAAGAATATAGAGGATTTTTTAAATAATCTTCTACCGATGAAGGTAAGTTATTATTTGTGATTCTTTAAATAAGTATTAAAAAAAACGTGTTTAAGCTAATACAAGTATACTGGTATTATGGTATTAATTTTTCTTATTGTTTTAGGTAGCAATAATAATAGGCGTAACTGGAGCTTGTCGGACGGACGAATTAGTGAAAATGAAAATGTTGGATGTGGCTTTTTTTGAAGAAAAAATTTCGGTTGTGATTCCAGATTCTAAAAGACATACAAATAGATCATTTCTCATTACTGATCCAGTATGGGTGAAGGTCATTCGAGACTACATAAATTTGAGAAAAAAACATAGAAAACGATAGATTTTTTGTTCAGTTCAGAGGAGGAATAGCAAGAAATCAACCAATTGGACACAATACAATTAATTGCTACTTTTTTGAATTTAGAGAACTGGAAAGGCTTCACAGGACACGCACTCAGAAGAACCGCCGCTACGTTACTTGCGAACAGTGGTGCAAGCAGTGCCGTTCCTGGGGTGGCGAACGCCTGCGTGCAAGAATAATTTTGTGCGCCCCCATATACTATTCTTAAATTTTGATGATAAGGCCAATTTTCATAATCATTTTTAGTTTGAGGTTTAAACTGAATAGTTTCCTTATAGACTAAAGACTAAAGTCAATTTAGTGTAAGTGTTTGATTATGAAAATGGGCGTAATAAAATAAAACAACGAAAAAATATGACAAAAAATTTATTTTCGACATCAAATAAAATAGACTATTAACGTACAATATAGGTCATAAATAAAACACGTCCATTCGGAAATTAACAAAAAATCTAATATAACTCAATTCACTCAACTGAGTGAATTGAGTTGAAACTCTCAAACGGCGCTCAACGCAAACGAATCCGATAACTTGAAAATGTGCAAGATCTGTCTAATACCTAAGTACCTAATGACCAAATGACAAGGTAGTTTTAGAACATAACACGTCTTGCTTTTGCAGATGCAAGCTCATTGATCATTTCATTGTGATTGATGGCTTCACATATTTTATTTTCGATTGAAATAACAGCTAAATCTGAAAGCCTTTCCTGGCACATCGAAGTTCTCAAATGAGATTTCACAAGTTTTAGCTTTGAAAAACTCCTTTCGCCAGACGCAACAGAATTCGGCAGCGTTAAAAATATCCTTAATGCTATAGACAGGTTTGGAAACAAAGACTGCAAATTTTTCTTGGTTATATAATTCATAATATCTATGGGTGAGTCTGAGGTATTGCGAGAGTCTTTGACAGGGTTAAGGATTTTGTATGATGAAATTTCATTGTACAAATCAAGACCATCAATATCCTTGCAAACATTTCCTTCATGGTGAATTTGCAAAGCCAAATCCAAATCTATGCACGATCGTTTAATCTCATCAGAATTTAGGTTTTGAAAATCACTCAAAAGTCCAAATTAATCATTGCATTGCTTCAATCTCTCGAAACGACTTTGTAGGGATTGAACTGTTGTATCCAAAATTTGGAAATAAAAACTGATCTTAAATTTTCGCTTTGGATCTATAACTGGATCGTCTGTACTTTCATATGAGAATTGACGCTTTCTCTTTCGTTCCCTAATTGAAAGAACTGTTTACTCTACATCATTTTTTCCAGCTTCGGCTTTAGCCTCATTCACAAACACATCAAAATTTTCATCTGACCTTTTTTCAGTGAAGTAGTTGATGAGACTTTTTATTTCTCTATGGCATTCATTAACAACTGTATTTGGATTCTTCATCATTTTACTCACTTTATTGACCTTTGACAATACATCGTACCAAATAATGATGGAACAAATAAATTTAAACGTTTTAATTTTTTTTAAAAGTACCTTTGCTGAATGTTTGGTATCCATGTCTCTTGAATATCAAATCAAGTAAACTTCTACAAATCTCGAGAAGTTGAAATCTAAGAGGTTGAACGGCTCTGCTTTCCCATCGAGTTTTACTTACTGACTTTAAAGAGAGATTTTGTGAATTTCACTTTAAAATATTCCACCTATAGGGTGAACCACAAAAAAAATTTAACAGCTCCTGATTAATTGAAAAAAAAACCTACAATCTCGTCTGAGATTTTAGCTGCATCATTAACTGTCAAATTTGATGTATGAGCACAACAAGGCAAAAAATAGCTCTTGGGTTAACATTTTTAAATTGAGCTTGAATGCCCACATGCTTCCCAGACATATTTGCACCATTGTCATAACCCTGACCTCTCATATTAAGAAAATCAATTTCAAAAGTTGGTAGTATCTCATCTCTCAACAGATTGAAAAGTCCTTCTACTGTACTATCCAAAACTTCAAAAAACCCCAGAAAGTGTTCTCTTATTTCAGCCTCATTCGAAGAAAAATGAACAAAGCGAATTATGAAAGTCAACTGCTCAACATGACTAGCATCTGGAGTTTCATCCAAAATTATTGAATAATATTTTTCTTTCTTGAGGCAGTTCAAAATTTCTATGCGAATATTTTTTGATAATAGATGGATTAATTCATTTTGAAAGTGATTGCCTAAGTAATGGGGCATGTTTTTTTTCAACTCTTTAGACCTTTGAATATTGCTCAGGTGCTCCATCATAATCGGATCGAATTTGGCTATCGTTTCGACCAGTTTGAGAAAATTACCATTATTTGATTCGAAAAGATTAGAGCTGTCACCCCTGAATGATAAATTCTGACTGGCCAAATATTGCACAATACAAATCATTATTTTGATTATTGCACGCCATCGTCTTTTTTCATTTTCGTAATGATGTTGTTGCTCTTTATCAATTGTGCAATCTTTGCTCAAACGCAATTTTAATTCGTGCCATTTTGAGCCCCTTTCATATGTTCCATACTATTTTCATGTCGGGAAATATTAACTGAAAGGTGCCTCCAATTGGAGTACCCAGTGGTCAATTGATGAGACAGAGCGCTAAAAACTTTACAAAAAATGCAAAATACGCAATTATTTTTTTTAGAATACACCAACCAATTCCTATTAACTATTTCGCCGTTTGGCAACTTCCTAAGATATTGCGTTACTGAAAATTTCCTACCAGACTCATCAACAGGAAAATTTTCTTTAATTTGAACAGCTCCCTTTGTCACGATTGATTGGATTAGATGATGACTCAAATTATTTGGCCATGTAGGTGGATCAGCAATATCAATATCACTAATATCAGCAATGTCACTGTGCTCAGATCTTTCTTCATTCTCGCTTACCGGATGACCCAGTTCAGGAGTTGGATCAGGTGAAACAGGCGTTCCAGAACTTCCAGACGTGGATGTCTGCTGATCTTCGATAATAATCATCGGTTCTGCAACAACTTGTTCTTCTCTTGACAGAAGGGGATTCGCCAAAGAACTGCTGAGTTGAAGGAATTTGTTCAGCGAACCGCTGAGTTTATCCCGCTCTGCCTCCAATTTCAATCGACGTTTTTTATTTTGGGCTCCAGACAATTTTTTTTACTGCCATCACTCATTTCTGAAGAGATAAAAAAATAATTAGAAAAAAAGCTGACCGGAGTCAAAATATAATCAGAGAACTCTCGAATTGAAATATTACTTGATTTAATAACACGTTTTCTTTCATCTTTTCTTACCTTAAGATTTGAAATCAGCAACACAACGGCAACACGTACTATTATATTCAAATGAAATTATTTATAATCGTCAAAAATCACCGACGAATACTCGATGACTGAACTGACTGACTGAAACAAGCCACATTCTCCTGTTTTATATCACCGCTAAAATCTGGTGGAAAAATCTGGAGCCGAAAAAAAATTTTTTTAGGAGAACTTTTCAGAAAATAATATTTTTTGCACCTTCGACCTCTCTGAGGCACACGCCGCCGATAAATGCATAAAAAACAATAACATGTATATTATTTGTCGAGCGAGCCGCCAAAGGCGAGCGGCATCCTTTGAAGATACGCCGCCGCCCGTAAGCCGAGTGCCGACACGCCGTCAACAGATTTTTTGCATGTAAATTCCAGTGTAGAAGCAAAGTCTAGAAGTTACTTCTTATATTAGTTTACTGTTTCTTCCTGTAATCAAAGTTTAGAGCTTTGCTATAATTTGATTTTTAATACCTTTAATGCCGATTTTTCTTCCAATTAGAAGTGCGTTTTTGCAAGAGTAGCGAATAGTTGAATTTGGCGCCCCTCAAATTGGGCGCCTGCGTGCGGGGCATTCGCTGCATACCCGCCAGGAACGGCACTGGGTGCAAGTGTACTCCAACTAAAAAGCCTGGGAGGATGGAAATCTAGTACTGTGGCAGAAGGTTATGTGGATGGCTCAATAGAGAATAAAACGAAAACTGCCACTATGCTATCCCAATGTTCCATGTCTTCTGTAGCTATTGCAAGTAGTTCACAAACCTCAGTCATTCAACGTGAAATTAATTTGTCGCCCAAAGAGACAACTGTTGGAGCGTCCAGCGCTGATACAGACCTAAGTATTTCAATAAACGATTACAATAATTCAAATTTAACGATTAATATCAATAAGTAGTTTGTTGTATATTAGTTTGTTGTTGTTTTTCATTGTTTGCCATTAAATAGGTATTATAAAATTTGTAAAAAAAATATGTTATTTTTTTAAAAATAAAAAATATTTATCTAGAATAGATGAAATGAGGGCGGGAAATGAGGGCGGTAAGTGAGGGCGGGAAGTAGAGGTGTGTAATGTTACATTTCTCAACCTTCAATGACGTTAGTAATGACAGCATTACATATATGGTTGTAAATAAAAATAATTACCACCATAATTTTTCTTGTTATTTTTCGAATAAATTCTTGCAATTCATTCAATGTGTTTTAATGACTAACTAAATATACCCAATCACACAAAAGTACTTCTGTATTTGTAGTACTTCATTTTTGCCCGTTAAAGGGTTAAATGGATTTCAAACGAGCCTAGTATCCTCAATTCACACTTTGACTATGCAACGTATGCCTATATGTTCACAGTTTCAATCCTAAAACCAAGAAGTATAACTCTAATCTCTTATGTTCTAAGACAAGGGTTGCTCCAATAAAAACAATTACAATTCCTCGACTGGAGTTGAATGCAGCATTGTTAGGTGCCCAATTAATCAATATTTTATCACAATCAGTTTATGTATACTATTGGTGTGACTCACAGATTGTTTTATCATGGCATAAATTAGAACCTAACACTCTCCAGGTATTTATAGTAAATCGAATTGCCAAAATTCAACACTTAACTAAAGCGTCAAACTGAAATTATATTGCTAGTAAGCAAAATCCAGCTGACTTAGCTTCCAGAGGTGTAAAACCCAAAGTTTTGATTGATTCCACATTAGGATGGAATGGTCCAAATTTTCTGAAACTACCTACTGAAAATTGGCTTAACTTATCTTTTAATAATAAATCCGATTTACCTGAATTAAAGAATCGCTCAAACATTTTCGTTTCAAACGTGAAACCAGTTAATTCTTTTGACCTATTCTCAAAACATTCAGATCTTTACAAACTGTTTTTGTATATTGGCTTAGATTTTTAAAAAGAAACCATTTATCTGGACCTTTAACAGTTTCAGAAATAGAAAGTTCAATGTTAAAATTATTACAATTATCCCAATCGGAGTCATTTCATACTGAAATATCTATTTTGAAAACTAACAAAAGTTTACCAAAAAATGCTAATTTATGGACACTTCAACCATTTTTAGATTCAAATAACATTTTGAGAGCTAGTGGTCGACTCAAGTATACTTCACTCAACTATAACGTAAAACATCCTATTTTATAATGTTCAAAACATAGACTCACTCAGCTTATCTTTCAGCATAAACACATTCATTTACTACATGCAGGGCCATAACTCTTATTATCTGCAGTTAAACAAAAATATTGGCCTATTGGCGGCAAGGTTCTGGCAAAAAAAACTGTTTGTTGAGATTGTACGAATTTAAGATAATATTAGATTCTTCCTGTAAAATAATACATTAATTACATTTATATTCCACTCCTCCCTAATAATCATTATACATTTCTACACATACACACATAATTTCTGCTTAAAATTCGTTCATAATATCTACACAGCCTTTGTTTTATATGCTGTGATATCTATTTAACATTTCAAAATCCTCAAATATCAATTTTAACCTTATATCTCCATACAAAAAACTATCTTAAAAGCCTTCCTTATGTATAACGAAAATAACATTTTTCGTGACAAAAAAGCGACCCAAGCAAGACACAATACAACCGTTGTTTATGACGGTTAGAGTTTAAAATGTTATCACCCATTGGCCAATTTTCCACTTGATCTCCCCTACTTACACCCACACTGACCTTCAGTCACCCATCGTACAAAAAGGTACTTACATTTCATTTTCACCGGGCATGTTACCGGTATAATTAAAAGTAAAATAATCATTAACTAAAATCAAATCAAATAATGTGATAAATCATACACCTTATAGCTAGTAAAAAGTGATACAGTCTTAATTGTTCAGCAACCGAACAATACTTATATAAAAAGTTGAATAAAACCCAGTGATGAATATGCACATGCATTTAATTTATTCTACATTGAAATCAACGTAACAGAAAACAACGTTTGCCACATCATAGTAGCTGGTCCTTCGAAATGTATGTGAAAGTAACTATCCTTTCCGCATTTTGCGATTTTATTAAAACAAAGTGAGATCCCGAAACAGAGATTGTTTAATGTGTTTCAAAGTGAAGCCAACTCCAGCATTTGTTCCCATGGCAGGTTTACCAAATGAACGAGTCATTCAAGCGTTTCAATTTCAGAATACAGGTATCGATTATGCAGGCTTCTACCTGATAAGGGACAGAAAGGGTAGAGGAGCAAAATTAGTGAAATGTTACATATGTATATTTATTTGTTTTTCCACAAAATTATTGCATCTAGAACTGATCTCAGACCTTACAACTGAGAATTTTGTATCATGTTTACGCCAACTTACATATAGACGAGGTTTTCCATCTCAAGTCTTCTCGTATAATGGATCTACTTTTATCGGAGCATAAAATGAGTTAAATAATTAGGTACTTTTTTACAAAAAAATGAAACGAAGTTATTCAATCATGCTGCCAATGAAGGTATTGTATGTAATTTTATTCCACCATATTCTCCCAACTTTGGCGGACTGTGGGAAGCTGCCGTTAAATCCACTTAATACCACTTAAAAAGAGTACTAACATGTAATAATTTAATATTTGAGGAATTCAATAAGCTATTAATGCAGATTGAAAGAATACTGAATTCAAGACCTCTTTTTGCAATTTCTACAGATCCCAATGATATTTATCCTATAACTCCTTCCCATTTATGATCGGACGTATAATTACGTCACCACCTTACCCTGACCTCAACCATTTGCCAGTAAACAGACTTTCGAGGCTACAATATGTTCAATACCTCCAGCAGCAATTTTGGAAGAGATGTTTCAAAGAATATGTAACCCAGCTACACAAACAGTATAAATGGAAAGAGCCTCCAACTCCACTTGCAATTGTAACACTGGTTCTTGTTCGAAATTATGCTTCATTATCTTCTAATTGGACTTTTGGACGCATTATAAAATTGATTCCAGGATAAGACAAAAAAAGTCGTGTTGCTGATATCTCCACATCCAAAGGAATCATACGAAGATCAACTCGTCATTTGTGTCCTCTTCCTCTTCAAGAAATGATCGCCATATAGACTATTGAAGATATCCTCCAATGGCGGGGCTATGCTGGAACTTTTTGTGTAATGGAGTTGTTTTTAGATATTTGAAATAAACATGACAACTGTGCATCAAAGGAAAGGGTTGTCTTTACTAAAATCTCCTTGGTGTTTTCGGAGGATCAGGAACCGGGGCGAAGTGATCGCCTCCTTTTCCCAATTTCCTCTTGTGTTTTTGTCCGTTTGTGCAGTGGACTGCTCCGTGTTTTTTGAGGGTTAGAAGTCATTCTGCTCCCACGAGTAGCTAGGGAAGTAAAAAGTCCACCCCCACAGAGCCCCGCTTGTGGGGGTAAGGTTCATTAACCACTTTGTTCCATTATGAACTCAATTACGACAGAGCCATTCATCCCTTCGGTATGGAGGAAACCTTGAGATTTCTGATTTTATGTAAGGTTTACTCCTCTGTTGCGCTGTCCTTAGCTTCGCTACTCATTCTCGACCTTACTAGCATGGGTGGCCCTACCAAGAGTATAATACTCCTACCAGCATCGCTTTCGGAATCATTACAGTTATTATTATTATTATTATTGTGAAATTGACTGTCTCGACCCTTACTTCGTGGAATATGCTCATATTTGTGTTTTTAAATGAAACTCAAGGTCTCTAGTTAATTCCACAATATAATACAAGTTATTGAAAATTCTAAAAAATTGACAATTTTTTAGAATTTTCAATAACTTGTATTATATTGTGGAATTAACTAGAGACCTTGAGTTTCATTTAAAAACACTATTATTATTGTGGTTTATTCTCGCATATGGCGGTCTCTTCGTATTCATCGGCGGGCTGCAAGGTGAGTACTGAGTATTGTACATTTAAAAATTTGCGAACAATCCGGCAAGTGTGAAGTATCACAGACTTCTGCTTATCAGCGATTAATGCTGATTGCAGACCGAGGGTTGTTAAATTATTTTTAAGAGAGTTGGGTACTATTCCAGTTGTACTGATAATTAATGGAATGAATATTACACTGTCTTGTTTCCACTGTTGTTTAATCTGGAAGGCCAGGTCTGCGTATTAAGTTAGCTTAGTTTGAAAAGTTTCATTAATATTAGTTAGGGACTGCGATATCAATAATATACGTAATTTTACGTGATTTGTCAAGGAGAATAACATCAGGACGGTTTGCCACCACCTTTCTGTCCATTAGTACCGTTCTGTCCCAATATAGACGGAAGCTCTCATTCTCCAAGACATTTTGAGGTGTATAGTGATAATACGGTACCGGGTCTTCTGAGAGTTTGTTGATAGATGCTAGTTTCAGGTGAACAATGTTGGCCACGCAGTTGTGGCGATGTAGGTATTCAGAGTGTGCTAGGCTTGTACATCCTCCAATGATGTGCTGGATTGTCTCAGATGTTTTAAAACATTTTCTGCATTTATCATTCGTTAAACTTTCGCTATATATTCAAGATACTTTTTTGTGGCAATGACCTGGTCCTGTATGCCTATAATGAAGCCATCTGTTTCAGGGAATAAAGTGCCACGACTTAGCCACAGATTTGCAGCTTCCGTATCTATCCCCTCATCATACAGATCATGTGGATGTCTTCCATGCAGCGCTTTTCTTTTCCATGTAACCGTTTTAAGATTTACTTGCCACTCTTATTTAAGGGTTTTATGGAGGATTACTTCTACCTCCATGTCATATAATTTTTTAATCTGAAGTATCCTGTTACTTTGCGCAGCAGAAACCGTTTCTAGCAGAAGCCCTTCCTTGGTCTTCTTTATCATCTTCAATGACCCACAAATACCAAATAAAGTTTTCTGAATTAAAAAAGGGTTGACTTTGAAAAAATCACCCTCTTTTCTTTTTATGACCAAAAACCGGGGATATACCACCTTTTCCTGGTTCATGTTGTTGCCCCCAATGGAAGAGGACGACATCTCCTTTTTTTTTGGAGAACTAGTGTTACTCATTTCAAGTCCCACGAGTAGGGAATAATTAAAGGTCCGCTTTGGCAGTGCTCCCATACCAAAGTAAGGCTAGATACAAGTAAGTGTCGCCTGGTACTCACAGGGAATCGATTTTTTATCGCTGGTTTACTCCATCGGCACTCTTCTGTCTGGGTTACCATACCATAGCCGACGGTTTCAGTTTTTCGGCGCCGGAAACTCGCCGCTCGTCCCCCATATCTGGTCAGGACTTGCCTGTGTGTTCGGATGTAACTTGGACATGTTGGATCTTCTACTGGCATTTGTTGGTGCTATCACATCGGCATAGATAGCCCCACTGACCATTTCTGAGCTGTTTTTTAGTTTCACTCCTCCCATACCCGTCCTTGCAGCTCGAGGAGGGAGGAAGTTACTCAGCCACTCCATCAACGACAAGGTCTTACAGCTCCTAGGAGGGATTATTACTATTATTATTATTCAATTTTTGAAGATAACTTAATTACGTATCTATAAACAAAAGAATAGTAGGCAGTCTTTTGAGCTTAAATTTTAAATTTACTATTCGCGATTATTGAAATTACTCAATATTTACATTATATATTGATACAGATTCATAAACACAAACATACTGTTTTGATTATAAATTTCTATAAATAAATTGAATGAAGTATGAGTATTAGATTTCTGCGATTCCTTCATACTGGTTTTAAAATACATACTTTATAATTTCAAGCATTAGCAAAGTAGGCGTTTTCTCAATTCCTTTGATACTCATTGGAAAAGGAATAAATTAGAGTGATAAAAGTACACACGCTACGGTACTTTTTCTCACGAGAATGTCAATTTCCAATTTTGTTGACAACATAACATTTTCATTATAGTGAATTTCGTTGACAGACACTAATATTACAGTTGATTAAAACTTATTATCAAAAAAGATACACCAGGCATAACAATTTAAAATTGTTCGAATTTTACTTTTAACTTTACCTACATTGAACTTGTTTAGTTTTTAGGATATATTTTAATGTAAATATATATATATATATATATATTTTTCTCTTTTTTTTAATATAAGTTTTCCATGCTCCTAAATTGACCGATGTTCATAAGTCAAATGGTTATTATCTTGCCTTATTCGAGGACACCCGGTATACCACACTGTTCTTCGAATCAGGCGAAAATAGTTAACTACTATCAGTCACTTCGATATACGGGTTCGAAGAGAATACATATCTCTATTGTGCCCGATACCGATACCAACCCTAAAACAACAAGATACAGTCCATTTTATTAGAAGGGGAAGGTTGCAACCTTTTGGAAGAAGTCAGGAGAAAAAAGGTAAGAAGTAATCCTTTGACTATTAATTCCCAATCGGTCAACTTTTCTACCCAAATTAAACATCTTTTTTGGCCACTTCGGCGGATTTAATGTTTTTCTCATTTCAAATTTCATAAGTTAAAATATTAATATTTCTATCATTTTAAAATAAATAATAATTCTCGTAATTTAAACACGTAAATTTATTAATACTGAAGGTCAATTGGCATTGGCACTCTTAATTTTTTGCTCTGAAACAATTAACTTTTTGCTAATTACAGTAAATTTATCGATTAGTTTGGAACTTGAAGGCAATCTTTATTTATTCTGAACAACGGTAACACTGTATACAGTTTGTCTCACACTTATTTAATTTAATAATATTTAAAAATAAAAAGAGATATTGTTAATTGTGTATTAGTAACGTATTGAAATAACGTTGCGCTCTTTAATGTGACATATTTCTCGTTTATAGTGGATATTTCATGCCAATATTATTTGTTTTATTTAATAAAACATCTCTTGATAATTCAACTCCTCCTTTAACGTTCTTGTTTTAATAACTGACGTTTAACTCTCGATGTAATAAATGTTGATTGAATACAAAAAGGATTATTTCACCGAAATTTTAGTTGAATTTTTATTCAAGGATTATTTTTGTGATTTAATTTGAACTCTTCCAATACATATATCGTTATCAGTAAGAGTAAACATTTCTAAAAGGTTACTTTGGGATTGTTTATCTGAAATAGAGCAATTTTTCTTCTTTTGTGTAATTGTTCACTTAGCTTTGCATTCATTCTCCTTCACAAATAAATAAAAAAATGGCTGCTAGGTTGCGTCAAGCAAAAACACTGAGGGAATCTGCGGTGGATAGAATTTCAATTCTTCATAATCTGGCAGAACAAGCTAAAATTGACAAAGGTGTCCATAGTCATTTTAAAGCTCGATCATCAGAATTAAAGTCTTTTTACAGTGAATTCAATATTCAACACACTGCTATTATTACAATGTTGTCTGCAAGTGAAGACGCCGACGTAGGTGCGGAAACACTTCTTCGTCAACAAGTGGATGACCAATATTATAATATATTAACGATTCATTCTGAATTATTTGATACTGCTTCTACTCCTGATAACAAGAACCAAACCTCCACAGTCAAGTTACCTAAACTCAATATTCCAGTATTTTCTGGAGACATGAAATTGTGGCCTACCTTCTTTGATTTATATAAATCTCTAATTCATAATAATACATCTCTCTCTAGCGTCGAAAAATTTAGATATTTAATTTCATCACTCTCTGGTGAAGCTCTTATTCTCGTTAAAAATATCAATCTTACGGAAGACAATTATGAGGTAGCATACAAAAAATTAGTAAAACACTTCCAAAATATTCGTGCATTAGCTACGTTCTACTGGGAACAAATTTATAATACTCAGAAAATAAATTTAGAATCTCCAAAAGCGCTGAGGCAAGTGTTGGCACTATTTTTCGATAATTTAGAAGCTCTTAAAAATTTGGGATTGTCGGTGAACGATTGAGATTTTATACTTTTTCACATGTTAAGCAAAAAAATTGACTCTGAAACGCTTCATCGTTTCGAACAAGAAAATCCCTGTCCATCCTCAGATATTCCAAAATACCATGATTTGTATAAGTTTCTTGAGAAACAGAGTGATGCATATGACTCGGTGGTATTGGTACACGCCCCAAAGTAAAGTATTTCTTCAAGTAATAAATCTGCATTCATAAAAACTGCAAAACCGCAAAGTTCTACCTTTCTTACTAATACAGAACAAACTAAATGTGCTCTATGTAAGTCGGATCACTCAATATATAAGTGCTCTACTTTCTCTTCTAAAACGCCTAA
This sequence comes from Galeruca laticollis, assembly GCA_963921935.1. Lineage (NCBI taxonomy): Eukaryota > Metazoa > Arthropoda > Insecta > Coleoptera > Chrysomelidae > Galeruca > Galeruca laticollis. The sequence goes on along the minus strand of OY998181.1, from coordinate 62,260,501 downwards.
AGAGAGATTTGAGTTATCTAAACAGTATAAATGGTGTACTAATTGCTTAGGTAGTAAACATTCTACCAACAATTGTAGTTCCAGTAGTGGATGCAAAATCTGTCAGAAAAGGCATCATAACCTGTTACATTTTGATGAGCTAGGTGCTAAACCTGTCGGTGTAGTAGGCACTACCTTTCCCTCAATTTTCACTAAAGAATCCAGTTGCCATGACTCAATACCAGGTAGTTCTGCTACTGTCTTACATACCTCAGTTTCTTCTTGTAATTTGTTGCCTACTGCTCAGGTGGAGGTGCTTGATTCTCGTGGACATTTTCAAAAGGTTAAAGTATTAATTGATGGGTGCAGTTAAGTGTCTCTTATTACTGAAAAATGTGCTAAAAGATTAGGTTTACCTCGATTTGATACTCCTATGCAAATTGGTGGAGTAGAGGATAGTGGAACCTTTTCCCGCAAGTCCATCCATTGTACCTTAAAACCCCTTGGAAAGACAGTCCCATCCTTTAATATAGATGCTCAAATATTATCCAGAATTTGCAATAATATGCCAGTTCATTCCTTTTCTACTGATTCATTCTCTCACACTGCTAATTTAGATCTGGCCGATAAAACGTTCAACATCTCGTCTTCCATAGACATGTTACTCGAAGTTGACGTATTCTCAAAAATATTAAAACCTGATAAAATTCAAGGAGCAGAAGGTGAACCGACTGCTGTAAATACGAGTTTTGGATGGATTTTAATGGGTAAAATGAATGTTCCTCAGAAAATACTCGTTCATTCCTTCCTATCGTCATGCCTCACTTCTCTAGATTCAACTCTACAAAAATTCTGGGAACTCGAGGGCATCCCTCCATCTTATCAAATATCGGACGAAGATAAGAAATGTGAAACTATCTTCCAAGAGTCTTACATAAGGTTAGCTACTGGTCGTTTCGGTGTTTCTCTTCCCTTCAAAAGTCCTGATCCATTTTTTGGGGATACTAGAACACCTGCTCTTAAGAGATTAAAAGCCATGGAACTGCGTCTTCTAAAAGATTCTCAGCTGTATTCTGAATATAATAACTTTATGAAAGACTACTTGTCTACAGGCCATATGGTCCGGGTAGAACCTCCCTCGTCATTTGAAAGGGTTTACTATATTCCTCATCATTGTGTAAAAAATCCCAATAGTAATACAACTAGACTCAGGGTTGTTTTTGATGCTTCTTCTAAATCTCCTATGGGGATATCTCTAAATGATTCTCTTCTTGTCGGTCAAAAGTTGCAAAAGGATATCGTAGGAATTTTACTCCGATTCAGATTGCATCCCTTTGTTTTTATCGCCGATATCAAACAAATGTACAGGCAAATCTTAATAGCGGAAGAGGATCAGAATTATCAAAGGATTCTCTGGCGATTTTCTCCTCAAGATCCTGTTCAAGATTTCAAGCTTACCACTGTAACTTATGGTGTATCATCGGCTCCTTTTCTTGCGCTTCGCACTATTAATCAATTAGCTCACGAAGAAAGAAAATATTTTCCTCGAGCTGCAACCTCACTTTCCTCAGAAATTTATATTGATGATGTCATAACCGGTGCTTTTACTATAGAAGAAGCGAAGCTTTTGCAGTCTGAATTAATTTCCAAGTTAGCAAAAGGGGGTTTTGTCTTAAGAAAATGGGCATGTAATCATCCCGACTTAATGCAAAATTTACCTCCTGACGATTGTCAACACTCTCTTTCCTCTTTTGACTCTCATGATTTTGTAATTAAAGTCTTAGGTCTAAGGTGGAATAATTCTTTAGATACGTTCTCCTATGAAGTTCAGCCTGTCTCTGGGTCTTGCTCTAAACGTATAATTCTCTTGGAAGTGGCTAGGATGTACGACCCAGTTGGTTTCCTAGCTCCACTTTCCTTTTTTGCTAAGTATATGCTCCAATACCTCTGGAGTTTAGGCTTGGATTGGGACGAAATTCCTCCCCAAGATCTAATTGATAAATGGGCGCAGTACAAGTCTGAGCTTCCGCTCCTCTCACAGATCAGTATACCTCGTTGTTTACCCACGAAGTTTATTTCGTGCGAATTGCATGGCTTCTCTGATAGTTCAGAAAAGGGCTACTCTGCGGTGACCTATTTTAGGTTTACTGGTACAGATAACACCTCTCAGATTTACTTAATTAGTGTCAAAACTAGAGTTGCTCCACTTAAAGTCCTTTCAATACCGCGGTTAGAACTGTGTGCAGCAGTTTTGTTAGCTGATTTAATAGACTTTATACTTGATTTTTTCCAGGGTAAAATCAAAATTGATGAAGTTTTTGCATGGTCTGATTCCATGGTAACCTTATCATGGATTAAATCACCCGCATGGCGTTGGAAAACCTTTGTAAGCCACCGTGTGGCTCACATACAAGAAAGGGTTGCTGCGGATCGTTGGTATTTTGTTCAGACGACTTGTAATCCAGTAGATTGTGCCTCCCGAGGCCTACTGCCGGGACAAATTATCAATCATTCTTTGTGGTTTTTTGGCCCTCCATGGTTGATCAACCCAAGGAAGCAGTGGCCAGAATCTTCAATTTCTGTTGTATCTTGTCCCGAAGAAAAACCATTAGTTCTTACTACTTTCGTGTCACTAGATACACTCGACTATCTCCTAAACAAATTCTCGTTACTAAACAAACTAAAGCGTGTTATTGGTCATGCCTTTCGTTTCATTCATAATATAAAATACTCTACCAATAAAATATTTGGTCCCTTTACTGATTCCGAACTTCAAAGTGCTCTTTTGATCTTGGTTAAAAGAGTACAACACTTATGTTTCTCATCTGAGATTGAAAATTTGATAGCCGGTACGGCTTTATCCAAACCTTTCAGAAAACTAAATCCTTTTATCGATAAGGGTGGAATTCTGAGGGTGGGGGGACGTTTACAGTTTTCAGGATTAGCATATGATCAAAAATTTCCGGCTATTTTACCTCTTCAGCACCGGTTGACTGATTTAATCGTAGAAAGTATTCACAAGGAACACTGTCATCCGGGGCTTCATCATGTAGGGGAGGTCGGGTACAGTTGTAACAATTTTTACTCATGATTTTTTTTCTGTTACTGTCTATAAAATTAAAAAGAAACATAAATGCCTCCATGTGTGCCAAAGATATAGCTATAGAAATAATTAATATTAATGATGTTGGTCACTTCATTAACAAGAAAAAATATATATAATGTGGTTGGACAGAATGTTACAATCGTACCCGCAGGTGTGACAATTGTAACATGCACGGGGGTCAAATGTAACAAAGTCTGAAACTATTGAAAATAATATTTATTGGTGAAAAAAATTAAGAATACATATTTAGTGAAACATTATGATTCTAAAATTAAACCAATTGGAATCATTTCACATTAAAGCCATATTCTTAATTAAAAAAAGAATATAAAACAAGATAATATTATTTTCATTTAAATTAAATAAAAAATAAACACTAGTCACTCTCATCATCATCATCATCGCAGTTCAAACAATAGAAAAAGTCGGATCGTAGCTTATGAACACATGATTCGTGTGCCCATTGTTTGCACTTATTACACTGAATCCATGTCGCTTTGGGTTTCCCGGTGTAGGGTTTAAAGCAATATAGGCAAAATGAATCTTCTGTTTCAGAATCTTCCATTTCAGAATCTTCCGTTTCTTCATCTGTCACACGAGAGGAACCTAGTCTACTATCGATCTTTTTAGACTTCCTAGATAAACTTTTATTATTTGTGCCTTCAAGTTTTTTGGTTTTTGCTTCATCTTCATTTTCCACTACATTTCTTTTTATGGTGTTTGCTTTCTGTTTCCTCTTACTCTGTTCTTCTTCGAGAATCAGCTTTTCTGGCGTATCTGTTAAAATAGCACTATGCTTCTTTCTTCTCTTCGTAATTTGCTTTTTTATGCCACCCGCTGCCTTTGGAAGAGGGCGAATTTGTTCAAGAACCCGAAAGGATTGATTCAGATCTTCTGGGTTATCTGGTCTTCTGCTGGGACCTGGTATAGCTACATTTGCGACACTTCCGTCATTTTCATTGCTTGTAGCCGTAGTTTCTACTAAGTTATTTTCTAGTAAATCCCTGTCAGTTACAGATGAAGGCGAAAATTCGTCGTCTCCAAAAATATCCCTGTTAAAGGGCCAAATTCCTGACACCCTGAATCCTCCCATAATATTTGTGGGTGTTGTTGCTTTTGGAAGTGCCTCAGCAACTACACCGGGGATATCGTATTTAGTCATTGTCTGACCGGGATGCGATTTCATCCAATTGTCCATTGCACCATTGACGTAATGTTTGAAAGGACCGTAGACACCACGGTCCAACGGCTGTAACTTGTGCGATGTATGTGGGGGTAACGACAATAAAACAACTCCATTAGCTCTACAGAACTCTATAGTTGGCACATATAGGTGGGAATCATGATTGTCCAACAAAAATAGAACTTTTTTTTCAGGTGTGGGTCTCACATGCTTTACGAAGTGTTTCATGAAAATTAAAAACGTATCTTCGTTCATCCAGCCGGAGCCATTCGCCTCACCGATACATCCTGGGGGACCATTGCTTATAAAATGTGCTTGAAATTTTTGGCGAGGGAAAATGAAGAGAGGGGGGACAGTGTTTCCGACAGCACTAACAGCTGTGCAAACAGTTACCAAAGTGCCCCGTTCTCCAGAAGTAACTGCACCTACTTGTTTTGTGCCTTTTATGGCAACGATTTTGTTTGGCTTTTGTACGGTGGTGACCCCAGTTTCGTCGACGTTGTAAATGTCAGCGGCCTCAAATTTGTATTTTTCAAGAAGATTTGAGAGATTATCGTAGAATTTGCCGACATTTAATTTGTTATGTTAATCGCACGTGCATAGCTGGTTGCCTCTGGAGTTCTTATAGATAAATTAGGGTGTCTATGCATGAAATTTGTAAACCAGTCCTTACCAGCTTGTTCATTTTCTGACCATTTGGGAGGGACCGCCATTTCGTTTTCTTTCGCGAATTGATACACCTGGGAACAAAAATTTAATAAACATTGGTTTTTTAGGCTTTTACTTGAACTACTAACCAATTTACGAATTTCTTTTGGCGTTAGCCCAAAATATATAACTGAAGACATCCGTATATATCTCAAAAACGCTTCTTCTTGTTCTTCTGATAAAATTCTCGTGTGTGGATTGTAACCCATTTTTGGCATTTCACCATTATTTCGTTTTTTCATATAACGGTTAAGTGTTACGTGGCAAATATCTAAATCTCTTGCTACCTGTCGTTGTGAAAGATTTCCCTCCATTATTATATTAGCTGCCCTTTCCATTAGTTCATTTGAAGGACTTCTGTTGGTTTTTCTAATTCTTTGGCGTGGCATTGTTCCCTGAAACATAGAATTCATAAACTCAACATAAGGGGTACAAATGTAACACGTTACAATTGTACCGACTAGTGTTGTTACATTTGTACCCGAACGACATTTTGAAATGTTTGGCTTAGTTACCAGAACAAGACAAGTCATAACCTCAAATTAGCATTAGGACTTTTTAAAGTCATGTTTGCTCTAAACGTTAACTATGAATTCTTTGCGATAAATGTAAACATGGTATAGGTTATACATAAAAAGGCAAAACACTAAAATTTTACTTACCTGTATTCAAAACAACCTATTTAACATAACTTTTGACTCGTATTACATGGACCGCTCTAATCAACATGCAAACTACTTCACACTACAACCTATTTGTTGGCCACGTTGCCAAATTTAAAAAATTACACTAGACGTTTTTCTATCTGTTGTTACATTCGTACCGCGTTACAATTGTACCCGACCTCCCCTACACTTCCTCATTTCTCAAAAGTTTTGGATTCTCTCCGCTAAACGAGCAATTCGTCGAGTTTTGAACCAATCCCAGACAGCACACAATAACCATTAGACATCCACAAGATATCCTTCATGGATATCCAGTATATCCACTGGATATAGATGGATAGCCTATAGACATACAATGGATATCCATATGTCCGCCTATATCTAGGATATATGTAATATCTTATGGATGTCTTTGGAGATATCTACTGGATATCTGTTAATATCCCATGGATATCCTATGTTTACATTTGGTATATCCAATTAACGTCCCATGGATATTATTAGGATATTTCATATTCACATTTGATATATCCTTCCTCCTCAAACATGAAAATCTGAGAATCTATGACTAGTATCTACTGATGGAAATACAAGGTGGTCCAACAAAAAAACGCAAATTAAAAGTTTTTTATGTCTACAGGTATGGAATAAAATTAAGAGAAAATAGTTAATCCAGTCAACCAGTACAAAATATAATAAATACACAGGGTGGATAGTCTAGTATTTAAGTGGACAACTGTAGAATATTGTGGTCCAATGAAAAAGATTCAAATACTCATCGCGTATGTCTGTTATATTTTGTACTGATTGACCAGAACTATTATTTCCAGTTAATTTTATTCCTGATCTGTGGATATATACAACTTTTGGTAAGCATTGTTTTTGTTGGCCGTCTTGTATTTCCACCAGCAGGTTCTAGTCAGATATTCATCTGTGAGTAAGAAGGTACAAATGGAATTAAATTCTTCATAATAGTAGTATTATTTGACATATAATGGAATTGTATACTATGGAATAGAATGATAGAAAATACTTTATTTAATATAATATACATATTTGCATATACATCAATAATTCTTCTTCGTTATCACCCCGCTCATCAACTCTGCACGGTGATTTCTGTAAGAACGAGAAATGAAAGATTGACGATTTTCAAGGTCAATTATATACCGTATACGCCCGAATAAAAGATACACCTTTTTTTGTAAAATAACATTTTGAAAATTGGCCTGCGTCTTGTATTCGAGCACATAACTGTAATAAGAACATTGCTCACCACCTAAACACCATCATTATTATTTAGCTGAAAAGAATTTTTACTCAAATAAGCCGAGCCACCAGCTCAGTTTATTATGAAACAAAGTAAAAGCCGAGGTAAAACTTATTTTACATTTCTACGCCATGTTATTTCACATTGTATAGATATACAAAACGCTTTTAATGTAGGTAATTAATCATATATATCAATAAAATATAGGAGACGTAACAATATTCAGAATTAAGGTAAGAAACATATGCATACCTAATTTTTTCCCAAATCCAAACTACCGATAAAAATAACCAACCACTTTTGCACGTTTATTAAACTATGATAACCTAACAACCAAAATGACGAGGGAACGATGCTACATCAAACGGTCAAACGCGGCATCGACCAATGAGAGAACAGTGTATAGTTTGTAGCATAGTTTTGCGAGTATTAATATGGAAATTCACTGATGATTCATTATTCTCTATTATAGCATTAAACGTCATGGCATCATATTTTTGTTGTGTTAAGAACATCACGTATTATGCCGCATTCGTATTGTTGATTAAACTCATTATAGTCTGATAGAATTTAGGTGTACCTATCTTTTTTTAATACATTGAACTCAGACAAAAAATGCGACAGAAAATAATAATAGATATCCATGGATATACAATGGATATAATACCAGAAGATTAAGACATTTATGTATTAGAACTTCCTTCTCAATCATTTTTTATGTGATTATTGAATATATTATCAGTAAAATAGAAAATATTTTTTTTCCATATCTATGAAATACATTCAGTGGATATCCATTAGATATCTTACATGGACTGGATATTCAGTGGATATTGGGCTATCCACTGGATATCTAGTGGATATTGTGTGCTGTCTGGGATGTCATCGATGTTTCCGACTAAAACCAGTGTCATATACCCCTTTTATGGGAAATTTACCTCCTCGTCGTATCAACCAAATTAAACCCTTTGCTTGTGTTGGGGTGGATTATGGTGGGCCTGTTTTGGTTACACCTCTTAAGGGACGAGGTATCAAGTCTCAAAAGGCATATATCTGCCTTTTTGTATGTTTTGCAACAAAGGCACTTCATCTAGAGTTAGTCTCCAGTCTCTCTTCGGATGCATTCGTAGCAGCATTACGTCGCTTTGTAGCACGGCGTGGTAGGTGCTCACAGATTTTTTGCGACAATGTTACTAATTTTATTGGGGCTTCTCGAATGCTCAATGAATATATGCAATTGGCTTCGGAGTCAGAGGGAATTAAGTTTTCATTTTCTCCTCCTTCCGGTCCACATTTCAATGGACTGAGTGAAGCTGGCATAAAGTCTGTAAAATCTCATATTTTCCGTGTCGTAGGATCACAAGTTTTGACTTTTGAGGAGTTTTACATACTCCTAACTCAAATAGAAGCCATACTGAACTCTAGGCCTTTATATCCCCTAAGTTCGGATCCAAATGATCTTTCGGTACTTACTCCAGGTCATTTTCTCATGTTAGAACCACCCACTGCAGTGCCTGATCCCGATCTCACACATCTAAAATTGAATCAACTGGATCGTTGGCAACTTTTGCAAAGGCTGCAACAAGATGTGTGGAAAAGGTGGCACACATTATACTTAAATACTCTCCAGCAAAGAAATAAATGGTTAAATAAAGAAAATCCACTGTAACCCGAAGATTTAGTCATCATTAAAGAGGATAATTCTCCATCCTTACATTGGAAGTTGGGTAGAATTGTGAAAGTGTTTCCCGGTTCAGATGGCATCGCCAGAGTGGCCAATGTTAAGACCACTCAGGGTCTCCTTCAGAGACCTATGGTAAAGTTATGCCCTTTACCATCTTCTTCAGTTTAATTTAGTTAAAATACTATGCATTTTGGTGGGGGGTATGTTTAGTTTTTAGGATATATTTTAATGTAAATATATATATATATATATATATATATATCTTTCTCTTTTTTTTAATATAAGTTTTTCATGCTTCTAAATTGACCGATGTTCATAATGTCAAATGGTTATTATCTTGCCTTATTCGAGGACACCCGGTATACCACACTGTTCTTCGAATCAGGCGAAAATAGTTAACTACTATAAGTCACTTCGATATACGGGTTCGAAGAGAATACATATCTCTATTGTGCGCGAGTGCCGATCGTCAGTATTTCACGATACCAACCCTAAAACAACAAGATACAGTCCATTTATTAGAAGGGGAAGGTTGCAACCTTTTGGAAGAAGTCGGGAGAAAAAAGGTAAGGAGTAATCCTTTGACTATTAATTCCCAATCGGTCAACTTTTCTACCCAAATTGAACAGAACTGATTTTTCAAATTCTTTCTGTCCAAAGTTTAAATAAAATACCTATATAAGTTACGTGTTTCTTTTATTTATGAACGTGGTCGTAGAAAAAATATTGTGTACAACTGATAACCAAATCACTCTTGCCGCTCGGTAGATTTGAGACACTAGTCTTAAACTTCTGCGCTGCTGGAAAAAGAAAACGATATAGAAGTTGATAAACTGCAGCGCCATATTTTGCGAAGAAAATATCAATGTTAAAATTCGTTTTGATAATCTAACATTATCTTTATAATGAATTTCGTTGACAGACACTAATATTACAATTAATTGAAACTTACTAAAACATATTTCAGTTAAATTGAAAAATGTTCAAATTTCATTATTAACTATACCTACGTTTAACTAAAATGGTGTCCTCATTGCAAATTACCTACTATTATTCAATATAACCTTCAATTTGCCAAATCTAATATAAATGATAGATATAATCATCAACGTAACAGTTGACGTTGAGAAATAATAGTGTTTACATGCTCGACAATGGCAGACACAATACCTACTGATATTGAGTTACTAGAAAAAGCCGTAGATGAAAAAATAGAAAATTTCGAAATTGAAAAGCACGGCGGCAACGCCATGGGCCAAGGTTATAATGGAGACATCCTGTTTTTAACACTGAAAAACAGAAATACAGGCAAACAACAGCGTGTTGTCGTTAAACAAGTATTCAGTTGTTCATCGGAAAGTGCAAAGGATTTTATGTCGGATAGTTATCTCAACGAAATTAATTTTTACACCAAGGTCATGCCGATTTATGTGGACTTCCAAACATCTTACCCACAAAGTCAACGTCGAAACGACAACATACCAAAATGTTTGGCCACTTCAGCGGAAAGGGGAAGAGAAAAACTCATTTTAGAAAATTTGAAATTTGATAAATACGAGATGCATCCGAAAAAAATTCCCTTCACCGATCAAATGTACGAAGAGATTTTTAAAGTATACGGGAGATATCACGGACTTTCTTTGGCATTCAAAATACACCAAGAAGAAAAATTTTGGGAATTAGCCAATTCATTTAACAATAATTTGAAGAAGTTCATAGATCTCGGTATGTACTTATTCATAATTTTATCTTAAACTGATTATTAAGTGGTAGATAATATTTAGTGACATATGAATTCATCCTTAGATAAATGAACAATTTAATGAAATTTGTTATCTTCCTTGAAGTAGTTTTGGTGAAAAAATATCTTCATATAATGAAATTACTTTTTCAAATGAAACTAACTGCCCAGCAAACACAAAACTAATTAAATACATATATGTATTTTTTGAAATATAAAAGTCACAGTTATTTAAAACTGAAGTCACAACTAGATAATATTTATGTATTAAATATTATATATTGTAATATTTTTCTTACTTATTTAAATACCCAACGGGTGGTGTTCAAGATTAGAAAATCTTGAATTATATTCCCTAATAACACACATTTGTTTTTAAAACGTTCCCATAACATACTTTGGCGACAAACACTTAGTTCCCGGGACAGTTGTTTTTAGTCGCAGATTGTTCCAAGAATGTTCCCGGAACGAAGTTTGTGAGCATTTTGAACATTCCCTGGACACAATATTGGAACATTCCACGAATGTTTCAAATTATTCCTAGAACATTCCTGGAACCTCAATTTTAAAGCATGTACAGAGGTTTTTTGAATGTTTTATGGGATAAATTACAGGATTTTCAAGAAATAAATGAAAAATAATGACTCATAAAACAAATTGTTAAATTCCTTTATTTATTGTAATTTCCTTAACCCATCTCTGCGCTTCCTTTCTTCGGCTCTCCTAAGCCATGCTCCAATGGCTAATTCTGTTTATTTTTTATTTTTTGCTAATTTTGTTAATTCTGCAGCTTCTGTAACAAAATACATGTGCATTATACAGAAAGGAAATTCGATTTTTATTTTTAAATAATATTCAAACTTTTAACAAAAATAAACTGGTTTTCAATTTTATAGTTTTGTTTCTTAATATTTTCGTACTTCAACCTTATTTTTTTCAAATTCTCACCATTTTGTAAAAACTAGTGCACGTAGTGTATCCATGAATAAAATAATACTGAAATTAACAATTATAGGACTAACAAAAACATTCCTACTACGGCCCTGCATAATTGCAGTGTGTCAAACTGCTCCTTCTGTTTTCTTCCTTTTAAGGAATAGAGAAGAGCGATATCAGCTGCTAGGGTTGGCTGTAAACATCTTCTTAAAAATTCGGTCAAATTGACTCCTCCAAATTTGGACAGATAGTTAACCTAAAATTATAGAAGAAAACTTTCAATCAATTCGCATATAATATGTGCTTGTCCACATACGAAATATTTAGCACTTTTAAAAATATTTCTGCTTTGGAACACATATCATTTATAGCAGTGTATGTAAAAAATAAATTACCACAAACGAAAAATTAGATTTGTCTTCCAAAAACGCTTCCAGTTTCGTTAAATCATCTTCGGTTTTTATTGGAAACGACACTTCCACTTTGCTTAAAATATCACCTTTCCTTTCTGACGGTTCTTCTCTGGAACTCTGCAGCAGTAAAATGTGATCTAGTTTGCCATTTACTTCGACTAGCAAATTTTTAATAAAATAAAATATATGTCTTTTTTGCAGTCGCAGTAGACCTCTGAAATAAAATAATTTTTCATATAAGATATATTTAAGCTTACTACAAATATAGATATATTCATAAATTCAGAATACACCCACAGTTTAGTCAAATTTTCATAATTAATTTCTATGAAATGTATTAGTTATTGTACTACTCTATATATATATTGAATGATATTGAAGGTTTTGGCTGAAATAAAGAGATATTTTGGTTTGCTAATACATCAAATTTAGTTAATTAATGATGAACAAAACTATTTTAGGTAAGTATTCACAGTATATACAATGAGTGAATAAATTACTTACTATTTTGAGAATCCTTTGCAGCTGGAAGATTTTGGTTGTTTGTTGAATGCCTTGTAGCCGTAGGTGGTTTAAAAATCTCTAACAAAAAAAAAGAATCACGTCAATACTCATATATTCTGTATTTTAAGGTTCTACTTTATTAAAGACTTCCTGCTGCTTTTATTCCCACGTAAAACAACTAATAAATCTTGAAATGCTACGATTAAACTGCAGATATAATACAATATTCATAGTTAACGAAAACTCATGTCATATAAAAATATCTATTACATGATGCCGGTATAAGAGGTATAAGATATATTCCGTTCTATGATATTGTAAATAAAGTGTATTAGTAATTTTGAAACCAATGAATCCAAAAAATAATTTTTGTGAATATAAGTAAATTTACCCTGACAATTTTACAGAAATATTCAAAACTAAACAATACCTTCATTTTCTTTTGTAAATGCTTCCTCAAAATCATACTGATGTTTGTTAGATGTCATTTGCATTGTATCTAAAAGGAAAGAAAACTAAGAAATAAACATTTTGCAGTTAAGCAATATTATGAAAAATTGTGTTTTGCTTTTGTGAAAATACAAAACTTTCAGTCACTTTTTCATAATTTGAGACGTGTATAAAGTCTGCAGTCTTTTGCATTTCCAATTAAACAATAAATTACCTAAGTTTTCATAAATGTCTCCTGTTCTTTGTATCTTCGGAGGAAGTGGACACTTGAAAATTTTTTTTTGTTTAGGTGTAACCACATCATCACTATCAGAATCTGATAAGTAATGTAGTGGTTTTATTGTGCGCTTTTTGGGAATAAACTCATCTTCATCATCAGTGCCCAGATCACTTGTTAGTTCAGCCTTTTTAGCTTTTTTTCTTGCTAAAGCATAATCATCTAGAAAATTATATTACATTCAAATTTTATCCAAATAAATAAAGCTTTTTAAATCTCTATTTACTCTAATTTCATCGTATAGTATTTAATTTAGGAAAATTGCTGAATTTACTTATAAAACAATTATTGTAATATTTGAACAAAGTCAAAAATAGTTCTAGTTATGTTTACAGCTTCTACATATTAATATTTGCATCTAATTTGGAACGGAAAGATTCAAACTGGATTATTATAATTAAATAATCTATAAATTTTCTCTAGAATAAACTTCATTCTTAAAGGAAGAAAATAATAAAAATTCCATTAAATCATTGTAACAACTGTAGAATGTTCTAAGAGATTATTCAGTACATTTTCACAGTACTCACTAAAAGTAGAATTTCTCAATGTCCGCACTTTATGCCTTGGCCAGCAGGTATTGAAATGGCACTTTCAGATTGCCACATTTAATTTTTCAGCAGGCAGGGATGGCCAAAAACATTGATCACCTTTAACCTTTTAATTAAATCAACAAACAAATTAATTGTTACTAATGTGTAAAAGAGGAAATAATACAAATTTATCATGATACTTTAATTTTACAAATTTTTGAATATTTTCCGACAATGACCAAACTTCAAGTCGAGAACTTTCCTGTGATGCCAAAGATATATTTAATTCAGATGAATTGCAAGGTAGATTATAAAAGTTTTCCAAGACATCAAATTTTGTTCCAATAATTTGTATCTGAAACTATATTTTTAACATTAAACTACTAAACAACAATTATTTGGTTCTTCAATAGACAAAAAAAATTGTTTAACCAAAACCTTACTGAACTGCTTTGGACTTCTAACATTTGGAAGAATTGGACCTCCATAGTGCTCTCCGTTTAACACAGTGACATTTGAATTCTGAATGCATGAAGTAACATTTTTATTTGCATTTTTCCTTTCTTTAATTCTATTTAAAATCTGTTGAAGCGGTTGATCTCCTTTTCGAACCAAATTCTTTGACAAAAGCATATTGTTTTCGAATGGAAATGCACTAACGTTTTCTATACTTCCAAATTCTTTTGAGTCCTCAACAATATGCAATAAATTGTGCACATTATGAGACACGTGTTCTTCTCCATAAATAATTATAAAAGTTTGAATAAAATACTCCAACAAATCATTTGCATATTCAAGATTTTTACATAGGGACAGTAAAATAAAAGCTACATGCAATGACATAAAATTTTGATACATTCCCTCTGGAATATAATCCTTTAAAACTACCGGCCCAGTATAAAACAAAAATCTCAATTCTGTTGCTTTCCAACGTTTTACTTCAGAAAGTGATCTTGGTTTTCTGGCAAATTCTTGAGGTATTTGGGATTTAAACTCCAAATGTTTTTGAGAAATTTGATTCACCTGATGCAATGAAAATTTATATGGAGGTTTACCACAGATCCATAAATTAAGCAACAACTTTTTCATCACTCCAAGGCACACAAGGTGCATATAATCTAAAGGAAAGCTAGATATCATGATCAAGCCAGGTAAATTTTCTAAAACAGTTGTGTCTATGTGATGAGTTTCCTGCTCTTTTCTCCTGAAAGTAGCATCAGTTCTCAAATGAAAGTGATCTGAGAAATTTGGAAACAAACTTTATTATTTTTATAAACACCCTCAATATCACATTTTGAACATGATTTATATCTACTGTGACCTCGTATACATTTTATAAATGATTTAGCTGGTACATCACATATAAAAGCTTTTATTTCGACAGAGTAAAAGTTACCATTATGAATTAAACCATTATTTAACATTGGTATGCATTCATTTACAAACTTAGTTAAGAATAAATTAGCACTTTTAGGTTTCTCAAATCCCTCAAAAAGCCCAACAATTTCAACTTCTCTTTTGTTTAATTGAAATAAACTAATCATTATTGGCCACAGCTGAGTTCCTGAGCTTTTCGACAATGTCAAACCAGTAGATATACTAAGCCGGTTCTGGGACGGAAGTCGGCCATGTTGGATTTCGTTGACTGTGCGCGCGCACCGGAAGTGGCATCCATCTTGTGTCAATGGCGGACGTGTTACGTGTGTCGTATCCATCTTGTGTCAATGGCGGGTCGTTGGCGAGTATTTCGAATGTCGCGACTGTGACGGCATCCATCTTCTGTGACGTCAATCATGGTCCATCCACATGTGTGACGTAGCACTTCCAATTTGGTGGGTTGTGTCGTTGGCGGGTGATTCGAATGTCGCGACGGCATCTTCTGTGACGTCAGTAAAATCCCTACGGCATCCATCTTCTGTGACGTCAATCGTGGTCCACCACAACACTTCCAATTTATAAAATTGAAAAAATGGTCGACCGTGAGATTCGAACTCACGACACACACAGCGACTTTCTCGTTCCTAACACAGTCCCTAACCGTTGCGCTATCGAGGTTATTTGTATAAATTTCTTATTTGGGTTTTACCTTCATCCGTTGGGTGTCAGTGACCCCAGATACTTTTGGCGCTCTTGTTAAAAAAGATAGTTGAGTGGGACGTCTAAATTTCATATGGTGTGTATGTAAAAAAAAATCCGCTTGAAAAAAAAAATCATGCAATTTATAAAATTGAAAAAAAATGGATGTCTGTGAAATTCGAACTAAGAACACACAGCATCTTCTCGTTCCTAACACAGTCCGTGACCGTTGCGCTATCATGGTTTATTTATAAATTGTCTTATTTGGGTTTTAACACTTTGCGTTGGGTGTCAGTGACCCCACGTAATTTTGAAAGTTGCACTTTACATTTTAATATTCCAAGATTGATGCCTTCACAGCATACGAGTGAAATCAAAAGTGTCTATGATTCTTTGTCATAAAATGTATACAGGGGTTGTTTCTTATACGTTTCTTGTTAAAAAAGATATTTAGTTTGTTGAGTGGGACGTCTAAATGGTGTGTGTAAAAAAAATCCACTTTAAAAAAATCATTTATTATTGATATAATAATTACAAAGGTAACGCAATATTTAAAAACCATTGTCGGAGATATTGTACATTTCTGGAGGATCCTCCAGTGGCGTGACAGGAATCACGTTCAAAGTTTCCAGTTGCCAATGATGTACCATCAAACTTGCAGACGTCAATAATGATGGGAAAGACACTAAAAATGTGACATTTCTTTTGTAGAAATTCAGCCTTTTGCTGTCCGCGTACGTAAATGAAGTCTGCAGCATACAACAGCTTAGTTTCCAATATTACATTTATTTCGCTATACTCGATGTCACCTGAAGAGTATCGAATGCCATGCACATTTTTTTCCAGGTATTTCACAGTTTTCTTATCACGCTGACTTAATGTATCAAACGATTGAGGTGGCAAAAACATGTAGTGACTCTGCTTAAAACCAATCTCGATGGTGAGTTCTTTGGGAACAAAGCATCCATCAACGACGAATCCTTGGATGTCCACGAATGCAACTCTCATGATGATGATTGCTAGAATACTAACGTGCAGCAGCAGTAGCACATTCTAGTTTAAATTCTTAACAATTTCGGTGAGGGGGAAATACTCCATTACGCAATCGTGTATTATGATGCAATATACTTTGGTATTTTCGGGGAAACCAATGTTTGCTTCAATGTCAAGTTTTACATCAACTGTAGATGCCTTCATGCTTTCTTCTTGTTTCGAGCAATCGATAACAAACAATGCACGCCTCTTGAATGAGGAATAATCCAACAGAGGACGCTTCTGTGTCGAATTCATATAGCTAGGATAAAATTCAGTATAGTTGAAATATGCCTCATTGTAATCATTCTTGGTAAAATCCAACTGCATTCTTTCATTGGGATAATACTCTCCATTTAGCGATAACCTGATACTTTGAATGTCTGCATTGTCAAATAAAGTTGGATCAGTTGTGTTGTTGTCACGTTTGTTGGTTTGAAAGAAAACAATAACATAACGAGGTCGTTCCACTGAAGTTGTAGTTTTAACAGCCCAAACTTCACGTCTAGCATTTCTGGTGATGGATGGCAGTTCATGTATCTCCCACTTTCTAAATGGAATAACTATAGGCTGATCCTTTTGAATGGTCCTCATCAGTTCCAACTTAATATCATCATTAGGGTAGATATGCTTGATTTTCAATTCGATGTTGGTAATGTTTATGCTAACAGTTGTAGTGGAAGTCACACCGGCAACATTTTTTTCTGTGATATATACACAATCATTATCGTTTCGAGCTCGAACCAAACGTATTGTTTGCCGTCCACATGTAATCATGGGATAGTCATTGAAAATGTTGAAAATGTGCTTGAGAGGAATTTGTAGGTTGAATGATTTATCTGGAGCATTAAGGATGGGATCTTTGGGATAATTCCAGCCTGCTATAGCCATATGATTGGAATCTTCTTGATTGTAGCACGTCATGGCACGTACAGCACTCACGATTCCAGGATCTCGAACCGTTTCCATTTCTCTTGCGCTTTCACTGTATGTGCACGAATCGAAAAGGAAAGCACCAAAATTATTTGCCAGCTTTACATCACCGGCTCCATGTATATTGAGCGAACCTTTAATGCACAACAATGTTTCGTTCATTGCAAAAAACGAATCAACTTGATTGATGCTAAATTCCACAATGTCACTGCAACTGAACGATTTGATGAACGGAGCATATGTTCTGTATTCAGCTTTGCGAATCGATTCATCGAATCTCGGCTTGCGATAGATATCAAACATTGGAGGCATATCGTTCATACGAGAACGTTTTCCATACATGGTTGTCATCGTTTTTCTTTCAACAAAAAGCCTAAAGATTGCAAGAACAATTTGTTAGCAAACGTAAGATGCTGCTGCTGTTGCTTTGAAGGACGTCGTTTAACTAATGGAACTGAATGTGCAGCGGAACGTCTTTTATGATTAATTATCAATCCCATCTGTTGCTTCTCGCTCTAAGCTCCAACACCAAGGTACTCTTTTCACCACGAAAGTTGATAGGATGTCCGTCTTGGTCCAAAGCCAACACAGTAACGTTAGTAATTTCACGTTGTGGTATAACAGGTAAATAAAGTAAATTATGTGGAGTTTCGTCAATGGCGTACCCAGGATCTACTTTTATAACTAATTCGTAAATAGTATGAGCAGGTCTGTCTGCGTCAAAGGCTCCAGTGGTAATGTTACATTCGAAGCGTATGCTAGATACTTTTATAATTTTGACGGGTAGATCTGAAGAGTACCATTTTTTGGCTTCGAGTATCTGTCTAGAAAAACCCAATATGTCGCCAAGACAGTTGGGAGTATCCTGCTCGCCGAACGGAATTCTATATTTACTGTAAATCATACATTGTAACGTATTATTATTGGGTTTTAACGCAAATACAGTTTCAAATGGATTGCTGGTGCCACCACCACCACCACCTAACTTGTCTAGTATGAACGCTTCAATATCAGCGATTTCGTAACATCCCGTTGGTATATCAAAACTCTGCATCATGTTGTTGTCATCGTAGTAGTGAAATTTGCGATTTTCAATGTTTGGTATACTATGGTATGAGTGGAAGGAACGTAGTGCTAACTCATAGTCTTTCTCAGGATAGAGTACAATAGGCGTAGGAGGTTGGAATGTAAATACGTGATTTGTGCTATTTACTCTCAACAACTGCGACATGATGACTGATGCATGTCAAGGGATGAAGGTACTTTAAATAATACACAGAACTATGTTCAAGATTTATTTAATACACTTTGACATAGAAAACAAGATGCCTGAGAACTTGCAGGACCATCCCAATGCGTTGTCCAATCGGGACGGTTGTAGTGAACGAAGCACGGCAGACGAATTTGTAGCTCAAAATTTGTTTTGTAGTCATTAGGTAGTTTATGCCATATATCCAACAATTCAGACGGGCTGACAAACCCAATCAGATATTGAATGGGGACTTTTTTCAGCGCATCAACAGTAAAACTTCGTGGCTTTTGCATTAATAATGTTTTAATGTCATCCCACTCCTCTCCCATTGTTCCAAGGATGTTGAAGTAGAAATTTCAAACACAAATGTCCACAATTGATTTGATCGTAGTTTTGATACTGATTATTGTTATAAAAAATATTTTTTCCTCCTCCTCCTCCTAGATACTTTACAAGTTCTTTGGGCGGTTTCAAATTACCAAATGAATCGAAATACTCGATGACATTGTTTTTCTTTATATATGCTACCCAATGTGTTCCACTGTTTTTGGATGAGTCCAAGTTAACCACTGCACACTCTTGTTGTCGTCGAGGACCGGATTTAGGTAGAGTGTCACGCATGAAAACACCACGAAAGTGTGAGATTTTATATAATTTTGCATAACGCGCAATATCGGTGTCGTACAGTGGACGATTGGGTAGCTTTATCGCGAGTTTTTTTTTAAATACAATCCAAATCCTCTGCCACTAGGATACTTTTTCAGATATAAACCATTTCCGACATGTTCCATAACCTTATTATGGCGGTGGTCTTCTTCCAATTTTTTTCGAGCATTATTTGCATCAATGACAGTCTTTGCAATCCCAGCAGCTCCACCCGATAGTGCTCCGAGTGCTGAGAGACCGGCAAACAGAGGTATAAGTGGTAGAAAACCTCCAGATTTTACTGGTATCACTCGAGGAACAACAATTTTCTTCGATCCACCAAATTGTTTAATAAGTGATTTGGCTGCTCGTAAGGCAAACAAGGCGCTTTCTTTTAGAGATGCTCCTCTCTTCATTGATTTTCCCACCTTTAGCACTACGTCTCGATTAAAGGAACGTCGTTGTTTCTTTGGACGACTTCCCATTCCCAACTTTCGTTTCACTTTCATGGTACCAGTAACAAGTAATGCAGCAGCTTTCAAAATGACTTCACCACCAAATTTGCTTGAAACTAATTTTGCGCCTAAGATAGGGTATGCTTCCCCAAGCGTCAAATGTTGAAGTTTAATAATAGGCTTCTTCTCTGTAATTAACGACACTGAATTTAATGAAGGTAGATCCATCTACAAAAGAATAAATATGTGTTAATAAACTCTACCTTTTTAGTGGAACTTTATATCATAAAAAACAAAAGTGAACGATTTGTTATTTGAAGAAATAAATGAAAAACTTACTTTTTTCTGAGTAGCCTTCACACAACACACAGATTAATTTTAATATTCTATCACTGTTCAATGATAACTGATTTGTATGATGTGAAATATCAAATTTATATGGAACGATATCCCCCACTATTTGCAAGGTGGTTCTCTCAACGATACCCACACAAATTAAAATTTAATAGCTTCTCCTAATATTGAAAAAAAGCAATAAACGGTGTTCCCACGAAAAAACGAACTACTCTGTACCATTATAATTACGTCTATCTATTAAAATGTTGATTTGAAATGTTTTATTTATTCTCAAACATACAAACTAAAAAAAAAGCAATTTAATAAACGATGTTCCCACGAGAAAACGAACTACTCTGTACCATTATAATTACGTCTATCTAAATGTTGATTTGAAATGGTTTATTTATTCTTAACCTACGCACTGAAAAAAGCAATTTAATAAACGGTGTTCCCACGAAAAATCTAATTTCTCTATACCGTTATAATTATGTCTATCCATTAAAGTTAAATATTGATTTAAAATGTAAATGTTTTATTTATTCTAAGACCCACACACATATATATATGAAATATTATTCTCAAATATATTTCATCAATATAAAAAGTATTGTAATTTTCAAAAGCAATACATAAAAAATAATTAGTGATCTCCTTCTATCAACTTGGAAACATGAAACAAAATCATTGACAATTTTCGTTTCATTTATCAACTCACATACGATGGGAACATGAAATAAAACACAATAATTTTAATTAATTAGTTTTAATACTTCTCTAAATCACTGACAATGTTAACTTTACAAAAAAACATATATTCTCTTAGTGCAATGGCTAATTCGCTATTGTTGATGTCACACATTACTTGAATCAGTTCAAATTTAGTCAAATTTTCATTAGTTTGACTGAAATTTCTAATGTTTTCCACCAAATTTTCATAGTATTCACCAAAATTTATGGATTCTAAATGAGTGAGACGTGGGGAGATGAGGCAACGATCCGCTTGTAGTATTTGATAAACATCTTCTTTTCTTAAAGGTACACTGATATCATGTTTGGTCACCTCCAACCATTTAACACGATCAAATACCATTTGTCGAATGGTGCAGTAGTCTCCACAAGATAACACAGCTTCTTCTTTTTTTTCTTCTTCGTGAAATGATGCACTTATAAATGAATTATTATTTAAAATGTCGATAAATGTGAACCATTCGTATGAGCTGAAGTTGATTTTCTTATGTTTATCGGTGTATGATAGAGTGATCGCAGTACTGAACGTTCTTGCGGGGCTCAAACCACAACCAATTCGAAAATCTCCATCTGTACAATACTCTGTGTACAATAAGTAGTGGTTTTCCTGTTTGGCTGCCATTTCATACACTTGTAAAATATGATCTAATTGTGTGTCATAATTAACATGACTTTGTGTAGCACTAAAATAGCCGCTGTCTTGAGAACTCATATTGACGACTGAGAATCTAACCTACAACTCTCTCCTCTATTTATACTCATTCACATCTCCTACTACTACAAAACAATATATTCATGAGTAGTGAAGCGATGTAATTACGTGACTACATCTGTGCTTTGTATCCAGGTGTTGTGTTTTCTATCTAAACCTAACCATGTAACAAACATCTTGTTGCCTTTTCTTTTAAGTACTTTCTCCACCAAGTAAATGTGTGGATTTGACGTTTTCTGTAGCTCTTCTTCGTAAAACCCTCCACTGATTGGGATACCTTGCAAGTCTTCGAGCAAATATGTGGTGGGATTGGTTATTTTAACTTTAATGATTTTGAATAGTTCAGTCGTCCAATTGGGTGTGTATCCCTTTTCAAAGACATGTTTCGACTTGCTTATACGAACAATATCACCAACTTTAAATTTACGAAGTCCGGCAATCTTTAGATGTGTATAGGTTTTGTTTAAAATATCTTTTTCGTTGGATTTATTGACATTGGAAGGTTTATATTTGGTTGTTGAATGTTTTGTGTTATTGTAATCTCGTGTAATTTTAGGGAGAATGTCAATCCATCTATAGGTACCATTTAAACTGAAATGTTTGTAAAGCTTTAATTTCAATGTTCTAATAACTCTTTCTGCCATAGAAGCTTTTTTCGTGCTAAATACACTATAATGATTAATCCCATGTTTTTTCATTAGTTGTTGAAACTTGCTGTTGTAAAATTCCGTTCCTTGGTCTGATTGGAGATTTTTAGGAACTCGTTTTGTGTTGGTGAGAATGTCTGAGAATGCACGAGTTAACTCTTCACCGGTTTTTGTCTTTAATGGACGTGTCCATAAAAACTTTGAAAAGCAATCGATGACGACTAGTATCATTTTGTGATTTTTATTTTGATTAGCGTAAGGTCGCATTTCAGCTAAATCCATTTGCCATAAATCATCTATGCCTTTGACAATTGTACGTCTGCGTGGATAATTTTTACGTATAGGTTTATGGAGTTCGTTAACAAGCTGGACTTTGGATGACATGTTTCGTAAGCGCATGCACTTTCTAAACTGATGATCCATTACTCTTCTCATCTATTTTCTTCTTTTGTTCAATTTCATGCTTCTTCTTCAAGTCCCTGTCCAAAACTTGAAACGAACGTTCTATGTATGTATTATACATATCGATCTTATCACTGATTAGAGTATTACTTTTCGACAATTTATCCTGTATTTCTTGTTTAAAACTCTCCAAATCATTTCTCAAAAATTCCTTGCCCATAGCAACTACCTCGTCGACGTATATTTTAGTTGCCATATCTCGAGCTCTGACGGGAGGATTTCTCGAAATAAATGCAGCAATTTCGTTGATTTTATTTTGATGAGATACCAATTGCGTTTGTAATGAGGGGATTATTGTTTTTTGAAGTGTTTCGAGCTCATTATGGTACACATGTAATTGTTCATCAACATATAGTTTGTTAGCAACATCGCTATTTGCAGTCGGCATCTTTACATTACAAATTTTTACGTTTTCTGCATCAATATTACCGTCTAGAGTATGTGGATACGATACTTTCGGCATATACGGCTTAACCCGCTCATTAGCATGATTGCGGCGATGTCCAAACTTATCGACAGACATGATTGAAATGATTATGTTTTCCGTTTGTTATTCAATTATATTGGCCTCTTTCAACTCATTGATTATTGCAATTATCTCGTTGTTGTGTGAGAATGAGGTGTTGCCAGCTTCCTTGGATGCAATCAGTAATCTTAAACGGTCACACAGCTCATTGGGATCGTCCCAATAAATGTATTCCATCGGTTTTTCGTTGTATGACAAAAGAGGGCCACCACCACCGCCGCCGCCGACAACAAGACCTTTTCCTACATTAGTATATGGAGCGGTTTGAATGGATTGTTGTTGTTGTTGTTGTCGTTGTTTCTTTAATATTCGAGCTGATGGAGGTTTGGTTATAGTACTACTACTAATATTTGATGAGTCAGTTTTAAACAACGGTCTAATTATGTTGCGATACTTTTCGGTAGCAGTACTTTTCAGACGATCTGCTGCATTGAGATGAGCTTTTGTTATTGTTAGCAGAGCTTTGTAATTATTCAAATCATCATCAGAGTATTCATTGGGATGATTGTAAAACACAAGCTGATACAATCCCGAAGTCCCCGGTATATTTCCTTCTCCACCCCCCTCATCCTTCTCTCGTAATATGTTTATATTACCGTTTCTTTTATCGAATGCAATTCTACGTCTGCCCAACATCCAACCAATTTCATCATTATATAATGGACCATAACTTCTATCAATTTCATCATCTTTGCGAAAGTAATCTTCAAGATATGGTTGACTAATTATTGGATATTGATCTAAATAATCTTCTATGACATCACGCGAAACGTTGGGATGTGTGCCTATATCATAATCATCATAATAATAATCGTCTTCTCCTTCTTCATCATCATAACGTATATTTCCTGATTCATCCGTCTCGGCTATGGGTTTTGTATCGAGAAATGATACATCAGCATTTTTTTCTTTTTTTGTCGTTGTTTCCTCTTTTGGAGGGATGAATTTTGAAACTATGGCTTGTTGTAATGATTTTGAGGATTTGACCATTTCTTTTAGCGGTACAGATATCGGTTTAAATAGCTTATTTAGAGATGTATCATGTTCTGATTTTCCTAATTTTAACGCTAAATATTTCTTGCGAATAGATCTCGCCAATTCACTGATTTTTTTCTTACGCATGGCAATAGCAACCTTATCGTTGGACATGGTGACGATGACTGAGGATAATGTCTAGTGCTTTATGAATTTATCGAATCCTTTACGGTACCTACCATTATTTAAAGCAAAATCTTTTACAATCACCAATGTTCCATAGTTGTTAGTAGTCGACCAGCATTCTGAGCAAATCTTTTTAAATTCTTCAAATGTCATGTCTGGTGACACATGTTCCTCAAATATATGTTTTAGATTAATTTCATCCTGCTTGAATAACACAATCATATTACAATTGTCACGTATGAGCTGTTTTGGTATTTTCGAATATGTTTGACATAAGTAGGCCGCGTCAATGAGCTTGTGCCTACACATTGAATAATATTCACGAATTTTCTGTTGTCCATCGCAGGCAACATCATCAAATATGAATATCGAGTTTGACTGCGCTTTATCTGGACTAATAATTTCCTCATTGTCTTTAAATGGAAAATAACCAACACCTTTAACTTCTCCTAAGACTTCTTGCAACAATTTATATTTTGGTTGAAATAACGACTTGGAATAAACGTAAACATTTTTGAATTTAGCACCATTTGGATCGAATAGGAGCGACAACATAACATTTGTCTTTCCACACCCACTAGGACCACAGATGATTGCACGAAAAGAATTTGGTAGTAGTTTACCATGTTTACCAACAGATGATGGATTAGAGGTAAAGTCCAAGTTTTCAATGGGTAGCGTCTGCTCTTGTTGAACGATCTTCATCTTGTGAAGAATTTTATTAGAGTGTTATTCTATAAATATGGATATCGCAGCATTATCATACATCAGTCTTAATGTTGGTGTTTGAGGGAGAAGGTCTTTTGAATTCTCTAATAAATAAACTGCCATTCGAACTTCACTTGCCTACCTACAATTATTGTGGTCGTAAGTGAATATAACTTGTCTTTTTTTTTCGTTAAACATATATTACGTACATTTATAGCTGGAACAAAACTACAAAAGCGACTTGCACGTGGTGACGCAGGCATTAATCCTTTAGACGACGCCTGCAAACAACACGATATAGCTTATTCGCAAAATAAATCTCTTGAAGAACGTCACAAAGCAGATAAGGAGTTGGAAGATAAGGCTTGGGCTCGAGTAAAATCAAAAGAGGGATCTTTTGGTGAAAAAGCTGCTGCATTACTTGTTACTGGTACCATGAAAGTGAAACGAAAGTTGGGAATGGGAAGTCGTCCAAAGAAACAACGACGTTCCTTTAATCGAGACGTAGTGCTAAAGGTGGGAAAATCAATGAAGAGAGGAGCATCTCTAAAAGAAAGCGCCTTGTTTGCCTTACGAGCAGCCAAATCACTTATTAAACAATTTGGTGGATCGAAGAAAATTGTTGTTCCTCGAGTGATACCAGTAAAATCTGGAGGTTTTCTACCACTTATACCTCTGTTTGCCGGTCTCTCAGCACTCGGAGCACTATCGGGTGGAGCTGCTGGGATTGCAAAGACTGTCATTGATGCAAATAATGCTCGAAAAAAATTGGAAGAAGACCACCGCCATAATAAGGTTATGGAACATGTCGGAAATGGTTTATATCTGAAAAAGTATCCTAGTGGCAGAGGATTTGGATTGTATTTAAAAAAAAACTCGCGATAAAGCTACCCAATCGTCCACTGTACGACACCGATATTGCGCGTTATGCAAAATTATATAAAATCTCACACTTTCGTGGTGTTTTCATGCGTGACACTCTACCTAAATCCGGTCCTCGACGACAACAAGAGTGTGCAGTGGTTAACTTGGACTCATCCAAAAACAGTGGAACACATTGGGTAGCATATATAAAGAAAAACAATGTCATCGAGTATTTCGATTCATTTGGTAATTTGAAACCGCCCAAAGAACTTGTAAAGTATCTAGGAGGAGGAGGAGGAAAAAATATTTTTTATAACAATAATCAGTATCAAAACTACGATCAAATCAATTGTGGACATTTGTGTTTGAAATTTCTACTTCAACATCCTTGGAACAATGGGAGAGGAGTGGGATGACATTAAAACATTATTAATGCAAAAGCCACGAAGTTTTACTGTTGATGCGCTGAAAAAAGTCCCCATTCAATATCTGATTGGGTTTGTCAGCCCGTCTGAATTGTTGGATATATGGCATAAACTACCTAATGACTACAAAACAAATTTTGAGCTACAAATTCGTCTGCCGTGCTTCGTTCACTACAACCGTCCCGATTGGACAACGCATTGGGATGGTCCTGCAAGTTCTCAGGCATCTTGTTTTCTATGTCAAAGTGTATTAAATAAATCTTGAACATAGTTCTGTGTATTATTTAAAGTACCTTCATCCCTTGACATGCATCAGTCATCATGTCGCAGTTGTTGAGAGTAAATAGCACAAATCACGTATTTACATTCCAACCTCCTACGCCTATTGTACTCTATCCTGAGAAAGACTATGAGTTAGCACTACGTTCCTTCCACTCATACCATAGTATACCAAACATTGAAAATCGCAAATTTCACTACTACGATGACAACAACATGATGCAGAGTTTTGATATACCAACGGGATGTTACGAAATCGCTGATATTGAAGCGTTCATACTAGACAAGTTAGGTGGTGGTGGTGGTGGCACCAGCAATCCATTTGAAACTGTATTTGCGTTAAAACCCAATAATAATACGTTACAATGTATGATTTACAGTAAATATAGAATTCCGTTCGGCGAGCAGGATACTCCCAACTGTCTTGGCGACATATTGGGTTTTTCTAGACAGATACTCGAAGCCAAAAAATGGTACTCTTCAGATCTACCCGTCAAAATTATAAAAGTATCTAGCATACGCTTCGAATGTAACATTACCACTGGAGCCTTTGACGCAGACAGACCTGCTCATACTATTTACGAATTAGTTATAAAAGTAGATCCTGGGTACGCCATTGACGAAACTCCACATAATTTACTTTATTTACCTGTTATACCACAACGTGAAATTACTAACGTTACTGTGTTGGCTTTGGACCAAGACGGACATCCTATCAACTTTCGTGGTGAAAAGAGTACCTTGGTGTTGGAGCTTAGAGCGAGAAGCAACAGATGGGATTGATAATTAATCATAAAAGACGTTCCGCTGCACATTCAGTTCCATTAGTTAAACGACGTCCTTCAAAGCAACAGCAGCAGCATCTTACGTTTGCTAACAAATTGTTCTTGCAATCTTTAGGCTTTTTGTTGAAAGAAAAACGATGACAACCATGTATGGAAAACGTTCTCGTATGAACGATATGCCTCCAATGTTTGATATCTATCGCAAGCCGAGATTCGATGAATCGATTCGCAAAGCTGAATACAGAACATATGCTCCGTTCATCAAATCGTTCAGTTGCAGTGACATTGTGGAATTTAGCATCAATCAAGTTGATTCGTTTTTTGCAATGAACGAAACATTGTTGTGCATTAAAGGTTCGCTCAATATACATGGAGCCGGTGATGTAAAGCTGGCAAATAATTTTGGTGCTTTCCTTTTCGATTCGTGCACATACAGTGAAAGCGCAAGAGAAATGGAAACGGTTCGAGATCCTGGAATCGTGAGTGCTGTACGTGCCATGACGTGCTACAATCAAGAAGATTCCAATCATATGGCTATAGCAGGCTGGAATTATCCCAAAGATCCCATCCTTAATGCTCCAGATAAATCATTCAACCTACAAATTCCTCTCAAGCACATTTTCAACATTTTCAATGACTATCCCATGATTACATGTGGACGGCAAACAATACGTTTGGTTCGAGCTCGAAACGATAATGATTGTGTATATATCACAGAAAAAAATGTTGCCGGTGTGACTTCCACTACAACTGTTAGCATAAACATTACCAACATCGAATTGAAAATCAAGCATATCTACCCTAATGATGATATTAAGTTGGAACTGATGAGGACCATTCAAAAGGATCAGCCTATAGTTATTCCATTTAGAAAGTGGGAGATACATGAACTGCCATCCATCACCAGAAATGCTAGACGTGAAGTTTGGGCTGTTAAAACTACAACTTCAGTGGAACGACCTCGTTATGTTATTGTTTTCTTTCAAACCAACAAACGTGACAACAACACAACTGATCCAACTTTATTTGACAATGCAGACATTCAAAGTATCAGGTTATCGCTAAATGGAGAGTATTATCCCAATGAAAGAATGCAGTTGGATTTTACCAAGAATGATTACAATGAGGCATATTTCAACTATACTGAATTTTATCCTAGCTATATGAATTCGACACAGAAGCGTCCTCTGTTGGATTATTCCTCATTCAAGAGGCGTGCATTGTTTGTTATCGATTGCTCGAAACAAGAAGAAAGCATGAAGGCATCTACAGTTGATGTAAAACTTGACATTGAAGCAAACATTGGTTTCCCCGAAAATACCAAAGTATATTGCATCATAATACACGATTGCGTAATGGAGTATTTCCCCCTCACCGAAATTGTTAAGAATTTAAACTAGAATGTGCTACTGCTGCTGCACGTTAGTATTCTAGCAATCATCATCATGAGAGTTGCATTCGTGGACATCCAAGGATTCGTCGTTGATGGATGCTTTGTTCCCAAAGAACTCACCATCGAGATTGGTTTTAAGCAGAGTCACTACATGTTTTTGCCACCTCAATCGTTTGATACATTAAGTCAGCGTGATAAGAAAACTGTGAAATACCTGGAAAAAAATGTGCATGGCATTCGATACTCTTCAGGTGACATCGAGTATAGCGAAATAAATGTAATATTGGAAACTAAGCTGTTGTATGCTGCAGACTTCATTTACGTACGCGGACAGCAAAAGGCTGAATTTCTACAAAAGAAATGTCACATTTTTAGTGTCTTTCCCATCATTATTGACGTCTGCAAGTTTGATGGTACATCATTGGCAACTGGAAACTTTGAACGTGATTCCTGTCACGCCACTGGAGGATCCTCCAGAAATGTACAATATCTCCGACAATGGTTTTTAAATATTGCGTTACCTTTGTAATTATTATATCAATAATAAATGATTTTTTTAAAGTGGATTTTTTTTACACACACCATTTAGACGTCCCACTCAACAAACTAAATATCTTTTTTAACAAGAAACGTATAAGAAACAACCCCTGTATACATTTTATGACAAAGAATCATAGACACTTTTGATTTCACTCGTATGCTGTGAAGGCATCAATCTTGGAATATTAAAATGTAAAGTGCAACTTTCAAAATTACGTGGGGTCACTGACACCCAACGCAAAGTGTTAAAACCCAAATAAGACAATTTATAAATAAACCATGATAGCGCAACGGTCACGGACTGTGTTAGGAACGAGAAGATGCTGTGTGTTCTTAGTTCGAATTTCACAGACATCCATTTTTTTTCAATTTTATAAATTGCATGATTTTTTTTTTCAAGCGGATTTTTTTTTACATACACACCATATGAAATTTAGACGTCCCACTCAACTATCTTTTTTAACAAGAGCGCCAAAAGTATCTGGGGTCACTGACACCCAACGGATGAAGGTAAAACCCAAATAAGAAATTTATACAAATAACCTCGATAGCGCAACGGTTAGGGACTGTGTTAGGAACGAGAAAGTCGCTGTGTGTGTCGTGAGTTCGAATCTCACGGTCGACCATTTTTTCAATTTTATAAATTGGAAGTGTTGTGGTGGACCACGATTGACGTCACAGAAGATGGATGCCGTAGGGATTTTACTGACGTCACAGAAGATGCCGTCGCGACATTCGAATCACCCGCCAACGACACAACCCACCAAATTGGAAGTGCTACGTCACACATGTGGATGGACCATGATTGACGTCACAGAAGATGGATGCCGTCACAGTCGCGACATTCGAAATACTCGCCAACGACCCGCCATTGACACAAGATGGATACGACACACGTAACACGTCCGCCATTGACACAAGATGGATGCCACTTCCGGTGCGCGCGCACAGTCAACGAAATCCAACATGGCCGACTTCCGTCCCAGAACCGGCTTAGTATATCTACTCAAACCATCCACATTTACAATGACTTCTAGATTATTTACAGATTTGTCATCCAATTTGTCTATTAATATCCTTAACGATGACTCAAAGCCAAAATGATGATAAAATCCAGGATCTAAATTGTCTATATTCGTATTCCTTGGTGTTTTAAGTACAGTTCGGGCATCTTTAGGTAAATCCAGGTTCTGTTCTCGAAGTATACCTAGCAACTTTGATAAAGCAATATGTGATATATTATGCTCTATGGACCAGTTAACCAATTGGGTGGAAAGGTTATTTGGAGAAACTTGCAAGTTCTTTATATTTTCACCATGAGATATTGAAGGAGTATTTTGAGAGAAAATATCACATATTGTATTTTTATTGGTAAATTTTTCATTATTGCATATATTGATGAAACCATTTACATTTTCAGCTTTCTGATAACTGAGCCGTTTGGTAATCGAACTATTTGCATCATCAAACTCAGAATCTGATGAATCATGTTGTAAAAAGTTTGATTCACTGCTCACATCACTTGTAATCAATTCCGAGGTGAAGCCGGAAGTGTTGGATGTACAACTATGAATTCGCTGTCGTTTGAACCTTGCAGAAAACTTATGGAGGATTATTCTTTTTGAATATTTATCAGCCATTGTGCCAGTCCCGAAAGTTTAGTATGCCAAGAGAATAAAACTAGTGATATGCACTTACCTCAAACGAGAATTTCTTTTTCAGTCCGCAAAATTTACAAAACAGGTAAAACCTCAGCTCAGAATCCACAGAAATGGGTAAAACGTAGGTGATTTGCAGGTAAAACAAATAAAACAACAGCCAGAAATAAACACTTGCGCGGGAAACAACGTGTGTAGTGTAATGCCTTGGGGGTGTTCCACAGAAATAAAAACACAGAGAAGTGAAATTGTGTTTCAGTTTTTGGTTTACATTAGGAGGCTGCCATATTGGTAAATAAGCATGGTGCGCGCATGCGCAGTTCAAATGTTCAGGGACGTCTTCACATTATTTAAGGTACACTTGAATGGACACCTAATTATTTGAAACGAAATAAACCTATAAGACTAAACGATCACGAGAAAATTGTGACAAAAACTTATTATTTTTATAAATATTTGTTCGTGTTATAAATTATTTATTAAAATCTAAACGAATTTCAAGTTTTATAACAAGATCTTAATAGTTATGAAAATTTCATTAAAATTATATTCTTAGTATTTTGAACAGACCTCAGATAAATTAATCCATCACAATTCATGTGATGGATGTTGAAATTAAGAAGAGTTCAATTTGTTTCTTTATTGCGTGACGTATATTTTTACGTCCCTTCGGTTCTTACCAACTGGGCACGTTACTTTGGACACCCTCGATGCAAAATCATGTGGTTTAGTCCACGGCCCCTTGACTCTTAGCGCCAAGAGTCCCAGATAGCCTCAGATGGAGGTTACGGAAAATTCCAGGGGTCTCGTTGAATTAAACTCTTCTATAAAACTATAAATCCTCAGGCGGCTATACTATGAGTTATTAAGAAAACACCAATTATATCGGTTTGTATAAAACCAAATTTATTCACCACATACAGTGCCAAAATACATAATTATATATACAAAATAATAACTTTCAGAAAATTAAATTATTTTCAACGGTACCTAGCAAATAGAATAAATATATACAATGTACAAGCGTAACCAAAACAATCTATAAACAACATGCACCATGCAAAACCTGCGGGTAGTAGGTGTATAAGTATATTCGCATAGGTCATTTCAACTCCCCTTTTCATGTTTAACATTCATAATAATTGGAATACGGTTCTGATTATTTCAACATCACTTACCGAAAATAATGAATTCCAGGAATATTGCCTCTGCTTTCGCAAGACTAAATAAAACATTTATACTCTTTATAAGACATACATAAAAGGGAATAAAAATATTTCCTTTTCTATAATTAAATTGAAGGAAACTCAAGTAAAAATATGCAACTGTTAAACAATGGTCAACACTGCGTATGTACGTACCATGCTTATTTTGGCAAAATGGCAGCCTCCTTATGGTAACGTTTTCCTAAGCACGGAAGTATTAGTATTTCACTTCTCCACTATGTTTCAGTTCTGTGGGGTGTTCTGTATCACAGATAACCCACATTCTGTATATTCGTCTGAGATGTTCGTTCTTCTTATTTTTTGTCAACTTTCTTCTCTTTTTTTAACTATAACTAATACTCAGTAAAAATGTTAGCCATTTCTCTGTATAAATTCTTTGTTATAAGTTATAACAGATTATGAACTTATATTTTTTGATGAAATTAGAAAAAATGGTTAATTTCCTGTTTGATTAATTCCACCGATGCGTGTCCTGTAAAAACAGCAAATCCAAATCTATTATCGATTTTCAAAACAGCGCAGCAGGGACAGTTGCAACATTTTGTGAATATATATTATATAATAAAAAATACAATTTTTTACTTATAAAAAATGGTTCTTTAATTTTATATGAGAAAATCAAAAATCTAATTAGTATGTTCCAGGAACATACGCATGTAACATTTATTGAATCTTATGCTAAAGGTGTTCCGGGAACATCATATTTAAAGCGGGGACATTCAAGACAATTGGGAACATAAAAAGAACGTTTCAGGAACAAATTGTGTTATTAGGGTTGTTTACGATGCTTTTAGAAATATGTAAGATATTTGTATGTTGCTTCTTTTCGTCATTGTATATATTTAAAGCGTAAATTCATTTCAGTTGCTAGCGCTGTAAAAAGGTGTTGAAGAATTGATAGACATTTTGTATTGTTATGAATTCAAAGGGTGGTTACACTTTATTCGGAGCTTTAAAATATCACGTTTTGCAATAATAATTGTAAATAATTTTGTTTGAGAATTGAAATAACACATTTTGAAAGTCGACGTATTGTCGCATTGTGTTTGAAATCCTATAGTTGAAAATCTAAGAAAATATTACGTTTCACACTATTATCTATTGTATTGTAAAAACCCTAAAGTAAGACTATAATTGTAACTTATTATCACTTTGTGCGTTAATTTTTATGGTGGATGGTCGGAAGATTGTAGGAAACGTTTGAATAACCTTTCTGAGTAAAAAGTTTACAATTGCTATTGGAGTATTCAATAGAAATTGAAATATCTGTTGGAGGCGTCCATTGTTGATTCTTGTCGATGAACCCAACGAGTCAAATGATACTGGCCGATAGGAAATGTTTATTTCCGTTTGGTCAACCCAATCCACGTGTAAACACGCCCCTTGCAGATTTTTATTTAACACGTCTTACAACGTGAATAAATCAGTTTTTACACTCATCGAAGCGAGCTTACAACTCGATAACGGAATCAGTTTACTACTCATCGAAGCGAGTTCAACACTCGAAAACGAAATCAGTTTTTTCTTTACCCATCGAAGCGAGTTCAACACTTGAAATCCGTTAAATACTCAAGTTAGTTCATAACTCAGTTAAACACTCAATCGAGTTCATCGAGTCGTCGTTACATATCGAAGTAATTTCACTCAAAGTCAAACAGTCAGAGATACTAAGTCTAGCACATTGGTTCCCAACGGGGGCGATACGGCCCCCCTGTGGGCGCTGCAGCCTTTTAGGGGGACGGTAGCGGATTCAGAAGCAAATAATAAGCAGTCAAGAGGAATGGTGAAATAAAAATGATTTAATAAGGGTTAATAAGCAGTTTTAAATTAGCATTAATAATAATACTAATAATTATAATAATTTCCTTTAGTTCAGAATAGAAGTATATAACTTGTCCCCGCACGTTGATAAGCGAGCGCGCGATGTTCATACAAAATAACATGTTTCGACATGTTCGCACACAGACAAGTTGAACCATGCACGAAATTAAACGTATAAAAGCAACAGCTCTACGAATTTTTTGTTAGTTAGTTGTAAGTGCTTGGCCGCGATATATAGTCGTGAATCATAAGCTCTGCCGTAGTAAATAATCGTGAGTGGTGTGTCATTTTAGAAACATTACTATCCATAAATCTATTGAGAATTTAATTTTTGTATGAAAATGGATGAATCTACTTCTAAATTGAAAAAGAAATGCCGGCAATACAGTATTGAATATTTAAAATATGGATTTGCGAAATCTTCTACAAACAAATCAATACCTATGTGTTTAATTTGCCGAAAAGTTTTTTCAAATGAAGCTATGAAACCTTCTAGGCTACAAGAGCATTTACATAAAATGCATCCTGATAAGAAGAACAAAGACATATTCTATTTTCAAGAGCTCGAAAAACAATATTTAAAACAGCCAACTATATTAAACCTTTTTGCATCGTCTTCTAAACGAGACGATGATGGGCTACGAGCCTCATATAACGTTTCATTGTTAATCGCAAAGTCAGGAAAATCACACACCATTGGCGGGGAATTAATTTTGCCGGCAGTCGAAGAGATATTAAAAACTGTTCTCCATCATAAGACACCATTTGATATCATTAAAAAAAATCCTCTCAGTAATAATTCAGTGCAAAGACGAATAGATGAAATGGCAAATTACGTTGAAATATCATTATGCGATTACCTAAAGACTTGCAAATTTTCCGCTCAACTCGATGAATCAATTCTACCAAGTAACGAAGCTCTACTCTAATCATACTTACGATTTATAAAAGAAGAAAAAAATCATCAAGAGTTATTATTTGCTAAGAATTTGGAATCTGATACAAAGGGACATTCTTTATTTAATATCATGCAAAAATTTTTTCAAGAGAAAGGAATTCCTATTAGCAATATTTTGTCTGCTGCTACTGATGGTGTTACAGCAATGACCGGGCGTCATAAGGGTTTTATAGCACATTTGAGAAAAGCAGTGCCAAATGTACTCGCTGTACATTGTATTATTCACCGTCAGCATTTGGTTGCAAAAAAATTAAATGAACGTCTGAATGCGTCCCTCAATAACGTTATTAAAGCAATCAATATCATTAGAAGCAATTCATTGAATGACCGTTTGTTTCATAAGCTTTGCAATTAAAATGATGAAGACTACAATCGCTTGCTGCTGCACACAGAAGTACGTTGGCTCTCTAAAGGTGTTTGTCTGAATCGTTTTCTCAATCTATTTGACTCAGTGTTGGAATTTCTTGAAGAAAACGAACAATTGCGCGAAAACCTGATTACGTCAAAAAATGACATCGCTTATTTGACGGACCTGTTTAAAGTATTTAATCAAGTTGATCTACAATTGCAAGGTAGTGATTTAAATTTAATTAAAACTAAAAACGCCATAGCTGCTTTTGCAGGAAAACTTCTTATATTCAAAAGAAATCTTGATAGAGGCGAGTACAACCATTTTCCCACATTATCAACAGTGTCTGCAAAACTGGAAGATTTACTTACTTACTGCCACCACTTGGAAGTTCTTCATGTTGATTCTACAGAGCGTAAAAGAAGAGGAACAGGCTACACATCACTGAACGTGGCGATCTGCGATTGATGTTAACGAAATTGAAACCCGATATTAACAAACTGGTAACACTCCACCAGCCTCAACCGTCGCATTGATTTTTTCTTTGTTATTAATTTTGTATTTCTTATTGTATTGCATTTCTTATTTCTATTGTGATTGTATTTCTTATTGATTCTGTGTTTATATTTAAAAGTTTAATAAACAATTTTATTGTACATTTGGTAGTCGTTTAATAAATGTCTACTTCATCATTCCTCTAAAATAAAATTTAGACATTAACTGAAATGAATGCTAAATACAGATCAATTGGGACGGTACAGATGATATTCAAATAAAATTAACTACTTTGGACTAAACAACGACTGGGGGAAGGGGGGGGGGGGTGGTTGGTGTCGGTGAAATTTTTGTTCTCTTTTATCCGGGGCGGTGGTCCAGAAGAGGCTAGACTCTAGCACATCGTTACTTAGTTTCTATACAAGTCAAGTGAATATTCATCAAATCGAAACATACAGTGCCTTCCGATCTGAAACCACCGAAGTTCAACATTCATGAATTTGTAGCATGATAAAAATACAATGTTTCTTTTCTATTGTATTATACAAGTAACTCACGGAGGTGCATTAATTCGGTTAAGCCACCCACTGAGTATGCAACTTTATACACACTTCTGTATAGTTGGTTGCATAAGGGAATTAACTATGGGTTTCGAAATTATTCAAGCATATCCTGGAATAACGGGATTTAAATAATTAAATGGGTGTCTAGAGTAATATTTTTATTAATATTTTTCAAGTGATTCAACCAATCCATGAGTATTTTATCATTTTATGTCGGGATTTTATTTGACTGCCCTTGGTAACACTGATTAAAAATGTCAATGGTAAAGGGAAGCTAAAATTACTGAAATCACTTGTCTGATAATTTTCGAATGGTTAAGTTGAGTGTCAATTAGGACAAGTCGTGAGTATAAAAAACGGCCGGTGGCACATGGTTTATTCCATTTATTTTCGGGACTATCGTGGTGAAAAACCCTTGGTAACAAGGTAAGCTTTCGTCTTGTATATATTTTCACGGCTATAACCCCAATTTCTTTTTAGGGTTTTTCTATACACCATAGTTTTTTACATATAAGTTTTTACAATATTTTTTTGCCAAATGGATACGGTTTAATAGTTTTTGTGGGTGATAGTAATCAATGATAGGATGATCATGTCCAGATTTTAAAGAGCCTCAAATTTCGGATGTTTCCTGTATGGGATATATTCTCGTAGGGATAGTTGACAGGCTATTGTTCTCCGTTCAGGGTTGTAGAGACGTGTCGTACCTCGGATTGCGATTAATGTTACAGAGCGACAAGAGCTTTTAACGGCGTTTCCAGTTCAAAGGACGAAGCTGGACTTATGTTTTTTGGTGACAACAGCGGAATAATTCCATTATGGACAACGGTTATTAACCGCATGGCTGAATCTTGTTCCATAAGTCAGATGTTGCTTGTCAATTAAGCCAATTGACGTTTAATAGTTTGGACACTAACCGCAAGTAACATTTAAAGTTTTATTTGTTTTTATCTGAACTGTTAAGGGTTGGAAATATGAAAAGGGACTAATGGACTGTATTTCGAAGAGTTAATTAACAAAAAAATAGCACATCATCAACGCATAAATAAAAA
Organism: Galeruca laticollis; assembly: GCA_963921935.1. Taxonomy (NCBI): domain Eukaryota; kingdom Metazoa; phylum Arthropoda; class Insecta; order Coleoptera; family Chrysomelidae; genus Galeruca; species Galeruca laticollis. Next base: position 62,222,949 of record OY998181.1, on the reverse strand, counting down.
CAATATATATATAAGGCTCCTACCTGATGAAGCTGTCTTGCCGGATGGTCGGAAGATTGTAGGAAACGTTTGAATAACCTTTCTGAGTAAAAAGTTTACAATTGCTATTGGAGTATTCAATAGAAATTGAAATATTTGTTGGAGGCGTCCATTGTTGATTCTTGTCGATGAACCCAACGAGTCAAATGATACTGGCCGATAGGAAATGTTTATTTCCGTTTGGTCAACCCAATCCACGTGTAAACACGCCCCTTGCAGATTTTTATTTAACACGTCTTACAACGTGAATAAATCAGTTTTTACACTCATCGAAGCGAGCTTACAACTCGATAACGGAATCAGTTTACTACTCATCGAAGCGAGTTCAACACTCGAAAACGAAATCAGTTTTTTCTTTACCCATCGAAGCGAGTTCAACACTTGAAATCCGTTAAATACTCAAGTTAGTTCATAACTCAGTTAAACACTCAATCGAGTTCATCGAGTCGTCGTTACATATCGAAGTAATTTCACTCAAAGTCAAACAGTCAGAGATACTAAGTCTAGCACATTGGTTCCCAACGGGGGCGATACGGCCCCCCTGTGGGCGCTGCAGCCTTTTAGGGGGACGGTAGCGGATTCAGAAGCAAATAATAAGCAGTCAAGAGGAATGGTGAAATAAAAATGATTTAATAAGGGTTAATAAGCAGTTTTAAATTAGCATTAATAATAATACTAATAATTATAATAATTTCCTTTAGTTCAGAATAGAAGTATATAACTTGTCCCCGCACGTTGATAAGCGAGCGCGCGATGTTCATACAAAATAACATGTTTCGACATGTTCGCACACAGACAAGTTGAACCATGCACGAAATTAAACGTATAAAAGCAACAGCTCTACGAATTTTTTGTTAGTTAGTTGTAAGTGCTTGGCCGCGATATATAGTCGTGAATCATAAGCTCTGCCGTAGTAAATAATCGTGAGTGGTGTGTCATTTTAGAAACATTACTATCCATAAATCTATTGAGAATTTAATTTTTGTATGAAAATGGATGAATCTACTTCTAAATTGAAAAAGAAATGCCGGCAATACAGTATTGAATATTTAAAATATGGATTTGCGAAATCTTCTACAAACAAATCAATACCTATGTGTTTAATTTGCCGAAAAGTTTTTTCAAATGAAGCTATGAAACCTTCTAGGCTACAAGAGCATTTACATAAAATGCATCCTGATAAGAAGAACAAAGACATATTCTATTTTCAAGAGCTCGAAAAACAATATTTAAAACAGCCAACTATATTAAACCTTTTTGCATCGTCTTCTAAACGAGACGATGATGGGCTACGAGCCTCATATAACGTTTCATTGTTAATCGCAAAGTCAGGAAAATCACACACCATTGGCGGGGAATTAATTTTGCCGGCAGTCGAAGAGATATTAAAAACTGTTCTCCATCATAAGACACCATTTGATATCATTAAAAAAAATCCTCTCAGTAATAATTCAGTGCAAAGACGAATAGATGAAATGGCAAATTACGTTGAAATATCATTATGCGATTACCTAAAGACTTGCAAATTTTCCGCTCAACTCGATGAATCAATTCTACCAAGTAACGAAGCTCTACTCTAATCATACTTACGATTTATAAAAGAAGAAAAAAATCATCAAGAGTTATTATTTGCTAAGAATTTGGAATCTGATACAAAGGGACATTCTTTATTTAATATCATGCAAAAATTTTTTCAAGAGAAAGGAATTCCTATTAGCAATATTTTGTCTGCTGCTACTGATGGTGTTACAGCAATGACCGGGCGTCATAAGGGTTTTATAGCACATTTGAGAAAAGCAGTGCCAAATGTACTCGCTGTACATTGTATTATTCACCGTCAGCATTTGGTTGCAAAAAAATTAAATGAACGTCTGAATGCGTCCCTCAATAACGTTATTAAAGCAATCAATATCATTAGAAGCAATTCATTGAATGACCGTTTGTTTCATAAGCTTTGCAATTAAAATGATGAAGACTACAATCGCTTGCTGCTGCACACAGAAGTACGTTGGCTCTCTAAAGGTGTTTGTCTGAATCGTTTTCTCAATCTATTTGACTCAGTGTTGGAATTTCTTGAAGAAAACGAACAATTGCGCGAAAACCTGATTACGTCAAAAAATGACATCGCTTATTTGACGGACCTGTTTAAAGTATTTAATCAAGTTGATCTACAATTGCAAGGTAGTGATTTAAATTTAATTAAAACTAAAAACGCCATAGCTGCTTTTGCAGGAAAACTTCTTATATTCAAAAGAAATCTTGATAGAGGCGAGTACAACCATTTTCCCACATTATCAACAGTGTCTGCAAAACTGGAAGATTTACTTACTTACTGCCACCACTTGGAAGTTCTTCATGTTGATTCTACAGAGCGTAAAAGAAGAGGAACAGGCTACACATCACTGAACGTGGCGATCTGCGATTGATGTTAACGAAATTGAAACCCGATATTAACAAACTGGTAACACTCCACCAGCCTCAACCGTCGCATTGATTTTTTCTTTGTTATTAATTTTGTATTTCTTATTGTATTGCATTTCTTATTTCTATTGTGATTGTATTTCTTATTGATTCTGTGTTTATATTTAAAAGTTTAATAAACAATTTTATTGTACATTTGGTAGTCGTTTAATAAATGTCTACTTCATCATTCCTCTAAAATAAAATTTAGACATTAACTGAAATGAATGCTAAATACAGATCAATTGGGACGGTACAGATGATATTCAAATAAAATTAACTACTTTGGACTAAACAACGACTGGGGGAAGGGGGGGGGGGGTGGTTGGTGTCGGTGAAATTTTTGTTCTCTTTTATCCGGGGCGGTGGTCCAGAAGAGGCTAGACTCTAGCACATCGTTACTTAGTTTCTATACAAGTCAAGTGAATATTCATCAAATCGAAACATACAGTGCCTTCCGATCTGAAACCACCGAAGTTCAACATTCATGAATTTGTAGCATGATAAAAATACAATGTTTCTTTTCTATTGTATTATACAAGTAACTCACGGAGGTGCATTAATTCGGTTAAGCCACCCACTGAGTATGCAACTTTATACACACTTCTGTATAGTTGGTTGCATAAGGGAATTAACTATGGGTTTCGAAATTATTCAAGCATATCCTGGAATAACGGGATTTAAATAATTAAATGGGTGTCTAGAGTAATATTTTTATTAATATTTTTCAAGTGATTCAACCAATCCATGAGTATTTTATCATTTTATGTCAGGATTTTATTTGACTGCCCTTGGTAACACTGATTAAAAATGTCAATGGTAAAGGGAAGCTAAAATTACTGAAATCACTTGTCTGATAATTTTCGAATGGTTAAGTTGAGTGTCAATTAGGACAAGTCGTGAGTATAAAAAACGGCCGGTGGCACATGGTTTATTCCATTTATTTTCGGGACTATCGTGGTGAAAAACCCTTGGTAACAAGGTAAGCTTTCGTCTTGTATATATTTTCACGGCTATAACCCCAATTTCTTTTTAGGGTTTTTCTATACACCATAGTTTTTTACATATAAGTTTTTACAATATTTTTTTGCCAAATGGATACGGTTTAATAGTTTTTGTGGGTGATAGTAATCAATGATAGGATGATCATGTCCAGATTTTAAAGAGCCTCAAATTTCGGATGTTTCCTGTATGGGATATATTCTCGTAGGGATAGTTGACAGGCTATTGTTCTCCGTTCAGGGTTGTAGAGACGTGTCGTACCTCGGATTGCGATTAATGTTACAGAGCGACAAGAGCTTTTAACGGCGTTTCCAGTTCAAAGGACGAAGCTGGACTTATGTTTTTTGGTGACAACAGCGGAATAATTCCATTATGGACAACGGTTATTAACCGCATGGCTGAATCTTGTTCCATAAGTCAGATGTTGCTTGTCAATTAAGCCAATTGACGTTTAATAGTTTGGACACTAACCGCAAGTAACATTTAAAGTTTTATTTGTTTTTATCTGAACTGTTAAGGGTTGGAAATATGAAAAGGGACTAATGGACTGTATTTCGAAGAGTTAATTAACAAAAAAATAGCACATCATCAACGCATAAATAAAAACAATATATATATAAGGCTCCTACCTGATGAAGCTGTCTTGCCGTCGTATCCAGGCGCCTGGGAGGGTTGACGATGTCGTTTTTGGTACACTTCTTTTGACCGAATCTCGTCCAAACAATTTACCGGTGTTTTTATAAACTCATGTATACCGTGCGAATGTCGACAAGGTACTATTTTCTGGGCACGTCGACGGTTTATCAATCATGCGCCAATGATGCGTTTAGCGGCAAAATTGAAAATACAAGTGATTCCTTAACATTCACCCCACCAAAACGAATGTTTTTTAACCAAATGGAATATAAAGATAAAAAAATATATATATATATAAAGTGAGAGAAAAAATAAATAGAATATTCCCGCGCTTAAATCCAAAAAAAAACGACTTAACTACTTTAGTTAATTATAGTGAGAGTAAATTAATTAATCGGTAAGGGACAAATTTTTACCACAGGGCGTTGCATAACTCCGTGGTTGGTTTTCAATGTAACCACACGAACCACATTGTCCCGACCAGGGTGCATATCGATAACTCTGGCAAGTTCCCAATTCAGTGGAGGCGTTTGTTCGTCTTTAATTAAAACTAAACCACCTTTAACAATAGGATGTGAAGGTTGGGTCCATTTAAATCTCTCTTGGAGAGAATGAATATATTCTTGCGACCAACGCTTCCAAAAGTCACTCCGCATACGTTGCAGCAATTGCCATCGATTCAATCTGTTTAAAGATAAATGCGTTAGATCCACCTCGGGAATAGGACTAGTGAGGGGTTCAAGAATTAGAAAGTGCCCCGGCGTAAGAGGTTGTAAATCATTTGGATCGCTACTAATTTCACACAACGGGCGTGAATTCAAAAGTGCTTCGATCTGCGACAACAGGGTGTAGAATTCTTCAAAGGATAGTATCTGAGTACCTAAGACTCTATAAAAATGAGTTTTAAACGATTTTACTCCCGCCTCGGCGAGGCCATTAAAATGTGGACTACCGGGGGGGTTGAAATTCCAAGAAATGGCCAATTTCTGCGCGATAGTTTTAGCCATGTCAAGGAGTTCATTATTAGCACCCTTAAAACTTGTGCCTTGGTCGCTGGTAATGGTGAGACATCTTCCACGCCGAGCGATAAAGCGTCTAAAGGCGGCTAAGAAAGTTTCAGAACTCAAATCTGAAGTAGCTTCTAAATGAATAGCCTTTGTGGATGTGCAAACAAAAACACAAACATAACCTTTGTAGGTTTTTGCACCTCTATGTTTACTCATCGAAAGTGAAAATGGACCAGCAAAATCAATACAAACTGATGAAAAAGCCTTGACTTGAGAAACTCTTATAGAGGGCAAATCAGCCATGTATGGGTTGTAAGATCTTGGTTTGCAACGAAAACAACGAATGCAACTTGAAAGACATTTATAAATTGCACTACGTGGAGATAAAATCCAAAATTGTTGTAATAATAAATAGTGTAATGTTTTTAAACCTGGATGAAAGTTTTCCTGATGAACTGCTTCGATTATCAAGTGGGTTAGTCGGTGTGATTTGGGTAGCAAAATAGGATGTTTAACATCAAACGAAAACTCCGAATTTCTGATTCGACCACCAACTCTAAGCAACCCAAAGGAGTCAATGAAAGGGGCGAGTTTTCTAAAAGGCTTAGGTAATAGTTGATTGTGTTTAATTTTGAGAAAAATGTCAGAAAATGTATGTCGCTGAACACATTTTATAATGATTTTGAAGGCATTATCTACATCCACGCTTATTTGAGACTGAGATTGTAACCTTAAGCTATTAATAAAAAAGAGAGAATACGCTACTATTCGCTTAATCTTGGATAAAGAGGAAAATTTATTTAAAAGGGTGAAGATGAAATTGTCAGAAGAAGTGCAGGCAGATAGTATAACCCTTTGTTCTTCGTGAGAGATTTCAAATAAATTTAATTTGTTATTAGTCTGCGTAGGCCATGTATTACTAGACTGAGCTAAAAATTCAGGACCTGACCACCAAATAGGAGTTTCTAAGAGCTGTGCTGGGGTTTGACCTCGACTAGCACAGTCAGCTGGATTCTGGGAAGATGGAACATAATACCAAAGAGAGGGGGGAATGAGATCTTGAACATGACTGACTCTATTAGCTACAAATGTTTTCCATCTATGTGGAGATGAAGATAACCAAGCAAGAGCTACCATAGAATCTGTCCAAGCATAAATAGCATCAAAAACGACTAGGTCACTATAGCTTTCTTTAACAAAGTGCATTAGATCGGCCAATAAAACGGAACCCATAAGTTCAAGTCTTGCTATAGATTGTGTTTTTAATGGAGACACTCGACATTTCGCACAAATTAAGAACGTTCTCACAAGTCCAGAAGATTCGAGAATTCGGAAGTAGATAACACTAGCATAGCCAACTTGTGAGGCGTCACAAAACCCATGTTGCTCAATCCGGGAAATAGAACTGGAACCTACATGGCGCGGAATTTTAATATTAGCTAAATTCGGCATTTCTATCTTAAACCTTGACCAGACATCCAAGATATTCTTTGAAGGAGTATCATCCCAGGAAGTCTTGGATTCCCACAATTGTTGTAAAATACGTTTTGCAAGTAGAAGACATGGGGAAATAAATCCAAGGGGGTCAAAAACTCGACTTATTTCAGACAGGATGTTTCGTTTTGTACAAGGCCGTTCAAATGGAATATAAGTGTAAGAGAAACAATCTATATTAGGATCCCATTTGAGCCCTAACACTTTAATAAAGGATGGTTCATCTTTATCAAAGTTGCACGATTCTTGGCGATCGGAATGACTTACTTGAGCTAAAAGAGCAGGATGATTACTTGCCCATTTGCTCAATTGAAAACAACCTCGTTGCATGAGCTGAATTAATTCAGATTGAAGTGAAATGGCTGAACTTAGATCATTGCTTCCAAGCAAGCCATCATCTATGTAGAATTGATGATGAATCATTTTAGATGCTCAAGGAAAAAAAGATTGCTCTTGTGTGGCCAATTCTTTCAAAGTTCGTAGAGCTAAGAACGGAGAACTCGAAATTCCGTAGACTATGGTTCGCAAAAAAAATTCCTGAAGAGGCTCAGTGGGCTTGAAGCGCCAAATAATTCTTTGATAATTCCAGAACTGAGATTGTACGTTAATTTGTCTGTACATTTGCTTTATATCGCAGACAAAAACATGAGAGAAAAATCGAAATCTTGAAAGTATTGTAGAAATATCACGTTGAAGTTTTGGGCCAACTAAAAGAGTGTCATTAAGTGAGACACCCTGTACATCACGCAAACTCGCATCGAACACAACTCTAATTTTGGAAATTATTTGAGAACCTGAAAGTTGTTCTTTAAAGACGGCGTGATGGGGTATATAATAAGCAGATGAAGATTTATAATCGTCCAATGGGACCGGAATCATATGTCCACTGTTAAGATAATCTTGCATGAATTCACAGTATTTGATGTGTAATTCAGACGATTTTAAAAATCTATTTTCTAGCATTGAGAATCTCCGATGAGCTTGTGTATAAGTATCAATAAAATTGGGGAAAGATTGACGAAATGGCAGAGGTACCGAAAATCGTCCAGAAGGTTCTCGAAAAGTGGAAGTCTTATAAATTTCTTCGCATTTCTTATCTTCGGGGGATGCTGGGAAAATAGCTTTGACAACCTGTTCGACCTCCCAAAACCTTTGCAATTGGATATCAAGATTTACATCCAAAGATGCATGGCAACTTAAAGAATAATTGTTTGAGGCATAGGAGCAGTTTGTTCGTCCTTGAAGAATATAACCAAATACAGTTTCTAAAGCGACAGGTTGATCCGGATTTCCAAATATACGACCTGATTTCAAAATTAAAGGTATTAATTCAGCTCCAAGAATCATATCCAAGGGTCCGGGAACATGAAATTTACTATCCGCCAAGTTTAAATTTTGAATATATGTTAATTCTGCAGGATTAATAAAGACTTTCGGCTGATCAGAACAAACTTGAGGAATAATAATAGCTTCGAAGGAAAAAACAGGATTTTCTGCGCTACATGGTTTAATGATACAATGTGCTGTGCCTCGATTTGTAAAGGTAGTCATTCCATTGAGGCCTTCAATGGGAATAGAGCAGTGTTTGCGAGAAAGTCCAAGTTTTCTAATACATTTTTCGGATATAAAGTTAGCCATGGAGCCTGTGTCCAGTAAAACTCGGATTTTTGGAAAATTACCTCGAATGTCCTTAATATGCACTTCACAAGTAGATAATAATACTGTAGATTGTGGTAACGTTAAAGTATTTGTAATACAATGGCCATTTGTAATTGAAGAGCTAGAATTGTCACTAGAAGTATTCGTGAGATTGTCAGAAGCGGAAATCGAGTTATTTATGTGATTAGAATTAGGAGAATTTTTTGGAAAATGTAACACAGTATGATGAGGAAATCGACAAATTTTACACTTTTGTGTGGATGAACACATTTTCATAGAATGGGGAGATACTAAACAGTTAACACATAACTGGTGCTGCTTAGCAAAAGAAAATCTTTCTTGTGGCATCTTGGCCAAAAATGATTGACATTTATACAGTGGGTGAGAAGAGGAGCATAAGATACACTTCAAGTTACTACTGTTTTGTTGTGTATTTGCAACAAATGTAGATGTTGAAGGTTTATTACAATTTTTTGAGTTTGAAAACTTGTTTTTGGATTTATCTACATGGGTAGATGGGATAATAATAGAAAATTGAACCGATTCTAAAGCTATACAATTCCTTTCTAAGAATGTTATTAATTGTCTGTAAGTAGGCAATTCTGAATTTAAGCTATTTTCAAGTTCAAAATCAGTTCTAGTTTTAGTATCAAGTTTATTCATAAGCATATTGAACAACAAAAAATCCCACTGATCAACTGGAAATTTGAGAGCTCGAAAAGATGCTACATTTTCAGAAAAGGTATTTAGAAGTTTCCTTAGCTCCTTAGAAGTAGACATTTGAATTGAAGCTGCATTCGAAAGTTCATTATAGTAGTGAGTAGCCAGAATCCGTTTGTTTTGGTATCGTTTCTCCAGCATTTCATATGCTATAAGGTAATTTGCATCAGTAAGGGGAATACCCTTAATTGAAGATAAGGGTTCTTTGTCTAGTGACGAAAGCAAATATTGAAATTTTTCAGCGTCGGACAAATCAGTATTGTTGTGAATAAGCGAATTGAACAGATCATAAAAGGAAGACCAGTTTTTAAAATCTCCGTCGAATGTCGGTAAATTAATTTTTGGAAGCTTTGCTACAAATCGTTGATGTGAAGAAGTTCTATTTAAATTGGTCACCGAATTATTGACGGAATCCGAGATTAAAAAATCGTGCTTGATAGATTTAGCCCCATAAAATGCTTTATCTGCCGAACTACGCATTGTATCGTAAGTTACGAACTCATCATCACTAACTAGAGAAATGACAGTATTATGGGCTGTTTGGAAGTCATTATAAATAACATCAAGATCCTCTGCTCTAGCTAAGAAAATGGATCTCAAGGATTCATCGTTTAACGCATCAAGACCTGCTTGATGAGTCTCTTGTAATCTTCTGTGAGCAAGCGTGCGATTTAAATTCGCTTTTGTTAATTTATCTGATGGTGGAGCCATTACAAATATAAATAATTGTTTTGAAAATTATAAACAAACAAATATCGAAGCACCTGCTCAAGGTCAATGTGGTTTTTGTATGCCAAGAAAAAGTTAAATTGAAAAGGTAATTAAGAACTGGAAATAATATTTTAATAAATATTTTCGAACAAAGCAATAAAATTCTCTAGCAAAGAAGAATGCAAAATTTACGTTTAAATTTGATTTTAACTGTTGATATTTGACGGTGAAATGATAATTATAATAACATCTAGTGGAATAAACCAAAACAGAGTTTATCTGCATAAAAAATGAATGAGAAACCGGTAAACGAATTTAAAATGTACCGAAAAAATGAACTTAACTTGAAAAAAGTAAAAGGGTATAAATGAGGTATATTAATCCGGCTCGAAGGACCAATGTTAAGGGTTGGAAATATGAAAAGGGACTAATGGACTGTATTTCGAAGAGTTAATTAACAAAAAAATAGCACATCATCAACGCATAAATAAAAACAATATATATATTTATAAGGCTCCTACCTGATGAAGCTGTCTTGCCGTCGTATCCAGGCGCCTGGGAGGGTTGACGATGTCGTTTTTGGTACACTTCTTTTGACCGAATCTCGTCCAAACAATTTACCGGTGTTTTTATAAACTCATGTATACCGTGCGAATGTCGACAAGGTACTATTTTCTGGGCACGTCGACGGTTTATCAATCATGCGCCAATGATGCGTTTAGCGGCAAAATTGAAAATACAAGTGATTCCTTAACATGAACTTTGAGCAAATTATTCATTTTATAACTTCATGTTTTAACGTTTAATGACGCGTTAACTTTTATATTCTACTATTTAGTAACTTCACATTCTTATAAAGACGTCTATCAATTCACAATTTTATTATTACATTCATTCAACTTTTTAGAGTTGAAATATCAACTTTGTTATTGCATATCGCCCTGAAATTACATTTCAGCTTAATCCTACTATATAAGAGATACTTTTGATTTATTTGGTTATATCTTTTCAATTATCACAGTTGTAAGGCTGTAACTGGTATACCATTTACATGTTACTAAAGATTTAGTGTATTGTACATAATAATCTCAGTTAGTTCGTTAGTTGATTACATTAGAAATTGTTAAACATTGTAAATTAACCAACCATTGATAACTGATTATCAATTCATAATTAGACTTGATCACCTCATATTTATTGAGACAGGTTATTACACCATCTGTTCAACCCAGCAAACACAAAAATATATTGAATACATATATGTTACATATTTCTTGAAATATAAAAGTCACAGTTATATAAAACTGAACTTACAACTAGATAATATTTATGTATTGAATACTGACAAAGGCCGGCACAGCAAGGGAACAATAATGATAAAAGAAATACATATTATAAATTATATCTCAAATATTTCCAAATTACTATGTAATATATATGTAACAAAAGTTACCTAATTTTTCTTTTGCCTCGCCCCTTACCTAAAATATTTTATTTCATTGGATCTATGGAAAAATTCAGCGAAATTCTTAATTTATAATAAATTCAGAAAAATCTATTCACTGACACCATTGTAAGATTGTACTACGTATCGTTTTTCTGTCCTATTGATAAATCACAAAAGTCTTTCAATTTTTTTCGTTTTAAACAATTATTTTGCCTGAAATTCATAATTTATATTAATCTAAGTATTCGAATATAAATAACTTTCAACAGATAAGTGTTAATTAATCCATTTCTAGATATTTTGTCTTCACTTACTACCTGTGGTCAAAGGATTAAAGATGTGTATTTTATTTGATATTATTACAAAATCTACTTGAGCCCTAAGTGCATACCTGGGCGACGGTATTTGTTTCGGAATAACGACTCCCTACATAGGGAATTATTGTTAAATCATGTCTAAGTTGTAAGTTAAAACGAAAATATTATCTTGAAAAGTACTTTAGTAAGATAGGTATAATGTGATTTGTAATTGTTTACTTTATTGTATATTTTAATATAGTTAACCTTTTTAATACGTTTGTTACATAATCTTTTGTAAACGACAGTTGAATGAACGGCTTCATTGGTGATGCCCCTTGCCTGTTGAAAATAATAATAACACTTACATGATGTGTTCTCCATTCCTCTACAAACAAAACTAAAAACAAACACACAGACGGAACTAAAGAAAAACCTTTTGAAACGTTATTATGCTTGCAGGTATGTGGGTAGATCGACTCGTGACAATTTAAAGGTTATAATATTTAAGAGCTTTCTTCTTTTTCTTTAGAAAGATACTACACGAGGTTCGTAAGAAATACATATGAGATATATAAAAAAAATGTTCATATTTATGTAGCAGAAATTACATCTTGAATACATATAAAATTAGATATATCCAATATATAAAACATTTTATAATATAAATATTGAGAATATATAACAAAATTTATATAGATTTTGTTACACAAATACTACATAAAAAATATATAAACATTTTATATAAAAATCATTCCTCCCCTTTTATATATTTTTATGTAACATATACATTTGTGTTTGCTGGGAAGGTACCATCCATTTAATTAAACTGTTTCATTGGCAATAAAATGTGTTTTGTTTGATTCACAAACGTAAAAGCAAAACGATATAAATAACATATTTGAAAAGTTACAATAGCTAATTTTTTCATTATTGGTTTCTTGATTAACCTGTAAGTTTCTTGAATGTCCTACTAATCAAGTGGCGCCTTAAAAAAATAATACAGGACAAGCTTTCAAATATTCCTCACTAGCTCACGACCTTATGCTCTCCGGCGAAAAGCGAACCTTTGGCAATGTAACCTCACTTCTTGTAGTAGCAACAACAAGATAAGGTTACAACTTTGTACCATTCATTATAATTTTGTACATAATAAATTATTAATTTCGATATTAATTTTGTCAAATTAAGATTATTTATCAGCTAGAAATATAATCAAAAACAGGTGGGATACATTTATACACACGGTATATCTACTTTCGTAAGCTATTTATACACTTTACTATTCATTAATTTATATTAAATACACTGTGTATTCACTAATACTCAATTTATATAAATACTTAACTACTGTTTATATTTATGTTCACCCCTATTCACTACGAGATTAAATTGAAAACTAAACTAGCCGCTGGTAGGCAGTCTTTTATATATTAGAACCAACTTCTCGAACCTTTGGGTTCCGGAAACTTCTAGCTAACGTTTATTCATCAATGATTTGTCAATTGTTTATTTTGTTATTTCATATGATCAATAAATACGTTCGAGTTTTGGGATACATTATGAGATACATATATGAAGATATACTACAGAAATGATTCTGTTCATGACATCATATGAATAGAACACAAGCCTAAATTATGAAGGAGCTCTTTTTTAAACAAATAATAATCTATTTACTTAAATGAAAGTTTGTTAACAATTTACACAATTTGATTACTGACCAACAATCAGTTTCGTTTATGTTCAATTCAAAACAAAGTAACAAAATCAAAAACGAGAAAATTCTGCGATTGAGATTAGAATTATCCTAGTATAAGTATGACACAATACATAGACCTGTCAATTTTAATTCTGTAGCAGACGCATTCACTAGAATTCTCTGTCGTCTAGCAACTAACGGACAAACATTGGAACAATTACACACTACTCTCTGTTATCCTGGAGTTACTCGTTTATATCATTATGTTAGAAGTAACAATTTGGAATTTTTAATAGATGAAATAAGAAGAATAACAAATATGTGTCCGATATGCTGCGAATTGAAACCACGATTCGTCAAGTTAACAGGAAAATTGATGAAAGCTACGGCACCGTTTTAGAGGCTTAATATCGATTTTAAGGGACCTCTACCTTCCACATCACAAAATCGATATTTATTAGTGATCATTGACGAATATTCACGATTTCCTTTTGCTTTCTCATGATCTGATGTGTCAGCAGCGACGGTAATACATGATTTACATAATCTTTTTACTGTATTCGGAATACCATCCTACATCCATTCTGATAGAGGCTCCTCTTTTATATCTGATGAAGTTAAAAGATACTTAGATACGTTTAACGTGGCGACCAGTCGCACTGCACCTTATAACCCTCGAGGAAATGGCCAAGTAGAAAGATATAATGGTAAAATCGGGAAGACTATTATGTTGGCACTCAACTCCCGTATGCTAAAGACCTCCCAATGGGAAACTCTTCTTCAAGATGCCCTTCATTGAGTCCGCTCACTTCTTTGTACTGCCACTAATGAAACTCCACATGAACGCATGTTTCAACATCCCCGGAGGGCACGGAATGGCAAGTCGATCTCATCGTGGTTGTTGACTCCTGGAAGAGTACTTATGCGTCGTCAAGTGAGGTCATCTAAATACGAACCACTCGTCGACGAAGTAGATCTATTAGAAGCAGACTCTAATCATGCCCTTGTCCGTCTTCATAATGGCCGAGAACTGACAGTATCTCTGAAACACTTAGCTCCTTGTGGCGAAGGAAAAGAAGTGCCAACAGTTACAAATAGCGATCAAACTGAAGCAGATTCTCAAACACAAGGTGGCACCAATTACCCAGAATATACTACCAATGATATAGTATAGTCTCTGAATACCTCCGACTCTTCTGAAATACCGCAACAACCTACAAATTTTAAAACGACTAGCACTGAAGCCCCAGTAATTGAGCTGAGAAAATCTAATAGAGAACGACGTATTCTAAGTCATTTACAAGATTTCGTTATAATTACTGAGGGGGTGGAAATGTAGTATATTTGATAAGCTTGTTATTTACAATTTAGCGTTTTTAACGGTTCTTAGTTTTAATATCTGTCGTGATTGTTTCTTTACTTGACATAATAATTTTCTACGTTGTCATTAATTGTCTTGTCTTGAATTATGTCGAATAAAGTTAGTGTATTGAGAGGTTAATTATTTCTGTTCAGATCAATAATAACCTTAACTTTAAGCACTTTGCTATAACTGGTTATAACGTGAGTCTAAAAACTTATAACAGAGTACTTACTTTTAGATTCTAAGTTGAGATTTAACTTTCACAACGAGAAATAACAACCGGCTTATGGACATGTTTTCTGAAAAGGAACTGAATTCGTTTGGTTTGGGCGTTGGCAGTGTTCTATTTATTTAAAGCGGTAAATTTGAAATATCTGGAGGTGTCCCGCGTCCGAACCTGCTCCGCCCTACCCTAATCATTGTGTTTCATTACGCAAAATAAATTGATTAAAAATTATATGACACACCCTGTATTGAGTCAGTAATATGTGTGTGTCATAGAGTTATTTAAGTTCACTTACTACACTTGTTTGTTTAAATTCATTTTGACAAGTTAGCTCTCAATCATTTGTACAATATAGACTAACAAAAGGTTTAAAAGTTTATTTAACTACCTACAACAGTGTGTCAATCTCCTACCCTTGAAATTGTCCAGACACACCATTTGTAATAGTTTGGACATGAGAATATTTTATTTCTTCACAAACACATGCTTGTTAATGGGCCTTGTCTCATAAAATAAGGTGTCATAGTGGGTCTGGTCAGATAAATATATCACTGCATCATATATTATGTAGGGAGAAGAAATGTACAAATGCAGAAGTTTTAGAAAAAATAGTAAGATAGACATTTAGTTGAAAACATGCAGGCCTCGGAAACAAACGCTCTGGTACCTGGGGTGCAACATGAAATCGGATTTATAAAATTTAAGATTTACTTTTATTTAGTGAAGTAAGTGTTTTGGAATAAGTTGATGTTATGCAATAAAGATACAAAAAAGCATGATTTCTGGTCCTTCGTATTCTATTGAATCCTACCAAAACACATTGCAAAGATCATCAGATATAGTTTTCCTGGTTTTCTATACCATTGCACAGTAAAATGTCCACTCAAGTTGGCCGTGGATGAAATTTAACGTCATAAACGTATTTCTATGATAATTTAAACTCTAATATCAAGAATGCACACCTGTCAAATTAGTGGGCGGAAATAACAGGTAGATAATTGATCTCACTGGCCTTTAAAACCCAAACCCAACTTGAGCGAAAATTTTGTCGAACATTCGATATTATAGTTGAACATTTATAAATTTGAAAAACTTATAGAGAGTTATGAAGTTTATGTTTGTCTAATAAAAACTTGGACAATTTAATATTGAATTTTATTTTATTATGCTTCTTCTTCTCCTACTTCTTGTGCCTTGTGCTTCTCGCACGTTGGCGATCCTTTGTACTTCTTTCATGTCAAATGTAAGGTGCCATTTTCTGCCTTTCGGAAGATTGTGGCTGCATCTCTAGTTCCGCACCAGTCCCTAATGTTTCGCAGCCATGAATGTTGTTTTCTTCCCGGGCCTCTTCTACCTTCTATTTTTCCTTGCAACATCAACCTAGGTATTGAGTATCTGGCGCCTCTGAGTATGTGTCCAAGATAGGATATCTTTCTCTTCTTCACGATTTGCAGAAGTTCTCTATGCATACCGGCCATTCCCAGCACCTCTTCATTAGTTTTATGTGCAGTCCTTGGGATGCGTAGGAATTTACGAATTGTCCACATTTCAAATGCCTCTATCCGATTCAGAGTTTTGATTTTTAGAGACCATGTTTCTTCCCCATAAAGCAAAATAGGCCAGACGTAGCATTTAACTACTCGAATCCGAAGTGCCAGAGGCAATGTTCGGGCAAGAAAGAAGTTCTTAAGTTTATGAAATGTGTCTTTTGCACGTCCGATTCGTATTTTCACTTCCTCGTCGCAATCCCATTTCTGGTTGATGGAGGCGCACTGACATACAAATTTTGACACCACATCCAGTTTTTGGCCGTCAATCCTAATTGTGATGTTACTGTGGTGTCGAGCTATTATCATAACTTTTGTTTTATCTTTGTTGATCGTCAGGCCAAATTGTTTTCCTATTTGGTTGATTCTGTCAACAGTTTGTTGAAGGTCCTCAGGAGAATTCGCCAATATAGCGCTATCATCCGCATATCTGATGTTTTTTATTGGAATTCCATCAACTTTAATTCCTCTGTTTTCCTTTTCCAATGCCATTTGAAAAACTTTTTCGACATATATGTTGAATAGCTTTGGCGATAGGATACATCCTTGTCGTACTCCCTGGGATATTTTAAATGTCTCTGTGGTTGTTAATTCTTACCTCTGCGGTCTGATGCCAATACAGTTGCTGAATTATTCGTGGGTCCTTAGAATCGATGCCAATCTCATTATTATGCTTAGGTAGTGAAATATATTTTTTTCTTGGGTGTAACCAGAATTAGGCGCTAATGTCATTGGACTCGTGTTCTGAATTGAATTTGTGCCTGTGCCGCTTCATTCACTTTAGAAGCCACCATCCATTGAATGGTCGAGTAGAGAATTCCATCGGGCTATGAAAATTTATTGATTTTGTGACGCGCTTTTTTTCCTAGCTCCTCGTCCCTTTTACTTGTAAGTCGACGCCAAATGAGTGACATCAATTTCCTTCTTCCTTTTCTCCTATACTTGGGTCGACGACTAAGTAACCGGACGCGTCACAATTGACACCCCAAAACGGCGGATTCTCGGGCGCCAGATTATTTTACGTGGTTTACTCCACGGTCCCTCGACTGTAAAACCTTTCAAGGGTTCCGGATAGCAGCAGATGGAGGTACGGAAAATTCCAGGGGTCGGACTGTAATTCGCGGTAGAGACTAGATAGCGATAGACTTACTCAACAGAGTATTATTGCTCAACGTTTAGCAGGACTTACCTTAAAATGAACTGCCAATACGATAATGACTACTGTCAATCTTACATTAAATGAAATAAACGGTAACGACGAACTCTTAATCAGTTGTGAATGAAACTCAAATAATTTAACAAAGGTATTTATTCTATAAGATACTAAGTAAATTTCGATCACACAACACAATAGATAAGACCATTTACCCAAAGGCACAAAGAAACTTAAGAAGCGGGCGATTACCTTTTAAACAAATAATATACACTATGCAAAATATAAACGAGAAATAATATGAAATGGTTCTTGTACAATGCAAATCGGAAAATGTTTAATCTTATACGGACTCAGTGGTTTATAATCGGGCTATCGTATGTAATATCACACAAAATAGGGCATACGGGGTTAATCGGCGGCTTGACGAAATTTGGAAAGAAAAAAAGAAAACCCTAAACCAACTCAAAACAGCGGAGGAAGAAGGAGATTTCACCAAAACCCGAGAAGGTCGGCGAGGAGCTGGAATCTCTACCAGAATTTACTTAATTTCTGAGCAATACTTTCGAATCACCCAGTAATCAAGAATAATTTTCGGAAACTAAATGAAAACCATATACCAACTCAAAACAACGGAAGAAGAAGGAGATTTCAACAAAACCCGAGAAAGTCGGCGAGGAGCTGAAATCTCTACCAGAACTTACTTAATTTCTGAGCAGTACTTTCGAATCACCCAATAATCAAGAATAATTCTCGGAAACCAAATACAATACTCTAATAACAAAAGCTGGACGGCAGCAACGGAAAGAAATTTTAGCAAAACCCAAGAGGGTCGGCGAGATGTTAAAATTTCTATCAGAATCTATTTAATTCCTGAGTAATACTTTCGAATCACCCAGTAACCAAATATGATTCTCGGAACCCAAATACAATACTCTATTAACAAAATCTGGACGGCAGCGACGGAAAGAAATTTTATCAAAACCCGAGAGGGTCGGCGAGATGTTAAAATTTCTATCGGAATCTATTTAATTCCTGAGCAATACTTTCGAATCACCCAGTAACCAAATATGATTCTCGGAACCCAAATACAATATTCTAATAACAAGATCTGGACGGCAGTAACGGAAAGATATTTATCAAAATCCGAGAGGGTCGGCGAGATCTTAAAATTTCTATCGGAATCTATTTAATTCCTGAGCAATACTTTCGAATCACCCAGTAACCAAATATGATTCTCGGAACCCAAATACAATATTCTAATAACAAAATCTGGACGGCAGTAACGGAAAGATAATTATCAAAACCCGAGAGGATCGGCGAGATGTTAAAATTTCTATCGGAATCTATTTAATTCCTGAGCAATACTTTCGAATCAACCAGTAACCAAATATGATTCTCGGAACCCAAATACAATATTCTAATAACAAAATCTGGACGGCAGTAACGGAAAGATAATTATCAAAACCCGAGAGGGTCGGCGAGATGTTAAAATTTCTATCGGAATCTATTTAATTCCTGAGCAATACTTTCGAATCAACCAGTAACCAAATATGATTCTCGGAACCCAAATACAATATTCTAATAACAAAATCTGGACGGCAGTAACGGAAAGATAATTATCAAAACCCGAGATGGTCGGCGAGATGTTAAAATTTCTATAAGAATCTATTTAATTCCTGAGCAATGCTTTCGAATCACCCAGTAACCAAATATGATTCTCGGAACCCAAATACAATATTCTAATAACAAAATCCGGACGGCAGTAACGGAAAGAAATTTTATCAAGACCCGAGATGGTCGACGAGATGTTAAAATTTCTATAACAATCTATTTAATACCTGAGCAATGCTTTCGAATCACCCAGTAACCAAATATGATTCTCGAACCCCAATACAATATTCTAATAACAAAATCCGGACGGCAGTAACGGAAAGAAATTTTATCAAGACCCTAGATGGTCGGCGAGATGTTAAAATTTCTATAAGAATCTATTTAATTCCTGAGCAATGCTTTCGAATCACCCAGTAACCAAATATGATTCTTGAACCCCAATACAATATACTAATAACAAAATCCGGACGGCAGTAACGGAAAGAAATTTTATCAAGACCCGAGATGGTCGGCGAGATATTGAAATTTCTATAAGAATCTGTTTAATTCCTGAGCAATGCTTTCGAATCACCCAGTAACCAAATATGATTCTCGAACCCCAATACAATATTCTAATAACAAAATCCGGACGGCAGTAACGGAAAGAAATTTTATCAAGACCCAAGATGGTCGGCGAGATGTTAAAATTTCTATCGGAATCTATTTAATTCCCGAGTAATACTTTCGAATCACCCAGTAACCAAATATAATTCTCGAACCCCAATGCAATACTCTAATAACGAAATAAAAGATAAAAATAAAAAAAAATTGAATAAAGAAAGCTCACAAAAAAAAACTTGTTCCTGAATTAAAAAAAAACCTGAAAATATCTTCGGACGAATTAAATCAAACAAAATTTTAAAATAACTAACAACGAGAAATAGCGTATAGTTCACGATTTAATATTTATTTCAAACTATACAAAATTGAAATATATTGTGAATAAACCACTGAATACCGTATAACTACGGGAGTCCTAACAAGTTACTCTTTTATACGGATTATATTGAATTCAACTATCATTTATAATTTTACACTAAAATAATTTTATTTCGGAAATATACACGCAGGAAAAAAAATTACCTTTTTAAGCACTTAACAAATTTTACTATCTTTCGACGGGCACTTCTACTATTTAAACGGGAGCGGACAAAGAGGAAGCCAAAACTAGGATGAACAAGCCCTTTTCAAACTGCGGTCTCGGTATTTATATTTTCACTAATCGCTTCAAAAAGAAGTCTAGTAAAAAAAACCAAACATTTAATTACTTTGAACCAAAATTTCTATAGGTGTACCGGACGGTCTAAATGTTTTAATCCAATGAAATGAAAATGTATATATACCGGACGGCCCAAATATTATAAATAAGGAACTTGTAATTAAATTGTTTTGTTTAGTAAAGAGGAAGTAATAGGTTATAGGTTTTAAATAAAAATAAACTAAATAAATCACATAGTATAGGAACAAATAAAAGTAACTTCGTTACAATTTACAGAAATTTGAAAAAAGTGCATTTACATGCATCCTACGTACTAACCCTCCCCTCTCCCCCCATTAAATGTATGGTTTTGAACATTCTGAGGATATTCCTGCAATATTCTGAAAATACAAAGAATATCCCCTGAATATACAATTTGAAATAATTCTACAAACTTCCAAATGAATCTACCACGAATATTCATAGTATATATTGAATATTCTTCAAACATTCATTGAAGAAAATTCTTAGATAATGCTTCTCTGAATATTCTCAGAGTAATCCTAGCTTATATATAATACGAAAAAGAATATTCATTTGGGAATATTCTCTGAATATTTAGGGTATTCCCATTTTCACTTTCTAGGAATATTCCAAAAAGCATAAAGACATTCTTGGCATTTTTAGAGAATATTCCAATATGCCAAAATGAAAATTCCACGGATATTTGTAGAATATCTAATGTTGTCTGGGGTTATACTGATCTTAAATGAGAAAAAGATGTCCAGGATATCCTCATAGGTCTGATAATATCTAAGCTTTAATATTTGTGATTTCATATCTTCTTATATTTTCTATTCATATATATTAAGTCAATCACAAGGTAGTTCACTTCTCGGTCTAGCTATAAATAATTATAGAACTTCAGGTATGCATCAATTGAAATGTAGCTTCTGTCATTCTGACGATGACAGCAATATCGAAACAATTGTCAAATATTTTAAAATTTGCAACATTTTTTTAATATATTGTGGAATTGTCCAGAAGCAGTAAGTTTCATTTAAAACAGTAATATACGTAGATTCCACAGAGTAAGGGTCGAAACAGTAAATATCATAATATCATATATATTTTTTTAAAATAATTCATCTGTCTGTCTCCTAAGCCTCGGCTATTTATCGACTGCTAGTATTGAACCTATCTAGCAATATATCATCGCAATATACTTATTTTGAGTTTAGCATAGAGTAGAGAGAGATATTTTATTTTCCAAATATTAATAATGGTTTGATTTCGAATGTAATTATTTTGCTTTTTTGTAGGTATAATGGCAAAATCAATTATAGGAGCTTGTCACACCTTAAAAAAGTACTTGGATACTATAGAAGAAAGAGAAATTAGCAAAAAAATGGAAAAATATATAAAAAACGGCCCTCAAATGTTCGCTGATGCTCTCACATACAAAAGTCCATTTTCTGTTATCCTACACGGAGACTGTTGGGGTAATAATTACATGTTTAAATACAACGTAAGTTCAATATGTATCTCTATACGTTATAATTATGTTCAATAGATCGTAATTCTTATATGATTCGATGAAGCCCTCATGATTACACGCGAAGTTGATCTAAGATAAAACCGATCGCTTCGGTACACTTGACTTGGGTTCTAAAACCGAGAAAGATCGGATTTAGAACGAGATGAACAGAGGCTGTCCGAAGTTTGTTTTCTTTATGGAGGGAAGAGGTAAGGAGAATCATAACTGTATATGAAACGTGTCCGTAGAAATGCATTAAATTAGGATGGCTGTGGTGGTTACTTAGCAAGTGTCCCTCGTATATACTTCTTTAGACCATAGAACCATTCACCTTGGGGAAACACTTACCTAGTGAACCATCCCTTAGGGGTAGAAAATAACATCGTACTAAAACTCACTGGGATAACATATATTTATGAACTACAGATATAAATTACTGATCGCAGAATACATACGTTTATACTAGTGTTTTTAAATGAAACTCAAGGTCTCTAGTTAATTCCACAATATAATACAAGTTATTGAAAATTCCAAAAAATTGACAATTGTTTCGATAAATCAATATCATCGTCAGAATGACAGAAGTTACATTTCATTTTATGCCTACCTGATGTTTAGTAGTTATTTTTGGCTGGACCAAGAAGTAACCTAACTTGTGATTGGCTTAATATATGTTTATAGAAAAAAGAAAAAGATGTGATATTACAAATATTGAAGCTTAGATATTATTAGCCCTATGGTGATATCCTGGATATCATTTTTCCAATTAAGATCAATATAACTGTGCAATGATATAGAAAACCAGGAAAACTATATCTGCTGATCTTTACAATTATCACTTAAGAAGACAGTTTATTAGTGGAGAATTCCCTAGATTTAACTATTCATTGACAACTTCATATTGTGGGTTTCTTAAATGTCTTCTAATTTCCAGTTCTTCAAGGAAATCCAGTTCTTGTTTCTTTTCACAAATATGCAGTACTTCTAGTTCTGTGTTAGGTGTCAATGAATGATTGGTGTCAAGTAGATGTTTTGCGTAGTGGGATTTATCTGGTTCTTTTAGTCTGTATGCTCGTAAGTGCTCACTGTATCGTATTTCAAAATTCCTAAGCAAATAGACAGCATTACATTCTGGACATTTGAGTTTATATATACCTGACTTCTTTAATAGTGGTATTTTTGTTTTTACATTCAACAATTTTGTACTAACGTTACTTTCTGTTTTAAAAGAAATTGTTGTATTCGTTGCTGAAGATATTATCTTTGAAATATTATTAGAAATATTTCCTGCATATGTGATGGTTTTATAAGTTTTAATTTCATCAGCTTGTTTAGGATATATTAGTTGTAATGCCACTTTTTCCTCTTTTTTACTAATTCGCTTATTTATCATATCTAATGGATAACCGTTAGATGTTGCTATTTGTCTAATTGTATTAATCTCTCTATGAAAATTACATTTGTTCATAGGAATTGAAAAAGCTCTATGTATCATTGAATTATATGCTGCTAGTCTGTGTGACACAGGGTGGTTAGAATTGAATGGAATTGTTACATCAGTTTGTGTTGGTTTTCGGTAAATTGAATAATCAAGTACATTATTAACTCTTTGAATTTTTAAATCAAGAAAATTGATTGAGCTATTTTCTTTAATTTCTAATGTAAATTTAATTTTCGGTTGTAAATTATTGATGTGGTTGAAAAATACATCTAATTGTCATTCACTACCCATAAAACAAGATAATATGTCATCTACATATCTATACCAAAATAAAATATTTTTCGGAATATTACTTTCAAAGATCTTTCTTTCTAAATTGTCCATAAAAATGTATGCTAAAATAGGTGATATAGGGCTTCCCATTGGTAAACCTTGATTTTTAATATATATCTTATTGTCAAAAGTGAAATAATTCTGATTAATGCATACATCAAATGAATTAAGTATATCTGATAATATTCCTGGATGAATATTTTTATCTTCTAGTAATTTTCTTACAAGTATTAGACATTCTTTGGGAGGGATTTTAGTAAACATGTTAGTTACATCGAACGATATGAGTTTATAGTTATCTTGTAAGTGGATTGCTTTCAACTTTTTGATTAGTTCTATTGAATTTCTAATTGAGTACTGAGATTCATATCCGTAAGTATTGAGTATATTGTTGAGCTTCTTTGCCAATATATTATTAGGAGCATTAACATAAGAGACTACAGGTCTAATTGGTTTCGTTATTTTATGTAATTTAACTGTTCCATATAATTGTGGACAATGAGGATTCTTATGTATGATAGACCTCTTTTCGTAATCATTTAAAAGATAATTTGAATTATTAACTATATCCCTTACATTATTAGAAAACTTCTTTGTTGGGTCTGCTTTAAGAACTTTTACATCGCTGGATTCTATAAAGTTATATACTTTGGAATTGTAATTTTCAGTCGTCAAAACGACAGTAGCGTTCCCCTTATCAGATTTTGTAACTGTCAGGTTATTATTCTCTATCTTCTTTTTTATTGCGTTTAAAACTGAAATGTCATTTTTTGTTTGATGTTTAACTTTTGAAGGTTCAATATTTTTGATTAAATTGGCAATTTTCAATTTCTCATAAAGAAAATTATTTGAATTAGATTTTAAAGCTATTTCTGACTCTGTAGCTATAATTTGTTCAATATTATTCGTAAATTACAATTCCAAAGTATATAACTTTATAGAATCCAGCGATGTAAAAGTTCTTAAAGCAGACCCAACAAAGAAGTTTTCTAATAATGTATAGGATATTGTTAATAATTCAAATTATCTTTTAAATGATTACGAAAAGAGGTCTATCATACATAAGAATCCTCATTGTCCACAATTATATGGAACAGTTAAATTACATAAAATAACGAAACCAATTAGACCTGTAGTCTCTTATGTTAATGCTCCTAATAATATATTGGCAAAGAAGCTCAACAATATACTCAATACTTACGGATATGAATCTCAGTACTCAATTAGAAATTCAATAGAACTAATCAAAAAGTTGAAAGCAATCCACTTACAAGATAACTATAAACTCATATCGTTCGATGTAACTAACATGTTTACTAAAATTCCTTCTAAAGAATGTCTAATACTTGTAAGAAAATTACTAGAAGATAAAAATATTAATCCAGGAATAATATCAGATATACTTAATTTATTTGATGTATGCATTAATCAGAATTATTTAACTTTTGACAATAAGATATATATTCAAAATGAAGGTTTACCAATGGGAAGCCCTATATCACCTATTTTAGCAAACATTTTTATGGACAATTTAGAAAGAAAGATCTTTGAAAGTAATATTTCGAAAAATATTTTATTTTGGTATAGATATGTAGATGACATATTAGCTTGTTTTATGGGTAGTGAACGACAATTAGATGTATTTTTCAACCACATCAATAATTTACACCCGAAAATTAAAGTTACATTAGAAATTGAAGAAAATAGCTCAATCAATTTTCTTGATTTAAAAATTCAAAGAGTTAATAATGTACTTGATTATTCAATTTACCGAAAACCAACACAAACTGATGTAACAATTCCATTCAATTCTATCCACCATATGTCACACAGACTAGCAGCATATAATTCAATGATACATAGAGCTTTTTCAGTTCCTGTGAACAAATGTAATTTTGATAGAGAGATTAATACAATTAGACAAATAGCAACATCTAACGGTTATCCATTAGATATGATAAATAAGCTAATTAGTAAAAAAGAGGAAAAAGTGGCATTACCACTAATATATCCTAAACAAGCTGATGAAATCAAAACTTATAAAACCATCACATATGCAGGAAATATTTCTAATAATATTTCAAAGATAATATCTTCAGCAACGAATACAACAATTTCTTTTGAAACAGAAAGTAACGTTAGTACAAAATTGTTAAATGTAAAAACAAAAATACCACTATTAAAGAAGTCAGGTATATATAAACTCAAATGTCCAGAATGTAATGCTGTCTATTTGGGTCACACCCTTAGGAATTTTGAAATACGATACAGTGAGCACTTACGAGCATACAGATTAAAACAACCAAATAAATCCCACTACGCAAAACATCTACTTGACACCAATCATTCATTGACACCTAACACAGAACTAGAAGTACTGCATATTTGTGAAAAGAAACAAGAACTGGATTTCCTTGAAGAACTGGAAATTAGAAGACATTTGAGGAACCCACAATATGAAGTTGTCAATGAACAGTTAAATCTAGGGAATTCTCCACTAATAAACTGTCTTCTTAAGTGATAATTGTAAAGATCAGCAGATATAGTTTTCCGTGTTTTCCATATCATTGCATAGTTATACTGATATTAATTGGAAAAATGATATCCAGGATATCACCATAGGGCTAATAATATCTAAGCTTCAATATTTGTAATATCACATCTTTTTCTTTTTTCTATAAACATATATTAAGCCAATCTTAAGTTAGGTTACTTCTTGGTCCTTGAGTTTCATTTAAAAACACTAATATGAGCATATTCCACGACAGTCAATTTCATACGTTTATACCATTAATAACAATAATAATACTGAATCCTCCTCAATGAATTGAACTATCTATTTATATAGGAAATTATTAAAACTAACACAGTCAATGCTCCGTATTATTCACCTTGTCGGTCGTGTAGATACGATATTTATAAAACGGACGTGTTTGTTATCTATTTCACTGTCCTTGCCAGTTCACTGGCGGCTAGCAATATTTGAAATTAATGTTTACACAAATCTAATAATATCTCTTTGAATAATGTCGTTTTGGGATCATCGCAGGGCGTCACATTGGCATCAGACTAAATTTTATTGAAAGCGCCAAAAGTTATTAGAGTAGGATCGAGAAGTTATTGGTAAGTTTTTGTCGTTACGGTTGACACGATTCGAAGCATGCCCAGAAAAATGTCAAGTTCACGTTAACGTTAATTATGATACGTATTCCATTATTTAAGGAAGGATTGCGTTAAGATTTCTTTCACATAATTTTTATTTTGATATATGTACGTTGCCATATATACATACTTTTAACGTCAAGTAGCTATGGCAACAAGGAGCTACAAAGAAATCACACGGATCTGCTGAATGAAATTAGTAATCACTGTAAAACTCTGATGATTACTTATACTTTTTATAATTATGAAAATAAACTTGCTAAATAAAGAAACAACAACATCTTACTTGTACAGAACAAGAACTGACTGTTGACAGTTTTGACATAAATATATAGAGCTTAAGGCTGTGTTTACAGGCGACACTACAATACTTCACCTCATATATTTAACCGTTGGGGTGGTTTGACAATACGCCTTGGTCTTCAATTTATTTGAATCATTCTTATAATTAGGTGTACCTACTAAAACATTCTTAAGACTAGGTTTACAATCAAGGGTTTAATTTTTTTCAGCATCTTTCTGAACCATATAATCATTTAACTTAATAATTGATTCACTAACCAGTTCTTTGAATGTCACATTTGGTACAGCAATATCCGAGATTACTGGTGAATCAGGTAATGAGTCAAGAGTTGGTTTTATATCCATAAACTCTCTACTAGATTTTTCAATAAGGATTTTTTGAACTCCTTCATCTACTACTCCTGACCTATTATGTCTAATTTGACCCAAATGTTTTTTCCATATTAAATTTTCATAAAAAAGCTTACAAAAATAAATTCTGTCATTCAAAACCTCATCTATTACACTTTCAACCTAAGTTTTCCTATTAGGATTTCTATAATCCCTAACCCAAACTCTATCCCTCTCTACAAAGGTTTCCTCTCGTTCCTTTTATAATTTAAAATTTGTCTTTCAACTGTCCCTTTTATTGACAATAAATCTAAACGTGGACGTATTTTTGTTTTGAACATTTAACTACTAGTTGTTTTACCAGTTGTAGCAGGTATTGAATTTCGGTAGGAAAAAAATAAACGGTTTTAAAGATTAAAACTATCTTTTCCGAATCTGTTGCCCTGGATAATATTCTATCATAAAATTGTCATTTGTATACACTTCGGGGGATGTATCGTGCTAACAAACCGAAATTTGTCCAAAAATAACCAAAAATGTAATATATCTGGATTTATAGGCCCCGCTGTACTTGCTCTAGTCAGCTGAAAATCAATAGGGTACATCTGTGAGACACCTTGAACAATATTCAATCATATAATTGGTGACTTGTATACACTTTGGAGGCTGTATCTTGCTAACAAACTGAAAATTCTCCAAAAATTACAAAAATTTGGTACTTGTATATATTGCGGAGGCTGTATCGTACTAACAATCTTAAATATCTCCAAAAATGACAAAATATCGTACTTAAAGTACTATAGCACCTGTTGTACTGGTTCTGGTGAGCTGAAAATCAATAGGGTTCATCTGTGAAGTGTTCTGAATAATATTCAACCATAAAATTGGTGACTTGATGAACTCCGAACTGCAGATTCCAGTTCGGATAATGAACAGATCGCCGGCTAAGAGACCGAAAGAAACCCCCAAAAAAACCCTTAAGAAAACAACATCCTGCAAACACCCCCCCCCCCCCCATCGTCATAGACGGGAAAGTTACGGCGCATAAGGATATGATAAATAAATTAAAAGAAGATGTTCAAAAACAATTTGAATTAAAATATACGAATAAATCTACAATTGTTTTCACCAAAGATTCAGATGATTTCGAAAAACTGAAAAGTACCCTAAGGCAAGACAAGGTACAATTTCACACCTATACGAAGAAATAAGACAAATCACATGCCTTTGTCTTGCGTAGCCTCGCAGAAGGCCTCCAAATCACTGACATTAAGGATGAATTGGAAAAAGCATATAAAATTATAACAAAAGACATTTTTAGAATGAGCACAAAAGGCCGACCCCTGTATCTCGTGGTTACAGACTCAAAAATTACGCTAGACTTTCTAAACAAAAACGTGAGAATTATCGAACACACGAGAGTGCAGTGGGAATATCGACGACAGAATAAGCCTATTGTCCAGTGTCATATATGCCAACTGTGGGGCCACGCTACATCTAACTGCGGTAGAACACCCCACTGAAGTGCGCCGGCAGTCACCTGACGCCTGAATGCCCCAAACTGAGGACAACACCAGCCCGCTATGCCAACTGCAATGGAATCTGCCCGGAGTACGTCAAGAGAAGAATCTGGTTAGAGGAGAAACGAGCTAACGCACAAAAACCCAAACCATCCACAAACAAATACGTCCCAGCCCCCATCCCTACAACCAGTCCATGGACTCAACCCAGACAAAATCAAGCCGATTTGCCCAGTCTCCCTCCAAAAACGACCCCTACGACAACGCCACAAAACATATCCAGTAAACAATCTACAAATGCTCCCTCAAACAGAACCAAGAAAGATTCGGAGCGGAACAACAAATTCAGAGAACTGCAGCAGTTGATAAACCTAGAGGAACTTACAAGGACCGTAACAGACCTGACCAAGCAGATGAAAATAGCCAGAACGAAATTAGAAAAATTTACGATCTACAACAACTTTGTTGCCGGTATAGACAGCTATTACTTCTAGGCAGGTAGGTGGTAAAACAGGCAATCATAATCGATACAATTTCAAAATTATCTTTTGTAATATACAAGGAGTACTTTCCAAACTCTACTTAATCAGACACTTTCTCGACATTCATAGACCAGATATTTTCATATCAATAGAGACGCTTCTAAAACCAAATAAATCATTTAATCTCAAAATTCCCGATTATCGTCTTTTAAGACAAGACCGCACCTCCGATGCCAGAGGTGGTGGTATCGTTTTGTTATTCAAAAAAGGCATACAATTCAAGTCACTGCAACACAATGATTCATCAATTGAGCATATCTCGATATTAATTGAAAACAAAATCAAAATTGTTGGTACTTATAACACTCCTCTTAATAAACTAAAAGAATCGGACTTTCTCAATATTATGAAAACCCATAATAAGGTATTGTTAGTTGGAGATCTTAATTGCAAACATCCCCTATGGGATAACTATACAACTCGTCCAAATAAAAATGGAACTACTCTCCAAAGATTCTGCGACAATTCGGACTGCAACATTTTCGCACCTGAAGACCCAACCCACTTTCCTTTCTCAAACTACGCCCCCAGTACCATCACCATAGGCAGAAACATCAATAATATATCCAAAATCAAAACCCTTACCGATTTAAACTCAGATCATGATCCTGTCCTCATTAACCTAGAACTACCCCATCAAATCCATCCCCCACCCACCAAAATATACGATTACAAAGCCACAAATTGGTCATCATACAGAAAACACATAAACAAAAACATACGCATTACAGACAATATTGAAAACTTAGAACAATTAACACTAACAATAAAATCTCTTCAAGACACGATCATAACTGCTAGAAATTAATGAACACCTCAAATTGAAGAGAGCATGAGACAAATTTAAGATTAGTTTTACAAAAGGCATCAAAATATAATATTAAATTCAATAGATCCAAAATACAGTTTAAAAAACCAAGTGTGAACTTTTTATTTCAAATTTTTTCTAAATATGGTATCTCCTTAAATAATCTTACGTTGAAGCTATAACTGACATGCCTTTATCAACAAATAAACCTGAATTGTTGAGGTTCTTGGGTATGGTCAAATTTGTACGAAAATGTATACCTAATTTGTCAAGTATAACTTCACCACTCAGAGAATTATCCAGAGGACGTTCAGTGGCATTGGAATGAAAATCATTTAGTAGCAGTACAAAATCTTAAACATATGCTCCTCTTTTAACATTTAAGACCCTGAAAAGTCAGAGACAAATTTTAAAAAAATATTTATATTCAATATCTCCAAGGCTTCAGAGAATGAGATTAAAAATGATAAATTATAAGCTAAAAATTACATATAAGCCTGGCAAGCAAATGTATATATCTGGCACATTTTCCAGAGTATTTCTTAAACACACTGGATTAAAGTCAGATTCGGAAATAGAGTATTCAGTTCAGACTTTAACAAAGTACATTCCAATGTCAGATGATCGGAAAAATCAGTTTAGACAAGAGAAACCAAATGACCCCCAGTTAAAGTTAGTCATAGATTTTGTCAATAATGGCTGGCCTATTCAAAAACATAAAATTCCAAATAGTGTAAAAAATTATGTAAAACTTAAGGAAAAAATGTCCTTTCAAACAATTTTTTTTTAGAAAAGAAGATAATAGTGCCAACCATATTGCGAAATGAGATGTTAAAATTAGTACATGAAGTACATTTAGGTATACAAAAATAGAAAAAAACCGAGCTAGACAAATATTTTACAGGCCTGGACAAGCATCAGATATAGAATCCTTTGTAAAATCATGTCAGGTTTGTGAGAAATTTCCTCGTAAAAATTGTAAAGAAACATTATTGCAATATCCACTTCCTACAGGATGCTGGGAACGTGTTGGAACATACATATCCAATCACAGTTATGTCGTATTATTTGATGCTAACTCCAACTGGTTGAAATTGTTACCAATTTGTGACAAAATTGCTTTTACTGTTCTTAAAGTATTAAAAAATGTGTTCGTTAGATTTGGCCCACAACACTTGTTAGTTTGCGATAATGTACCTTTGAATATCCAAAGATTCAGACAATTTGCCCAAGACTGGAATTTTGATTTGTCATTTAGAAGTCCAAATTATCCTCGTTCAAATGGTCTGGCGGAAAAAGCTGTGGGTATATCCAAAAATCTCCTAAAAAAATTTTTAGAGAGAGGAGAAGATCTTGAATTACCCCTTTTAAATTATAGAAATGCGCCACTTAAAAATATGGACTATTCCCCATGTTGCGGCTAAAATGGCCTTCTCAATTCATTTTAGTTAAAGTATGAAAAGTTGCTCAAGCCGGCTCTGTTTTAAATGTATTGTCATATCGTCTTTGTCCAAACGCAGTATTTAGACTAGTCTAACGATATAGGTAAACCAACACTACCGCTACGCTGAACGCGAATAATTATTGTGACCACTTTTGTAAGTGAACTCCGAATTTTGGCTACAAGAGGCATCAGGTCAGTGAATTTGAGCACTTATAGTTATTAATATAATCTTTGGCCCCAACGCAACACCCCATCCCAACTATTAAATAGTCGGATGACAAAAACCAAACTTCCAGTTGCCACGTCTCTTTTACATCCCCAATTATGTGGAATGTTGTAACTAAAATAAAAATGGCTGGCAGAAATATTTTGATAGAACTGGCTGTACCTATAGTCTCAACTCAATCTCCGACTTGAGACGTGCTTCGCCAAGTCAGAATTCGTCTCAAATTTTGCCTGTACTATAGTCCCGACTTCGTGAACTCTCGGGCAAGTTGAGATCCGGCTTGGCTATTTTGGTAACGTTTGTTTTACCACCAAAATTGTACTGATTTCAATATATTCACGCTGTCAGCTTTTTAATGACTTCAAAATTTAATATTATTTTCCTGTCTTTGACCTGATCTCATAGAAAAATTATGTATAGAAATATATAATTTTTCTATACCTGACCTGTTCTTTGTTTTGTTTCTTTGATTCAGTTGGATATAAGGTTTTTCGAAATTTGGCGTGGTTTTTGATTTGTGTAATTCTCACTATAGAATTCCATATAGGATTTGCCGCATCTCGAATATACCGTTTTGGTAAGCGACTATCTGGCATTTCCTCAATAATGTCTATAAACTCTAAAAACTGTTTCAAATTTTCAATATCCATTCCATTTAATAACACTCTAAAAATGTAAATTTGTTATAAACCTAACCCTCTTTTCTATATTTATAAAAGTGGAGCATAATATGAGAGACAGTTGACAAATTTCTTAAACGAATGCCGTCGATAAAAACCGAAGACATGCAAGTCGTACTCAGGGTTGGTCCCTACCCTACTTGGACATGTCTCAAGTCACGCAAGCGCTGTAATCTTACGCTCTGCCCGAAATTGTTTTATAGTATACAGACCCTGTCTCAAGTCGTGCTCAAACTCGAGACCAATCTCAAGTCCTGATTATAGGTACGGGCATTAAAACCAGTGAAAACTGAGAGTGATGTGGCCATATTTAAAGATCTTAATAAGACATGGGAACCTGCGAAAATTGTTAGTCAACATGACAAACCCAGGTCTTATAATGTTAAGGATTCAAGTGGCAATGTTATCAGAAGAAATCGAGTGGATTTAAATCCAAGTTTAAATACACCACAAAACTTATTTACTGATGAGTCTGATTTGCAAGAAGTTAATATACAATGTTCAATTTGTAGATCAAACTGATAAAAATGCCTCTATGTATAATATAATTCTTCCATTTGCTAAACCTGATACTACACCTTTATGTAGCCCTCAATGTAGTCGAACAGGACGTGTCATAAGA
The DNA here is from genome assembly GCA_963921935.1 of Galeruca laticollis. Classification (NCBI taxonomy): domain Eukaryota; kingdom Metazoa; phylum Arthropoda; class Insecta; order Coleoptera; family Chrysomelidae; genus Galeruca; species Galeruca laticollis. The sequence goes on along the minus strand of OY998181.1, from coordinate 62,189,688 downwards.
ACACCTAATATGTTAAATCTTCAAGAGGAAGAATGTATAATATAGTAGGCTCTATTACTACGATAGTAGGTCACAATGGGGGGTATCACTGTTTAGTCAGATTGACAACCGGCTAGTTTGTAATTATTATTTTTAAAATCTTAAATGGAATACCCGCGTTAAATAATTCTTCTAGTTTGAATTAACTGCACAACCAAAGTATTTAACAAGTTTCCGCTATTTTCCAAGCAGAAATGATAACTACAGCTTAGTATTTGATTCATTTACTGATAAAGAAAAGCCAATATGAAAACATGCCTGTCTTCTTCTCTCAATGCGTAGATTTGACTTTATCATTCTGGTAACGATTCTTTATTCAACAAAAAAGTTATCTGAGGAACTTCAAAGCCCTTAATGAACATCAAGAATGTTATGCTATGGCAAATACTGTGATAAAGTTATTTCAAAGATATCGTTTTGAGGAAATGTTCTATGATAGAATATTTGACGTAGCTGTCAAAGTGGCAGCACAGCATGGCCTTGTAATAAGAAGTCCTCGAACTGTAAGGGCTTATATTCATGGATCAAATGCTGCAACTTCAAGTTTTCGCGACTATTACAGAATAAATGTGTCCATCTCATTTGTAGTTGCGCTCAATTTTAACATGCGCTCGCCAAGCTCTTGTTTTATGGTAAGTTATTTTTAGGATAGACATATGTAATGTATAAATTGTTAATTTTTTGTCATCTATTTGTAGAATTATGTTCTGATGAAGGACACGATATGTCCGAAACGTAAACAAAAACGAAAATGTTAATTAAAGCCAAAAAAACCATTTGATTTGTTTAACTAGGAACCTACAATCCCAAGAAAAAATTTTCCAAAAAAATATATAATGAAATGAGGTTCAAGAAAAAAAAAAAACTAAAAATATATATATATATACATATATATATATATAAATATATATTAAAGTGAAATATATATCTACTAGGTTATGTTGAATCATTAACATCACTCAGAAATGTGAATCTAAGTAATAGTAGTAGTGAATATTCGATAAAAGGAAATAATCCATAAAAAACATAGCTTAAATATGACAATAAATATTTACAAATAGAATACAATTGATAAAATGATATAAAAGATCACTATTTAAATTTTGTAACTATTTTTCTTTAAAGTATATTTCAAGATATTGAAAATACAACAGTAACAAGTAAATTACGTCAAACATAAATTTTATACATAACTATGATCATCACTGTATATGGTATCACATGAATTTTGAAATGAAATTCAATTATTATAATTTAATATTTTGCAGACACTTTCAGAAACCCTGTATATTGCGTAAACTATTCTATTATTTGTATAAAACTTCAAAGTCAAAATATCAACGCAAAACAACGTTCTGTTAATAGTTCGAATAGAGTATTTCGGAGTGACAGTGGAAGTGCATAAAAACAAAGTGAATTTGTCTACTATAACGCAGAAACGGATATTTTGATTCAATAACAACGATGTTTGTTTATCAACAAATGAACGATGGAAAACAAAAGTAAAAAAACATTGAAATGTTGTTGATTTGGAGCTTGAGAGACGCGGTGTAATTTTAATAAATGGAGGACGTATTAAATTTCTTTCCTCCAAATTCTTATAAAAACTGAAATAATTAAGATATACCAAGTAAAAAGTTAACCAAAGTGTTTAATAAAGTTTTGAACAATAAACTAACAAAAATTTGTCACTCGTATATAAATAAATAAGTGTAAAAATGGTGATAGCGTCTAGATATGGTAAGATGAACAATTACTTTTATTAATATAATCTTCGATGACTATTCACATATCTTGTTGTGGATAAGATATTTCTACTGATGAAATAATTCACATCACATCATTTTCCACATCTGAATTTCGCTTATTCGAGCATAGGCAATCGTTTTTCTTCAATGCACCACATTCAGGGTCAAGAAGAACCAACCATAAACTCTATTACTCATGTATATATTGTATTTCTCCTATAAAACATTTTTGATATATTTATGTGTTAGGTTATATTGTTTGGTATCTATTAATTAGCAAAAATATTAGTATTCAATCTCCACTAAATATCGGACACAGAACACTTAACACATATTAAGAATTAATACTCCCCAAATTCTTATAATAAATTATGATAATACATCCCAAACACTTTGCTTTTTCCTTCATTTTGTAAACTAAATAATAATCATCACAGAGTACCACAACACACAACGACAAGGTTAACAATAGCGAGGGTAGAGGTTGAATCGTTGTGAATGCATTCAGAACTTTTAGAATAATAAGTAACCAAGCGAAACTTACTTGATACGTTTGAATTCAATAATATTATTAATTTATGAAAAGCGTTTTGTGCGAAGATTTTCGTCAATAATATTCTATTGAGTTTAATATGAGTTATAAACTTTTAACTCATAATAATTTCATCATTTACATATTTATGTTTAATTAAAATCATTTGTCTATGTTCGTCTTGCGTTTCTTTGGGATCTTACCTACAGTTTCCTGTTGCTGAGAATCGTCAAGTGCCGAATCTCATCCCTGAGATACAGTGTAAAAAAGTTAAACAAATTTATAATATTTTCTAACTTGTGTAGTATTTTTTTTTGAATTGGGAATTCGTAGAAAGCGAACCAATTCTGGCGCCCATACAATATAATAAATTAAAATTAACAAATAATTAAAATACAATTAAATAATTTCTATATCACAAATATTAGAATAATATATAATAAAAATGGCTTCCAACGTAGAGGCTTTATTTAAAATTATATATAATAAAATGGCGCCCAACGTGGGGCGATTGTTAAACGACCGGAATAACGCTCGTTCAACAAACTAGTAACAGGAATAGGTTATAATATTTTTGAGATATCTAAAGGAAATTTTGTAAACTATAATGGCAGACAAAACAATAAACATCGACGAACTGACAGTAGAAGACTTGAAGAAACTTTTGAAATCTAGGAACATGGACACGAAGGGAAATAAACAAACACTGAGGGAACGATTGATGATGGCCATTCAAGCTGAAGAAGCAGCAGAAATGGAAAAAGGAGATAGTATGGTGGAAGAAGTTCGCCACTACACAAAACCACAACCAAATGAAAATGAACAACTATTGGACATGATGAAAATAATAATGGATGACATCAAAAGTACCAAAGAAGACAATAAAAGTACTAAAGAAGACATCAAAAGTACTAAAGAAGACATCAAAGAAGAGATAAAAGGTACACAGGAAGAAATTAACAGAAGGCTAGACAAACAAGAAGAAAAATTTTCAGAACATATGGTGGAAATGAGAAAACAGTTCGAAGAACATAAGAAAGAACAGGAAGAGAAAATGAATAAACTATTTGGACATTTAATACAAGAAGGCACCACCAGGAAACAAGAAATAGAAGATATGGGAAATAAACTACGAGAAGAAGGAAAGGAACAGATAGGCAGAATGGAGAGAAACATCATGAAAACCCATGCTAGGATAGATGATGTAGAGCAAGGTATCCAATTGAATTTGTCAATTGCGGAGGAGATGAACTTAAAAACGCGAAAAGAACTAATATGGGAAATGGACACGAAGCTAAAACAAATCAAGGAAGATAGGAATGTACAAGATTTTACAAAATTGGAGAGGGAAATTAAAGAAGACTTCAAGAAGAAGATGATGGAATTAGAAAAAGAATTTGAAACCATAAAAAGCAAAACGAATCTTAACAGCAATACTCAAGGGGTAAATTACATCTATAACCATGGGGAAAGTAATCTTAAATTTGACGTGCATACAAGAAAAATGCATCCAAAAATTTTCTTGAGATATCTCAAAAATAAATTAAAAGGTATCAGAGAGATAGAGTATCTGGAGGAGACAATAAGATCACATTTGCATGGTCAAACATTACTTTGGTTCACATGTAATGATGTGAACATTAATAATTTTAGTGACTTTGAAAATAATTTCTTGAAACAATACTGGGGGGAAACAGAACAAGGCTATGTTAGGGAAAGGTTGTATTTCGGTAAGTTCGACAGCAGAAGAAGCAATAACATGAGTGGTTATGCTTTGTCATTATTTTCCCAGGCACAATATTTAGAGCCAATAACTTCCGAGCAAGAAATAATAATATTCTTGTCTCGACATTTTGATGATAGCATAACACAAGGCATAGCAATTTTCAATCACTATTAGACTACTTGAATCGAGTACAGAGAACGGTTCATAACAATAATAGACGTGACAACGACGACTATTATAGGAACACCAATGATAGACGAGACTATTTTAACAGAAATAACAATTACAGACAGATTAATAACAACCAATATAATAACGCAAATAATACTTACAACAACAGGAGATTTGACAGACACAACGATAGAACTACTAACAACAATAACATATACACAAATTATCCAGATAGGAGACAATAACAAAATAATAATTATAACCGAAGAGAAAGAAGAAACTCTGACGGAGACATAAGAAGGACGAATAACATAAAACGTGACACAAGAACTAACAGGACAAACAGCCTAGAAAGAAACACAACTAATCGTAACACAAACTTTAATCGAATTAATACAAATAAAAATAATCATAATAATGATAATGTTGTGGTTCCCGTGTCATCTTCTGGTGCGGAACAACAGTTTTTCCACTAGAGGGTGAATATGGTAGGTTAGGTTGGTGCAGCTATGTTCACCCACGCGAATTTCTTAAGGTACAGGACCAGCTAGAACAAAATAATGAAACATTAATTTATATATATGGAACGATAGAAGGCATTAGCATGAAAATATTAATTGATACCGGGTCAGAAATATCATTAATAAATAATAAATTTGTAAATAAATTAACTATATCAAAGAAAAATTTCGTCAAGGTACCAAAAATAAGTTTGATAGGAATAAATCAAAGGAAACTAACTATTTCAAGTACTACGATAACCGTAGCATTAAAATTCAAGGAACGAGAAACTATGGTACAATTATTAGTAGTGGTAGATATTGAATGCGAACTATTGCTAGGATCAGATATTTTATATGAAAACAAAGCAATTATTAATTATGAAACAATGTACATAATCTTTAATGAAGAAAAAGTTGATTTTAATTATGAAGAGAAAAATGATAATTCGAGGAGGAATGAAGAGTTAGTAGAAGAAGTAGATAAACGTATTAATTATAATAAGAAAATTGAAGATGATATGGAGCAGAGATATGATTATAGGCAGGAAGGAAAAATGAATGAAGATATGATGTTGGATGGCAATGGAGAAATAAATTTGAATAATAATAATATGCCGGAGTGGAATTTGGATATAGATGGAAAAATAGAATGGAAAAATGGAGTAATAGAGATGTTGAGAGGACATAGGAGTTTAATTCATGAAGAATCTCGATTTGCAAGGAATTATGTACATAAAATTGAAATGAAAAAAGATCAACAATTCCAACAGAGAAGTTATCCGATACCCTACAAACATCAAGAAGATGTGAAGAAAACTGTAAATAAATTATTAGAAGATAGAATAATAGAACATAGTACCACCTCGTATATCAATCCAGTTGTAATAGTGAAGAAGAAAGACGGAGATATAAGGATATGCCTTGATGCACGAAATTTAAATAAATGTACAATGCCCGTGTATGAATCGCCTTTAACTATCGAATCGATACTAGGAAAGATTAGTAAAGTCAAAGTTTTTTCTAAGCTAGATTTGAAACACAGCTTCTGGCTGATACCACTACATTCGGAAAGCAGGAAGTACGTAGGATTCAAGATTAATGGGGAAGTATATTAATTCCGAGTAACACCATTTGGTATACAAAGCGCTACATCAGCACTCTTGAAAGCGCTAAATAAATTTTTAAACAAATATGACCAATTTACAATACACTATGTGGATGACATACTTATTTTTTCGAATAGTGTAGAAGAACATTTACAACACCTAAGGACAATTATAACGGAACTTGACGAAAACGGACTGAAACTGAACATACAGAAATGCCAATTTTTGAAGAGAGAAGTAATATATTTGGGTTACAAGATCACAGAGACAGGAATCGAGATGGATCCAGAGAGAGTAAGAACCATTAGAGAATACATAAGACCGAAAAATTTGAAAACGGTTCGAGGGTTTCTTAGCATGCTGAACTATTTCAAAAGAATGCTGGGAAACTTAACCGATTTAGAATTACCTTTAATGGAACTACTAAGAAAGGGAGTAAAATGGAACTGGACCAGTAAACAGGAGGATGCTTTCAACAAAATCAAGGATCAGTTAATCAGAAACATCAAATTATATCATCCAAACTACGAGAAAACTTTCATTTTAAGGACGGATGCATCAAAAAACAGACTAGCTGGAGTTTTAATGCAAGAATATGATGACATGTATGTACCCATATCATTTGTCTCTAGGATAACGAAAAGAGCAGAGAAAAATTATGGAGTAATTGAATTGGAACTTGCTAGTATCATATTCTGTGTGAATAAACTCAGATACTTTTTACTGGGAGGAAAATTCATAATTGAGACGGATAATCAAGCTTTGTTGACGATACTAACCAACAAGATGAACAATGCCAGAATACATCGATGGGCATTACTCCTACAGGAATATGACTTCGTAATAAAACATATTCCAGGAATTCAAAACGTAGTACCAGACTCGATCAGTAGAATGGACGGAGAGAAAAGAAGAGATACGAACGAAGCTAGAGTGAGAATTTTTTTCATGAAACGAAGTAGTGGCATATTTTCGCTAGAACAAATAAAGCAAGAACAGTTATCGTTAGATGAAAAATGCAAAAGAAGATGTTCAGAAAAGAATGGAGTACTATATAAATTGATAAATGACAAGGAATTGTATGTAATATCCGAAAATTTAACAAAATTGATTGTACAAAGAATACATTTAGATTTTAATTATTTAGGAATTAGGAAAACTCATATGATATTTCGAGAAAATTATATATCAAAAAATGATATTACTATCATAAAGGATATTGTTAAACAGTGCGAACTATGTCAACTATCCAAGGAGAAGAACATACACTACGAAAACGTACCGAAATCCATTATAGCAGAAAATCCTTTAGACATAGTAGCAATAGACTTTATATCAAATCTTATACCAAGTTATAATGGTAACAAACACATTTTGGTAATCGTAGACATTTTTTCTAAATTTATTAGCACATATCCATGAAGTAAAACAAACAAAAACTCTATTAAAGAATCGCTAGGAAACTATTTCGAGAAATATGGGAAACCAAAGAAATGCATAATGCACAATGCAACATATTTCAGGAACAAAAAGATAGTAAAATGGTTGAGAGACCTGGAAATCCAACAAGTTTTTACCAGTATCAGACATCCTAGTATTAATCCTGCAGAACGAGGAATAAAGGACGTGATAAAGCATCTGAGGATACTTACATACTACGAGAACCGTATGTGGGAAGAACGTCTAAAGGAGACCACAGATTTTATAAATAATATACCGAATATCGTTACGGAAATAGGACCCATTACTTTATTCACAGGAACAGAACCAGATAGACCATGGACCAGTGAAATTAACTACAACAAACTGATTAAAGTAGCCAGAGAAAGACAAGCAAGACAAGCTGACAAATACAATGAACGGAAACTAGCTAATCTTAGAAATAAGAAAACATTTGAAAAAGGTGACTTGGTGATAATAAAAGCGTTAAGAGTACCTAACCATAAGAAAGGAATACGTTCTAAGTTACAATTACCTTATGAAGGTCCTTACTTAGTAGAAACCAGTCATGGTATAAATAGTTATAAGTTGATACATCCTGACACTCATCGAGAACGTGGAATTTTTCACATAAACTAGCTGCATCAATTTAACACCAACCAGTCGTAACTAAAATTTAAGAAACAATAGAATTAGAAATATTATTTATGTAATCAAGTATAAATTAATTTAATTTAGTCAATCTTAACTAAGAACTAGAAATAGTGGAATTAGAATTTATGAATAGACTAAGCATAAGTTAATTATGGGAATTTGAAGACTTCTTCATGAAATTAAGAAAGAATTAAGCTGGGAATTAGTTAAATAAGTAATATGTAATTATGAAATCGTGAAAAAAGAAAAAAAACCAAGGTAAACTTTTATAGAATATTCTTGTCGAATCAAGAATAATTCTATAGAATTTTAGGGAATGTTAAGGTGAAATATATATCTACTAGGTTATTTTGAATCATTAACATCACTCAGAAATGTGAATCTAAGTAATAGTAGTAGTGAATATTCGATAAAAGGAAATAATCCATAAAAAACATAGCTCAAATATGACAAGAAATATTAACAAATAGAATACAATTGATACAATGATATAAAAGATCACTATTTTAATTTTGTAACTATTTTTCTTTAAAGTATATTTCAGGATATTGAAAATACAACAGTAACAAGTGAATTACGTCAAACATAAATTTTATACATAACTATGATCATCACTGTATATGGTATCACATGAATTTTGAAATAAAATTCAATTATTATAATTTAATATTTTGTAGACACTTTCAGAAACCCTGTATATTGCGTAAACTATTCCATTATTTATATAAAACTTCAAGGTCAAAATATCAACGCAAAACAACATTCTGTTAATAGTTCGAATAGAGTATTTCGGAGTGACAGTGGAAGTGCATAAAAACAGAGTGAATGTGTCTACTATAACGCAGAAACAGATATTTTGATTCAATAACAACGATGTTTATTTATCAACAAATGAACGATGGAAAACAAAAGTAAAAAACATTGAAATGTTGTTGATTTTGAGCTTGAGAGACGCGGTGTAAATTTAATAAATGGAGGACGTATTAAATTTCTTTCCTCCAAATTTTTATAAAAACTGAAATAATTAAGATATATCAAGTAAAAAAGTTAACCAAAGTGTTTAATAAAGTTTTGAACAATAAACTAACAAAAATTTGTCACTCGTATATAAATAAATAAGTGTAAAAATGGTGATAGCGTCTAGATATGGTAAGATGAACAATTACCTTTATTAATATATTCTTCGATGACTATTCACATATCTTGTTGTGGATTAGATATTTCTACTGATGAAATAATTCACATCATTTTCCACATCTGAATTTCGCTTATTCGATCATAGGCGATCGTTTTTCTTCAATGCACCACATTCAGGGTCAAGAAGAACGAAGCATAAACTCTATTACTCATGTATATATTGTATTTCTCCTATAAAACATTTTTGATATATTTATGTGTTAGGTTATATTGTTTGGTATCTATTAATTAGCAAAAATATTAGTATTAGATATTCAACGTCCATTAAATATCGAACACAGAACACTAAACACATATTAAAAATTAATACTCACCAAATTCTTATAATAAATTATGATAATACATCCCAAACACTTTGCTTTTTCCTTCATTTTGTGAACTAAATAATAATCATCACAGAGTACCACAACACACAACGCCAAGGTTAACAATAGCGAGGGTAGAGGTTGAATCGTTGTGAATGCATTCAGAACTTTTAGAATAATAAGTAATCAAGCGAAACTTACTTGATACGTTTGAATTCAATAATATTAATAATTTATGAAAAGCGTTTTGTGCGAAGATTTTCGTCAATAATATTCTATTGAGTTTAATATGAATTATAAACTTTTTACTCATAATAATTTCATCATTTACATATTTATGTTCAATTAAAATAATTTGTCTATGTTCGTCTTGCGTTTCTTTGGTATCTTACCTACAGTTTCCTGTTGCTGACAATCGTCAAGTGCTGAATCTCATCCCTGAGATACAGTGTAAAAAACAAATTTATAATATTTTCTAACTTGTGTAGTATTTTTTTTTTGAATTGGGAATTCGTAGAAAGCGAACCAATTCTGGCGCCTATACAATATAATAAATTGAAATTAACAAATAATTAAAATACAATTAAATAATTTCTATATCACAAATATTAAAATAATATATAATAAAAATGGCTCCCAACGTAGAGGCTTTATTTAAAATTATATATATATATATATATATATATACATATATATATATATATATATATATATATATATATATATATATATATATATATACATATATATATATATATATATATATATATATATATATACATATATATATATATATATATATATATATATATATTTATATATAAGGAAGATAGTCTTTGCTGACTGTTAGGAATAAAACTGGAGAATATTGGGGTATGCAGCAAGAGAAACGGAAAAAAGTGTACTCTTAACGGAAAATTTTCAAGCTTTCGAGGATGATTGTCCTCATCATCAGGAATACTGAAATGGAGAAAACAGCATTAAGATACTGTAGTTAATAAGTAAGATACAATATAGAAGAAATCGCAACAGGTGTGAACTTACCTCCGAATTGAGGTTAGAATCCATTATGTTGTATCAAACTAAACTACGGACATTCAAAATATGAAACAGTTCACTAACAAAGGTTTAAAATAGAACAAGCACAATAAGATGACTAAAAAAAGTCAACATCTAACACCATTTTGCAGACAAACGAACACGAGTGCTTTTTTATTGTCGAAAGCCGGCAGGAAACTGATATTCAATTGTTCTAATTTGGAGGGATTAAATTGACAGGCAATGATGCCAACAAATAGTTGAGTGGATGAACGTGACAACAAGTACCATAAGAGAGTGGTCTCCGTTGTGAAAGTTCATATTAAGGATGGAAAAGAAGAATGCAGAGGGGTTGAGAAATTGCATTCATAAGAAAGAAGAAGAGGAATTAATATGTTGCCATGGTAAGAGGTTAGTATAACAACAAAACATATACCTTGGAGGACAAAGTTGAAACACCATCCAGCCAAAGAAGACAAAGATCAAAAGCAATTAAGTAATAATAATACTTATATTGTAATACAGTAATTATTAAAGTAAAAATAATAATTATGTAATATATATGTACGAGTATAATTATAATAAAGTGATAATGGGTGCATCTACCAACACCAATGCACCCAAAATAAGAGGAAGAGATATGTTAGCTGTCTGCAAAAAGGGTAGTGTCAATTGAGGGAACTCGATTGTCACTAGTGGAAGGAAGGTTGTAGTTGTAATCTAAGGATAACAAAAAGGAATAAATCTCACTCAAGTGGTCTGTGTCAGTTTTTTTGTTAATGACATTGTTAAATTGTGAAATAAAAGCCATTTCCAAAAATGATCTCTTAATTTTGTTAGACTCTGTCGCCAACACCCTTACAGCTTCAAAATGCATACAATGGTCAAGAGATTGAACATGATTTGCTAAAGCGCAACGTTCAGGATGTAATCTACAATCACTCTCATGTGAAACAATACGATTAGAAAGTGATCTTAAAGTCTGACCAATATATTGCTTATCACAGTCCCCACATGGAACGCTATACACAACATTAGTAAGAGAGGTCAACGGACATTTATCTTTAACTCTAGTAAAAATTGATCTAATTGTTAGAGCAGTTTTATTAGCAATTTTGAAATTGCCATATGTCCGGAACAATCTGGCAAGTCTCGGAGTAATGTCCCTAATGTATGGAAAGGAAGCGAAAATTGGAGGAGCAGGGGTCGTAACAGCGCCAACATCCATTTGGGCCAAGTTAGGATGGCTATCATCAGTCAGCAGTTCCATGGGATTAGATGTGCTGAACAATAATCTATTAAGTAAAGTTCTTGGGTAAGAGTTATTCAAGAAAAGGTTGAATAAAATGTTAAGATTTTTCTTGTGGAAGACACTATTTGAAATTCTAAGGACTCTCAGTTTCATTTGTTTTACCAAGTTCACTTTCATAGAATGTTTGTGGTAAGAATGGTAATTTAAGTATCTACCAGAACTGCAAGGTTTCCTGTACCAATCGATGATAATAGTATTATTTTTACGAATAAACTTAGTGTCTAAGAAAGGTACGGAATTTTCGTTGTCTTCTTTTTCTAATGTGAACTGTATATAAGAATCGTAACTGTTAAAAGTCTCAAGAATCTCATCTAGGCCCTCTCTAGGAAGTGCCACGATAATATCGTCCACATACTTCTTAATGAACAGAGGAGTGAAAGAAAGTACTGGTATGACAGTATCCAGCAAATCGTCCATGACATATGCTGCCAAGATAGGTGAAATAGAAGCACCCATAGGAGTACCAAAAGTTTGTTTATAAAGTTTATTGTTAAAAGCAAAGTAAGTACTATCAAAAAGAAAAGTAATTAAGTTCAAAAAGGCATCCTTGTGGATGGAGCGATGGACACTAATACGTTCCCAACTCTTATCGATAGCTCTCAAACAAGCATCAAGATACACGTTACTAAACAACGAGACCACATCCAAACTGGCCAGGACATAACCATCTGGAATCATAAAATTGTCAAACTTGTCCGAGACTTCAAATGAATCTTTAATATGATAAACGTTTTCATAATCATAAGCGTTAGTCAAAATGTCTGTACAAAACTGTGCAATGCGTTCAGTGGGGGCTCCTATCGAAGCCACTATCGGCCTCACAGAAAGGACTGGTTTATGAACTTTAGGTAATGCATAGAACTTAGGGGGAACACCATTGTAACATGTGAGCTTTTTTTTACATGATAAGTCAATTTGATGTTTATTGTAAAGAGATTTCACTAAATTGTTACCTTTTCTCTGTATAGAAGAGGTAGGATCAGAGGTTAACTCAACATATGAATGATTGTTTAAAATTATGTCATTAGACAACTCAATATACTGTTGCAGATAAAAACATAACATTAGTAGGTTTCTTAAAAACATTAATAGAAACATGAAAACATAGCATTAAAATTGATGTACTCGCCTTAGAATATCAACGGAACGATACTATACGAGGTAGGTTGAAAATGAAATTAGTTGATTAGCTTATAATAAATTTGACTTAAGTTTTTAATATCTTGTCTATCATTCACAGAAAACTTATCTTGTTTTATGTGTATCTCTTTAATTGACAATTTTTGATGATTGGTGTCTTGAGCTAAAATTTTTATTTTTTTATAATCAAATTCATGATTCTCAGTGCTTTCATGTTTGTGTAGAGCGGTTGATGCATTTTTTGTATATTTGTGACCATTAATTCTACTCTCCAAGTATTGTGTAGTCATTCCTATATAATTCTTTGGACAATTCATGCATGGTATGGAGTATATAATATTTGATTTCTTGTTATCTTTGGTTTTGTTTTTTAGTTTAGTAAAAAGTGGCGATAATGTGTTGTGGGATTTATGGCTTACATTGATGTTATGCTTTGATAAAATGTATTTAAGTTTTTCTGATAACTGATTTGTGTAAGGTAGGGCTATAAATGTATCTTTTTCTTGGCTTGATTTTATTTTTATATTTGGTTTTATGTTGGTATTGTATAATTTATATGTACGTTGTTTAATGATTCTATTAATTTGTTTTTCTGGATATTGATTATTTTTCAGAACATTTTTGAGTTTTTTCATCACTTCAGGACGATATTCAGGTGAAGTTAATTTTATAGCTCTGTCCGTTAATCCTATAATAACACTGTTTTTTTGTGATTTGGGATGGCATGAGTTATAATTTAGATACCGTCCAGACCATGTTTCTTTTGTATATAGTTTTGTTTTTGTTTTGTTGTTGGTTTTTATAAGTGTCATGTCTAGAAAATTTATTTTGTTGTTGTTGTTTTCGTTTTCTAAAGTGAATTGGATACTTCGGTTAAATTTATTAAAAGCGCTTAGGAAGGCATCGCACTTGTTACCCGGAATTACAGCTAAACAGTCATCAACGTATCTTTTAAAAAATGTTATATCAAAATTTATATCATTCAATACTTTTTCCTCTATATATTCCATAACGATTTGCGCTAGACTTGAAGAAATTGGAGATCCCATTGTACAGCCGTTTAATTGCTGGAAAAAGTTGTCATTATATTGAAAGTAATTATTTGTTTGTATAAGCATAATGCCTTCTATAAATTCGTCATAATTAAGTGATGTATGTTGTTTGATCGAATCCCATTTATCTTTTAGTACATGTGTTATAAGATCATTTGGAATATTTGTGTACATTGAGATGACGTCCAGGGATATGATTTTAAAATTATCGGGAACATGTACTGTATCTAAAAACTGCTTAAGCATAAATGAATCTTTCACATAAAAATTATTTTTGGTTGTTTTTGATAGACTGTATGCACGATATTAAGATAGTTTATAAAAAGGTGATTGGATGTATGACACTATTGGACGCATTGGCATATTTGGTTTATGTAGTTTTGGTAGTCCATAAAGTTTTGGTGGTAAAGCATTGTGTGTTTGTAATTTTTTTGCTTCGTTTGTAGAGCCATTATTTAATAGTTTTTTATAAATGTATTATTTTTGTTTTGAAAAATTTTGGTTTTATCTAATTGAATTTTTTGATGAACATTTCTATCACTCAGTAAGTCTGTCATTTTATTATTATTATCTTCGGTGTTCATTATTAGTGTTTTATTACATTTATCTGGTTGTATAATTGTTATTTGGGGATTGCATTTTATAAATTCTTTAGTTTTCCTCAATTTTTTTTTGGATATTCTTTTGGGTTTCATTAATTTTTTGAGTTTTACGATGACGGAGTTTTATTTTATGTGGTGATAGTATTTACATCAGCTCTAATATTGTCTTTTATTTGATCTGGTTTATGTATAATGGCTGTTTCTATACTTGCAATATATTCTGTATAAGGTAATTCATTCTCGTTCTTGTATGGAAGAGCGAAATTTGTTCCATATGCCAATACTTCTGTTATGTCACTTGGTATATGTGTATTAGAAATGTTTTCAAGCCACGAGTCAGAGTTTGGCTTAATATCATTTTGTGTACAGCTATTAATTAAATTATTCAACTTTTTAGAAATTGCTTTTTTTTATTTTTTTAAATTGTTTTTCATATTTTTTCTTTCTAGATTTACATAAGAATTCAATAAGCTTTCTGGAATGATATTTTTCAAATTGTTTATTTCGCAATCAATAGCTTTTTCTAGTTTTTTTATAAGATTAACAGATTCACTGATACTCAAGTTAATAATTTTTAATTTAGTTTTATTTATAATATCGTTCCATCTAACTAAATTAACTTCACCTGAATATCGTCCTGAAGTAATGAAACAACTCAAAAATGTTCTGAAAAATAATCAATATCCAGAAAACCAAATTAATAGAATCATTAAACAACGTACATATAAATTATACAATACCAACATAAAACCAAATATACAAATAAAATCAAGCCAAGAAAAAGATACATATATAGCCCTACCTTACACAAATCAGTTATCAGAAAAACTTAAATACATTTTATCAAAGCATAACATCAATGTAAGCCATAAATCCCGCAACACATTATCGCCACTTTTTACTAAACTAAAAAACAAAACCAAAGATAACAAGAAATCAGATATTATATACTCCATACCATGCATGAATTGTCCAAAGAATTATATAGGAATGACTACACAATACTTGGAGAGTAGCATTACTGGTCACAAATATACAAAAAATGCATCAACCGCTTTACACAAACATGAAAGCACTGAGAATCATGAATTTGATTATAAAAAAACAAAAATTTTCGCTCAAGACACCAATCATCAAAAATTTTCAATTAAAGAGATGATACAGATAAAACAAGATAAGTTTTCTGTGAATGATAGACAAGATATTAAAAACTTAAGTCAAATTCATTATAAGCTAATCAACTAATTTCATTTTCCACCTACCTCGTATAGTATCGTTCCGTTGATATTCTAAGGCGAGTACATCAATTTTAATGCATCAACAACTTTACGGGTATATTCGCTATATTTGTAATATATGTCTTTGTAGAAAAAGTAAATGTGACCATCCGTATAGCGAAATGCAGACGTTACTCCTTCGGGAACTCCCGGAAAGACGTCATGCAAATATCCTCTATTAAGAGTATGTCCTTCTGCATTAAATTCAATGTAGGAATTGTTATTGTACAGCAGATACATCTGCCCGCTATTGGTTTGAAATAGGGCATTAATTACGGCATATCGGGGTATGGGAAGCGGAAAAGAGTCGTATATATTTAAATTTGGAAATGCCGCTGCATAATATTGATTGTTGCTGAACGTAACTAAATCTCCCACGGTGTTTTGGAACACGTGAGAGACATTTGAGGATGCCAGTTCTTTTGGTAGGTAATCAACAATTAATTCTGGGGTTTTTGGTATATGCATATCGTTTAAATCTAGTCTCCATAAATATTTTTCGTGGCCCACATACATTCTATAGTTTGGAAAAAGTGGAGCCATTGCGAGAAACATAAAGTCAGGAGTGCGAATTTCACATAGGTTCTTATTAGTTCCTCCTCCTCCTCTTTCGATTGACACAATTCTTTTTCTGGGTTCAGGTCGTGGCGTTGATTTTACTGTTGTCGGTGTCGTCGCATTGAAAGTAGATTTTTTTTCGTGCTCCCCATACAAAGCTATCATCCCCTTTTTATCATCTTCATCCAGTTCTACTCTATCCATTTGATACCAAGGGTACATAATGGCTGATTTAACTTCGCTATGTGCTAAGCCGATAGCATGTCCAATTTCGTGAGTTAAAACCATTAAGAAACTGACCATCCCTTCTGGAACGTCGAAATCATCTCCAAAATACCAGTTTTGCTCCATATCTAGATGAATTTCAATACATTTACTATATGGGATGGGATAATAAGAGTGACCCAACACACCATTACCAAGATCGAATGGACATTGATCAGTTCCATGACAGTCGCTTCGAAAATAGTGCTTTCTATTGGTGATGGTTATAGTGATGTCTAACGTCGCGTGTAACGTGTCAAACGTCGTTTGTAACGTCAACCGTCACGTGTTTAACGTCGCGTGTTAGAAAGACATCCTGTATATTCTCAACCAGTATATTACATGAGAGTTTAACAAATACTAATATTATAGAGACCTCGTCACGTTTAACGTCAAATGTCACGTGTCTAACGCCACGTCTAACGTCGCGTGTAACGTGTCAAACGTCATACGTCAAACGTCACGTGTTTAACGTCGCGTGTTGAACGTCATACGTCACGTATCAAACGTAAAGTGTTTAGATGTGATGATGATCATCGAAACGTAGCTTTAGATTTTTCCCGTAATGTCAAACGTCGTGTGTCATGTTAAACGTCATACGTCACGTGTCTAACGGCACGTCTAACGTCGCGTGTAACGTGTCAAACGTCGTTTGTAACGTCAACCGTCACGTGTTTAACGTCGCGTGTTAGACGTCATACGTCACGTGTCACACGTTACTTGTCATACGTCACGTGTCAAACGTCAGACGTCTCGTATCAAAAAACCACAATAATTGATAACGGGAAAGAAATAACGAATTTTATGACAACACCCCGTATATCGAACGTAGTGGTTTATCTCTTCTTCACAATGGTGTTTATTCAACTTCTATCCGACCAATCAGAGAGATGCTAGTGCCCTTATGGCGTCTTTGTACATCATGTATACGATAATAGTCTAACAATCATGGGGTCGTTTATTCGACTTCAATCTGACCAATCAGAGATATGCTAGCGTCCTAATGGTAACGTTGCTTACGTCACACCATTAACATGATATCACAGAACAGATGGGGCATACGACGGAAGGTCCATTCGACATAAGACACATTTGTCATACGACACATACGGCGATGGTCAACGGCACCCTCTGGTCATTGTCGTTCACTTCTTCAGATGACTCTTCTGATACTCCTTGTATATTTGCAAAACTTATCGCTTATCTCTTCTTCTTTCTCAATTCTTTTACACCCTCTGGTCATTGTCTTCAGGTATGATTCTTGTACATCCTCTGGTCATTGACTTCATCACGAGTGCGTTTATTCAACTTCAATTTGACCAATCAGAGATATGCTCGTGCCCTAATGGCAGAAACAAATCGATAATCATTTATTTGCTGCTACCTCGTATTGTGTTTACATAGGTATGCAACTCAAAATACAATAATTGTAATACTTCCATAAATTTTAACATTTATTCTTATAACTTTGATGCTGGATCAGCTTCTTCAGACGACTCTTTTCATACTCCTTGTATATTTGCACAACTTATCGCTCATCTCTTCTTCTTTCTCAATTCTTTTACACCCTCCGGTCATTGTCTTCAGGTATGATTCTTGTACATCCTCTAGTCATTAACTTCATCACGAGTGCGTTTATTCAACTCAAAATACAATAATTGTAATACTTCGATAAATTTTAAATTCGCTTTCACAATATGCATTGATATGATTATAACTTGGTGGTCTTGCTAGCATGCTAAAAGATTATTAACGCATGAGAATGTGTGATCGATGGATCGAATCCTATCGTCGGTAGCGAAATATTTTTTCAATTTAATAAATTGTACGAAAACACTGCTTACGTCACACTATATACAAAATACGTGGAGGACATGATGATGTTATACGAAAACACTGCTTACGTCACACCATATACATGCTACCATAGAAAAATCATAAAGATAGACTTCATCACAGAACAGATGGGGCATACGACACATGTTAACACAGAACAGGTGGGGCATACGACGGTTGACACGTATGACGGAATGCCCATACGGCACATACAACAGATGGGGCATACGACGGTTGACACGTATGATGGGATTGACAGATGACACATACTCACGTGTCTACCACCGCACATGACATCTTTTTTTTTGCACACCCTGTATACGATGATATACATAATGGCGTTTATTCGACTTCAATCCGACCAATCAGAGATATACGTTAGTGCCCGCCACGTGTTTAACGTCGCGTGATAAACGTCATACGTCACGTGTCTATCACCGCCCTTTTGGCTCGAAAAAGTTTTCGCGATAACCCTGTATATCGAATGCCCAACGCCCCATTTGAATTACCCGCCATCTCGAACAACGCCAGCGCCCCCGCCCGCCAACGACACCAGCGCCATCACGACGTCAGCGCCCCCGCCCGCCAACGACACCAGCGCCATCAACGCCATCTAGCGGCGAAAATTGGAAACAGTGGGCCAGGAATGGGCCAGGACTGACTTAGTATATCTACTTATGTTTCTATGTTTTTATTAATGTTTTTAAGAAACCAGATCAAATAAAAGACAATATTAGAGCTGATGTTTTAAATACTATCACCAATCATAAAATAAAACTCCTTCATGGGAAAACTCAAAAAATTAATAAAACTCAAAAGAATATCCAAAAAAATTGAAGAGAACTAAAGAATTTATAAAATGCAATCCCCAAATAACAATTATACAACCAGATAAATGTAAAAAAACACTAATAATGAACACCGAAGATTATAATAATAAAATGACAGAGTTACTGAGTGATAGAAATGTTTATCAAAAAATTCAATTAGATAAAACCAAAATTTTTCAAAACAAAAATAATACATTTATAAAAAAACTATCAAATAATGGCTCTATAAATGCAAACGAAGCAAAAAAATTACAAACACACAGTGCTTTACCACCAAAACTTTATGGACTACCAAAACTACATAAACCAAATATGCCAATGCGTCCAATAGTGTGATACATCCAATCACCTTTTTATAAACTATCTAAATATCGTGCATACAGTCTATCAAAAACAACCAAAAATATTTTTTATGTGAAAGATTCATTTATGCTTAAGCAGTTTTTAGATACAGTACATGTTCCCGATAAATTTAAAATCATATCCCTGGACGTCATCTCAATGTACACAAATATTCCAAATGATCTTATAACACATGTACTAAAAGATAAATGGGATTCGATCAAACAACATACATCACTTAATTATGACGAATTTATAGAAGGCATTATGCTTATACAAACAAATAATTACTTTCAATATAATGACAACTTTTTCCAACAATTAAACGGCTGTACAACGGGATCTCCAATTTCTTCAAGTCTAGCGCAAATCGTTATGGAATATATAGAGGAAAAAGTATTGAATGATATAAATTTTGATATAACATTTTTTAAAAGATACGTTGATGACTGTTTAGCGGTAATTCCGGGTAACAAGTGCGATGGATGCCTTCCTAAGTGCTCTTAATAAATTTAACCGAAGTATCCAATTCACTTTAGAAAACGAAAACAACAACAACAAAATAAATTTTCTAGACATGACACTTATAAGAACCAACAACAAAATAAAAAGAAAACTATATACAAAAGAAACATGGTCTGGACGGTATCTAAATTATAACTCATGCCATCCCAAATCACAAAAAAAAAACAGTGTTATTATAAGATTAACGGATAGAGCTATAAAATTAAATTCACCTGAAAATCGTCCTGAAGTGATGAAAAAACTCAAAAATGTTCTGAAAAATAATCAATATCCAGAAAACCATATTAATAGAATCATTAAACAACGTACATATAAATTATACAATACCAACATATAACCAAATATACAAATAAAATCAAGCCAAGAAAAAGATACATATATAGTCCTACCTTACACAAATCAGTTATCAGAAAAACTTAAATACATTTTATGAAAGCATAACATCAATGTAAGCCATAAATCCCACAACACATTATCGCCACTTTTTACTAAACTAAAAAACAAATCCAAAGATAACAAGAAATCAAATATTATATACTCCATACCATGCATGAATTGTCCAAAGAATTATATAGGAATGACTACACAATACTTGGAGAGTAGAACTAATGGTCACAAATATACAAAAAATGCATCAACCGCTTTACACAAACATGAAAGCACTGAGAATCATGAATTTGATTATA
The DNA here is from genome assembly GCA_963921935.1 of Galeruca laticollis. Taxonomy (NCBI): domain Eukaryota; kingdom Metazoa; phylum Arthropoda; class Insecta; order Coleoptera; family Chrysomelidae; genus Galeruca; species Galeruca laticollis. The sequence goes on along the minus strand of OY998181.1, from coordinate 62,168,805 downwards.
AAAAATCAAAAATTTTAGCTCAAGACACCAATCATCAAAAATTGTCAATTGAAGAGATGATACACATAAAACAAGATAAGTTTTCTGTGAATGATAGACAAGATATTAAAAACTTAAGTCAAATTTATTATAAGCTAATCAACTAATTTCATTTTCAACCTACCTCGTATAGTATCGTTCCGTTGATATTCTAAGGCGAGTACATCAATTTTAATGCTATGTTTTTATGTTTTTATTAATGTTTTTAAGAAACCTACTAATCTTATGTTCTTATCTATCTGCTGATATTTTAATCGTCTCTTATTTTCACAATGGTATTGTTTTTGAAAATGCTTCCAAAGAAGAAGCGAAACGTTAAAATTATATATATATATATCCATTTTTCATAGAAAAATGTGAAACATAATCGTTTTTAATTATTTCAAACAACCTAGGAACCCAAGAAAATAAACTTTTCAATATATATATATATATATATATATATATATATATATATATAGTACAAAAAGTTTTTCTTGGTGTTTGGTTCGGTTTAAAATTAGTAAATAGACTTTAAATAGTCATGTTATTTATTTAAAAATATATAAAAACGGGACGTTTCGACTGGTTCCCCAAGTCTTTTTCAACCATAATATTCCTGAAACGTAATGAGAATATCCACAATAACATCATGTTGTGTATTATAAACTGTTAAAAACATGGAACAAAACACATTTAAAATCAATAAAACGACGACATTTGTGGAATTATAGTTCGAGACAAATGTCGTCGTTTTATTGATTTTAAATGTGTTTTGTTCAATGTTTTTAACAGTTTATAATACACAACATGATGTTATTGTGGATATTCTCATTACGTTTCAGGAATATTATGGTTGAAAAAGACTTGGGGAACCAGTCGAAACGTCCCGTTTTTATATATTTTTAAATAAATAACATGACTATTTAAAGTCTATTTACTAATTTTAAACCGAACCAAACACCAAGAAAAACTTTTTGTACAATATAATTGGAAGGTTCAAGAAAAATTACACTAACTATATATATATATATATATATATATATATATATATATATATATATATATATCGGTTCTACTTTCAAATGCTTTTATTATCATATTTTTCGCAATTCCTACACCCTTTTCTGCTATCCCGTTTGATTGTGCATATCTTGGACTAGATGTGGTTAGGGTTATATCCCAGTTTTTACAAAATTCATTAAATTCAAAACTTCCATATGGCATGTTGTCTGATATAACTTCCATAGGAATTCCGGTAGATGAAAAAAATTTCCTTTAATTTCAAAAAACTTCTGAACTAGTTTTTCTTCTCAGTTCCTTGATTTCTAACCAATTTGAATAGTAATCTATTACTATTAAATAATTTACATTTTGAAATTGTAAAATATCTGTTGCTACCTTTTCTCAAGTTCTTGACGGTATATCATATGGGTGTAATGGTTCCTTTTGATTACACTTCTGAAATTTTTCACAAACGCTACAACGTTTGATTTCATTTTCAATATCATGTGTTATTCCGGGTCAATACACTACTTCTCTTGCTCTTAATTTGGAATTTGGTTTTCTCAATTCCAAAGTGTCCAGAATGAAGATCTTCCAGTATACCTTGACCTTTCACTTTGCGGAATTATCAATCTTCCATAAAAAGTAGTCCTGATGATTCAGATAAGTTATAACTGATCTTCCAATAGTGTGAAATTTCTTCTTGTATACTTTTCCTTGTTTCGGGCCATCCATTTTTGTGAAAGTATAACACTTTTTTTAAAACGTCATCATTTCTTGTTAATTCTGCTAATTTTATTTTCCTTGCTTCGGTTGTTGCGAAATTTTTTTCAATAATATGAACTACATTTTCCAATTCTTTGTCATCTTTAACTGGATCTTTTAAATATGCACGGCTTAAAGCATCAGCTACATGCATTTCTTTGCCAGGTAAGTATTTCACTTCAAGATCATATTTCATAAGTTTTAAAATCATTCTCTGAAGTCTACTTGAAATTTTAGATAAATCTTTCTCGAAGATATGTATAAGTGGTTTATGATCCGTTCCAATTATAATTTTTCGACCATAAGTATAGTGATGAAATTTTTCCACTCCAAATACTATTTCAAGTAATTCCTTTTCAATTTGCGCATAGCTTTTTTCTGTTGCAGTTAGTGAACGTGATGAATACGCTATTGGTTGTGAGTTTTGCATAATACATGCACCCAATCCATCTTTAGACGCATCTGTTTGAACAACTGTCTGCTCAGACTCATTGAAAAAAACTAATACTGATGCCGAACTCAATGTTTTCTTTATCAATGAAAATGCATTTTCCTGATCTGCTTACCAATGAAAATTAATATCATTTCTTAAAAGTAATCTTAACGGTTCACTCATTTTTGAATAATTTGTTATGTATTTTGACATAAAATTAACCATTCCTAAAAATCTTTTCACTTCTTCCTTATTCTTTGGCGTTTCTATTTCAATAATAGCTTTTACTTTTTCTGGATATGCTTCAAGTCCTTCCTTGCTTATTATATTTCCTAAAAACTTCACTGAGTTTACTCTTAAATGTAATTTATGCTTATTAAACTTTATGTTGTTCTTTCTTGCAGTTTCCAAAACTTTCAATAAAACCTGATCATGTTCATCTTCCGACTCTGCAGCAATTATTAAATCATCGAATACTACTTGAACTCCTTCGATACATCCAAAAATTTTAACCATAATTCTTTGAAATACCTCTGGGGCTGACTTTATTCCAAAAGGCATTCTCATAAACTTGAATCTTCCAAACGGTGTATTAAAAGTACATAGATCAGAACTTTTATTGTCAAGTTTGATTTGCCAGAAACCTGAACTCATATCAATTACACTGAAGTACTGTTTATTATTCACAACTGAAGTTATATCTTCCTGTCTTGGAATCTGAAAGTGCTGCCTCTTAATAGCTTTATTTAGATCTCTAGGATCAAGACAGATTCTTAGGCTTCCATTCTTTTTTTGTACAATTACTAAGCTATTTACCCAGTCAGTTGCATATTCTACTTATTGTATGACTTTTTTTTCTTCTAAATCTCTTAGAAAACTCCGAAGTGTGTTCTTTAAGGATGAGGGAATTTTCCTTGGAGGGTGAATCACAGGATTAACATTTTCAACGATTTCTATTCTGTACTCACATTAAATCTCTCCCATACCAGTAAGTACATCACTATATTTAACTAGAAGCTCGTCTTTAGTTAGACCTTTTACATTTAAAACATTAATTGTTTGAATTAGATTTAGACAAGTACAGCCTTGTAAACCTAATATTGGTTGTGTTTTAACATATGATACTAGAAAAACTAAATTTTGTTTCATGTTATTTATATTACAATTCAAATTAACCCTACCAATGGCTTTTGTTCTAAAATTTCCGTATGAAACCAATGTGGTATTACAATTTTCTAATTTTAAATTATTGTTACTATCATGAAGTTTATTAAAAACACTATAAGGTATTACGTTTACCTCAGCCCCGGTATCTAACTTAAATTTTATTAAATGTTTGTCATCAACTTTAATATCGGCATACCAAATATTTACATTTTCACTACTATTTATTTCACTTATAAAAAATTATTTATCGCCAGAGTCATTACTTTCTCTTTCAGTATCATCTAATCTTCTTCTATTTTTATCAAGAGAATTCTTATTTCCGCTATTATTCTTACCATTATAATAAAGATTTTTTTACAAGCGACAGCAAAATGATTTCTGTCTTTACAATTTGAACAGAACTTACCAAATGCAGGGCATTCTCTGATTCCATGTTTTTTCTTACATTTAGTACAATCAATAATATCGCTTTTGATTTCACTCCGGGTGCTGGCTCCATAATTCTTCGTGAACGCTCCTTTCGATTTTGGAATGGAATCTACATTGCTTGAATCTTGTATAATCCTTGTTACTCACTTATTTCTGAAGCTACATAAATTTTGACAAATTCATTCAGTGTGATATTTCCTTCTCTTAGCAATCTTCGCTGAATGTTCCTATCCCGTACTCCACAAACAATGCGATCCTTTATGAGACGATCTTTCAACTCACAAAATTCACAAGAAGCAGCCTTGGTTTGTAACTCCATTAAAAACTATTCAAATGGTTCATTTTCACTTTGATGGACAGCAAAAAAATTAAAACATTCCACCGTTAAATTCTTTTGAAGTACACAAAACTCTTCAAATTTTTCCATAACTTTATCAAACTTTTCAGCATCATCAGCAGATGTGAATGTAAAATTGTCCATTATCTCCTGACCATCTTCACCAAGTATATTTGAAAGTATCGCTATCTTGCGCTTATCACTTGCCTGGCTTAGATCGGATGCTTCCATATACTTGTTAAAACTTTTTTTCCATCTATCCCATTCAATATTTTGATTGCCTTTTATTTTAATTTGCGGTGGCCTATGAAATTTCATTTCAACTTTTAATCTTACTTTTACTTTAAGTACTTATATGTTACTTTCTGCTTTTCTTTTAAAAATCGATGTCGCTTTTTATTTTACTATTTAATCATCAATAATTAATACTTTAGCTCTGACATCATGTATTATTTGTACCAAGTATTTATTAACAAAAATACATGTAGTAATGGCACATGTTTATTAATAGACATCGTTATATATGTTCTGACGTTAGTGCTGCCAACTCTACTCTGGAAGTGACTCTGCACGAACATAGAACTATAAATATATATCATTATTATAACTATTACAGACCCCTCCACACCATCACCCAGCAAATGACATAAGCAAAATAAAACAACGTTAATTTACTGTTTCGATCACTTAAATGAAAGTCCGTTCCGCCACTGCATCTAAAACGAATTATTTTTCTGTTTTTTCTTTACGCCTACTTTAAACCACTTTTAAGAACACAAATTTTGCCATAATTGTTCACTTTTTTATCAAGTTTTTAAAAAATTAAATAATTAAAATTAGCCATTAAGCGTATTATTCAAATTTCACGAAATAAAATCATTCTTCAATTCTTTGAGGTTAAATTAACTAAATTATTTTGCTACATTCACACCATACCCTGTGTCTACAGGAGCGTCATTTTGGACGGTTTTTGAACAGTTATATACAGATAGACACTTTTTCAACTAATCACCCATATGAGATGACTCTCCTTACCTCCATAAACGAGACTAATTAAGGCTGTAGGAAGATAAGTGAAGTCCGTTTTTACATAATCATATACATCAGCTTTATATTATGAGTATGTGTGTTGGGGGTTTGACATGGGTTTAGTATCTCCTTTTTGAAATTCGACTGTTTTATTTAATTTCGACATCTTTGTAGATTAATTTAAGTTTCTTCAACAAAATGTAACTATTTTGTAGGATTCTAAAAAACTTGAGGATGTTAAATTGCTTGATTTCCAAATGGTTACCTGTGGTTCACCAATTTTGGATTTAACATACAGTTTCTACTCTGGTGCTGCCAAAGCAACCTTAGATAAATTAGATCATTTCCTTCATATATATTATAACAGTGTAAAAGATACTCTTGAACAATATGACTGTGATATAGAAAAAGTATTTTCATTCGAAGATTTGAAAAAAGAATGGAAAGAACATCATGCATTTGGATATCTAATGGGACTTACAATATTGATGAGTAAATATGCAGATGTTCACGATGTAAGTGTATACAATTCAATTTTACGAATATGCCAAAAAATAACGGGAACCAGGCAATCATATACAATTTTATTATATTAGATTGAAGGTAGACTCATTTCGAAACATTCTATTTTATGCATGCTTTTTTAATGATCATTTACCGGTACTACCTATATTATTTCCTTTTATTAATTTCAGGACATACATGTGCCTGACTTGTTCGATGAGCATAGAGATAGCAAAGTGGACGAGAAAATAACATACGAGTACGATTCCGAAGGCTTCAGAAAACATGGAACGGATTTAACAAAACATATGTATGAACATGATTTTCTGTAATTAAATATATTTTTACACAATTGTGAGCAAAATTCATCATCATTCAACTAAAAATAGTGAGCAAAGTAGCATATTGAAGTAAATAACAAGTGATCGAAATAAATAAACGAGCGTATACTTGGTTACATAATCTGAGCACAATGTTTTTATGGTACATATCAAGAGTGACTGCTCGTTACTCGCGTTATGTCACATCTCGACTTTGCCCTATTCCCTCTTCCTATTTTCGTAATGATGCGCTGAACGGCAGACACTCTTTTACCGAAAATTTCGTGTTTTTCCTCACCCTGCAATTTAATTTTTTCATTTACGTAAAAAGTATGTCATCTACGAGCAAATTATACATACTGTTGTTGCGAAATAGTGTATACCCTGAATCCGACTCTGTCTAAGCCATGTATGAAAGTTAAACTGTTTACAATTTTTTTGTGACTATCTTATCTTGACATTGTTTTTGTGACCAGTCTTATCTAGAAAATGCCAGAGAGCCTATTGTTTTTGTGTAAGCCGCAATCTAGAATTATCTAGTAAAAAAGGAACTAATATATAAAGGACCGACCAGCGAGAGAGAGAGAGAGAGTTAGTTGATAAAGTGATCCCGTGATATAAACAGCGAACATGTAAATAGTCTAAGTAGTGGAGATGCCTTAGATGTACTTCAGACGGTACCTATGAAAGAAACGGATGACTTTGAGCAGCTGAAGAGAAGGTTGGACATGCGATATGGCCACAAACATCTAGAACATATGTACCAGTCACAGCTGAAGAACCGAAGGCAGAAACGTGGCGAAACCCTTCAAGAGTATGAAGTGAATATTGCCCGATTAGTTCGATTCGCTTATCCATCAGCACTAGAGAACATGATGGAATGTCTGGGCTTCCAGGCCTTTATTGATGGCTTACGTGACCCCGATATGCGGAGGACGCTTCACGCATCCCATCCCAAAACATCAATCGAGGCATTGACCTCTGCTCTTGAATATGAAGCAGCAACGAAGGATTCAGGATATAACAAAATTAGGACCATCCAAGAAAAAGATGACGAAGACAGATTTGACCAGTTCGTCAGTTTAATAAAATGTATGATGGACAAGAAGCCGAGAAAGATCAGATTCTGGAATTGTGGCGAGCTAAGGCATCTACGCAGTTCGTGTAAGCGCCCCAGAACTCCTGCAAACCAAGAACCGCAGTCACAGGAAGACTACAACGGGTCGGCTACGAGGGGCAGCACCGATCCATGATCATTTCAAAGACCCTCTCATACTGATAGCTTCACTCAGATGTCGGAACGACAGTGTATATGTAGATGGCGAAGTGAATGGCAAGATATATGCTCTGCTGGTGGACACTGGAGCAACTAGATCCATTGTACGACCAGAAATAATAAACTCCAAGAAGAAGCTTTTACCAACGAGACTGCGACTGCGGACCGCTACAGGTGAGAGTGCCAACGTTCACGGTGGGACACAAATCCAATTGGGAATTGGCGCAGAAAAGTTCACGCATACGGTAATCGTAGCTGACATTGAAGAAGACGTGATTCTGGGAATGGACGTAATGAATGTACATGGTTTCAAATTAGACTTTAGAAACAGAACCATTCAAGAGGGTTCCGAGGAGGTGTTCCTGCATCCATATGAAGACTGCGCGGTATTGGCAGCTGTACAGGAAGATACCGTTCTACCTGCACGAAGCGAAACCATGATAGTAGCATCAGCTGCAGATTTGCCTAAATAATTAGTTATGAAAATAACTGTTTTTTTAATCTTAAAGAAGCAATGAATTTGAAAGCACCAAAAATTTTTGTAAATATAAGACGATGATCGAATGTCAGTAAACGTCAAAACAAACTGGGGAATTTTACCAGTTGATTTGACCACGTCTTGAAGTTTTGCCAACCCGTTAGCTGTAAATTGCCCTGGCTGTTGAGGATAAATTGTATTCACGGTTGGTAAATTAATATTTATTCTGATAAGCAGGAAAGTGACTAAAAATGATATCATGGTCTTTTTATCGTAAATAAACTATAGTAGATCATAATGAGGGTTGTTACTGTTTAGATTGACAACTGGCTAGTTTTTATAATTAATATTTTAATAATCTTAAATAAAATACTTGAGTTAAATAATTCTTCTACTGTGAATTAACTGCACAACCAAAGTTTTTTTGCATGGTGTCAGGTGTGTAGCGGTTCCAACAGATAGCTATTGAACATTTTCGTCACAAAGTTGTCAACGTTACAAGCCTCTGGAAGTTTTCAGCTAGTGAAGGAAAATGGAAAACTTGTTCAAACCGCCTGATCCCTAGTTATGGATGGAAATAAATCAGATGACTGGAGACGTTTCTTGCAAAAATCTAATCTGTTCTTAACGGCAACAGATCTTGCCTCAAATGAGGAGTAGAAAAATATTTTTCTTAATCTACTTGGAGATGAAGATCTCGGAATTTGATTTTTGAAAGGTACAAATTTAATTCCATAACACAGAAAGGTCAAACATTTGATAATTTTGTGACAGAGCTACGTAAAGCAATAAAGACAACCAATTATGAAGAACCTGATGATATGACTAGAGATAGAATTGTTATGGGTTTTCTTGGTAAAAGTAATCAATAAAGGCTTTTGAGAGAGGCAAATTTAACTTTGACCAAATGTCTAGATTTCTGTAGAGCCATAGAAGCAAGTAAAAATCAAGTCAAGTTATTACAAAGTAAACCACGAGTGAATGCAGTAAGGTATGAAAAAACTCAAGCTAGAGATATGGAAAATGCAAACAGGAACGTGAAGCATTCTGTAATTGTGATTTTGTTCACAAACAAAGTGGTATATGCCCAGCTTACAACAAAATATGTGCAAAATGTCAAGGACGCAATCATTTTGCAAAAATGTGTTAAAATGAACAAAGAAACATTAAGAAAAAGAGCACTAGAAGTCAAGTAAAGCTGAAATTGAGTATAGTGAAAGTGAAGATGAAAGCGAGTTTTATGTAGACTCAGTGGTAAAAATCGTCAGTACGGTTGAAAATCCAGATGGTAAAATAGAGAGAAGCTGGAAAAACAGGTACTCATTAATAATAAGACAGTAGAATTTAAGATAGATACAGGCGCTGAAATAAGTATTTTGCCTTCACATATTTTTGAGACTCTAAGTGTAAATGTACCAATTTATTACTCAGGTATTCTTTTAGTTTCATATGATAGCTCAAAATTTGAAATTAAAGCTGTTGAATGAAGTGATTTTGTCGTGTAACACCAATTATTTTGCTAGAAACATTTTATTTATTTTGGTTGGTTAAAGATCAAGTACCGTTACTTGGTTTAAGTGATTGCATTAGATTAAATGTGATTAAGCGTATTGATAGTGTATAGCATGCGATCCCTTAAGTTTATAGATGATACTGTAAAATAATATTCAGATGTTTTTAAAGGACTAGGGATATCACATCACATTGAAAGAAAGGGCTATACCAAAAATCACACCAATTCGACGATTTCCAAGAATTTTACATTAACGTTTAAAAGAAAAATTACATAATTTTGAACAACAAGGTATAATAAAAAAAGTTGATAGGCCAACTGAGTGGTTGAATGTTTTGATCATAGTTGAAAAACCTAACAAATATTTGCGTTCATGATTGGACCCCAAGCGTTTAAATGAGACGATAAAAAGGGAACATTTTGTTATTCGTTCTTTAGAGGAAATTTCTTCAAGATTAGCTGGTAAACAGTATTTTAGTGTTCTGATATGCTTGATGGGTACTGGTAAATAAAACTTGATACTGAAAGTTCTGAATTATGTACATTTGGTACTCCATTTGGAAGATACCAACACCAATACCTTGAGATTGCCTTTTGGAATTTCCTTTACACCAGAGGTTTTCCAGGAAGAAAATATGAAGTGTTTTGTGACATTGATGGAATAGAACTATATTTTGATGACTTGATGATAACTCAACTCAGTGAGAGCATGACACAAATTTAAGATTAGTTTTACAAAAGGCATCAAAACAAAATATAAAATTCAATAGATCCAAAATATAGTTTAAAAAACCAAGTGTAAACTTTTTAGGTCAATTTTTTTCTAAATATGGTATCTCCATAAATAATCTCACGTTGAAGCTATAACTTTATCAGCAAATAAACGTGAATTGTTGAGGTTCTTGGGTATGGTCAAATTTGTAGGAAAATGTATACCTAATTTGTCAAGTATAACTTCACCACTCAGAGAATTATCCAGAGAGGACGTTTAGTGGCATTGGAATGAACATCATTTAGTAGCAGTACAAAATCTTAAACATATGCTCCTCTTTTAACATTTTCGACTCTGAAAAGTGAGAGACAATTTTAAAAAAATATTTATATTCAACATCTCCAAGGCTTCAGAGAATGGGATTAAAAATGATAAATTGAAAGCTAAAAATTACATATAAGCCTGGCAAGCAAATGTACATATCTGGCACATTTTCCAGAGTATTTTATAAACACACTGGATTAAAGTCAGATTCGGAAATAGAGTATTCCGTTCACCCTTTAACAAAAAATCAGTTTAGACAAGAAACACTAAATGACCGCAAATTAAAGTTAGTCATAGATTTTGTCAATAATGGCTGGCCCCATTCAAAAACATAAAATTCCTGATAGTGTAAAAATGTATGTAAAACTTAAGGATGAAATTTCCCTTTCAAACAATTTATTGTTTTTAGAAAATAAGATAAAAGTGCCAACCATATTGCGGAATGAGATGTTAAAATTAGTACATGAAGGACATTTAGGTATACAAAAATAAAAAAAACCGAGCTAGAGAAATATTTGACAGGCCTGGACAAGCATCAGTTATAGAATCCTTTGTAAAATCATGTCAGGTTTGTGAGAAATTTGCTCGTAAAAATTGTAAAGAAACATTATTGCAATATCCAATTCCTACAGGATGCTGGGAACGTGTTGGAACATACATATTCAATCACAGTTATGTCGTATTATTTGATGCTAACTCCAACTGGTTGGAATTGTTACCAATTTGTGACAAAATTGCTTTTAGTGTTCTTAAAGTATTAAAGAATGTGTTTGCTAGATTTGGCCCACCAGAATTGTTAGTTTGCGATAATGTACCTTTTAATATCCAAAGATTCAGACAATTTGCCCAAGACTGGAATTTTGATTTGTCATTCAGAAGTCCAAATTATCCTCGTTCAAACGGTCTGGCGGAAAGAGCTGTGGGTATATCCAAAAATCTCTTGAAAAAATCTTTAGAGAGAAGAGAAGATCTTGAATTACCCCTTTTAAATTATAGAAAAGCTCCACTTAAAAATATGGGCTATTCCCCATGTTGCGGCTAAAATGGCCTTCTCAATTCATTTTAGTAAAAGTATACAAAGTTGCTCAATCCGGCTCTGTTTTAAATTGTCATTTCGTCTTTGTCCAAACGGAGTATTTAGACTAGTCTAATGATATAGGTAAACTAACACGCTTTGTTCACTAATTCAACATTTCGATCGTATTTTTGAAACTGCGTATAACTATAGAGTTTATTCACGTCGTATTTTCGGCAAATTAGACGGTAAATATAGGTTATTCTAAATATGTTTCGCATACCTCAAAACACATTTAAAACTATTTAAGATGAGTAATGAGGACAATATTAATAAATATAAGACGCTACGTAATTCGTGCATGAATGAAATTAGTGTAGTCAGTGGCATTGCTGATAGGGTTAGAGTTGATAAATCTTTTAGATCATTATTTAGGGTTAGATGTACAGATATTGATGAATTAAAAGATATTTTCTTGAAACATCATACCGCTTTATTAAATATATTGTTTGCCACCCCCCATGCGGTACCTGTTGGTGAAGATGCTGTGAAGGAAGCATTTCTTACAGAATATTATAAAATTAAAGCTAGTTATTCAGATCTGTTTAACAATGATGCCGTACATGTCACCACTAATCAATTAAACGCAACAATGTTACAAAATGATATTTCGCATATTCGTCTGCCTAAAATTGAGTTGAAGAAGTTCAAACGAGACTATAAAGAATTTCGTTCGTTTATTGATCATTTTAATAATCTAGTGCATAATAAAACTAGTTTGTCCGGGAAAGAAAAATTTGATTATTTGATTAGTTCGTTAGAATGTAAGTCGCTCGCTTCAATAAAACACTTGCCGAACACAGCAGATAATTATGAAATTGCGTATGATACACTAATTAAACGATATTTTAATGCTAGAAAATGTGCCCAAGCACATTGGAATGAAATCGAAGCCACTACAAAAATTGAGGCAAATAATCCAAACGCGCTAAAAAAATTAGTAGATACTTTTGAGGAAAATCTCGCAGCTCTTAAAGTTATGGATTTTCCTGTGGCGCAATGGGACTTTGTTCTCGCGATGATGATTATGGTTAAATGGTTAAATGACGATACGAAGTTACGCTTTGAGTTGACTAACTCATCCACTACGGTACCTAGTTACAAAACTTTAATAACTTTTTTAACGGAACAATATCTAGCATATGATAATGTCCTCTTAAGTGAACACTCGGGTTCTTCTTCAACCGCAATTGAATACACACCTCAATCCCGCGCTACTCGTGTATTTTTAAGTAACAATGCCAATGAAAACGCGAAATCGCCTGCAAGAAATTGTTTGTTGTGTAATCAACCGCACTCTTTATATAAATGTGAAAATTTTGATAAGAAGTCGCAGTCAGAAAGACATAGTTTCTGTAAAGCAAATCGCTTATGTTTTAATTGTCTAAGTTCGTTGCATGATCTTAGAAACTGTCGTTCGACACACAGATGCCGACATTGCAATTCTAGTTCGCATCACAGTTTATTACATTTCGATCGCACGCCAAAGCGCATTAGTACTAATTCAACCGATGTTGAAAATCGCATTTCCGCTAATTCGAATACTAATCCTAATATGATTCCGCCAAATCCAAATATCGACACTGCTTTTGTTGGTCAGGGAATTGTCACTGAAACTTCTCGCACTCTGTTAGCAACTGCCTACCTAGATGTCTTGGATCATTTAGAAAATTATCATACTTATCGGTGCCTTCTTGATTCGGGTAGCATGAGCTCCTTTATAACCGAAAAAACCGCTAAAGCTCTGGGTCTTCCCAAATCTGCTTATCTTCTCGATATAAAGTGCTTAGGCTCTATATCATCAACTCTTGATACTGCTAAAATAGTATTTACATGCAAACCAGTAAGGTTGCCCTCGCCGGTACTAAACGTTGAGGCTACAATAGTTTAAAAAATCTGTGATGAACTTCCCAATTGTATGATTGCCATAAAAGGTTGGGATCATATCTCGAACTTAACCCTAGCGGATCCGAATTTTTTTAAGCCTGGGAAGATTGATTCCTTCTCGGGGCAGATGTATTTTCAAAAATTATTTGTAATGGTCGAATTTCTGGAAATGAGTCCACTCCAGACGCTCTCAATATAGTATTTGGTTATGTAATTTTAGGTAAAACTTCTCAAAATACCTCACCTACCACTACTTATTGCAACTTTGTCGAAAACAGTGCTTTAAATAGTACTTTAAAGAGATTTTGGGAAGTCGAAAGTGTTCCAGAAGTAATCGATACTACAAATAAAGTTGATATTTGTGAAAATATATTTGTTGGAAGTCATAGTCGTGTAAAGGAGGGAAATTATATGGTTGCACTTACTTTTAAACAAGATTTTTTGCCAACGTTTCCTGGCATGCGCACTTTAGCTTTATCCCGCTTTTATTCGCTTGAACACCGGTTGCTTAAGTGCGCTCATTTATATTTGCAATATTCTGATTTTTTAAAGGACTACCTCGATTTAGGCCATATGGAATTGATCAAAGATAAGACAGTTCCTACCCATTCTTATTATATTCCCCATCATGCAGTTGTAAAACCGCACAGTCTCACAACCAAGCTTAGGGTTGTTTTTAATGCAACTGCGCACTTACCCAATCAAACATCGCTAAACGACAATTTATTTGTTGGTCCAAAACTCTAGCAGGATATTGTGTCAATTTTATTATTATTTAGTTTATATCGCTATACTGTTTGTGCAGACATTAAACAAATGTGTCGCATGATTTTTGTGAATCCCGCTCATTGTAATTATCAAAGAATTCTTTGGAGGTTTTCGCCTGACGAAGAGGTCCAAGATTATCGCTTCATTCGACTAACGTATAGGCTTAACAGTTCGCCGATTTTGGCTCTTCGGTTTCTCCAAAAGTTAATTCAAGATGAAGGTGAAAAATTTCCTTTGGCCGCACACGTTATTCGCAATTTTTGTTATATAGATGATATTGTCACGTCTTGCCCTACTATGGATCTAGCATTTAAGTTGGTTTCGTAGCTTGTTTCACTCATGAAGTGGGGAGGCTTCAACTTAAGGAAATGGTCTAGTAATAATCTGACATTGCTTTCTGATTTACCACAATCTCACTTGTCTCAACATCCGCATGATGTTTCGTCCAATTCGCTGAAAGTGTTGGGTTTAGAGGGCATCCCAAAGTGATTGTTTTTCTTTTAAGATCAATACATAACCTGAGTTTAAATGTACAAAACGCTTTTTATTATCGGAATTAGCAAAAGTTTATGATCCTTTGGGATTCATTTCTCCCATAACCTTCTATTGTAAATACCTTATTCAAACGCTATGGCTGTCCCGTATCGGCGGGGATGATGTCCCCTGTGAAGATGTGATTTCTGCCTGGAAAAAAATATTACTCAGATCTGTCCTCTTTGGCAAATATTTAAATACCACGATTGTTTGGACATAAATTCAGTTCAGATGTTTTTTACAATTATCAGTTGCATGGGTTTAGTGACGCAAGTGAAAAAGGTTACGGATGTGTCATTTATTTAAGGATGTGTAACCAAGCCAATACTATCCATACCAGTTTTGTTTGTGCAAAATCAAAAATAGCTCCGACCAAGAAGCTTACCATTCCAAGACAAGAGCTTTCTGCAGCTGCTTTACTCACCAAATTATTAATTTATTTTCAGAAATGTTTCGATGGATATATTGAGTTCGATAAAATTTGTGCCTGGTCGGATTCTCGAATTGTTTTATATTGGATCAATGGATCGCCCCGCAAATATAAAACCTTCATTTCCAACAGAGTTTCCTTTATTCAAGAAAATGTATCTTCATCCTGTTGGAATTATGTTGAGTCTATCAATAATCATGCGGATGTAGTCTCCAGAGGAGCCTTACCCTCTGAGCTATCAGCACATGCTATATGGTTTACAGGACCATCTTTTTTATTGCACTCTTCCCACCATTGGCCCAAATTTCACATATCTTCTAAAACTAGTAAAATTATTTGCGATGAAGAAAATAAACTTTTATTATTTGAAAAATTGACTGTCTCGACCCTTACTTCGTGGAATATGCTCATATTAGTGTTTTTAAATGAAACTTAAGGTCTCTAATAAACTGTCTTCTTAAGTGATAATTGTAAAGATCAGCAGATATAGTTTTCCTGGTTTTCTATATCATTGCACAGTTATACTGATCTTAATTGGAAAAATGATATCCAGGATATCACCATAGGACTAATAATATCTAAGCTTCAATATTTGTAATATCACATCTTCTTTTTTCTATAAACATATATTAAGCCAATCACAAGATAGGTTACTTCTTGGTCTAGCCAAAAATAACTACTAAACATCAGGTAGGCATAAAATGAAATGTAACTTCTGTCATTCTGTCGATGATATTGATTTATCGAAACAATTGTCAATTTTTTAGAATTCTCAATAACTTGTATTATATTGTGGAATTAACTAGAGACCTTGAGTTTCATTTAAAAACAATTTTATTATTTGCGTTAACTGAAGATCACAATTTTCTACCCGATCTTATAAACCGCTTTTCATCCTTTTCGACCCTAAGAAATGTTGTTTCCTATATACTTCGTTTCGTATTTAACCTGCAGAACATGCAAGAAAAATGTTTAGGCGCTCTTTCTTCTTCTGAAAAACATTATTACTACTTGTTAAATATACTGGACACGTTTATTTTAATGACGAATTAAATAATAAAAAAATTTCTAAACCGCTTCGCAAGCTACAAGTTTTTGTGGATGAGGATAACATCCTTAGAGTAGGAGGACATTTAAAAAATGCTCCACTTTCATATTCCGCTAAACATCCCATTTCATTACACCGCAATTGTCAGTTATCCACATTACTTATTCGTCATTTTCATGAATGTTTTTATCATACAGGTTTTCGCACAACCTATTATTTGTTATCTCAACAATTTTGGATTTTATCTGCTAAGAGAACAATTAACTCTGTTTTATCCAAATGCATCAGGTGTTGGAAAGTTAATCCTCGAAGCTATCAACCACCTATGGGAAATTTGCCGTTTTCAAGAATTTCCCAAATTAAACCGTTTTCTCGCACTGCAGTCGATTTTGGTGGACCTTTTAATATCATAACGACTCGGTATCGAGGTGTTCGCACGCGTAAAGCTTATTTATGCATTTTTGTATGTTTCGCTACTAAAGCAGTTCATTTGGAACTGGCAAGTGATTTGTCTACAGAAACTATTTTGGCCGCTTTACAACGTTTAATCGCTCGCTGGGGGAGGGTATCACATTTGCATAGCGATTGTGGCACCAACTTCATGGGGGCTCGTCATGAACTATCAAGACTTATGCAACAGGCAGCCGCTCATGAAACAATTCAATGGCATCCCTCGCCCGCAGGCGCACCCCACTTTAACGGTTTGGTAGAGGCGGGTGTAAAAAGTGTAAAATCTCATCTTTCACGTATTCTAGGCGATCAAATATTAACATCTGAAGTATTCTATACGGTTTTGACATTAATAGAATCGATTCTTAATTCGCGCCCATTAATACCAATGACGTCCGATATAGATGATATACAGGCTTTGACACCTGCGCATTTTCTTACACTGGAACCAGTGTCAGCTATTCCTGTTCCTGATTATAACAATGTACCTCTCAATAGGCTTTCGCGGTGGCAGTTATTACAAAAGCTGCACCAAGACTTCTGGCGACGTTGGCATAATGAATATTTACATACTTTACAGCAACGTTCTAAATGGTTAAAGGCTAGTATTCCGCCTACCGTCGGCACGCTCGTACTTGTTAAAGCGGACAATTTACCTCCTTAGGATTGGATACTAGGACGCATTACCAAACTGAATCCCGGAGAAGACAAAACAGTAAGAGTTGCCACAGTAAAAACTTCTGAGGGAGAAATAAAAAGGCCATTGGTCAAGTTATACCCTCTTCCTCATGAATAGTTCTGTAGTTGTCAAATACTTTTGTTTTGTTTAGTTCTTTCTTTAAGATTTATTTTAATTTTGTTTTTCTTCGATCAGTGTTTAGAATACGATTAGTCGCTAAACAAATCACTTATTGGTTATGGGGGTAAAGTTAGATAATTTAATTTTTTTTTTGCTTTTTTCTTTATTTATAAAACCTTTCTCCCGGGCAGGAAATGTTGCGGCTAAAATGGCCTTCTCAATTCATTTTAGTTAAAGTATGCAAAGTTGCTCAACCGGGTCTGTTTTAAATGTATTGTCATATCGTCTTTGTCCAAACGGAGTATTTAGACTAGTCTAACGATATAGGTAAACGAACAAAATTTATGTTATCATGGTTAATTAACCATCAACTTCGGCAATAAATATTCTGGAAAATTTAAATATAAAGTTTGAGTTTTTCATTTAAATAAGGACTACAGTGAACCACGATCAGTCTAAAACATGTATTCTCAATATATTGGAACATTTTTAGGGATCTCAACCGCCCCTTCCCAGATTGCACAACTTTGTCCAAAGGACATATCCAACACGGCTTCGCTTTTTTGGACATTTACTTATCCAACATGTCTGTACGCAAACGTTTGCCGTTGCCTTTTTTATAGTGTGACTTGCAACTTATTCGTGCACGGATTGCTTCTGATTCCGTGACTAAATGATTGAATTTAATTATTTTGTTTTATTAAAATTACTATTATTTTAACAAAATTATTTTTAAAAGTGAAGGTTTTTTGAATTCTTTCGTTTTTTAGCATTAATTGAAAATAAATAGATGATTATTAATTAAATAATAGTTAATTATTAATTAATCAAATACCCTGCTAGATGGGAAAATATAGATATCACGCACAATCTGGCAACATCTGTTTAGGGGACATTTTTGATAGGAAATTGATGTTTAGGGACAAATACATCCAACATTTTCATTCATTCGTGTAACCATAGCATTATTTTGCAGACGCCCCCCACCCCCTGAATTCAAAAGCATTGTTGATGTACTAGCTATTGAAAATGTTGTGCTAGGTTGTGCTAGGTGTCTTTTCTTTGTGCTAGCATTTTGGCGAAAACATTCCAACCGGAGTGGGCTAGCGTTAACCTGGCCCTACCCGAATTCCAGAGCATTTTTATTGTAAGCTGTTGGTGTGTTAGCTATAAAAAATGGTGTGCTAGGTTGTGCTATGTGTCCTTTATCTGTGCTAGCATTTTGGCGAAAAAATTCCAACCGGGGGAGGGGGGGCTAGCGTTAACCTGGCCCCACCCGAATTCAAAAGTATTTTTATTGTGAGCTGTTGGTGTGCTAGCTATAAAAGCTGTTGTGCTAGGTTGTGCTAGGTGCCCTTTATGTGTGCTAGTATTTTGGTAACAAAAATGTAACCAGGGGGGGGCCAGCTTGACGGAGCTGCATTTACATGCATCCTATGTTCTAACCCTCCCCTCTCCCCCCATTGAATGTATGGTTCTGAACATTCTGAGGATATTTCTGCAATATTCTGAATATACAAAGAATATCCCCTGAATATACAATTTGAAATAATTCTACAAAATTCCAAATGAATCTACCACGAATATTCATAGTATATGTTGAATATTCTGGAAACATTCATTGAAGAACATTCTTAGATAATGCGTTTCTGAATATTCTCAGAATAATCCTAGCTTATATATAATACGAAAAAGAATTAGTTTTTTAAATGAAACTCACGGTTTCTAGTTAATTCCACAATATAATAAAAGTTATTGAAAATTCTTAAAAATTGACAATCTTTTATTATATTGTGCAATCAACCAGAAACCGTGAGTTTCATTTAAAACACTAATATGAGCAGATTCCACGAAGTAAGGGTCAAGATAGTTAATTTCACGGAAAAGAATATTCATTTGGAAAAATTCTTTGAATATTTAGGATATTCCCATTTTCACTTTCTAGGAATATTCCAAAAAGCATGAAGATATTCTTGGCATTTTTAGAGAATATTCCAATAAGTCAAAATGAATATTCCACAAATATTTATAGAATATCTAATGTTGTCTGGGATGCCTATATGTTCACAGTTTCAATCCTGAAACCAAGAAGTATAACTCTAATCTCTTATGTTCCAAGACTAGGGTTGCTCCAATAAAAACAATTACAATTCCTCGACTGGAGTTGAATGAAGCACTGCTAGGTGCCCAATTAATCAATATTTTATCACAATCAGTTTATGTATACTATTGGTGTGACTCACAGATTGTTTTATCATGGCCTAAATTAGAACCTAACACTCTCCAGGTATTTATAGTAAATCGAATTGCCAAAATTCAACACTTAACTAAAGCGTCAAACTGGAATGACATTGCTAGTAAGAAAAATCCAGTTGACTTAGCTTCCAGAGGTGTAAAACCCAAAGTTTTGATTGATTCCACATTATGGTGAAATGGTCCAAATTTACTGAAACTACCTACTGAAAATTGGGCTAACTTATCTTTTAATAATAAATCCGATTTACCTGAATTAAAGAATCGCGCAAACATTTTCGTTTCAAATCTAAAACCAGTTAATTCCTCTGACCTATTCTCACAATATTCAGATCTTTACAAACTGTTACGAGTTTTTGCAGATTGTTTCAGATTTTTAAAAAGGAACAATTTATCTGGACCTTCAAAAGCTTCAGAAATAGAAAGTTCAATGTTAAAATTAATACAATTATCCCAATTAGAGTCATTTCATACTGACATATTTGTTTTGAAAACAAAATGGTAATTTATGGACACTTCAACCATTTTTAGGTTCAAATAACATTTTGAAAGTTAGTGGTCGACTCAAGTTTACTCCACTCAACTATAACATAAAACATCCTATTTAATAATGTTCAAAACATAGACTCGCCCAGCTTATCTTCCAGCATAAACACATTCATTTACTACATGCAGGGCCACAACTCTTATTATCTGCAGTTAAACAAAAATATTGGCCTATTGGCGGCAAGGTTCTGGCAAAAAAAAACTGTTAGAGATTGTACGAATTTAAGATAAGCTTAAATTCTTCCTGTAAAATCATACATCAATTACATTTATATTCCACTCCTGTATAATAATCATTGTACATTTCTACAGATACACATATAATTTCTGCTCAAAATTCGTTCATAATATCTATTTAACACTTCAAAATCCTCAAATATCAATTTTAACCTTATATCTCCATACAAAAAACTATCTTAAAAGCCTTCCTTATATATAACGAAAATAACTTTTTTCGTGACAAAAAAGCGACCCAAGCAACACAATGCAACCGTTGTTTATGACGGTTAGAGTTTGAAATTTTATCACCCATTGGCCAATTTCCCACATGATCTCCCCTACTTACACCCATACTGAGCGTCTCATAAATACGGCTCCAACCGTACAATTCTTCACTTTTCAGTCACCCATCGTACAAAAAGGTACTTACATTTCATTTTCACCCGGCATGTTACCGTTATAATTGAAATTAAAATAATCATTAACTAAAATCAAATCAAATAATGTGATAAATCATACACCTTATAGCTAGTAAAAAGTGATACAGTCTTAATTGTTCAGCAACCGAACAATACTTATATAAAAAGTTGAATAAAACCCAGTGATGAATGTGCACATGCATTTAATTTATTTTACATTGAAATCAACGTAACAGAAAACAACATTTAACTCATCATAGTGGTTGGTCCTTCGAAATTTATGTGAAAGTAACTATCCTTCCCGCATTTTGCGATTTTATTAAAACAAAGTGAGATCTCGAAGCAGAGATTGTTTAAAGTGTTTCAAAGTGAAGCCAACTCCAGCATTTGTTCCCATGGCAAGTTTACCAAATGAACGAGTCATTCAGGCGTTTCAATTTCAGAAAACAGGTATCGATTATGCAGGCTCCTACCTGATAAGGGACAGAAAGGGTAGAGGAGCAAAGTTAGTAAAATGTTACATATGTATATTTATTTGGTTCTCCACAAAATTATAGCATCTAGAACTGGTCTCTGACCTTACAACTGAGAATTTTATATCATGTTTACGCCAACTTACTTATAGACAGGGTTTTCCATCTCAAGTCTTCTCGGATAATGGATCTACTTTTATCGGAGCATAAAATGAGTTAAAGAATTAGGTACTTTTTTACAAAAAAAATGAAACGAAGTTATTCAATTATGCTGCCAATGAAGGTATTGTATGTCATTTTATTCCACCATATTCTCCCAACTTTGGTGGACTGTGGGAAGCTGCCGTCAAATCCACTAAATACCACTTAAAAAGAGTACTAACATGTAATAGTTCAATATTTGAGGAATTCAATAAGCTTTTAATTCAGATTGAAGGAATACTGAATTCAAGACCTCTTTTTGCAATTTCTACAGATCCCAGTGATTTTTATCCTATAACTCCTTCCCATTTATTATCAGACGTATAATTACGTCACCACCTAACCCTGACCTTAACCA
Organism: Galeruca laticollis; assembly: GCA_963921935.1. Classification (NCBI taxonomy): domain Eukaryota; kingdom Metazoa; phylum Arthropoda; class Insecta; order Coleoptera; family Chrysomelidae; genus Galeruca; species Galeruca laticollis. Next base: position 62,147,035 of record OY998181.1, on the reverse strand, counting down.
TTTGCGAGTAAACAGACTTTCGAGACTACAATATGTTCAATACCTCCAGCAGCAATTTTGGAAGAGATTTTTCAAAGAATATGTAACCCAGCTACACAAACAGTATAAATGGAAAGAGCCTCCAACTCCACATGCAATTGTAACACTGGATCTTGTTCGAAATTATACTTCATTGCCTTCTAATTGGACTTTTCGACGCATTATAAAATTGATTCCAGGAAAAGACAAAATATGTCGTGTTGCTGATATCTCTACATCCAAGGGAATCATACGACGATCAACTCGTCATTTGTGTCCCCTTCCTCTTCAAGAAATGATCGCCATATAGACTATTGAAGATATCCTTCAATGGCGGGGCTATGCTGAAACTTTTTGTGTAATGGAGTTGTTTTTAGATATTTAAAATAAACATGACAACTGTGCATCAAAGAAAATCTCCTTGGAGTTTTCGGATGATCAGGAACCGCGGCGAAGTGATCGCCTCCTTTTCCCAATTTCCTCTTGTGTTTTTGTCCGTTTGTGCAGTGGACTGCTCCGTGTTTTTTGAGAGTTAGAAGTCATTCTGTTCCCACGAGTAGCTAGGGAAGTAAAAGGTCCACCCCCACAATGCCCTGCTTGTAGGGGTAAGGTTCATTAACCACTTTGTTCCATTATGAACTCAATTACGACAGAGCCATTCATCCCTTCGGTATGGGAGAAACCTTGAGATTTCGGATTTTTTGTAAGGTTTACTCCTCTGGTGAGCTGTCCTTAGCTTCACTACTTAGTCTCGACCTTACTGGCATGGGTGGCCCTACCAAGAGTATAATACTCCCACCAGCATCGCTCTCGGAATCATTGCAGTTATTATTATTATTATGGTTTATTCTCACTCATGGCCGTCTCTTCGTATTCATCGGCGGTCTGCAAGATGCGTACTGACTATTGTACATTTAAAAATTTACGAACAATCCGGCAAGTGTTAAGTATCACAGATTCCTGCATATCAGCTAATAATGCTGATTGCAGACCGAGGGTTGTTAAATTATTTTTAAGAGAGTTGGGTTCTATTCCAGTTGTACTGATAATTAATGGAAGGATTATTACACTGTCTTGTTTCCACTGTTGTTCAATCTGGAAGGCCAGGTTTGCGTATTAAGTTAGCTTAGTTTAAAAAGTTTCATTAATATTGTTAGAGTTAGGGACTGCGACATCAATAATATACGTAATTTTACGTGATTTGTCAAGGAGAATAACATCAGGACGGTTTGCCACCACCGTTCTGTCCGTTAGTACCGTCCTGTCCCAATATAGACGGAAGTCCTCATTCACCAAGACATTGTCAGGTGTATAGTGATAATACGGTACCGGGTCTTCTGAGAGTTTGTTGATAGATGCTAGTTTCAGGTGAACAATTTTGGCCACACAGTTGTGGCGGTGTAGGTATTCGGAGTGTGCTAGGCTTGTACATCCTCCAATGATGTGCTGGATTGTCTCAGATGTTTGAAAACATTTTCTGCATTTATCATCCGTTAAACTTGGGTCTTTCGCTATATATTTAAGAAACTTTTTTGTGGCAATGACCTGGTCCTGTATGCCTATAATGAAGCCTTCTGTTTCAAGGAATAAAGTGCCACGACTTAGCCACAGATTTGCAGCTTCCGTATCTATCCCCTCATCATACAGATCATGTGGATGTCTCCCATGCAGCGCTTTTTTTCCATGTATCCGTTTTACGATTTACTTGCTCCCCCTGTGTAGCGATTTGTGGATGACCTGAACTTAAATCCAGTGGGGTATAACCTTTATCAGCCAGACATACAGCTGTGCAATGGAGACTCCTGCTGTGTTTGGATAAAATATTTTTGCAAACCTGCACATTGTTTTTGATGAAGATAGTTGATATCAAGTAAACATCTTCCTCCTTGGTTTCTTGGTATTGTGAGCCTTTCAATAGCTGTCCGAGGGTGATGTGCACGGTATTGAGTTAAGGAAGTTCTAGTTTTTTGCTCGATATCCTCTATTTTTGTCCCAGTTCATTCAATAATTCTGAATGTGCAGGTTAGGATGGGGATATCATAGGTGTTAACTGCCTTTGTTGTATTTTATGCATTTAGTTTTGTTTTCAGTATTGCCCTCAACGGTCTTATATACGCTTCCTGAATCTGGTTCTTCATAAACTTATGCTCTGTACGGACTGACAGTTGCATACTCAGGTATTTATAGGTTTCTCCTTCTTGCATTGCTTCTAAAGCGTTACTATCGTTAAGATCGAATGCGTTTGTACTATGCTTTCCTTTTATCAGCGTCTGAGTTCTACACTTTTTGAGCCCAAGCTCCATTAGGATGTCTCGGGAAAAGATTTTTACAGTGGTTAGTAGAGTTGATATGAGCTTCGGTCCCAGCATAAAGTTTAATGTCGTCCATCTATAATAAGTGTGTAACCTTTTGTTGGACTGTACCGTTCGTCTTGATAGTAAATCCGTGTTTACTTGCATTTAATAAATGGGAAAGCGGGTTCATTGCAAGGCAGAACCAGAGTGGACTTCATGTATCCCCTTGAAAAATTCCTTTTTGGATTTTAATTAAGTCAGTGATAACAGTACCGTCATGATAAGCTGAACTTGTGGCGACCATTGAGACATCAAATGACAAAGTAGATCGATAATAGGAGGTGCTATTTTGTAAATATGGAGAGTGGATACTAACCATGAATGTGGTACAGAATAAAATGCCTTCCGATAATCTATGTATGCTGTATATAAGTTTCTTTTCTTATGTAGGGCATGCTCGAGTATAACATCATCTATTAAAAGTTGTTCCTTGCAGCCCTGTGCCCTTTTGATACACACTTCCTGTTCTAAAGAGATAATATTATTTTCTTCACAGTGTTTGTAAATTTCTTTAGATATACATGCTGTTAAGAGTTTGTAGATAGTTGGAAGGCAAGTGATTGGTCGGTATTTCGAAGGATCTTTTGTATCGGGATCCTTGGGTAACAGGTATTTTATTCCCCGTAAGAGATATGCAGGTATGTATTTTGGATAATTAAGGAAGCGTTTAAAATTATAAGCTAGATGTGGGTGTATAGATGTAAACCTTTTCAGCCAGAAATTATGTATACCATCAATTCCAGGTGACTTCCAATTTGATAGCTCTTTTAAAATCTCCTCAATCTGCTTTGCATGTATCTGAACTTCATCCATGGCTGGAAGGTGACTCATTCTTTCCTCCTCCTCTATTATCCATGCTGCCTGTGCGTTGTGACTTGCTGGGACAGACCATAAAGAAGACCAAAAATCTTTTACCTCTTCCTTAGATGGCACATCTGTAATTACGTTGTTCTGATCATTGTCGAGATCTCAATATAAAAATTTCTCATTTGTCAGAAATAGCCTGTTCGATGTATTTCTTAACTTTGATTATTTATACCTTCTGAGTCTTCCAGCAGCGACACTCAACTTTTGTTTTAATATATCGGCAACATTTGTCAATGCTTGATTATGTGGATTATAGGTCGGATGGGTTCTATTGGATTTAATTATACTTTCGACTTTATCTTGAAGCTTTTTGCCCTTGCTGCCTTTCTGATAGGCGGTAAGTCGTCCGATGTCTCTTCTCAACCTGTCGATTTTATTGTTAAGGCGTCGTTCCCATGGCTGGATGATAGGGCATGTGTTTCGTGTAGCACCCCTTCCGTTTCAAAGGACATCCCCTCTGAGAGATATTGTGGCAGTACTTCATTATTAATTACGTTTGTTACCTCCGCTAATTTTTTAGTGCTGCTCTGTTTAGGTATTGAAGGTCTTTTAGTTGGGTCTGTTCCTGAGTACTCCATCATTGTTGTATTAAATTTGGTATAAATCTCTGCCAGTAATGCCTTGTTATTATTTATTTGGTCCGCGGCTTCGAAATTCGAGTAGTTTCCACCTCCTCTGATTGTTGTTGCTGAGGTTCTGTCGTAGTTTCTGGGAGGATGTTGTCCAAAATTTCTTGACGAGTACTAGCATTTCGGATAGTTTCTTCTTTGAGGTTGTTCAGCAGTCCCCTGGAAAGCCTTCCGTTGTTGACTATAACTCTCTTTTGATCCATCAAACTTTGCTCGGTGACGTCAGAAAGTTCAGGATTCATTTCACAGAATGCGTGATGTAGGAGCGGTCTAATACCTACTGTGATTGTTTCGCCTTCTGAGACTCTGTAATAGCAAAGCATAAGGTCAGTATTTAGTTCTTCGGTCCATTGCATGCGTTGCCGGGGTTTTCCTGCTTTAGTGGTAAATGGTAGATTTACCGCTGAAACACGGTTAGCAGGATGAGCAAGAGGCTGTTGGGTGCTCGTTGTTATGTTTAGTCCAATATCCATAGCCTGTTCATTAACTTGATCGAGCTGCCTATTCCCGCGCCGTTCTCGATCACAACGACGCTCGTCCGTAGTACTATTAGGAACCATGGCTTCTCATTAACCGAGGGGTTGGCCCGACAAATGGTGTTTCTCCCTTTCGCGTCTGCCCAGCCACTGTTTCATCTCCACCGGGGTTGGGACCCGATCTCGACTCGACAATGACTGGTTCCCGGGGTTCGCCAACTTGGAGGTGCGAATAGGAATTGGGTAGGAGAGGCTATAGGAGGCGCTTCACTACCCCATTTGAACCCCTTATTATTATTATGTACAAATTTCACATGATTTTTGGTCGCAATTACGTTGTCTTGTATTGCTACCATGAATCCTTCTGTTTCTCCAAATAATTGTCCCCTCCGAAGCCACTCCGTTGAAGAATTAAGATCAGCTTCATTTAGTTTATTGGGAAATCTACCGTGTAATGGCTTTGACAGCCAAACAGTTTTTCGTTCAGCCAAAGTTGGTACAGGGACCTCTTCTCCGGCGGACAGATTAAGCGGTGAGTAGTGATCCAGCACACAGATCATCTTATGCATCTCTGTTTTGGCCTTAAAGTACTTTTTTAGTTCATTTATTTGTCTGTGATATAGAGTTTTGAGATCTAGTAGACCTCGACCACCCATGCTTCGTGGCATGTACAGCCTCTCAATGCATGCTCTTGAATGGTGTATGCTGAACTTGGTCAGTTGTACTCGGATGGATCTATTTGCAGCTTCAAGTTCCGTTTGTGACCACCCAATTACCCCAAATGAGTAGGTTATCGCAGGCACTGCCCATGAATTAACGGCCTTTATTTTATTTTTTGCAGTGAGTTCCGTACGCAGAATTATTATTATTATTATTATTATTATTCTTTTCTTCTCACATAGTTGTGGTTTTATTTTGCACTGACGGGCTACGCCAAGTCAGTGCAAAATCTATTTTTATTATTGTGCATTGAGGAATGATCTGACTATATGGCAAGTTTTTAAAATGACTGCCTTCTGAAAGTTTCTTTGTATGTTTGTGCCGAGTTCTAGCTGTTTCAGGTGTGATTTGAATGTTTTTGGTGTGAGGCCAGTCACTGACATAATAATAGGGATAATAGTTACTCTTTCCTGCTTCCAAATCCAAACAGTTTTTCGTTCAGCCAAAGTTGGTACAGGGACCTCTTCTCCGGCGGACAGATTAAGCGGTGAGTAGTGATCCAGCACACAGATCATCTTATGCATCTCTGTTTTGGCCTTAAAGTACTTTTTTAGTTCATTTATTTGTCTGTGATATAGAGTTTTGAGATCTAGTAGACCTCGACCACCCATGCTTCGTGGCATGTACAGCCTCTCAATGCATGCTCTTGAATGGTGTATGCTGAACTTGGTCAGTTGTACTCGGATGGATCTATTTGCAGCTTCAAGTTCCGTTTGTGACCACCCAATTACCCCAAATGAGTAGGTTATCGCAGGCACTGCCCATGAATTAACGGCCTTTATTTTATTTTTTGCAGTGAGTTCCGTACGCAGAATTATTATTATTATTATTAATATTATTATTATTATTCTTTTCTTCTCACATAGTTGTGGTTTTATTTTGCACTGACGGGCTACGCCAAGTCAGTGCAAAATCTATTTTTATTATTGTGCATTGAGGAATGATCTGACTATATGGCAAGTTTTTAAAATGACTGCCTTCTGAAAGTTTCTTTGTATGTTTGTGCCGAGTTCTAGCTGTTTCAGGTGTGATTTGAATGTTTTTGGTGTGAGGCCAGTCACTGACATAATAATAGGGATAATAGTTACTCTTTCCTGCTTCCAAATCCTTTTCATTTCCATTGCCAGGTCTATGTATTTGGCGACTTTTTCATCATATTTCGTTTGGATGTTTGTATCACTGGGAATAGCTATGTTATTATTATTATTATTATTATTATTATTATTATTATGGAACTGAATCACAGGTTTGTCCTGGTGTTTTCCGCCTATACGGGAGGAGACCAAGTGTAGGTGAACTCTATTGATGTCGGAGAAATGATCTAACAATGTATGTTGCATGTTTGCAGTATTACGGCTTTCTGTGTTTGGTTGTGTATAGTTGCAGGTAGGTTGAGTCCTGATAGGTGTCCGATGAAGGATGTGTGAGATAGGCCTGTTGATGAAATGATGATTGGTATAACAGTGACAATTTTTTGTTTCCATATTCTTCCAAGTTCTATGGCGGGCGGGATATACTTTTGAACTTTATCCTAATATTTAGATGGTACATTCTGGTCGTTTGGTATTGAGATGTCTATTAGGTATGTGTGTTTCTCCTTCTTGTCTGTGAACGTTATATCGGGTCTATTGCATGATAGGGGTTTGTCAGATTGGAGAGTTTTATCCCAATATAGTTTGTAGTCTGCGTTTTCAAGTATGTCAGATGGTGTGTATGTGTAGTGAGGCGTATCTTGGTTTAACAGTGAATGTTCAATAGCAATGCTTTGGTGTATAATTTTTGCTGCGGTGTTATGTCTATTTAGGTATTTGGTGTTCTCGTGCATTGTGACATCGTCGGTTACTGTCGGATTTTTAATTATGAATTTACTGTATGCACGTGTGTTGATTATACCGTCTTGGATGGCCAACATGAATCCTTCTGTTTCGGGGAATAGGTTTCCTTCGTGCCATATGTGGGAGTGTGTTTGGTCAATGTCATGTATTCTTAGAGTGGTTGTAGTAACGTCCGCGTATTTCTTTCCCTGACCATAGGTTAACTTTTTCGTTGTGTATGGTTGGTTCGTTCTTTAAACTTAGGTTTGTGTTGCAGAGGTCCAGTGGGGTGTATTTTTTATCGGCTTTTGTAATTGCCAAGTGAAGAGAGCTTTGTGAAGCTTTATTGTAGATGTAGGTCCTGAGGCTCGTGATTTGTGAGTTATGAAGTGGGTGCATATCTAAAATATCTCTCCCTCCTTCACAGCGGGGGAGAGTGATTCTTTCAATACAAGCGTTCTTGTGGTGCAAGTTGTGTTTGGTGAGTTTCGTCCTGATGGTCCTATTTATGTTGTCTAGGTCTGTGTGTGTCCATTTTAAAACTCGAAATGAGTATGTTAGTAATGAAACTGCATACGTGTTCATAGCTTTTGTGAGATTTTTTGAGTTGAGTTTGCTTTTACGTAGTTGGGTGAGTTTTGAAGTGAATTTCTGGGTGATCTTTGTTTGAGCTCGGTGTGGTTTAGTTTAATTCTCTGGTCGAATCCTAGATATTTGTATGAGTTTACTTCGTTCATGTGCTCTTTTCTGCCAGTTGTTGTGACTGTTCCATTGGTGTTTGTCCATTTACCTCGTTCTATACCAATGGTTTTGAACTTGTCAAGTCCGAATTCCATTTGTATGCCTGTCGATATTGATTCTGTGATTTTGATGAGGGAGTCAATTTGATTTTTAGTAGATGTGTATAGTTTTATATCGTCCATGTAAAACAGATGGTTGACTTTATAATGATTGTTCTGGTTGTATTTGCGTTGGAAACAGCAGCTTGTGTTAGAGAGGGCTTGTGAAATTGGGTTGAGACATATACAGAACCGGAGGGCACTCAAGGAATCCCCTTGAAAGATGCCTCTATTGATTGGTATTGCGTCGGATGTTAGTTTGGTTGTTGCTGTTTGTATGTGAATGTTAGTGCACCAGTTTTGCATGGTGGTTTTTAGGAAGTGAATGATTGTTGGGCTGATTTTATAGATGTAGGACATGTAGGAGCCAGCTGTGCGGTACACGCTACGGCACTTTTTCCCACGGGAATGTCAATTTCCAATTTTTTTGACAACATAACATTTTCATTATCGTGAATTTCGTTGACAGACACTAATATTACAGTTGATTAAAACTTATTATCAAAAAAGATACACCAGGCATAACAATTCAAAATTGTTCGAATTTTACTTTTAACTATACCTACATTGAACTGATTTTTTATTTTTCAAATTCTTTCTGTCCAAGGTTTAAATAAAATACCTATATAAGTTACGTGTTTCTTTCATTTATAAACGTGGTCGTAGAAAAAATATTGTTTACCACTGGTAACAAAATCACTTCTGCCGCTCGGTAGATTTGAGACACTAGTCTTAAACTTCTGCGCTGCTGGAAAAAGAAAACGATATAGAAGTTGATACACTGCAGTGCCACATTGTGCGAAGAAAATGTCAATGTTAAAATTCCTTTTGATAATCTAACATTATCTTTATAATTAATTTCGTTGACAGACACTAATATTACAGTTAATTAAAACTTATTAAAAAAATATTTCAATTCAATTGAAAAATGTTCAAATTTCATTATTAACTATACCTACGTTCAGTACCGGACTGGCCAGGTGAGATAGTGAGAAAAATCTCACGGGGCCCATTTGGGGTCTCGGGGCCCCTAGGAAAACAGACATGGGAACAATAATTTAAAATTAATTAAGAAAAAAGGTCAAATTTCTAAATCGTTTATTGCCAGAAACATGACAAACGCAAATATTTACTTTCGATTTGGTAGGATTTCTTGAGGACCTCTTGCAACGTGGCAACAGTGATGCGCGAGTATGTATAGACGGTGGGCGGTTTTGGTTCTGGTGCGCGGCGCGCTGGATTACTGATTAGTCGTATGCGAGACACTGAGACACCAGAGAGTAAAGCCTACCTGTGTCCAAAAATAATTTTATTTGGCGTAGTTGCAAACGCGGCTAGATAAATACAACTCTATATATGGGGTCGCTCAAAGTTCGTTATTGAGTATGATTAGTATGAAATTAATGTTTTAGATGGCAGATAGCGAAGAACAAAATATTAACAAAAAGAGATTTTACAGATCTGGCGTAAATAAGCGTCAAGAGAAGCGACAGAAACTATTAGAAAAAGCAGGCACTTCGAAAAATCAGTCCAGCTTAAATATTTTCCTAAAACATAGTACATCATGTGAAATGTCTCATCAAATCAGAGAAATTGAAACAACGACGATTCCAGAAACGGCACGAACTAATTCGGATACAACGGAGAAAATCCCTTTACAGTTTCTCAATACTTCTCAATCTTCTCAGGCGAGTAGTGGCAAAACTGAAATTGATATTGATTGTGATACAATTCTATCAAACGACGAGAAAAAAGGAGGCACAGATATAACATCAGGTCAAAGCACACATAAATGAAGTAATGTAAATGTAAGTAATTTGAGTAATTTTAATGACTTTGTAGCACCTAGTTTAAGCACGTCGATCAGTGAGAAATTACAATTTTTATCTTTTCATCTAATCCAGCGAACTCAAGATTGTCAAGATAATGACATTGATAAAGTATTGAAATTGCCGTTCAATCCCAATAAATTGTACCAAAAATTACTTCCAAATGGCGAAAACTTAGCTCGAAACTGGTTATCTTATTCAGTCGATCTTAATAAGATATTTTGCTGTATGTGTATGGCATTCACTACAAATAATCTAAACCATGCGATATCCAATTTCGTGACAGGTTTTAATAATTTCAAAGTAATATATGATAGAGTTTCCATTCATGAAAATTCGCAAACTCATATAGATGCAGTCAAATCATATTTTCTTGCCAAAAAAGGACAAAACATCGAAAATTATATTAACAAAGGAATGCAGTATAAAAAGACTGGAGAAATATTACGCAACAAAAAAGTTTTAACACGTCTGATTGACATTATTTTATTCATTGGAAAGCAGGGTATAGCTTATAGAGGGGACAATGAGGGTGCATATTTTCTTATCGACGATGAAGTTAACCAAAGAGGAAACTTTCTAGAATTAATTTTATTACTAGCCAAATATGATATTTTAAAACAATACGTACAAGATGTTGCCGTAAGTCCAAACAATCAAAAATTAATAATCCTGATAGCAGGGGTAGAGGAAATTTAACAACTTTTCTTAGCAAATCTACGATTAACAAGTTAATATTACTTATTGATAAAGAAATTAAGTATAAAAATAGTCAAGAAATTCGCCATGCTGGACAATTTAGTGTCCAAATAGATTCAACTCAGGATGTTAGCACATTGGAACAATGTTCATTGATAATGAGGTATGTATTTGATGAAGACCTCAAGGAAAGGCTTTTAGCTGTTTTTGACGTTAAAAAAACGACCGGAGAAGCATTACATTTATCTCTAAGGCAAGTTTTAGAAAAAAAAACAATTTGAAGGAAGAGAATATTATTGGGTGCAGTTTTGACGCAGCATCTAGTATGTCGGGTCATTACAACGGCCTCCAGGCTCATATTAAAAATATAGCTCCAAATTCAGTTTACACTTGGTGTTATGCACACATACTCAATTTAGTAGTTAGTGATAGCACCCAATGTAATGTAAGAATAAAAAATTATTCCGGATTGTTGAACAGAGTAGCTTGTTTTTTTCCGAATCTTATAAGCGTATGAAAGTTTGGGATCAGTTTGTTGAAGGAAGAAATATATCTCACAAACGCCTGAAAAGAATTCAAGAAACTAGATGGTGGAGTAAGAACAATAGCGTATTGACTTTACTTGGAAATGTTCATAACCAAGTTAACGAACTCTACTCAACGCTTTTACAAGCCCTCAACTATCTTAGTTCTCATTTGGAATATGATGCAAAAACCTGCTCAGAAGCCACCTCCTTGTTGAAAAGCTTCTGTCAGTATGAAACCATAATTATGCCATTCGTTTTTCTCGAATTGTTTGGATATCTTAATCAGGCTTCTAAATACTGTAATGTTTTTCTTATTTATTAAAAGTTTTTATTACGGGTGGGATAAATTTCAAACACTCGGTATGGCTACTTATTAATTTATTTAAAACACTAAACTAATCACTAACACTTAATTTATATATACTCAGTATATTGACTTAAACTAATTTATATTTACTGTTTGCTATTTCGGTGTATATATTTCGCGAGATCACTTTCATCAACTAACTCTTCCGCTGATCGGTCCTTATTTATATTAAAGCCATTTTTACTAGTAAATTTTGGGCTGCAGCTTACACACACAAATAATTTTTCTCGCCATTTCTAGATAAGTCTGTTTACATAAGATAGTCGTGAACTCGTAAACAGTTTTTTATAACTGCGTATCCGCCAAAATTTTAACTTCTATACCTGGCTTAGACAGAGTCGGTTTTAGGGACTATACCAGTGTTCTGTTTCGTAACATTACCCCCTCCTCAAATGGAAGTTCCTCCCGGAACTTTTATGTAGCCGAGACTGGATGTTTGAATCGGCAACTGGCCCCATTTCTACACTTTCCGATCTTATGGAAATAACAGGGCACCGTCTTCATCGGATACTGATAACGGGGGTTGTAGCTGCAAATTAATATCTGGACACCGGTATCTCTAAAGATAACCTCTACCATGTTCCTGATAACTCGCCAATCCAACTGGTTACTCGCTATCTTAGGCATAGCCAGTTTCTTCACGCTGGATTCTAACACATGGTCTCGGAGGTTAAGAAGTGCTTCCCACACATCGCGGTAGGTAGATCGATCTTAAAATTCATATTTGGTTACTGACAAACTGACATTTAACGTTTTGTAAATCCCCGATGCATTAGTCCAATACGTCGGGACTTCACGAGTCTGAGATTCGCATTACCCGAGTCGTTCCGATCGGCTAATGTGTCGCCGAATTCCGAAAATGCGGGCGGGGATGTTGTATGCCAGTCAATAATCTTCCGGGAGAGTGAACAAATCTTGTTGTTGTTCCGAAGTGACTCCATATCTAGCTTTTTCGGTACTTCCATACGCGCCCATAAATTCATCGAAGGTAGGGTCAGATACATCTCGAATATGGTTCACTCCTTTCTCTAGGTCATGGTCTTCTTCGAACGGCGCTAGTCGGTTTTGGTGAACTACTCTTGGTTTTCCGTTGGGGATCTTGCTCATGCGATATATAACATCATTGATCCTTTTCTTGATTAAGTTTGGACCTTCCCAGGATTTTTGTAATTTTGGAGAAAATCCTTTTCTCCTCGCCGGGTTGTGCAGCCATACTTTGTCCCCTTCTTTAAAACCGCCTTCTGTGGCCTGCGTGTCGTACCGACTTCTCATTCTGTCGCTGGCAACTTGAAGATTTGTTCGAACTAATTCATGAATATCATCCAGCCTTCTTCTCAATTGGATTGCGTAGTCTTCGCCTGCTAGATCTTCTCCAGGCCGGCAGCCAAATTCCAGGTCACAAGGAAGGCTCATTTCACGTCCAAACAGGATTCTCGCCGGTGTTTCACCCGTGGACTCATTGACAGCAGATCGATAAGCCAATGCGAATAGGGAAAGATACTGGTCCCAATCTCTCTGATGGCTGAATACTACTTTGGACAGGTATTTTCCAATAGTCCTGTTCATTTTCTCGACCATTCCATCTGACTGTGGGTGTAAAGCTGTTGTCCTGGTCTTCTTCATTCGCAGCTTGTCGCAAATCTCCTGGAATAGATGGCTTTCAAAATTTCTTCCCTAGTCGCTGTGGACTTCCAAGGGTACTCCATATCGGCTGATAAATTCCTTCACCAATACATCCGCGACAGTTGTGGCCTCTTGGTTCGGGATAGCGTAAATTTCCACCCACTTTGTGAAATAATCCATTACAACCAGTATGTACTTGCTACCATTTTCTGTCGTCGGAAATGGTCCAGCGATATCTAAAGCAATCCTTTCGAAAGGGCTTCCAACATTGTACTGTTTCATGAGTGCCTTTCTCTTACGATGTGGTCCATTACTCGTAGCACAAGTCGTACATTTCTTACACCAGTCCTTCACATCGTCGGAGCTGTTCATCCAATAAAACCTTTCACGGACTCGCTGAAGGGTTTTCTTCACTCCCAGATGACCTCCCGATGGACTGTCGTGTAACTTCTTCAGTACCTCAGCTACTCTCGCTCTCGGGATAACTATCTGTCTTCTCTTCTCGGAACCATCATCGTTCTCAAGGATTCTTTTCAATATGCCTTCTTCCAGGACAAGGGAGTCCCACTGAGCCCAATACGCCTTGAGTTTCGGTGAAAATCTTGACACTTCTTGCCAGGTAGGTCGCCGGTTTTCTTTCTTCCATTGCCGAATCATCTTCAGGTGAGGATCATTCTCTTGATCTTCTGGTGGGTGACCTTTCCTCGTTGACTACAGTAGTTCTTGAAACTGCAGCTTCTCTAGATTCCGCCTTGTTGCAGTGGGAGCAGTCTGTTGGGCACGGCCGTCTGGACAGGGAGTCGGCATTTCGGTGACTCACACCAGCTCGATGTTCGATGTTGAAATCATACTTTTGAAGTCGTTCAATCCATCTAGCGATCTGGCCCTCGGGATTCTTGAACTGCATCAACCACTTGAGTGCTGCATGATCAGTCCGGATTAAAAACTTCCTACCATAGAGATACTGGTTAAAGTGTTCCACGGACTTCACTACCGCCAAAAGTTCTCTTCTTGTGACGCAGTAGTTTCGTTCTGGTTTGGAGAGGACTTTACTGAAATATCCCAGTACTCTTTCTTGCCCTCCTTGGATCTGTGAGAGCACTCCACCAATTCCTACGTTGCTTGCGTCAGTGTCAAGAATAAAGTCACCCTCTGGTAATGGATATCCTAATATCGGCGCCAAGGTTAAATGCCTCTTCAAGGTTTCAAATGCCGTTTGACAGTCTTCGTCCCATTGGAAAGCTCTTGCTTCTTCTGCGAGTCGCGTTAGAGGCTTGGCAATATCTCCAAACTTCCTGATAAATCTTCTATTATACGTGCAAAGTCCGAGGAAACTCCCAATTTGATGTTTATCGGTTGGTTGCGGCCATTGCTGAATGGAAGCAGTTTTCTCTGGATCCACCGCCACTCCTTCATTGCTCACTATATGACCTAGATAGTTGACTCGGTTTTGGAATAGCTGACATTTCTTCGGGTTTAACATGAGCTGGGCAGCTTGGAGTCGTTTGAATACGTCTTCCAAATTCTTCAGATGCTCGTCAAATATTTCCCCAGTACTACGAAGTCGTCCAAATAGACCAGGCATGTCTTCCGAAACAATCTTCTCAGGACATTTTTCCATGAGTCTTTCAAATGTCGCAGGCGCATTAGAGAGTCCGAATGGCATGACGTTGAATTGCCATAATCCAGATCCGGTGGTAAAAGCAGTCTTCTCTTCGTCTTCTGGATCCATTTCCACTTGCCAATAACCAGACTTCAGGTCCAAGGTGGAGAACAGTTTGCTGCCGTCCAAGGTGTCTAGCGTATCGTCAATACGAGGCAGAGGATAGCTGTCTTTCTTCGTCACGTTGTTAAGCTGGCGATAATCCACGCAGAATCTCGTAGTTCCATCCTTTTTCTTGACGAGCACTACTGGAGACACCCATGGACTAGTAGATAGTTCTATTACTTTTTCTTCTGCCATCTCTCGAATTATTCTTTCAGCTTCCTCTCTCTTCGCTCGTGGAAGTCTTCGAGCTGATTGTCTAATTGGCTTAGCATTACCAGTATCGATTTTGTGTTTGATGGCTGATGTTCTGCCAGTCTTTCCTCCTTTTGGTACGAATAAGTCTCGATACTGCAAGAGAGAAATTCTCTCATTCTCTTTTTCTCAGCTCGATCCAAAGATTGACCAGCTACTGATAACATCTATTCGAATCTGGCATTAGAATTGTCAGTGGTCGTTGTCTGACGAACTATAGACGTCCCTGGTACGCAGGATCCAATCTTGGTTTCCTTCTTGATGGTAATTGGGTAATCGTTCACGTTTATCAATCGTACAGGGATCTCCTTCGCCGACGTAACCAATCCTTTCCCAATTAGTACTCCTTTGCCAACCTCCTCGTCGTGGTTCCTTGGTTCCATCATAACCGGTGTACCTTCCTCCATGATTCCCTGTAGCCGTGCTACTATCATGGTTCCGCTTCGTGCAGGTAGAACGGTATCTTCCTGTACAGCTGCCAACACCGCGCTGCCTTCAAATGGATGCAGGAATACCTCCTCGGAACCCACTTTAATGGTTCTGTTTCTGAAGTCTAATTGGAATCCATATACATTCATTACGTCCATTCCCAGAATCACGTCTTCTTCAATGTCAGCTACGATTACCGTATGCGTGAACTTTCCAGCGCCAATTACCAATTGGATTTGTGTCTCACCGTGAACGTTGGCGCTCTCACCTGTGGCAGTCCGCAGTCGCAGTCTCGTTGGTAAAAGCTTCTTCTTGGAGTTTATTAGTTCTGGTCGTATAATGGTTCTAGTTGCTCCAGTGTCAACCGGCAGAGCATATTTCTTGCCATTTACTTCGCCATCCACATATACACTGTCGTTGCGACATCTGAGAGAAGCTATCAGTATGAGAGGGTCTTTGGAACGATCATGGGTCGGTGCTGCACCCTCGTAGCCGACCGGTTCTAGTTTTCCTGTGACTGCGGTTCTTGGTTTGCAGGAGTCTTGGGGCGCTTACATGAACTACGTACATGCCCTAGCTCGCCACAATTCCAGCATCTGATCTTTCTCGGTTTCTTGTCCATCATATTTTTCAATAAACTGACAAACTGGTCAAATCTGTCTTCGTCACCTTCTTCTTGGATGGTCCTGATTTTGTTATATCCTGAAGCCTTCGTTGCTGCTTCATATTCAAGGGCAGCTGTCAATGCGTCGACTAATGTTTTCGGATGGGCTAAAGGAAGCGTCCTCTGTATATCGGGGTCACGTAAGCCATCAATAAAGGCCTGTATGCCCAGACATTCCATCATGTTCTCTGGTGCTGACGGATAAGCAAATCGAACTAGTCGGGCAATGTCCACTTCATATTCTTGAAGGGATTCATCACGTTTCTGCCTTCGTTTCTTCAGCTGGGATTGGTACAAATGTTCTAGATGTTCATGACCATAACGTATGTCCAACCTCTTCTTCAGCTGCTCGAAGTCATCCGTTTCTTCCAAAGGTATCGTCTGGAGTACATCTAAGGCATCTCCGCGAAGCGCGGTGGTTAAGTTCACTGCCTTTTCTCTATCGGACCAATTATTCACTCTAGCGGCTGCCTCTAATATTTTCACATAATTGGTCCACGACATTTTTCCATCGAACGTTGGGGCCTTGACTCGGGTAAAACTGTCAATGTCTTCAACCTGAGATACTGTTTCTGGCTTGCAAGATTTCGTTTGCTCGGTTTCCTTTTCTTCCACTGGCGTGCTTCGCGTTCTTGAATCGGCAATCTTTTCCTCCAACTCCTTGATTTTCTCGTCTATCGTTGTAATCTTATTCTCGATTTTCTCGTCCACGGTTGACAGTTTATTCTCAATTTCAGATTTTAGAGACGAAATTTCATTTTCAACGTCAGCGCCAATGTCGTTTTTCATTAATAAGATGTCGGCGGATATATAGTTCTTCAAAGTAGAAATCTTCTCGTCCATATTAACAGAAATGTCGATCTTCATAGCAGAAATATCGTTCTTTATAGCCGAAATATCGCTGTTCACATTCGTAGAAATCTTCTCTTCCATGCCAGAAATCTTCTCGTCCATGTTCTCTTGCATGGCAAAAATCTTCTCGTCCATGTTCTCTTGCATGGCAGAAATCTTCTCGTCCATGTTAGCAGAAATTGACGAGATTGAGGTGGAAGCCTCGTCATTAAATAAAACTGTTTCTGGATCAAAGCCGTCATTTTCCAGTGCCACTTTAAGTCTTTCTACTAATTCACTTTTCTTACCGGATGTTTCCAACTCACGATCTTCCAATTCCGCTCGTAATTCCGCCACTTTCAGGTCCCTTAATCTCTTGGCCATTTTTACGTAGATATTTATTTATATTACCCCACACCTGACACCAATGTAATGTTTTTCTTATTTATTAAAAGTTTTTATTACGGGTGGGATAAATTTCAAACACTCGGTATGGCTACTTACTAATTTATTTAAAACACTAAACTAATCACTAACACTTAATTTATATATACTCAATATATTCACTTAAACTAATTTATATGAACACTTAACTAATTTATATTCACTGTTTGCTATTTCGGTGTATTAATTTCACGAGATCACTTTTATCAACTAACTCTTCCGCTGATCGGTCCTTATTTATATTAAAGCCATTTTTACTAGTAAATTCTGGGCTGCGGCTTACACACACAAATAATTTTTCTCGCCATTTCTAGATAAGTCTGTTTACATAAGATAGTCGTGAACTCGTAAACAGTTTTTTATAACTGCGTATCCGCCAAAATTTTAACTTCTATACCTGGCTTAGACAGAGTTGGTTTTAGGGACTATACCAGTGTGCTGTTTCGTAACAATACTTACAAACCGAGGGCTTAAATTTTATGCAGGCCTTCCACATAGTGAACAACGCAAAACAAAATATCAAAAATATGTACGAAAAGCTCGACAATTTGAAAAACTTAGCTGACAAATTCATCAGATATTTGATTGACAAAGACGAGCTATCAGATGTAGACATAGAAAGCGAATTTCCAAAATTAAGAACACGCAAAAAAAAGATGCTGGAGAACTACCTAATGATTTTGTTCAACCTGATCAGTACAAGAAATTTGAAACTGAAGTATACAAAACGAAAATCAATCAAACTGTCAGTCGTCTTCAAGAAAGGTTTGGCGCAAACGAACAAATTTATAATAATTTTTCATTTCTTGGCCCAAGAAATTTCGCTAAGGTGCCTGGACTTTTTCACAATAAAGAAAAATTGCTGAATATATCAAATAAAATCAACATGGATCCAGATGACCTTTATACAGATTTTAGGACATTATCAGAAATTTTTCAAAATTTAGATAAAATTAAAGCAAAGAACTGTATCCAAAGCAACAATAATAATTCTGAGTGTAACGGGTGCGTTCACTGTTTCTTTCAGTTGATTAGACTGTTTAATATGCACATTTCAACGTATACAAACCTGTATATTGCATATAAATATATAATTACCTTATCTTGTACCCAAGTTGCTTGTGAGCGCGTTTTCTCAAAATTAAAAATTGTCAAAACGCGTTTACGGTCTACTTTGTCTGAAAATTCATTAGAAAGTTTTATTCTTATGAGTGTAGAAACGGAAACGCTGCGTTCTATAGACCCAGAAAAAATTATTTTGCGTCTGGCTGCAGAAAGCTCACTGTATAAAAAAATGTTAATTGGTTAAAGTAAAGTAATTATTATATATTTGCGGTTCTTCACCCCTATTTTTATTTACTTTGTTCCTTTTTGATGCCAAAAGTTTATTTATTAGGTCTTCAGTTCCTCGTTTTAGAGCTTTAGAGTTTATTTTTGTATTTGTTGTATATATTTTTATAAGAATATTTATTTGGTTTGATTTATTAAAAAATGTATTTATTTTTATAATGTGTTTATTTTGTCTTTGTGTGTTTATTTCAATTTTTACTCTAAGGCAAGTGTAGAGCTGATCTTGCACCTTAATCATTAATAGTACGAAAACCAATAATTTGTTGAAATTTCCGTACGCAACTCATGAAATAGAATGAACCTGGTAATTGGGGGCCCCATTTTTTCAAAATCTCACTTGGCAAAGATGGGGCAGTCCGGCACGGCCTACGTTCAACTAAAATGGTGTCCTCATTGTAAATTACCTACTATCATTCAATATAACCTTCAATCCGCCAAATCTAATATAAATGATAGATATAATCATCAACATAACAGTTGACATTGAGAAATACTAGTGTTCACGTGTTCGAGAATGGCAGACACAATACCTACTGATATCATTGAGTTACTAGAAAAAGCCGTAGATGGAAAAATAGAAAATTTCGAAATTGAAAACCAGGGCGGCAACGCCACGGGCCAAGGTTATAATGGAGACATCCTGTTTTTAACACTGAAAAACAGAAATACAGGCAAACAACAGCGTGTTGTCGTTAAACAAGTATTCAGTTGTTCATCGGAAAGTGCAAAGGATTTCATGTCGGATAGTTATCTCAACGAAATTAATTTTTACACCAAGGTCATGCCGATTTATGTGGACTTCCTCCAAACATATTACCCACAAAGTCAACGTTTCGACAACATACCAAAATGTTTGGCAACTTCAGCGGAAAGGGGAAGAGAGAAAATCATTTTAGAAAATTTGAAATTTAATAAATACGAGATGCATCCGAAAAAAATTCCCTTCACCGATCAAATGTACGAAGAGATTTTTAAAGTATACGCGAGATATCACGGACTTTCTTTAGCATTCAAAATACACCAAGAACAAAAATTTTGGGAATTAGCCAATTCATTCAACAATAATTTGAAGAAGTTCATAGATCTCGGTATGTACTTATTCATAATTTTATCTTAAACTGATTATTAAGTGGTAGATAATATTTAGTGACGTATGAATTCATCCTTAGATAAATGAACAATTTAATGAAATTTGTTATCTTCTTTGAAGTAGTTTTGGTGAAAAAATATCTTTAAATAATGAAATTACTTTTTCAAATGAAACTAACTGCCCAGCAAACACAAAACTAATTAAATACATATATGTATTTTCTGAAATATAAAAGTCACAGTTATATAAAACTGAAGTCACAACTAGATAATATTTATGTATTAAATATTATATAATGTAATATTTTTCTTACTTATTTAAATACACAACGGGTGGTGTTCAATATTAGAGAATCTTGAATTATATTGTTTACGATGCTTTTAAAAATATGTAAGATATTTGTATGTTACTTATTTTCGTCATTGTATATATTCAAAGCGTAAATTCATTTTAGTTGCTAGTGCTGTAAAAATGTGTTAAAGAATTGATAGACCTTTTGTATTGTTATGAATTCCAAGGGTAGTTACACTTTATTCGCAGCTTTTGTTAAATACCTTTAAAATATCACGTTTTGCAATAATAATTATAAATAGTTTTGTTTGAGCATTGAAATAACACATTTTGAAAGTCGACATATTGTCGCATTGTGTTTGAAATCCTATAGTTAAAAATCTAAGAAAATACTACGTTTCACACTATTATCTATTGTATTGTAAAAACCCTAAAGTAAGGCTATAATTGTAACTTATTATCACTTTGTGCGTGAATTTTTATGGTCGATGGTCGGAAGATTGTAGGAAACGTTTGAATAACCTTTCTGACTAAAAATGTTACAATTGCTATTGGAGTATTCAATAGAAATTGAAATATCTGTTGGAGGCGTCCATTGTTGATTCTTGTCGATGAACCCAACGAGTCAAATGATACTGGCCGATAGGAAATGTTTATTTCCGTTGGGTCAACCCAATCGACGTGTAAACACGCCCCTTGCAGATTTCTATTTAACACGTTTTACAACGTGAATAAATCAGTTTTTACACTAATCGAAGCGAGCTTACAACTCGATAACGAAATCAGTGTACTACTCATCGAAGGGAGTTCAACACTCGAAAACGAAATCAGTTTTCTCACTACCCATCGAAGCGAGTTCAACACTCGAAATCAGTTAAATACTCAAGTTAGTTCATACATATCGAAGTAATTTCACTCAAAGTCAAACAGTCAGAGATACTAAGTCTAGCACATTGGTTCCTAACGGGGGCGATACGGCCCCCCTGTGGGCGCTGCAGCCTTTTAGGGGGGCGGTAGAGGATTCAGAAGCAAATAATAAGCAGTCAAGAGGAATGGTGAAATAAAAATGATTCAATAAGGGTTAATAAGCAGTTTTAAATTAGCATTAATAATAATACTAATTATTATAATAATTTCTTTCAGTTCAGAATTGAAGTATATGACTTGTCTTCGCACGTTGATAAGCGAACGCGCGATTTTCATACAAAATAACATGTTTCGACATGTTCGCACACAGACAAGTTGAATCATGCACGAAATTAAACGTATAAAAGCAACAGCTCTACGAATTTTTTGTTAGTTAGTTGTATGTGCTTGGCCGCGATATATAGTCGTGAATCATAAGCTCTGCCGTAGTAAATAATCGTGAGTGGTGTGTCAGTTTATAAACATTACTATCTATAAATCTATTGAGAATTTAATTTTTGTATGAAAATGACTGAATCTACTTCTAAATTAAAAAAGAAATGCCGGCAATACAGTATTGAAAATTTAAAATATGGATTTGCGGAATCTTCTACAAACAAATCAATACATATGTGTTTAGTTTGCCGAAAAGTTTTTTCAAATGAAGCTATGAAACCTTCTAGGCTACAAGAGCATTTACATAAAATGCATCCTGATAAGAATAGCAAAGACATATTCTATTTTCAAGAGCTCGAAAAACAATATTTGAAACAGCCAACTATATCAAACCTTTTTGCATCGTCTTCTAAACGAGACGATGATGGGCTACGAGCCTCATATAACGTTTCATTGTTAATCGTAAAGTCGGGAAAACCACACACCATTGGCGAGGAATTAATTTTGTCGGCAGTCGAAGAGATATTAAAAACTGTTCTCCATCATAAGACACCATTTGAATTCATTAAAAAAAATCCTTTCAGTAATAATTCAGTGCAAAGACGAATAGATGAAATGGCAAATGACGTTGAAATATCATTATGCGATTACCTAAAGACTTGCAAATATATATGAAATGTGCCATGAGTTTTGCTACAATCGGTACTGTGGATATTCGTTCTCAATTAGACAATGCTTATAGACAATTGGTAAGAATTTTTAATGAAAATGTGTCGAAAAACAGATATATTATAAATAAAATAATTGACTGTGTGGAATTTTGTGAAGCGTTTGAACTTGCTTTGCGAGGGCACGACGAGACAGAATCTTCTGTAAACCCGGGAATGTTTCGTGGAGTTATAAATTTTGTTTCCGAGCTGGATCCAATATTCAAAGAATATTTGGATAAGGCTACGAATTTTGAGGGTACTTCTAAAACTGTACAAAATGAATTACTTGATTCATTATTATCGGTGGCTCAAGAACAACTTAAATTGGAGATTCATTCAGCCGAATATATCGCAGTCCAGGTGGATGAAACTACTGGTAGCTCGAACAGAACTCACATGACTTTTATTATACGGTACATTTTATACGGTGTCGTTCACGAAAGGTTTATAAAATTTGTAAATCCTACCGGCACCACAGCCGAACATTTATCGGAGATAATTTTTAAAGAATTAGAGGTACTAGAAATTAATAAAACACCGGAAAAGTAAATGGACAGAGTTATGATGGAGCTTCTACTATGAGTGGTCGATTA
Source organism: Galeruca laticollis (assembly GCA_963921935.1). NCBI lineage: Eukaryota > Metazoa > Arthropoda > Insecta > Coleoptera > Chrysomelidae > Galeruca > Galeruca laticollis. The sequence goes on along the minus strand of OY998181.1, from coordinate 62,124,549 downwards.
GGCGGAGTACAAAAAAAAATAAAGAACGATATTCTCAAGCAAATTTTATCCATTGTTATGCTCACCAATCAAATTTAATTCTGCAAAAAGCAGCAAGTCAGAATAAAAATGTTGAAGTTTTTATGCCAATTTACAGGAATTTTCCACATTTTTTAGTCGATCTCCAAAACGTACAACAGCGATTCTCGATGAATTTCTTAAAGTACGTTTACCTAGAGCGGCACCGACAAAGTGGTATTTTAATACGCGTTGTGTGGAAACCGTATTTTTGTATCAAGTTGATATTCTGGCTTCAATAGAAAAGATAATTGAGGTTGAAGAAGACTCAAATCCAATTAATCAAGCAATAGGATTAAAAACTTTTTTGCAAAGCGTGGATTTCCTTTATTGGCTAAATTTTTTCCATTTAATAATGCCTAATTGTGAAGTTCTTTTCAATTAACTTCAAAAACATGGTATTGACGTGATATTGGTGGAAAAAAATATACTCATTCAAAATGTCAATTCAAAAAGTCAGAGACCATATTTTATTAAATGAAATATTTCCCGAAGCACATTCATCTTCTTCAATACTTGGTGCAAAATGACCAAGGAAAAATGAAGACTCAAAGCGCCAAGTTGCTTTGCAGGTTTGCGACATAATAATTTCTGAGATTAACCATCGCTTTAGTTTCAGTGATCATTTAGTGATTGCCCAGTTATTTTACAGCGACCACAATATAAAATTCATTTTCCATATCGTATTCTTAAGTCAATAAGAGAAAACTATTCTAGTATTAATTACTTAAAACTAAAAACTGAACTTCAAATTATTTATGAACGCGACGATTTTAGTAAGAGTTCAGGAGGCCAATGCTGCAATTGTTCATTAATAACAATCTCTCGGAAACTTTTTCGGTAACTGTAAAATTGTTGACTATTTTATGTACATTACCAATGACAATTGTAGAAAGCGAAAGATGTTTTTCTACATTAAAGAGAATCATGACATTTTTGCGTAATACTATGGGACAGGAGAGATTGTCGGCGTTAGCTATGTTAAGCATAGAAAAGCAATTTGTGAATAGTATTCATAATTTTAATGAAAGGGTTATTGATCACTTTGCAAATACAAAAGATCGAAGGCTTCACTTAAATTTTAAAGAGATTTACATTAATTATCATTTAATTTGAGTTTGTCATATTTAATATGTATAGAAAAGAATAAAATGTGGTTGTTTTTTAAGAGAGCATTATTTTTATATAAAACAAGCGTGGCCCAAAAATTTTTTTGCCACTCTGGCTTTGGAAAAGAACGATTTTAACGACTTCTGGGCAGAAATTGGACATGGTTTTTCGAAAAATTTCCGCCTACGGCGAATAGGCCTCCAGGGGCCTGGTCAGTGTCGTTCTGTATTTTAATATTTTGGTCACATCACCTATGACCCCCCTAAAAAATTAACGACGAGCCGCCACTGGTTAGTTGATAACATTAGAAATTGTTAAACATTTTAAATTAACCAAGCATTGATAACTGATTATCAGTTCATAATTAGAGTTGATCACCTCATATTTATTGAGACAGGTTATTACACCATTTGTTCAATGTACCATCCATTTAATTGAACTGTTTCATTGGCAATAAAATGTGTTTCATTTGATTCACAAACGTAAAAGCAAAACGGTGTAAATAACATATTTGAAAAGTTACAATAGCTAATTTTTTCATTATCGGTTTCTTGATTAATCTGTAAGTCTCTTGAATGTCCTACTAATCAAGTGGCGCCTTAAAAAAATAATACAGGACAAGCTTTCAAATATTCCTCACTAACTCACGACATTATGCTCTCCGGCGAAAAGCGAACCTTTGGCAATGTAACCTCACTTCTTGTAGTAGCAACAACATGGTAAGGTTACAACTTTGTACCATTCATTGTAAATTTGTACATAACAAATTATTAATTTCGACATTAATTTTGTCAAATTAAGATTATTTATCTAGTTGAATGCCTACGCCAGTCGACGAAGTTCAGCTAGAAATATAATCAAAAACAGGTGGGATATATTTATACACACGGTATATCTACTTTCGTTAGTTATTTATACACTTAACTATTCATTAATTTATATTAAATACACTGTATATTCACTAATACTCAATTTATATAAATACTTCACTACTGTTTATATTTATGTTCACCTCTATTCACTACGAGATTATATTGAAAACTAAACTAGCCTCTGGTAGACAGTCTCTTATATATTAGAACCAACTTCTCGAACCTTTGGTTTCCGGAAACTTCTAGCTGTTTATTCATCAATGATTTGTCAATTGTTTATTTTGTTATTTCATATGATCAATAAATACGTTCGAGTTTTGGGATACATTATGAGATACATATATGAAGATATACTACAGAAATTATTCTGTTCATGATATAATATGAATAGAACACAAGCATAAATTATGAAGGAGCTCTTTTTTAAACAAATAATTATCTTTTATTTACTTAAATGAAAGTTTGTTAACAATTTACACAATTATTGTTCCATCATAATATATGTCAAAAGCGCTAAGTAAAACTAGTGATGTGGTTCTTGGGTACAAAGAATCGAAATGGACTCGATACTTAAAAGTACTCGTTGTATTCGAGTAGTAGGTAACGGAATCGAATACAGTAAACGAGAACACAAAATCTCGATTTTTATGTTTTATGTTCGCCGCACAGAGCCAAGTCAGGCAGGACTCGGGTTACTGCCATGTAACTGAAAAGTTACATGGCACTTATTCCTATATTGATGACGTAACCATTTGTGGAATCAATCAAGCAGATCACGATCGAAATTTAGAACATTTTCTTGAGGTTGGAAAGCAATATAAATTAACCTTAAATATTAAAAAAAAAGAAATTCTCAATAACACGTATCAAAGTACTGGGATATGTTATTGAAAACAACACTATTCGACCTGATCCGTCTCGACTATAAGCTCTTCTGCATTATCCTCTCCCTACTAATCTAGATGCCATGAAACGAGTACTTGGGATGTTTGCGCATTATTCGAAATGGGTGCCACGATTTTCAGAACGGATTGCAACATTAGCTCACTGCATGACATTTCCATTAAACGACAAAGCTAAAGAGGCATTTGAAGATCTTGAAACATCGATCACAGATTCGGCTGTCAAATGCATCGACGAAGCATTGGAATTTGTAGTAGAAACTGAGGCATCCGAAAACGCAATAGCTGCGACTCTTTCGCAACAAGGACGCCCAGTGTCATTTTTCTCTCGAACTTTGTCTCTGTCGGAAAGAAATCACTCTGCCATCGAGAAGGAAGCTTACGCAATAATTGAATCACTAAGGAAATGGTGACATTTCTTACTAAATAGACAATTTAAGTTGATTACTGACCAACAATCAGTTTCGTTTATGTTCAATTCAAAACAAAGTAGCAAAATCAAAAACGAGAAAATTCTGCGATGGAGATTAGAATTATCCGAATATAAGTATGACATAATATATAGACCTGGCAATTTTAATTCTGTAGCAGACGTATTCACTAGAATTCACTGTCATCTAGCAACTAACGGACAAACATTGGAACAATTACACACTACTCTCTGTTATCCTGGAGTTACTCGTTTATATCATTATGTTGGAAGTAAAAATTTGGCATTTTTAATGGATGAAAAAAAGAAGAATAACAAATATGTGTCCGATAAGCTGCGAATTGAAACCACGATTCGTCAAGTTAACAGGAAAATTGATAAAAGCTACAGCACCGTTTGAGAGGCTTAATATCGATTTTAAGGGACCTCTACCTTCCACATCACAAAATCGATATTTATTAGTGATCATTGACGAATATTCACGATTTTATTCTGATTTCTCTTGATCTGATGTGTCAGCAGCGACGGTAATACATGATTTACATAATCTTTTTACTGTATTCGGAATACCATCCTACATCCATTCTGATAGAGGCTCCTCTTTTATATCTGACGAAGTTAAAAGATACTTAGATACGTTAAACGTGGCGACCAGTCGCACTGCACCTTATAATCCTCAAGGAAATGGCCAAGTAGAAATAATATAATGGTACAATCTGGAAGACTATTATGTTGGCACTCAACTCCCGTATGCTAAAGACCTCTCAATGGGAAACTCTTCTTCAAGATGCCCTTCATTGTGTCCGCTCACTTCTTTGTACTGCCACTAATGAAACTCCACATGAACGCATGTTTCAACATCCCCGGAGGGCACGGAATGGCAACTCGATCTCATCGTGGTTGTTGACTCCTGGAAGAGTACTTATGCGTCGTCAAGTGAGGTCATCTAAATACGAACCACTCGTCGACGAAGTAGATCTATTAGAAGCAGACTCTAATTATGCCCTTGTCCGTCTTCATAATGGCCGAGAACTGACAGTATATCTGACACACTTAGCTCCTTGTGGCGAAGGAAAAGAAGTGCCAACAGTTACAAATAGCGATCAAACTGAAGCAGATTCTCAAACACAAGGTGGCACCAATTACCCAGAATCTACTACCAATGATATAGTACAGTCTTTGAATACCTCCGACTCTTCTGAAATACCGCAACAACCAACAAATTTTAAAACGACTAGCACTGGAGCCCCAGTAATTGAGCTGAGAAAATCTAATAGAGAACGACGTATTCTAAGTCATTTACAAGATTTCGTTATAATTACTGAGGGGGGTGGAAATGTCGTATATTTGATAAGCTGATTATTTACAGTTTAGCGTTTTTAACGGTTCTTAGTTTTAATATTTGTCGCGATTGTTTCTTTACTTGACATAATAATTTTCTACGTTGTCATTAATTATCTTCAATTATGTCGAATAAAGTTAGTGTATTGAGAGGTTAATTATTTCTGTTCAGATCAATAATAACCTTAACTTTAAGCACTTTGCTATAACTGGTTATAACGTGAGTCTAAAAACTTATAACAGAGTACTTAATTTTAGATTCTAAGTTGAGATTCAACTTTTACAACGAGAAATAACAACCGGCTTATAGACATGTTTTCTAAGAATGAACTGAATTCGTTTGGTTTGGGCGTTGGCAGTGTTCTATTTATTTAAAGCGGCAAATTTGAAATATCTGGAGGTGCCCCGCGTCCGAACCTGCTCCGCCCTACCCTAATCATTGTGTTTCATTACGCAAAATAAATTGATTAAAAATTATATGACACACCCTGCATTGAGTCAGTAATATGTGTGTGTCATAGAGTTATTTATTTAAGTTCACTTAACACTTGTTTGTTTAAATTCATTTTGACATGTTAGCTCTCAATTATTTGTACAATAAAGACTAACTAAAGGTTTAAAAGTTTATTTAACTACCTACAACAGTGTGTCAATCTCCTACCTTTGAAATTGTCCAGACACACCATTTGTAATAGATTGGACATGAGAATATTTTATTTCTTTACAAACACATGCTTGTTAATGGGCCTTGTCTCATAAAATAAGGTGACATAGTGGGTCTGGTCAGATAAATATATCACTGCATCATATATTATGTAGTGGGAAGAAATGTACCGGGTGTCCCAATAAGAATGGCTCTCGGCCATATCTCGGGAACCGTTTATAGTACAGCTTAGGGAAAAAAAAATTATAACAAAAGTGAACTCGAGAAAAACCTGGAAATTATTTACAGAGTTGTAGGTCCACCGCCAGAGGGCATAATTAAATACCAAAAATTATAAAATGAATAATTTACAAATTTTGCCTAATTAAGATGCATTTGAACTATGATTATTGTATTCTTCAAGGAATTCAGCGTATATTTGATTTTACAAGTTTTAGTCTCTCTCTTCAAATGAGAGGGGGGGGAAGCGGGAACTTTATTATATAAAAACGCCTGTAATTCCAGTTCTACTTAACCTATCTATGCAAACTTAGTCTTTTTGAAGAGAGCTCCTGTCTACCAATGTAAGAGTTATAATTTCGAAACAACCTAATGATTAACGTATACGCTAGAGGGCGCTATTTATTTATTTTTTTATATCTAGCTCTCCTTGAAAAATGTTGAATGGAAAAATGCAGTTTTAATTAAGGAATATAAAAGAAGACCAAATTAGCAACAGAATAGCGAAAACCGCATGTCGATATCTTTTTCATATTATGAGATATCCTAAGAAATGTGTAAATGTTAAGAATTTTCCTTTAAACATAAATTACTCCGGTTTGACTGGACGGATTTTAACATTTTTTGATTCCTCAAAATTGTCTTCCCTTGTTCTATTAATAATAGTTCCAGTTATTATGTCAATATTACTTATGCTGTCACCGGGAAACTGCGTTATGGAGGTTAAAATGGAAATATATAAAAACAAGTAGTGGGCCATGAACAAAACAAAACAAAAAGATATGTCTTGTGTCAAATTAATAAACCTAGTAATTTGTTCATTTACGTGTCATTGCGATTTGTGTGCATTAAATTAGATATAAAATTCACTTAAAAGTTATATCTAAGATGATTCTTACAAACGAAGAAGCATTTGATATGATAGGCATTTACTTTGAATGTATGAGAAATGCAACTGTTGCGGCTAGGGTATGGGCCATACAATATCCCCAAAGACGTCATCCCGGTAGCAGAGTTTTTCGTCGACTCATCCACCGTTTAAGAACGACTGGAAATGTAAATCTTCCTGTATTTAGAAGACGCGGCAGAGGTCGTTCAGAGGAAAACACAATAAATGTTTTGGCATATGTGCAATTTAATCCGCATTTAAGTATTAGAGCAATAAGTAGAGACTTGGGAATAAGCAGAGCTACCGTTCAACGTATTTTGACAGGACACAGGTAAATTATGATATAAAAAGATATGTTTCTTAAACAAAATATACCCGCATAATATTATTTGTGAGCATGGTTATATGTTAACATAATAATTTATTTATCATTCCGGAAAGATATTTAATAGGACATTATATTTCTTTTAGATTTCATCCATATCATATGGGACTGCATCAACAATTGGTTGATCGTGATTACGACAGAAGGTTGGATTATTGCAACTGGTTACTACATATGGTATATGACGACCCTCAATTACTGTCACGTATTTTGTGGTCAGACGAAGCTACATTTAGTAGTGATGGTACGGTTAACCGGCATAATATGCACTATTGGTCACAGAATAATCCACGCTGGATGGAAGTTCAGTATCAGGGGCGATGGTCGGTGAATGTATGGTGTGGTATTGTAGATGGTCAGATAATTGGACCTTTTATTCTTGACAACGCAATTAACGGGGAACGCTACCTCAATTTTATAAGGAATGAATTACCACTTCTTCTAGAAGATATATCACTAGCAACTCGTAGGTCTATGTTGTTTCAGCACGATGGGTGCCCGGCGCATTTCTCCAGACAAGTTAGAGAATTTTTAGATAATGCTTACCCTGATAGGTGGATAGGACGTGGAGGCCTATTTTTTTGGCCAGCCAGATCACCAGACTTAACCGTCTTAGATTTCTATCTCTGGGGCCGGATTAAAGACCTTGTTTGTGCAATTAGACCCACTACTAGAGTTAACATGATCGAAAGAATACGAAACGCCATTCAGAGTATTTCGAGAGCAGAAATTGAGACTGCTGTTCAATCTTCTCTTCAAAGAATAAACGCTTGTATCGAAAATGATGGGCGATAATTTGAACATTTAGGTCGTCACTAGCGAGGTACGTTAAGTTATATTTCTCAGATATAGTTTTCCTGGTTTTCTATATCATTGCGCAGTAAAATGTCCACTCAAGTTGGCCGTGAATGGAATTTAACGTCATAAACGTATTTCTATGATAATTTAAACTCTAATATCAAGAATGCACACCTGTAAAATTAGTGGGCGGAACTAACAGGTAGATAATTGATCTCACTGGCCTTTGAAACCCAAACCCAACTTGAGCGAAAATTTTGTCGTACATTCGATATTATAGTTGATTATTTTTTGACGTTTCTTAAAACCAATGAAATGCTTCTTTATTTGACACAAGGGTAAGTTTCAACCAATCATGTCATTATTATAGTGGGAATAAAGCTCTTGTGATTATTCTCGGGAATAATCACTGTTGCTTTTATTTGTCTAGCAAGTGTCAGATAGTTGTCAAAATAATTATCTAATTGTGTCAACGTTATATATAAAATGAGTGAACATCATCGGTTTTCTGATGAAGAAATAACGAATAAGATTATAGAAACTACTTCGAAAAATATTCTAATAAGTAATCAGTCTATACGGAGACAATTTAAGACCTTCACCAATTTGTGAATCAAAAAATAATCTAGTCAAATATAACTCGAGAGTTCCATAAATTAGAAAATAATTTGACAGATTTTGTTCAAACTTGTTGCCATTTGGCAATAGCCACTCGAGCCCTGTGGGCTCTCGTGACTATTGCCTGGCAACAAGTTTTCAAAAAATCTGTCAAATTATTTTCAATTTATTCTCACTCTCTTGTTATATTACTACTGAATATTTATAAATTTTAAAAGCGTATAGAGAGTTATAAAGTTTATGTTTGTCTAACAAAAACTTGGACAATTTAATATTGAATTTTATTTTATTATGCTTCTTCTTCTTCTTCTTGTGCTTCTCGCACGTTGGCGTTCCTTTGTACTTCTTTCATGTCAAATGTAAGGTGCCATTATCTGCCTTTCGGAATATTGTGGATGCATCTCTAGTTCCGCACCAGTCCCTAATGTTTCGCAGCCATGAATGATGTTATCTTCCCGGGCCTCTTCCACCTTCTATTTTTCCTTGCAAATTCAACCTAGGTATTGAGTATCTGGCGCCTCTGAGTATGTGTCGAAGATAGGATATCATTCTCTTCTTCACGATTTGCAGAAGTTCTCTATGCATACCGGCCATTTCCAGCACTTCTTCATTAGTTTTATGTGCAGTCCATGGAATGCGTAGGAGTCTACGAATTATCCACATTTCAAATGCCTCTATCCGATTCAGAGTTTTGATTTTTAGAGACCATGTTTCTGCCCCATAAAGCAAGATAGGCCAGACGTAGCATTTAACTACTGGAATCCGAAGTGCCAGGGGCAATGTTCGGGCAAGAAAGAAGTTCTTAAGTTTATGAAATGTGTCTTTAGCACGTGCGATTCGTATTTTCACTTTCTCTTCGCAATCCCATTTCTGGTTGATGGTGGCGCCCAGATATACAAATTATAACACCACATCCAGTTTTTGGCCGTCAATACTAATTGTGATGTTACTGTGGTGTCGAGCTATTATCATAACTTTTGTTATATTTCTGTTGATCGTCAGGCCAAATTGTTTTCCTATTTGGTTGATTCTGTCAACAGTTTGTTGAAGGTCCTCAGGAGAATTCGCCAATATAGCGGTATCATCCGCATATCTGATGTTGCTTATTGTAATTCCATTAACTTTAATTCCTCTGTTTTCCTTTTCCAATGCCATTTGAAAAACTTTTTCGACATATATGTTGAATAGCATTGGCGATATGATACATCCTTGGATATTTTAAATGTCTCTGTAGTTAAGTCGTTGTTAATTCTCACCTCTGCGGTCTGATGCCAATACAGTTGCTGAATTATTCGTATGTCCTTAGAATCGATGCCAATCTCTTTATCTCATTATTATGCTTAGGTAGTTAAAATATATTTTTTTCTTGGGTGTAAGCAGAATTGAGCGCTAATGTTATTGGACTCGTGTTCTGAATCGAATTTGTGCCTGTGCCGCTTTATTCACTTCAGAAGCCACCATCCAGTGAATGGTCGAGTAGAGAATTCCATCGGGCTATGAAAATTTATTGATTTTGTGACGCGCTTTTTTTTCCTAGCTACTCGTCCCTTTTACTTGTAAGTCGACGCCAAATTAGTGACATTAATTTCCTTCCTCCTTTTCTATACCTATACTTGGGTCGACGACTAAGTAACCGGACGCGTCACAATTGACAACCCAAAACGGCGGATTCTCGAGCGCCAGATTATTTTACGTGGTTTACTCCACGGCCCCTCGACTCTAAAACCTTTCGAGGGTTCCGGATAGCAGCAGATGGAGGTACGGAAAATTCCAGGGGTCGGACTATAATTCGCGGTAGAGACTAGATAGCGATAGACTTACTTTACAGAGTATTATTGCTCAACGGTTAGCAGGACTTACCTTAAAATGAACTGCCAATACGATAATGACTACTGTCAATCTTACATTAAATGAAATAAATGGTAACGACGAACTCTTAATCAGTTGTGAATGAAACTCAAATAATTTAACAAAGGTATTTATTCTATAAGATACTAAGTAAATTTCGACCACACAACACAATAAATAAGACCTTTTAAGTAGAGTATGAGGCACTTTAGCGTGGGAACTTTTTGTGACGTCACTCGTGACCTTGACATAGTTTGGGGACTTCCGGGTTAAAGGTCAATGACCTAAAATGACCACGCCCCATGACGTAACATGACCACGCCCTGTGTCGTAACATGACCACGCCCTGTGACGTCACAGATTATATAGGGTGTAGTCGTAAAATATTATACAGGGAGTAGTCGTAAAAATAGTAGGGTGTAAAGGTATACAGGGTTGTAAAAGATGAGTGTCGTGAAAGATTAGGGGTGTAAAATGTGTCATCCGTCAAATGTCTCATCTGTCATACGTGACGTACGTGCCTTATGGCCATCTGTCAAATATCTCATCTGTCATACGTGACGTGTGTGACGTATATGCGTTCCGTCGTATGTGTCATCCGTAAAATCCTTGCCATCTATCGTCGTCGTCGTCAACCTACACTATCCAACAGGTGTCGATAATACAGTTACCTTGTCCTGCCATCTATCGTCGTCGTCGTCAACCTACATTATCCAACAGGTGTTGGTAATACAGTTACCTTGTCTTGCCATCTATCGTCGTCGTCGTCAACCTACATTAACCAATAGGTGTCGGTAATACAGTTACCTTGTCTTGCCATCTGTTGTCGTCGTCGTCAACCTACATTATCCAACAGGTGTCGGTAATACAGTTACCTTGTCTTGCCATCTATCGTCGTCGTCGTCAACCTACATTAACCAATAGGTGTCGGTAATACAGTTACCTTGTCTTGCCATCTGTTGTCGTCGTCGTCAACCTACATTATCCAACAGGTGTCGGTAATACAGTTACCTTATCTTGCCATCTATCGTCGTCGTCGCCATCGCCATAACGGCACTAACATATATCTATTTGTTATTCTCACAATGTTATAATAAATCCCATATTTTGATATGGCTACCCTGTTTAAATTCAGAAGTGTAAATAAAACATAATAATTTCAATCAATCTATTTATTAATCTAATTCGTTCACAACTTTAGGTTTATAGAAGCATATAAATTCTCTAAGGGCCACTGCCATTATACTATTACTACAATCACAAATGGTGTACAATAGTTCAAATTTACTCAAATGTCCATTATTTTGAGTGAAATTCCTGATAATTTCAATCACATTTCTATAGAATTCACAAAAATTCAAAGATTCTAAATGAGTGAGACGATGGGAAATGAGACAATTATCAACTTGTATAATTTGAAGAACGTCTTGTATTCGTAGAAGGAAACTGATACTGTGTATAGTTACTTCCAACCATTTAACATCATCAAATATTAGTTGTCGAATAGTGCAATAGTCTCCACATCGTATCGTCTCTGGCTTATATTCTTCGTATTGGTTGACATGATCTACAACAACAGAAAAAGGTAGCTAATTCACTATTCTATATGAGCCTTTGTAGATCAATATTATCGAAACAATTGTCAATTTTTAGAATTTCCATATATATATATATATATATATATATATATATATATATATATATATATACAACAGGTAAGAATATAACTAAACTATAAAAAAACAGTTTAACATATAAATAACACATAAAGATGTGGGGAATTCTAAAAAAAACTTACTTTTTTCTTTTATGATAGGGTTTCACGAAGAAACAACAATCCTTTCAGAACGATCTTGTTTGACACAAACTCCTTATTCTTACTCGTATTTATATGGAAAAAACTCACTCTATAATTTCGGATACAAAGTTACAATTTAATATTAATAAAATAGAAATGCAATAAAAAAACGAGTCGTTTTGACCTTTTGGGTACACCTCCTGTTACAATGTATATCAAATATTAATAATAATTAACTCATTTCAATACATACAGGATATATTATATAAATAAGAAATGCAATAAAAAAAACGAATCATTTTGACCTTTTGGATACACCTTCTGTTACAATGTACATCAATACATACAGGATATATTTCTATAAAATGTAAATAACCGCATTCCTGTTTTGAAAATTTACTGGACCATATTGAAGACGTTGTTTCTCCAGATCAAAACGTAGACATACACGGTACAACTTTTGACATACAAATATTTAAAATGCACTAAGTATATTGTAACGTAAAATCAAACCCCGTGCACCTATGCACTTATCCCACTTACGTTAGCGACCTACTGAAGATAGATCGAACTTGTGGCCCCGAAATCAATTACTACTAATTTAACCAAGTTACCAGCAGATCGGATGGCCGATCTATGCCACAAGGTATTTTACCCGCTAGACTTCAGCCGAAGAAGGGAGGTTCGTATGCTGGTAACGAACGATCAAAATAAGCTATAAAACCCAAGGCGCCAGGTAAACCGTACCCGAGTAAATACCCCAGTTTACTTCCCTAATCGTAGTTTACCCCCAATTAGGAGAGGATTACCAAAATCAAACTCGTAACTCAACTCACAAGAGAAATGATTTATTGCGGTGGTGGTTTGGTTTGAGTACAGTTGTATGAAAATTGTGGAAGCAGTTATTCCCACAGTGGACACTTAAGGTCCATCAACCCTTACTATAAAAAAAATATAAACAGATCGATATGAAATCCCTCACGAACTGTGGACATTTACAAAAGTCCCTTATAGTTCAATATCTACAATAATACAATTATTTAAAATCCTATATACCCCTACCCCAAAATTGATAAATGAATGCTCAGAAGGATTTGAAACAGAGACCAGTTCTGAGTTAAGTTAGTTTCTGAAACTTGCAAAAAAAATTACAATCATATAAAATGAAAACGGAGAGAACCTGAAGGGTTACCCATACCGTGGCTTATCTGCGCATATCAAATTGTAAACTTACCAAAAGCAAAAAAAAACAATATAAATTATCATAAACGTTCCGTGTGAGCTCAGACGCAACTTACCTACTCTACCTAGAGTAATAAATGACCAAGAAAAAAAATAAATTACAAGCCACTTGTATGTTCACAAATGGTGAATTATATATACGTACAAGTTACATATACGCTATAAAAAGAAATGATTAAAAAAAAATATTAAATGTTTAAAACTTGCGCGTCTTCCCCCGCTGGTGATAAATCCTGACGATCCACAAACTGTTTCTGAGGTAGCAATCACTAAGGTGAGGCTGTAAGCATCCCAGGAATGTTGTGGTACTACGAACCAACACCAAGGGGACTCCGGAACTAATCCAATACGGGAAATACGAATCACCAAAGATCCAACAATATCCCAGAATAAATGTTTAAAACCCAAAAAAAAACAAAACCCTGTTTGGCTAAGACAGGGTTCTCCTGTGTGCTGCTAATATAGTAGTTAAAAGCCGTTATCTGAACTTAACCGCATGGCGATGTAGGTGACTGGGCTTACAAATCCATCTGCCTCTCACAGATGAGGTCTGGACGAAATACTAACTCCACCAACTTCTCCAACTCTCACTACTCCACCCAAACCAAACTACCCCCTCAAATTCATATTCCCCTGCGGGATGAATGTGGAATCTTCATGCGAATTTGTTTTTTGGGGCTCCCAATAAGCACCTGCATACAACACCACGTTGATCAGAAGGAACCAGGCAACACGACAGGTTTCATTGACAACCCACCTTTCCGTGCGAGACACTCTCACTCGAGCAGTTTGGAGCACATACGTTCTATGACCTCGGAGTGAAATTACTCTACTTGCACATCGCATATTAAAACCCCCCGTATAAATACAATAATTAACTACTCAAAAATAACCTATATTCGCAAATATACCACACCCCCCGACTGTATTTACAACATAAAACATCACTTATTATACCCTGATGTACAACCACAGTACACCGGTAGGCCACCTTCCGTACGAATCACAGATCTCTTAACGTTTGAAAAAGAAGAATAAACGAGGATATGACATATGGCGAATCAGCTGTTTGATTCGAGTAGTGACAAGTTTGTTTACATTCAATTGTACATCATATAACAAAATTCATTCTTTTTAAGTGTATATACAGATTACTGTAACTATTCTACTGAGTGTATTTATTTCCTTTAAACTATTAGTTGGTGCTAAACAAATTGACGACCAGGCTATTGACTCACTGCATTAATGATATTCCTAGAAATTGTCGACGTACGAAGCTAGTCTGACTTGATATTAAGGTAGGAATGTTTATTTATTATGACCAAAACTGCATGATTGTTGTCTTTTTTATGCGAATGATATATATTAACGAGAAAAACCGTAACAATTCCCCCCCCCCCTTCTTGAAGAAGTTTACCCACGGGAAACTTCACAACTAACGTGCTGTCCATGGCCAGATGATCTATGAATTACTTCGGATTCATGGCCTTGTGTTCAATGTGGAATTTAAAACCTCGAACCTTAAGACTTCGATTGTCTTGAGACCCAACCAACCCATATCTGAGTCCTGATTGGACTCTCCCAAACGAAGTCCCTAACCCACAGAGATTGCATCACCGTGAAATGATGTGTATCCCAAACCAACGCAACGTTCCTTCCACACTTTTAAGGAGGCCACACTCCCTATTAACACATTAGCATAGATATCTTAACTTAGCGAGCCCTTGGTCAAGTTACTTAGTATGATGTACCACGAAACATTCCAAGACACCGTGGTCTAATGTGACAAGAGTTTCTTTCCTACTAGCGAATAAGCGATAGAGACTCATCCGAGTCTGGACATGGTTTCAAATCCTTAACTTGCCAGATACCCTTCGACACTCCATTATCATCTCTCAATTCATAAGTCCACGGTGAAATCCTCTTCTTGATGTAAAATGGACCTACATACTTCGGTGCTAATTTCTTAGAAAAATACTTAGTAGCATCAGACAGAACATAATTCTTGCGCCAAACCAATTGGTTGGGAAGATACTCGATGTGACGTCGACGTAGATTATACCTAGCACAACTCTTCTCTGCCGCCAACTCCAAACGTTCTTTAATATCCGAGAACAGCTGTCTAAAATGTACATTACGACTTAACATCCCATTCTGTGTACCATCTTCAACACCCACTAAATCCTTCTCTTCATAATCCTTCCCCGATAACAACATATTACGCCCAAAATTAATAAAATAAGGAGTTAAATTAGTACCTTCATGAGTGCTGGTCCGGAGTGCACTACCAATTTCTGATAATCTTTCATCCCAGGACCTGTGATTGTCCGACACATACATGGAAATCATATTTTTAATAACCCTATTAACCCGTTCCGTCGGGTTTGCCCTTGGATTATAAAGTGCGCTAAACTTAACGTTGACATTATATTTATTAACTAGGTTGTTAAAATCCTTACTACGATATTGTACCCCATTATCACAAATTATGGTGCGAGGTACACCAAATACTAAAAATATTTCTTGTTCTAACTTACGACAAATTGCCACACTTGTAGCCTTCTTAAGGGGCCACATTAACGTGAACTTACTCAAATAATCAGTGACTACCAAAATATAACAATTTCCCTGTTTTGATCTAGGGAGGGGTCCCATGAGGTCCGTACAGATCATTTCCCATGGACGTCCTACTTTAGGATGGGAGACAATCTTATCAACCGGCACGGTCTGTGGTACCTTGTGTTCGGCGCAGGTTCGACAGCGTCGAACGACTTTAGCAACGTCGCTCCTCATCTTAGGCCAATAGAACTTCTCGGCTACTCTACAGAATGTTTTAAAGACACCAGGGTGACCTGCAGTGGCTGGTTCATGAGCCTTTAAGATTGTAGCCTTTCGCTCGGCTTTGGGGACAACTAACTTCCAGGAGTCAGACGGAGGAGACAATTCTGGATACAATGGAACCACGTACTTCCACAGACGACCATTTGCCACCCGCCAATTACTGAGCTTCCTAGGATCTTTACTCACCCTGTCCACCATCAGATGATACCACCTGTCATCATCTGCCTTCCAAGTACTAGCTACATTTTCATCAGAGATAAGATCTATTGCAACATTATTGACATCATCAACTATAGGAACTGCCCTGGATAACATATCAGGTACGACATTCAATTTACCCTTACGATGAACCACCTTGAAATCGTACTGTTGAAGACGAACTGACCAACGACATAATCGTCCACTCAAATCCTTCAAATTCTGAAGCCACAATAAACTATAGTGATCAGTTACGACCGTAAACTGTACTCCTTCAATATAGGGTCTTAACTTCTCGACTGCCCACAAAACTGCCAAACACTCTCGTTCCGTAGTGGAATAATTTCGTTCTTGACGCGTCAATGACCTGCTTAAATATGCTATTACACGTTCTCCATCAGGATGAGGTTGGGAAAGTACGGCACCAATTCCATAACCTGAAGCATCGGTCTGTACAACAAATGGTAGTGAATAATCGGGACAACTGAGCACAGGTGCTGCTACTAACTTTTCCTTGATAACCCTAAACGCCTCTGCACATTCTACAGTCCATTGAAACTTGGAACCCTTACGAAGTAGACTCGTTATGGGAGCGATAATAGAAGAAAAATCAGGAATGAAACGCCTGTACCACGAAAATGTTCCTACTAAACGCCGAACTTCTGTAACACCTTTAGGTGTTGGTAACTCAAGCATAACTCTTACCTTGTCAACATCGACATGGATACCATTACGGTCGACTACAAAACCTAAGTACTTCATCTCCGGTCTACAAAATTGACATTTCTCTGTATTGATGGTAATATTCGCTTCCCGAAGACGACGGAACACTTCCTCCAAAATCTGCAAATGTTGTTCGAAAGTCTGACTAACAATGACCACGTCATCAAGATATACAAAGACATGGGGTTCGAGGTCATGACCCAAAACATTGTCTATCAAGCGCTGCCACGTAGCAGGAGCGTTATGAAGACCAAAAGGAAGTCGACGAAATTGAAATAACCCACGATTGGGTACTGTGAAGGCCGTATATTGTTTCGACTCTTCAGCCATTGGCACCTGCCAATAAGCACTTTTAACATCTAAGCTAGATAAATACTTAGCATCTCTCAGCTTATCTAACGTATCTGAAACTAATGGTAGAGGATAGCTATCTCTCACCGTTACTGAATTTAATTTCCTAAAATCCACACAAAATCTAAACTTGCCATCTTTCTTCTTCACGAGTAAAATCGGCGATGCCCAAGGACTATTACTAGGTTCAACAATACCCTGCCTCAACATTTCATCAAGTTCCCTATCAATCTGCTTCTGGACCACAGGATTCACTCGATAGTAACGTTGTTTGATTGGTGCACTATTGGTAATGATGACATGTTCTGCCCTATTAGTACACCCCAAGGTTTCCTCCATCGAAGTACTATTCCTATCTACAACTGCTTGTAGCCTAGATTTTTCTAAAGGTGACAAATGAGACTGGCCATTAATATGAACCACGGAATTCACAACCACTGGCTCGTTGGAAAATTTCCATTCATTATGTCGCAGATCTGGTATAATATCCATCAATTTCCAAAAATCTATCCCGAGTATCAACAAATGGGGAATCTCCGGCACTACTATAGCTTCAATCACCCGAAATCGACCCTTGAGAGTAATCGGCAACTCAACAACCCCAACAATACTGCACCGGTTCCCATTCCCAACTATACAAGACGACTGACGACTTACATCTATTTTTAAACCTAACTCATGAATGAGGGATACACCCTTACCGCCTATCAGAGTCCGAGATGCTCCGGAATCAAGCAGTCCTAATAATGATTTACCTAAAATATTTACAGTGATATATGGTCTCTCATCTCCCGATGCATGCTCAATAACATAATCCAACAAAACCTTCACTCTATCGACCGAGAAGGAATGGTCGACATGCTTATCTCGATCATTTAGGCATGCCGCTCGTCGTTTCCCTGACTTCTACTACATCTTGGGCACGATTTAACGGTCACACCTTCCAACTTACACTTGAAACAAAATTTCTTAGGACAACCCCTAGCATAATGACCTGGCTGCTTACAATGATAACAATTGACCTGCTTCACCTCGTTCTTTGGAAATGCTGCCGAAGAGGTACTAGCTATAGCAAGATTTTCTACTTCATCTGTTACTTGGACATAAGCCAAATCCGGTTCTAAAATTTGCAACTTACGTGAAGGAGGAACGAAATTCTCGACTGCTTCCTTCCTAGCCTCAAGCTTCCTGCCTAATTCCCGCAAATGCGACACCGAGGTGACGTCCACCAAAGCTAACTGATTCTGGTAAAATGGAGCAATATTTCTGAGCAATATTTTAAGTTTAACCTCTTCAGAGACAGTACAAGTTAACCTATTAAAATACCCAATCATTACAGCTAAATAAAGTCCAATAGATTCATCTGGGCCTTGTGTTCGCCTACGGATCTCCTCAAAAAGTTTCTCGTTATAAGATGGAGACAGGTACTCCTCTCGCAGTAAAACGACCAGTTCATCCCATGATGACACTTCACCCCTATATGCAAGATAAAATTGATATGCTCTACCAGTAAACAAATCTATACCCGATTCCAACAAAGTTTCCTTACTAACATGGCGAGCAATACGCAATTCTTCTATGCGTTCTAAAAATGCACTTAAAGATAAACCTTTCTTGTCACCTGAAAATTTACAATCCCATTTATTTGGTAATATTGGTGTAACGTAGGTAGAGTTTCGAGGTGCGACAGTGTGTACATCACGACTTGGACTCAATGATGTGCTTGATGACCTCCTGTGGGGGTCAATGTTCGCGTTAAAGCTAGTTTGTTGAAGTAAACTAAGTTGTGGTGGAACATTCTCCGGCGCTTTGTAATCCGCTGCCTTCTGATGTAGATCATCCAACAATGTCAAAGCTCTCGACCGCAGTATCGGACGCTCTTCCCTATCTTCTGGAATATGATCCATCCTGTAAAGAACATGATGCAACTTCGTCTCATATTTCTTAAAGTTTCCACTCGAAATTGTATCCCTAAAATCGGCAACCAACGGTGTGAGTTCATCCAGCTTCGCTAGTACAGCTTCTATGTCCTCTTCCGGTTTATAAGGATAAACAGGGTATGTAAAACTTTCACCAGTCTTCTATAGTCGTCGAGCCATGGCTAAACTCTTTCTCATTTCATCGACAGTACCTGTGGCTACACCTCTTACTCTTACCTCATAAGTCAATTCATCTTGATTAAGTCTATGTACATTCATATTATACGAAGCCATCTTGCGATAACCTAACAATTAAAATCAATGTCCCAAGCCGCCAATGTCTAGGTGTCTCAATCTCGAAATGTCTACTACCGCACGTCCCGTGAGTAGATTCTAAATAGGTCAAGAAATACAATATATCCACGTATGGCGTTGTCTAAAATCAACCTTACCTGCCAGTTACTTACTAAACTCAAAATTAAATCGAAGTTTTATTACAACTACGATATAATATGCTATAGGACCTGAATAACTCAGTCTACCAACCCAATCTCAGAACATATACTGGTCAAATTCAACTAGCTGAGCTTAAGATTTAAATTTACAAAAATTTAACATTACATGAAAAAAAATGCAAAACTTACTTAAACCACCAAGAAAAATTGCTATGTAGTGAGATGCAAGGCAATGCAATGCCCCACGTTGGGCGCCACCTATGTAACGTAAAATCAAACCCCGTGCACCTATGCACTTATCCCACTTACGTTAGCGACCTACTGAAGATAGATCGAACTTGTGGCCCCGAAATCAATTACTACTAATTTAACCAAGTTACCAGCAGATCGGATGGCCGATCTATGCCACAAGGTATTTTACCCGCTAGACTTCAGCCGAAGAAGGGAGGTTCGTATGCTGGTAACGAACGATCAAAATAAGCTATAAACCCAAGGCGCCAGGTAAACCGTACCCGAGTAAATACCCCAGTTTACTTCCCTAATCGTAGTTTACCCCCAATTAGGAGAGGATTACCAAAATCAAACTCGTAACTCAACTCACAAGAGAAATGATTTATTGCGGTGGTGGTTTGGTTTGAGTACAGTTGTCTGAAAATTGTGGAAGCAGTTATTCCCACAGTGGACACTTAAGGTCCATCAACCCTTACTATAAAAAAAAATATAAACAGATCGATATGAAATCCCTCACGAACTGTGGACATTTACAAAAGTCCCTTATAGTTCAATAATACAATAATACAATTATTTAAAATCCTATATACCCCTACCCCAAAATTGATAAATGAATGCTCAGAAGGATTTGAAACAGAGACCAGTTCTGAGTTAAGTTAGTTTCTGAAACTTGCAAAAAAAATTACAATCATATAAAATGAAAACGGAGAGAACCTGAAGGGTTACCGATACCGTGGCTTATCTGCGCATATCAAATTGTAAACTTACCAAAAGCAAAAAAAAACAATATAAATTATCATAAACGTTCCGTGTGAGCTCAGACGCAACTTACCTACTCTACCTAGAGTAATAAATGACCAAGAAAAAAAATAAATTACAAGCCACTTGTATGTTCACAAATGGTGAATTATATATACGTACAAGTTACATATACGCTATAAAAAGAAATGATTAAAAAAAAATATTAAATGTTTAAAACTTGCGCGTCTTCCCCCGCTGGTGATAAATCCTGACGATCCACAAACTGTTTCTGAGGTAGCAATCACTAAGGTGAGGCTGTAAGCATCCCAGGAATGTTGTGGTACTACGAACCAACACCAAGGGGACTCCGGAACTAATCCAATACGGGAAATACGAATCACCAAAGATCCAACAATATCCCAGAATAAATGTTTAAAACCCAAAAAAAACAAAACCCTGTTTGGCTAAGACAGGGTTCTCCTGTGTGCTGCTAATATAGTAGTTAAAAGCCGTTATCTGAACTTAACCGCATGGCGATGTAGGTGACTGGGCTTACAAATCCATCTGCCTCTAACAGATGAGGTCTGGACGAAATACTAACTCCACCAACTTCTCCAACTCTCACTACTCCACCCAAACCAAACTACCCCCTCAAATTCATATTCCCCTGCGGGATGAATGTGGAATCTTCATGCGAATTTGTTTTTTGGGGCTCCCAATAAGCACCTGCATACAACACCACGTTGATCAGAAGGAACCAGGCAACACGACAGGTTTCATTGACAACCCACCTTTCCGTTCGAGACACTCTCACTCGAGCAGTTTGGAGCACATACGTTCTATGACCTCGGAGTGAAATTACTCTACTTGCACATCCCATATTAAAACCCCCCGTATAAATACAATAATTAACTACTCAAAAATAACCTATATTCGCAAATATACCACACCCCCCGACTGTATTTACAACATAAAACATCACTTATTATACCCTGATGTACAACCACAGTACACCGGTAGGCCACCTTCCGTAAGAATCACAGATCTCTTAACGTTTGAAAAAGAAGAATAAACGAGGATATGACATATGGCGAATCAGCTGTTTGATTCGAGTAGTGACAAGTTTGTTTACATTCAATTGTACATCATATAACAAAATTCATTCTTTTTAAGTGTATATACAGATTACTGTAACTATTCTACTGAGTGTATTTATTTCCTTTAAACTATTAGTTGGTGCTAAACAAATTGACGACCAGGCTATTGACTCACTGCATTAATGATATTCCTAGAAATTGTCGACGTACGAAGCTAGTCTGACTTGATATTAAGGTAGGAATGTTTATTTATTATGACCAAAACTGCATGATTGTTGTCTTTTTTATGCGAATGATATATATTAACGAGAAAAACCGTAACAATATAAGAAGCTATTTGCAGAAGGCTACCCTGTATAAATTCATACGATGTGAACGAAAGTAATAAAAAAGTTACATCATCCTGTTATGAAAACAAGTCCCGTTGGTGCAAAGTGAGACTCTTACGCAATAGATTAAATTATGTATGCAATTAATATTCAATGTGCTAAAAACTCTGTTTCCAATAAATTTGGTGACAACTGAATTGGCAGAAATGGTCCAGTATTTTCATATAATATACTGATTGATTGAGTATATACGGGGTGTTTTTAAAAATGCAAATCATTCCATAAAATAACGTTTTTGTATTCTCTAATGATTAGTATCATTCAAGATGTTGAAGAGTATATACGTATTGATCCTAGTTTCTACAGCTTCATGCGCCGAAAATGATGATGATGCGTCGTACGCATCATCATTTTTAGAAAAGTATGGTTACATGAATTCAAGTCAAAATTCACTAACTGACCTTGAATCCGTTCTGATTATTTTTCAAGAAAAGTATAATCTTCCTCTGGATGGAACACCTAATAAAGAAACTATTGATTTGATGCAGAGACCACGATGTATAAAGAGCGATAATAATTATGTTGCACATTCAAAATGGAACAAAACAGAATTACTTTGGTATTTTCCGCAAGCTACCGACACACATTTAAAAACAGCGGAGCACGCTTTTGATATATGGCAATCAGCATCCAATTTGAAGTTTAAAAATGTGAAATTAGCTAAATTAAAACCCGATATCGTTATAACCTTAACCAATAGAAAGCACTATTTTCGAAGCGATTGTCAAGGAACTAATCAATGTTCATTCGATCTTGGTGATCGTGTGTTTGGGTCATGCTTATTATCCCAGCCCGTACAGTAAATTTGTTGAAATTCATCTAGATATCAACCAAAAATGGTATTTTGGAGATTATTACAAGGTTCCGGAAGGAATGGTTAGTTTTTTTATGGTTCTAACTCATGAAATTGGACATCAATGTTAAAACAGCCATCATGTACCCTTGGTATCAAACGGATATAGTAGAACTGGATGAAGATGATAAAAACGGAATGATAGATTTGTATGGGGTGTACGAAAAAAATTCTACTTTTAATGCGACGCTGACGACGACGACTACGACAGTAAAATCAACGATACAGCCTGAAATCAGAAGAAGTATTATGTCAACCGAAAGAGGAGGACGAGAAGGAATTAAAAAGAACCTGTGTGAAATTCGCACTCCGGACTTTATGTTTCTCGTAATGGCTCCACTTTTTCCAAACTATAGAATGTATGTGGGATACGAAAAATATTTATGTAGGTTGGATTTGAATGATATGCATATACCAAAAACTCCAGAATTAATTGTTGATTACCTGCCAAAAGAACTGGCATCCTCAGATGTCTCTCACGTGTTCCAAAACACCGTGGGGGATTTAGTTACATTCAGCAACAATCAATATTATGCAGCTGCATTTCCAAATTTAAATATACAAGACTCTTTTTATGCTTCCCATACCCCGATATGCCATGATTAATGCTCTTTTTCAAACCAATAGCGGACAGATGTATCTGCTGTACAATAACAATTCCTACATCGAGTTGAATGTAGAAGGACATATCCTTAATAGAGGACATTTGCATGACGTATTTCCAGGAGTTCCCGAAGGTGTAACGTCTGCATTTCGCTATACGGATGGTCACATTTACTTTTTCTACAAAGACACATATTACAAATACAGTGAATATATTCGTAAAGTTGTTGATGCGAAACCATTTACTTGGAGCCTTTTTGGAGTACCCTGCCCTGAAGATGCGCTATTGAATCAATTAAAAACTCTGTTACACAACATTATAAATATATATCAATAAAAAAAATGTAATACTTAGTTATTAATTTTTTAATTTTTCATCAACATCCTTAACTTTTTCATTTACCGAAACATACCTTCAAAAATACTTTCTTTAAAAATCATAGTTTTTAAATATGTTTATATTAAATTGATGTTTCAAAAGTTATCTCACGTCTTTTTTTTGAAAATATATATAGTTACCACTGCTGCTGCCGTATGAGAAATGACCAAACTACTTTCATGAAAGCATGTGTCAAACGTTTTCTCGTGGTAACAACTACTTTGTATATTTCGATAATTCCATAGGAGCATCCAACATACTTCCAACATTTTTTTTTAAATCTCTAGCATTAATAAAAAAATTCAACTATTACTAGCAAATCCTATCTATAGTTATATTATCAGTTCATATTTTTTTTTAAAATAACCATTTAGATTTCATATTCAATTGTCCTCGTTTCATCATCACCTTGTATAATTTCTTTATAATCATATCAACCCATCTACAAAGATAAATTGAATATTAATCATCAACTCGTTTCAATACATACAGGGGTTATAAGCAGATTTTTTTAAAAAAAGTCAATATAAAATTTCAAAAAGTTTTTATTGTCCACTGTAAATAACAAAAAATATATATATATAAATAAAATTCTATACAAATTTAAATAACAGTATACCTTATCCGCTCAAACACCACACCTCTATATAGGGGCCGGCATCCCTGTAGTATATTCTCGTGTGCTGCTGCACTACCCAGCGTATTGAAACCCCTCTGGGGCAGTACCTCCTCCTCCTCCTCCCCCGAACATTAGATAGATTGATTTTTGCTGTAAAAAACGAAAAAAATCTCTCATAAATTTTAAAAAAAATACAACAAATGCAGATATAACAAAAGTTTAAAAAATACCTCAAAATGTAATAATGACAAACAGCGAAACAAAAAAAATGAAGACAAGGTTATGAAACTTTTGAAAAAAAAATATAGTTGATTGAAGTGTAATGAAAAAATAATTAACGCTTTTGAAAAATGTATAAACACTTCCGCGTTGAGTAGACGATAAACACCCTCTTATTATTTGTATTATCGCTGACTCTGGATGTAATATTGCTGACTCTGGAAAAAAAATACAATAACAACTTTTTTTTACGACATCATCACGCCTAATTATTCATCTTTCTGTATACATATGTGAGCAACGATGTGGTAGTTTGATTCTTCACCTTATTACAAAAAAATTATCTAAATACCGCTTCCTTGCTCACATATTTATACAGAAAGATGAATAATTAGGCGTAATGATGTCGTGACTGTTTAATTATGATTACTCTGATTTCGTTATAAAAAATATACAGGTTTTCACAAAATATGTACAGTAAAAAAATTTCATCTCTTTCCATGGCCTACCCAGGAGGCGGTAAGCATAAGGCTTACCGGAGATGTTTAAGGCCTCGTTAAGATTCCCCGTCAAAAAGACAGGCCTACGGCATCACGAACACTTATTTTGAATTTAATCGAAACGGTTCTTTAATTCGCCATCGATTAGGATTAAAAAGATCATCTTTTGTGTGTTAGTATTTGGATCTTTTAATGATATTTTTTCTTGTTAGTTCAAATGGCATCACGAACACTTCAAATTTGATCGATACGGTTCTTTAATTCGCCATATAGGGTTAAAAAGATCATCTTTTTTTTTTGTTAGTATTTGGATCTTTTTAACCATCTTTTACATGTTAACACACACACTCGCTTCTCAAATTTACAGAAGCCTACGGCATCACGAACACTTATTTCGAAATTTAATCGAAACGGTTCTTTAATTCGCCATCGATTAGGATTAAAAATGATCATCTTTTGTGTGTTAGTATTTGGATCTTTTAATCATCTTTTTTCTTGTTAGTTCAAATGGTATCACAAACACTTATTTCGAATTTAATCGAAACGGTTCTTTAATTCGCTATCGATTAGGATTAAAAAGATCATCTTTTTTTTGTGTTAGTATTTAGATCTTTTTAACCATCTTTTACATGTATTTTTTAAAGCTGCTTTTCACAGCGGCTACAATAAAAAAAAGTTCCCTCATATTTTTTCACAGCAGGGCAGCAGATCTTGACAAATCATACCTGAAAACTAGCTATTATAAATCCAATGTGTACAATTCAAATGTAAGGAAAAAAAAATATCAGGCGTAAGTTTAAACAATTCAATTTTTTTTTGTTACTATTTCTCAAAAAAAAAATTACTCACGATTTATCACTACTTTCGGTTTTTTATGTCCAAAAAGTACCGAAGTGTGGTCAGGAAGAAATTTTCTCTTAGTTGAATTCGGATTAAACGTTTTTGAACAAATTTCGTAATAACTTGATGATCTCCAGTACGGGTGATTTGTTTGTTTGTTATATAAATAGCATCCAATTTGCCAATACCATTTCTTTTATTTTTCCAAAATTTAGTATTTGCGAAGCATTGTAGTTTGGTGAAATACCCTTAACCTTACATAAAACTAATTCTTCCCCAATTACTATATACGAGTATTTATATGCGTTGTTCTTTGGCCCACCACTTACAAACTCTGTAATGTAACCACCACTTAATTCATCTGTTATATCTCCAATGCAAGTACCTGTGGGAAGGTCGGGCAAATCAGGTTGTGAAATATAAATAATTGGGTCTGTGTCATAGTACAGAGCTCTTCCACCCACCCGATCCAGGTAGCTAAATATTTTTAATCTGGCTAAAGCTGTAACGTAGGCTGCCAAAACAACATTCACAGTAGAGGAAAGGTCATAACCCTCTTCTTTATATTCCCATGTTACGATTAACGTTTCTTCATTTACAGGTAGAATAGTGTTTACGTGTATTGCTGCGTTCGTCATCATCGAATAAAATTCCGCAGGATTTCTAATTATTGATGTTGTAGGTAGATTTTCTCGTTGAGCAAATTTACCCCAAAACGAATTTAACATTAATTTATCCAACGATCTCAGACCCAGATTCTCAGTAATTTCAGAAAACTCCAATAATATATCTTCTCTTTGAAGAAACTCCTCAATGTATTGGTCTTTCTCTTCCTTAGTGACACAACTCTTAGGCCATCCAGAGGCCTGTTGTTTAATTTTAATAAACTTGTTCATCATACCAGAGAATAAACCTTCTTGTTCTTTACTGAGTTGAATAGTATCGTAACTCCACAATTCGTGAATATTTATCATCTTGTATCCCTTTTCGATAGCTTTTACAACTTCTTCAATCACCCAAGTACCTTTTAAACTTCTCTCATCATCATTATGATTACAATCATCCTGGATAAAATCTTCACCGCATTTACGACACAAAACAAACATACATTTGTTATTCATTTTAGTCGGAAGTACAGGATGATACAGATTTGTAGGTGGTAATATTTTACACTTTATTACACCCGACATTTGGGAAATGTCTGCTAAACTACATTCTTCTCCTACGTAAATTCTCTTAGGGTTACCAATAGGAAATTTGTCGAATTCACACACCCAAGGGTAGAGGGAGCATACGTCAACATATTTAATTTTCTCATTTTCTCTCGCTTTATAATACTCGACGGTATTCCCCGCCCTGCCCCCATATAACGAATATCTAGGGATGAACGGTAATTGTTTAAAAAAAGAGTGATTTTCGGTAAATTTTTCAATTTCGGGGGTTATACGAAAATTGCACTCCCACATCTGTATCACTTCAAAGCCATTATTTTCTAAATGTTTTATTTTTCTTTGGGTTCTATCGTATCGGTTTTCCATAAAATCGTACGAGTCATCATCTAACGGTTTATCTCTGTTATATTTAAAACAATTAGGGCATCTGTGGTAATAACAACCTTGGAATTCAAACACTTGATTTTCAAATAAACCGTCTACCTTTACACCTACAACAACAGCTTCTGAACCCTTGGCGGCATGGTGAATGTTGATATTTCTCTGTTTTTCCTCCCATACTAACCACTGTAGAGCTATTTTCGATTGCTTATATTTGAATCTATATCCGCCTTAGGTATTATTCCAATCGTGTTTCATTCCAGAAAGTTTCGTCGGAAGACCTTGTTACACGCAGAGGCTATGGTGCTTGCCTCGGTGAAGGGACAGACGTTTGACGTGTTCATAAGTTGCTGACGAAATTTGAGACAAGCCTGTGTTAGAATCTGTACATCCGAAATGCAATATTCCACAATTTCCTTTTGAAAGTCGAACACTTCTGCGCTTCTTTCGTTGTACCATTCAATTATTTTATTGCGTGCGTCTTCTTTTAAATTGTCTGGATCGTAAAATTCCAAAGCAGGCAACGGTCCAATATACTTTTGATTTTCCATTTTGTTGAAGAGATGTGGAAAATATCCTTTCTTCAACTCTGAGAAACCAAAAGCTTTCGGTAGCAAAGACAAAGGCATTGGAAAGTAGTTGAGTGAATCCAGAAATTTAACGTTTGCCACAGTCATTAAAATCAGTTTCGTACCACGCATAATCAGATCAGGTTTCAAATCAGTTTTAGTCAAAATGTAATTTAAAACAAATTGATGGTCGAAACCTCCACCATTGTGAGCGATAACAACTACTTTCTTAAATTTTTTTCTTAACGTTAGTACCCTCTCCATGAAATACATTATCTCTTATTATCTCTTCCCTGAATCCACAACTCTGACAAAATACTAATTTACTTTCATTTATACATCTATGGCATACTTTTAAATGAACACATAAATTGGGTTCTTGCTGGAACATTCCATCAGTTAATGCGTTTTCTTGTGTCGTTTCTAAGTCATAGAAAATAAACAAAAAGTCTTTAATTTTGGGGAATTTTCTATCAGGTTGCATATAACATAAATGACCCTCTAACTGATTGGATTTACAAATTTCGCAGTAAACCTCCCCGCATACGTGTTTTTTATCGGCGCGTATCTTAAAACAATCCTTACATCTTTTTATTTTACTACAGACACTGTTCAGGTGTGCATTAAAACACTCATCACCATCAAAGTTTCTCCCGCATTCATTGCAACCACGTTTTAGCACGTCTTTAGAGCACACCGGTGATCTCCTACACGCATAACATGTTCCACCACATCTATGTTCATCTTTATTATTGTAAGGAGTGTGGCATGCCTCACAATAGTGAGCACAGCAGAAAGCTGCAGTTAAGGAGTTTATTACATTGTAATGACCCTCATGGTAGAGTAAATTCAGCGAGGGACCATTACCATCACCTTCGAAAATAACCTCACGCCCTTTACTGCCGTACCGTTAAACCGTTATTTTATAATTACTCAGATACTGTTGAAACTGTCGGAGTTCGGGTATCCCGCACCCCTCTGGAGGGATGGAAACACCACTGGATTTCATCAGTTCCATAGCTCTGCTCGTTTGGAGTTTACCAACATCGTTTCGAATCTTGGTGTATTCGGGGTTCCTAAATGCCATAGCGACGATGAGAGCACGAGGTAAGCGAAGATTATCTTTGTTTTTTATTGGAACAATACCTTTTCTTTTGCTGCATTCCTCGTTAAAATTATTATATTGTTTTCCTCTACCTTTTCCATATGGCATCTTCACAGTTGTAATTCCCAAACAAAAGGTTTCCGTATTCAGCCCCTTAGAATTCGATTGATATATGGAAGAAATGTTCTCCCAAACGGCAGTAAATTTCATCAAAACCCGAGAGGGTCAGCGAGATGTTAAAATTTCTATCGGAATCTATTTAATTCCTGAGCAATACTTTCGAATCACCCAGTAACCAAATATGATTCTCGGAACCCAAATACAATATTCTAATAACAAAATCTGGACGGCAGTAACGGAAAGATATTTATCAAAACCCGAGAGGGTCGGCGAGATGTTAAAATTTGTATAGGAATTTATTCAATTCCTGAGCAATACTTTCGAATCACCAAGTAACCAAATATGATTCTCGGAACCCAAATACAATATTCTAATAACAAAATCTGGACGGAAGTAACGGAAAGAAATTTTATCAAAACCCGAGATGGTCGGCGAGATGTTAAAATTTCTATCGGAATCTATTTAATTCCTGAGCAATACTTTCGAATCATCCAGTAACCAAATATGATTCTCGAACCCCAATACAATATTCTAATAACAAAATCTGGACGGCAGTAACGGAAAGAAATTTTATCAAGACCCGAGATGGTCGGCGAAATGTTAAAATTTCTATAGGAAACTATTTAATTCCTGAGCAATAATTTCGAATCACCCAGTAACCAAATATGATTCTCGAACCCCAATACAATATTCTAATAACAAAATCCGGAAGGCAGTAACGGAAAGAAATTTTATCAAGACCCGAGATGGTAGGCGAGATGTTAAAATTTCTATAAGAATCTATTTAATTCCTGAGCAATGCTTTCGAATCATCCAGTAACTAAATATGATTCTCGAACCCCAATACAATATTCTAATAACAAAATCCGGACGGCAGTAACGGAAAGAAATTTTATCAAGACCCGAGATGGTCGGCGAGATGTTAAAATTTTTATTAAGAATCTATTTAATTCCTGAGCAATGCTTTCGGATCACCCAGTAACCAAATATGATTCTCGAACCCCAATACAATATTCTAATAACAAAATCCGGACTGTAGTAACGGAAAGAAATTTTATCAAGACCCGAGATGGTCGGCGAGATGTTAAAATTTCTATCGGAATCTAATTAATTCCTGAGCAATACTTTCGAATCACCCAGTAACCAAATACGATTCTCGGAACCCAAATACAATACTCGATCAACAAAATCTGGACGGCAGCGACAGAAAGAAATTTTATCAAAACCCGAGAGGGTCGGCGAGATGTTAAAATTTCTATCGGAATCTATTTAATTCCTGAGCAATACTTCCGAATCACCCAGTAACCAAATATGATTCTCGGAACCCAAATACAATATTCTAATAACAAAATCTGGACGGCAGTAACGGAAAGAAATTTTATCAAAACCCGAGAGGGTCGGCGAGATGTTAAAATTTCTATCGGAATCTCTTTGATTCCTGAGCAATACTTTCGAATCACCCAGGAACCAAATATGATTCTCGGAACCCAAATACAATATTCTAATAACAAAATCTGGACGGCAGTAACGGAAATAAATTTTATCAAAACCCGAGATGGTCGGCGAGATGTTAAAATTTCTATAAGATCTATTTAATTCCTGAGCAATGCTTTCGAATCACACAGTAACCAAATATGATTCTCGAACCCCAATACAATATTCTAATAACAAAATCCGGACGGCAG
The DNA here is from genome assembly GCA_963921935.1 of Galeruca laticollis. Taxonomy (NCBI): domain Eukaryota; kingdom Metazoa; phylum Arthropoda; class Insecta; order Coleoptera; family Chrysomelidae; genus Galeruca; species Galeruca laticollis. Next base: position 62,093,386 of record OY998181.1, on the reverse strand, counting down.
TAACGGATAGAAATTTTATCAAGACCCGAGATGGTCGGCGAGATGTTAAAATTTCTATTAGAATCTATTTAATTCCTGAGCAATGCTTTCGAATCACCCAGTAACCAAATATGATTCTCGAAACCCAATACAATATTCTAATAACAAAATCCGGACGGCAGTAACGGAAAGAAATTTTATCAAAACCCGAGATGGTCGGCGAGATGTTAAAATTTCTATAAGAATCTATTTAATTCCTGAGCAATGATTTCGAATCACCCAGTAACCAAATATGATTCTCGGAACCCAAATACAATACTCTAATAACAAAATCCGGACGGCAGTAACGGAAAGAAATTTCATCAAAACCCGAGATGGTCGGCGAGATGTTAAAATTTCTATAAGAATCTATTTAATTCCTGAGCAATGCTTTCGAATCACCCAGTAACTAAATATGATTCTCGAAATCCAATACAATATTCTAATAACAAAATCCGGACGGCAGTAACGGAAAGAAATTTTATCAAAACCAGAGATGGTCGGCGAGATGTTAAAATTTCTATAAGAACCTGTTTAATTCCTGAGCAATGCTTTCGAATCACCCAGTAACGAAATATGATTCTCGGAACCCAAATACAATACTCTGTTAACAAAATCTGGACGGCAGCGACGGAAAGAAATTTTATCAAAACCCGAGAGGGTCGGCGTGATGTTAAAATTTCTATCGGAATCTATTTAATTCCTGAGCAATACTTCCGAATTACCCAGTAACCAAATATGATTCTCGGAACCCAAATACAATATTCTAATAACAAAATCTGGACGGCAGTAACGGAAAGAAATGTTATCAAAACCCGAGAGGGTCAGCGAGATGTTAAAATTTCTATCGGAATCTATTTGATTCCTGAGCAATACTTTCGAATCACCCAGTAACCAAATATGATTCTCGGAACCCAAATACAATATTCTAATAACAAAATCTGGACGGCAGTAACGGAAAGAAATTTTATCAAAGCCCGAGAGGGTCGGCGAGATGTTAAAATTTCTATCGGAATCTATTTAATTCCTGAGCAATACTTTCGAATCACCCAGTAACCAAATATGATTCTCGGAACCCAAATACAATATTCCAATAACAAAATCTGGACTGCAGTAACGGAAATAAATTTTATCAAAACCCGAGATGGTCGGCGAGATGTTAAAATTTCTATAAGAATCTATTTAATTCCTGAGCAATGCTTTCGAATCACCCAGTAACCAAATATGATTCTCGAAACCCAATACAATATTGTAATAACAAAATCCGGACGGCAGTAACGGAAAGAAATTTTATCAAGACCCGAGATGGTCGGCGAGATGTTAAAATTTCTATAAGAATCTATTTAATTCCTGAGCAATGCTTTCGAATCACCCAGTAACCAAATATGATTCTCGAACCCCAATACAATATTCTAATAACAAAATCCGGACGGCAGTAACGGAAAGAAATTTTATCAAGACCCGAGATGGTCGGCGAGATGTTAAAATTTCTATAAGAATCTATTTAATTCCTGAGCAATGCTTTCGAATCACCCAGTAACCAAATATGATTCTCGAAACCCAATACAATATTCTAATAACAAAATCCGGACGGCAGTAACGGAAAGAAATTTTATCAAGACCCGAGATGGTCGGCGAGATGTTAAAATTTCTATAAGAATCTATTTAATTCCTGAGCAATGCTTTCGAATCACCCAGTAACCAAGTATGATTCTCGAATCCCAATACAATATTCTAATAACAAAATCCGGACGACAGTAACGGAAAGAAATTTTATCAAGACCCGAGATGTCGGCGAGATGCTAAAATTTCTATCGGAATGTATTTAATTCCCGAGTAATACTTTCGCATCACCCAATAACCAAATATAATTCTCCAACCCCAATGCAATACTCTAATAACGAAATAAAAGATAAAAATAAAAAAAAAATGAATAAAGAAAGCTCACAAAAAAAACTTGTTTCTGAATTAAAAAAAACCTGAAAATATCTTCGGACGAATTAAATGAAACAAAATTTTAAAATAACTAACAACGGGAAACAGCGTATAGTTTACGATTTAATCTTTATTTCAATACAAAATTGAAATATATTGTGAATAAACCTCTGAATACCGTATATTGAATTCAACTATCAATTATAATTTTACACTAAAATAATTTTATTTCGGAAATATACAGGCGGGTGAAAAAAATAAAATTTTACCTTTTTAAGCACTTATGAAATTTTACTATCTTTCGACGGGCACTTCTACTATTTAAACGGGAGCTGACAAAGAGGAAGCCAAAACTAGGATGAACAAGCCCTTTTCAAACTGCGGTCTTGGTATTTGTATTTTCACTAATCGCTTCAAAAAGAAGTCTAGGAAAAAAACTCAAACATTTAATTACTTTGAACCAAAATTTCTATAGGTATACCGGACGGTCTAAATGTTTTAATCGAATGAAATGAAAATGTATATATACCGGACGGCCCAAATATTATAAATAAGGAACTTGTAATTAAATTGTTTTGTTTAGTAAGGAGGAAGTAATAGGTTATAGGTTTTAAATACAAATAAACTAAATAAATCACATAGTATCGGAACAAATAAAAGTAACTTCGTTACAATTTACAGAAATTTGAAAAAAGTGCATTCACATGCATCCTATGTACTAACCCTCCCCTCTCCCCCCATTAAATGTATGGTTTTGAACATTCTGAGGATATTCCTGCAATATTCTGAATATACAAAGAATATCCCCTGAATATACAATTTGAAATAATTCCAAATGAATCTACCACGAATATTCATAGTATATATTGAATATTCTTCAAACATTCATTGAAGAAAATTCTTAGATAATGCTTCTCTGAATATTCTCAGAATAATCCTAGCTTATATATAATACGAAAAAGAATATACATTTGGGAATATTCTCTGAATATTTAGGATATTCCCATTTTCACTTTCTAGGAATATTCCAAAAAGCATAAAGACATTCTTGGCATTTTTAGAGAATATTCCAATATGCCAAAATTAATATTCCACGGATATTTGTAGAATATCTTATGTTGTCTAATGTATACTGATCTTAAATGAGAAAAAGATGTCCAGGATATCCTCATAGGTCTGATAATTTCTAAGCTTTAAGATTTGTAATTTCATATCTTATATTTTCTATTCATATATATTAAGTCAATCACAAGGTAGTTCACTTCTCGGTCTAGCCATAAATGATTATAGAACTTCAGGTATGCATCAGGTAGTTCACTTCTCGGTCTAGCCATAAATGATTATAGAACTTCAGGTATGCATCAATTGAAATGTAGCTTCTGTCATTCTGACGATGACAGCAATATCGATACAATTGTCAAATATTTTAAAATTTGCAACATTTTTTTAATATATTGTGGAATTGTCCAGAAGCAGTAAGTTTCATTTAAAACAGTAATATGCGTAGATTCCACAGAGTACGGGTCGAAACAGTAAATATCATAATATCATATATATTTTTAAATAATTCATCTGTCTGTCTCCTAAGCCTCGGCTATTTATCGACTGCTAGTATTGAACCTATCTAGCAATATATCATCGCAATATATTTTGAGTTTAGCATAGAGTAGAGAGAGATATTTTATTTTTCAAATATTAATAATGGTTTGATTTCGAATGTAATTATTTTGCTTTTTTGTAGGTATACTGGCAAAATCAATTATAGGAGCTTGTCACACCTTAAAAAGTACTTGGATACTATAGAAGAAAGAGAAATTAGCAAAAAAATGGAAAAATATATAAGAAACGGCCCTCAAATATTCGCTGATGCTCTCACATACAAAAGTCCATTTTCTGTTATCCTACACGGAGACTGTTGGGGTAATAACTACATGTTTAAATACAACGTAAGTTCAATATGTATCTCTATACATTATAATTATGTTCAATAGATCGTAATTCTTATATGATTCGATGAAGCCCTCATCATTACACGCGAAGTTGATCTAAGATAAAACCGATCGCTTCGATTCACTTGACTTGGGTTCTAAAACCGAGAAAGATCGGATTTAGAACGAGATGAACAGAGGCTGTCCGAAGTTTGTTTTCACATTATCTTTATGGAGGGAAGAGGTAAGGAGAATCATAACTGTATATGCAAAGTGTCCGTAGAAATGCATTAAATTAGGATGGCTGTGGTGGCTACTTAGCAAGTGTCCCTCGTATATACTTCTTTAGACCATAGAACCATTCATCTTGGGGAAACACTTACCCAGTGAACCATTCTTTAGGGTTAGAAAATAACATCGTTTTAAAACTCACTGGGATAACATATATTTATAAACTACAGATATAAATTACTGATCGCACAATGCATACGTTTATACCATTAATAACAATAATAATACTGAATCCTCCTCAAAGAATTGAACTATCTATTTATATAGGAAATTATTAAAACTAACACAGTCAATGCTCCGTATTCTTCACCTTGTCGGTCGTGTCGATACGATATTTATAAAACGGACGTGTTTGTTATCTATTTCACTGTCCTTGCCAGTTCACTGGCGGCTAGCAATATTTGAAATTAATGTTTACACAAATCTAATAATATATTTTTGAATAATGTCTTTTTGGGATCATCACATGGCGTCACATTGGCATCAGAGTAAATTTTAATGAAAGCGCCAAAAGTTATTAGAGTAGGATCGAGAAGTTATTGGTAAGTTTTTATCGTTACGGTTGACACTATTCGAAGCATGCCCAGAAAAATGTCAAGTTTACGTTAACGTTAATTACGATACGTATTCCATTATTTACGGAAGGATTGCGTTAAGATTTCTTTAACATAATTTTTATTTTGATATATGTACGTTGCCATATATACAGACTTTTAACGTCAAGTAGCTATGGCAACAAGGAGCTACAAAGAAATCACACGGATCTGCTGAATGAAATTAGTAATCACTGTAAAACTCTGATGATTACTTATACTTTCTATAATTATGAATATAAAGCCGCTAAATAAGCAAACAACAACATCTTACTTGTACAGAACAAGAACTGACTGCTGACAGTTTTGACATAAATTTATGGGGCGTAAGGCTGTGTTCACAGGCGACACTACAATACTTCACCTCATAAATTTAACCGTTGGGGGGGTTTGACAATACGCCTTGGTCTTTAATTTATTTGAATCATTCTTATAATTAGGTGTACCTACTAAAACATTCTTAGGACTAGGTTTACAATCAAGGGCTCCATTTTTTTCAGCATCTTTCTGAACCATATAATCATTTAACTTAACAATTGACTCACTAACCGGTTCTTTGAATGTCACATTTGGTACAGCAATATCCGAGATTACTGGTGAATCAGGTAATGAGTCAATAGTTGGTTTTATATTCAAAAACTGCCTACTAGATTTGTCAATAAGAATTTTTTGAACTCCTTCCACTGTTTCTGACCTATTATGTCTGATTTGATCTAAACGTTTTTCCATATTAAATTTTCATTAAAAATCTTACAAAAATAAATTCTATCATTCAAAACCTCATCTACTACACTATCAACCTAAATTTTCCTATTAGGATTTCTATAATCCCTAACCCAAACTCTATCCCTCTCTACAAAGGTTTCCTCTCGTTTCCCTTTATAATTTAAAATTTGTCTTTCAACTGACTGAGTCCCTTTTATTGACAATAAACCTAAACGTGGACGTATTCTTGTTTTGAACATTAAACTACTAGTTGTTTTACCAGTTGTAGCATGCATTGAATTTCGGTAGAAAAAAAATAAACGGATTTAGAGATTAAAACAAACTTTTTCGTATCTGTGGCCCTGGATAATATTCTATCATAAAATTGTCAGTTGTATACACTTCGGGGGAAGTATCGTGCTAACAAACCGAAATTTAACTGTTTCGACCCTTACTTCGTGGAATCTGCTCATATTAGTGTTTTAAATTAAACTCACGGTTTCTAGTTAATTCCACAATATAATAAAAGTTATTGAAAATTCTAAAAAATTGACAATTGTTTCGATAAATTAATATCATTGATTTATCGAAACAATTGTCAATTTTTTAGAATTTTCAATAACTCTTATTATATTGTGGAATTAACTAGAAACCGTGAGTTTCATTTAAAACACTAAACCGAAATTTGTCCAAAAATAACCAAAAATGTAATATATCTGGATTTATAGGACCCGCTGTACTAGCTCTAGTCAGCTGAAAATCAATAGGCAACATCTTTGAGACACCTGAATAATATTCAATGATATGATTGGTGACTTGTATACACTCTGGAGGCTGTATCTTGCTAACAAACTGAAAATTCTCCAAAAATTACAAAAATTTGGTACTTCAAGTACCATAGAACCCGGTGTACTGCCTTTAGTGAGCTGGATATCGATAGGATTCATCCTTGAGACACTCTGAATATTATCCAATCATAAAATTGGTCACTTGTATATATTGCGGAGGCTGTATCGTGCTAACAAACTTGAATATCTTCAAAAATGACATTAACTCTCTCGACCCTTACTTCGTGGAATCTGTTCATATTAGTGTTTTAAATGAAACTCACGGTTTCTAGTTAATTCCACAATATAATAAAAGTTATTGAAAATTCTAAAAAAAATGACAATTGACGATGATATTGATTTATCGAAACAATTGTCAATTTTTTAGAATTTTCAATAACTTTTATTATATTGTGGAATTAACTAGAAACCGTGAGTTTCATTTAAAACACTAATCAAAAATGACAAAAATATCGTACTAAAAGTACTATAGCACCTGTTGTGATGGTTCTGGTGAGCAGAAAATCAATAGGGTTCATCTGTGAAGTGTTCTGAAAAATATTCAACCATAAAATTGTTGACTTGATGAACTCCGGAGGCTGTATCGTGCTAACAAACTGAAATTTCTCAAAACATGACTAAAATGTCGTACTTCTAGTAACATAGCACCCGTTGTGCTGGCTCTGGTGAGCTGAAAATCAATAGGGTTGATCTGTTACATGTCCTGAACAATACTCAATCATAAAATGTAAATCTCACCCAAAGTTGGGTTAATTGTTCGACTTCTAAATACATAATCATTTTCCATTTCATTCAAATATAATTCATATCGTTCATCAGATGTCTTTCTTTTTCGTTTTTTTCGTTTGTCTGCAATACAATAGTTAATTGTTTAATAATGTATTTCACAAATTATATTATCTAAGTACTTACTGACACGATGTGTTAGCAAATTCATCCATTTTTAATAAAAATAATAAATATTAATAAACCCACTAATAAAGTATCTAAATACATATAACGATAAACTAAAAATTCTTCTTCTTCTGGTATCTTGGCCTCTTGCTTTACAGTATCCGACCAATAACCTAAAAATTAGGCAAATTCTACTACCCAACAGAATATAAGTGAAGTTAGCTGCGATGTAATATTGTGCTGTCAATAACTTTTTCACATTGGATTGTTCAGAATACGATTTTTAACCGCGCTCTTGAGTTTGATTTAACATTGCGAATTTAACTACATCGATGTTAAATTCACAGCTGTTACAGAATAAGCCTATAAAGCAGCAAAACTTAAAGGTACGTCAAAAATTATTGAACGTCATAAAAAACTGTCTAAACTTTCCACTCACAATAAGATAAGAAACCATAGCACCAAAAAAATTGATAGTGATAATATACACCCTGGTGTAGTAGACGAACCACGTCTCCCTGCAACCACAGTAGGGTCACCCGACTCTAGGTTTAGTGAGGAAATTGCACGAATTAACATCAAAAAGGCAGAATTAAGAGCCAAAAACACTAAATTTCACAAACTAGTATATTTAAGCAAGGAATCAGATTCCTGAGAAGACACACACTCTGATATACAAAAATTAAGTATTTCAGAGTCATTAGACATAACGAATATTTCCAAAGAAATTATTGATACCGTCGACATAAATCTTCTAAACAAGTGTATAAAAGAAACAACAGACAACATTAGTGCACAGAAAACTATAGAACCCCCAGTCAAAACATTAAAAAAGTGTATTGAACTCAAAGAAAAGTGTCTAGAACAGACCAAAGAAAAGTATATAGAACAGTTTAACTAAAAGTGTCTAGAACGACCACTAAGCAAGTGTATATAAATGGAGAAAAATAACAAGTGTATAGAAAATCAAAAATCATTTGATAACTCGTCGAAAGCTCACGTATCACTTAGCCCAGTGCTATCTATACCCCTCTTTAGGGGTAATAAAAATAAAAACAAATCAACGCCGGATCAATCAAACATAATCAAATTTACTGAAACAAGAATGGAGGGAGACACCATAGGCCCGACAAACAGCAGAAATACTTCTATGATGACGAGGTAACAACGAACCCTAACAAAGTCATAGAAGTCCAGTTTCATAAACCATCCAGGTCGAGCAAAGAGACAATGGCAGCGTAATTCCGACAGACAAATTCGTCTCCCAAAATGAAAATATTATTAATAAAAACAATAAAATTACTGCTAGAACGCTAAATATGGTAAACAGAAAAAAACCAGAGACGTCGGATGACCTAAACGCCATAACTACCCTGCCGCCGACACCACAGCCAGATCAAATGGACACCATCCCCTCTGCTTTTGTCAAACCAAAAAAGGTTACGACCTTTAACCGCATCATTCAACAGATACCGAGAAAACAAGATATTGCCACATCGAACAGATATGAATCGCTGTCAGAGCAGTCAGAAGATGAAAATACACCGAAGAACCATCAAAAAAAGTGGAAGAAAAAGACGTTTTGGAAGTTTAATCCTTAAAAGTCCAGTTCGGATCATGAACAAATCGCCGGTCACGCTAAGAGACCGAAATAAAACCCCAAAAACATCCTTAAGAAACCAACATCCTGCCCCCCAATAATCGTCATAGAGGGGAACGTTTCGGCGCATAAGGATATGATAAATAAATTAAAAGGAGATGTTCAAAAACAATTTGAATTAAAATATACGAATAGATCGACAATTGTTTTCACCAAAGATTCAGATGATTTCGAAAAACTGAAAAGTACCCTAAGGCAAGAAAAGGTACAATTTCACACCTATACGAAGAAAGAAGACAAATCATATGCCTTTGTCTTGCGTGGCCTCGCAGAAGGCCTACAAATCACTGACAATAAGGATGAATTGGAAAAAGCATATAAAATTATAACAAAAGACATTTTTAGAATGAGCACAAAAGGCCGACCCCTGTACCTCGTGTTTACAGACTCAAAAATTAAGTTGGACTTTCTAAACAAAAACTTGAGAATTATCGAACACACGAGAGTACAGTGGGAATATAGACGACAGAATAAGCCTATTATCAAGTGTCATATATGCTAACTGTGGGACCACGCTACATCTAACTGCGGTAGAACATCCCGCTCTCTGAAGTGCACCAGTAGTCACCTGACGCCTGAATGCTCCAAACTGAAGACAACACCAGCCTGCTATGCCAACTGCAATGGAGATCATCCGGCGAACGCCGAAGTCTGCCCGGAGTACGTCAAGAGAAGAATCTGGTTAGAGGAGAAACGAGCTAACGCACAAACACCCAAACCATCCACAAACAAATACGTCCCAGCCCCCATCCCTAAGCCCAATCCATGGACTCAATCCAGACCAAATCAAGCCGATTTTCCCAGTCTCCCTCCAAAAACCACCCTTACGACAACCCCACAAAACATATCCAGTAAACAATCTACAAATGCTCCCTCAAACAGCACCAAGAAAGATTCGGAGCTGAACAACAAATTCAGAGAACTGCAGCAGTTGATAAACCTATAGGAACTTACAAGGGCCGTAACAGACCTGACCGAGCAGATGAAAACAGCCAGAACGAAATTAGAAAAATTTACGATCTACAACAACTTTGTTGCCGGTATAGACAGCTATGACTTCTAGGCAGGTAGGTGGTAAAACAGGCAATCATAATCGATACAATTTCAAAATTATCTTTTGTAATATACAAGGAGTACTTTCCAAACTCCACGTAATCAGACACTTTCTCGACATTCATAAACCAGATATTTCCATATTAATAGAGACGCTTCTAAAACCAAGTAAATCATTTAATCTCAAAATTCCCGATTATCGTCTTTTAAGACAAGACCGCACCTCTGATGCCAGAGGTGGTGGTATCGTTTTGTTAATCAAAAAAGGCATACAATTCAAGTCACTGCAACACAATAATTCATCCATTGAGCATATCTCGAAATTAATTAGAAACAAAATCAAAATTGTTGGTGCTTATAACACTCTAACTAAAAGAATCGGACTTTCTCAATATTATGAAAACCCATAATAAGGTATTGTTAGTTGGAGATCTTAATTGCAAGCATCCCCTATATGATAACTATACATCTCGTCCAAATAAAAATGGAACTACTCTCCAAAGATTCTGCGACAATTCGGACTGCAACATTTTCGCACCTGAAGACCCAACCCACTTTCCTTTTTCAAACCACGCCCCAGTACCATCGACATCGCTATAGGCAGAAATATCAATAATATATCCAAAATCAAAACCCTTACCGACTTAAACTCAGATCATGATCCTGTCCTCATTAACCTAGAACTACCCCATCAAATCCATTCCCCACCCACCAAAATATACGATTACAAAGCCACATATTTGTCATCATCAGAAAACACAAACAAAAACATACGCATTACAGACAATATTGAAAACTTAGAACAATTAACACTAACAGTAAAATATCTTCATGATACGATCATTTATCAACACCTCAAAAACCTATAACTAGAGCCGGCGAAAGGCTAGTTTAACGCCCGTGCGAAAGGCAAATTTTCCGCCCCCTCCCCCCTCGATTTGATGAAAAACATATTTTTAAAATTTTGTAAGTTTTGCAATAACAGTTATGTGGAATCAATTTACAAAGTTAAAATAAAAATACTCAAAGAAAAACTAATATGTTACTATATTCCCTTTCATAATCGTGAATCGTGTATAAGTTAAAATACAAAAGAACAGAAGAAAATTATTTATTAAATATTAAAAAAATTAATAATGACAATTAAAGTTATAAACATCTAGAACATTATATTATAAAAATAAACATAATAAAAATATTTTCTCAAAAAAGCATAAAAATTATATTATTCTACTAAATACAAACCAAATTTAATTAAAATTAACTTTTCTGGCTATAGTTTGCGAAAAATCCTTAAGAATATCGTTAATATTAATATTCATCATTTGATCAAATACTACGCTCAGCATAGTCAGATTAACACTGCTGTAACACATAGTAGGTAGCAACTAATTATTTCTTTTTGAATTTGAAAACACTACCCTGATACCGGCTAGACAAAACAAAAAATATTTATTACCTGCAGGTGGTGCGGTGGCGACTGGCGGCACCTTTCATTCCCCAATAAAATAACAGCGCTTGGGCTTGCTTATCTTCTGACCGACCGGCGTGGCGACGACACCTTTATTTGTCAATAAAATAATACCGCCCGTCTGTTCACGCTCGGTAAGGCACAATACATCATAAGCAAATAAACTGATTGATATATTATGCACTTAATTTATACTGGATAATAAATAATTTTACACATTTTCTTGTGCTCTAGATTATTACTTATATTTTTTTATATTAGACACTTTTAGTTCTCGCCAGTTTTTTATTAACTATCTCTTGATTTGGCGCTCCTAGATGTTGGCGCCCCGTGCGGGCGCGCGGTTCGCACGGGCCCTGCCCAGAACTCTCCCTCCAAACACACTCTCCGATTATATCATTAAAATTATCAACGATAAAAACAGAATTAGAAACAGATGGCAACACAAAAGAATAGAAGAGGACAAAAACATTTTAAAACACTACCAGAACACAATTAACACGTTGATCAAAGAATAAAACAATTATAAATGGGCCGAATATTTAAACACCCTAAGACCTGAAGATAACTCCCTATGAAAAATTTCTCGTTACTTCAGAAACAGAAGAAGAGAGATAAACAAAATCGAAAATAATGGACATACACTAACATCAAGTAAATGACAGAAATCTTTGGAGAGTACTTCCAAAATAATTTTATTAACAATTGTCAAAATACATCAATTCATAATAGTATCACAAACAAAGTGCATCAATATTTTTCCAATAATCATAATGTTACGAAACAGCACACTGGTATAGTCCCTGTCTAAGCCAGGTATGAAAGTTAAAATTATGGCAGACGCGCATGGTTTCCTAGAATTGTTTGCGAATTGTGACTATCTTATCTTTTATCATTATGTTTGTGACCAGTCCGGAATTTTCTAGTGAAAAAAGGCTTCAATATATAAGGGACCGATCAAGAAGAGTGTGGTCAAGAAGAGTGTGGTTTGTTGATAATTTGACATCGTGAGATAAACAAGTGAATAAGTGAATATAAATCAGCTAAGTATTTATATAAATTAATTTAAGTGAATATACTGAGTATATATAAATTAAGTGTTAGTGATTAGTTTAGTATTTAAATAAATTAAGTAAGTGAACCTACCGTGTGTTTAAAGTTTATCCCACCCGTTTATTGTTTGAATGAATAACAAGAACATAACATTGGTGTCAGAAGTGGGATAATATGAATTAATATCTACATAAAAATGGCCAAGAGATTAAGGGATCTGAAAGTGGCGGAATTAAGAGCAGAATTGGAAGATCGTGAGTTGGAAACGTCCGGTAAGAAAAGTGAATTAGTAGAAAGACTTAAAGTGGCACTGGGAAATGACGGCTTTGATCCAGAAACGACGAGGCTTCCACCTTAATCTCGTCAATTTCTGCTAACATGGACGAGAAGATTTCTGCTATGAAGAACGACATTTCTGCTATGAAAAACGATATTTCTGCTAATATTTCCGCTAGCATGGACGAGAAGATTTCTGCTATGAAGAACGACATTTCTGTTAATACGGACGAGAAGATTTCTACTTTGAAGAACGATATATCTGCCGATATCTTATAAATGAAAAACGACATTGCGCTGAAGTTGAAAATGAAATTAAGTCTCTAAAATCTGAAATCGAGAATAAGATTACAACGATAGATGAGAAAATCAAGGAGTTAGAGGAAAATATTGCCGATTCAAGAACGCGAGGCACGCCAGAGGAAGAAAAGAAGACCGAGCAAACCAAACCTTGCAAGCCAGAAACACTACCTAAGTTTGAAGACATTGGCAGTTTTACCCGAGTCAAGGCCCCAACGTTCGATGGAAAAACGTCTTGGACCAATTATGTGAAACAGTTTGAAGCAGCCGCTAGAGTGAATAATTGGTCCGATAAGGAGAAAGCAGTGAACCTAACTGTAGTGCTTCGGGGAGATGCCTTAGATGTACTTCAGACGATACCGCTTGGAGGAACGGATGACTTCGAGCTGCTGAAGAAGAGGTTGGACATGCGATACGGTCACGAACATCTAGAACATTTGTACCAATCCCATCTGAAGAATCTAAGGCAGAAACGTGACGAAGCACTTCAAGAATATGAAGTGGATATTTCCCGACTAGTTCCATTTGCTTATCCGTCAGCACCAGAGAACATGATGGAATGTATGGGCATCCAGGCCTTCATTGATGGCTTACGTGACCCCGATATGCAGAGGACGCTTCGTTTAGCCCATCCGAAAACATTAGTCGACGCATTGACAGCGGCTCTTGAATATGGAGCAGCAACAAAGGCTTCGGCGTATAACAAAATTAGGACCATTCAAGAAGAAGCTGACGAAGATAGATTTGACCAGTTCGTCAGCTTAATAAAGAGTATGATGAACAAGAAGCCGAGAAAGATCAGATGCTGGAATTGTGGTGAGCTACGGCATGTACGTAGTTCGTGTAAGCGCCCCAATGCTCCTGCAAACCAAGAACTCCAGTCACAGGAAAACTAGAACGGGTCGGCTACGAGAGGGCAGCACCGACCCATGATCGTTCCAAAGACCCTCTCATACTGATAGCTTCTCTCAGATGTCGCAACGATAGTGTATATGTGGATGGCGAAGTAAATGGCATGAAATATGCTCTGCTGGTTGACACTGGAGCAACTAGAACCAATATACGACCAGAAATGATAAACTCCAAGAAGAAGCTTTTACCAACGAGACTGCGAACCACCACAGGTGAGAGTGCCAACGTTCACGGTGAGACACAAATCCAATTGGGAATTGGCGCAGAAAAGTCCACGCATACGGTAATCGTAGCTGACATTGAAGAAGACGTGATTCTGGGAATGGACGTAATGAATGTACATGGTTTCCAATTAGACTTTATAAACAGGACCATTAAAGTAGGTTCCGAGGAGGTATTCCTTCATCCACATGAAGGCAGCGCGGTTTGGGCAGCTGTACAGGAAGATACCGTTCTACCTGCACGAAGCGAAACCATGATAGTAGCACGGCTACAGGGAATTATGGAGGAAGGTACACCAGTTATGATGGAACCAAGGAACCACGACGAGGGGGTTGGCAAAGAAGTACTAATTGGAAAAGGATTGGTTACGTCGGCGAAGGAGATTGATAAACGTGAACGATTATCCAATTACCATCAAGAAGGAAACCAAGATTGGATCCTGCGTACCAGTGACGTCTATAGTTCGTCAAACAATGACTACTGACAATTCTAATGCCAGATTCGAACAAATGTTATCAGTAGCTGGTCAATCTTTGGATCGAGCTGAAAAAAATAGAATGAGAGAATTTCTCTTGCTGCATCGAGACTTATTCGTACCAAAAGGAGGAAAGACTGGTAGAACATCAGCCGTCAAACACAAAATCGATACTGAAAGAATAATTCGACATATGGCAGAAGAAAAAGTAATAGAACCATCTACTAGTCCATGGGCGTCTCCAGTAGTGCTCGTCAAGAAAAAGGATGGAACTATGCGATTCTGCGTGGATTATCGCCAGCTTACCAACGTGACAAAGAAAAACAGCTATCCTCTGCCTCGAATTAACGATACGCTAGAAACTTTGGCCGGCAGCAAACTGTTTTCCATCTTGGACCTGAAGTCTGGTTATTGGCAAGTGGAAATGGACCCAGAAGACAAAGAGAAGACTGCTTTTACTACCGGATCTGGATAATGGCAATTCAACGTCATGCCATTCGGGCTCTGCAATGCGCCTGCGACATTTGAAAGACTCATGGAAAATGTTTTGAGAGGGTTGTCGTAGTACTGGGGAAGACATTTGACGAACACTTGAAGAATTTGGAAGACGTATTCAAACGACTCCAAGCTGCCCAGCCCATGTTAAACCCGAAGAAATGTCAGCTGTTCCAAAACAGAGTCAACTATCTAAGTCATATAGTGAGCAATGAAGGAGTGGCGGTGGATCCAGAGAAAATTGCTTCCATTCATCAATGGCCGCAACCAACCGACAAATATCAAATTAGGAGTTTCCTTGGACTTTACACGTATTATAGAAGATTTATCAGGAAGTTCGGAGATATTGCTAAGCCTCTAACTCGACTTACAGAAGAAGCAAGAGCTTTCCAATGGAACGAAGATTATCAAACGGCTTTTGAAACCTTGAAGAGGCATTTAACCTCGGCGCCGATATTAGGATATCCATTACCAGAGGGAGACTTTATTCTTGACACTGACGCAAGCAACGTAGGAATTGGTGGAGTGCTCTCACAGATCCAAGGAGGGCGAGAGAGAATGCTGGAATATTTCAGTAAAGTCCTCTCCAAACCAGAACGAAACTACTGCGTCACAAGAAGAGAACTTTTGGCGGTAGTGAAGTCCGTGGAACACTTTTATCAGTATCTCTATGGTATCTCTATGCAGTTCAAGAATCCCGAGGGCCAGATCGCTAGATGGATTGAACGACTTCAAGAGTACGATTTCAACATCGAACATCGAGCTGGTGTGAGTCACCGAAATTCCGACTCCCTGTCCAGGCGGCCGTGCCCAACAGACTGCTTGCACTGCAAGAGGGCGGAATCTAGGGAAGCTGCAGTTTCAAGAACTACTGTAGTCAATGAAGAATGGTCACCCAC
Organism: Galeruca laticollis; assembly: GCA_963921935.1. Classification (NCBI taxonomy): domain Eukaryota; kingdom Metazoa; phylum Arthropoda; class Insecta; order Coleoptera; family Chrysomelidae; genus Galeruca; species Galeruca laticollis. Next base: position 62,077,358 of record OY998181.1, on the reverse strand, counting down.
GAGGATCAGAGAAGATCGGGATCCTTGCCTAAAGAAGATTCGGCAGTGGAAGGAAGAAAATCGGCGACCTACATGGCAAGAAGTGTCAAGATTTTCACCGAAGCTCAAGGCGTATTGGGCTCAGTGGGACTCAATTGTCCTGGAAGCCTGGCAAGCAAATGTACATATCTGGCACATTTTCCAGAGTATTTCTTAAACACACTGGATTAAAGTCAGATTCGGAAATAGAGTATTCACTTCACACTTTAACAAAGTATATTCCAATGTGAGATGATCGAAAAAATCAGTTTAAGCAAGAGACACTAAATGACCCCCAGTTAAAGTTAGTCATAGATTTTGTCAATAATGGCTAGTCTACTCAAAAACATAAAATTCCAGATAGTGTAAAACATTATGTAAAACTCAAGGATAAAATTTATTTTTTAAACAATTTAGTACATAAAGGACATTTAGGTATACAAAAAGCAAAAAAACCGAGCTAGACAAATATTTTACAGGCCTGGATGAGCATCAGATATAGAATCCTTTGTAAAATCATGTAAGGTTTGTGAGAAATTTGCTCGTAAAAATTGTAAAGAAACGTTATTGCAATATCCACTTCCTACAGGATGCTGGGAACGTGTTGGAACATACATATTCAATCACAGTTATGTCGTATTGGAATTACCAATTTGTGACAAAATTGCTTTTAGTATTCTTAAAGTATTAAAAAATGTGTTAGCTAGATTTGGCCCGCCAGACTTGTTAGCTTGCGATAATGTATCTTTTATCCAAAGATTCAGACCATTTGCGCAAAACTGCAATTTTGATTTGTCATTTAGAAGTCCAAATTATTAGTCTAGTCGACAAGTTGGATTCGGATTGACGCCTAGAAAAATGTGCTAAAAGCGTGTATTAGTACATAAAAAATTGCAAAAGTCATAAACAATTAAAGATGAAAAAAAAATGGCATTTTGTTTTTTGCCAATTTTTCATAAACTATTAATAATTAAGAAATTTCAAAAAAGATTCTGAAAGAGGAGGAAATTTCCAATAAAAAACTCTGAACTCCCGGAACTCTATCTCCATTATTTATAATTTTAATTTAACGCTGAAAATATGTTTGCGCGCGACATTTTTAGATTGCGCGCGCGGTGTCAAAAGCGAGTACGGCACATTAATTAATTTATTTAAGGTATTGAATATTTTTTTTAATTTGAAAAAATTATGGCGTATTCCTACCACTATAAATAATTTATTCCCGTTGGAAATTTTACTTAAAGTAAATTTTTCAACAAATTAAACAATTGTTAACTAACAAAATTCCAGTCTTAATTGTAAGTGAAAAAAAACGTTTAAATAATAGTTGTAAGAAATTTTCGCTTCGTGGAGCCTATTTTTACCCATATATTTAACAAGATCGTGCCATAAAAGTTAGAAAAATATTTATACTTTGTTTATAATAATTTTTTTTATTTGAACAAAAACTGAAAAATCCAAGTATTGTTGTTAATTATTATAAACAAAGTATGATTATTTTTTTTAACTTTTATAGCACGATCTTGTTAAGTATGTGGGTGAGAGAGGCTCTACGAAGCGAAAATTTTTTACAACTATTATTTAAAAAAAAATTTTCATTTACAATTAAGTTCAAGAAAATTTTGCTAGTTAACAATTGTTTAACTTGTTGAAAAATTAACTTTAAGTAAAATTTCCAACATGAATTAATTATTTATAGTGTTCAGAATACACCATAATTTTTTCAAATTAAAAAAAAAATATTCAATACCTTAAATAAATTAATTAATGTGCCGTACTCGCTTTTGACGCAATCTCAAAATGTCGCCCGCAGACCTATGTTCAGCGTTAAATTAAAATTATAACTAATAGAGATAGAGTTCCGGGAGTTCAGAGTTTTTTATTGAAAATTTCCTCCTCTTTCAGAATCTTTTTTGGAAATTTCTTAAATATTAAAAGTTTATGAAATATTGGCAAAAAAACGAAATGCCATTTTTTTCATCTTCAATTGTTTATAACTTTTGCAATTTTTTATGTGCTAATACACGCTTTTAGCACATTTTTCTAGGCGTCATTCTGAATCCAATGAGCTATCGCACATAATTTTAAGAGCAGTTTCTCTATTTTGTACCATTTTCAACTTGTCGACTAGACTATATCCTCGTTCAAATGGTCTGGCGGAAAAAGCTGTGGGTATATCCAAAAATCTCTTGAAAAAATATTTAGAGAGAGGAGAAGATCTTGAATTACCCCTTTTAAATTATAGAAATGCTCCACTTAAAAATAAGGACTATTCCCCATCCCAACTATTAAATAGTCGGATGACAAAAACCAAACTTCCAGTTGCCACGCCTCTTTTACATCCCCAATTATGTAGGAATGTTGTAACTAAAATAAAAATGAAACGTAGTGTAAATCAGAAATATCTTGATAGAACTGCTGAAGACTTATGGCCGTACCTATAGTCTCTCAACTCAATCTCCCACTTGAGACATGCTTCGCCAAGTCAGACTTCGTCTCAAGTTTTGCCGCTGTACTATAGTCCCGTGAATTCTCGGGCAAGTTGAGATCCGGCTTCGCTATTTTGGTAACGTTTGTTTCACTACCAAAATTCTACTGATTTTAATATATTCACGCTGTCAGCTTTTTAAGGACTGTTCAAAATTTTATATTATTTTCCTGTCTTTGACCTGATCTCATAGAAAAAGTATGTACAGAAATATATCATTTTTCTATGCCTGACCTGTTCTTTGTTTTGTTCCTTTGATTCAGTTGGATATATGGTTTTTTGAAATTTGGCGTGGTTTTTGATTTGTGCAATTCTCACTATAGAATTCCATATAAGATTTGCCGCATCTCGAATATACCGTTTTGGTAAGCGAATATCTGGCATTTCCTCAAAAATGTCTATAAACTCTAAAAACTCTTCCAAATTTTCAATATCCATTTCTTTTAATAACACTCTAAAAATGTAAATTTGTTATAAACCTAACCCTTTTTTCCATGTTTATAAAAGTTGAGCATAATATGAAAGACAGTTGACAAATTTCTTAAACGAATGCCGTCGATAAAAACCAAAGACATGCAAGTCGTACTCAAGGTTGGTCTCTACCCTACTTGGACATGTCTCAAGTCACGCAAGCGCTGTAATCTTACGTTCTGCCCAAGATTGGTTTACAGTATACAGACCCTGTCTCAAGCTCGAGACCAATCTCAAGTCCTGACTATAGGTACGGGCATTAAAACCAGTGAAAACTGAGTGATATGGCCATATTTAAAGATCTTAATAGGACATGGGAGCCTGCGAAAATTGTTAGTCAACATGACAAACCAAGGTCTTATAAGGATTCAAGTGGCAATGTTATCAGAAGAAATCGAGTGGATTTAAATCCAAGTTTAAATACACCACAAAACTTATTTACTGATGAGTCTGATTTGCAAGAAGTTAATACACCATCTTCAAATGTTCAATTTGTAGATCAAACTGATAAAAATGCCTCTATGAATAATATAATTCTTCCATTTGCTAAACCTGATACTAACGTATGGTCCTAAAGTTTTTGGAAATTTTTTAAATGCTAATAAATTTTTCCAAATTTTTTTAATTTCAAAGGCACATGTGGCAACAATTAACAACACTAATAACGAAAAATAATTACAAATTACATTATGGATAGTGGCCCGTTATCCTCAATGAGTCGTAATTTTCTTCGGACTTGTCACATCTTTCTTTGGACAAGAGCAGGTTCTATTTCTCTAATCTTTTGGAAGATGCGACGCCGCAATTGATCTTCATTTGTAGCTTCCCATCCTTTATCGTACACTTTCCTCGATAGTATTGACCAAAATTCCTCTATTGGCCTAGCCTGAGGTACATTAGGAGGATTGTCCAACTTAGGTACAAAGTCAATGTTACTGTCGCTTAATGGCATGAAGCTAGATCAGGCCAAAACATTATATTAGCGTTGAGATGATGTGTATTTAAAAAATTAAGTAATTTAGTAAGACATCTTCAAATATAAAGTTCTGCATTTAAGGCTCTCCCCGAACACGACCAACATACGGCTGTGAGATAAATCCTGCTTCAGAAATGACTCACCACACTAAAACTTTATCCTCAAATTTCGATTTACTTTTAAATTTAACATTGCCTGGTGTATTTTCTATGTTATCGGTATAAAACCCATCGTTTCCTTTAATCTCTGAATGGGATAAGGTAAAATATTTTTCATTATCCATTACAATCAATTTATTGGCAAAGTGGATACCCCTTAATGCGCGGCAACAACGCGGAATTCTTTCTAGCTGGTCTGCGGTGTATTTTGATGCCTTTCTTCTTTTCCTAAAAACTAAGTTTGTGCGATCAATTGTTCTTAATACAGTGGTTTTCGAAATACCAAATCTCCGGGCTAATTTTCTCTGAGAAACTCCAACTTTGTCTTTAGCAGCTTCCATCAGTCTTCTTTCTCTTCTTACACTCAAAATTCTTGGTCTACCGCTTTTGGGTGAATTAATGAATGGTATACCCTCTTCACAATTCCTTATAGTGTTGTAAATGGTTGACTTACTTATATTTTGCTCTTGGTAGATTGCAACAATATCATACTTAGGTATTCGTCCAACTAGATTGTGAATGCCCTGACGAATATCTAATTTGTCAGACATTTTGCTACAATCGATTTGCAAAACTAAACTTTCATAATCAAACATGATTACGTGTGACGTTTTAGTTTCAATGGCAACTTGATTAAACGACATTGGGTACAAAAAAAAATAATTTAAAAATTTTCCTAAAACTTTAGGACCATACGTTACACCTTTATGTAGCCCTCAATGTAGTCGAACAGGACGTGTCATAAGAACACCTAATAGGTTAAATCTTTAAGAGGAAGAATGTATATTATAGCAGGCTCTATTACTACGATAGTAGGTCACAATGAGGGGTATCACTGTTAAATCAGATTGACAACCGGCCAGTTTGTAATTAATATTTTTATAATCTTATATGAAATAACCGAGTTAAATAATTCTTCTAGTTTGAATTAACTGCATAACCAAAGTATTTAACAAGTTTCCGCTATTTTCCAAGCAGAAATATTAGCTACAGCTTAGTATTTGATTCAGTTACTGATAAAGAAAAGCCAATATGAAAACATGCCTGTCTTCTTCTCTCAATACATAGATTTGACTTTATCATTCTGGTAACGATTCTTGATTTAACAAAAAGTTATCTGAGGAACTTCAAAGCCCTTAATGAACATCAAGAATGTTATGCTATGGCAAATACTGTGATAAAGTTATTTCAAAGATATCGTTTTGAGGAAATGTTGTATAATAGAATATTTGACGTAGCTGTCAAAATGGCAGCTCAGCATGGCCTTGTAATAAGACGTCCTCCAACTGTAAAGGCTTATATTCATGGATCAAATGCTGAAACTTCGAGTTCTCGCGACTATTACAGAATAAATGTGTTCATCTCATTTGTAGTTGCGCTCATTTGTGAAATGAAAACTAGTTTTTTCCCATGAACTCATCCAGCTTTTTAGTATTGTCCCATCATTTATAAAGCCAGCTGAATATGAGGATGAGATCGTAAATTTAGCAAAGAAATGTTGTGGAAAATTTAGTTCATTTTAATTGTGCAAAGAAAACGCAATGTGGGGAGAGCATTGGAACCAAAGTAAAGGCAAATGACAAATACCTTCTACAGCCATCTACGCCTTTTGCGTCACACCTGTTACGTTTCATCCTAATACAAAAATCTTCTACACTTGCTTTGTGTTCTACCTGCCACTTCATGCTCTGGTGAAGAAGATTTTCATGAATGAAGTTAATCAAAAATTACTTGAGAACAATAATGCGGCAAAATAGACTCAACGGCCTGGCTCTGATGACCATTCACAAGAATACATTTACACCTCCTTTGGAGGTAAGACTAAGAACCTAAAAGTTCTATTTTTTTGAATTTAACTTAAACTGTACACTTGTTTTACTGTTAGTTGTAAGCTGAATGTAAACATTGTTCAACAAATTGTTTTAATCGCTTTAATATTAATTTTAAATATTTAAGCATGAAGTCGCAGTTATACATTATTTGCTCTGCTTTTTTCAAAACAATAAATCAAAGTTCCTTATGCACGTATGAATAGTTTATTTCGTAGATAAGCAAAGATGATTCTGGAGCACTACTTCATAAAATGCCCGGTAGATAGCGCGCTCGTGGTGGTGTGACGTTATACGTCATATGTCATCTGCCACGTGTGTAAGCTGTCATCTGTCACGTGTTCAGTGTCATCTATCCTGTATTTCATCATATGTGGCATGACGTCACAGAACATAAGATGGATGACGCGAAACACATGACATATGACAAAAGCGAGAGATGTCACACGTCACAGAACACAAGATGAATGATGCGGAACTCGTAACATACGACCGCTTACACACGTGACCGATGACTTATCCAAGTCAAATTTTAACAGAATAAAAATGTATTCCCACCACATGCTTCCGTCCATTTTATCTACAGTCCATAATCCACCCCTGACCCCTCCACACCATCACCCAGCAAATGACATAAGCAAATTTTTCAAGTGTCAAAATAAAACAACGTTAATCTACTGTTTTGATCGCTTCATTAAATGAAAGTCCGTTCACAAAATTTTCCATCGCCTAGCCCCCTCCCACCTCCCAAAATAAAATCCTGAATCCGCCACTGCATCTAAAACGAATTATTTTTCTGTTTTTTTTTCTTTGCGCCTACTTAAAACCACTTTTAAAAACACAAATTTTGCCCATAATTGTTCACTTATTTATCAAGTTTTTATAAAATCAAATAATTAAAAATAGCCATTAAGCGTATTATTCAAAGTTCACGAAATAAAATCATTCTTCAATTCTCTGAGGTTATATTAACTAAATTATTTTGCTACATTCACACCATACCCTGTATCTACACGAGCGCCATTTTGGACGGTTTTGAACAGTTATATACAGATAGACACTTTTTCAACTATTCACCCATATGAGATGACTCTCCTTACCTCCATAAACGAGACTCATTAAGGCTGTAGGAAGATAAGTGAAGTCCGTTTTCACATCATCATATAAATGAGCTTTATATTATGAGTATGTCTATTGTAAGTTTGACATGAGTTTAGTATCTCCTTTTTGAAATTCGACGGTTTTATTTAATCTCGACATCTTTGTAGATTAATTTAAGTTTCTTCAACAAAATGTAACTATTTTGTAGGATTCAAAAAAACTTGAGGATGTTAAATTGCTTGATTTCCAAATGGTTACCTGTGGTTCACCAATTTTGGATTTAACATACAGTTTCTACTCGGGTGCTGCCAAAGCAACCTTAGATAAATTAGATTATTTCCTTCATATATATTATAACAGTGTGAAAGATACTCTTGAACAATATGATTGTGATATAGAAAAAGTATTTTCATTCGAAGATTTGAAAAAAGAATGTAAAGAACATAATGCATTTGGATATCTATTGGGACTTATAATATGGATGAGTAGATATGCAGATGCTCACGATGTAAGTGTATACAATTCAATTTTACGAATATGCCAAAAAAATTGACGGGCAACAGTCAATCATATACAATTTTATTATATTAGATTGAAGGTAGACTCATTTCGAAACATTCTATTTTATGCATGCTTTTTCAATGATCATTTACCGGTACTACCTATATTATTTCCTTTATTAATTTCAGGATATAAATATGCCTGACTTGTTCGATGAATGCAGAGATAGCAAAGTGGACGATAAAATGGTATACGAGTACGATTCCGAAGGCTTCAGAAAACATGGTACGGATTTAACAAGACATATGTATGAAAATGATTTTCTGTAATTAAATATATTTTTCCACAATTGTGAGCAAAATTCAGTATCATTGAAATAAAAATATTGAGCAAAGTAGCATATTGAAGTAAGTAACAAGTGATCGTAATAAATAAACAAGCGTATACTTGGTTACATAATCTGAGCACAATGTTTTCATGGTACATATCAAGAGTGACTGCTCGTTACTCGCGTTATGTCCCATCTTGACTTTGCCCTATTGCCTCTTCCTATTTTTGTAATGATGCGCTGGACGGCAGACACTCTTTTACCAAAAACTTCGTCCTTTTCCTCACCCTGAAATTTTATTTTTTCATTAACTTAAAAAGTATATCATCTACGAGCAAATTATACATACTGTTACGAAATAGCACAAAAGTGTAGAGCCTGAATCCGACTCTGTATAAGCCATGTATGAAATTTATAATTATGGCGGATGCGCAGGGATTTCTTAGAACTGTTTACAATTTTTTTTGTGACAATCTTATCTTGACATTGTTTTTTGCGACCAGTCTTATCTAGAAAATGCCAGAGAGCCAATTGTTTTTGTATAAGCCGCAATCTAGAATTATCTAGTGAAAAAAGGCACTAATATATGGAGGACCGACCAGCGAGAGACAGTTAGTTGATAAAGTGATCTCGTGATATAAACAGCGAACAAGTAAATAGTCTAAGTAGTGAAGATGCCTTAGATGTACTTCAGACGTGCCTATGGAAGAAACGGATGACTTTGAGCCGCTGAAGAAGAGGTTGGACATGCGATATGCCAACGAGCATCTAGAACATCAGTATCAGTCCCAGCTGAAGAACCAAAGGCAGAAACGTGACAAAGCCCATCAAGAGTATGAAGTGTATATTGCCCGATTAGTTCGATTCGCTTATCCATCAGCACCAGAGGACATGATGGAATGTCCGGGCATCCAGGCCTTTATTGATGGCTTACGTGACCCCGATATGCAGAGGACGCTTCGTTTAGCCCATCCCAAGACATTAATCGAGGCATTGACAGCTGCTCTTGAATATGAAGCAGCAACGAAGGCTTCGGGAAATATCAAAATTAGGATCATCCAAGAAAAAGGTGACGAAGACAGATTTGACCAGTTCGTCAGTTTAATAAAAAGTATGATGGAGAAGAAGCCGAGAAAGATCAGATGCTGGAATTGTGGCGAGCTAAGGCATGTACGCAGTTCGTGTAAGCGACCCAGAACTCCTGCAAACCAAGAACCGCAGTCACAGGAAAACTACAACGGGTCGGCTACGAGGGGCAGCACCGATCCATGATCGTTTCAAATACCCTCTCATACTGATAGCTTCACTCAGATGTCGGAACGACAGTGTATATGTAGATGGCGAAGTGAATGGCAAGATATATACTCTACTGGTGGACACTGGAGCAACTAGATCCATTATACGACCAGAAATAATAAACTCCAAGAAGGAGCTTTTACCAACGAGACTGCGACTGCGGACCGCTATAGGTGAGAGTGCCAACGTTTACGGTGAGACACAAACCTAATTGGGAATTGGCGCAGAAAAGCTCACGCATACGGTAATCGTAGCTGACATTGAAGAAGACGTGATTCTGGGAATGGACGTAATGAATGTACATGGTTTCCAATTAGACTTTAGAAACATGGACAGTAGTCCAATTTGAAGATGACAGTGGAAGCAGTGCCCACAATATGGATACAGTCACTGGCCCTAGATGGTCCCTCCTAAGTTGATGATGGCTATAAGGAAATGTGAACCTCTAAAAAATACATGTTGCCGTACTCATAAAATTAATGTTTTCAGGAATGCAACATTTGGTGTTTAGTTTTTAGGATACACTTTATTATATATATATATATATATATATATATATATATATATATATATTATGTTAATATTTTTTTTAATCTGTGTATTTAATAATTGTATTTAATAAGTTTTTTATTATAGGCTAATTCGATTTACCTCGTATTACTCTGGATCTTGCTTTAGTACTTACATCGGCATCAATAGATGGCATGGACTGTTATACTCAATTGAAAATGATAATTCTTTTTATTATTAATTTGTAAACAAACAAGGTTCTAAGTAAGGCTTTTGTTTTTCCGCAGAATATTTTAAGGACAATTTAAATAAGCGTCAAACTCAAATTAGTGAACAGTTTAATAATTTTCACATAAAAAATATAATAAAAGGACATAAAATGGGTGAATTTACATATGATAAATTTGAATCCTGGAAATACCAGACAAGAAAGATTTGTGACTGTGCAAAGATAACAATTACTTGTTGTTGTAACGCAAATTTAGGTTATGTTATTTCATTTTAAAATCTGAAGAAGTTATGTAATTTCGAAGCCAATTATGAATGAGTGAATGAAGATGATTTAAAAATAGTAGTGAATGAACAATTAACAAGCATGTAAGTAATCCTTAAATCTAAATAAACACTTAAATACTATCTAATTTACAAAGAAGTAGTGTCTTACCACAGTTCAATAATTTTCTTCACTGTTTCAGCAAAGAATAAAGTTCGGGGTTGAAACTGATGTAGTCAGGTCAGGACTGCAATATAGTCGTTAAGAGATTTAAACCTTAAAACTCCAACAAGGTTTATCTATTAATCAAAAACTGCTACACACAGGATACAGGAAACACTGTTGATATTATAATTGTTAACTGCAGGATGTATTTGAGTAGTTACAGATTCGGGAAGCAGGAACAAAGTTTTTTTTGATGTAGTTAATTCAAAATATGTATTGTTGCGAACAAGCAAAATATACAAATGGATCATTTACATTTGTAAGGTATGTTTATCTTCAAGTTTTAAATTATATTGTTTATGATTTTGTCAATAATTCATAAAATCTCTGACCAAATTCAATATGGAGATCTCTTCCATTCAGCTCTGAACAACCTAACCTAACCTTTCTTTTTTTTTTCAAAATTTATTGATAGTCTTCCCTCTTAGCAACCAAAATCTGACTTCCTGGATACCAGAGTTTTTTTCTTCTCCGATTGGTTTAAATCTTAAACAGGATCTACTCAAACAATTCATTTCGATTGCTAAATTGGTGTCATCAATCAATATGACATTTCATTGGTTGGTTTTTTATAAAACTTTGTACATAAGTAAAAATGATGAAAATAACTATGTTACAATATAAATAATAAATTTAAATTTTGTTATCATATTCGGAAATCATTCTACATAACTATAAAAGAATTTTTATTCGCAACAATATTAACAAATCCCTGAACTGTCATAGGATATTCTTCTATTTTGACATACAGGGTGTTCTTTTTATAAACGCATGTTTATGACAAGTGTATGCTTATTATGAATTAAAAAAAATTACTATAATACATATATATATATATATATATATATATATATATATATAGCAAAAAATTGGAAAAGATATACTCTTAGCGGAAAATGTCCAAGCTTTCGAGGATGTTTGTCCTCATCATCAGGGAAACTAGAATGAAAAAACAACAGTTAAATACTGTGGACAAAGAGAATAATTAAAAATGAAATTCACAACCACGTGTGTACTTACCTCCGAAGTGAGGTTAGATTCCATAAAGATGTAAAATCGTAAACTACAAGTCGTAAATTGTGGAATATTCAAGTAGGAATTGAACCAACGGCCTAATCAATCGTGTCATAGCAACAATTGTAATTGTCACAGCATTTTATAAAATAAAACTATTGATTTCATCTTCATGTGTCACCATACTAAACGCCGGCGAGGAAATGATATATTTTGCCTCCAAAAGGGATGTGACAAGAGACAAACAGTGTTACCAACGTCAATAATGAGCTGTGGGACAATGCCACTATTTTCGTAATGGCAGCTGTAGGGCTAACAATTGGTGTAATGAGAAGATGTAATATTGTTGAAAAGAGGAAGAGAGAAAGAAAATGTGAGACAGAGCTAGGGGAACGCTCTCATTTTTATTATGTTTAGAGTGCGTAGAGAACATCACTTCGTTTTGACTAACACAAAGGAAAAAAAGAGAAGACAACAGAACAGAAATATTAATATGTAATAATAAATATAGTAATTAAGTAATTTAATAGTTCTCCAATCTGAATGTATCTACCAACACCAATACACTCAAAATTAGGTTTAATTAATTATTTGTTTACTTGAATGTATCTACCAACACCAATACATTCAAAGTAAGTTTATTATTATTATTATTGAATTAAAGTAATAAGGGTGGTGTTGTCAGGAGCAACATAGTTATTTCCCACCACTTGATGTGCAAAATTAGTATCTAAGGACAACAAAAATGAGTAGATCTCACTTAAGTGATCAATATCAGTTTTCCTGTTAATTACATTATTGTTTTGTGAAATGAAAGCCATTTCCAAGAATGATCTTTTCGTTTTGTTAGACTCAGTCGCTAACACCTTCACAGCCTCATAATTCATCTGATGATCAAGAGAATTTACATGAAAAGCTAACGCGCACCTCTCTGGGTGTAATCTAGCATCACTCTTATGTGAAACTATACGGTTAGATAGAGATCTTAAAGTCTGTCCGATATATTGTTTATCACAATCTCTGCAAGGAATACTGTACACCACGTTAGTAAGTGAAGTCAAGGGGTCTTTATCTTTAACTCTAGAGTAAATCGATCTGATTGAAAGAACAGTTTTATTAGCAATTTTAAAATCACCACATGAACGGAGCAATCTGGCAAGTCTCGGAGTTATGTCCTTCATATATGGCAAAGTAGCGAAAACCGGTCGAGAAGGGGACACATCAGTTCCAACATCCGTCTGGGCTAAATTAGGATGGCTATCTTCATGCAACAAATCCACAGCATTAGATGTGCTGAATAATATCTTATTCAATAAAGGTCTTGGATAAGAGTTATCCAAGAAAAGGTTAAGTAAAATATTAAGATTTTTATTATGAAAAACATTATTTGAAATTCTGAGTACTCTCTGCTTCATTTGTTTAACCAAATTCACTTTCATGGAATGTTTGTGGTAGGAGTGATAATTAAGATATCTACCAGAGCTGCATGGCTTCCTGTACCAATCTATAATAATTATATTGTTGTTACGAATAAATTTTGTATCTAAGAAAGGTACGGAATTCTCGAAGTCTTCCATTTCGATTGTGAATTGGATATTAGGATCAAAGCTATTAAATGTATCCAGAAGTTCATCAAGGCCTTCTCGAGGAAGTGCCAAAATAATTGCCAAAATATTATTACTAATTACATAAAGCAACCACATAATAATTCTTTCTTTCATAACCTTTTACTTAAATCTAAAGCCTTCTTAAAGGCGAACCCTCATCTGATTCTTACTCAAACCGATAAGGGCAACGTTACTGTCATTATGGACAGACATCAATATATTGAATTATCTAATGATATTGTTTTGAATAACAGTTCCTATGTAGAATTATCTAGTGACCCTACTTCCTCTATTCAAAGAAAGGGTAACAACCTAATTAAATCATTATGTAATAAACATTACATTGACATAACAGTTGAGAAAAAACTCATGAGCTACCATGGTGTCCCTCCTAAATTTTATTCTCTTCCGAAAATTCATAAACCAGTTCTCTCTGTAAGACCGATAGTGGCTTCCATAGGAGCCCCCACAGAAAATATTGCACAGTTCTGTACAGAAATACTGACGAAAGCGTATGATTATGAAAATTTGTATTTTATCAAAGACTCTTTTGAAGTCTCTGAAAAGTTTAATAACTTAGAAATTCCAGAAAATTATGTTCTGGCCAGTTTGGATGTGGTCTCGTTGTTCAGTAATGTTTGTCTTGATGCTTGTTTGAGAGCTATCGATAAGGGTTGGGATCGTATCGGTGTCCATTGCTCCATCCCGAAGGAAGCTTTTCTTGAATTAATAGTTTTTCTGTTTGATAGTACTTATTTCTCCTTTAATAACAAAATTTACAAACAAACTTTTGGTACTCCAATGGGAGCGTCAATTTCTCCTATCTTAGCAGCATATGTCATGGACGATGTTCTGGATACAGTCATACCTGTTCTTTCTTTTACTCCTTTTTTTATAAAAAAGTATGTTGATGACATTATTTTGGCACTTCCTCGAGAAGGCCTTGATGAACTTCTGGATACATTTAATAGCTTTGATCCTAATATCCAATTCACAATCGAAATGGAAGACTTCGAGAATTCCGTACCTTTCTTAGATACAAAATTTATTCGTAACAACAATATAATAATTATAGATTGGTACAGGAAGCCATGCAGCTCTGGTAGATATCTTAATTATCACTCCTACCACAAACATTCCATGAAAGTGAATTTGGTTAAACACATGAATCAGAGAGTACTCAGAATTTCAAATAATGTTTTTCATAATAAAAATCTTAATATTTTACTTAACCTTTTCTTGGATAACTCTTATCCAAGACCTTTATTGAATAAGATATTATTCAGCACATCTAATGCTGTGGATTTGTTGCATGAATATAGCCATCCTAATTTAGCCCAGACGGATGTTGGAACTGATGTGTCCCCTTCTCGACCGGTTTTCGCTACTTTGCCATATATGAAGGACATAACTCCGAGACTTGCCAGATTGCTCCGTTCATGTGGTGATTTTAAAATTGCTAATAAAACTGTTCTTTCAATCAGATCGATTTACTCTAGAGTTAAAGATAAAGACCCCTTGACTTCACTTACTAACGTGGTGTACAGTATTCCTTGCAGAGATTGTGATAAACAATATATCGGACAGACTTTAAGATCTCTATCTAACCGTATAGTTTCACATAAGAGTGATGCTAGATTACACCCAGAGAGGTGCGCGTTAGCTTTTCATGTAAATTCTCTTGATCATCAGATGAATTATGAGGCGGTGAAGGTGTTAGCGACTGAGTCTAACAAAACGAAAAGATCATTCTTGGAAATGGCTTTCATTTCACAAAACAATAATGTAATTAACAGGAAAACTGATATTGATCACTTAAGTGAGATCTACTCATTTTTGTTGTCCTTAGATACTAATTTTGCACATCAAGTGGTGGGAAATAACTATGTTGCTCCTGACAACACCACCCTTATTACTTTAATTCAATAATAATAATAATAAACTTACTTTGAATGTATTGGTGTTGGTAGATACATTCAAGTAAACAAATAATTAATTAAACCTAATTTTGAGTGTATTGGTGTTGGTAGATACATTCAGATTGGAGAACTATTAAATTACTAAATTACTATATTTATTATTACATATTAATATTTCTGTTCTGTTGTCTTCTCTTTTCTTCCTTTGTGTTAGTCAAAACGAAGTGATGTTCTCTACGCACTCTAAACATAATAAAAATGAGAGCGTTCTCCTAGCTCTGTCTCACATTTTCTTCCTCTCTTCCTCTTTTCAACAATATTACATCTTCTCATTACACCAATTGTTAGCCCTACAGCTGCCATTACGAAAATAGTGGCATTGTCCCACAGCTCATTATTGACGTTGGTAACACTGTTTGTCTCTTGTCACATCCCTTTTGGAGGCAAAATATATCATTTCCTCGCCGGCGTTTAGTATGGTGACACATGAAGATGAAATCAATGGTTTTATTTTATAAAATGCTGCGACAATTACAATTGTTGCTATGACACGATTGATTAGGCCGTTGGTTCAATTCCTACTTGAATATTCCACAATTTACGACTTGTAGTTTACGATTTTACATCTTTATGGAATATAACCTCACTTCGGAGGTAAGTACACACGTGGTTGTGAATTTCATTTTTAATTATTCTCTTTGTCCACAGTATTTAACTGTTGTTTTTTCATTCTAGTTTCCCTGATGATGAGGACAAACATCCTCGAAAGCTTGGCCATTTTCCGCTAAGAGTATATCTTTTCCAATTCTTTGCTGCAATCCCCAATATTCACTAGTTTTATTCCTAACTAGTCAGCAAAGACTATCTTTCTTATATATATATATATATATATATATATATATATATATATATATATATATATATATATATATATATAAGTTTTGAATGCTTGTAAATTGACCGCTATTCATTATTAAACAACGTCAAATGGTTATTGTCTAGCATTATTCGAGGACACACTGTATACAACACTGGTCTTCGAATCAGGCTAAATAATTAACTACTATCTGACACTTCGATATACGTGTTCGAAGAGAATAGATATCTCAACGAAACTTGTGCGTTAGAGCCGGTTTTCAGTGTTTCACGATACCAACCCTCACATAAGAAGATACAGTCCATTTATTAGAAGGGGAAGGTTGCAACCTTTGGATGAAGTCAGGAGAAAAAAGGTAAGAAGTAATCCTTTGACGATTTTAATTCCTAATCGGTCAACTTTTCTACCTAAATTCAACATTTTTTTTGGTCACTTCGTCGGATTTAATGTTTTCTCATTTCAAATTTCATAAGTTAGAATAATAATATTTCTATTATTTTAAAATAAATAATAATTTTCGTAATTTTTAAACACGTAAATTTATTAATACTGAAGGTCAATTGGTATTGGCACTCTTAATTTTTTGCTCCGAAACAATTATTTTTTTGCTAATTACAGTAAATTTATCGATTAGTTTGGAACTTAAAGGCAATCTTTATCTATTCCGAACAACGGTAACACTATATACAGTTTGTCTCACACTTATTTAATGATATTTAAAAATAAAAAGAGATATTGTTAATTGTGTATTAGTATACGTATTGAAATAACGTTGCGCTCTTTAATGTGACTAGCATATTTCTCGTTTATAGTGGATATTTCAAGCCAATATTATTTGTTTTATTTAATAAAACATCTCTTGATAATTTAACTCCTCTTTTAACGTTCTAGTTTTAATAACTGACGTTTAACTCTCGATGTAATAAATAGTGGATTGAATACAAAAAAGATTATTTTACCGAAATTTTAGTTGAATTTTTATTCAAGGATTATTTTTGAGATTGAATTTGAACTTTTTCAATACATATATCGTTATCAGTAAGAATAAACATTTCTAAAAAGGTTACTTTGGGATTTTTTATCAGAAATAGAGCAATTTTTCTTCTTTTGTTTAATTGTTCACTTAGCTTTGGATTCTTTCTCCTTCACAAATAAATAAAAAAATGGCTGCTAGGTTGCGTCAAGCAAAAACACTGAGGGAATCTGCGGTGGATAGAATTTCAATTCTTTATAATCTGGCAGAACAAGCTAAAATTTACAAAAGTGTCCATAGTCATTTTAAAGCTCGATCATCAGAATTAAAGTCTTTTCACAGTGAATTCAATATACAACACACTGCTATTATTACAATGTTGTCTGCAAGTGAAGACGCCGACGTAGGTACGGAAACACTTCTTCGTCAACAAGTGGATGACCAATATCATTATATATTGACGATTCATTCTGAATTATTTGATACTGCTTCGACTTCTGATAACAAGAACCAAACCTCTACAGTCAAGTTACCTAAACTTAATATTCCAGTATTTTCTGGAGACATGAAATTGTGGCCTACCTTTTTTGACTTATATAAATCTCTAATTCATAATAACACATCTCTCTCTAGCGTCGAAAAATTTAGATATTTAATTTCATCACTCTCTGGTGAAGCTCTCATTCTCGTTAAAAATATCAATCTTACGGAAGACAGTTATGAGGTAGCATACAAAAAATTAGTAAAACACTTCCAAAATATTCGTGCATTAGCTACGTTCTATTGGGATCAAATTTATAATACTCAGAAAATAAATTTAGAATCTCCAAAAGCGCTGAGGCAAGTGTTGGCACTATTTTTCGATAATTTAGAAGCTCTTAAAAATTTGGGATTGCCGGTGAACGATTGGGATTTTATACTTTTTCAGATGTTTAGCAAAACAATTGACTCTAAAACGCTTCATCGTTTCGAACGAGAAAATCCCTGTCCATCCTCAGATATTCCAAAATACGATGATTTGTATAAGTTTCTTGAGAAACAGTGTGATGCATATGACTCGGTGATATTGATACACGCCCCAAAGAAAAGTATTTCTTCAAGTAACAAATCTGCGTTCATAAAAACTGCACTCATTAATACAGAACAAACTAAATGTGCTCTATGTAAGTCGTATCACTCAATATATAAGCGCTCTACTTTCTCTTCTAAAACGCCTAAAGAGAGATTTGAGTTATCTAAACAGCATAAATAGTGTACTAATTGCTTAGGTAGTAAACATTCTACCAACAATTGTAGTTCCAGTAGTGGATGCAAAATCTGTCAGAAAAGGCATCGTACCCTGTTACATTTTGATGAGCCAGGTTCTAAAACTAGCGGTGTTGTAGGCACTACCTTTCCCTCAATTTTTACTAAAGAATCCAGTTGCCATGACTCAATACCGGGTAGTTCTGCTACTGTCTTACATACCTCAGTCTCTTCTTGTAATTTATTGCCTACTGCTCAGGTAGAGGTGCTTGATTCTCGTGGACATTTTCAAAAGGTTAAAGTATTAATTGATGGGTGCAGTCAAGTGTCTCTTATTACTGAAAAATGTGCTAAAAGATTAGGTTTACCTCGATTCGATACTCCTATGCAAATTGGTGGAGTAGTGGATAGTGGAACCTTTTCCCGCAAGTCCATCCATTGTACCTTAAAACCCCTTGGAAAGACAGTCCCATCCTTTAATATAGATGCTCAAATATTATCCAAAATTTGCAATAATATGCCAGTTCATTCCTTTTTTACTGATTCATTCTCTCACACTGCTAATTTAGATCTGGCCGATGAAACGTTCAATATCTCGTCTTCTATAGACATGTTGCTCGAAGTTGACGTGTTCTCAAAAATATTAAAACCTGATAAAATTCAAGGAGCAGAAGGTGAACCGAGTGCTGTAAATACGAGTTTTGGATGGATTTTAATAGGTAAAATGAATGTTCCTCACAAAATACTCGTTCATTCCTTTCTATCGTCATGCCTTACTTCTCTAGATTCAACTCTACAAAAATTCTGGGAACTCGAGGGCATCCCTCCATCTTATCAAATATCGGACAAAGATAAGAAATGTGAAAATATCTCCCAAGAGTCTTACATAAGGTTAGCTACTGGTCGTTTCGGTGTTTCTCTTTCCTTCAAACGTCCTGATCCATTTTTTGGGGATACTAGAACACCTGCTCTTAAGAGATTAAAAGCCATGGAACTGCGTCTTCTAAAATATTCTCAGCTGTATTCTGAATATAATGACTTTATGAAAGACTACTTGTCCACAGGCCATATGGTCCGGGTAGAACCTCCCTCGTTATTTGAAAGGATTTACTATATTCCTCACCATTGCGTAAAAAATCCTAATAGTAATACAACTAGACTCAGGGTTGTTTTTGATGCTTCTTTCAAATCTCCTATGGGGATATCTGTAAATGATTCTCTTCTTGCCGGTCAAAAGTTGCAAAAAGATATGGTAGGAACTTTACTACGATACAAACTGCATCCCTTTGTTTTTATCGCCGATATCAAACAAATGTACAGGCAAATCTTAAAAGCGGAGAGGATCAGAATTATCAAAGGATTCTCTGGCGATTTTCTCCCCAAGATCCTGTTCAAGATTTTAAGCTTACCACTGTAACTTATGGTGCATCATCGGCTCCTTTTCTTGCTCTTCGAACTATTAATCAGTTAGTTCACGAAGAAAGAAAATATTTTCCTCAAGCTGCAACCTCACTTTCCTCAGATATTTGTATTGATGATGTCATAACCGGTGCTTTTACTATAGAAGAAGCGAAGCTTTTGCAGTTTGAATCAATTTCCATGTTAGCTGAAGGGGGTTTTGTCTTAAGAAAATGGGAATGTAATCATCCAGACTTAATGCAAAATTTACCTCCTGGCGATTGTCAACACCCTCTTTCTTATTTTGACTCTCATGATTTTGTAATTAAAATCTTAGGTCTAAGGTGGAATAACTCTTTAGATACGTTCTCTTATGAAGTTCAGCCTCTCTCCAGGTCTTGTTCTAAACGTATAATTCTCTCGGAAGTGGCTAGGATGTATGACCCAGTTGGTTTCCTAGCTCCTTTCTTTTTTTGCCAAGTATATGCTCCAATACCTCTCGAGTTTAGGCTTGGACTGGGACGAAATTCCTCCCCAAGATCTAATTGATAAATGGGCGCAGTACAAATCTAAGCTTCCGCTCCTCTCACAGATCAGTATACCCCGTTGTTTACCCACGAAGTTTATTTCGTGCGAATTGCATGGCTTCTCTGATAATTCAGAAAAAGGCTTCTCTGCGGTGACCTATTTTAGGTTTACTGGTACAGATAACACCTCTCAGATTTAGTAATTAGTGCCAAAACTAGAGTTGCTCTACCTAAAATCCTTTCAATACCGCGGTTAGAACTGTGTGCAGCAGTTTTGTTACCTGATTTCATAGACTTTATACTTTGTTCCTTCCCAATCAACCATACCACGTTACCACATGTGTACTACACGTTGATATTTGGTGGATTCTTAGTGTAGTACGAATATCACCCGAATAAAACGTAGAAATAACGATAGCTCAGCAATGTGTTTAAAACATTGTATTTCGAAACGTGCATTATATGTGGATATTTGGTTACATTCTTAACTTAGCTAGGAGGAACCAAAATCTAACGTAGAAAGTAAATCTCTGTAAATACCTAACGTCGACGTTGTATTTAGAAATGTGTATTACACGTGGATAAATAAAAAATGAATCGTAAACGAATAAAACAAATATGAATTTGAGCTAATTGGAACAAATATTGGATATATGCTTGGTAGGTGGAGTAGAGGAGACACCACCAACAATTCGACTTTGTGATTTTAGTATGTAATAGGTGCATTGAACTCTCCAAATCTAGTTATAAAATATAAAAATAGAAGTTTTCCTTTCTTCAACTTCAAAATAAAATATAGATTCATCCATAACGTCATCAGCGAATTTTCAGTTTCACAGTAGGTAGCTTTGGAACACATGGTCGCCAGTGTAGAAAACTTTGTGTTGTCACTTGTCAATTCTGTCCTAACTCGTAACCTATTTTTCATTTACAATGTCCATGTGTTTGTGTCTTTATATTTTGGCGGTTTCCTTCCTCAATATGTCGTACGTAATTGTGGAATTTAGTAACCACGAGATTGGTGTAGTATATACTAAATGGTTCACCCCAGAGAAAACTCAAGTTTATTGGCCCCCATATAAGGATTCTTTCTACTTTCGGAAAGCATTGGGTCGAGGAGAAGAACCAAATCAAAATTGGCCAAGGTACCCTATTAAGAAGTTGTTATATGAAACAGGTAACTAATAATACTTACTCTACACTTCTAAATTATTATTTATCACTCACGGCATTTTTTTTCTACCGAGTTGGATTGTATTGTTCAGTTAATATTTTAATCAACTTAACTCGATTTTAGACAACTTGGAAAAAGCTATCAAAAAACAGCAAGAAGCTGAGTTGACGTCCAACCTATTCTCTGACGAAGACATAGCACAATCTAGCCACTCAACTAAAAAAAGAACCAGGCAGATACATAAAAAATATATTAGTAGCAGTGTAAGTGAATCCGAGCAAATAGTAAAACGGCCTCCTAGATTAGACTGTGCTCAGTTAAGTCAAACTGGTAAGTAAATATTTAGTGATTTTTTGCTCAAAAATTTCATTATTGGTTAAAAGTAAGTACAAGAATATCATTGTCTAATTAGATAATGCTAATCTAACTATACTTCCATTGTTTTGTAGAATAGGTATGTTATATTTTTAAAACAAATTATGATAAAACCCTTATTTTTATGTTTAAGCAAATTCACAAAATTTGCTAAGGACACCAACTGTAGTATTGGAAACACATTCTAGAACCACGAATGAAGTAATATCAAATGATAGTGAGTTTCAGTTTTAGAAAATTTTATATTAAAATTGTCAGTTGTCCAGTTTATTAAAAAAATTCCATATTTCATTACCAGGTATCTTTTGAAATTATTTATAACTATTGTTCTAGAATTTGACTGCATTTTGACACATTTAGTTAAAATTGAGCAACAAAATAACCAAACTTTGGCATTGTTACGGCAACAACAAACGGAATTTGTTATTGGTGCAATTCCTGATTACATCAATGAATTACCTTCAAAGACAATTGAAGAATTGAACAATTTTGAAACAAAACTTTCATCAGAGGAGTTATTTAAATCATTGGTGAATAATAAGTTAATTAGTGTTTTTAAATGAAACTCAAGGTCTCTAGTTAATTCCACAATATAATACAAGTTATTGAAAATTCTAAAAAATTGACAATTGTTTCGATAAATCAATATCATCGAAACAATTGTCAATTTTTTAGAATTTTCAATAACTTGTATTATATTGTGGAATTAACTAGAGACCTTGAGTTTCATTTAAAAACACTAATATGAGCATATTCCACGAAGTAAGGGTCGAGACAGTCAATTTCAATAAGTTAATTATTTAAGAGTTTTGTATAATATCATGTCACCTTTTTTAGGTTATCAATTTATCACAAATTGGGGGTAACGGAACTGTAACTCGAACAAATAAAATTTTGCGCTTCTTGTTAAGAGATGATCTAGCATGTGGATATAATTTTTGTGGACATAATGCTAAACAGCCATTTTTTAAGTTGAAATTAAAGGATGCAATAATTCGTAAGTATTAAACCAACTTTTGACCTGCTATATAAGAAACTTTCCAATGTTTGATCATTTTGTTATCAATTCTTTAAAATTAAACTGTGATAGAGAACAGGATTGCATGCTTTTTAATCAAGAGTTTTATTGTAACAACAAATATTTTCTCTCTTGTTTCAGAGTCTGTTCAACATAAGGAAAAATTAGCAACAACACATGATATCGAACAGTGCATAAAGAACTGGTTAAAGTATGCTCCAAAGCGTCTACAGATTTCAAATAAAAATAAGAACAAAGAATAAAGTACACTCTGTGTCTATCAGTACAGCCTTTGGAAGGTAGGTGTGAGGCAGGTAATTTATTAATCAACAAATATGTTCAGAAAAAATAAACTTAAAAAAGTTGTTTCCAAACGGCAACTGAGTAGAAGAATAAGAAATCAGCTTCAAACAGAATTAAAACAATTTAACAATCTTGAAGATAATTCAATGAATGAAAATGCAAGTTTTATCAGCAACAGTTTTTTGAAATTAATGAGTACATAAGTGTATCTGAAATAGAAGATGATGCACAAAATGTAACTTTGGGGTCAGAATTTAGTGGTTTAAGTGCAGTTGTATCGAATAATGATTTACAGTTGTTAAATAAGGATGATGTCAATAATTTAAATTTGAAAGAAAAATTAAAAAAATGGGCTATTTCTGAAAAAATTTCACATACTGCGGTTACTAGTTTGCTACATATCCTTCATGATTATCATTCAGAATTGCCATTAGATTGTCGAACATTATTAAAAACCCCAATACAGATTCAAACAAAGCATGTGGGAAATGGGGAATATATTCATTTTAATTTAAAAGTCACTTTAAAACAAATTTTGGAGAAAAATACAGCTGGATTGCTAACTAACGAAATATTCCTCAATTTCAATATTGATGGTTTACCTCTATTTCACAGTTCAAGCACGCAATTTTGGCCTATTTTATGCATTTTAAAAAATGGGAATATCAATTTCGATCCATTTGTAGTAGGATTATTCTGTGGTACTGGTAAGCCAACCAATGTTAATTTATTTTTGGAAGATTTTATAAAGGACGTTTCAGAACTTCTTACTCATGGAATTGAACATAATGGCATTATATATACTGTTAATACAGAAGTTTTATCTGTGATGTAACAGCCAAAGCATATATTAAATGTGTGAAGTCTCATGGTGGTTATTCCTCCTGTGACAAATGTACAGAATATGGGAAATATATAAATGGAGTTGTTTTACACAAACTAAATGCACAACTAAGAACTGATGATTCGTTTGGCGAACAGGCTGATGAAAATCATCATGTAGGCATCTCCCCTTTGACAAAACTGAATGTGGGTTTGGAGTCACTTTTTGCAATAGATTATATGAATGCAGTATGTCTTGTGTGATGAAAAAACTTCTTAATTCTTGGATTGGTGGCTGCTTGAATGTTAGACTCCCATCTAGAATTGTTAGTGCCATATCTAACCATATGCTATCTTTGAGAAATTGTATTCCTGTTGAAATAAACAGGAGACCTAGAAGTCTCTCAGATTTACCACGATGGAAAGCCACTGAGTTCAGAACTTTCTTATTGTATATAGGTCCAATTGTGTTGAAAAATATTGATATTGCAGTATATGAACATTTTCTTTTATTACATAATAGTATTTCAATTCTAGGTAATCCAGAATTCATTGAACACTTTGGAACAAATTTTACAAAAAATCTTCTACATACTTTCGTTGCCCATTGCAAAAAATTATATGGCTTGGAATATTTTGTATACAGTATTCATATTTTAATTCATTTGAGTGATGAAGTAAAAAATTTTGGACCACTTGATTCTTTCTCAGCTTTTCCATTCGAAAATGATTTGGGACAAATAAAGAAATTAATCAGAAGTCCCAATAAACCTTTACAACAAATATACAGCAGGCTGGTTGAAATTAATTCTGCTGCTGTTAAAGGTCATTCTACACTTTTGACATCTGCACAATTTCTTAATGAACACCTACAGGGGCCAATCCTAAATATGACGACCAGCAGCTGCATTCAGTACAAAAAGGTAATTTTGCCACATTACACTTTAACTGTGAACTCATATTCAATAGCTGATGGTTATTGTATAATATCTGGAGGTGTGGTGATAGAAATTCATAATATACTTAAAAGTCGTAAAACTAACAAGTGTTTACTGGTAGGAAAAGAATTTTTGTTTAAAGAAGCATTTTACAATTACCCATTTGATTCAAATCTTCTTCATATATATGTATTGAAAAGTTTATGAGAACTTAAAATGTGGACATTTGAAGTCAAGAATTTGCCATCAAAATGCACAGTATTTCCTTTTTCTGAAGGAATGTGGGTTTCATTTCCATTAATACACACTATATGAATATAGTCTTTTTTACAAATTTAAAAGATTGACATTTTTCTCATTAAAGCTTGTAACGAGGTTTTCGTTACTAAAAGGTTATTTTCTGTCGCTGATTATATTTATTTTATATTATATATCACCCGTTATGTATTCTGGCCTCCGTATAAAAATTATTTTGTAATTTATGTCGCCGAGTATATATTTATTTTATATTATATATCACCCGTTATGTATTCTGGCCTCTGTATAAAGAATTATTTTATAGTTTATGCGCCGAGTATGTTTTTATTTAATATCGCCGAATATATATATATATATATATATATATATATATATATATATATTTATATATATATATATATATATATATATATATTCATTTATATTACGTATCCCCATGATATAGTCTTTTCCCTTGTATAAAAAACCATTTTTAGTTTATGCCGCCGACTGTATTTTCATTTGATAGTTTATGTCACCGAGTATATATTTAATTTATATTATGTATCACCCGTCACATATTCGTTTCTTTGTTTATAAATCATTTAAGAGTTTATGCGCCGAGTATATTTTCATTTTATAGTTTATGTCGACGAGTATATATAATCATTTGTATATTTACTTATAAGTATTGTAAAGTAATTGCAAATCTCCGTGAACATTTTATTTTGTTTTATCCCCTGGTTTCGGGGTAGAACCGATTGTTGTAACAGGATTAATAGTTATTCAAAATTTCGACATTTTTATTTCTTTCTTATCTATTTGCGATGGAGAAATCGTTTTTCCTGGATAGAGTATTCATTTCGATTTTAAAACCCAACATTTGAACACGATACAATAATAAAGAGATATGATATTGCGCATCCGACGGTCACGTGGATGACGTCACAGGTGAGAAGTAACCATTAAAACCCTTCCACTTTCATTTAGATTGTTACTTTTGTTGAAGTAAATCGTTATTATTTTATTGTAAAGCTGGTGTTATTGGGTGCTATTTAAGTTCACAGTAGTTTTTTGTGTTACCTAAACGAACAATGAGGTGTGCAGTGTCGTTATGTAAAACGTATAATCAATGTAAATATTTCACTAAAGGCACCAGGTTCTTTCGATTTCCAATGGATGCCAAAATTTACAAAAAGCTTGTATAAATACCTGTAAACTCAACGACAAATTTAGTATAAAATATGCCAGGGTTTGTAGTAAACACTTCTTAGAAGAGAATTATGAAAGAAACTTGAAATCTGAAATTTGTGGTCATTTATACTCAGCAAGAAATCAAAGAGAATTGAAGGCTGACGCAATACCAACATTAAATTTGCTGAAATCATTTAATACTTTTATACAAAATAGAAAACTACGATTAGCACAAAGAAATATGTCAAAACTTCTCCAAAAAAAGTTATTTGGTCGTTAAAAAGTAATTGAGTGGTAAAAATGTTATAGTTTGGGGAATGTAGTTAGTTGTTTAGTTTTTGTAAGTGTTTATTCATTTGTTATTGTATATTTTCCAACAGTAAGAAGGAAGGTGATGGGACTAATTGTAGTCAGATAAAACACTGTTCCTCTGGTCAAACAGATCAGAAATCATTTCATAGATCAAGGATTTATTATTAATAGAAAGGAAATAAATAAAGAAATAATTGATAAACTTATAAATGGTATTGACGATTCAAACTGACCTCAACATTACTAATAAAATATCGTTGGAAAGTATTAATATAAAAGGTGCAGATAGACAAAAAGTCAAATATGCGACAAAGCTCTTTTCCCATACAAAATCGAGAGCAATATATGAAATATTTATTTTGTTCCTGTTTAATAAAGTGACTTGGTTATTATAAATGTTGTTTTATTTTTTCTCAAATGAATCTAATAAATAGATTTTTCAATAGATGCTCGATATTTATTTCAAATAGTATAATTCAACGCTTTCAGTAACAAAACCAATTACGAGTATAATAAAATTTGTAATTACTTCAATTAAATTAAATGTTATTCAGTGTTGTATTTCTGAGTTTTATTCACAAATTCTACTTTTTTAATATAACTTGATCCAACAAACTGATATATTTCATTACTTTCATGTATCTATAAGAAAAATTGAATCATAAAATATTCACACTGTTATTATATAAACTAAATATATATCATTTGAGCAACATAAATATACACCTACATTACTTAATTCTCTACTGTATGTGCTTAAATTTAAAGAAACATATAACACAATATAATTACATACTTAAAAATGTAATCTAAATATATATAAATCTCGTGTCACAATGTTTGTCCTCAATGGACTCCTAAACCACTTAACCGATTATAATAAAATTCGCACACCATGTGCAGTTCGATCCAACTTGAGAGATAGGATAGTTTAAATCTCAAATTATAGTCGCAATTTTAATTTATTGCTAATTATTTGTCTGTTATTAGTCACTATTCACAATTATCTGTTAAGTCCAAATGATTCTAACAGATGTCGATACCTTTCGACTGGGTTGAGTAAGTAATCAATAGATGGCGCTGCTATGGTAAATCTACGAACGTGTCATATAAGCTACATTTTAACAGCATAATTACCACGTGTTGTTGACGCTATAAAATTAATTGAACTTATTTTGTAGTGAACGAAATACCGTATAATTCAGCTAATTATTTGTCTGTTATTATTTGACATTCACAATTATCTGTTAACTCCAAATGATTCTAGCAGATGTCGATACCTTTCGACTGGGTTGAGTAAGTAATCAATAGATGGCGCTGCTATGGTAAATCTACGAACGTGTCATATAAGCTACATTTTAACAGCATAATTACCACGTGCTGTTGACGCTATAAAATTAATTATATTTATTTTGTAGTGAATTATTAAAACGAAATACCGTATAATTCAATTATTTCCACTTTTTAAATTTTTGGTGTTAGCATAGCCGGCCACGTGTTACTTAGACTGAAGTGTAAATTGAATTCATATTATAATGAAGATAATACAGTGAAATTAATCCTGTTTTTTACTTATTTGTGCTTCATTGATCAAAACTTTATAATTTAATTTGAATATATGTAGTAAGAAGTTTAAAGGAAAAGTGGTCCTGCTGCCACGTATTCCGATGATACCATCAGATTCTACCATACCCTTCAAAAGGCTACAGTTTCCAATTCGTTTAGCTTTCGCCATGTCTATAAATAAATCTCAAGGTCAAACAATGTCCATTTGTGGTTTAGATTTGGAAAATCCATGTTTTTCTCATGGGCAACTATATGTTGCGTGTTCACGTGTTGGGAAACCGTCGAATCTATTTGTGTTAGCTAAAGACAGGTTAACCAAAAACATTGTGCACCGATTGGTGTTAAATTAAATTGAAAGTATTTATAATTCAAAAAAATAGTTTAAAAGTTTAAGACTGTCTGCCTTGCCTACCTCATTCATGAGTTTAAGCGTCACATGTTATTTACTGTATTATACTGTAATATACTTATATTTGTTATAAAATTAAATGGAAATAATAAATCTGATAAATTTTTATTTTGTACCTATTGATTTCTGCTTAATATCAAGTGTAAGAACATTTTAATCAATTGTGTTCAACGTACTTCCCCTTCAAATCTCAATCCAGTGAATTTGTATACCAACATCAACATTTTCGTCTTTGTTCGTAAATAATTTCATTGTACTAAAGGGTTATAGTAGTAGAAAGTCAAATAAGGAGATCACCATATTTTTTTACAAATACCATCTGTGTGAAAATGCATAGTGGACTCCGTGACTGATGTTCTCTTATTGTTCCTCTTAGATTGTTTACTATAATGTAATATAACAAAAACTTTAGCCACAGCAACGCGTGGCTGGGTCAGCTAGTATAATAATATATTTAAGTGTTAAAATATATTTTACAGGCACAAATCTGTTATAAATTTAAATGTACACTAACCTGTGACGTCAGTTGCGCGAAGTTGACCGAATTGGGACTATTAAGTATCATATCTTTTTTTTATTTGTATCATGACATTTGAATGTACTGGTCTCCCCACTGCAACGAGGTAGATATTGGTAGATGCGCGCATGGCCGAACTAATCGAGAGGGAGGTGGAACCGTAAGGTTGGACGGCAGGTAGATTTTAAAATCGAACAGAGAGTACCGAAGTGCCAGCCGACAGAAGCAGAAGCGAACATTGTTCATCGTCCGCCGTAAATTGCTTAGCTTTGTTTTGCAGATTTTCTTATTGAGTTTTTTTCCGCGCTGTAAAAAAAAATTTTCTTGGTAACTTCGTTGCTGTGAAGGTAAGAACTTTTGAGTAATAAAAATCCGAAAACTAAATAGTCTTTTCCATTTTAAATTTGGAATATTCACGCAGTTGATTTTATTTTAAATTCTCGATAATTTAGTCGCTGTAAAGGAGTTTTTAGTAATAATTTATCCGAAAATATGTGGTCTTCTCAATCATCAATTTAAATATTTATGTAGTTGATTTTCATTTTAAAATAAGTTGGAATATTTTGTACATTGGAGTGTGGTAAACCATTTATATATCGCATCTGATTTAATACCTTTCCCGATTTTCCTTTTTCGTAGGTTTCTTGATATTAGTTCCGTTCTTAATTACCTTTTTCTTCGATTTTGCAAGGAAAATTCCTGATTGAAATATCCGTTTGCGCCAGGCATACATAAACGCTAGGGCTCCCGGATATTTTAAATCTCGAATTCCCAGTTGCAATACTTTTCCCGAGTTTCCTTTTAGTGAGTTTGGTTGATATCCGTCCCGTTCTTTTTAATACCTTTTTCTTCAATTGGTAGGGACAATTCGTGATTGAAATATCCGTTTGCGCCAGGCATACATAAACGCTAGGGCTAGGGATATTTTAAATCTAGAATTCCCAGTTTCAATACCTTTCCCGAAGTATCTTGTAAATTTAGAATTACCGTTCTTTGATAACTTTTCCGATTTTAGGGAGAATCTTGATTGATTCTAGAATTCCCCGTTTTCATTACCTTTCCCGAATTTTCTTTTAGTGGGTTTTCTTGATACTAGTTCCGTCCTTTGATGCCTTTCTCGATTTCGTTAAAATTTTAGTGAGTTATTGACAATTTAAGTCTAGAGCCCCGATCCCTAGTATTGTTTTCCCGATATGATAGTTTTCTTTTTAGTAACGCCTGACCCGTTCGTTGCATAAGAGTTTATCAAATATTTGAATGAAAAGACCATTAAACTTAGAATAGTTTTGTTTGCTTTTTACCGCTTCTTTTCTTTGCATGTACGCTATTTTATTATTATAAACCACTCTCGCTTATGACCTGCCTGTTTCGTCGCTAATAATACATATGTGCTTTTGAGAGTATTGTTTATTTTGTATATATAACGGCTGGGTAGAAAGTATCATTGTAATAAAACTGAAATAAACCTGATTTTAAACCACTCTCGCTTATGTCCTGCCTGCTTCGTCGCTAATAATACATATGTGCTTTTGAGTATTGTTTATTTTGTATATATAACGGCTGGGTAGAAAGTATCATTGTTATAAAGCTGAAATAAACTTGTGTTTTGTTTTATTTACCTATTATAGACTAGTGCTTCCTTATTGTAGAGTAGTTGTTTGGCAGCACGAATTTTAGCTTCTCCGTAGTGTGGATCAGGATAATAATATTTATTTCAGGACTAGCGAGAACGTTTTTTATATATTTAGCAATAACCTCCCAAATTTTGACGACAATAGACCCCTGGAATTTACCGTACCTCCATCTGAGGCTATCTGGAACTCTAGACGAGTGAAGTCGAGGGGCCGTGGAGACAACCACGTTAAAAATCTGGCGCCCGAGAAAGTGTAAGGTTTCAAAGGTGTCAGAATTGACGTTTCCGATGTGTTAATAGGTAGAGCAAGAGGCCTCTACCGATAAATCACGCGCGGTGCGGCGCGCAGACGTCGCCTAGGGAGGAAAACGCGTCACAAGCTGTGTTCTGTATTCTATCATACCTATACGAAACAAAATATGTTTTCAGTTTTATTACCTATTTTTATAATTCTTTTTATTTTATTTTTTTATTGTTTACTGCCTCACACCTAGCTTTTTTTCATGAATATATTTTTTTTTATAAATATATTGTTTTTTATAAATGTACTATTTTTTTTGAATACTTTTTATATCTTTTGCAAAGTTAACATCGCATTTTTATGTTTAACTGTGTATATAAATATCAATTCTCTATATCACTTGAATGTATGAAAAAGAATGCAGGCCGAATGTAGAATCAACCAACACTAAATAGATGTGAGTGGAGAGAATTGGGAGTGGCCTGTATCTAGAGAGAATTCATATCTATATATATAAAAGAAAGTCGTGTTAGTTACTCCACTTATAACTCAAGAACGCCTGAACCGATTTAGCTGAAAATTGGCAGGGAGGTAGTTTAGAGCCAGGAGAAGGACATAGGATACTTTTTATCCCGTTCGACAGCATTCCCATAGGATACTTTTTATCCCGTTCGACAGCATTCCCATAGGATACTTTTTATCCCGTTCGACAGCATTCCCGTGTGACTTGACATGAAACGTAGGTCACTATAAAACGTGGTATAACAAAAAAGAATCAGACTTGGAATAACAAAACGCAAATGACAGCTATGTAATTGACGTATAATGACAGCTATGTAATGACGTAAGGATGACAATTTGATATTTGTAAGAAATCAATAATAAAACTATTTCTATTAAATAAATAATTAACAATTATAATGTAATGATAGTGCCATTGCCCATTCGTATAAACAGTGAAGTGAACTATAAAACTCGGTATGGTTGAAAATTTGAGTTTTTAGGTGAAGTGTAGTTTAATTAATAATGCCGCGACCAAGACGATCGAATCTTTCCCGACAAAGCCGTGATGCAAGAAGAATACGAAATACTGCAAATGAAAGGAGTGAAGAAGAACAAGAAATTGCACGTAAACAGCGCCGCGATAGTATGGCTCGACTTCGTGCTTCTCAATCACGAGAGCAAATTGAAGCAGCCCGTGAAACAGCTCGGTTGGCAATGCAGAATCGTCGAGCGAACAACAGAGGTCAACAAATAGATAATTTGCGACGCAGAACAAGATATTTATCAAGTGCTGATTTGAATCGAGCAGCGTTTCAATACGATTGCAGCAATGATTACAGCTTGCGTCCTAGCGTTTGCATTGGGCAAATGGACGTAGTTTGCGAGTATTGTGGTGAATTAAAGTTTTCCGGAGAAACGCCTGGATTATGCTGCCTTAATGGTAAAGTGAAATTGCCATTGTTGACTCCGCCACCTGAGCCATTGTATTCATTGCTTTGTGGCGAAACACAAGAATCACGCCACTTTCTTGCAAATACTCAAAAATACAATGGTTGTTTCCGGATGACGTCATTTGGGGCAGATATTATCGAAGAACGAGGATTTAATCCGACATTTAAGGTATTTATTTTTGTACTTATATAGTAATGATAGGAAAATTCAAAGGTGAGGAAGTTCTCATTCCGAGGATACCGATGATCCCAACCGATATGCCGTTTGAATTTAAAAGACTTCAATTTCCGATACGTCTTGCATTTGCCATGACCATCCACAAATCACAAGGCCAATCCTTAAAAGTTTGTGGTTTAAATCTAGAACATTCATGTTTTTCCCATGGTCAATTATACGTGGCATGTTCACGGGTCGGAAGACTATCTGCGTTGTTTGTTTTTGCGCCTGATAATAAAACAAAAAATGTCGTGTATCACAAAGTACTTAAATGAAGAGCAACCTATGTACTAAAATACAGAAATAATTATGAATGATTAATGTAGGTATTTAATTTTTTTTGTATTTTTTCCAATTAAAAAAAAGTCTGCTTATTTGTTGCCATTAAGGCGGAACAAAGTTCGCCGCCGGGTCATCTAGTAAAATATTAAAAGCAAACGTTTAAAAAACGTAACGTAAACTGACGTTTAATACACACTATATACTAACATTTGTTAAACGTTACCTGCACACGGGTTTTCTACGTATTCTCGACCTCGTGGTAGGAGTGGGACAAAACTACGTAATTATACACGTTGGAGTTACGTCGTTAAGTGACGTTACATGGTAGCCCTTGCGACATATTCACGTTTTCACAACGTGTTTTGGTTGACTGGGTTCCAGGGTAAAATTAAAATTGATGAAGTTTCTGCATGGTCTGATTCCATGGTAAACTTATCATGGATTAAATCACCCGCATGGCGTTGGAAAACCTTTGTTAGCCACCGTGTGGCTGCGGATCGTTGGCATTTTGTTCAGACGACTTGTAATCCAGCAGATTGTGCCTCCCGAGGCCTACTGCCGGGACAAATTATCAATCATTCTTTGTTTTTTTGGCCCTCCATGGTTGGTCAACCCAGGGAAGCAGTGGCCAGAATCTTCAATTTCTGTTGTATCTTGTCCTGAAGAAAAACCATTAGTTCTTACTACTTTTGTGTCACTAGATACACTCGACTATCTCCTAAACAAATTCTCGTCACTAAATAAAATAAAGCGTGTTATTGGCCATGCCTTTCGTTTCATTCATAATATAAAATACTCTACCAATAAAATATTTGGCCCCTTTACTGATTGCGAACTTCAAAGTGGTCTTATTTTGATCTTGGTTAAAAGAGTACAACACTTATGTTTCTTATCCGAGATTGAAAATTTATCCAAACCTTTCAGGAAACTAAATCCTTTTATCGATAAGGGTGGAATTCTGAGGGTGAGGGGACGTTTACAGTTTTCAGGATTAGCATATGATCAACAATATCCGGCTATTTTTCCTCGTCAGCACCGGTTAACTGATTTATTCGTAGAAAGTATTCACAAGGAGCACTGTCATCCGGGGCTTCAGCATGTACACTTTCTCATTTTTCAAAATTTTTGGGTTCTCTTCGCTAAACGAGCAATTCGTCGAGTTTTGAACCAATGTCATCGATGTTTCTGACTAAAACCAGTGTCACATGCCCCTTTTATGGGAAATTTACCTCCTCGTCGTATCAACCAAATTAAACCCTTTGCTTGTGTTGGGGTGGATTATGGTGGGCCTTTTTTGGTTACACCTCTTAAGGGACGCGGTATCAAGTCTCAAAAGGCATATATCTGCCTTTTTGTATGTTTTGCAACAAAGGCACTTCATCTAGAGTTAGTCTCCAGTCTCTCTTCTGATGCATTCGTAGCAGCATTACGTCGCTTTGTAGCACGGCGTGGTAGGTGCTCACAGATTTTTTGCGACAATGGCACTAATTTTATTGGGGCTTCTAGAATGCTCAATGAATATATGCAATTGGCTTCGGAATCAGAGGGAATTAAGTTTTCATGTTATCCTCCTTCCGGTCCACATTTTAATGGACTGAGTGAAGCTGGCATAAAGTCTGTAAAATCTCATATTTTCCGTGTCGTAGGATCACAAGTTTTGAGGAGTTTTACACACTCCTAACTCAAATAGAAGCCATACTGAACTCTAGGCCTTTAGGTACTTACTCCGGGTTATTTTCTCATGTTAGAACCAGCCACTGCGGTGCCTGATCCCGATCTCACACATCTAAAATTGAATCAACTGGATCGTTGGCAACTTTTGCAAAGGCTGCAACAAGATGTGTGGAAAAGGTGGCA
The DNA here is from genome assembly GCA_963921935.1 of Galeruca laticollis. Taxonomy (NCBI): domain Eukaryota; kingdom Metazoa; phylum Arthropoda; class Insecta; order Coleoptera; family Chrysomelidae; genus Galeruca; species Galeruca laticollis. The sequence continues at coordinate 62,042,855 of OY998181.1, read as the reverse complement.
CACAGAATACTTAAATACTCTCCAGCAAAGAAATAAATGGTTAAATAAAGAAAATCCACCGAAACCCGACGATTTAGTAATCATTAAAGAGGATAATTCTCCATCCTTACATTGGAAGTTGGGTAGAATTGTAAAAGTGTTTCCTGGTTCAGATGATATCGCCAGAGTGTGGCCAATGTTAAGACCGCTCAGGGTCTCCTTCACAGACCTATGGTAAAGTTATGCCCTTTACCATCTTTTACTGTTCAAGTTAGTTAAAATACTATGCATTTTGGTGGGGGGTATGTTTAGTTTTTAGGATATACTTTAATATATATATATATATATATATATATATATATATATATATATATATATATATAATAATTATATATTTCAATAATTTATAATTTCTTTATATATAAATGTTGTTTTAAATTGTATTAATCTATACTTGACTTGAATTGAATTAAATTACCTTCGGCTAGCTCGGTTCGAATAGATTGTATTATTATCTCCGCTTATTTAAATACAGTCGGAAGCATGAAAACTCCTCCCTTTGAGTTCTGGATGTATATAAATCTATATGTAAGTTCAATTTCAATTCTTTACTTTAAATCTGCACTTTAATATATACCATTAAAATTTAAACTCAGATGAATATCAAATAGACAGAATGAAATACTCAAGTTCTAATAAAATTATTAAGGACATGAATACAAATAAATATGCCAACACTTCTAGAAAAATTGTTTTAATAAATTGTTACGATAAAAAAAATTGTATTCTTATGACATCAAAATTCTCTCATACTCCTGCATTCTATGCAATCCTTCATACAGAATATTTTAGTAGATTGCGTCGGCGCATCAGTACAACGCATGCGCTTCTAGAGTTCCAAACTACACTAACATGCTATTCACAATCCATGCTGTATGTGTGAACTGTTTATACACCTTAGCGTTCTAATAGTCGTTGAAAATTTTTTATATATATTATCAGAATTATAACAACACCGTTACATACATGTTATATTCACAAATTCACATTCAACTTTTTAAAAACAATTTTTATTGAGTTACACAGTTTTATGTTATATAAAAAAGAATTAATAGGTTGAAATTATAATTGAAACTAACTATTTTACATAAAGTCAAAGAATTTATAGAATTTGTTAAATCAACGTCAGCGTTTATTTTCATGGAGAATTCGATGTAGCGTCGTTACTTAATGTGTTTATTTCATAAAAACGCAACGTAGCATCGTTCTCATGAAAATACGGAAATCGTAATGTGATGTTTGACATTGCGTAACATTACTTAAACATAAGCGTTTTTTCCTATATAACAACTCCCCCCTTAATTAAAATTGTTGTTTAATAAACAACAATTTTGAGAATAAAAACCAAAATACATAAAATATAAAATAGACAATACAATATATACAGAGATTTCAAGATTAAAAGGAAAATACGCAAAATACAAAAACAATAAAAATATAAAGGTATACATTAAACCATGAAATTGACAATTTTCGATTTCCACTTCCTCAGAGGCTTCGGTGTCAAGTTTGGGTCTTCTTTTTGGCAGAATGTTATGAATTTTGATAAAAACATCATTTGGTTGGTCCGGAACAAGCTTTCCTGGCGATTTGTTGAATTTAATATTTCTACACTTATAACAGGTGTAGAGGACGATCAAGGAAACGATGAGTGAGATCGTAGTATCTGTGAACCAAGAAATATTTTTCTCAACAAACGGTTTGTTTATGAGTTCATCTAAACTTTTTGAGTATTGGTCCAGTTTGTGTTTTGTCACTTGCAGATCAGCGGCTCTTCCTTTAAGTTTGTTTTTTATTTGAAGAGTTAAAAGTACTTTTTGGTCGTTGCCGGCCATTCTGTAAGCTGTTTTACAAGCATTTATAAAAGTATTTAAGAAAATTTGATTACAGTCATATTCCGGAATTATTGAAAATATTTCGGATAATCTGTAAGGTTCAAGATTTGACGCTTGATCGGTTTGAACAACTGGAGTATTAGCATTGGCATTAGTGTTTGCTGCACTACGTGTTTCAGGCATTTTGCTTTATATTAAAATGATTATATTCAAAATAAAAGTAAATTATGACAATAGAACTTGGTAAAAATAAAAAACAAATTGCAAAATATTAAATAAAAATAAAACGAGATGATTCTTACGTAAATATTTTCATTCCTTCCTTGGCAGCTGAAATCCTTATCCGTGAGCTTTGCTACACCTGGTTAGCAGTTTGCGTGTTCCTGGTGCCGGAGAGACCGTCTGCTTCTTGAAGATCTGGAGCTGGTACTTGAAAATTCCTTAAAAGTTTAGGAACCACCACACTTAGTTAGGCAATCCTTGTTCTAAATGTGTTTAGGAATCCTACTGACTGCGCCACTGTTATATTCACAAATTCACATCAAACTTTTTAAAAACAATTTTTATTGAGTTACACAGTTTTATGTTACATAAAAAAGAATTAATAGGTTGAAATTATAATTGTAACTAACTATTTTACATAAAGTCAAAGAATTTATAGAATTTGTTAAATCAACGTCAGCGTTTATTTTCATGGAGAATTCGATGTAGCGTCGCTCCCATGAAAGTGCAGAAATCATTATTTTTCTGTAACATAATATTTGTGTTACTTAATGTGTTTATTTTATAAAAACGCAACGTAGCATCGTTCTCATGAAAATACGGAAATCGTGATCTGATGTTTGACATTGCGTAACATTACTTAAACATAAGCGTTTTTTCCTATATAACATACATATATCTACAAAATTGTGAGAGATGTGGATAGTGATAGATAGAAAGGTTAAACATGCATCGGAGTGAAATAAGAATTGGAAATTTTATGATCATTTATGAAGCACATGAACATTTAATGGAATAATTTAATCGAACAAGTAAGTACTCTAATAATTATGATAAAACAAAATGCATGGATATCCATGGATATTATATGATTTGCATCATATTATATTGTTCTTGGCCTTTTTATGATTTTATTCTTTGAACGTTCTAATTCTCTTTTATAGTTCACTGTTTATATATATGGAATTCCAAATTTTATAATCAAAAAGCACAGACCTTAGTTCAAATCTTCGGTACCTTCAATGCAGCCAGCGTCTCTAAACTCTTGAAGATCTCTCATCGGAGAGATGCCCCTTTCTGATCACTTCTCGTTTATCACTGTTTAACCAACACTTATTTAATTATTTCTTAACCTTTTTGTATTAATATTTTACTTTTTAACAATAATTTTCTCAAATTTTTAATGGAAGAGATTCATACAGATGCCTCCTCTTCCATACCTTCTATTACACTCCTTTTTGTTTTCAAAATCAACAAACTTTTTCCTTGGAAAATTCATAGCTTACTTATCATTGTTTTTATTACACAAATTGTTAATTATCATGTCTTTTAGTTACTAAATGAAAATATTTAACTTATCTGTCCTGAAAGAATAACACACTTATTTCTGTCTTTGAATATTGTCTTTGGGATTCTATTAAATGTCTTCTTCTTGTATTCCCATTGCAATTTTCATCATAATTACCTTTTTAAGGTATTCTTATTTACATTAGTTTTTTACAAAATCTACTACCTATATTATCGATTGATATATATGTAATTGATTATTTTCGAATTCTTGAAATTTTACTATTTTTTTCATACATAAGCTATTGATTATTTCCAAATTCATTGTTATTGTTCTTCATAAAATAAATAATCAACAAATTTAAGTTGGCAACAAAATCACCAGATTTTATTACTTCCGGTCTATGAAACGTATTTCTTTGTCATATTAATAGGCTGTGTTCCATATATCCTTTCTCAGAAAGCTTTTAACCCTTTCTTTAAATTTTCAACTTTTACTGTAAACACCTGTAAATATTGATAATCGATTATTGATATGAATATTAATTTGTGTTATTTCAGGTTTCACATTATACTAATTTTCATTTATACTGAAACTTATATGGCAGCGTTCAGAGTAATTTGCAACTTATTGACATTGACGTAATCCTGGAATTAATTATTAAGGTAAATTTTTATACTTTATCACCAATGTTATGTTTATAATTTTTATTAATCATTCTTTTAATAACGAATTTTATCAATATCTGACCATATTTTGTCTATTTCATTCTATCTATAGAATTTAGACATGTTTTTTCTGTGAATTTTATAATATGGTTGTGTCTACTGACACATCTTCCGTAAGAATTAGTTTAATAAACTAGGAGACTAGTTCAATATATATATATATATATATATATATATATATATATATATATATATATATATATATATTATTGTAGTTTTTTGTATGAATTTAATTTGCCCGGTATATTTAAGAAAATTATCTAGGTTCAATAATGCCACACAATGCACTTACCTTTACCTCTTCTTACTATTAAATTTTTTTTAATGAGCACTCAGCTTCTCAGAGTCTTGGGTTCATAAGGTTGAATATTCATATGATTTTTCTTTTAGTAATAAGCGCCAAATCTCAATATTGAATTTTGATAAAAAAATTTGTGATCTAAATATTTATATTGTATAAATTGTTACAAACCGGCCCTGCAAATTCTGTTCCAAACCCCTTCTCGAGTTATAATACGCTCCATCAATCCTGCCAACTGATAAATCAAACACTAAGAAATGCAGTCTACATACAATATAATTTGTTCTTCCAAATGGGAAGACTTGTTAATTTATATATTAAAAATACATTATTCTTTTTTACCATCAATTAAAAAAAATGAAATTATCTACAATGATCTTTCACACGAACACATTCGCACAAATGAATTTAGTCTAAATACTTGTAAGTATGCAACTTATTATACGTTATTTACAAATGAACACAACTTAATATTATACACAAGATCACAACTTTATATTCATAAGAGAAAATAAAATGGTGGAAAGTCATACAACACAACACACATTGTCATCACAGTTTCAATATCTAATATTCAATGTACACACGGTAAGTTTTATTTAAAATGAAACTGTTTTTAAATACCTTTTATCATCCGCAGATTATCAATAAATTTGTCGATTTATTCTACTCTCTCTTTGTAGGCTGCTTCGAAAATGTCTGTATTGATTCAAGAATCCATTCAAATCAATTTAATTTCGAAGGCTTTCCATGCATAGATTCTCTTCAAAGATCGTGGAAATTATTTTTCCCACGATACGGAATATATAGACTTTCCAGGATAGTTAAAGCCAATATTCTCTACATATGGTATTACCTCTCTTCAGGAATGCTTTTTGGAGGTTAGTATCACTGTTTGCAAACTTATTTTCAACAATTTTAACAATTCTTATCTTATTTCTAAAGAACAATGTATTTTTTTCTGATTTTTCAATACTACTCGTCAACAACCTTCTTTATCTCCCTAAGCAACCACTTTTTTCTAAACAAGAAACCTTATTTTTCATTAGCCCTCTGTTTATTGAAATCATAAAAATATTTGTAACCAATCAAAATAACTCATAGTAGTTCAGTCAAAAGATTTCATTTTATTATTTAAGATATTAAATTTTTTAATTATAAAACATACTTTTTAACAATTCTAAACTAACAATTCATCTATTTATCTTTTGCATTTTATTAATTCTTAAATTTTTTTTAGCTGTCATGGATTTTTCTCTACCCAGCTGACACATACTTCCAGAAGTCAAAGATTTTATAACCCTAATGTTTTTATATGGAATTTCAACTTTGGGTATATTACAAGAAATATTTCTAGGGCTTCTAAATAGTTTAATGGTATCTAATGAGAATTTAAGATAATGTATAAACATTTAACGATTTCAATTGAAAAGTGGACTCATTCACTTCATAACAGGTGATGTTTTCTTGAAATTTTCTCTTAAATAATTTGAATCCTTATTATATTTGTGTCATGTATGTGTATACAAGGTACATTATAAAGTTTAAAGACATTTCATTTGTTTAATTTAGTTTAAATTTGACTCTCGAATAGTTTTTCCTTCAATAATTTTATACTCGTTAATATCTTAAGTTGTAATTAATTGTGTTAGATATATACAGTGTGTAGCACTATTTTTTCACAATAACATCCCCTAAATTTTGCGTTTATCAAATTTTTTATTCTAGGAAAAATTTTATGAACGCAAATTTTACTTCAAGTACTATATTCTAGGATTGCCTTTCAATTTTACTAATAATACATTTCTTTTTATTTCAGGTTGCTGTTACAAAGATGATTCTGGAATCCTGTGTTGCAGTATCCTCTTCAATTAGTTCTTATTTATTTATAATACTATAATTAAATATGTATACAAATTCTTATTTTATTTTAGGTACACGTTTCATCCAAAGAAATTAGTTTAATAAATCGTGTTATAAATCCATTTTTGAAAATTCTTTAGTGTTCGTTATGCGTCTTATTACTTATACATTTCTCGGAGTCTCTTATTTCGGTACAATTTATTGATTTATATTTCTTGTGCTATATCTTTCTATAATACCATCTTTCAACATGTTTTGTATTTCTAATTCAACCTATTTTCTATATTTGTAAGGTATGGGATATGTTCTTTCTCTGAAGTTCTCTATTCCTCTAACTTCCATTTTATGCACATAGTTCTTTGCCATTCTCATTTCTTTTCCAATCAATCCTTTATATTTCTCTATTAAATTCTTCACTTCCTCTTCATATTCTTTATTTCCACACACTAATTCCAATTCTTCCATATTTCCACTCCATTCTATATTCCATAACTTCTTATTATCCTCTTCAATTACCAATTCTTCCAAATTTTCGTTTCCAAATTCAATTCTATTTCCATCAATTTCTATCTCCATCTTTTCAAAATCAAGTATTACTTTAAACTTTGTTAATTCATCAATTCCTATTACTATGTCTGTTTCCAAATTGTTCACTAACAGTAATTGCATTTCAACTTCTTTCCCATCCTTCAATTGAATCTTTTGTATTATAGACTTATTTACTTCACATAGCTTCTTTCCATTTGCTCCTATCAATGTAGTTTTTGGTATTTTAATTAATTTATATTCATAATTTTCAATGTTTTCTTCTATTAGTTTTGTTTTAATTATGGACGCTTCCGAACCTGAATCTATTGATAATTTTATTTCTTTTGCATTTAATTTCCCTTTAATATTTTTCAATCCCATTATTTCTTATAATTCTAAATCTTCCCCAAATTTTATATATTTCCTTGGATGTTTATATGTTATCACTCTCTCTTCTCTCCTTTGAATACTGTTCTCTGTACTTGTTATTTTTGTTGTTATTTTATTTGAAGTTTCTGTTATAGTTGTTTTTGTTTGCTATCGTTCTTATTATAGTTATTGTTATTTCCTAAATTGTTATAATTGTTGTTTTTTGTTATAATATCCATTTGTATTATATCTGTTAATGTAATTATTTCTGTTGTTCATCATTATCTTTATATATATCCTAATTTCTATCTATGTACAACATTATATTTACATATGTTTTTTTTAACATTATTTGTTAACTATAAACTTCTTATTTACATGTTGTTTTTATATCCCTTATTGACCTTTTACAATTTCTTATTCGTCTTCTAGATTCCAGTCCTATAATACAGCCTTGTTATTCAATTTTATTTTCTTTTCCTAAATTTCGTTTTATCCTCTTCTCTTATTGTTTGAATCTCTTGTATCCTAAATTTCTTTAAATGTTCCACTAAGTCTTTTTTTATTTTGTTATCCCCTATCTCATCAATTTCTCCCAATAAACTCATCAAAATTTGCGTTTCCAATTTCTTCATATTATTATTTCTTCTTTTTATTATTTCATTTCCCATAATACTCTCACTTCCTATCATTTCATTTTTAATTATCCTATTAAAATTTCTTGGATCAATTATCTTTATATTTCTGCCAAGTTTTAATCTCATTTCGAAATTTTCAGCATAAATTATTGTTTCTATATTCTGTCTTATGGTTTCTTCTATTTCTTCCTTAGTCTCTTGTAATATCCTATTCATTTCCTCTAACTTCCAATTAAGTTGTATCCCCTTATTATTATTATTTCTTTTACCATATGTCACTATTCGTTTCAATATATTAACATCTGGGTCTGTTATTTTCCAATAAATCTCTTTTTCATAAATTTTCATGACTACCTCACTTCCTAGATTCTGTAAATTGCTATTTATCATCTCTTTTATTTGTCTTTGTATTTTAATAAATTGTATTTCTTCTGTTTCCTTCTCAACTTCTTCAAACTCCATCACACTTTGTATTTTTACTTCGCCAATTTCCATTTTATTACTTAATTTTTGTTCTATAGTATCATCATTTATATTTTCATTTTGTATCTTTACATCTATTTGAATCTCTCCTTTGAAATCCTTTTCTTTCTCCTCCATTTTGTTAATTCTGTGAATTGTCTATTTCCGTTATTTCTTTAATCCCCTCTCCTCTTATTGCTTGTATTATTTCTTCATTTCTCCCCTAATATTATTCATATCTCCCCTAATATTATTCATATCTCCCTTAATATCATTAATATCTCCCTTAATATCATCCTTCATACTATTCATATTTTCATTTTGTTTATCCATTTTTCCATTTATATCTCTCCTCATATCTTCATTGTTTTGATCCATTCTTTTCATCATCATTTGGAGCATACTCATCACGTCCATATCCTCTTTCTCTTTTGATTTTTGTTTGACCTCTTGTCCTGTTTCTTCTGACAATGGTGCGTCTTCTTCTTCCTGACCTTGTTCTGCAATGTCTTCTTCCGAATGTTCTCTCCCCTGTTCCAAGTATTGTACCTGAAAATCTCCTCTACCATTACTCCTTTCTTCTCTTTCTTCGTCAGACCTACTTTCAACTCCTACCTGCTTTAGATAAACAGATAAACAAGGTGAGAGAAGATATGGAGGATCAAAACAAACATATATACGAAATGAAATTCAAGAAAATGGTATTAAAATTAGAGAGCAGATAGAAAATCAAATAGTAGAACACATTCAAGAATTAGAGAGGGGTATAGAAGAAAAATTACCGGGAACAATTCAAGCAGAAGTAATGAGACAGAATGAAGACATAACTAAAGAAGTGGAAAATATTAAATTCAAGGAACAAATAATAGAAGAGATAATGCAGAATTACCAACAGAAGGCGGAGCAGAAATTTAAGGATTTGGATACAAAGGTACAAAAACAAACAGGAACATGTGAGGAGAGGAACGAATACATTGGCAAAATAGTTAACAAAGAACTTGAAGAAATGAACAGAAAATTACAGGAAAGCATGGAGGAAATGGAATTCAATATTAGGAGAAATGGAGGTGGAGTTATTTATACAGGAAACATGGATATCGGAGTAAAGTTTAATGGGAATATAAACACCATTCATCCAAAGGTGTTTATAAAAATATTAAAAAGCAAACTTAAAGGAATGAGAGACATCATTGAGAAGAAGATTATCATTAGAGGGATGTTATCTGGGCATGCACTATTATGGTTTTGTAACAAAGAGGAAAGCATAAATGATTTAGAAGAATTTGAGAACCAATTCATGAACTATTTTTGGGGTGAGATTCATCAGGCTAATTTTAGGGAAAGATTGTATTTCGGGAAATTTGATTATAATAGGAATAAAAATTTAAATGCATATGCTATGCAACTATATAACATGGCGCAATACTTGGAACCTGTTATGAAGGAGGAGGAATTAGTTTTATATGTCGGGAGACATTTTAATTCAGAAGTGTCTGAAACGATAGCACTTCATAATATTAAAACAATGGACAACTTATCTAGATATTTGCAGAGAGTTGAAAGGAGTGTTCAAAATGGAAATGGTTTTCTCAGATATCAACAAGGAAATGATATACGAAGAGATAATGAAAATGGAAATATAAGAAACGATATACGAAGGGAAAATGGAAATGGTAATTTCAGGAGAGATTATTATGAAGGTAATGGAAATAGAAGTTATGGAAACAGGAACTTTGAAGATAGACGATACCAAAGAAATGGGGAACAATACAGAAATAGAGAGAGGAATAATGGAAACAGATATCCGGAGAACCATAGGAACCAGAACAATTTCGAGAGAAGAAATCGCTATGGTAATAATAATAATAGAGGAAGAAATTGGCAAAATGGCAGAGAAAACCAAATTATCCAGGTACACAATTAGAAAGGGGAGTGTTCAATGTAGAACATGTATATAGATATTATGAATAGATGATGTTATGTTACGAATAATATTTGAAAAAAGGAAATAATAGTCATAAGGATAGATTTAGAATTTAATATTAGGTAGTGTACAAAGATAAAGTAGATATTAGACAGAGTTTTGTTTTCCATTTGGCAGCTGGTGATCCAATTAAATTCATCACGTTTGTTTCTTCAGAACCTAAAAAAAAATAGATATAATATAATATAAAGAAAGATTTATTAGGTAAACTTATAATTAAAACAGTTTTAAAAAATTTGAGTATAGCAAATCAATATGTATAGCAAATAAAGGAAAACAATTTATAAGAAATACTGGCTTTACATAGAAAGAAACTATTAAAAATATAGGATAGAGGGGATAAAATTAAAAATAACTCAAGTATCAAATAGAAGTTCACATTTTGTAAATCAAGGAAATAAGATGTAAGTAATAAAGGATAGGAAAAGATAATAATGAATGATATTGATAAAAATATAGGAGGTAATGTTTGATGTCAATTAGAATTTGGTAGATTACTTGAAAATACATGAATGAATAAGATATTGATATATATATATATATATATATGAATTTAAGAAATAATTAATTATATTGAATAATGATGAATATTGAAAGGAAATATGATATGAGTATATAGAAGAATAAAATATAATGAAATTAAAAAGAAATAAGTTTATATATAAATGGAAGTTAGTCTGAAAATGATAGTAGAGAAGTATTATATTAAGAATATAAATTGACATGATACTAATCAAGTGTATTTTAAGGAAATAATTATGAGACAGTTATTGAAAGAAATAGCTTTTGTAGTAGGAAATATGTGAACGAACATTTGAGAAACAAAGTTAAAAAAATTAAAAAATTAGGATTATGCCATAAAGTTGTTAATTTTTTGTATAAAATAAAATCAATCATTTATAGTAAGAAAATTGAAATTTAAATAAATATCCAAGGTATGCATATCATTTAAATTTAAATTTGAGGGGAATTGAACCAGATATCATAGATATTAAGAGAATTAGTTCTATAAAACTATGTTGCTAGTATGAAAATGTATGAAAATAATATAATTTAAGAGAACACAATTAAAAAGGAAACACTTTTCTTAATTCAAAAGCATATCAAGTAAAGATATATTGAATAATAGCCTATAACAATATAATAAATAAAGAAATTACCTCAATAATAACATAAAATATAGAGATTGCCTAACCAATGTAATGATGTAAATAAAGTTGCCTAAGACGAAGAATATCTTCTGTAACGTGATCAGCTGTTCACCTAAAAAGAAACAATTATATCATCTGCGACCGACAGCTGCTAATGATAATACCTATAAAAAGTAATCCTTCAACAATACCAGCTGAACTTCGTTAAAACCTAAGTCGCCACCTACGACCGTAGGAGTTGCCGCCAGCTCTCGCGGAGATGGGAGGGGTTCAAAATTGTGTTCAAATAAAAATAATGATCTTAATAAGGGCGCCAGGTAAGTTTGCCCCGCGCAACTACCTGATTTTCATCCAACACCTCTAAACTTACCAAATAGGTGCCAATACAAAAAGAATAAAAGTCGTGAATCTCTTAACTACGTTTATTCGACAGCAGCAGTAGTCAATAATGCATGTGAAATAACTAAAAGTCATCAGCGATAGTAAGAAATTAAAAAAAAATTAGCAATAACACTTACCATTAAGCAATTATGGAACCCAGATAATGTTACACAAGGAAAAAAAAATGGTAGCTGTTCCCAAATAGAAAGCACAATATCTATCGTAAGCCAAACAATACCAGTTCAGTCTATAAAATTCGATAAAGCATCTACAAGCATGTACTTGACTTCACAGACTAATTATAAGTTATAAATTATTGGTTATAATTATAAATTATAGTTAAACAAAGATCAAGTAACTCTACATTTACGAAACTACTAACCAATTTACTACAGGCGATATTAATGCATGCTTTAAAAAAATATAAAATAAACAATGTCGCTTGAGCTCAGGCGCATGCGCAAAATCTTGTAATCACCGGTATGTGGAGTAATATTTTAATTGATTAGAAAAGAAATCCGTAGCATTAATTAACGCTTAACAATTAAATAAAGTATACACCCTAAAACGCAGAAATAATTAAACACCTATATGTTTATTTCTTATAATTAAGAGTTTGTTTCGATAGTTTATTTTAATCAAATAAGAATTGACCGTACTATACTTGGTAATAAAAGAAAATAATGAAAACTTGCGTAATGATGATCCCTACGAAGTACGCTACTGATTCCTCGTGTTCAACTTCCAATCTTTGGAACACCACTCCAAGTAGTAAGAACTAGGTATGCCAACAGGAACAGCCCCTTACGTGAACCCTACAGAAAATGTTTTATTTTTTTCAGGTATTCAAAAGACAACAACAAAAATTCTAATTCCCAGTTTGACAATTAGCTAGCACTTTATGCTACGCCATTAAAACCTAAATCTAGAATAATTATTTACTAATTACTTATCAATAACTAAAATGTTAAAATTATATCAAAATTAATGTGAAACTTTGCCAATTTCTCCCAGTGTTTAAATCTACATACAAATGAAAATAAATATCACTTAAAATCGAGTTAAACTCTAATTAAACGAATGTATTGACCTTTTTTTTCCTATTTTTAACTCAATAAAAATGTATAAAAAGGATAGGAAAAAAACGGATAACAACAAAACATGTATTTGCTGTTGAAACGAAAGATATGAATAATAAACAATCACTTACCCTTATGCACGGGGTTACTTATGTAAGACAATCTAAAGTGACTCCAATTACCAGGTCTGATGTAACTGACAGAGACTACTATACTTCAAAGACCGTTCGCTCCTTAAGAGAATCTATTTGTGATAAAAAAAAATAGAAAAATGAGCCGAACAATTTTTCTAGAGTTAGTAATAAACTTTATAGCCAAAGATAGTTTTGGTAGCAGAAAAAAAGAATAAGACAACCAGTACATACCTATTATGAACGGTTCTGATCCAAAATGGTAGTTGAAAAAGTAGATATCCAAAATCCCTTAAAATAGGTTTATAAGTCTGACACACCAAAAATATACAATCTATCGAAAACTACGATGGTCAGACTTATCAAGTGGTTTCAAAATAATTCCCACGAATGGATGATTCTTCAAAATCAAAAGTTTAAAAACCACAACTGGTGTTACACACCATCTACTCCCAGACTACAATTGAGAATGCGTCACGGATGGGTGTCTTCTGCCCTCACGCGAAAGATTTGGTAGGTACTGCCTAGTATTATGCTTCGAGGTAGCTACAAGCGAGCTTCGAGTTTTAGTAGATAGATTCTACTAATTAGGTACCTTGGCCCAAGGTGGCATTGGATGTACCAAATTGATTATTTGCATATACGAATAAAGGTCAGATAGGTCATACGGAATGTCCCAAGAGAATTCTTTTACGGAAATATCAGTTCTTACGTAGTAAGTATAGGAAAAATAAATAAATGATAATAATTTAATTACAATACTTATAACAACTGATGATAATTTAATATTTGTTACCAAAGAAAGGTCTCAATTAAAAATAAACCGTTGCACATCAAGTCAAGAGAATTTTAGATATAAGTAGTTACATTAGAATACAAATATAAATATTTAGTAGAATAAGGAGTATAGTTTTTCATAGATAAACAATTAAATATAAAGAAAATGATATATGTCTGTAAAATGAACATAGGATTAAATAATAATTTATTGATTGCGTTAGTAGAAATAAGTTAATACAAGAATTAGATGGAGAATACATAAAAGGATTTATGATTTAAGTTATATAATTGTAACAGTAATAGATTGTTTATGACAATATTAGATAGAACTATTTAAACAACATCTATGTATATAACCAACTCTAATTTATTTGTATGATTAAATTTCAAAAGACTCTCTACAAGTGTATTAGAAATGTGAAATAGAATATTTATGAACTTTTCTATTAAGTAAACCCAAATCAAATAATTCAATTGCATAGGACAATATCTGATTGGTTAGAAACAAAATGACAGATAAAATTTGCAATCAACAAGTATTGAAACAAACTTTGGGAGATAGTGACCTGAAAACAAACAAAAGACTTTGTTTGTTGAAAAAAAATGAAAATCGAGAGGAAGCGTGGATTAGGAGAAGTGGCGTCGAAAGGTGTGGACTGTGTGTTAGAGTGTTCCCGAAATTTTTATGAAATTCCCTAAATAACTTAATAAATTTTAATATAACTATGAAAAACAATCTTGTGTAGTACTCACCGATAATCAGACACAGTTGTTCTGCAAAAAACCAGCAGAATTTCTCCAGAAATTGGTATTGGAACTGCAGAGAAGTATTCCTGGGGTCCAGAAGAGTTATCCCAATTCCAGATCAACAGGTCAGTGTTCTTTTAAACTATTATTGGCCAATAATAAGCAAAAAACTCAAATAAGTGCTTGGTTCCGTATTTTGATAAACATTCACAGCAATGATCGATCTAAAATATAAAGAAAACGGACTTTATTTAATTAGTTAATAAATTAAATCTTTAATAATAACAAAAAGGCCTAATTTCAATAAATAAATAATTCAAAAGTACGTACGCCATTTTATCATAAGATGATGCTTAACTTGTTTCCATGTAATCTGTCTATCTGTTTATAAATTGTATAATAATTCCATGTATATATAAATCTTTTAATACTTTTCTTCCACAGCATATTGATAACATTTTCATGTATATTTTTCACATAAATTCTGATATGTTTTAAACCATCTAATTTTTTCTTGATTGTTATTTCTATGTCATACTAATGAGCCACAGAAGCTCCATCTCACGTTATTAAAATTATGTTCATTTTAGGCATGACTGGATTTTGAGCATGCGCACCGTTAAAAATATAAAATAAATAATTTCTTTAGAGGTGACCATAGGCGTCTCAAATAATTATTATCACATATAAAATATTGAATTTAAAATTAAATGTTGTTATAAGTAAAGTGTTTCTTTTATTTAAATGAAGGTAATATGTTTTGAATGCCAGGACTCGAAGAGTAGAAAGTGTTTCATGCTCCCGAATAATTAAAATAAAATAAATTACAAAACAATATAATAATAACCAACTGAGCTAGTCAAATCTAAATAAAAATTCTAAATATAAAATTATAATCATCTAAATTCCACAACAATAATAAAAAGTTAGTATATAAGTAAATTATAGTTCAATATATATATATATATATATATATATATATATATATATATATATATATATATATTTTCTCTTTTTAATATAAGTTTTCAATGCTTGTAAATTGACCGCTATTCATAATTAAACAACGTCAAATGGTTATTGTCTTGCCTTATTCGAGGACACACTGTATACAACACTGGTCTTCGAATCAGGCTAAATAATTAACTACTATCTGACACTTCGATATACGGGTCCGAAGACAATAGATATCTCAACGAAACTTGTGCGCGAGTGCCGATCTTCAGTGTTTCACGATACCAACCCTAACATAAGAAGATACAGTCCATTTATTAGAAGGGGGAGGTTGCAACCTTTGGAAGAAGTCAGGAGAAAAAAAAGGTAAGAAGTAATCCTTTGACGATTTTAATTCCCAATCGGTCAACTTTTCTACCCAAATTCAACAATTTGGTAAGCTGAAATTTATTATTTTTGTGGTAGTTTTCCAAAACTAGAAACGCAAGAATATACACACCTAAAATTCTTTAAAATATCTTTCATTTGAAATGGAAAATGAAAATAAAAGAAAGAGGATTCAGAAAGTTTTATCATCTAGTGGTAGTTCAGATGAATCCATTCTGCCATCTCCTCCAAAACGATGTAATATTTTTTATGAAATTAATAGTACATTTTTTCTAATTTAAAGTATTTTGCAGGCATGGTGAAATAATTTGATATTTCTGGTAATGGTGAGCAAATATCATTTTTGTAATGACTGGGATATATATAATTTTTTTTCAAATTCATTGAGTATACTTCAAGGCATATGCATTGAATGTCAACTTTGAAGAGACATCCATTTTAGATTCCATGTAATATTTGTAATTCCGACAAATACTATATTTTCACTTTAATAAAATAAACGGTTTTAAAGATTAAAACTAACTTTTCCGCATCTGTGGCCCTGAATTATATTCTATCATAAAATTGTCACCTGTATACACTTCGGGGGATGTATGGTGCTAACAAACTGAAATGTTTCCAAAAATAATCAAAAATGTAGTATATCTGGATTTATAGGACCCGCTGTACTCGCTCTAGTCAGCTAAAAATCAATAGATTACATCTGTGAGATACCTTGAACAATATTCAATCATAAAATTGGTCACTTGTATACACTCTCGAGGCTGTATCTTGCTAACAAACTGAAAATTCTCCAAAAATGACAAAAATTTGGTACCCAAAGTACCATAGAACCCGTTGTAGTGGCTTTAGTGAGCTGAATATCAATGGGATTCATCTTTGAGAGGCTCTGAATATCCAATCATAAAATTGGTCACTTGTATATACTCCTGCTAATCAACTGAAATTTCTCCAAAAATTACAAAAATATCGTACCTCAAGTACTATAGCACCTGTTGTACTGGCTGTGGTGAGCTGAAAATCAATAGGGTTCATCTGTGACATGTCCTTAACAATATTCAATCATAAAATTGTTGCACTCCGGAGGCTGTATCGTACTAACAAGACATGTAACGAAAAGTGGCCGACGACAACATACACACAGTTTTTTTTCTAAAAACCGTTTTTAGGGTTGTTGCTGATGGAAAACGTAAAAATAACTCAAAAAAATTTCAAATTTCCAACTTTTTTTGGGGTAAACCAATACTTTTCTCGCATATTAGATAGGTTGGGCGAAAAAGTAAAAATTAATAAACCTACACCTTATTGGCGATATCGCCAATTCATTTATCCCAGAGATTATTCTGTCTTTTCCTAGGTCAATTAGAAAATGAAACAGCTGTTCTGATCCCACCATTCCAGGAAAACATTGCTGTTCAAAATGTTGAATCTGTTGCTATTGCTCAACAAGAGAATTATTTGCCACAAAATCTCAATCAGTATTGTTGCCAAGGATGTAGGGACAATGGTTAGTATTGATTTATGTTAACATGTCAAAGGAATATAATGGGTAATGAACATGTCATGTTTACATTTAAATATTGAAATTTTATATGTAAAGTTACTTATTCTGCATATTTTCGCATCAAATCTTAAGGTGATAATAGAACAGAACCATCTGATACGCAGTATCTCAACTGAAATATTATCAGGCATAAAAGAAAAGGGATATTTTTGAAAAAAGTCATGGGTCCCGGTGCTTGTATACAGACTTTGGATATACTCCGATAAATTGTGTGGAGGATTTGGAAAAATTTGAAAAAGTTTTGAAAAAAGAAGAGAATTTTGAAGCAGCTGTAAGTACATAATATTCTTTTTTATCCAACAAAATATCTATAGTATTGTTTTAGGTGATTGAATTGGCAAAATTGGGAGGGGCCAACAATTACAATTTTGTAAAACGTGTCATGACATTCTTGATAAGCAATGAAGAGGCAAGTGGATTCAGTTGGTTGGGCCGTAAAGGCAAAAAGCCATTTATCAATTTGTTGATGACCAAACTTGTCCTGGGTGAGTAAATCACTTCAAACTGTGAATCTTTGAAAAATTATCAGGACTTCTGCATTCACAGGGCGAGGCAAAAGTAATGGAATAAATTCGATATTTCCAAAACTGGGAGAGGATTTTTAGCGAACCCTTGCGTAGTCTCAGAATTACCAAAATTGTATCCATACTTTTGTCACACTCTCTAACAAATCCTCAAATTTATTAGAAATGCAACATGAAAACTAGAATATCTACGATAATTATAATTTATTGAAGCAATTATTTTCACTGAGAGAGAACATGATGATATATTTCACATTTGATTTAAAGAATTTTTTTTTGTAGATGCAGCAGAAAAAGCCAAGGATAGAAAAGAAACAGAGGTATCCCTGCAATACCGGCTCAAGCGAGCCAGTTAGCGCAAGCAGTCCAGCTCAAACTTTTTTTAAATGTTCAAGAATTTTGTATTGAAAATATATGTTTTATAATATTCATGTGTCTTACTTCGTAGAAAAGTCAAACATAATTATATTCTGAATGTCCCTATAATGGATGTTCCCAGGACATCCTGATTAGTAACAATGGACGTCCCCAAGACGTCCGTCGTCCGGATATAAATGTGTTTAAGACGTCCAGAATGAACGTTTTCAAAACGTCTATAAGACGGACTTCTGCTGACTGGGTACGCACTTAACAAAAATATATTCATCAACATTTTTTAAACAAAATTATAGCACAACACTAAAGTTTTTAAAATTATTAGCCATTCTACATACTTAGTGCAATTGTAGTGACAATACTACAAACGTTGTACATTGTAGTAATATGCAACCAGTTTTATGCGAAGAATTACCTGGTCTCACCTACGAAATAAGGAAAAGTACTACTTCTGTTAGTGAGATTATTCTCTTCGGTTCGTCTATTACTGCATCAGAGACAGTTGATATTGTAAGCCAAAAGGTAGATAATGAAGATGTAAACAAAAACCAAATAATAAGAGAACTTAGTGAAATGGGATCGCCTATTAGAGTATTTAAAACAAAATCACCGATAGCTCTTACTATTACGCAAGATTGGAATTGTAGTTATTATTTGTTCTTGTTTTATTATTTAACTTATTTTTGATTTTCTATATTAGGGGAGGTATTGTAATTTTGTTTAGTGTTACTAATTATCGTAGTTAGACATGTTTTGCATGCATCAGTGTATTTTGCAGCTTTAAAGAGAATTATGAGCATTTTATATAAGTGAAAATGCAAAGGATGTAGCAACATCTTTTATTAAGTCTACATGTGCAATATTTCACATATTTTCAACGTTTTCAATGACAACTGTGTATAATTATACAGAAATAATATGGTAAGTGTATATAACAGGCACTACTATTCAAAAACCTTTCAAAAAATTATGTTTAACATGTACAAAATAAAATATCTATGCAATACATTTTTATTTAAATAATTTATGAAAAAAATATTCAGAATGAATTTGAAATATCTTGCTTTACTTGTTGTCTTCGATGGTTTGCTTTAGTTTTTCGTAGTTTGCACCGCTGAATTGAAGGATTTCTTGTCCGTTTTTGAGGAAAATAAAAGTTGGCATTGATTTGATGCCATATTCCATCGCGATTTCTTCACATTCATCTACATCGATCTGGAAAAACATTTCATATATTAATTTAGCCACTTTTGACAAGAAATAAGAAAATTTCTTCAATCAATACCAATAAGAATAACACTAAACAACAGGAGCGTGGAGAAGGTGTCACAATGTGGATTTGAAGATACTGTATGGCAGTGGAAGCATAGTCAGGCACATAAAACCTAATTGAATATTATCCGCAGGTCATGTAGTAAGATCAGAAAACCACATATTAATAATAATAATAGTATTTTTTGAGAGACCAGATGGCAGAAGGTTATTAGACCTACCCAGAAAAAGAAGGGAGGACGCCTTTGCAGCAGAGTTATCTAGGATTAGAGTCCATCAGTGGTAAATGGAAGCACAAAATCTCAGGAGGTGGAGAGCCAGGAAGCAAGGTGAAGAATACCCATAAAAAGTAATTTACAATTGACAGCAGTTATATTGTAATGTAATACAAAAATTTGTCTTGCTTAATGTTTAAAACAACTCTGCAACAATTTGAAAAATATTATTGGTCTTGTGGACATTCCTATATTGCCTGTGTATCAATGGATAACATGCATTTTAAGGTATTATCCATCAAACCAAAAGTACACAAGTAATGAGTAAAAAATGTTAATCTATCTCTAAAGAAATTCATTTAAACAGTCTGTATCAATTTTCATAATGTACTCTGCTCCCTGAAAGGGGTAAAAAACCTTGTTAAACTGTCTTCAACAAGCGCCGTTTAATAGTGGAATAAATGAACACATGCTCCATATTGACAATTCTGCCAAAAATGACAATGACAGAATATGTTCCATTTTAATGGATGAAATGGATGTCAGAGAACATATTCAATATGATTCCTATTCGGATAGGGTAAGAGGATTTGAAGAAATAACTCTAAATTAGTGGTAAATAAGTATTTCTGGTTAAAGGACTGCAGCGTAACTGGAAACAACAATTCAATTTGTGGGAAGTTTGTAGACCCAAATATTAAAAGGCCTCATTAATTTAGGTTCCAGTAGAAATTGCCAAGAGGATGACGCAACTCTTCTTTCAAACTGTGTGTATTTCGCAAAAATGATGAGAATTCAGAAAATCCTTCTAACACACCTTGCAGTTCTACTGAAACGGGAGTCGGTGGCAATTTAAATGTGGACAACTGGTCAACTGACATTGATGCAGTCAACACTAGTACTGTAGCAACTACGTTAGTTGCTTAATTTGCAGGTTTGATTATAAAAACAATTATAAAATTTGTTAATTGTGAGGCTTGCTGCAATATTTTATTGACAAAATTCTGATGCGCATTTTTTCAAATAGTTTACTTTAAGAAATTTCAGAAAATATTTTAATTTCTTTAATAATGAGAATATCGAAAAACGAATAGCAAAAATCGATTCCTCGTGTCAAAATACGTGGTGTTAGATCATTTTTCCCAAATATTTACTGTATATCAAAATTTTCAAATTGAAATTGAAATTTTTGTAAACTTTTCAACATACCCTCATATGAAATTCTGTTATTCCGAAATTATAGAAGATATCGATTAAATACTTGCAACTTTCCACTGAATTATAAGACATCAAAGTTGAAATTTTGTACGAAAAATATCAAAGGACCCCGCACATCTTATATGGGAAAATGGCTCTCCATAAATTTTTTTGAATTTTTGATATGTTGTAGAATTGATCATTATGGGGAAATGTTTCAATGGGCGCAACACGATTCTATGGCTAGTTTTCGAGATACAGGGCGTTAAATATGGGGAGTATTCAGTTTTCATCACTCCGTATCTCCCAAGTTATGATTTAGTTCTGATTTATATTTGGTGGTATTATCATCACATCCTTGTATGACAAATTCATGAGAAATTAATTTCCAAATCTTTTCGTATTACAGGGCGGTTTCACTTGATAATAATGCTATTTTGAGACTTTCATAATTTTGTTGTTTTATAAAGAGAAAATGCGAAAAAAGGTTGAATTATCACATAATATTATAAATTCATTTCATCTTTCATCACAGTTGATACAATTCATACAAGGTGATTCACGAATATAGAAAAATTATGAATTTTGGTATTTCGGACACCTTGTAGTAATAAACCCACCGAAAATGGAACAATTCTCATGAAGGATGTTAAATGATATTTCAATGTATACAGAGTCGAATGATGTCAATTTGAAAAATTACGTATACTTGATTGAATAAAAACCTTGATTTTTTTCATCACCCTATATCTCATACACTCTATATCTCATAAGGGAGTCCGAAAAGGTAGCGATATTTTTCATGGGAGAACTCAACATACTTTCATTCATATCGTACATCAACGGAATCCTATGTCGTGATTTTCATATACAACGCGAACAATTTGTCCATATATTTTCACTGTTTTGCGCTAATAAATAACCGCTTGACTTCACTGGATTGTAGGTGTGGATCTTAATGAGTAGACTAACCAATCCATTTGCAGTCTCCTGATGTGATTGAGAAGATACTTATGTTAGATATTTACTCAAATCGTAAAAGTAAGGAATTCAGTGTGAAGTGAAATCAACATTATTTCAAATCATTTCCACGCCTACCCAGAGGTTTTTTCTATAGTGGTGTCCCCATGAGGCATACTCCACTAAAATTATGGATAATTAACCAATCACAACTTGAACGGCCTTTACAAATGGCACACATATATCCCATGACTATATAATAAAGATGCCTGTCATGGATAATGCGGGTGTCTCAAGATATCTACTAGGTAGGGGATGTAATATGTCCTATAAATATCCGTTGAATGTTAAGATATAAGGAACATTCCAAGTGGATAAATCCTGCACATGTCAGTATTGATGTATGTCGTAGGATACTAGTGTTATCAGGTAATACGCATGAATCATATGTATTAAAGACATCCAGCAAGCGCTGTCTCTTGTTGACATAACTATTATTATTATAAATACAGTATCCGCCAAAATAAACAGTACCGAAAATAAAAATAAAAATTTATTTTTAATTTCTGTAATGTAAGTGTTCAAAATGTTCACCATTTCGACGCAAACAAGCTTCATATCGATTTTGTAAGTCAATAAACATATTTATAAAAAGTGGTTGATGTAACTGCCGAAAACTATTTTGTATTCTTTCCCGTAGTTCGGCAATATTCGCCGGCGGATTTTCCGAGTGAAATTTTTTGTCCTTCATTATGCCCCAAATGTATGCGTCAGGTGGCGTCAGATCAGGTGAATGAGAAGGATATTCGAAGTCTGTTCCCCGAGAAATTATTCTATTATCGAAATGCTGACGGAGGAAGTATAAGGTGCGCACAGCTGTATGGCTCGTTGCACCATCTTGTTGGAACCATTGTGTGCGAAACTGTAGATTTCGTGCACGGCAAAAGTTATTTAGATCTCTCACAAAAGGTATAATAATTTTCTCTCTATAACGCTTTTGGCTGACAGTAAGTGGATTCTGATTATCATCTTCAACGAAATAAGGACCAATCATTCCATGACCAGATACCGCGCACCAAACGGTAACTCGAAGACTGTGAAGTGGTTTCTCTACAATGACATCAGGACGTTCAAATCCAAGGAATCTGGTTGTTTGTCGATTAATATAGCCGCTAAGATGAACGTGACTCTCGTCTGAAAACCATATGTTTTTCAAAAATTCGGGATCTTCGTAAATTAAACTCAACATGCGACCACGTCCTTCATTTTCGTTAGTGCATACTGTTTTTCGACGACCTGAAGAACCTTTACGTTGACACTATCAGTGCGACGAAATTTTTCAACAACAGCTAACATCACACTTTTACTAGGAGCTGCTTTATTAAATTTTTGTTGATATTTTATTGACACCTGTTCTAAGCTTGGACCATCATTACGACCTTTTCCGTATGAACGAAAATAATGCTCTACCAAAAAAACTTTTTCTTCCGTTGTTAGAACCATTTTTAAATCAAATTTAACTGCAGCGTACTATTAATATATCAACTAATGACAATTAAGTCAAATATGACAAATCCATATTACATAAACAACTCCACAGCACTCTCTGTTTCGGTACTGTTTATTTTGGCGGATATCGTACTCAAGACAAATCTAAAATCTATAATTCTGTATATGTGAGAATCACAATCGGAAACTCCACGATTGAAGGAGTTTCAGCAAATCCTCTAGATTTTTCATTATTAGTTTTCATTCCCGTAGAGAGGAAAATATTATTGCAATGTCACTAAAACGATATTGCAATGTCACTAAAACGAATCCGCTCAAGTTTGAGACCATTCAAAACATCTCTTGTATAATTTATCTACAGCATTCGAATAAATACTGACATCCGTTGGGAAATTAAAATCATCAAACTTCTCCACTTCATCGCATACTTTCTATCGATAGCAGAATGGGAACTCTTGTTTCATATCAGTCATTAATACATTCGAATAATTATACCAAGCTATGTATATGGCTAGTTTTTTCATTAATCTCTGTATATTGTTCATTTTGGTATCAACATTCTATTTTGGATATTATTGCCTACCAGGAGGATTCTTACTCAGATATACGGAATGGTAGTGGGAACTTCCCAGCTCACATTGAAGACTAGAAGTTCAAAGAATCTTATATATTCGATAAGTACCAGAGATATTGTGAGATGAGCCTGGGAATATAAGTAGGTATGAGACTGGAAGAAATGTCTAATTTCTTCCCTGGTGAGATATCCTGAGAATGTAGTGAGGATACCATATATAGATACTTAGAGATGAGACTTTGGTGAATGACCTATATATGGAATCAGTTAGTATATATTTATAGATATACATTAATTGATTGAAGTTCAATGGAATGTGATACATCTTTCGGATATCCATATCCGCGGATATAGCGACTTGAATAGATATCCACAGGATTTAATTTATTAATTTTGGTGGCACGAGCAATGCGCATGGCATATTATATCGACAACACAACTAGAAAAATACTTGATGGATAACTAAATTTTTCGATAATCAAAAAATATCAAATACAAATAAGAAGGTTCTTATGAACATTCATAAATGAGAAAATAACCAACAGAATTAAACTATTTCTGGACCGATATCCATGTCCTCTGGAAGCATTCTAATTGCAGCATCTCCTTAAGAAATCTAAAAGATAATTTGATGAAAAATGTATGTTTTCTTGATATCTAGCGTACCCCAAAACCAATATTATGCTAGCAACATGCGCACAAGTTCCTAAAGTTCTACAAGTACCATAATATTATATATAAAGCATGTGTTTACTAGCATTCCTGAACCGAGAAATTGGGCTCCCCATGTAACTCATCGACTTCTAAAATGCTGTCTACTTCACCATCTCTACGGATTGTATCTTGGATATATAACGCTGCCAAGTGTAAATGATATGTTCCAGTAAGTGATTTTAAATATTCAATATCAAGGCGAGGGAAGGATTGTATGTATATGAAGTTGATTCAACCGAATACATCGACCATTCCTAGTACGGAGTTTTTCAGCTTCAACTCGTGCCTGAACAATGTTGACATCATCGGAATGGGCTAACATTTGTGTGGCCGTATCCAACGTTCCAGGTATATTTATCAAAGGATGGAATTTATTTATAAGAGCACCAGCAATCAAGTAATAATCACGTAACTTCGTAGCATATATTGCTGATATGGGTTGACGAAAAAATTTGCCATCCATCTAGTAGTGGTTATTAAACGAGCCTGATTGGCTTCTTTAGTCGTTAATTGCTTTTGATTCGGTGGTAGAAATGGTGGTATGTAGTAATGCCAGCAAAGTTCTTGTAGACTATTGATTGAATCTCTATAGCCTCTATCGACTATCACAATATGGCCTTCTTGAAACCATGTTCTCATCCCATTCAAATCATTTTGTAATTCGTGATTTAGAACACTCGCATCATTATTCCTAGCATCTGCGAAGTACGGCTAGTTAATTGCTAAAATATATCCATCGGGGGCAACTATGATCTCTGGTTTGAGCAAATGTTCATTCTCGTGGAAACAGTATGATTCATAGCGCGAAACGAATGGGCCATCTTTTCTCTTGCGCTCACACTTATGTAGAAGGAGAATCGTTTATTCAGAGCATGGCAACCACTGCTTGCGGCCATTTTTTAAGTGGCAACCATGGATTATCGTGAACAGGAAATATAAAACTTTAATAATTTGGTATTATATTTTTTTTAAAAAACAGATGACTAAATATTTTACACCTGTAACGTTGCGGCTGACTGAGAGCTGGCAACCGTGTTTTCTTCTATTCTTTACATCATTTCCGTTAAAATGACGTAAAATTGATTAAAAAATATATAGCTGCAATTTATATTAGCAAATTAATTACAGATCATTGCGGCCAATTCCTTATAGGCAACTTATCGCTAATCCTTTGCAAACTCCCTCAACATTCATTTAAACTTAATTTAATCAAAAAAACAGATAGCTACAGAATCGAGCAGCGAGATCTTAGACTATTAACAAAATTCAGTCATAACCACAAACTTTTAATTGAAACTATTCTTTCTATAGACATATCGTTGTTATTTTGATAAGGGGTGGGTAAGTTATAATCAATAGCCATGTACAAGGTACTACTATTCAAAGTCAAGTGTATAAACAGTTACCTTAAGAATAAGTACATTAGGATATTCTTTAACCAAGCCCTCCAATTTGGGCGCGATCATTTTGCAAGGGCCACACCATGCTGCAGAGAAATCTAAAACGATCAAGTTACCACCGGCTTCCGCGAATTTTGCATCCAAATCTTCCTGAAAACAAAGGAAAACATTAATGAATATAATAATCATAGATGATTAGTTTTCATACATATACATCAGTAGAATATACTAGCTAGTACTAATGACGTAATAAATCCGATGCCTCAAACGGATAAAGTAGTATATCACCGGGCGCGTATGAATGAGTTGGTCAAAAGATTTGTTTTATTAATTATCCAAATAAAGACATCTCCACAAAGTATAAAATTTTTGGAGCGTTGTAAGAAAAACTAGTTTTCAGCAGTGATTTTGTTATTAGTGGTATTACATAGTTATTTCTTTGTCTAGTGTTAAAGGTATGTTTTGGTAAGTTTGACGAGTGTTTTGTTGTATAGTACTTCATGTTGACATTGTAGTAATAGAGTTGTTTAAGGTCGAGTACCTCTGATTCTTGAAATAGTAAATCACTTGGATATCTTGAGTTTTTACTTAGAATAATTTTCAGGAATCGTAGTTGTAGAACTTCCAGGGGTCGGATGTGGGATTTTGGTGCACCTCCCCATGCTAATAAACCGTATCGAAAGTGACTTTCAAGGAGTGCATGATATAGTGTGAGCAAATGATGAACAGGAACGATTTTTTCCATGTATCTTAATTTATAAAGGATACATTGTAGTTTTTTGGCTAGTTGGTGTGTATGCCCCATTTCACGTGCCAGTCTATTATGACTCCTAAGTACTTTATGTTACTTTTGGCTGTAATTGTAAGATTGTTTTTACCATCGAGGATGTTGAGCTGAGTAAAGTGAGGAAGATTTGTTTTATTACAACTGAAAGGTAGGAAGTTGATTTTTTGAAAGTTTATAGTTAGCAACCTACTTGCAAGCCATGTTTTAATGATAATAAAGTCTGTTTCTACTATTTCTTTTAGTTCTGTCCAGGTATCCGCCTCGTAGAAAATCGCGGTATCGTCTGCGAAACCGATAATGTTACCTCTACTTTTCACAGAAAACAATCCATTCATGTAGATGTTGAAAAGTAAGGGTCCGAGGACCGTACCTTGAGGCACTCCACATTGTACGACTAACGATTTACTGTCGACACCGTTTATTCGGACTGTCTGATACCTATTCGT
The DNA here is from genome assembly GCA_963921935.1 of Galeruca laticollis. Lineage (NCBI taxonomy): Eukaryota > Metazoa > Arthropoda > Insecta > Coleoptera > Chrysomelidae > Galeruca > Galeruca laticollis. Next base: position 62,015,451 of record OY998181.1, on the reverse strand, counting down.
AACATAACTTTTGAATAAATCTAAGCAAGTATATCTGATACCGATGTCCTCCAGTGACTGAAAGAGCAACTCGTGGCTAACAGTATCAAATTCTTTCGATAAATCAATGAAAACACATAGATAGGGTTTATTGTTTAACGAGTTATATATTTTTTCAGTAAGGGTCAGAATAGCATCTTGAGTGGACGTTTTTTCTTGAAAACCATATTGTCTTTTGGAAAGTATGTTATATTTATTTATAAAATTTTGTAGTCTGTTTTTTAGAAGTTTCTCAAATATTTTTGTTAAGTGGGCGATTAATGAAATGGGTCTATAATTTTCTGTCAGTTTTTTGTTACCTTTTTTATATATTGGAATGATAACTGAATATTTGAATGCTCTAGGCCGGATACCGGTTTCTATGCATTTGTTGAAGATGTAAGTTAATGGTTCAGTTATTAATGACGCGATAACTTTGAGCGTTTCCGTTTTTATTTCGTCTGATCCCACGGCTTTGTGGGTTTTCAACTCTTGAATAATGCTGTTTACTTCAAGTGTGTTTGTGGGTAGGAGTGTAATTGAGTTTGGAAGGGAGGGTCTATTGATTTTGTAGTTAGGATCTGAGTTTATATTTTGAGCAAGTCTTTTCCCAGTGCCATTGAATTCGTTTGCGATGTCCTTAGGATTTGTTATTAACTCTCCTAGTTCGTTTTCAAATGATCAATAGAGATCTTCGATTTTTGGGTGTTACTTACTTCTTTAACCACATTACATAAAGCTTTTGTGTTTGATTTTTTGAGTTCGATTTTGTTTTTATAGTATTTGAACTTAGTTTTTTCAATTAGAGTCGACAATTAGTTTCTATATTTTTTGTATTGTAGTTTTAGTTCGTTGTCATTTGGGTTTCTTCTCAAAAGTTGAGCCATTTTATTTTTTGTGGTAGTTGAGGTAAGTAAGGCATTTGTCATCAAAGGGGTGATCTTCGTGTTTTTCCTTTTACATTTTTTTGTATATGTACAGTCGTCTATATATTTTTGTAGTGTTTCAATGAAAGTATTTGTTGCATAGTTAGGATCTGGTTTCAAGTATAAGAAATCCCAAGATTTTTGTCTGATTGTATTTTTAAGTTTTGTTTCATCTATGTATTTCACTATTTCTCGTTCCTTGGTGCATTTGGTCTTTTCCAGTACTATCTGCAGTATTGTTGAGAAATGATCTGTAATGTCGGTTTGCAATACTAGGGGCAGTATTTGGTCGAGTACGTTGAATTTGGATTTTAAAAATATGTGGTCAATGCATGAACTACGTCCACCCTATATTCTTGTTGGATTATTAATCGTGAAAATGTAACAGAATTCGTTAAGTGTGTTGTTGTAGTCTGTATTATATTCATTATCCTCTAGTAGGTCGATATCCAAATCACCAATGAAAATGTTATAACTTTTTGGTTGGAATGCTGAACTCTCAAAGTAATGTTGAAGACTGATAACGAATTGATCGAGATTGCTTTTTGGGGATCTATATATAGCACTGATAAGAAAGTTGTTCTTGTCATTGAGAATTATTTTAATTTGCAACATGTTGCTTTCATTCAAAGGTATGATTGAGTATGTATAATTATACTCTGATTTTATGTATACAACAACTCCATCGTTTTAATTGAAATCCCCCTCGTTATATAACTTGTTGTAACCCTCTAAATTATATAGGTCCGAATTTCTTATTGCCCATGCCCATGTTTCTGATAAGACAATACAATCGAATTCGATATGTAAGTTTTCTAAGAGAATTTTAAGTTCGTCTAGGTTTTTAATAATGCTTCGTATGTTATTATGGATAATTTTAAAATGTTCACAATCTTTGTTAATTTCTAAAATATCTCTGCATTCTTGTATGTGTTCCAAAGAGTAAGTTTCTATTATATCAATATCGAAGTCTGTAATTAAATAATTCAAAACGAAGTGTCGTGAGATTCGATATTAAATTGAGTAACTCATTCATTAATGAAGCGTTGTGTATTGCTTCTGGCACCTAGGGACTATTATTTTCTACTACAACGAGTACAATATGAATGTCCTCCTTCGTGTGAGTCATATTTAAATTATGCATTTAACAATAGAAAAAGTATGTCCCCGACATAAAAACACATAATCGAGCACCAAATTTTTTAATGGGTATTACGTGACCTCTTTTTATTTATTCATTTAAGGAAACGGAAGAGTATTTTTACGTAATTTGATATATTAACACCATGGGGGTTTGTCCGCGAATACGAAGTCCTCCAAGATAAAACTATTTTTACAAGTACATCGAGAAAAAATAACACTTGTAAAACCCGGGAGATTGAAACATTATTAACTCTTTGAATTTTTAAATCCAGTAAATTGATTGAATTATTTTCTTGAACTTCTAATTTAAATTCTATCTGTATCAAAATAGGATATTTTTTTGAAATGTTACATTCATAGAGTTTTCTTTCTAAATTGTGCATAAAAATGTTTCAAAAAATTGGTAATATAAGGCTTCCTATTGGTTAAATTTTCATTTTGAATATATACCTCATTGTCAAAAGTGAAATAATTCTGATTAATACATACATCAAATAAATTAAGTGTATCTGATATTATTCCTGGATTATTATTTTTATTTTTTAGTAATTTTCTTACAAGTGTTATTCGACAGAACAACGCAAGGTGGGGATAAACCTTGCGCTATATCCAAGTGGTTGGTTAGAACCATAGTTAACCCGGATTTGTGTCCAGTAAAGTTGTTTAGAAAATTCTTGGAGAAGAGAAAATACATAAATATTCCGAGATTGTTATCTGTTAATCCCTCTTGGAAATTTGGAAGTGGTACAAGAACATCCCTCTCGGAAAAAACATGATCACTCAGTGGACCTCCACGGAAGCAAAAGTCAGGTTTGGCGACGAAAAATTTAAAATCACCAATCATTCATTGCGTGCAACAGCTGTTTCAAAATTAGCAAAGAAAGGGGTGGAGGAAAATACATTGATGAAAACTACTGGCCATTCAAATCCGAAGTCCATAAAGCCATATCTACAACTGGACGAGGAACACCATTTAAAAATAGTAGAAAAAATGAAACACAATGATAGAGCTAATCTTAATACAGAAACTAATATAGCTAATGTGTCTACAGTAATTACTTTCAGTTCTAATTCAATGTCACATACAAAGATAGTAATTTTTACAATTGTGTTTTCCACTGTAATTCATACAATTTTTAGTTTCTACAATTTCTGTCTCATTATAGTTTGTTCATGTTCATATACTTAATTGTTATTTAAATAAAAATTTCAAACTAACGTTCTTTTATTTCTTCTACTAGAGAAATATTCTACCGAATTACACTCGTGCATCAAAATAATCCTGATACTTTTTCATTCAAGCATGTTGTCAGTAAAAACTGCATTCGGTTATATTCATATTTTGTTAAAACATGAAAATAAACTCATGCAGTTTTTAGACAACATGCTTTCATGAAAAATTATTGGTAATTTTGATGCACTCTTGTAATTACTTCCGAAAAACTTCTCGGGAGAATCTTCGTACAGTGAATATTTTCGATCTCGAGAATATTCTCTTCCCACATCTCTAGGTGGCCATCACATAAAATGTAACTGCTGTCAGTCTGACGATGATAGTAATATCGAAACAATTGTAGATTTTTTACCATTTTTTCATTATATACTGGAATTGTTTAGAAACAGTTTCATTTAAATAAAAAAGGTACTTGAATCAATTAAACATTCTCATCATAGGTATTAAGATAGGGTTTTCAACGTTTTTGTAGATATTGATCTACTGCAAATAAAAATGATAAAACAACATTGCTTTTTATTATATTTAATTGAAACATTTCAGTTATCAGTAGACATGTATCGCGGAATTGCGTCATAAAATTTTGTCTGGAAAATTTACTACTGTGATTATCATTAACAAGCTATTAAACTAACATGTTAGTAATTTAAAAAAAATACTATTACTCCTGTTATACCAATAAAATTCTCGCTTTTTAATTACCTCACAGATGATCAGGTTGTACTGTAAAAACCCTAACAAATTAATTTCAATATAAATATAGGAAGTGATGAAAAACCCTTTTTTTATTTTTAACTAACACACAACAGATTAAAAACGTATGACGAAGAAGTAATCGGGAACTATCACGGAGGATTTAGATTCGGCAGATCAACAGTAGACCAGATCTTTACAATAAAACTAATCAAAACAATTTTAATGCCAATGAGCAAGATAGCAGAGATGGTCATCTTGAAGAAACTTCAAGAGGAAACAGATGTCATTGGAATCTTGTCAGAACAGTTCGGATCCAGGAATCAACGAAATAGTAGAATACGCCACCCAAGGATTCAACAGAAACCTTCATGGATGTAATTAAAGCTGTGTCTGACACGAAGGCCTGATATTCAAAATGAGAGAAGCTGGATATTCCGGAGCCCTCACGAAGCTGCCGCTCAAATATCTGAAAAACAGAAGATACCGGATCAAGCTCAACAAGACCAAATCTGAATATGAATGGAAGCAGGAGTCCCACAGGGAGCAGTCCTCTCTCAGGTGCTCTACAACATCTACACGACGGACATCCCCAAGACAGACAACACCATGACGGCCCTCTACGCAGACGGCACCGCAACCAGAAGCACCCAGTCAGTGATGGTAAAGAGAAGACTACAAGAAGCCGTGGACCGAATCGACGACTGGTGTACGACGTGTAAGATCAGCCTCAACTCAGAAAAGACCCAAGCCGTGTTCTTCAGAAAGAACAGGAAGAGACCCGAAGACAATGTAGACATAGCGGGAGAAGTCAGCTGGAGCACCAAAGCGAAGTACCTGGGAGTCATTCTAAGACCAAGGACCACGTCGACTAACTGGTTGACAAGATAAAAAGGCAAAAGGACGAATGGGAGGACTAATCGGAAAAAGATCCAAACTGGAACTGAAGATCAAGTTCCGACTGATCAGAGCCATCCTCATCCCCATCATGCAGTACATATGTACCCCTTGGTACATCACGAACCAGCAGATCTACCGAGAGGTGGACTAAGAGAAGATCCAGCCAGAAGAATATTTAAAGAGTTTAAGACCCACCCCAAAATCCAGATGAGGGAGCTGATAGACTACACCAGAGAAGACAAAACCAGGCAAACACGGCCAAGAAAACAGCTGGATCGTGTCCAGCAATGAAGACCAAGAAGCACAGAACAAAGAATGAAGAGGGACCACCTATTAGAGGACCTGCCCATCTTTATGGAGATCTCGAGTAGGGACTTCTTTAGCAAGTGGATAGGTAGTTGTTAGACGTAGTAAACCTGTGACGATCCGAAAAGTCACTATTAGATTTAGTTAGTTTAATGTTAAGTATTGTCAGCGGCCAGTGAACTTGAAGGTCGTTAACAAGTTGTAGGAAGGTTGTTATCGTTCTAGTCGGAATCACGACTGTTTGTAAATATAATAATAAACGCGGTTCAACGATAATAATTTTAATGTAGTAAGGTCGACGAAGATCATCGACTGTTCATGTTTAGTTTTTAATAATATATAATATATATATATACCAATTTATAACATATAACATTATATTTCCAATATTTCGACAATGAATATTGTCATCATCAGGGAGCTACAATATAATTAAATACTTAAACGTTTTGAATAAATGAAAAAACCTAACCTTACTTACAATGTTAGCGAGGTTGTACGTATTGATGGAAAATATCCAAAACTTCAAGCACATTCATCAACCATAACAGCACAAACATATGTAAATGAATACCACAAACATATAATTAAAATCATTTAAAATTTGATTTGCTTCTTAGCAAAATTACACATTAACAAAAAGAAGTTAAATAAACTGTCATGTCAAAAGTTCGATCATGACTACCAACTGAAAAGTTGTGAGAAACGTTTGTATTTCTACCACTCCAACAAATAAACATATTATTTGCTCATTATATAGGGTGATCGAAAAAATTATATTTTACTATTATTTTAATTATTTAAGTTGAAAAAGGAAAGAAGTATTAGTATTATTATTGTAATTATTTTAACATCAATATTATAAACAGAATCAAATTAACATTCCTGTGCAGCTGTGTAATTCTTATCTAGCATCAGCAAATATGAATAGATTTCACTAAGATGATTAGGATCAGTTTTTTTATTCATACAATGATTAGATTGAAATATGAATGCCATTTCCAAGAATGTACGCTTAGATAACTTTCCCTATATATATATATATATATATATATATATATATATATATATATATATATATATATATATATATGAATGTCTTTACGTTGAAAGAGGAGTTCATTGTTAACTAGTGTCATGTTAGTAATGCATTTTCTAAAAGTTATCTGTGGTCAGTAGCTTTGTTAAAAATAGTATTCAAGATATTATCCCAGTGATTTTAGATAAACTATGGTATTATTTCTTCCCACCGATTAAGGGTAAGTGTTTCGCATTGATAATGGTATAATGGACGGAGGACTTAGCGAAGAACACTTGCCGGCTTAATCACTACAAGCCGGCTAAGAATTTGACCCTTCTAGAGGGCGCGAAACACACACACCCAACGTGAATGACGAGAAAGAGATGTCAAAAAGGAGTAAAGTGCATTGCAGTGCAAGCCCAGGGAAGTAGAAGAAAGTCATCAACAGCGACGAAAGAGTTCCCCATCGGATGATATGGGGGTGGTGGTATGCTCTTCCCGGAATGGATAGTTATTGCAGTATGCATTCTGGAAGGGGCGGGTTTGGACAGGTGTGGACGAGGGCTTTTGATGCTCATACTATTATATCCTGTGGAGTCACGAGAAAACTCGGAATCTGCTGGAAGACACCTTCTACTATTTTTAGATTTCGTTTCTGATCTTGACTTTGACAGTTGATAACAATTCAACTTAATTTAATTCGCATATATTTGATGTTATATTATTTTCTTATACTAAAGTTGCTAATTTGAAGTAGTTTTGGCTCCCTATACATTAAAATGGTATATCCATAACAATTTTAGTAGTGGACTCTTGAGAAACTGAACTAATAGCTGTTTTAACATTTTGGCGACGGTGACAGGACACTTCTATTGCAAGTATGGAAAAACCCAAGAAAGCCGTAGCTCTACAAAGAACAGCTTTTAAAAGAATATGTGATAAGATGAAAGAAGATTTGTCCAAAGATAACTACAACTTCATAGAAAACCATAGTAGTATCAAAGTTTTGGATGAAAGAATATATCAAATAGCCGAACTGAATCAACTCATGTTAGATTTGGTGTTAGATTCATGTGTTGATGAAGCTAATATGAATACAGAAGTGGAACTGATGGATACAATGAGTTCTGAATACCACAAAATCAAATGTCACTTTGATACATTGGTTAATCAGAAAATCTAAGAAATCAGAAACCAAATGCAAAATAAATATTTCTAAACTTGAATTCAGACAATTTTGTGGTGACATAAACGGTTGGCTCAGTTTTTGAAATCAGTTTAGTAGAATTGATGAAGATTCTGATATTGAAGAGGAAGATAAACTACAGTATATTATCCAAGCCACAGCTCCGGGTTCTAGAGCAAGACAAATTGTTGAAAGTTACCCAACAACTAAAGGTAAAAGCAGTTGATAGCTTAAAATAAATATTTGGAAGGCAAGATTTGTTAATAGAGGTTTATGTAGGAGAGCTTCTTAAGTCGGTTGTAACAAATCTCAATGCCAAGAATAATCTGCCAAAACCTTTTGACAAAATTGAATCATGATTAAGAGCACTTGAAAGTTTGAGTGTAAAATCCGATACATGTGCTGAGATAATTCTCAGGGACTGACTAGAGAGGGAATTGGAGGAAAAGCACGGCCTTTCTGATAGGCAGTTTGGATTTCGTGAAGGTAAATCAACGATACAGGCGGTAGAGTACGTAGTCCATAAGTTATCTAGCAAAAAGTGGACCACACTTATTGCCATCGACGTGAAAAATGCTTTCAACACAGCCACATGGAGAATAATTATTCACAGACTTGAGGAGATAGAGGTCAATCAGTACATCGTTTGACTGATGGAGAATTACTTCCAAGGAAGGGAATTAATAATTAACCGGACACAGAAAATGAAGACATTTATGGGAGTACCTCAAGGTTCCGTAATTGGTCCAACCCTATGGAATGTTATGTACAATTCAGTTCTTGAGATTGAAGTTCCGACAGGCTGCTGCACCGTAGCGTATGCTGACGATCTCGCCATAATAGTAACAGCAACCACTGCGGATGAGCTAATAAGAAAGGCAAATATCACACTGCAACTCATTTCCAATTGGATGAAAACCAATAAACTGAATATAGCTCCAGAGAAAACCGTGGCGATTATTCCAAAAGGCAAACGAGACAAGAGCAATGTCATTTTTAAAATGGAAAACTCATCTATAAATCCGTCGATGAAATATCTCGGATTCTGGCTCGACGACAAATTAAGCTTCAAAACACATGTAGAAAAAACGGCCGAAAAGGCTACAAAAGTTATAAGCAAACTTCAAAAAATGCCAAATGTTAAAGGACCAGGTTATGGTAAAAGAAGACTATTGAATGTAGTAGTGAATTCAACTATACTATATGGGTCCTCAATATGGGTTAATATCTTGAGACTAGCCAAATATAAAGATATCCTGGAAAAAGTGCAACGGAAAATGCTTCTGAGAACTTGTTCGGCCTTTAAGACAACCTCCACAAAGGCCCTACAAGTTTTAGCCGGAGAACTGCCAATATATTTGTTAGTAAGAGAAAGGGCTCTAAATTGGGAACATAGAGAAGAAGACCCATCGTCAAGAATAGGGAAAATAAGAGCACATATGATACAAGAATGGCAGGACGAGTAGAATCAGGAAACTAGAGTTGCCCAATGGACCAAACGGTTAATACCCAACTTAGAAACGTGGATTGCATGTAAGCACAGAACTAATAACTACAACCTGACGCAAGTACTATCAGGACATGGAATTTTTAAAAAATACGCACACAGATTTAAGAAAAGCAGAACCTCTACTGCAAAGACATTGATGATGCCCAGCATACCTTATTTAAATGTCCAAAGTGGGAAGATATAAGATATCGAATCTACATAGAACTGGAAACACATCTAACACCAGATAACCTAATTCAGTGCATGACACGAGTAGCAAAAAACTGGCATATTTTTATGAGAATTATAGAGAAAATAATGGAAACAAAAGAGATTGACGAACGAATTAGATGAGATAGTAAAAATTTTCAGGCAGTGCCAGGCACATGAAGTTCCTCAACCGAGGTGGGTTCCGGTGACTGGTACAACGAGCAACGTGAGGTTTGGTGGGTAGGCAGAGACTGGCACCTTGAGAGCTCTAAGTCCCACACACCCCTTAACGGGAGAACATGAGTTTCCTCACTAAAAAAAAAAGAAGGTGGAGTGACTGATCTTGATTTAGTTGAAGCCAAAGATCTAAGTAGGCGTTTAAAGTATCGTTTAGAACTCAAAATATTTGAATATATTCAGGTATGAATATTTGGGCCAACTCACTCTTTTTGATTTGATTTCAAAAAAAGGAAAGTCGAATGGCATATGAGCCGTGTAATTGATAGTATACCTGGACGTGATGGAATAATCAGATTGGTTAAGCTGAAAACTGCCACAGGTGAGCTGCTGAGGCCAGTACTACGAATTACTTTATTGGAAATGGATAATTCGAAAGATTTGCCCAAATCTACAGCATCAAAAAGGACTAAAAATATTCGAACAGAAAGTAAAGACGACAAGTTGTCAAAGAAATCAACAATTAGAGAGCACGTGTCTAAAACAAGATATATAAAAGTTCCTGAGAGGTATGGATATTGATTGTGTCATGGTGACAAAAGGTGGGAGTGCGTTGGAAGACACCTTGTATTATTTTTAGGTTTCGTTTCTGATCTTGACTTATGACAATTCAATTTAATTTGTATATATATATATATATATATATATATATATATATATATATATTATATGATGTCACATTACTTTCTTATAATAAAGTTACTAATTTGAAGTAGTTTTGGCTTCCTATACATTAAAAACGGTATATCCATAACAGTTTTAGTAGTGGACACTTGATAAACTGAACTAATAGCAGTTTTAACAGAATCTGACATTTTTTAACTTTATGTTATTCGAATTAACTACTGAACAAACAAGTTCGCAATTTTTAAATGAAATCACAGATATTTGATTACCTTACAGATTTCCTTAGCAACGCAGGTCTAATTGTCGCTAAGTACGGACTTTAATATATTGTAATATTTTTTTCAATATTAAATCGTTGTTTTGTCTGCACATTAAAAAATAGTGTATTATACTCGGGAAAAATATTAGATTTTAGCTCTCGCTTTTTTGTTCTAGCTAAAATCTAATACTTTTTTCCCGTGTATTTTTGAGTTCAGTAAACATATCGTATTTTTAAATTTTATTCTAAGTAACACTATTTCCGATAGAAATAATCCATAACACTTTTAATTTCAATTATTGCTCTTAAAGGAGGTAGCGCTATAGATTGACCAAGTCATTTCATCATATACGTAATAAATAAAATATACTGCCAACTGCCTATATTTCCAATAAGCGAAATGCGTTCCATTAAGAGTGAGAGGTCCGACTACACTCTGTGTGGCCATGTTAGTTATGCGCAAGTGCTGTATTTGCCGCCTGTAATATTTTTAAACGAAGATATTTGAGTGTCTTATTTTTGATTTGACCAAATAAAGTGCAATTATGTAATTACATTTTTTTTCACTTCTAACATAAATCTCAAATAACGTCCATTATAGTTGTCTAGGTTACTTCTAAAGGAATAGAAATGAAGTAGATAAACATGAAATATATAGTGAGCACAACCAATTAGAGTTACTATTTTTATAAATCATTTCTTCGATATCTACACACTAATATGGCCTTACATATTGACAAATTAAATGAGGATGGGATGATTTTCGTTTTCAAACGGAATTTATTTTTATGAACCATTGTGGAGACATAGTTTTTAATAAAAATCTAAATAAAAGAAACACGTAAAAATCACAACACAATGATAAAACAAATAACAAAATTTTATTACTATGCTGTGTCCAAACAAACCACCATAGAGAAAATAAAATATATTATTTGTCTATGCTAAGAACCTTCACCACTCCCCTGAAGGTCAAAAAGCGTCAAAGCGTGAATGATACAGCCAATAATATTAAACAATGCAACGTCTCGTGACTCGCATGCGCGTATTGATCTTGGCCACATACGGTGCAGACATATATATGTCGGCACTCTGATGATCGCCACGCTTCCCTGACCTCTAGGCGCAGTATATTTTATTTATATGTGTATGCATTTCATACCGGCTGAAAATCATAACAATAATAGTTTTCGCCTAACACATAACAGCTCTGAACGTCAGCTGCTCCGATAGCGGTGGAGCTAAAGGAGACAGCATGAAAAAGGCATTGGAAAAAAATTTGGTCCGAGGATTTTTATACCAAGCGAAACCGTATTAAATTATTGTTTTAAACATATTTTTTCAAAAAATTATCGTCAGCTGTATTGACGAGGGCGGGTTCAATGTCAGTCACGTGCATAAGTCTTATTTAAAAATTGACAAATTTATTTTATACCTTATGAAATTTATATATCTCAATTTTTACACTTTTAAAATAATAAAGAAAATTGTGAGCTGTACTTTTGGCGGGGGTAACACCATCAGTCAGCGTGATAAACATGTCGCGCGCTCAACGCATTCGAGCGTTGCATAGTATCTTTTGAACATAAACTGACGATCTTTACACCCACAAACAATCAGCTGACGACGATTTTTTGTTTCTTTAACATTTAAATTATCTTATACTTGAAATTCAATAAGTATAACATCAATTTCATATAAATAACACCACGGTATTGTAGCATGATAAAAATACAATGTTTTTGTATTGTATTATAACTCACGGAGGTAGGATAATTCGGTTCATCCACCCACTGAGTATGCAACTTTACACACACTTCTGTATAGTTGGTTGCATAAGGGAATTAACTACGGGTTTTAAAATTATTTAAGTATATCCTGGAATAATGGGATTTAAATAATTAAATGGGTGTCTACAGTAATGTTTTTATTAATATTTTTCATGTGATTTAACCAATACACGAGTATTTTATCATTTTATGTGGGGATTTTATTTGATGGTCAGTGGTAACACTGATCGCAGATGTCAATAGTAAAGGGAAATTATTGGATCACTTATCTGATACTTTTCGAGTTAAGTCGAGTATGACAAGTCGTGAGTATAAAAAATGGCCGGTCGCACATGGTTTATTCCATCTATTTTCGGGACTATCGTGGTGAAAAGCCCTTGGTAACAAGGTAAGCTTTCGTCTTGCACATATATTTTCACGCTATAGCCCCAATTTCTTTTTAGGCTTTTTCTGTACAGCATAGTTTTTACATACATTTTTTACGCATACTTTTTGCCAAATGGATATGGTTTAACAGTTTTTATGGGTGATGGTAATCGATGATAGGATGATCATGTCAAGATTTTAAGAATCCTCAAATTTCGGATGTTTCCTGTATGGCATATATTTTCGTAGAAATAGCTGATAGACTATAAGTACTCAGTTCATGGTAGTAGCGACGTGTCGTATTTCGGATGGTGTTAGCGTTATAGAGCGACAAGAGCTCGTGACGGCGTTTTACTTCAAGGGACGAAGCTGGACTCATGTTTGTTGGTGACGATTGCGGGATGATTCCATTATGGACAACGATTCTTAACCGGATGGCTGAATCTTGTTTCACAAGTCAGATGTGGCTTGTCAATTAAGCCGATTGACGTTTAATAGTTTGGACACTAACCGCAAGTAACATTCAAAGTTTTATTTGTTTTCATCTGAAAGCAATTTATTCATTTTGTAATTTTATGTTTTAATGTTTAACAACACATTAACTTTTTTATTTCAATATTTAGTAACTTTACATTCTTAAATAGACGTCTACCAATTCACAATTTTATTATTACATTCTTTCAACTTTGTAAAGTTGAAACATCAACTTAATTATTACATATCGCCCTGAAATTATATTTCAGCTTATTCTTATTACATAAGAGACACTCTTGATCTATTTGGTGACCTCTTGTTAATTATTACAGTTTGTAATGCTGTAACTGGTATACCATTTACATATGTTAATAAAGATTTAGTGTATTGTACTTGATGATCTCTGATAGTTGATAACATTAGAAACTGTTAAATATTTTTAATTAACCAACCATTGATAACTGAATATCAGTTAATTATTAGAGTCGGTTACCTCATATTTATTGAGGCAGGTTATTACACCATCTGTTCAAGGTACCATTAAATTTAATTAAACTGATTCATTGGCAATAAAATGTGTTTTATTTTATTCACAAACGTAAGGGCAAAACAATATAAATAACATATTTGAAAAGTTATAATAGCTAATTTATTTACTATTGGTTTCTTGATTAATCAGTAAGAGTTTCTGGAATGTCCTACTAATCAAGTGGCGCCTTAAAAAAATAATACGGGACCAGCTTTCAAACATTCCTCACTAACTCACGGCCTTATGCTCTCCGGCGAAAAGCGAACCTTTGGCAATGTAACCTCACTTCTTGTAGTAACAACAGCAAGGTAAGGTTACAGTATATTTATTTATTCCGTGTAGGTTCCAAATTATATTAATATGTACTCTAGCATCAAGAAATTTCAAGCTGTAAAAGTCTCACTACTTCAACGTACCTTTCCTAAAAATTATTATTCTGGCCTTCAGGTAGAATATACCTGGCAGAAATAACCTCTGGTAGTAAGTATTCCCTAATGGATCGAGACAAACTTATATGAATAAAAGAGCAATACTACCCTCTGCTGCAGAGATTTCGACTAGTTCATTCAGTTTTTCCTGTGCTGTCCTGTCGAAAGGTATAGTCTCCAAAATGTCTGCGAAAACAAAACCAATTTGTGTAATTTGTTTTAAAAAAATGAACCGCTTCATTTGTTCACTCCAAGTTTTTTTAGAAAAGTGTCAAACTATTCTAGATATACGAAAAAATAATAATCAGAATTATCATATTCACAGTTCTGATCAATAACGACCGGCTAATTTCTACCATGAATTAAAAAATACATATTTTAAAGAGGCTTTAATTCAATTTATTTGCCAAGATTGGAAAAATGATTACATGGCGCCATTTATAGGAGAACGAACAATTTATATTAATCACGACGTATGCTACAAATATGAAAAACAAAATGAAAAATAGAGAGAAGCTTAGAGCAGGATATAAATTGTACAGCTCATGAAGAAGCGGATACAAAGATAGTTTTCCACATTTATAAGATGTTCTGATACAGATATTTTGATGATTATCTTGGGGAATATGAATCATATTCAGAGCAGTCTTAAAAATTCATTTATTACTCGGAACTGGAAAGGCGCAACGTTACATCGATGTTACTCAACTGTACGAAACATTAGGACCTAGCTTGTGCGCATCGTTGCCAGGATTTCGTGCATTCACAGGAGGCGACTTCAATCCCGCTTTACATAGAAGAGGGAAAAAAGCCATTTGAAATTTTAAGACAACAGAATCATTTATAAAAGTATTTACAGATATAGCAAATATAGACGACTCTAACATACGAATGTATGGTCTGAAATCAATCGGTAATGTCAATACAGTACGAGTAGCAACGTTCATGAAAGCCTATAAAATGAATGACCAAAAAGACAAATTCACCCTTAAACATACAATTGACGGTGCAATATTCCCTCCATGCCAATCAGAATTATACCAGCATATACTACGTACAACATATATATCGCATCTTTGGAATCCTGCTCATCGGTCAGTTTCATCAGTATCATCACACTACGGATGGAAGGAAGAATAATAAATACACATTCAAGTGGTTCGACGGTGACCAAGTTCCACCATCAGTAACTGGAATTTCAATTATCGATGAAAATCCTGCAGGTATTTATCTATAGTTTTTACAACACATTGAAGTTAAATAAATGTAATTTCGATAAACATATGAAATTTACACTTTCTTTACAGAAAACGTCGAAAGTGATGTTGAAACATCAGAAAATATTGAAGAAGATGATGCAGAAGAATTAGAAGAAGAGCGGATTCTTATCATCGACAGCTCCGATGATAGTTGTGAGGAAAGTGACCACACAGACACAGCAGAAGATGCATATGAAGAAGAAGAATAATATTTTACGTATTAATAGAAATCTAAGTTTTTTGTCTTATTTATGTTCATTACAAAAAAAGTTTCTTCAAGTAATTATTATTTAGCTTCTAATAGATAAATATTTCTGTATGTAATTTGGAACCTACAGGGAATAAATAAATATACTGTGGTGTTATTTATATGAAATTGATGTTATACTTATTGAATTTCAAGTATAAGATAATTTAAATGTTAAAGAAACAAAAAATCGTCGTCAGCTGATTGTTTGTGGGTGTAAAGATCGTCAGTTTATGTTCCAAAGATACTATGCAACGCTCGAATGCGTCGAGCGCGCGACATATTTATCACGCTGTCAGAAGTACAGCTGACAATTTTCTTTATTATTTTAAAAGTATAAAAATTGAGATATATAAATTTTATAAGGTATAAAATAAATTTATTTGTCAAATTTTAAATAAGATGTATGCATGTGACTGACATTGAACCCCCCTCGTCAATACAGCTGACATGTTTTTTTGAAAAAATATGATTAAAGCAATAATTTAATACAGTTTCGCTTGGTATAAAAATCATAGGATCGGATTTTTTTCCAATGACTTTTTCATGCTGTCTCTTTTAGCTCCACCACTAGTGCGACAATTGACGCTCACTTTACTGATTTCCGAACATTAAACAACTGTTTGAAGTAAAATTTATACAGTATAAAATTCCTAAAAAAATTGCAACGCTACCTCCCTCACTATACGTTAATTGCTTTTCTTTTTATATAATCAAAAATAAGTAGTGTTTAGTGTTCAACATAGTTCAATTTGAATAATTAAACTTTGAATAAATATTTTGTATACATCCCTAATTTCGGTTTACATTGGAATAGCATTTAATATACAAAGAAGAAAGTTTTAAATTCAAATTATGATGATTTCGATTTTGAGTAATTTTAGTAGTCGGAGAGCTGATGACGAATTTTGGGAAGGTTCTTTAGGCAAGCTGATATTGCGAAAAATTACAATTTCGTCAATTGACGAATCCAGTCCTGGCGGTCATTTAGCGAATTAGCGGTTATTTCGCTACTGCGCAGCATATAACATTTGCAAAAAAAATTCAAAACAATATATTTTTGGCAACTTGAATTTTTTTTAATCTTTTAATTTATAATTTCTAGAACTCCAAAAAAATCCCTGACGTTTCTGTCGGTTATTAAGGATTGCCAGACGACTCCAAAATTATTTTTTTAAATTACCAAAAAATATTCTTTAGGCAATCTGAAATTTATAACACGTATTTATTAAGTAATTTCAATAAAACCTGCAAATTGCCTGACGATTTTGCGGGTGATAAACAATTACCAGACGTTAATAAAGTTTGTAAATAATCGCAATAAAAAGTCTTACGCGCATCCGTAAGTGCAACAAGGATAGCTATCGAGGCATGCTGGCAGCTGCCGGGGCCCGAGCTCCTCGCGCTGTGATTGCCTATTGAGAAACCTCGTGTTTCCAGCTTACATTCGGCACTGCGTTCATAACAGATTATTGTCAGTTCAAGCATTCGGAACTCCGTGAGAAATTATCTAGTGTTTTGGTACCTTTTTTAAAGATTTTATTAAAATAGAATTTCTGTTTTAAAATTTAGCATGTATGTATGTGTATATATGACCATATAAATATTTGTGTATATAGTTTGTACTGTTTTATATCAGTGCTTTTAATTTTTTTTAGAATTTTTTAGAGTTTTATCATCGTTATTTTAAATTACAATCTAAGGAGATTATGAAAAAGTTGGAAACTATGCTCTGTATATTAAAATAAGGCATATTTTTCTCCAAAAATACAAAATTGTATTAAATATAAATAATTAATTTTAGATAAATTTTTTTAATTTTCTTTTATTTTCGAGACTAAAATAAATTAGATTTTAATTAAATAATGTATGCAGCGAACGAAATTAATAATTTACAAATTTTTAATCAATTGTCAAATTTTAGCGAAAAAAATATAAAAAATTACATATTTGTTTTAAGCGCAGTGCTGTAAACACGATGTTTCTCAATAGCCAATCACAGCGCGAAGAGCTCGGGCACCGGCAGCTCGCATGCCTCGATAGCTATCCTTGTTGCACTTACGGATGCGCTAAGACTTTTTATTGCGATTATTTACAAACTTTATTAACGTCTGGTAATTGTTTACAACCCGCAAAATCGTCAGGCAATTTGCAGGTATTATTGAAATTACTTAATAAATACGTGGTATAAATTTCAGATTGCCTAAAAAATATTTTTTGGTAATTTAAAAAAATAATTTTGAAGTCATCTGGCAATGCTTAATAACCGTAGCGGCTCCTCCATTAGGTCATTGAGGCAATGACCTCCCATTAAAAAATAATTTAAAAAAATAGTTAAATAGATATATGAAAAAATAAAATATACCTACTATACATATAGTATAGTAATACTAATACTATTTCTCTTAAATAAAAAATAAAATTTACCTAAAATGTTTAAAGAGCCCGTGTAAACGTTTTTCAAGACAACCGTGTAAACGTTACTTCGCAGCGAGTACCCACATCTCTGCGAAATTCAAAATGGCAAAACGGGCTAGTGTCCGTCGATGACCTCAACGCGTTAAATGGGGACGGAATCTGTCGAACGTTGACAATCATCGTAACGTGAAAGAAACACGCCCGAAGTTTACATGTGTTGGGTCAAAAGCCCGGGTTAATATCGGTGATGAATCGACTTACGTCGTTCGATTAGTACACGCTTAGAAAAGAGATGAGTAGAGGGGTTGGTAGGCTGCGCTATATTTTGATTTAAAGGAGATCATTTTGAAGTCAAATAAGATTTGTGTTTTGATGTAATAAGTTGTTATTGTTATTATTTTGATTTTTGATTCGTTTTATTGAGGGCATGTGTTTTAATTATTTGGTGTTATTTTATTCTACGCCTTTTATCATGTCTGTGGTGCAAATGGTTCAAAATTTGAGAACGAAAAGTGAATTAAATTTTGAAAAACTATTAAAACTAAAGGAAGGTGGTCGTCCTCTTCCAGATTTATTAAACAGACTAGCAAGGACAACAATAAAGAAGTTCATCGCAATTTTCGCAGGTCTATGAACGATTTGTCTGATTGGATTGCGGATGTGAAGTAAGTGATGCATTTTACTGTTTCGTTTGTCTGCTTTTTTCGAATAATTCTTTATGGTGTAAAAACGGTGTCAAAGACTTGGAACATTTAAAAGAGAAAATAAAAAAACATAGTTGATCGGCAGACCATATGAAATGTACCATGAGTTTTGCTACAATCGGTACTGTGGATATTCGTTCTCAATTACACAATGCTTATAGACAATCGGTAAGAATTTTTAATGAAAATGTGTCGAAAAACAGATATATTATAAATAAAATAATTGACTGTGTGAAATATTGTGGGGCGTTTGAACTTGCTTTGCGAGGGCACGACGAAACAGAATCTTCTGTAAACTCGGGAATATATCGTGGACTTATAAAATTTGTTTCAGAGCTGGATCCAATATTCAAAGAATACTTGGATAAGGCTACGGTTTTTAAGGGTACTTCTAAAACTGTACAAAATGAATTACTTGATTCAATGTTATCGGTGGCTCAATAATAACTTAAATTGGAGATTCAGTCAGCCGAATATATCGCAGTCCAGGTGGATGAAACTACTGATAGCTCGAACAGAACTCAAATGAATTTTATTATACGGTACATTTTATCCGGTGTCGTTCACGAAAGGTTTATAAAATTTGTAAACCCTACCGAAACCTCAGCCGAACATTTATCGGAGATAATTTATAAAGAATTAGAGGTACTAGAAATTAATAAAACACCGGAAAAGTTAATTGGACAGAGTTATGAAGGAGCTTCTACTATGAGTGGTCGATTAGGCGGAGTACAAAAAAATTAAAGAACGATATACTCAAGCAAATTTTATTCATTGTTATGCTAACCAATTAAATAAAATTCTGCAAAAAGCAGCAAGTCAGAATAAAAATGTTCAAGTTTTTTTTTGCCAATTTACAGGGATTTTCTACATTTTTAGTCAATCTCCAAAACGTACAGTGATTCTCGATGAATTTGTTAAAGTACGTTTACCTAGAGCAGCACCGACAAGGTGGTATTTTAATACGCGTTGTGTGGAAACCGTATTTTTGTATCAAGCTGATATTCTGGCTTCAATAGAAAATATAATTGAGGTTGAAGAAGACTCAAATACAATTAATCAAGCAAAGCGTGGATTTTATTTATTGGCTAAATTTTTTCCATTTAATAATGTCTAATTGTGAAGTTCTTTTTAATCAACTTCAAAAACATGGTACTGGCGTGATATTGGTGAAAAAAAATATAGACTCATTTAAAATGTCAATTCAAAAAGTCAGAGACCATATTTTATTAAATGAAATATTTCCCGAAGCACCTTCATCTTCTTCAACACTTGGTGCAAAAAGACCAAGGAAAAATGAAGACTCAAAGCGCCAAGTTGCTTTGGAGGTTTGCGACATAATAATTTCTGAGATTAACCACGGCTTTCGTTTCAGTGATCATTTACTGATTGCCCAGTTATTTTACAGCGACCAGTTTGAACAATATAAAATTAATTTTCCAGATCGTATTCTTAAGTCAATAAGAGAAAACTTTTCTAGTATTAATTTTAATTAATAAAACTAAAAACTGAACTTCAAGTTATTTATGAACGCGACGATTTTAATAAGAGTTCAGGAGCTGTGCCAATGCTGCAATTGTTTATTAATAACAATCTCTCGGAAACTGTAAAATTGTTGACTATTTTATGTACATTACCAATGACAATTGTAGAAAGCTATTGGTTATTAAGCAAAAATTATATTCAGATATTTAGATTGTTTATCCTAAATGGACTCGCGTTAAAGCCGAGTCAGGAGTTTTACAAATAACGTATCGTGTTTACTTTTCTTTATATTTGACTGTAACTAATATTCTACATAGTTAGTCGTTGCGAAGTAGTCCTAGAAAGACTTACAAATTACGGCTCGAAGTAAATAAATTATTTAGACTTTTTATCTGTGTTTCACTGATATCCATTTTACCTTTCATTAGGTTATGGGCCCAGTCAACGATTGTGATTGTGCGTGAGTTTCAGTTGTTCAGTTGAAATAAAAATAAATAACAATGGCGAGTGGCGCGTGAACTGTTATGAAACGGAATTTAAAACTCTTTAATGGAGAAAACTATTTAATGTGGAAATTTAGACTTTCGGAAATAATCGAACAAGAAGGTGCGAGTAGAGTGCTGAACGAGGATCCACCAGAACCACTTACTGATGAGTGCATAAAATGGGAGCGGTTTGCCAGAGGTACCTTGATTGAATATTTGGACGATATCACACTGTCGCAATTACCTCCAGGACGGGCGACAGCTCGACAAATCTTAGAAAAGTTCGATGGACTATATGCTTGCAAAAAGGTATCCACACAACTATGTGTCCAAGATCGATTGTTTAACTGCAAACTAAAGCCTGATACATCAATGAAGAAACACATGCTGGAAATTGAAGAAATGGTGCGTGATTTAACTGCATGTGGCTTGGAAGTGAACGAGACAACAAAAGTATGGTATATGCTCAACTCACTACCTTTAAGTTATGCACCAATTAAAGCTGCAATAAAAACAATGACAGATGATAGACTTACATTGGCCTTTGTAAAAGGAATGCTTCTTGAGCACGAGGAATATCTAGCGAGAGAGAATAATGATACAACAACTAAAGCTCTTCATTTTCGAAGTACAAACGACAAAGGGTGGAAGAAAGAAAAACATTTTCCTAAAAATAAAACATTTAAAAACAAACAGGTGCAAAAATGTTTCCATTGTGGTAGGAAAAACCACCTTAAACGTGATTGCTTCTTCTACAAACAGAGTTTGAAGACGTATCAAAAACCTCACTATCAAAAGAAGAAAAACAATCATCAGGAGACTAGTGCTAATGTTTCTGCAGCAGTAGAGGAAACGTTTGCCTTTATGTGTACTAATGATTCAAATTACGAAGACAAAGAATCAGGACGTTTTATATTAGACTCTGGTGCGACCGAGCATATTATCAACGATTTGGGGCTCTTCACAGAACACAGACAGCTAGCGAAGCCAATTTGCATAACTGTGGCGAAGAAAGGTGCAACCATCGAGGCGACACATATTGGGCAAGTGGTAATCAACACAACCCTTGGCTACAATGGAACATTGAAGGATGTCCTCTACAGCAGCAGTGTACCTGCCAACCTCATCTCAGTGAGGCGTATCCAGGAGGCTGGGATGTCAGTCGTGTTCACGGAAACTGGGAACGTGGAAATCAAAAGGGGAAGCACGACAATGATAAAAGGTAAGTGCATAAATAATTTGTATATTATTGAGCTTATAATACAAAATGCGCGAAATACAGCACGGGCCGCAGGCCACGTGGCTGCTGTTAAAAGTATTGACAAAAATATATTGTGGCATGAACGAATGGGTCACATGAGTAAAGAAAAATTTTCAAAATTTAAAGAAAATGAACTTGCAAGTGATAATATTTATTTAAAAAATATAAATCCCATAAATTCAGTTTGTGAAGCGTGCATAAGCGGAAAACAAACACGCCTTCCTTTCGCCAAAATAAAAGATAAACGTCATTAAAAGACAGCTATTTATTGTTCATTCAGACGTATGTGGTCCAAAAACACCATCTACGATAGATGATAAAAATTATTTTGTAAACTGTATAGATGAATATACTCATTATACCGTAACCTATTTAATGTCAAAGAAATCTGAAGTCTTTCCTTATTTTAAAGATTACGCTGCAAAAGGCGAAGCCCATTTTAATACGAAAATAGTCAATTTATATTGCGATAACGGTCGAGAATATTTATCTGGCGAAATGAAGGAATATTGTAAACAAAAAGAAATAACAATCATCTTACGGTGCCATATACTCCGCAACAAAACGGTGTGGCGGAACGGATGAATCGAACTTTAACCGAAAAAGCACGTGCAATGGTATATAGCTCGGGTTTAGACAAACGATTTTGGGGCGAAGCAGTTTTAACTGCAACTTACTTAGTAAATAGGTCACCTACTAAAGCCATAAAACTTAATAAAACTCCCTACGAGATGTGGCATGATAGAAAACCGAAATTAAGTATTTTAAAAATATTTGGCTGTACAGCTTATGTACATAATAAAACAAAAACCAAAAAATTTGATAGTAAATCATCTAAGGGAATTTTTATGAGTTACGTGCCAAATGGATATAAGATTTTTGATTCAGAATCGAAAAAATTCATAGTTGCACGAGATGTAATTTTTGATGAAATTACATACAAAACATCAAGACAAGAAATCGATGATCAAATAAAAATTGGTGGCAAAAATGTATCAATAGACACAGATAATTTATCAGCAGGAGGTAATGCTGTAAGTGATGCTGGTGATAAAATCTCTCCTGGTAAAACGGATAATAAAATATGCGATCAAACCCTTATAAAAAAGGTTGTCCCTGAAAATTGCATTAAAGGTCAAACATCTAAAATAAAGGATGTCCCTGAACATATAAGTACGAACTCAGATAGTTCTGATATAACTCCGTGTAAATTAAAAAAGTTAAATAATAATGCGCAGGATATAAGAAGGAGTGAGAGATTAAAAGCCAAACCAATAATATCTTACGATTGCGAAGAAGATGATTTTTGAATTTAAAAATTACTTAATAGCTGGTCAAATATTGGAAAATGAAATTCCAAAGTGTTTTCAAGATGTAGCTAAAAGTAAATTTAGAGTTGAATGGGAAAAAGCCATAAAAGATGAGTTAAAATCATTAGATCAAAATAAAACGTGGACGCTAGTACAAAAGCCAAATAACGTAAATATCGTCGACTGCAAATGGGTGTTTACAATAAAAGGCGATAGTAATGGAAATTGGGTCAAATATAAAGCTCGCTTGGTAGCACGCGGTTTTAGCCAAAGGAAAATGTTAGATTACGAAGAAACGTTCGCGCCGGTAGCGCGAATCAGCACTTTTAGATGCTTGCTTGTGTTCGCAAATCAAAATGAGCTGTTAGTTCATCAAATGGATGTGAAGACAGCATTTTTGAATGGAACATTAAAAGAAAACATTTACATGGGAGTACCTGACGGTGTTGTAGTTAATGCAAATAATGTTATATGTAAATTAAATAAGTCTTTATACGACTTAAAACAATCTGCTCGATGTTGGTTTGAATGTTTTAATAACGTATTAATTGAAAAAGGATTTGTAAATTCAGCAGCAGATAATTGTTTATAATTTTTGAACAGAGGAAATGTCAATAAAAATATCTACGTAACTTTATATGTGGATGATTTAGTGATTGCAACTAAAGATAACAATACAATGAATAATTTTAAACAGTTTTTAATGAAACAATTTGATATGGTTAATTTACAAGAAATTAATTATTTTTTGGGTATACTAATAAACAGAACAACGTATTTAAAGTCTGTATTACAAAAATATAATATGAGTAATTGCAACCCCGTCAGTACACCATTACCAATAAAATTAAACTATACCGCATTAAAGTCAGAGGATAGTTATGATGCACCTTGTAGAAATGTAATTGGCTGTATAATGTACGCAATGCTGTGCACACGTCCCGATCTGTGTACAGCGGTAATTTTACTAAGTAGGTACCAAACTAAAAATAATAAAGAATTGTGGTTATGCTTAAAGCGGGTATTAAGATATATAAAAGGAACGATTAATATTAAATTGGTATATAGAATTGACAATTATGCACAAATATTAACAGGGTATGTTGATGTTGATTGGGCAAATAATGAAGTTGATCGCCGAAGTACAACGGGCTGTTTATTTAAACTGTATGACAATTGTATAGTAACTTGGATTACACGGCGACCGAATTCGGTTGCAGCGTCGTCAACCGAAGCGGAATATATGGCCGTTTTTGAGGCTGTAAAAGAAGCCCTATGGCTAAGATCTTTATTTGTCAGTATTAATGTCAATATGTTTAAACCAATAATTTTATATGAAGATAACCAAAGTTGTATAGCAATAGTGCTATTCAACACCTCGATCTTGATTCCGATTTAGTTTATAATCGAAATCGAAAACGGATTGATGTTTGTTGAACGACCAAAGAAAATTGTCAGTTTTAGTGACATAACCTCATCATTATTTTAGTTCATTTCACGTGTATTTCACATTTTCCACAAGTTCATTTAGTATAATCACGTTCAATTTTATAGAAGCTGTTCTGTTAAACTAAAAATGTAATATACAATTACAAAATATCACTCACATTACATAACCCATAGACAAACTGTAGTTTTTTTAAATTTTTCGACCAATCACATGCTTCCGATTTACGATTGTTTTCAATAGCATCATAATTTTAGACCGATTATAATCAGAGTGATCGATTGATATCGAAAATGTATTGTTGAACATGTTGTTTTTTAAATGACAAGAAATGATTGTAATCGATTGGCGCGTTGAATAACACTAATGTCAAATAATCCCGTAAGTCACAAACGTTCTAAACATATCGACATTAAATACCATTTTACAAGGGAACAAGAAGAGAACAAGATAATCTGTTTGAAATATTTGTCCACAGGGGTTCCGGTGCACTTCGCGACCCTCCGAATTTTATGTTAATTCTAATTTTGTTTGATAGCTCACCTTAAATAAAGCAGATTAGAACAAAAATTTCGCTGGATCATTCAGTAATTACTTTAAAAATCACGAATTTAGTTCGAAAAATGGTACTTTTTCAACACTAGTTAATGCTATTTTTCGATAAATATTTTCACTTCAAATTGTAAAGGTTATTATCTTGAAATAAACATAAGTCTGTTTCACAAAAAAAAAACGGAAGGAAATACTTAAATTTTGCCAAATTTTAAATATATTCATATGCATAATTATTTTCACTTGACACTTATAGGTTATAAATTAGACACTGACGTCTAGACAGCCAGGGTCACAAATTAGGATATTTTTCTGTCATCATATGAGTTTTAGCAGCGTTGTCAAACGGTCTTTATTTTCTTTCAGTTGAATTAATTTTGTGTTGTAATAGATATATGAATATATTATAAAAATATGAAAGTATTTGCATGTGTACTTAATAATGAAATTTGAAATAATAAATATCCTTAGAATATACTGTTCATCTTACATTTGATTTATACGTTACATTAAATGAAAGAGATCAAAGCAAACTTTTTTGCTGGACCACAGAATCGACAATAAACAACAGAATATAAATCTCTCATGACGAATTTCATACATTATCGATTTGTTTTGAAAGGTTTATAGGCAAATTCATCGATAATCTACTCTTGTGCACGATTGCAGTCACGATCGATACAGTATGTTTGTATCGTGGGTTGCAACTATAGTAATCTACGCCTGCGCTTAAGTAACGTCGACATTCCGCGACCTTTTTAAATATTCAATAAATTATTCCTTTCCCTACGCGGAACGATGCCTACGTTATTTCTAAATGCACTTTCCTTCGTTTATGGTCATTATAAAAGTGTTATTATATTGTTGAGTTCATTATTGGGATAGGATTGGATATTAGAAATCGCAAGTGAAAAAAAAGTGATAGTATTATGAAAATATTCTGAGGGCGGTCAAAATGGAAGTCAAAAACGTTTTCCAACTAAATTCGATTATTAATTTAAACGATGAGGGATTGTTAATTAGGCTCCAAAATGTGAACTTGTTACCGCGGAATATAAGATGTGCCCGAACTGCGAAACGTTGAACCGGCGCACTCGCTTCGCTAGCGTTATCAATCTGCTTTAGTATTTCAAGCGGAAATCCAATCTTCAATAATTCAAATGATTATCCACATTATTATGTAATGATACGTGCTCAAATAGGTATAATATCAGGAATACATACACAATTTGCAAATGAAAAAATTCAGTGAACAGCTATGGACATATTGTGAAAAATGCGCGCCGGTTCGACGTTTCGCAATTTTCGTTTGGTCAACAAGGATTCATCGATTAGCAAGATGTGACCGTCCCCACTTAAAAAATGTAAACAATTAAAGTAACCCTACATGGAATCGATACCGGTCAACTTTCGTTGCGAAACGTCGAACCGGCGCGCTCGCTTCGCTCGCGATATCAATCTGTTTTAGTGTATCAAACGGAAATCCAATGCTCACTAATTCAATTGATTATCAACATTATTATGAAATAATACGTGCACAAAAAGGTATATTATTAGGAATACATACACAATATACGAATGAAAAAATTGAGTGAACAGCTATGGACATAGTGTGAAAGATGCGCGCCGGTTCGACGTTTCGCAATTCACGCGTGCGAATTGCGAAACGTCGAAACGGCGCGCTCGCTTCGCTCGCGATATCAATCTGCTTTGATATCTCAAACGGAAATCCAATCTTCAATAATTCAAATGATTATCCACATTATTATGTAATGATACGTGCTCAAATAGGTATACTATCAGGAATACATACACCATTTGCAAATGAAAAGATTGAGTGAACAGCTATGGACATATTGTGAAAGATGTGCGCCGGTTCGACGTTTCGCAATTCGCGCGAGCGAATTGCGAAACGTCGAACCGGCGCGCTCGCTTCTCTCGCGATATCAATCTGCTTTGGTATCTCAAATGGAAATCCAATCTTCAATAGTTCAAATGATTATCCACATTATTATGTAATGATACGTGCTCAAATAGGTATACTATCAGGAATACATACACAATTTGCAAATGAAAAGATTGAGTGAACAGCTATGGACATATTGTGAAAGATGCGCGCCGGTTCGACGTTTCGCAATTCGCGCGCGCGAATTGCGAAACGTCGAACCGGCGCGCTCGCTTCGCTCGCGATATCAATCTGCTTTAGTATTTCAAACGGAAATCCAATCTTCAATAATTCAAATGATTATCCACATTAATATGAAATATTTCGTGCCCAAATAGGAATACTATCAGGAATACATACACAATTTGCAAATGGAAAAATTGAGTGAACAGCTATGAATAGATTGTGAAAAATGCGCGCAAATGGAAAAATTCAACAGATTGTGCAATTCGCGCATAACTGATTTCAGTTAAACTAAAGTTGACCGGTATCGATTCCATGTAGGGTTACTTTAATTGTTTACATTTTTTAAGTGGGGACGGTCACATCTTGCAAATCGATGAATCCTTGCTGACCAAACGAAAATATAATAGGGGGAGCATGATTCCAGAGCAGTGGGTGCTATGATGTCACGGATAAACGTGGTCTATGTAGTATTTGTTCCCAACCGAACAGCCACTACTCTGGAATCAATAATTTCTCATCACGTATTGCCGGGTACTGAAATATGGACTGACTGCTGGAGGGGATATAGTGGCCTCAAAAATCTGAGAGGTGCATCCCCTTAGATACATAAGGAAGTTAACCATTCCAGAACCTTTGTGGATCCGGTAACGGGAGTGTGCACGAACCATATTGAAGGCCACTGGTCGTCCATTAAACAATATTTGAGGCGTCCGGGGTGATGTCCTCAAGATTTTTATCGGAATAAGTGGATCAGTTTATGTGGTGGCAAGTATTTGGTCCCCCTCCTAGTGCGATATTCAATAATATTATCGAACATATTTCGGCGCGTTATCCTGTGTAGTTTATAGTTGGGATTTAGTTAGGTTAGTTTAAATATTCATAAGTAGATAAGTAGGTTAGATTGGGTTAGGTTGGGTTGACCGAATTCACATTTTTAAAAACATATCAGATACAGAGTTCGGACAGATTGGTGGTAGGTTTTAGCAGGTAGGCGATCGACCATGGCTCTTTAGAATGACGTTTCCTTGTCCCATAAAGGGTTGAGGATGAAAACAAGGTTGGTGGAATCCAGCAACTTGGTACTCATTTCCAAGGTCTATATAAGATGTCCCCCACAACAAAAAAATAGGTAGTTAACAAACTTCGGCGCATTATCCTCCCTAGTTCACTACATTGTTGAGTTCTATTTGGTCTATATACTTAAGTTAGGTGAGTAATTTTTTTATATTTCTTGTTTCATATTTAATGATAATCTAGTTACATTTTGAACTGTCAGTTGGTCAGGAAGCGATATTGAATTGAATTAGGTAAAGTATTGTAAATTATGCTAATTCGGCAATAAAAAATTCCATTAAAGTTTTACTACAAATATTTGTGACTGTTGGTCGGATTATAATTGGTTCGAGGAGTGGAGCGAAACATAATCTTGATATATTCCCTACTCCTCGAAAAAATATCAAATAATTTGTATTCCACATGAAGTTTGCTACAACCTATATTGGATCTAATTAAAATAATAATGTACTTCTTAAAGACATATTTAAAATAAACATGTGTATGTACTTAAGATTATCTTCAATGCTTCTGGTGGTCCAATAAGTGTATACATACTTTATATGTACATTCTATTCTCTATAGATCATACTAGCACATTAACAATCATCTTTAAACTCGTAAATACTTCTCCTTTAATTATCAACAATACGTTCGTTATAAGAATATTTATACTTATCGGGACATTTAACGTTAAAATTTTAACTAAAAATCACAAATATATACATAATTTTTTATATTTACCCTAACTACATAAAATATACGTACTGTTAGCACCAGTGGAAAATACATAATACGTCCAAAGAAGTACATTTTCAATACAGACATTTAAATCATGAAGATAGTATAAATATTGTATAAAGTATTTCCAAGCAGACACGAGTCACGGAAATGAGAACTGGCAACACTCCTCCTTCTAAAATTTGTGACTATCTGAAATCTAGACATAAATGTCAAATTTTTTTAAAAAATGGCGGTTTTTTAGTACTTTCAATTGCGATTTTCTCTTTCAAAAGTGCATAATCCAAGAATTTTTTTCTCTTAAAATGTTCTATAACAATAGGGCTTTCTAATAAAAAAAAAACCGCTCCAAAATTCGGAGGGTCGCGAAGTGCACCGGACCCTCCACAGGTAATCAAGAAGCTGATTTGTTGACAAAGTCGTTGCCACCACAGCAGTTCAAGGAACTGAGAAAGAAAATGGGATTAGAAGAAAAATAAAGTTCACATTATAAAATTCTTTTTGTTACTGATTTAGAAATTTAAGTGTTAATGATCTGGTTAGGTTTTGTGGGGTTTCCCTAACCCAAGCAACAGATGTTGGATCATTGTGAATTCCCCAGAAAGCCGTAAAGTAATAAGTTTTTCCTCATATATTTTTTGAGGGGGTGTATTGGTTATTAAGCAAAAATTATATTCAGATATTTAGATTGTTTATCCTAAATGGACTCGCCTTTCTTAAAGCCGAGTCAGGAGTTTTACAAATAACGTATCGTGTTTAGTTTTCTTTATATTTGACTGTAACTAATATTCTACAGACTTACAAATTACGGCTCGAAGTAAATAAAACAATTTAGACTTTTTATCTGTGTTTCACTGATATTCATTTTACCTTTCATTAAAAGCGAAAGTTGTTTTTCTATATTAAAGAGAATCAAGACATTTTTGCGTAATACTATGGGACAGGAGAGATTGTCGGCGTTTAGGTATGTTAAACATAGAAAAGCAATTTGTGAATAATATTCATAATTTTAATGAAAGGGTTATTGATCACTTTGCAAATACCAATCGAAGGCTTCACTTAAATTTTAAAAAAATTTAGATTAATTATCATTTAATTTAAGTTTGTCATATTTAATATGTATAGAACAGAATAAAATGTGGTTGTTTTTTAAGAGAGCATTATTTTTATATATTTTTTGCCTCTCTGGCTTTGGAAAAGATCTCCACAAATTTTGCGTTTTTAGCGATTTTAACGACTTCTGGGCAGAAATTGGGCATGGTTTTTCGAAAAACTTCCGCCCACGACGAATAGGCCTCCGGGGGACTGGTCAGTGTCGTTCTGTATTTTAAGATTTGGTCACATCACCTATGACCCCCCTATAAAATTAACCACGAGCCGCCACTGCTTAATAACCGACAAAAACGTCTGGGACTTTTTTTTTAATTTTAGAAATAATAAAGTAAAAGATGACAAAAAATTCAAGTTGCCTAAAATATATTTTTTGAATTTTTTTTTGCAAATGTTAAATGCTGCGCAGTAGCGAAATAACCGCTAAATGGCTAAATGACCGCCAGGACTGGATTCGCCAATTGACGAAATTGTAATTTTTCGCAATTTCAGCTTGCCTAAAGAACCTTCCGAAAATTCGTCATCAGCTCTTGGACTATAGGAGGAAATAAAAACAAATACTTTGGGTGAATTCGACAGCATTTATTCAGTTTCGCTATAAAACCAGCCAACTATTTAAATTTAGCAATGTTTCATTTCAAAGAATGTAATATAAGTGTCTCATAAACGTTTTTAGTGACAGTATATTATTACAATGTTTGATTTTTCCACCCATTACGAGCTTTTTCTTTCATAACCCTTGAGATTTAATCCAATCAGATCATAAATAAATAAAACTATCAGTGCAAACTAAATATTCATTCGATTGCATTAAAAAAATATTTACTTAATCACGATATGAATAATAATTAACACAAATTAGTACTTCAGTTCGTCATAATGCTTTTTACGGCGATTCCATAAAATAACACCGCTGAAAATAATATATTACACCATGACAAGACACTTTTGGAGATAATTATTAATAAACGTGATGTGGCGTGTTTGTATAATATCATCAAATGTCAACAAATTTTTCTTTTTATCCATGATAAAAAAATTCTTGTTGGCTTATCCTTATGCCTTTTCAGATTTAGTTTCGAATGCGCCCTAAGCATACGTTATTTTGACGCCCTTAATATATAATATATAGAGCTCGGAAAAAATGCAACGTGCATTTTTATACTTTTTCCCAAAAAATGCATTTTTTAAAGATTTGAGCATTTTTTGCATTTATTGCCAATTATTTTAAAATCCTATTGAACAGAAAGTTTTCATTATGGAATTTTTAAATCTGTTTGGGTTTGGAACTACCTGCTACCCCAAAATTGAAAGAACTTGAAAGAGTAGGTACCTACTTTATTGAAAGGTTCTTACTATATTGATTATTTTATTACTTTATTCTTAAAATGGAAAATACCAAATACCATAAACAGGTAACTGTAACCGGGGGATTTCCAAAACATCGCAGCGGGAGCGGCCTCCCCCGGTAAATATTAGGTAAACCTTTAATTGAGCAGTATCTTAGTGACTCTTCATCTACATCTCTTTTAAACTCAAAAAATCTTTTTAAAAATTCATTAATAAAGAATATTTTGATATTTATAAAAACCAATATGTTTGTATCTACAACTATTAAGAATTTAGAAAAATCTTGTATTCCATTAACGGAATCAGTAGCTCTAATTAGCCAGTTTGAGTCAAATTGTAAGAAAGTCGGTGGCCAAATTGGGACCGACGTTCTAAATAAATTCAATTCTGTGGCTCAAAATAATACAGGTTCGAAAATTTTTATGGGCGAAAACGATGTAAATACACCAAATTTAGAATTAAACATCATTTGTAAATATAAATATGCTCCCATTATATCAGTTGATGTTTAACGAAGTTTTTCAATTTTTAAACACATGTTTTCTGACAAGAGACAAAGTTTCCTCCTAGAAAACTTTGTTTTATTGTTACCATAATAATTTCAATAGTACCTATGTATTATTATTATTAATAATAAAATCTGATACTTAATATAAATTTTCGTTGTATACCTAATTATTAAATCCCGCCCCCCCTCCTACCATAGTAAAATAATGAAATAATAGTATTATTCAACATTATAATATACATCATTTCTTGCATTTTTTTAAAATTCCTTGCATTTTTTTTAAATCCTTGCATTTTTTCTCAATTTGTGATGCATTTAAATGCGCATATTTTTGGCTTTTTCGGTTGCATTTTTTCCGAGCTTTACTAATATAGTATATTCAGAGCCCAATAAGAAACTTACCAGCTTGAAGGTTTGGTAACCGCCCTCGACAATACCATCAAACCCGAAAATTGTAAGGTAACATCCGACCCGTATATCTTACGCTATTTTTTGCACGATCGGTAATTTTATAAAAATATTGTAATTAAAAAAAATCTAAATTGTGTTAAGCGCCGGTTTCTGGATTCCTATGAAATCACATGGAGACAATCAAACAGAATTTTCATTTCAGTCAAAGTTATGTTTGTGTAAGAGATTAATCTATGAAAAATAATGTTAAACGAAGAAATAAATAGCAAAGATAGTGAAGCAGAACAATTTTATAATAATGGATGTAATTCAGTTATACCGGAATAGTCAAAAGTGAGATATCAGGCCGCATATGCCCCTTTTAAAAAGTGGTGTTTGGAAAATATGTGTTTCTTCGTGAGAAAACACCGTTATATCCTGTTTTTAAACTAGGAGGACTGATTTGAATTTAAGTTGGCAATTCTGTAGATTCCTGATTCGTTAAATCGCAGCCGGTTTTAGACAGTACTTTTGACATATATTATGATTGACAATTGTATAAATTGTAAACAGATAGTGTCTTTTGTTCTTGTCAGGACTAATTTGAAAATGGACTCAGATAAGATTCAAAGTACTAGCAGACCCCCCCCCCCCAAAAAAAAAGAAGCTCCGTAATTTTAAGCCACTTATCGTCTACAGAGAAGCAAAACATTGTGGATTTGTATAAACAAATATCAGATCATGAGCCAGAGTCAAGGGCGAATGCCATTGTGTTTAAAATTGTAAAAATCTACCAACTCTAGTTTCACTCTAGACGGCGTAAGAGGTGGATTTGTCGAATTGTGAGATAAAACCAAAATATTTAGCGTGCTTCCAAACGGTGATTTTCGAGTTTACAAGCAAAATTAATGGAATGTGGGTAGATTTAGGGCAGTGGTCGCCGACCTGTCGATGGCGAGCTACCGGTAGCTCGCGGAGGTAATTCTGGTAGCTCTCACAACGATTTTAATTTAAAAAATACAAACTGCAAAAATCAGAGCTTCCGAAAATTCCACAAAAAAATCTAATTGTCATAATATTAAACATAAACAGCGGCAACGTTGCGGTGAGCGATCTGCCGCTGACGCCATCAAGCTAGAATCGGCTAGAACCGACCAGCCGGACCAGCAGGTTAGTGTTCGAGAACGATCTTGATTGCTTTGAACGGGATAAATACGCACGGCGCGGCGACATTGCGCTTAGTTTAAAATTGAACGCGTAACCAACGTCCAGCGGTTGGGTTAGTAGAGAACAACAAAAAATAACATTAAGGCAAGCATCTGTTACCACTTTCATTCGGAATGGGAAGAACAATACTTTTTTACAAAAGTTGAAGATAAAAACGTGTGTTTGTTATGTAATACTTCGGTCTCCGTTGGTAAGAATGGAAATATAGAGACATCATAAAACTGTACATTCTAATTTTGAAAAATCATTCCCACTACATTCTGCCGCCAGAAAGGAGGAACTGAAACAGTTAAAAAAGCAGTTAATTGGACAACAATCAATATTTTTAAGAACAGTCGACAAAAATAAGGCTGCAACTGAAGCATCGTACCGTGTGTCCCAGATAATCGCACAAAAAAAGAAACCTTATGAAGACGGGGAAATGATAAAACAGGCGTTTTTAGAAGCTGCTGATTCGTTATTTGCCAACTTTAGAAATAAAGACGAGATAGTTTCAGCTATAAAATCTATGCAACTTTCTGCGAATACAGTGATGAGACGTGTAGAAGTAATGAGCAATGATATTTTTTTACATTTAAGAACTGACTTAGATACCTGTGTTTATTTTTCACTTCAACAGGATGAATCAACAGATGTCGTTGACACTGCCCAGATGGCCGTGTTCGTCAGGATGGTTTTTAGTGATTTTACGATTAATAAAGATCTTTTGAAGTTTATTCCACTGAAAGGACACACTACTGATCAGGAGTTGGTTTCTCATTTAAAAAAAAATATTTCTTCCGAGAAAATTCCAATATCGAAAATGGTAGGCTTGACAACCGATGGCGCTCCAGCTACGGTGGGTTGTGATAAGGGTCTGGTGGCGTTATGTCGTAAAGATGAAACTTTTCCGCAATATCTCTGTTACCACTGCATTATCCATCAGCAAGCATTATGTGGAAATTTCCTGAAACTAAACTACGTTATGAAACTAGTGGAAAAAATTGTGAACAAGATTAGACCTCAAGCGTTACAAAGAAGATTGTTCAAAACCTTGGCCAATGAAGTTGACTGTCAATACGGGGACCTCTACTCCTTCGCTCTGAAGTCCGATGGTTAAGTAGAGGACGAGTGCTGAAACGTTTTAATGATGTCCTAGCTCAATTTTTCAAACAACGCGATGAACCGACTCCGGTACTAGAAAATTCAATCTGGCTTAGAGATTTTGGTTTTCTCGTGGACATTACAGAGAAATTAAACGAACTTAATTTGCAGCTTCAGGGGAGAGACAAAGAACTAGCGGAAATGGTTTCTGATATAAAAGCATTTATCAAAAAGCTGGAGTTTTGTGAACAAAACCTAATTAACAGCGATGCCAACTATTATTTCAGAAAAAATATCTCAAAATCCATTAGAACCCTATGACAGCAAAGATCATGTAGAAATAGTTTCTACCCTGAAAAATAACTTCAAAAATCGTTTTAAGGATTTCAACGAAATGGCTTTAGTAGCGCAGTTTGTTGTTTCACCCTTTATGGAAATTGATATCAAAATGATTTAGCCTTATAATCGTTAGTCTCAAGTACCAAATGTATCTGGCCTATTGTAAGTAAAGACAAATTTTCAGTTCTATGCCGTGTTGCCTTGAAACTGAAAAAGCATTATTCAGTTCAACCTATTTGTGTGAATCTTCTTTTTCCAATATATAGTTTATTAAGAACAAATATGGCAATAGACTTACAGATGAACATTTGGATAATTTTATTCGAATGGCTGATCAAATTATACTGCAAACATCAAAAAAATTATCGATGAGTCTGAGTGTCAGCCTTCTCATTGAACGTGCCTTTTTATTTTTCAATGTTTATGTTCATGATAGTGCGTTACTTTTGTTGTTGTTATTATTAACTATTTTTAAATCTTATGTGACATGCCGTTGTGGCTGGAAAAAAGTTTGTGTTTATTTTTCAAACACATTTGTTTGGTAGATAGGAATGTAGCTATGAACAAGTCCGTAATAGTAATATTAGTTATTTTGTTATTAGTTTATTATTAGTACCTATGTATTATGTATTACTAGTTAAATAGTAAAATAAATACATATAATGATAAATTAACTGTGGATTATTTCATCTACGTTGCGTTATGTGGCTTCCGTGTGGGTAGCTCGCTGTTTTTTCCAAAATTAACAAAGTAGCTCAACACATTGAGTGATTGGCGACCACTGCTCTACAGAGAAGAAAAAATTGTAAATTTGTATGAACAACTCTCAGATGATGAAAAAGAGCTAAAGGTGAATGCCATTGTGTTTAAAATTGTAAAAATGTAGGGCAAGTTATCGAAAATAGCACTTTTGTGTGAAATTAACGTATACAAATTTTATTTTTTAGGAGCTGCTAGATCGACTGTGTTTCGAATTATTAAAGAACATAGAAACACTTCTAACCATTGTGGAGGTCGTCCACGAATTGTTGAAATCTTCGACGATACAACAAAAAATATAATTCGATGCATTGTTCATAAGAAAATGCCCAGATTTACCACAAATTTCCCGTACATCATTACATACAGTTATGAAAGAAATAAATTTTAAGTGTGGTGCAGGAACCATCAAATACTACTCGAAACTTGATTGTTTCGCTGGATTCTTTTATCACGCAATGGTGAGGAAAAAAATATTCAGTCAGAGGTAGGCTTTTTGGGATTGAACGGAACAACAGAAGCGTGCTTCAGGGATAACTATTCATTTAGAATTTTTGGCAATCTGCAAACATCTTAGGGTGGGAATGAAATCTTTTCTGTAGAAGTAGGAATCTCCTTTGAGCGACATGAAAAGAGTCGCCGAGTTCACTTTGTGCACAGGGATTTTTTAGTAGTAAATCCTTGGAAAGCTCCGCTTATATGATTGGAGGAAATTTTGTTCAGCTTGTTCAGCGTCCAAGGATATGGAACTTGTTTCAGGAATATTCTCCACTTCCCATAACTTTGGTAGGAATTAATGTATAAAATTATCGGAAGTTTTATTTTGATAGAACAACATCGTTCTTTCGATGGGATGCGAGGAGACTTGAGAAGGCATTTGCCCTCCAATGATCCAACGAAATTCTGTTAGTTGGTGTATGGGACAGCCTTGACCCAATCGGAATATGTTGGGAAGAATCATTTCATAGAAGCCATCTGCACCAATTAGTAATTCTATTTCAGACGAAATGTGAAAATCAGGATCAGCTGAACGAAAATCAGCAGGAATGTTTAGGCTATGAGGATTTAGTGGAACTCTAGGTAAGTTGGAGGTGATGATAGGAAGGACAGCACAGGATAGTTGAAGCTGAAAATGCGGCTCAGTAGTAGAATGAATGGTAACGTCCACCATTTTATGTGACATGACTGTAGTGTGTTCTATTCCAGACAACCTCAAGGGTTTTCGATAAGGTTTTGCTTTAAGCAAAGAAAGAATTCGTTCAGAAATGAAAGACAACTGCGAATCATTATCAATCAAAGCTCTGGTATTCATTAACTGGCCAGATTCTGAAACAATAGCTGTAGCCAACAGCACTTCGGGGTTTCCTTTACCAACGAACAAAGAAGATGTTGAAGAATTTGATTCTCGAAGGTCTAAATCTTCGTTTTGGACACTATATTAATTATGGAAAGTTTGGTGATTATTAGTAAGAACTCACCAATATTGACTGGAGGATGAAATGTCTCTATCAGAATGAGGAGCTCGTGATCCCGAGCTATGATGCGGAGTTTTAGGTTTAGCACCAGTACTGTTATGGAAGTTAGAAGAATGATTTTCAGAATTTTGAAATTTAAGATTGGCTGCCCGACTATTTGGGACATCGGAAATGTTTCCTCTATTTGAGGGGAAGGCATTTGAAATATGCCTGTGAAGGATTGTGTGGTAGTTTTTGCCGCAAAAAGAGTAACCTCTAGACTTACATTCGGACAACCAATGCAATTGGTGCATAAAGCCAGTGATTTAAGATATTGATATTTTTCATCAACAGTCATTTTGGAAAATGTATTACATTTATATATGTCACGAGTTGGGGTTTTACAATACCAACAATGTCTCCTACTATTAAAGTTATTTGGAGAACCACTATTTACATGAAGGGATTTAGGAATAAATATTTCCTTTTTGATTTCAGCTGAAGCTGTAGCAGGCTAACTTAAAGATTCCAAAGTGTTAAATCCCAATTCAGTTATTTTATAAAATTCTTCCAGCGTGGGAGTTTTGTCAATTTCTCTACTAACCTGGTATTCTTTCTTAGAGCCGTAATCTAATTTTCTCAACTGAATACTTATGCTAATTAAATCCCAATGTTCAGTAGGACATCGAAGATATCTTAAGGAGTCTAAGTTCTTTTTAATGTTTACTATAAAATCCCTGAGGGAGATAGAACTACATTTTGTGAGGTTTGGAATATTCAGTATTGCATTTAAGTGTGCATTAATAATGGCTAGACTATTTTCATATCTCTTTTGTAAGATATGTATTGCTATAGGAAAGGTAGGGGAGGGTGGGGACACATTGGACAGGAGGAGACTCTGGACACAGTCAAATTTCGCGGTCTTTTTATAGGAAACCGACAAACTCTCGTCAGTACGTTCCAGGGACTGCTTGAGTGTGGCACGTGTCTATTTAAGAAATAAAGTTAAGAGTTGCCAGTGATATTTAGAGAAAGATAAATTTTGCGTTTCGGATCTAATATTATCAAGATAATTGTTAAGTAAATTTATAGATGTATAGTGATCAATTTGTTCAATTGCTACACCATCAAGACATGAGGCATTAGTAATTGAGGTTATGTACATATGAAGTGAAAATATAAGATACTTGCTTGAAAATATTGGGTTGACTATTTTAAGGTACTAGAGGGAGACATTGGACAGTAGCTATGGGGACACATTGGACTGTCCAGTGTCTCCCCACAGCTTAGTATCATGTTAATTTCTGCCTATATCTGCTGTAAATAAAATTCAGTAATTAAGTATTCTATTATTTTTAGTTGAACAATGCCCAGATCGTACAAAAAAAGTACCTCACGGGAATTCTTACCAGACAAAATGAAACAAGCTGTAATAGATGTAATGGAAAATAAGATGTCTTACAGAGAGAGTGCTGAAAGGCATGTAGTTAATAAATCTAGTGTCTACAATTACGTCAAAGTAGCATTAGAAAATAAGGGATTGAATAATGTAGAGTTTTCACCAAACTTTAGGAAGTCTCAAATATTTAGTAGCCAAATGGAAAATGCTCTGGAAGATTACTTATTAAAATGTTCTTCTATGTTTTATGGGCTAACACCAAATGCAACAAGGCGTTTAGCATATGAATATGCATTACAGAATTCAGTAAATATGCCCGATCCATGGAAGAAAAATAAGTTAGGTGGCAAAGACTGGTTTTGGGCGTGTTTGAAACGGCATCCCAAACTTTTAGTAAGAAAGCCTGAAGCCACTAGTTTGGCTAGAATGACCAGTGTTAATCCTACCAACGTAGGCATATTTCAGGAAAAACTGGGTGAAGTCATTGGTCGATATTCATTTGAACCCCGACAAATTTTTAACTTAGACGACGTAATATTTTGCTATGTCTTAAATTAATATTTTAACGAACATATCTTATTTGTTTTTAGACGGGAGTCACAACTGTACAAAAAGTCTCTAAAATAGTAGGCAAAAAAGGAAAACATCAAATTGGCCAGGCAACATCTCGTGAAAGAGGAGAACTTGTAACCCAAGTGGGCGTAATTTGTGCTGCAGGATCTGCATTACCACCAATATGGATCTTTCCTAGGCACAGATTTGATGAAAAACGGATGATGCATGGTGTTTCTGACTGCGGAGCCCTCGGATTAGTACATCCAAGTGGTTGGATGACCTCAGAGAATTTTTTAGAGGCACTAAAACATGTCGCAAAACATACAAAATATTCGCCTGACAGTAAAATTCTATTAATTATGGATAATCATGATTCGCATTTATCGTTACCTGCAATAGAATACTGCCGATCTAATGGGATTGTAGTGTTAACGCTACCACCTCATACCTCAAACAAGCTCCAGCCTCTAGACAGAACGGTGTTTGGTCCATTTAAAACCTTTTTCAATCAAGGCGTATCTTCTTGGTTACTTACGCATCCTGGACAAACAGCATCGATATACGATCTACCTGTCATTTGCCTACAGGCTTGGGATAGGGCCGCGACACCTACAAACATCCAAGCAGGGTTTAGATGCACCGGTATCGTGCCATTTGACAAATCTATTTTCAAAGAGGAAGACTTTTTGTCGTGTTATGTATCAGATAGACCTTCTGAGCCTAGTGAACACTTAGAAGAGAGTGAAGCATCTACATCAAAATCTAATGATTCAGGCAAAAATTTGGAAGTAAACATGCCAGTAACTGCTGGAAATCAAGCATTTGTATCCCCTGAAATGATCCGCCCATTCCCAAAAGCCCCACCAAGGAAAAGTATCCGCGCACCAAGAAACAAAGGAAAATGCAGAATAGCAACTGACACCCCAGAAAAAATAGAACTTGAGGAAAAACATGCTAAGAAGAAACCGAAAAAGGAGAAGATAAAATCTGTAAAACGCAAGATAGGCCAAGATGAGGACACCGATGAAAAGGTAAAATTTCTTTTCATGACAATTCATCTGAAGATGAGCTAGTGTTTGATAGAGATGAAGATATTCCAAATTTAAAAAAATGTTCCTGAAGGAGAGGAGACTATCGTATAGTCAAGGTGCACGGAAAAGCTAGCATTCGAAATTACGCGGCCAAAGTTGTTAGCAAGTTTCATAATGGCTATGAAGTAATTTTTTTAAAACGCCATGTGATCTCAAATAGATTCACTCTACATGAGAACGATCAAGCATTTGTGCCATTTGCAGATGTTCTAGTTCAGCTTCCTCGTCCTATTATCGAAACAAGAGAAAGATTTAAGGATATGCTGTATTTCAACTTCGATATTAGTGCATTTGGTTTACATTAATCGCGTTTTCATGTTCCTTTAAGTTGCATGTTTTCCATTTTTTCTATTAAAATTCTAAAATAATTCACATTTTCTTAGTTCTGATGATTTTTGATTCAATATAAAAATATAAACCTTGTCCATAGTCTCCCCGTCGCTTGTCCAATGTCTCCCTTCGGACGGGGAGAGTTTGGACAACCGTAAAGGTTATTATTAATTAAGTTTTTGAGAAAACATACACATTAAGATTAATGTAAAATTGTTTTTACTTTGTCGAAAGTCACCGCTAACAACCGCATATATCAGATTTTCAAAAATACTTACGCCAAGATAAGAAATGAACTAATGTAAAAATTGTCCAGTGTCCCCACCCTCCCCTACTTATTTCTAAGGAATCTATATTTTAATAATTCACTATGATCAAAAAAATTTCCTCTTTCGTATGGTATAAGGGTGTCCTATACTTAGGTATTATACTTTTCGTGAAATTTACAATTTTCTTAATTTGTATGGTAAATCGATTCTAAAACATCTGCAATTCTCTCTAAATTTTAAACTAACGATGTTGGCATAGCTGTTAAAAAAACAGTGAAGTTGCTAATAAATATGCACACTTGTAGTTGCTGAGGTATGCTAGCTCTTTTTCTTACAGATAAGTATTTGAGTACATAATAAAACAAAAACACATTTTTAATAAAGCAAATACATAAATACTACAAAACGAACAACAAATTATTAAAAGCAAAAAAAGAAAAATTATTATAATAGATGCTCAAAATGCTTGCCATCTTGTGCAATGTAACACGTGATCTAGCTTCCAACTATTTACTTACAATATTCAACATATCGGGTGTAGAATACACAATATTTTTAATATAACCCCATTTGAAGAAATCCATCTTGGTCAATTCTGGTGACCTAGCTGGCCAATTATAAGAACCGCCTCCACCTATCCATTTATTTCTAAATTTTCTATTGAGATAGGTCCGAACAACACGTAAAAGGAGAGCAGAAGTTCCGTCTAATTGTAGCCACATTTTCCTTCGGATGCTAAGTTATAGGTATTCAAGAAGGATCCAGAAGTCTTTTTTCAAAAAACTCAAAAATATTCTTCCATCCAGGTGTCCGTCAAAAAAATACGGGCCGATAACATACTCGCCCACAATCCGTCCCCAAACGTTTACACTCCATCAGTATTGGCGATCAACACATATGAATAAATGTTTATTTACATACATAATTAAAAAAATCAGGATCTTCTCCAACTTTATCCACAGTCCATAAACAAAAATTTAAACGTTTATCATAATCCTGTTGTGTCAACTGCTGATGTAGTTGAATATGATACGGATGGTAGCGATTTTTCTTGAGTATTCTACACACACTCATTTGACTTATTCCTAATTGACTTGAAATTTTTCTAGAACTGATATTAGGATTTTCCGTAACCGACAGCAGTACATCAAATTCGTTGGCGTTGTCGCCAGTAACTGGTTAGTTTTGTTCACCTTCTCATATGCAACGCTACCAGTATCACGGAATCTATTGAGCAGTCTTTCGAAAACTTCCCTCTTTGAGTGAATTCTATCAGGATACTTTTGAGCATAAACTGAGACAATTTTCTAAACATTCCCCAAATGCAAAGTATCATTTTTAGTAGCAATAAAATTTGAAACTAACACAAGATTGTTCAGAGAATTAACAGAGAAATCTCATAAAATCACATTAAGTTAGGTACCGACTAGATTATGTATGCATTTTTTGTTTTAAAATCGATTTAACATACAATTTAAGAAAATTGTAAATGCAAGAAAAGTATAACACCTAGGTATAGGACACCCTTATACAATACAAAGAGGAAATTTTTTTGAACATGATGAATTATTAAAACACAGGGTGTTCCATTTAAAATAAGCCCGATATTACACATTGAATGATCTAATAATGAAACTGAAAATTCTGAATATCCTGTAAAGAGATGTTTAGTACTCAATCGTGGAATACATTCAACGAATGTCCAACTATTTAGATGTAAGAGAAAATTTGCTAGAATTTGTTCACATTTTAAAAAAGTCAGCATAATTCGGAATCCTCTATATTTAGGTATGGGGAAACATGAAGAAGTATTTTATTTTTTAGGGGCAATTAGAAAATGCAATAAAATATAGGGTGTGCCATAAGAAAAAATATAACTTTGATACGCCACACTTTATTGGAACATCCTGTATATTTTAAAATAATTTTAATGTACCAACTACTAAAGTGACAAACATTTTAAAACTTTTACCGTTTCGCTATAAACCTCTATCCGGTTGGTCGTGATTCACCCTGTATAGTAGTGACAAGCAGAAGTTACACATAATTATTTTTAAAGAATTGTTATGTTCATAAAAATCGAATGGGATACAAAAAGGGCTCAGTTCACGTCTGGTATCCTGATTAAACCAAACGTCCTTTCAACAATTACATAACATCAAATACAATGTAGGTATTGGTAAAAGTAAACAAAATATTAATACCTTTCAGAGTCTAGCTTGGCAACATAACTTAAAGGGGATATACCATTACATTGCTAAACTCTATGTTTTGCGCCAACTATATTAGCACCCATTTTAATTTTATTTATGTATACATTTTCACTAAAAAAGCGGTAAGAAGTGAAAAATTATATTTTGCACAGGCGGCTGCATGGCAATTTTTAATAGACCTTCTCATCACAAGACAAGCGCAGCCGCCAGTTTGAAAGAGCGGGAGTTAAGTTTCGTACTCTTTTGTGCAATAATAGCTAGGAATACAATATTATCTCCACAAACAAATCCATCATTAATACAAATTATTGATGGTGCTGTACTTGTTGAGAAATCAGTTGAAGCATATAATTGTAAACGACTAAAATGTGGTTAAAGTGATATGGGCACGCAAAATAAATCTGCTGGTTGAGAGGTTAGCCTCTATTATCTAAATGAAATTATGTAAATGATTATCCAGATAAAATTAGGTAAATAATTTTATCCTGCTTAACCATAATTTATTGTTGTAGAAACACTCTAAAATTAAGATCTGGGTTGATAATGAATATTAATACTGAAATTAACTGTCGACCCTTACTTCATGGAATCTACTCATATTAGTGTT
This sequence comes from Galeruca laticollis, assembly GCA_963921935.1. Lineage (NCBI taxonomy): Eukaryota > Metazoa > Arthropoda > Insecta > Coleoptera > Chrysomelidae > Galeruca > Galeruca laticollis. The sequence continues at coordinate 61,971,838 of OY998181.1, read as the reverse complement.
TTAAATGAAACTCACGGTTTCTAGTTAACACCAGAATTTGAAAACCTTTCAGACACTCATTTTACAGATAGTGAAACAGAATTTTTAAATAAAGACTTAAAGTACAGCATACCACCAAAATTTACAAATTATAGCTACAAAGTCAGAAATAGCTTTAAAATCTAATTCAAATAATTTTCTTCGTGAGAAATTAAAAATTGCCAATTTAATCAAAAATATTGATCCTTCAAAAGTTAAATGCAATCAAAAAGAAAGTAGAAGATAATAACCTAACAGTTACAAAATCTGATAAGGGTAACATAACTGTCATTTTGACAGCTGAAAATTACAATTCCAAAATATTTAACTTTATAGAATCTAGCGATGTAAAAGTTTTTAAAGCAGTCCCAACAAAAAAGTTTTCCAATAATGTAAGGGATATTGTTAATAATTCAAATTATCTTTTAAGTGATTACGAGAAACGATCTATCATACATAAGAATCCTCATTGTCCACAATTATATGGAACCATTAAATTACATAAAATAACGAAACCAATTAGACCTGTAGTTTCTTATATTAATGCTCCTAATAATATATTGGCAAAGAGGCTAAACAATATACTTAATAGTTACGGATATGCATCTAAACACTCAATTAGAAATTCAATAGAACTAATCAAAAAGTTAAAATCAATCAACTTGCAAGATAACTATAAACTTATTTCATTCGATGTGACTGATATGTTCACTAAAATTTCTCCTAAAGAATGTCTAATACTTGTAAGAAAATTACTAGAAGATAAAAATATTAATCCAGGAATAATATCAGATATACTGAACTTATTTGATGTATTCATTAATCAAAATTATTTCACTTTTGACAATAAGATATATATTCAAAATGAAGGTTTACCAATGGGAAGCCCTATATCACCTATTTTGGCAAACATTTTTATGGACAATTTAGAAACAAAGATCTTTGAAAGTAATATTTCGAAAAATGTTCTATTTTGGTATAGATATGTAGATGACATATTAGCTTTATGTGTAGTGAACGACAAGTAGATGTATTTTTCAACCACATCAATAATTTACACCCAAAAATTAAATTTACATTAGAAATTGAAGAAAATAGCTCAATCAATTTTCTTGATTTAAAAATTCAAAGAGTTAATAATGTACTTGATTATTCAATTTACCGAAAACCAACACAGACTGATGTGACAATTCCATTTAATTCCAATCACCCTATTATGCCACACAGACTAGCGGCATATAATTCAATGATACATAGATCTTTTTCAGTTCCTATGAACAAATGTAATTTTGATAGAGAGATTAATACAATTAGACAAATAGCAACATCCAACGGTTATCCATTAGATATGATAAATAAGCTAATTAGTAAAAAAGAGGAAAAAATGGCATTACAACTAATATTTCCTAAACAAGCTGATGAAATAAAAACTTATAAAACCATCACAAATGCAGGAAATATTTCTAATAATATTTCAAAGATAATATCTTCAGCAACGAATACAACAATATCTTTTAAAACAGAAAGTAACCTTAGTACAAAATTGTTAAATGTAAAAACAAAAATACCACCATTAAAGAAGCCAGGTATATATAAACTCAAATGTCCAGAATGTAATGCTGTCTATTTGGGTCAGACCCTTAGGAATTTTGAAATCCGACACAGTGAACACTTAGGAGCATACAGATTAAAACAACCAGATATATCCCACTGTGCAAAGCATCTACTTGACACCAATCATTCATTGACACCTAACACAAAACTAGAAGTGCTGTATATTTGTGAAAAGAAACAAGAACTGGATTTCCTTGAAGAATTGGAAATTAGAAGACATTTAAGAAACCCACAATATGAAATTGTCAATGAACAGTTAAATCTAGGGAGTTCTCCACTAATAAACTGTCTTCTTAAGTGATAATTGTAAAGATCAGCAGATATAGTTTTCCTGGTTTTCTATAACATTGCACAGTTATACTGATCTTAATTGGAAAAATGATATCCAGGATATCACCATAGGGCTAATGATATCTAAGCTTCAATATTTGTAATCACATCTTCTTCTTTTTTCTATTAACATATATTAAGTCAATCACCAGTTAGGTCACTTCTTGGTCTAGCCAAAAAAAAACTATGAAACATCAGGTATGCATCAAATGAAATGTAACTTCTGTCATTCTGATGATGATATTGATTTATCGAAACAATTTTCAATTTTTTAGAATTTTCAACAATTTTTATTATATTGTGGTATTAACAAGAAACCGTGAGAAGTATCTCTCTTACTTACACACTCCATGAAAACACCGTTTTATTTTTCATTTTCATACAGATAATAAAGTCTAGGTACTTGAAAAATTTATTTTTTAATTGAAGACACTCTACTTTAATTTTCTCTTAATTTTATTTTTAATAAGTATTATTTGTTTAATGTTTGGTGATTTTAACTATTTGTACACAGGTGTTTTATAGTTATTTATTATACAAGGGAAAAAAGTATTAGATTTTAACTCGAGGTTATGTTGTCTCCCGACGCGAAGCGGTGGGAGACAACAAACCGAGAGCTAAAATCTAATATTTTCCCGTGTATAATACACTATTTTTTTCTGTGACAGGAAAAACGATGATTCAATAGTGAAAGAACATATTATTACAATATATTAAAGTCAGAATGTTATCGATATGAAATTTGAATTTTTTTTCCGTGACGGGAAAAATATTTGACATTTTATCTCTGTTGACAGGTGACAAAATACAACTTTTCACGAAATTACTTTTTTTCCCGCGGGAAAAAAGTGATTTTTTCCCACGGGAAAAAAGTGAGTACTTTTTCCCGGATATATATACATATAGATAAAGGAAGATATTTGATTTTAGAATATTTTATTGAACATAAGTTACATTTCCTTTATATCAAGAGTCAGAAAAAACTCGGAATCAGACATTTTTTAACTTTATATTTTCCAAAATAACTACTAAACAAGCACTGAGTTCGCCATTTTTGAATCAAATCACAGAATTAAATTGACATATATTTGATTACTTTGAAGTTTTCCTTAGCAACGCAGGTCTAATTGTCGCTATAACTACAACAGCTTTTAAACATGTTTATTTACAAAACAGTATGAAAAAGATGGCTGAACTGCAGGCATGCGCACAAAAGTTAATTGTGATGAAATGGTCTATTGAAAATTGTGACAAGAGCTTTTTTATGGGGGGATTGATGTTATTGATTGTCATTCTTTTTCTTCATTTACAATTTAAGTTAACAGCTGTTATAGTGCATTAAAAATATATGTAATTAATTAATTAAATTATTGTTAGTAATTATAAATCAATGACATCGATTTGCCGAGCATGACAAGGTTGCTAAATCAATTGGATTGTTTAAATAGTTACAACTATTTCATTCTCTTAATTCAAATTTTTTCATTGAATGTATATTTTAGTAAGTTTGTTATAATACACTGTTTTCTATGAACCAAATACGCCATAAACTTCGCATGTTTATTATGTAACGTAATACAAGGCATTTATACTGTAATACAAGGCTTTTATACAGGAAATAATTACTATAACCTTCGAGCGGGTCATGTATGGATTGATAAGGGGGCATTCATTACATAGGTAGGGTAGTTATAAAATCCTTTCTTACGTGATATTTTAAAAATCGAAATGTGGGATTTCAAGCATGTATGAAAATCCTTTTATAAAACTAGATAAAATCTTACGTAAGGAGAGGGGAAGTCCGAGCAAGTTTATGTGATATTACATTGAGGTAGACCCAAAATGGCAGAAACTGTCAAACAAACACAATCATTAAATGTATCTTATAAGATCATTTTCACAAAGTCCCTTCATTAAACAAACCACCCAAATAAAAATTTCAGGAAGTAGGTATCTATACTCATTAATTCTATTTTTTACAAATTTCCTTGTCTAATCGGTTTTTTATGATTGTATCACGAAAAGAGAACATGAATAAAAACGATAAAAAGTTTTACTTTCATGAGATTAAACGTTTTCACTTATTTTTTTGGTACAAATATAATATTATATGAAATAAGTACTTTCCTATTCCTTATAATCCGCTATTTTGCTTATGACAGCCTCTCTCAAGAAATGTCATGTAAACAGACACATATTATGACGTTCAGATTTTTTATAATACTAATCTTAAACCCACTTTAAAGATTCCTTCGGAAATATGTATCAGTATGCCTTTGAGCACTCTACTATGAAATAGATTTATGTTCAATCTAACACAAGACAATTTGCATCAGTGGCAATTCCAAAGATGTGAATCAACACTTTTAATAGATATGAGAAATACACCTACCAATGACCCTGAACAATTTTTCGTTTATTGATTTCAAAAAATGACCTATTTCAATTGTATAATATGCTACTTAGGTATTGTAATCTGATACTTTTCGTTATCGAGCAACGAACATTTTAAAAGATAATAGTATTCTTGATATGAATATTACTATTACAAAAATATTCAGTTTTTTACACACTCTATCATATTTCATAACATAACTGTAACCAGTTAGAAACAAAAAAATTGAATGCTAGAAACATGCTCCATTGTGTATATACTTAAATTTAAATATAGCAAGATTGTAAATGTTTATGCTAAACTGGTTTGTAACATAACTACATAACACTGAAAACTAGATCTCTAAACATAAGAAAGCCGGTGCAATCAATCCTATTAAGACCAATCAATAAATCATAATTTAATATAGGAATAAATCCACATGTCAACAATTTAGTTAATTGTTAAAACTAATATTTAGACATCTTATTTACTCATGAACCTTGAGAAATTACTAATTTCAACTATATTAAGAAATTACTCAACTCCACACCTCAACAAGGAAAAAATTATACAGAATTTTAAAGTAAACAATGATATAGTAACATGTATAAAAGTAGTATTGTTTTTGTACTTACTTTATCTTTAACTTGATGAACCATTTTCGGTAGTTTTTGGGACGTTAGGATCTATTAAACGTGACTAAGATAATATGACGACACAAATCAACCACAGAGTTGCCTTGAAATGTATTGTAACAGTTGATGTACGAGTGACGAATGCACACACAACAAACTACTATTTTATTTTCTATAAGCGTTCTATTGCCATCTCTCTTTTTGTAGTGCTGCTGAATGAAACGACAGAGTTTAGCGCATGGCATTACCGTTACCGCGCAGTTGACTCAATAAGAATCCGCATGAGGATGAGGTCAGACTATTTATCCTTATCGTGAATATTTTTATATTTTGTTGTATGTCCATGTCCTTTAGGAAACCGATAATGGGCGTTGGCGATTGATTATTTCATTAGTATAGGATGGTTGTAATTTGTAATAAATACACTATTGACTAGGTAGTCATTCCAGTCAGAAATTATTAAATATCTACCTAGTTGAGCAGTAAAATTAAACGGAAATTATGTTAACTGTTTGTTGATAGTTTGAAACTGTTATCGGTATTACGAGGGTTACGAAAGAAGATCCAGACGCTTTTATAAAATTATCTGTTTATTTCTAACAAATAAAAAAATTTTAAACAAAAAAGTTAGACATTTTAGTAGTGTCTACCCAAACTTTAGAAACACCATCAACTAGTGGGTTAATGTATTTTTAAAACACACAACCAAACTTGTATACCTATATAATCAGCTAATATTTTGTCGTATTCCTGAAATATACAGTATCATCCTGTAAGTAGGTGAATGTGGGATAGTGAAATTAAATTTTATGAATGGTATAAGAGGCGCCATCTAGACATTTATGTCATAAGATGATTTCAATTCACTAGTTTCCTACATGGAAAATCTTAAGGTGTCTGAATTAAAGCAAATGTTTAATTCAGTAGCGTAACTACGGGGGGATGAGGGGATAGGACCCCCCGAACACTAGAAATGAAAAAAAACCTAGAACAGAATCACCTACTTGATTGAAATGTACTCAAAGCCATATAGGAGCTGTAGGCTACAATTTTATAAGAAAAACACGCCTAAAATGTAGTTTTAGGGTCTCAAAATTTGAAAAAATTTCCGGTACCCAGATAATAATAATAATAATAATGTATGTTTATTTCACAACAAAATAGAAATATACAAACTACAAAATTTAACTAACATTTTTGATGTAGAAGTAAACAATTAATCACTGAAGCTGAGGGTAACTAGGTTAGCAACAACTTGTGTGTGATATAATAAATAGATACAGTAAACTTAAATTATAAAGATACAATTAAGTAAATATTATTTTTAGTATTGACAGTGTCAGTATAATAATAGTGATCAATTCGGTATAGTATTGACAAATTCAGTAATATTGACAAGTTCAGTAGATATAGTAAGTCGGGTAGAGCTAGATATAATATAATTCTCAACATATACATACACATATATACGCACACACCTACATACATATATTTTTCTTTTTATATCTTGTTTATTATATTTTGGAAAAATTCTCTATTTTTTGATAATATCCATTTTTTTATTTCACACTCAAAGTTCTTATATCTTTCAATATTTTTTAGTTCTACATGTACTCGGTTTAGAATTTTTGGGCCCAAGTAATCGAAGCAGTGTTGTCCAATAGTTTTTTATCTTTTAGATAAGTTGTATGTGTTCTGTTTATGTCTAGTATCATGTGTGTGTTCAAGACGTTCTAATATATGTTCAATTCGTTTTAGTCAGAGCAGTATTTTAAGGCAGTATAATTGTCTTAGATCCATAACTTGGCTTATCACATATAACTCATCACTTGGAAACCCGATACTCTTTTGGTAAATAGTTCGTAATCTCCACCTTTGTAGTACATTTACATTTTCAATGTGGCAATCATATACTCCACCCCAACCAGAGATACCATAGCTCAGCTGTGACTGCACTAACGAAACGTACAACATTTTCAAGTGGTGTATATCCAAGATGTCTCTCAAGTATTTAAATCTTGACAGTAATCCTCTTAGTTTCTTAGCAATCCTTTTTGTTTCTAGATCCCATTTGAGATGACGATCAATAATAATTCCAAGATATTTAATCCTATCTACTTCTGGAATTTTAGTAGTTATGTCAATATCCAAATAGCCGAGATTTGGTAGACCTGTCTAGTATGATGTGAAAGGCATATATTTTGTTTTATCTACATTTAGTGTTAGTTCATTAAATTGAAACCAGGTTTTAATTTTTTTAAAAGCGATTTCAGCTTGTATTTTCAATTGAGCCCAAGTAGGAGCGGTAGAAAGGATGGCAGTACCATCGGCGAAGCTAATAATTTTGCCCCTTATGTCCAGGAAAAGTAGGCTATTTAAATAGATATTTAATAGCAGCGGGCCCAATACAGAGCCTTGTGGCAAGCTATAGGTAACATTTCTAGCCTCGCTTATGCAATTGTCGATAGTTACATATTGTTTTCACTCACTCAAATAACTCTCTAATAGGTTATAAGTTAATCCACGCACACCGTAGAATTTTAATTTGTTTAATAATTTTTTATGATTAACGGTATCAAAAGCCTTAGAGAGGTCCACAAAGATGCAAGTTGCAGGGATTTTTTTATCTAGGGAATTGTATAACGTTTCTACTAATGAGCACATTGTATCCTCCGTGGATTTTCCATCTCTAAAGCCATACTGATTTTCTGAAATAATGTTATACTTATTGAAGAATTTAATTAGCCTACAGTTGAAGATTTGTTCAAAAATTTTTACAGGTTGAAATGCGAGTTATATTGGCCGTTAATTCTCCATTTTAGATATATCATCAATTTTAAAAATAGGCTTAATTAACCCTGTTTTCAGCGACTTAGAAAAGATTCGAGAACTAAGGCATTTGTTTATCTTATAGGTAAGTGGAGTAGCTATTTCATGTTCTATTTCTTTCAAAGTTTCTGATTTCATGCCGTCTAGTCCTGGTTACATTTTATTTTTCAACGAATGTATAGTATGTTTCACTTCAGCTTCATCTGTGTGGTACAAATACATAGCTGTGTCTAGAATTTGTATATTCTTAGCATAATTTTGGGGGGAGGGTATCTTTTGGGCATAATTTTAACCCAAATCACTAAAAAAATTATTAAATGCATTGGCTATATCTTTGGTGTCATTGTGTACTTGACTTTTTTCATTTAAAATGTTATCTATTTTACTTTCAGATTTGGATTTGCCACATATGTCAGTTACACATTTCCATAGTGGCGCAGTTGAATTTGAGTTTTTATTGATAAAGTTATTAAAATAAGTCTTCTTTGCATTTTTATGAGTATTTTTAATTTGTTTTTATAGTCATGATATGATTTACGTAAGAATATGTCATTAGGGTTACTTAAGTCTTTTATAGATTTTGTTTTTTTTCATTTATAGATTTTAGTAATCCCGCAGTAATCCATAGTTTTTTAGCCTTTTTAATTTTTGATCATTTTACAATACTTGTACATTCTTCGATGTACGATAGAAAGTAATTGATCTATGTACATTCAGTCACATCAGTAATCGTGTATACATTTTGCCAATTTTTATTTCGTAACCGTTCTCTTAACTTTGGATAATTAATACATTTTTTAGGTTGACTTTCGTTTTTTGTTTCATATGTCTCTTTAAATTGAATGATTAGTGCTATAGAGATATGTTCAGCTATTCCGTAGTCCAAAACAAAAGATTTAATATTATTATTTTCATAATTTAAATTTTTTACATAAATGTGGTCTAGGCAAGTTTTGCTTATGAGTCTTGTTATTTGATTAATGTAAGAGACAAAATCCAATGATTCTAAGGTATTTTCATATTGTTCAACGTGATCTACATTTGATAAAAGATCAATTTTAATGTCAGCCATCAGTATATCAATTTGAGATTCTTTTCCTTTTTTATTATTTAAATAACTACTTAGGTTCGTACTGAAGATTTTAGGACATATAATAGATGATTTATACAATGCGGTTATGTGTACAGTTTCATTTCTTAATTTAATTTCCAATTCTATATTGCTTTAGTTTCAGAAATTTTGAAAATTTTGTAAAAATGTGTTAGTTTATTATTTACATACAAAACTACTCCGTCGCATTTATTATAGTCCCCCTCATTATCTATTAAGTCATATCCATTAATATTGAAAATACTAACATCTTTCTGTCTATTCGTTTCTGTCAATGCAATCACATCAAAGTCGGCCTGCTGGTTTAGATATTCGTATATAGTACTGAGATTTGACCTTTTTTGTAATTTGTATATGTACTAAAATCCGATATCGAATTTATTACTTGGGCCTCAATTTCCTTGTTCTCATACCGACTCACATACAAATCCATTTGTTATGATTTATATTCGCACAATGACATTAAAATATATAACACCTTTTTTTTGTTTACAGTCACTTTAAAGGAACGAGATAAAGAAAAGTTATTGTCTAGTAAATAGAATTTGGCAAACATTGCATTGATATGAACATAAACAATTCAGAACTTGCAAAGAAAAAAAACGTAATTGTTGAACACCCAAAATAAAAACTAGTTTATAATAGTAACAAGTTGTAGACGAACCATTTATGCACTTATTTATATTCTGTGTGTCGGAGTAGGTTGAAAAATTTATAAAGTTTTTGCGACATTATTTTTTAGTTACAGTTGCAGGTAGTTCATTTATGAAAACTCTTGAACAAAGAACGATTCGTTCTGACGCTCTTCTACATTATATTACACGAAACCGTCTAAATGTAGGATAAGGTAGGGTAGGGTGGTCTACGTTAATACATTTAAAAAAAATTGTGTAGCAGCTACACTTTAAATAATTTTAAAACTCCAACCATGTATTAGGTTTCTAAATTAGTTATAAACCCTAATCAAGCAATACAATTCAAATATAACCAGTTAAGTTTTATTTTTTGACTTTTCTTTAAACTAATGATTTTGTCGTAAGGTGGCTCATGCAATGGGTAAGTTAGAGACACAAAGTTGAAATAAAATAAAACTATCCTTTAAATTTACAACAATATAAAGATCTTATCAATTCTGCAACATATTTTTACAACGCTATTAACTAAAATGAATTTACGCCTTAAATATATATATATATATATATATATATATATATATATATATATATATATATATCGGTTTTAAAACGTCTTTCGACGTTGTCCGATGTCTAACTTCCATCTCTTCCTATCGTCCCATTGGCCCTCTCTCAGGTCTCGTGAGCTCATCGCCTTCGCTATTCCTTCTTTCCATGTTTTCCTAGGTCTTCCGCGTTTTCGACGATTAGGCGGCATCCAGTTCATTACTTTCTTGGGAAGTCTTTTCTCTTCCATCCTCTGAACATGCCCGTACCACACTAATTGTTTTCTCTCGATGTCCGTTATTAAGGAGCCTTCTATCCCCATTTGGAGACGTACGTCCTCATTTCGTATTCTTTGTCTTCTGCTGATTCCTAACGATCTTCTGAATACATCCATTTCTACAGCTTCTAATCGTCTTTTATTGTTTTCTGTTATTCGCCACGTTTCTGACCCATATAATAGGCTGCTCTATACGCCTTAAATATATACAATAAAAAAGGACGCATACAAATATCTTACATATTTTAAAGGTATCAAAACAATAAATTTCAAGATTTTACAATCTTGAACAATGGCTATTAGTGGATCAGGGGTACTTTTAACCACATATGTTGTCTACAAATCTGTACATTTGTATCCAACTTGGGTGGAGGGAGGCGCTGTTGGGACTGTATACAATCTTACCAAATCCGGCTGGTTTGATTTAGAAACTTTTGACGATTGGTTTGACAAGACTCTCCTACCCTATTGTAAAAAGCTTCCAGGAAGAAAGGTCTTGATAGGGGACAACTACACACTTCAATTCATGTTTTACGGTGTTGCGAGCAAAATGATATTTTTTGTTTTAATGCCACCGAATGGAACACATCTACTGCAACCGTTGGACGTGTATTTTTTGCCATAGAAGGCATCGAAAATATGGAAACAAATATTAAGTATGGATTTCGAGCCTGTGGAATTGTTCCGCTATCACCAGATGTTATTCTCAGGAAGATACCTGATTCCTAGAGAAATAAAAACGAAGACGCTAATGCGGAACATTGGACTAACATCCTTAATGTGTTCCTTCATGAAAGTAATGTGATTAATTCTGTGGAACAGTTGTCAACTGAAAAAGTAACATTGCAAGAAGTTAAAGAAAATGATTTTTTACTTGTAGAACTTCAAAATTCAAATAGTACCTACTCAGAAATTTTGGCGAAAATTCAGTTTAAAGATGACAGTACATGTTTCTTCTATGCGTCAGCATGGGCAAGTTCAGATAAATATTGAATTAAATAATGTACTTATATTTTTGTTTAGTGAATAAATTGTTAATTAGAATTAGAGTGTCTTTAATGATTTCTACCTTCTCTTCATCAATATATGTCAAAGTTCTGTATATTGTACTGCATGGATGGTCGAATTGATTGCATATTTCCTCAAAAATCAATGCGTATAATATGCGCATACATTTCGTTTTTTTTGCGAATATAGATAATCCCCCCTTTATACATCACGAAATAAATGATATATATATAGTATTCTATACTGTGAGAATAATTAACATTTGGCCATTACCCGTTTCTGCCTATGCCTGTATAATGCAAATGTAACTTAGCACATGTAATAAAAAGTACTTGTGTAATCAAATACGATAACGCTCTGATGTTGTTCGTAGAATCGTCACTTATACAAATCGTAAATCAAATATCAGTTTATCTTAAAAAACTCCAATGTGAAAAACCACTTCATGTGTATGAGAATTACAGAGATAAATATTAATTAGCTACAATGATTTTCAGTTTTTATATAATGGAATCATTTGACGTTAATAAAATTAAATTCAAAGAAACCAATAAAAAATTTCGAATGAATTGGTATTTTTCCAGCATTAAAGTTAGAATTAACAAGAGGGACAGCAGTAGTTACCTAGTGACGCCAGTCCACCCCCACACCGAAATGCCCAATACAAACTGTCCATGGAGGACATGTAAATCAAACCATGAAAAGTCACTTTATATATACCTACAGTAATCTATTTGACATACAAAATGTCAATTTTCAAATGGCCGGAAAAATAGTAACACGTTCACCGATCACGATAGAATTCTCTCAGTTCATCTCAAGCGTAGGGGTGATACTACAGAAAAATTTTCAGCCTCCTAGTTATACTAAACGCTGAGATATAAGGTTTGTTCCTACCGAAGTAAATACCGTTCTAGTACCGTACAATCTCAGTAACGCAGCAAATTTGATGTAAATTACACAAACTTATTATATTCACTAATCAGCAGGTCAACTGGGTTTGTATCGTAATTGTACGGTTCTTGTGTTGGTTGGAACAGACCGATAGGTACCTCGTTATAGGCAGCTTCTTGGAATATATATATATATATATATATATATATATATATATATATATATATACTTACATATATCTAAAGTTTTTCTTGGTTTTAGGTCATTTTTTAAAATATAAATACAAAAAGACGGTTCAAGTTGTTGAGATTACCATCATTTATTTACGTTTCGGCTTATTCAGCATTTTTCAAAATAAATCTACATCTAAAATAAAATGATTTTCTCACATACAATACTACAAAAAATCCTTTTTACTTACCCCAAACGTAGAATAATAGTTGTCAATATACATTAAAATGTCCAGTCAAGAACTTCGTCGAAACATAGAATATTTTTATCACTCTTACTAAAAACAACATTCACAACAAATAATCCACAACGTTTGTACACATTAAAATTATTTACAATACTGCTAGATATATTTTACTGAGGTTGTTTGAATCTTTTTTATTGTTAATGGCATGCTGGTTTTTTTGGATAGCTATTGATTCCAAAATTTCTCTCTTTTTTGTATTTTGTTACGACCTTATAATTTTTTTGCTTTCAGAATTAAATGTATGTTTTTTTAAGTTTTCGTGGAAAGTTAGAGCTGTAGTATTTTTTTTGTCGCATTTATGACCTTCTATTCGATTTCCCAAATACTGGCTAGTTTGTCCCATGTAAACACCACTGCAGTCGTTACACGGAATTTGATACATCATATTACTCTTTTTATTTTTCAGCGTTTTTGATTTTAATTTAGAAAAATTATTGGAGAGCGTTTGATTTGCTTTATTTATTTTTAGTAAGAGTGATAAGTATATTTTATGTTTCGACGAAGTTATTGACTGGACATTTTAATGAAAAACTCTAGATATATGTAAATATACTAAAAAGGTCAAAGAAAATATCCCACACATAAATATATATATATATATATATATATATATATATATATATAACAACAAAGAGATTCATAGGTAATTCACGCAAAATACGGGCTACTGAAATAGAGTGGTAACCGTGGACATGCATGTTTCTGGCTCATTTTGCCTCTTCAGCACGGCATAACCAAATAAGGATGTGAAATTTGGGAGCAAAGATGTTAATCAAAACATGGGAAAACACAAAATAACGGATTTCAGCAGGGAAACCCCTGTATCTCTTTGTTGTTGTTGTTAACATATCACGCGATATTCCTACATCTTTTTTTTCATATATATATATATATATATATATATATATATATATATAAATATATACATATATATATATATATATATATATATATATATATATATATATATATGATAACCTCGGGTAGTTTCATAGTTACATTGATTAGAAGAGCAAAACACAAAAACTCCAACAATAGGCCGATAATAAAACAGCCCTGTGGTAAAATCTCTCACATTTTACCAACAAGGTTAGATAAAAATTAACATTACTCAAAAATTACAACTCTCACTAATACCTGTTGCTCTACTGACAAAACTGAATAGGAAAGCGAAACGTTTTAAATTATTTTGTATGAATCAGGTTCTTGTTAAAGTAAACAGTGGATTTATTATTAGCACGCCTTAGACAACTTCATATTGTGGGTTTCTTAAATGTCTTCTAATTTCCAGTTCTTCAAGGAAATCCAGTTCTTGTTTATTTTCACAAATATGCAGCACTTCTAGTTCTGTGTTAGGTGTCAATGAATGATTGGTGTCAAGTAGATGTTTTGCGTAGTGGGATTTATCTAGTTGTTTTAATCTGTATGCTCGTAAGTGCTCACTGTATCGTATTTCAAAATTCCTAAGGGTCTGACCCAAATAGACAGCATTACATTCTGGACATTTGAGTTTATATATACCTGACTTCTTTAATAGTGGTATTTTTGTTTTTACATTTAACAATTTTGTACTAACGTTACTTTCTGTTTTAAAAGAAATTGTTGTATTCGTTACTGAAAATATTATCTTTGAAATATTATTAGAAATATTTTTCCTGGTTTTCTATATCATTGCACAGTTATACTGATCTTAATTGGAAAAATGATATCCAGGATATCACCATAGGGCTAATAATATCTAAGCTTCAATATTTGTAATATCACATCTTCTTCTTTTTTCTATAAACATATATTAAGCCAATCACAAGTTAAGTTACTTCTTGGTCTAGCCAAAAATAACTACTAAACATCAGGTAGGCATAAAATGAAATGTAACTTCTGTCATTCTGACTATGATATTGATTTATCGAAACAATTGTCAATTTTTTAGAATTTTCAATAACTTTTATTATATTGTGGAATTAACCGTGAGGTTCATTTAAAAACACTAATATGAGCATATTCCACGAAGTAAGGGTCGATACAGTTAATTCCACCTGCGTACACGATTATTAGCATAACGGTTCTTCAACATCGCTGTTGGTGCTGAATGGTCAGTTTCTAAAATAAACTTAGCTCCTAGTAGATAAAATCTCAATTTATTAATGCAGAATACAACACTAGCCATCTCCAGTTATGTTATGGAGTATTTCCTTTCGGCTGGTTTAGTCACTCTAGATATAAAACTAATGGGAACCTCTCCTCCTTCTTGCATTTGAACTAACACACCTGCCAATCTTTCAACTGAAGCATCCGTTCTTAATATGAAAGGTTTGTCATATCGTGGATGAGAAGCTTTTAAACTATCTAGAAATATTTCTATTAGTTCCTGAAATGCCGTTTCTCTTCTCTCATCCCATTTCCATCTAGTATCCTTTTTCAATAATTCTATGAGAGGAATTTCTCTTCTACTGAGATCTGATATAAACCTCTTGAAATAGTTAATGATCCCTAAAAATCGTCTCAAAGTCCTTAAATTATTCGGTGTTTTATACTCCAGAATTGCTTTCATTCTTTCAGGATTCATTGTAATACCAGTGTCGCTTAGAACATATCCTAAATAATCTACTTCCTTTTTATAAAACTGACATTTTTCCAAATTTAATTTAAGTTCAGCATTGTCTAATTCATTTAATATTATTTCTTAATGTTTTTGATGTTTCTCTTCTGTTTGAGAAAAAATCAAGATGTCATCTATGTAATGGAGAGTGAAATCTTCATAAGGATTCAATAAGGTATGCAGAGTTCGTACCAAGGCAGCACAAGAACTTTGCAGTCCAAATGGCACCACACAAAATTGATGCACCACTCCATCTACCATGAATGCAGTGTATGGTCTACTACGATGATCCAATGGAATTAACCAAAAACTATGCTTAAAATCTAATTTAGAAAATATATTAGCCTTTGTAATTCTTCCAAACATAGTTCATTCCTCATATTTAGTTTTTCTTCTACAATGTGATTGAATTGTCCGATTGCACATTCATCCTTCCTTATATCTGTTTGATATTTAGTCATAAAAGGTATAGTTTGATTGTTATATATAATATTTTGCATTTTATAATCAATAATAATTTTATGTTTATTAAGTTCATCAGTACCCATGAACATATCATATTTTAAATTTTTTACAATTAACAGTTGTACGGATAAAATCTCTCCTCCATTTAACTCTAAATTAGTCATAATTGTTTTTGTCGCTTCATATAGTTTTCTTTCATTTGCCCCTACTAATGATATTGTATGCGTGTTTATCACCATAATATTGCCCTGATTTAAATTATCAACTATATTTTGATTTATAATGGAAACTTCAGACCCCGTATCCAATAAAATTCTACATTTTATGTTTTGTAAATTCCCCTCTATAAATATTAATTTAGTCAATTCTTGTACTTTTGTATCTTCTTCCATAATGAATTCTCTAGGGTGCTGATACTTAGAAGAATAGACAATATTATGCACGTAAGAGCAACTTACTCGAAATTCGGATCAGAACTTGGGCCCTGATCACTATCTCTTCTTACCTCTTCCTGGTTCTGTATTAAATTTACTCGTCTTCTTTCTTCTTCTCGACCACCTCTCTGATCATAGTTCCTTTCCTTGTTCTCAATTCTGCGATCATCCTCATTATTTCTTACATCTCTTCTATATTGTTGCCAATTCCTGTTTCCATTCCCATTATCATTTCTTCTGCCAAAATTTCTATAATTTCCTCCATTTTCATATGGTCTATTTCCATTATTTCTGTTCCCATTGTTATAATTCTGATATCCATTTCTGTAATTTCCATTTCCATTTCGATAATTTTCATTTCTATGATTTCTATCATCACGTCCTTGTCCTCTTCTTCCATAGTTTCTATTTCCATTGTTTCCGTTGTCATTTCTTCTTTCATTACCTCTTCGATACTGTCCGTTCCCCTCTTCTCTTGGTCTATAATCTCTATGGTCATTATTGTTTGTGTAGCTCCTTTCTACCTATTGTAAAAAGCTCGATAAACTATCCAATGTCTTAATATTGTGTAACGCTATGGTTACCGCTACTTCAGAGTTAAAATGTCTTCCGACATACAGTACTAACTCTTCCTCCTTTATTCCTGGCTCTAAGTATTGGGCTATGTTGTACAATTGCATGGCATAATTATTTAAATTTTTACTTTTCCTGTAATCGAACTTTCCAAAATATAATCGTTCCCTGAAAGTTGCTTGTTGTATTTCCCCCCAAAAATACGCTAAAAACTGTTCTTCAAAATCACCTAAATTTTTGATTTGTTCTTCTTTATTACAGAACCATAACAATGCATGACCCTGTAACATACTCCTTATTATGAGTTTATTCTCGATAATATCCCTTAATCCTTTTATTGTGCTTCTGATGATTTTAAGGAATACTTTGGGGTGAATATTGTTTATATTCCCATCAAATTTGACCCTGATTTCAAAATTGTTGTGGAAATTCCCCAGACATACATTAACTCCTCCACTTCTTCTCATATTCTCTTCAATTTCTTCGACCGTATTCCTTAGCTACCGATTCATTTCTTTTATTTTTTGATTCAGTTGTCTGTTCATACCTTCACTAATTGCAACACTCATTCCTGTCCTCTCTTCTATATGCCCATCCAAATCCTTGAATTGTTTATTTACATTCTCTTTTATAGTTTCAACTTCCTTTGTTATATAATAATTTTGTTTTCTAACTTCCACTTTAATAGTTTCTGGTAGATTTTCTTCAATATCTCTTCTAAATTTCTGTACCTCTTCTACTATCTGCTTTTCTATTTCCTCTCGAATTTTGACTCCATTTTCTTGTATTTCTATTCTCAGAATTTTATTGTTTTCCTTCATATCTTCTTTTACATTGTCAATTTTATTTTTGAATTCTTCATTGGTCTTTTTAAGTTCCTTAATCTCTCTACAATTTTCAAATTTAACTTCATCTATTTTCTTTTCTAATCGGTGCATATTTCCATGAATGTTATGAATGTCTCCCCGAATTTCTTCTTCCATCGCATCCATCTTTCCATTCATTTTGTTCATATCTGTTTTCCTATTCTCCTCCATTTTGTTCATATCAACCCTATCTTCTTCAAATTTCTTGTCTATCTTCCCGTTTAACTCTGTTTTCATATTATTTATGCTAATCAATATTTGCGTCCATGGGTCATTTGTACTTGTTCCTGCTTGTTTTTCCCTGCTCTCTTGTCTTCTATCTTCTTGTTCCACATCTTCTGCATCTCCTGTCGTACTTTCTTCAGGCGCATCTCCTTCTGATTGCTGTCCCTGGATCAAATATTGGACCTGGAAATCTCCCATACCATGGCTCCTCTCTTCTCTTTCCTCTTCCGATCCGCTATCGTTTCCGACCTGCTTTCCATCTCTCAACACCATTTTCCTGTCCATGTTTTATTTGTTTATTTTTATGTAAAATAATTTAATTATTTATAGTTGCCCCACGTTAAGGGTGTCAAATTTATAATTGTGTAATTACTATGGGGATATTTATTTTTATATGATTTATCTTTATTGTATTGTATATTTCACCTTTTTTTACTTTACCTTCGGCTAGCTCCTGATGATAATCTGTGAAATTTCATTTTATTTATAATTTATATGATAGTCGGCAGCATGAGACTCCTCCCTTTGAGTTCTGGACGCATATGTATAACTTCAATACACATTTAAATATTGAATTCTGAAATTTTCCTAGTATGTTTTATTCTTGAATAAAATATATACCTTTGTTTTTATCGACTCCAAATATTATTATAGAATGAATGAATTAAGCACCATTTTCTAAATGTATTATGAATATTAAATAGAATGATAAAAAAATACCAACATTTTAACGAAATGATTTAATAAATTGTTGAGAATATATTCAAATTCTTTTTACATAAATATTCTTTACACTGCTCCTGCATTCTTGACTGGACATGCGCACTGAATGCTAAAATGACTGCGTCGGCGAATAGGAGAAACAAATCCTCGTATATCGTTTCACAACGACACAAAACGTATGGTTCACAGGTTCATTGCAATCATTGATATATTATAGAAAATTATACTATACAGTTACATACATATATCAAAATGCGAGTAAAGTGAATGATGGATAGTTATAGAAATAGTTAAACATGCATTAGAAGAAATAGAAGTGAAATGGTACTTTACGTGCAATGTAAACAATGCTGGTGCGGAATAAATTTTTTTTACAAGTACAAATTATAACTATTATTAAGGTTGCATGATAATCAAAATTACATGGATATCCATGGATATGAAATGATATTCATCATTTTATATTGTTTTTGGCCTTTTTTTAGAAATTTTAATGTAAACGTTCAAATAATATTTTTATTGTTCACTATTTCTTTCTCTTTGGAATTCCAAATTAAAAAAAAACTTAAAAACCACCGACCTTATTTCCAATTCTCGGCACTGTGGAACTGCTGCTAAGCGTCTCTTTTTCTTGGGAATTTCTTATTAAAGAAATACTCTTTCTGCACACTGCACTTTATTACACGGTTGAAACAAAATTGATACTATGATTTTATAATGGTTTTTAACTTAAAATTATATACTTTTACATAGTTTTATGAAAATTTTTGTAGAGGAGAGCTACATAGATGCTAACCATTCTTCCACCATCGCCCGATTCTCAATTCTTCTTTAAATCAACAAACTTCTTCACATATCAAAAACAAAGCCTCCTTATATTGTTTTTTTATTCGATAATTGTCAATTTGAGTGTTTTTCATGAAAATACAAAATTCTTTAATTAAAATTGTCCTGGAGGATAATAACACTTATATAAATGGGTTTATAATGTCTTAGGGAATATATAAAATGTCCTTTACATGTATTACAATCCCAAAATTTGTTGTAATTCCCTTTTTATGGTGTATTTATTTACAATTAAATATACAATTTCTACAACCTAAAATGATTATTTATATATATTGAACTGTTTAGTTTTCATACGGAAGAAAAGTGAATATAAAGATGACATCTTTGAAGATTTAGTCCGTTATAAAGGTTATGAGTATGATATTGACCAACTCGAAAACCCAAAACTTGAAATTAAACCGTCAAGAAGAAATCCACATGCTATAAGATATGAGGTAAAGCAAGAACTTGACAGAATGGTGAAATTAGACGTCATAAAACCAGAAACAGAGCACACCCCTGCTATAAGTCTTATGGTAATTGTAAGACATAAAGGCAAAATAAGAATCTGTACAGATTCATCAGATGTAAACAAAATATACTGAGGCGTCATTTTCAACTTACTACTATGGAGGAAATTTCAGCTGATATTAAACGTTCAGCACCTGAAATATTCCAAGAAATTTTAACAAATTTGCTCAGTAAATTTGAAAATCTAAGCGTATGAATCGATGACATTTTCATATATGCAAAATGTTGAGAAGAACTATAAAAAACCGTTAGTTAAGTCATAGAACCACTAAAGAAATCAGGCTTCAAACTTAATAAAAGTAAATGCATGTTTGAATTGGAAAAAATAGAATTCCTGGGGCACATTGTTTCAGCAGAGGAACTAGAAGCAGACCCAGAAAAAGTAGAAGCTATACAGGCAATGAAGACACCAACGAACAAAACAGAGCTACAGAGACATACCTAAATAAATTTATTCCGAAAATGTCTCACCTAACAAATCCACTGAGAGACTTGTTACACAAAAATACAAGCTTCATATGGGAAATTCATCACGAAGAAGCTTTGAACAAAATAAAACAAGTTCTTCAAGTTTCACGAATATGTGTATGGTAAAGAACTGACAGTGGATTCAGACCATAAGCCACTTGTGACAATCTTCAAGAAAAACATACAATCTGCTGCAGCGAGATTGCAACGCATAATA
The DNA here is from genome assembly GCA_963921935.1 of Galeruca laticollis. NCBI lineage: Eukaryota > Metazoa > Arthropoda > Insecta > Coleoptera > Chrysomelidae > Galeruca > Galeruca laticollis. Next base: position 61,951,157 of record OY998181.1, on the reverse strand, counting down.
TTCAATCTTGCACCATACGCGCATACGCAAGAGCAGTGGCGGCTCCTCCATTAGGTCATTGTGTCAATGACCTCCCATTGAAAAATAATTTAAAAAAATATTTAAATAGGTATTTAAAAAAATAAAATATACCTACTATGCATATAGTATAGTATTAAATACTAATACTAAGTATCTCTCTTAAATAAAATTTACCTAAAACGTTTCAAGACCCCGTGTAAACGTTTTTCAAGATAACTGTGTAAACGTTATTTCGCAGCAAGTACCCACATCTGTGTGAAATCCAAAATAGCAAATCGGCTGGTTTCCATCGTTGACCTCAACGCGTTAAATGACGACGGAAATTGACGAACGCTGACAATCTTCGTAACGTGAAAGAAGTTTACATGTGTTGGGTCAAAAGCCCGGGTTAATATCGATGATGAATCGACTTACGTCGTTCAATTATTACATGCTTAGAAAAGAGATGAGTAGAGGGGTTGGCAGGCCGCGCTATATTTCGATTTAAAGGAGATCATTTTTGAAGTCAAATAACAGTTGTGTTTTGATGTAATAAGTGTTATTGTTATTATTTTGATTTTTGATTAGTTTTTTTGAGGCCTTGTGATTTAATTATTTGGTGTTATGTCATTCTACGCCTTATATCATGTCTGTGGTGCAAATGGTTCAAAATTTGAGAACGAAAAGTGAATTCAATTTTGAAAAACTATTAAAACTAAAGGAAGGTGGTCGTCCTCTTCCAGATTTAATAATTAAACAGACTAGCAAGGACAAGAACAAATAAGTTCATCGCAATTTTCGCAGGTCTATGTATGATTTGTCTGATTGGATTTGCAGATGTGAAGTAAGTGATTTATTTTACTGTTTCGTTTGTCTGCTTTTTTCGAATAATTATTTATGGTGTAAAAACGGTGTCCAAGACTTAAAACATTTAAAAGAGAAAATAAAAAACATGATTTATCGGCAGACCATATGAAATATGCCATGAGCTTTGCTACAATCGGTACTGTGGATATTCGTTCTCAATTAGACAATGCTTATAGACAATCGGTAAGAATTTTTAATGAAAATGTGTCGAAAAACAGATATATTATATTAGTGTTTTAAATAAAACTCACGGCTTCTAGTTAATAACACAATATAATAAAAATTGTTGAAAATTCTAAAAAATTGACAATTGTTTCGATAAATCAATATAATGGTCAGAATAACAGAAGTTACATTTCATTTGATGCCTACCTGATGTTTTAGTAGTTATTTTTGGCTAGACCAAGAAGTGACCTAACTTGTGATTGACTTAATATATGTTAATAGGAAAAAGAAGAATATTGTGATATTACAAATATTGAAGCTTAGATATTATTAGCCCTATGGGGATATCCTGGATATCATTTTTCCAATTAAGGTCAGTATAACTGTGCAATGATATAGAAAACCAGGAAAACTATATTTGCTGATCTTTACAATTATCACTTAAGAAGACAGTTTATTAGTGGAGAACTCTCTAGATTTAACTGTTCATTGACAACTTCATATTGTGGGTTTCTTATATGTCTTCTAATTCCCAATTCTTCAAGGAAGTCCAGTTCATGTTTCTTTTCACAAATATGCAGCACTTCTAGTTTTGTGTTAGGTGTCAATGAATGATTGGTGTCAAGCGGATGTTTTGCGTAGTTAGATTTATCTGGTTGTTTTAATCGGTATGCTCGTAAGTGTTCACTGTATCGGACTTGAAAATTCCTAAGGGTCTGACCCAAATAGACAGCATTACATTCTGGACATTTGAGTTTATATATACCTGACTTCTTTAATGGTGGTATTTTTGTTTTTACATTTAACAATTTTCTACTAAGGTTACTTTCTGTTTTAAAAGTAATTGTTGTATTCGATGCTGAAAATATTATCTTTGAAATATTATTAGAAATATTTCATGCATATGTGATGGTTTTATAACTTTTTATTTCATCAGTTTGTTTAGGAAATATTAGTTGTAATGCCACTTTTTCCTCTTTTTTATTAATCAGCTTATTTATCATATCTAATGGATAACCGTTGGATGTTGCTAATAATATCTAAGCTTCAATATTTGTAATATCACATATTCTTCTTTTTTCTATTAACATATATTAAGTCAATAACAAGCTAGGTCACTTCTTGGTCTAGCCAAAAATAACTACTGAACATCAGGTAGGCATCAAATGAAATGTAACTTCTGTCATTCTGACGATGATATTGATTTATCGAAACAATTGTCATTTTTTTAGAATTTTCAACAATTTTTATTATATTGTGGTATTAACTAGAAACCGTGAGTTTCATTTAAAACACTAATATGAGTAGATTCGATGAAGTAAGGGTCGAGACAGTTAATTTCAGATATATTATAAATAAAATAATTGACTGTGTGAAGTTTTGTGGGGCGTTTGAACTTGCTTTGCGAGGGCACGACGAGACAGAATATTCTGTAAACCCGGGAATATTTCGTGAACTTATAAATTTTGTTTTAGAGCTGGATCCAATATTCAAAGAATACTTGGATGAGGCTACGGTTTTTAAGGGTACTTCTAAAACTGTACAAAATGAATTACTCGATTCAATGTTATCGGTGGCTCAAGAACAACTTAAATTGGAGATTCAGTCAGCCGAATATATCGCAGTCCAGGTGGATGAAACTACTGATAGCTCGAACAGAACTCAAATGACTTTTATAATACGGTACATTGTATCCGGTGTCGTTCACGAAAGGTTTATAAAATTTGTAGATCCTACCGGCACCACAGCCGAACATTTATCAGAGATACTTTTTAAAGAATTAGAGGTGCCAGAAATCAATAAAACACCGGATAATTTAATTGGACAGAGCTATGAGGGAGCTTCTACTATGAGTGGACGATTAGGCGGAGTACAAAAAAAATTAAAGAACGATATCCTCAAGCAAATTTTATTCATTGTTATGCTCACCAACTAAATTTAATTCTGCAAAAAGCAGCAAGTCAGAATAAAAATGTTAAAGTTTTTTTTGCCAATTTACAGGGATTTTCCACATTTTTTAGTCGATCTCCAAAACGTACAGCGATTCTCGATGAATTTGTTAAAGTACGTTTACCTAGAGCAGCACCGACAAGGTGGTATTTTAATACGCGTTGTATGGAAACCGTATTTTTGTATCAAGCTGATATTCTGGCTTCAATAGAAAAGATAATTGAGGTTGAAGAAGACTCAAATACAATTAATTAAGCAATCGGAATAAAAATTTTTGCAAAGCGTGGATTTTCTTTATTGGCTAAATTTTTCCATTTAATAATGTCTAATTGTGAAGTTCTTTTTAATCAACTTCAAAAACATGGTATTGACGTGATATTGGTGAAAAAAAATATAGAGTCGTTTATAATGTCAATTCAAAAAGTCAGAGACCATATTTTATTAAATGAAATATTTCCCGAAGCACCTTCATCTTCTTCAACACTAGGTGCAAAAAGATCAAGGAAAAATGAAGACTCAAAGCGCCAAGTTGCTTTGGAGGTTTGCGACATAATAATTTCTGAGAGTAACCACCGCTTTAGTTTCAGTGATCATTTAGTGATTGCCCAGTTATTTTACAGCGACCAGTTCGAACAATATAATATTAATTTTCCAGATCATATTCTTAAGTCAATAAGAGAAAACTTTTCTAGTATTAATTACTTAAAAGTAAAAACTGAACTTCAAGTTATTTATGAACGCGACGATTTTAATAAGAGTTCAGGAGCTGTGCCAATGCTGCAATTGTTTATTAATAACAATCTCTCGGAAACTTTTTCGGAAACTGTAAAATTGTTGACTATTTTATGTACATTACCAATGACAACTGTAGAAAGCGAAAGATGTTTTTCTACATTAAAGAGAATCAAGATATTTTTGCGTAATACTATGGGACAGGAGAGATTGTCGGCGTTAGCTATGTTAAGCATAGAAAAGCAATTTGTGATTAGTATTCATAATTTTAATGAAAGGGTTATTGATCACTTTGCAAATACAAAAGATCGAAGGCTTCACTTAAATTTTAAAAAGATTTAGATTAATTATCATTTAATTTAAGTTTGTCATATTTAATATGTATAGAAAAGAATAAAATGTGGTTGTTTTTTAAGAGAGCATTATTTTTATATAAAACCAGCGTGGCCCTAAAAAATTTTTTGCCTCCCTGGCTTTGGAAAAGAACACAAATTTTGCTTTTTTAGCGATTTTAATGACTTCTTGGCAGAAATTGGGCGTGGGTTTTCGAAAAATTTCCGCCCACGGCGAATAGGCCTCCGGGGGGATGGTCAGTTTCGTTCTGTATTTTAAGATTTTGGTCACATCACTTATGACCCCCCTATAAAATTGACCACGAGCCGCCACTGCGCAAGAGGAGTTAATTACAGCTACAAAGGAAGATCCACATTTACAGTCACTTTTTCAGACAATAATACAAGGATATCCAGAAAAAGTCAGTGAACTTCCCACATAACTACAACTCTATTTTAACTTTAAAGAAGAATGGATCCATCTCAAAGGAAATAAAATTGTAGTACCAAAATCACAAATCCCTAAAATGCTAAACCTACAACATGATATAGATGACCTCTTTCCACTTGTAAGCAACCCATTCCACGGTTTTATAGCTACAACCTAAAATTAATAGCCAAAAGCAGTGAGGCTGCGTGAGGCATTACTCGACTTGCATTTGCTGTGTGTCTGTTTGTGGCCGCAATTTTGCCTATGTATTTCAAATTTTGAGAATATTCTCCGTACGTTTTTATTACATTTTATTTTTCGATTCCTTCATATAAAGAACTTTTTGTTGAATTGACCAATATACCAATTGAACTTTTTTCCAAATTTAATGAAAAACAACAGTTTCATTGTAGCCCATGTAACGCTTCAATTAAGTTTTTAGTTATCAAAATAAAAAGCGAAAAATCCAACCTCTGTTGGCATATTTATGCATAATTGAAATACATAACTGACCCTTTTATTATTAAAATGTATCTTAACCCGTCTGATTATAATAACCAATGTTTCTACAGTGAATAAATTTGCGATAAAATCCAAGGTGAACCGGTAATATCTTGGTTTAGAGGCCTAGAAAAATTTAAATTATGGACTATTTGTATAGAGATAAACCCATTCTATTTAACTTATCAAAAAGTGTATTTCGTCATTATTAAAGGTACTAAATTTAAAAGAATACTATTCAGTTTTCACTCCAAATAATTGCGAGAAAATAATGAAAAAAAAATGTCCAAATGTAATGTAAAAGTGAACACCTCTGACATCTCTCGGCGAATAGATGGACTACTATTACGTAATAAAATTTGAAACATCAGAAACGCGTTATCTTTAATTTTGACCTAAATGTCTCAATTCAAGCGTTCGATATTTGTTAGTTTTATCTCCCGGAAAGCTTTAAATAAGGGAAGACTTCAACTATAGTCCAGGAACTGGCAATTCAAAAAGGCGCGTCATCGCGGTTTGGGAAATATTTTTTTCAATACATACTTTAGAAACATACCAATTGTAACAAGGATTGGTATGCGTGGTTCTGTTTTGCCGATATCGGTTTTAAAGATTAAAACTAACTTTTCCACACTTACAGACTCCGTAGGCTGTATCTGTAATAAAAATTAGGAAACCTTAAGATAGGTTTTAATAATCAAAATTGAAATCGTCGACTAAACTAAACATTAAAAAATATTCATGGTAAAAATTTAAGACTAAGTGAAAAGTAAAGTAACTATATATTACGTTCTTCCCGCCTAAGTTAATGAATGTAATCCTCCAGGAATGCAGGAGGTCTTCGTGCTCTAGTAGGTCTACTGTTATCGTAATCCTGCACGGGAGTACTAGTATCCGCTTCAGACATTTAATGGTCAACTAGGAGGTGTTACAGCATTGTTAACACTAGTCCGTGGCTCTTGAAGTTGTTCATTCTCAGCAATTGTTTGTAGTTTCTCTTCCATCAGATAAACGTACTTGAACATATTGATAATTCACATGAACAAGCTCTACTTTTTCAACTATGGGATCATTATTGCTTGTCCGATTAAAATTTCTCATTAAGACGGGACCAGTACTTAGCTCAGTCGGAAGAGAGATTCGGTTCATTAAGCTTATCGCATGGGTAAACATTCTTTCGTGAGGTATAGAGTTAGTGGTTGTGCATAGTAAAGATCGGATAGGGTGAAGAGCTTCAGGCAGTACTTGTTTCCATTGTTTAATCTGAAGATTACGAGACTGAAAAGCCAATCTAAGCGTTTTCCATGTAATACCATTGTAGCGTTCGCACTGATCATTTCCACGAGGATTGTATGGAGTAGCTCTGCTCATAGCGACTCCCAGAAGTTCAATAAAGGACTTAATTTTACGGGACATAAAGGAGGAACCTTAATCAATGTGTATATAAGAAGGTGTACCGAATAGAAAGAAGAGGTTTGTGATGCTTGATAACTTCAGTAGAAGTAGTACTAGAATAAGCAAATACAAACGGGAATCTGGAGAATTCGTCTACAACCGTAAGCATATAAGGTTTTCCGGAAGAAGTCGGAAGTCTATATTAAGTCTCTCGAAAGGCATTGTAGATTTGATGAGTCTACTTTGTACTTTATAAAATTTAGGTTTATTTCATTGCATTTGTGGTAAGAACTTGTTATTTTGCGAACCTCTTCAAGTGAAAATAACAAATTCTTTGACCTGAGCCAGTGGTACATGCGGGTAATACCAGGATGACATAGTCATACATGCATTTCAGAGAGCTTAATTAGATTACTTGTGGAAGAACTAACTCGACTTAAGGCGTCAGAAGCTCGATTTAAAACACCAAGACGAAAGATAATATCGTGTTTGAAGGGAGCCAATTCGAGACGCCAGCGTAGGATTTTATCATTTTTAACCTTTCCATACACCCTGTTATCGAACATGAAAGATACTATTCTTTGATCGATAATCAACTGAAAATAGTTAGGCAATAACAGGTGTCTCCACTTGCGGATATATTCGACGATCGCAAAGGATTCCTATTCGATAGATGAATGGTTCGTTTTACTACCAGTAAGACTCCTTGAAAAGAAGGCCACTGGGTTGCCAGAATGGGAAAGAGTCGGCACCTATTACAAAATCGGATGCGTCAGTCTCTACAGTAAACATTTTATTTTCATATACGGACGTTCGCATTGCCGAAGTTAGATCTTGCTTAAGAAGATTGAACAATTTTCTTGCTGTTTCGGAAAGAGTCAATTCTAAGTGTGTTAAAGGATGCACTTTTTCTGAAAAACATGGTATCCACTGAGAATAGTGAGAAGACAAACATAATGCCCTACGTAAAGATGGAAGATCATTGGGTTCTAAAAGCTCCATGAGAAGCTTAATACGATCTGGATCTGGCTTAATGGTGCCATTTTCAATAATATGACCTGGAAGTTTAATTGTTTTAGTAGAGAATTTTTATTTGCAGTCATTGATCGTAATCACGTACTTTTGTACGATTTCGATGAATTTATCCAAGTTAAAATCATGATCCTCCTGAGTTTTACTACAATTGGTAATGTCATCAAAATAAGCAAATGTATCTTTAAGATCTTCTAACTGTATTATGCTATTGATTCCTCGTTGAAATCCAGGAACATAATTTGTTACTACAAAAGGTATTCTAGTATACTGGTAGCACTGCCCACAAGCTTCAAAAGCAGTGGACTGTTTATCAGAAGACTTGATAGGAATTTGATGAGCGCTCAGAAAATCAACGGCGCTGAAAAATGTTTATTCACATATACTCTGAATCATTTGATCTTTTTTTTCCCGAGGAGAGAAAATCTTACATTAGACCCCGGTCTTTCCGGAGTGTCGGATTCCTACTAACTAAAACCTCTCCTCTCTCGCATCTCCCACTGGAACCGCTCCCGCATTACATCGGTGGGAGTGCATCTGCCTGCTTTCCAACTACTCTATTTGTCTCTCTCTATTCTCCTTCTCTTTATTCATTCGATAGATTTTCCATCAGTCTGTGAATATCTTCTAGATTTGGTAGCAATCACGAGACATATTTTCGAAAAGACTGGCTTCGGGAACTTTAGCAGCCACTAAATTAGAAATGCAAAGCGGAGATTTATTCCCACCTAACTTCAACTCCATAGACGAGTGTTTACTTAAAATATCATGACCTAATATAAAATTAGAACGTAGATTGTCAAGATTTAATAACTTAACATTATTGTGGTTGTCTCCATAGAATTTAAGGCTGACTGAAGAATATCCTAGTATTTTAGAAGTAAATGAAGAAGAGGCCATAGAAACGAAGCTAGTGAGAGGAAAAGTTTCAATGTTTCTCGATCTTACGATATTGGAACTTATAAAGCTCTCTGAACTACCAGTATCCACCAAAGCATCGACTAAAACTTTAATTGTAGACTTAGATAAACTAGTATGAAAAGCAGCTATAATTGGATTTCCTATAGCAGATTTTGGATAATTGACATACGGAGTGTCCTTTTTTCTTACAGGCAGAGCAAGCAGAGTCTTTCACAGGACATTTAAGTCGAGGATGCCATATATGCCCAGAAAAGAAGCACAGACTAGCGAGTTTGAAGCGGGTAAGTGTGGCACTTAGTTGAGGGTCCTCAATTTCTTGCTTATATTCTGGAAGATGGCTAGACGTAAAAGAATTTAACGAAGATGGATAAGGTTCTTCGTAGGGAGTTGAGTGTAGCTGAGGCGCTTCTAAATATTTCGCTTAATTGAGGGTTTGATGTGAAGTTAATGTTTTATTCTCTAGTAGTCTTTGTCTAATATGTGGAGATATCAAGCCACGAATAATAATAAAGAATCTCGAATATTCTCGTTGCGATATTCGTCGGCAGTAACATATTTAAACGAACAGTCTTTAGTAAGAGAATTTAAAACTTGAGCGTACACATCAATAGTTTCACCATGCCGCTGTTTACGAGTTGCAAGTACGTGTCTAGAGCATATTTGATTCATTTCTTTAACCCTTTCGCTCATGGTACAATAAATTGTACATCACTTTACATACATAGAAATGATGAGAGAGGAGGCTGCCATCCTCTCTACTCATAACGTACAGTATACTGTACACTCACTAATATTAATTGAAAACAAGTGCTACCATCTAACATTTATTATGTTAACTAAAAAACATTTTTAATTCAAGGAACTCGTTACTTCTAACGGTTACTTACGAGTATAGAAGTAAGATGGCGTGTAATAATGTAAAAAAGGTTAGAAATGTCTGAAATATTTTTGTTTGTGACTAGTGTTGCCATTTGTGGCGACTTCTCGCCAAAATGACTACTTTTTACGATGTTTCGAGCGTGGCGGCGATTTTTCAAAAAGTGCCCGTTTTTGGCGACTTTTAGAACATTACTTACCTTCAATAATTTTATTTTTCAGTAGTGTCAGAAAAACACCCAGTGTTGACCTAATTAATATCGATAACAGTCGCTTAAACAATTTAATATTAATCGCCAGAAGTCGCAATAATATTTTTAAGGAATGCCAAAATAAATAATAGCTAAAGGCAACTAAATATGGCACCGTCGCGAGTCCCATTATAAATTATTCTGTTTGCGTAACTTGCGTTGCGAAATCTCAGGGAATCCCCGTCATGCTTTTTATAGCGGCTGGAGCGCGTTGGGCAATTTTAGTCGACTAGCCAACGTTCAGCACGTTTATGATTAATTTTATTGATTGTGATACTAAAATTTGTCAATTTACTTTGTTTCGCTACTTGTGTGTAACGCATGACGTTATGTGAATTGAGTTGAATTTGTATTTTTTATTTCAATTTCCGATATTTTCTTGGTTAATATGAGTGAAATTACCAAATACTTTAGTCTTGCGTGAACTTCTAGGACTGGTAAGTTATTTGCTCAGTTTATTTGATATTATTGGTATTTATTCTTAAAATTTTCTTTGAGATGAAACAAAAAAAATACTAGTAGCAGTAGTTCTGACGAAATTGGGACTCCCCAATCAAAGAGAGCACATATTGTGTTGTAAAAACGAAGTTTTTCAGTTAAATGGTTGGATGAGCCATTATTTGAGGGATGGTTAATGGAATGCGATGGAAAACCTAAATGCAAATATTGTAACGTTTCTCTAACAGCAAAAAAATTGGACTTAATAAAACATGCGAATACAAATGAACACAAAATAAGCTCCCAAAAAATAGCCAATACAAAAACTTTAAATGTACTATTTAAACAACAAAATATAACAAAGGACATTATGATTGTGATTTAAAGTACACATTGTTAGTTGTCAGTCATAATTTTAGCTTCAATTCGGTACAACATATTGTAAATATTTCAAAAAATATTTTTAAAGATTCTTCTTCAAGTGGAAAAGTAAAATTAAGTCGCACAAAATGTAGTTCAATAGTTACAAACGTTCTCTCACCTGTTATTTGCGACAATCTAAGAGAAATAATGAAAAACAAACTTTTTTCTGTTCTAGTAGATGAGAGCACAGATATCTCCAACACAAGGGTGTTGTGCATACTTGTAAGATTTATTAACGGTAGCCAAGGTTTAACAACACAAATTTTATATTGTATAAAAATAGGTGCTGATGAAGGGACTGCCAAAGGTTTATTTTTGTTGTTTAACAAAGCTGTAAATAATTTCAATTTAAAATATGAAAACATTGTTGGTTATTGTTCTGACAATGCCAGTGTCATGATGGGTGTAAAGAAATCTTTTAAAACCCATTTACTCAATAAGAACGAGAATATCGTTGTCAGTGGTTGTATATGTCACAGTGCTCACCTTGTAGCATCTGCAGCTTCTGAAGTACTGCTTTCAAATATTGAATCCCTCTTACAAAATATCTACGCATATTTTTCCCGATCTCCCAAACGTCAGTCTATTTTAGAGGAATTCCAAAATTTTTTTAGAAAGGAAAAAACATAAGATCTTAGCTCCGGCAAAAACACGTTGGCTATCGCTTTCTAAATGCGTCGAAAGAGTTCTTAAGCAATGGGATATTTTAGCGGAATTATTTAAAGTAGTCTGTTTTGTAGATAAAAATTCCACTGCCCAAATCATTTACAATGAATTTCAAAATCCATTCGTAAAAGCCTACTTTCAATTTCTTTGTTTTATCTTACCACTCTTCAATGAATTTAATAGCCTTTTTCAATCCTCAAAAGTACTTTTTCCAATCGTCAGTAAAGAGTGTAAACGGTTTATTAGGCAGTTGTGCGGTAATTTCATCAAACCAGAATTACTTTCAGACAATTCTCTTTTTACTTTAAATTTTGAACATCCCCACAGTTTGTTACCTCTTGAAGAAATTCAGTTTTGACTCAGTGAGCAAATAACTGCTTTATTTGGTAGCCTGGATAACGGCGATGTTCAGCAATTTAAATTTAGGTGTCTTAGTTTCTATCAAAAAGCCGCCACTGATTCTGTTAGAAGATTTTCCGTAAAAGAAACATGGATGGATTATTTAGATTTTGTTGAAGCAACTAATATTTTTAATTATAAATTTAATGAAAATTCTGTCAAAAATATAAAAATGGTTTTAAAAATTTTTAAACATATTGGCGATGATAATTTGGCATTTTCTGAAATTTTAAAAATTGAGCATACTTTTCTTCTGAAGAAAATAAGATGTGGGAACAGAAATCGGTGGTTTCTTTTTGGACCGATTTAGAAGAAACTAAACATTTTAATGGCACATTATTATTTTTAAATATAGCTAAAATTGTTAATGCTATTTCAATCATACCGCATGGAAACGCAGATGTAGAAAGAGTGTTTTCTGCTGGACATTAAAACAAAAAAACGAAACAAAATGAGTGCACAAATGTTAAGCGATCTATTGAGAATCAAATTGGATTTAAAACAAAACAAAGACTGTTGTACGACATATAATTTTAGCGATAAACATTTTTCACGAATGGGCAATATATATAAAAGTTCAAAAGATGATGTAAAATTATGTTCAGATTCCGATAGTGAATCAAACTGAATGTTTTGTTTTTCTTGTATTTAGTATTTTATATTATGTTTATTTATTTTTCGTTGTGAGTAATAGACTTTGTTTTATTTTTGTTATTTTGCCAAAATTAGGAATGTATTTATTTTCTTTTTTCTATTTATTGTAGGATAATAAAGTTTGTTTTCGTTTGTTCCGTAAAATACATTGTTTTATTTTACATATTTACTCTCCCATGTACTTGAAAGATGTGGCGACAAAGTGACGACTTTTTCATACCCGCTCGTGGCGATATTTCAGTAGATCGCTCTGGCAACACTGTTTGTGACAAGAAGCCATAGTTTTTGTTGATTTTATAGTGAACTCTCCGATTACTTGATTTGTTTAGTCTATATTTCAGTAAATAGTAGTGTCCAATTTATTGTACAGTGTGAATATAAGGAGGTCGACAGGTATGTTACAAAACCTTACGATATTTACAGTTTTTATTATATTTTTGTTATTTAGTAGTATTATATTTAAAAATGAGTAAGAAAAAAGCCGTTAACTGAAGAACAACTATTAGAGCAAATTGAAGCGGGCTTATCAGATATTGAAGGGCTTAGTGATGACGACAATGACGATTATGTTTGGGGGAATAGGGAGGAAGAAGTAAGCAATGATGATAATAGTGAGGGAGAGGAAAGCGGTACAAACAACGAGGAAGATATTCGTTTTACTGTTGATCAAAATGGAGAGGAGGAAAGAGGTTTAGAGGATGTGGAAGATATTATTGATCTATAACTATTGAGAAATAAGAATAATTTGTTATATTTTTAGACGAATTAGTTCAAAATGAGGAGACATCACCTAAGCTTGAAGAAGAGGCTGAGGCAAATACGTCAGAACGTGTACAAATAGTAGAATCTAAGAATAAGCTTGTTGATAGATTTTTGGAAAATAATGATTTGAGTAAAAAGAAAAACATAACTTGGCGTAAAATTGAGCGTTATGAGACACCACAATGCATCAATTGGCATATTCAACAACAAGATGATATAGTAGAGCTTGAAAGTCCATATTTTTATTTTAAACAATATTTCACAGATGCTTTATTTGAACTAATGGCAGAAAACACTAACTTGTTTGCATAATATGACAAAATTTGCTCCAACAAATGTAGACGAACTGAAAACATTTGTTGGAATTCATATGCTGATGGGAAATTTACATTATCCACGTATAAAATTTTATTGCAGCCCAAAGTTACAAGTGCCACAAATTTCTGAGAGTATACCAATAAATCGTTTTTATTCCCTAAGAACGCATTTACATTTTGTGGATACCCAAAGAATAAATGTTGGTGAAACTGATCAGGATCGTTTTTGGAAGATATGACCTTTATATGATATTATTAGGTCAAAATGCTTGTCTCTACCGATTAAAACATAATTATGCGTAGACGAACGAATGGTACCCTTCGAAGAGCGTCTAAATGTCAAGCAGTATGTAGCAAAAAAGCCAAAACCTTGGGGTATTAAAATGTTGGCCTTGTGTGGCTCCAGTGGATTGATTTATGATTTTCTTATTTACCAAGGGGCTACAACTGAACTGAACAAAACGCACTTAAAAGTTTTTAGATCAGCAGCATCTGTAGTATTGAAACTATCTGAAAGAATTGCAGTACCAAATGTTCAACTTCTTTTCGACAACAACTTTTCCAATTATAATTTATTACAATTTTTGCTGCATAAAAATATATATACAACTTGCACTGCAAGAGTAGATAGGTTTAGCAAGCCACATTTGTTGCCTCAAAGGGAGATATCAAAGAAAGGTCGTGGCTTCGTTGAACAGTATGTGAGTGGTGATGCAGAAGTTTTCTCATTCACTGCTTTGACAATAAAACTGTTGTCATGGTTTCTAACTTCATGGGCATAGGAAAAGAAGATGAATGTACACGATGGGACAAAAATAATAAACAATATGTTAGTGTGAAACGACCTGAAGTAATAAAAAAATATAACCAAAGTATGGGCGGCGTTGATAAATGCGACTTTTTGGTTACTTTGTACAGAACCTTTATACGTTCCAGGAAGTGGACACTTCGTATGTGTACACATAGCATTGATATTGGATGTTCTAATGCCTGGCTGGAATATAGGCAAAAGGCGATTACTTTAGGTATTCCAAAAAAGAAAATATTGGATTTCGTTAATTTTAGGGCATACATCGCTGAAGTTTTGATAAAATCAGACAAAGTATCCTCTAGAAAACGGGGACGTCCTTCGAATAAAGGAGAATCGACATTATCTCCGCAACAGAAGAAACAAAAAACAGAAACTAGACCAGCAGCAGAAATAAGACTGGATGGATGTGGTAATTTACCAATTATAGAGGAAAAATCCTTCTCTTCGAGGTGTAAATTCCCCGCATGTGCTTCTAGGACCAATATCGTCTGTACTAAGTGCAACATACATTATGTATTTCAAAAAAACAAATTTGTTTTATGTTATATCATTCAAATAAATTGTTGCAGGGGATGGCTTTTTATTGAATTCACTGGATCAGTGTTTATACAACTTTATTAATTAAAATCAAATATAAAGGAACAATAATTATTGCTGATACAGAAAAACATAGGTACAGACAACTATGTGACACTTGACATTATATGAGTTCTGCCAACTAACAATAAAGCGAGTTTTAATAATTACATTGGTCATTAAACACCCCCCTTCAATGGAATTATTCTAACTCTCAACACCTTTGAACATAAGTGTTTTTATATGTGTATAAAAAAAACTTACTCTAGACCCAAACGCCTAACAAAGGCTTGAAGTTTGATTTTACTTAAAGGTTTTGTAAAACCATCTGCTATTTGCTCATCACTCTTTATATGTATGATGTTTATTAACCCACTATCTATCTTTACCTTAATAAAGAAAAATTTTATATCCATGTGCTTTATTCGTTTATTATTTTCAGGATTGTGTGCAATATTAATTGCGGATTGATTGTCTTCAAAAATTGGAGTTGGACTTTCAAGTTTAATATCAAAATCAGACAATAGTTTTCGTAACCAACATACTTCACTTACCGCAGCAGCAAGTGCTACAAATGCTGATTCTGTAGATGATATTGCCACCGTTTGTTGTTTTTTACTTGCCCATATTATACTACAATTAAAAAATTTAAACACGTAGCCTGTGGTTGATTTGCGGTCACAAACATCTCCTCCCCAATCTGAGTCAACATATCCACGAAGAATATTAATATTGGTGTCTGGTTTGAACCATAATTTCAAGTCTATAGTGCCTTTTACATATCTTAAAACTCTTTTTAAGGATTTTAATAAGAAATCATTGGCCTTATCCTGAAAGCGACTTAACAGGTTCACGCTTGTACATAAATCAGGTCTAGAGCCCGATACAGCATATAAAAGGCTGCCAATAATTTTCCTACATATTCTAATCAACTTTTCATCTTTACCAGGATTATTTAACACATTATAGTCTAAATCTGGTTCCATCGGAGTACTTACACTATTACACTCATTCATATCATGCGTTTGCAATATCTGTTTCAAGTAATCCGATTGATCCAGTTCTACATAACCCTGTTGTACATTTTGTTTGATATTAATGCCCAAATAATGTGACATTATACCAAGATCTTTCATACAGAAATTACTATGTAGAAATTGTTTAACATCTTGTACATCTGACACATCTGTGCCTAAGATCAGAACATCATCAACATACAATAATACATAAATTTTGCTTTTTACTGAATTTTTATAGTAAAGACAAAAATCATTCTGTGATTGTAAAAAACCCTTTCTCTTTATTAAGCTATCAAATTTTGAATTCCAACATTTTGGTGACTTTTTAAGTCCATAAATTGATTTGTTTAGCTTACACACAGTGCTAGAATTATTTTTGTCTTTTCCGGGTAATGACATATATACTTCATCATTAATATCGCCATATAAGAAAGCGCTTTGCACGTCCATATGAAAAACAGGTAATTTAAAAGTGCATGCTATTACTAACAGTATTTTAAAAGTACACAGTTTGGCTACAGGCGCATAAATATCATACATATCGTCACACTGTTGTTGAAACCCACGCGCGACTAACCTTGCTTTAAATGTACCATCAGTTTTTATTTTGAACACCCATTTACTTTGAATTACTTTTTTATTTATGGGCCACTTCACTTCACTCCACGTATTATTTTTCTTTAACACGCACATCTCTTTATCCACTGCTTCTTCCCATTCACTTGCATTTTCACTGGTTAGTGCTTCTGTTTTATTCGAGTTGCGTGCGAGTCCAACTCTATTCAGAACAAAGACAATGGTATTAATTGCTTCAGACCAAAACTTTTTATCAAGATTATTACTGTGTATTGAGGTTCTTGCTGCCTCTACAAGAGTTCGATTCTCTCTCTCGGCACGCCCATTTTGTTGAGGGGTATAAGTACACGATTTTTCGTGTTTTATGCCATGTTGAGCTAATAAATTATTTAAGCCTTCATTAACAAATTCGAGCCCGTTGTCCGTTCTTAGAGTTTTTATTTTATTGCCAGATTGATTTTCAAAGAATTTTATAAATAACTCTATTTTCTGTCTTGTTTCAGATTTGTTTTTTATGAAATATGTAACTCTATAATTTGAGAAGTCATCTTTTAGGAGTAAAAAATAGTTTGCCCCGCCTATTGATTCGTTTTCAAATGGACCACATAAGTCGGCATGTATTAACTTGCCTATTTTTGTAGTTTGTGAATTACTAGTTTTGAAAGGTAATCTATGCTGCTTGCCAACTAGGCAATTTTTACAGAAATTGTTTTGGTTATCTTTGAAGAAGACATTATTTTCTTTCAGGACCCTTTTAACAGTTTCAAAATTCATGTTTACTAGTTTATTATGCCAGTCCAGTATGCTTTCAGCAATATTACAATGTGCGACATTTTTAAGTTTAAAATTCATTTTGAAAAACTTACCCTGTCTTACTGCTGTTGCACATATTCTTCCTGTTGAGTCTCTAATCTCAGTGGTATTTTTATTAGAGTATAACTTATATCCTTTGTCTAAGGCCTTTACCACAGAGAATAGATTTATTTTGAATTCAGGAATGTAAAGGACTTCGTTTAATTCTGTATGTACCCATTCTTCTCCATTCCATGCTTCTAGTTCTCCTTGTCCCATACCTGCTACAGTCACTATTGATCCATCTCCCATTTTCACTAATTTTTTAACAGAACAATCGATATTTGAAAATAGGGTTCGATTATAACACATATGATCACTCGCTCCTGTATCCATACACCAGTCTGTTAGGATGAACGTTGATTCTCCTGTCAGACCTACACTGTTAATAAAAGCATTTGATGGTTTTGGATTTTCTTTTTCAGCATCTCGTTTCTTTTTGAACCAACACTCTGATATTAAATGACCTGGTTTTTTGCAGTAATTGCACCTTTTGTTTCGAGTCTTATTTTTATGTTTGTTAATTTCATAATTGTTGTGTGAGGAGTTTGTATTCGTTTGCGAGCTGGATGCTAGTGCGACTGACTGTTCACTTCCCTTTATACGTTCTTCTTCTATTAACAGACGAGAGGTTAGTTCCTAAAGATTTTGATTATTACTGTCAGTGGACTCCCATGCGCTCACAAAATGTTTCAGATTATCTGGCAGCGACATTAAGATTTTCGTCATCACCATTTTTTCACTAATTTCCTCCCCTAGTTGCTTCAGATTTCCTTTAATCTCCTCTAGCTGAGATATAAACTGAGCCACATCACCTTTGAGCTCTAGACTAAAAAATCTTTGTTGTAATAGGTGAATGCTTACTTGGCTTTTTTGTTCATAAATTGATTTCAGTTTGTCCCACATTTGAATTGACGTCTGACACGAGAGTATATGTGTCATGGGTTTTTCTTCTATACGAACTGCTATGATCTCTTGAGCCCTAGCGTCCTTTTTATCCCAGTCATCACTATTTGTTTGTGGTCTTGGAGTCGTACCATTTACTATGTCAAACAGACCCTTGGATTTTAATATAATTTCAGTCTGGAACTTCCAAATGGTCCAATTGTCCCCTGTGAACTTTAAAGTAGTTGAATTTTGTTTCTCCTGATCCATTTTCCCTTGCTTCAAGGTTTTTTTAAGTATCAACTCCCGCCTAATTATATAGGTTAGGATATTATGAATTCAATTTTCTTTCTCAGCAAAGCCACCGTTTATGGCGAATCTGGGCCCATAACCTGTTGCAGGGGATGGCTTTATTATTGAATTCACTGGATCAGTGTTTACATAACTTTATTAATTAAAATCAAATATAAAGGAACAATAATTATTGCTGATACAAAAAAACATAGGTACAGACAACTATGTGACACTTGACATTATATGAGTTCTGCCAACTAACAATAAAGCGAGTTTTAATAATTACATTGGTCATTTAACATAAATAATTAGTTGCACAAATTCTGTTTTTTTTATTTGCATTTTATTTGGAAAAACATTACCACTTAATCACAATGTGCAATATATTGTACAAATCAATGCCCTTAAAAGGGCCGATGTGGAATTTATTTGAGAATTTTTTTCAAAAATTAAAAGAATATGTCCACCTAAGTTCAGATTTTCATCTTTAAAAACCAAAAAGCGTGAGCGAAAGGGTTAATATAAATTTTTCCCAAGATATTCAGTGCGTCCTCATAAGAAGAATACTCAGATATGTGTTCATATACATTGGTACCAATGTAATTGACAAGTATACTTAATTTTATAGTACTTGCCTTGTTTTCTTCCTCAGGGGATACACTTCGGGGGCTGTATCGTGCTAACAAACCGAAATTTCTCCAAAAATTACCAATAATGTTGTATATCTGGATTTATATAGGACCCGTTGTACTAGTTTTGGTCAGCTGAAAATGAATAGGATTGGATTGCGACACGCTTTGAACAAAATTGGAGTTTTGTTTATACTCCGGAGGCTGTATACAAACAAGTTGTGTTACAAAAAGAGTTTTTTTTGTAACATCCCATTTTTCGTGTTATTCTTGCCGAAAAACGAGAAAATAGAATTATCTTTATCATTTCATTGGACTATGGTCGGTGTTCATTTGTGTCCACCCACTTTTTGTCAACTATCTATCCCTATCCCGATAAGAATATAGGAAAATTACTTAAATATGGTTGTGATTGTAATTTAAATATTATTGTCCGTTAATTACGCTAATACTAATTTGATATTTCCAAGATCAAATCAATAATATCTCTATAGCTACCATTTAACGTCCCTTACAAACATTACCATAGTTTCTATCGGAACAATTCAGTATTGATGACAAGTTCATTTTGTATACAAATTGTCATTACTTTTGAAAATAAAGATATGCCGGGACTACCGGAACAAATATATTGCGCCGAACAAATTTCGATACCTCCAGCTTTTCCTTATCTATTAAGACAATATGCCAAGGCTGCTATTAGGAGTCAACCAACAGATTTGTTACAGTGAGTAATTTTTCTATTAAATGTTGCTGTAGTTGTAGATGGTAGAAAAAATATTGCTCATCTCTCACACGCTATTTAAGATAAATCCACAAAGAAATTGTTAAAAATGCACATACAGGAAAACAAAATGGATTGCTAGCCCCCTATTCAGTAAAAGACTGCAACATGGGGTTCGCCATCGCGTCACAATTTCTGTTAACAACACTGATTTTTTCATTTCAAGGATGGCCTTTGAATGTAATATTATGTTTAGTTTCTATAAATAATATATGTAACAACCACTCCTGCCCCCAAACTTAATTATACAGAGTTATTTCGAAATCCATCAACCAAGTAATGATTAGGTACTTCATATCCTAATTGAGCAGTACTTTAAGATGTTACTTCTAGGTTTACAAATTTTATGTTTAATAATTGTTCCATTACCACAATTTAAGGTGCTTCGGAATTACCTTAATGTGTGGTGCTTGAAGTCAAAATTTCAATTTTGATATAGAAATCTTATAGAAATTCTAGATCACAGCTGTGATTTATTAAAGGTGCTGTGCCAATCGAGCGACTGCAACGACTACAGCAGCGCGGCTGGAGACGTGCGACTTTTGTAGTACGGCTGCAGCGGCCAATACAAATTTAAATTGCGCGATTGCGGCCGCTTCAACTTTTGAAATTATGTGTTATATAGTCTCGAAATCAGTTTGGAGAGCCAGAGGAAAGTGGTAAATATCACGCAATAACAATGATCTTCACCAATACAGAAGGCTATCACGTGATCTCTGTAAAACACTCAGAGATTCCTAAAACTCAACGTTCGAGTCTTTTACTCATAGCCAGTCTGTAGACGACTACAGCTTATGGAAAGCATAAAGAAGTTCAAAAGACCCACACCGCCAGTGTCTCCTGTCTGTGAAAGTTTGAAGGGTGGGTGCCCTCACAGCACTTAGGCCACAATTGGTCCAATATGCATCCTTTTGAGGTTGAAAACTTCCTTCTAGCTCGTCATCCAGCCTACTTCATTGAAGTAGGCGACAACGTCGACTGAATTAAGTTCCCTCATATTGGCATATGTTAGCCTGTGCTCGCCGAATACTTGAAACCTAAAATGAGAGAGTGTCCGACATTCTCAAAGAATGTGCTCGACAGTCTCATCTTCTTGTTCACATTCTCTACAAAGTGAGGTGTTAGACAAATCCAGTCTGTGGAGGTGTTTTCGTAGGTGGCAGTGACCAGTCAGAATACCCGTGGCTGTTCGTAGATTCTGCCTGTTCATAGTCACGTATTTTTTGGCTACTTTGCTATCCGGATATTGTAGCAGTTCCTTGGCAAACCTGTAGCCTTCTGCGTCGTCCCATCTACCCTTAGACTTATTAAGGGAGTGTTCCTTTAATAGGTCGGTCGTCACTGACGCCGATAGACCAATGAAAGTGTCAGGTCCCAAGAGTTTTTGGGACGCTGCCTTCCTGGCTAGCGAGTCTGCAATACGGTTTCCTTTCGATTTCTCATGGCCCTTGATCCAGCCTAAAGTGACCGTGTGGTTGTTACAGGCTTCTATTAAGGCCATGTCAGATTCTAGTACTAGGCCTGATGTAATACGTGGTCTGTTCAGGGCTAGTAGTGTTTGTCTACTCTCCATAAGGATGTATATATTATTACCTGTGGTATTCCTTTTGGTAATCTCTTTTGCAGCGATGCAGATAGCAGTGAGCTCTGTTTGAGCAACACTTGCATTTCATCCCATTGCCCATTTTATGTTTAGATTCAGGGATCTGGAAAAAATTCCACATCCTGCGCCCACATTGGATTTAGACCCATCTGTGAAGATGCGGATTGCGCCTTCTTCCACTAGATCTTGTGCGTTGTTTTAAAAAATTAACTTGTAGGGCCGGTTGAAGGCTCATCGCGGTGTAATCGAGTCCGTATTGGCCTGCAGCAGTGGGACCTCCCTGAGGGCCTCATGCCACAAGTTACGTCTCAGTTTACCGGATCCTACATCAGGTTGTATACCAGTAGAGCGAAGACGTGTTATGGTCATCAAAACAACCTCCTTGATGTATATGTCAAGGGGAGTGAGGCCGAGGATTACCTCCATAGCTCTTGTTGGTGTGGTTCTCATGCCTCCTGTTATGTTGAGGCATGCTGTTCTTTGAATTTGGTCCAATTTACGGACGACTGTCAGCTAGTTTGCTTTAGCTCCGCAGGCAATCGCGCCGTACGTTAGCATAGGTCTGATGATGGCAGTGTAGATCCACGCAGCAGCCCTAGGTGACATTCCTCAGGTGCGGCCGATGGTTCTACGACACTGCTCATAAGAAATATATGCTTTTTTAACTCTGTTTTCTAAGTATGAGTTCCACGTTAACTTACTGCCTAAGGTGACCCCTAAATATTTCACCTCTGAAGAGAAATTAAGTTTGGTATCTAGGAGATTTGGGGCTTGATGTTTTGCAAGCTTCTTTTTTTTCGTGAAAAGAAACATCTTCGTCTTTTTTGGATTTATTGACAGCGAATGGTCTCTGCACCATTGTTCTATGATATTGAGGGCCTCCTGCATTAAAGCGCGGATTGTCTCCTCGAATCTTCCTGCAGAATCACTAGGTCATCTGAATATGTTATTGTGTAGAAGTTGCTATCGTTGAGGTGGCTGACCAAGGAGTCTAAGACCATGTTCCACAGTAGTTATGAGAGCACCCCTCCGTGTGGACAACCTTTTACAACCAAGCCTATAATGGTTACATCATCCACACTGATTTTTATTGCCCTTTTTGAGAGCATGTTATATATCCAGCCATTTATGGTTTGGGGGATATTCTCGTTGGAAAGTGCATTTGTTATTTTGGGAAAAGTGGTTGTATTAAATGCGCCTTCTATATCTGAATACACCCAGGGTGGACTCCTTATTTTCCAACGATCTCTCGATGCGGCCAGCTACGATATGATGAGCCAAATCGGTGGATCTCCCTGGAGTTTATACATGTTGATTTGGATGCAGTGGATTTCGTGTTATCACCACATCTCTTATGTATCGTTCGCACAGCCTCTCTAAAGTCTTCATTGAAAACGATGTGAGGCTACTGGGTCGATATACTTTTGGGATGGAATGGTCCATTCTTCCTGGTTTTGGTATGAACACGACTTTGACTTCTCTCCAACCTTTTGGAATATACCTCATCGCCAGTGAGAATCTAAGGGTTCCTACCAGGTGCGGCATTAGGTCTTCCAGGCCCCACTGAAGTAGGGCTGGATAAATGCCGTCCGTTCCCGGGGATTTAAAGGGGAAGAAGCCTGAGATGGCCCACCTCAGTCTGTTTGCGTCGACGATCTGTCGTGATATACGTCAGTCGTCGTCCGTCGGCTAGTGATTCTCCTCATCCTCTCAGGCTACCGTATTTGTGGTTCTGGAGTCAGGGAAGTAAGTTGACATAAATAATTGAAGGCTTTTCTTTAGGTTGGCAGTTTTTGTGCCATCCTTTCTGGTTAGCATACCGATATGACGGTGATCTTTTGAGAGGGCTTTTTGGAGTCTAGCTGCTTGGGGGAAATTCTCGATTTCCTCGCAATATATTCTCCATGCTTCTCTTTGTTTTTGTCTAATGACTTTTTAATACTCCTTGAGGTGAGACTTGTATGGGCTCCAATCCTCTTTGAGTCTGCTTCTTTTAGCCTTATTAAAAGATTTCCTCGCCGTCCCTCTGTGCTGTTCAATCCCATGGCTCCACCACGGAGTGGAGGCTCCATCGAGATCGACCCGCCTGAGTGGGCAAGACATCTTGTAGGCATTAATTATGGAGTTTTGAATTGTTTCCTAATTAGTTTCCAACTCTCCTTTATTGTTAGGCAACACATCCTCGACTCCTCGCAGATCTCCATTCAAACAGTGGACATATTTTGTCCTGTCCGTTTTCCTGGGGTCGCGAGTCATTGTAGAGGTTGTGAGCGCCAGTTTTATTTCGAATTTTATCCAGCGGTGGTGCGACATTGAAATATCGTCCTATACATGCCAGCCGGAGATTTTATTCGAAGTATTAATAGTAGATAGGGTAATATCTATTCGCGTTCGACTACGAGAGTTAATAAAAGTTGGTTCAGTACCTCTATTTAGAATACAGAGATTCTTGTTAGCTATGTAATCATAAAAACACTTACCTCTAGTGTTAATATCTTTGCTGCCCCAGCTTACGTGGTAGGAGTTTGAATCACAGCCTATTACCAGTTCAAGCTTCTGGGGAGACAGTGTTCCACAAGGTCCTCCAACTCCTTAGTTGGTGGTGGTTTAGCTGCGTCTGAATGGATGTATGCGTATGCCAGTATTAACACTTTCTTTTGATCTTTCTGTGCATATTCAACCTTCCCACCATTAGGTCGGAGGACGAAAAATCCGTCAGTGGGTAGATCTTAAAATTTCTAGGGACGTATATGGCCGGCCTAGGTTGCTGATTGCTTGGGAAGCTAAAGATTAAACCTTTTGGATTATTTAGACCCATAATTTTGGTTTGTCTTATCCAGGGTTCTTGGATAAGTGCTATTGTGTCCTGCATCACATCCAGGTGGCGGCATAGTGTTGCCGAAGCCACTTTTTTGTGTTGAAGGATACACTGTATATATCTTACCTTTTCATTGTCCATCTCTGCTTGATGGTTGTGAGATGGGTATCTCCACTTCCTCACTTGGAGGTGGGTTGACGTCGCCTGTATCCTGGCTTAGAGCTGTTAGTTTTGCCAGGAGACTGTCGGTCGCCTTATTGCAGGATGGTTCGACAGTCTCCTCAGAAGCAACAGCTCCTTGCAGTTCCTCGGATGAGAGAGGGGTATCCTTGCTCGATCTCCTCCGTTCCGGGTCAAGTTTCTTTGTTTTTACAATCAATGAGGTGAACGCGTAGCTCATCCTCATTGATCGTTTTTCTAGGACTCCCATTTCTCCGTCTCTTATGCCAAAGACGAATATGTGTACTTTGGGATTGACCTTCGCTTCGTGGTGGAAGGAAAACCATGCATCCACCCGAAGGTCTGGGTTTTGTTTGTCCAGCCGACGCAGCACATTCTCTTTGTCACATAGGTCAGCTTGAGCTTCGCTAGGGACCCAGAGGGTCGCTTTTGTCAGCTGGGGGAGGTTGTCGACGTGTATCACGTCGAGCTTAGCCTCCTTCCACGATTTCAGTTTTGAAACTGTATTCCTTAGCAACTCTAGCGTTTCGACATTATCGCAAGTGACTCTGATTATTTCACCAGAGTACGACCATGACTTAAAACTTAAAAGTAGGTGGCTTTTTCTGACTGGCGGATGCAGACATAAGGGTTACGTCCACAGCCTCCATTAGTTGTCTTTTGATAAGGTCTCCATTATCGGTAATTATTTTACCGTATGGATCGGCCTTATCTATAATAGCTACCCGTAAATGGATGGTAGCTGCTCAGCTGTAGCTCTTCGCTCTAGCATCCATCCGTATCCTCTTTCCTCTGGAAGAGTTTTCCTCCGAGGTGTTGGAGCGGGTGCGCTTCTTGTTTTGGGGGGCGACGCGTTCTGGTCCACCCTTGCAATTTTGGCCGCTGGTGCCATGTTTAGATAGGGAGAGGCGAGTGGTTCTGGTGGTGTCTACAGAGACGCCAGCCTGCTGCCTCGCTTTCCTCGTTCTCTTTGCCTCAGCACCGCAGATTCTTTTACCTCGACGGTGCTTTGGTTTTGGAGGTATGCGTTCTCGCTCATCCTCCGGTTTTTGATTTTTTTTCTTTTGGTCCATACTGATTGCACGAGTAGCTAGGGAAATGTTCGTCATCTCTGGCAGAGCCCCGCATCCCAGGAAAAGGCTGTTTCCAGGGGGGTGTCGCCTTGTACCCCCAGGGGGATGTTCACGGTCGCATTCCCTGCGGCCATTTAGCCATCGGCACGTTACTAACACCTTAGCTTGGGCTGTTGGAGTGTCATTCGGTTGGTCAACACTGCTGTCACTGATGATCAACAGCGTTAACGTATCCAGCGGTGCCACGAGGAGGCAGACACTAGATGGTTGTATTTCTCCATTGTACTGCAGAAAGCTACCTACAAGCAGGCAAGCAAGCGCAAGCAAGCAAATAAACAAACCAACTACAAAGCAATGGCCAACCTACAACCAACCCCGCCGCCACTGTCTCCTATACGAACCTCCAACAACGAATGGGCACTTTCAAATCAAGAAAAAGCTGACAACCTTTCGCATGTTTTCGACCCACCAGAAGTAACACCTGGTCACGCCAACAACGTTGAAGAATTCATGGATACTCCGTGCCAAATGCCACCACCCATCATATCTATTAACGTAGGGGAATTCAAAATGGGAATACCGAAACTTAACAACAGAAAAGCACCAGGCTATGACTTGATAACTGCAAAGGTTCTCAAGAAAATGCCCAGGAAAGCCATTGTCTTCCATACAACAATCTACAATCGCATACTGAGCCTGTGCTACTTCCCTGTTATATGGACGTTCGCCCACATAATAATGATCCACGAAGACGGCAAACCCCCGCAAGAAACAATATCACACAGACCAATCAGCCTATTACTCATCCCTAGCAAAATATTTGAGTGACTACTTCTCAAAAGAATTCAAGACGAATATGACCTAATAAACATCTTACCCAACAACCAGTTTGGATTCCGAGAGAACATGTCTACAACTCATCAAACACACATAATAGTAAACACCATCGTCCAAACCCTAGAAAGAAAAGAGTATTGCAGTGGAGTATTCCTAAACATCTCTCAGACTTTCGATAATGTATGGCATGCAGGTCTACTCTCCAAGGTAAAAATACTCTTAACAACAACTTTGACCTCATCCTACCTAGCTGACAGACATTTCTCAGTTAAGCCCAATCATTTAATATCAGACAACTATGCTATAAAACCTGGCGTGCCTCTTGGAAACGTTTTAGGACCATTGCTCTACCTCCTCTACACTAATGACATGCCTGAAACAGACAACACAACGATAGCTGCCTTTGCGGATAATGTCGCAATTCTCTTCGTTACCTCTTCAATGAATATGTAAACTCATCTGAACCAATTAAACACATGTCATACAAAATTGACAATTGATATCAACCAATACAAATCCGTCCAGGTTACGTTCACCACCTGCGACAACAACTGCCCACCAGTCACGATTGGTGGAGTCCCAATATCAATCAAAGGTGATGTGAGATATCTGGGCCTGTACCTATATCGACGATTATCCTCGGAGAAATATATACAAACAAAACGAAGATAACTAGACATCAAATTAAAACAAATATAGGGATTGAGAAAGATGACAATTATACCATCTGTCGGAAAAAAAACACGTAAACTATCAGTTTTGCATTATAAGCGTTCATAGTTTTTTTTAAACTATAATAAGTGTTGTTTCTTGCTGTATTTACACAAGAAGAGGTAGAAGAAACATATAACATAGCTTCGGCGAGAATACATAGTCAAGCTATTTTTTGAGTACATAACTTCAAATATCTCAAAATCTTGACGTGATAGAAAATTATTCCATACTTCCCGTTATAAAAACAAAACCTGTGTTACTGAAGCTGAATAAAATTATTTTTTCCAGATGGTCAACGGCATATTTTCGTTGCTTGTCTCTGAATATTCCACCTCCTGTGAAACCACGTCTGGAATATCCAATCCCCCGAGATCACTTTGGTATAACTCCCGGATGGTTGAAAGCTCTCCTTTATCAACTTTCCAGTAACACAACCATACATTTCAAAATATTATGGGATAGGTGGATAGGAGCTTGTCTGTCTCATCACACTCTAATACAGATATTGTGCTTAGGGGGGTTTGATAACCCTAAGGAGATACCTTGGTTGAGATTTATAGGACTTTGTGCAGCTCATTTGACAGATGTAAGTTTGGAAAATACTATTTTTTATATCGAATAAAAATTATAACTAAAGAAAAATAATAGTGTTTTTAAATGAAACTCAAGGTCTCTAGTTAATTCCACAATATAATACAAGTTATTGAAAATTCTAAAAAATTGACAATTGTCTAATATGAGCATATTCCACGAAGTAAGGGTCGAGACAGTCAATTTCATAAAGAAAAATAAGTTTATATAAATTGTTTTGGCAGATTATTAGAATTTTGTTAGATAATAAATCTTCATTTCATATTTCTTAAACGATTTGTTGAACAAGTGCTCCTTAATTTTTGCTAGATTTTAGAAATTTATCATACTTACGTTACCATTTTTCTAGTTATTCCCTCCTTTTTCATACTTTTTACTTTTCATTTTATAAAGCCGTTGCTCACGTTAATATTTTTCTAGTTATTCCCTCCCTTTTCATACTTTTTACTTTTCATTTTATAAAGCAGTTGCTCTTTGATCAATCTCTAGATTAAGTAACTCTCTAGAGTCTTCTTATTTGATTGTGTAACCCTCTGTAAGGGGGTGGTTACGGATTGCCGGGTAGGGTTGTACAGTCACAGACAGGATCCCAAGATAAAATAAGTTTATTCTTATAAAAATATTTACAGGCGCTATTTACATATGTACAACAAGATCAATACCTGGCCTGAAATTAAATATTTATTCTATCGGTCCGTATAAGGTTGTGTATCTAATTATTTCTCGTCGAACGGGGAGATACACCTATGGAATAGTGGTTTGGACGATGCAAACGCTGAGACTTCGATACACGGGTGTAAGCGGTGATACGGGTTCTGGATGCTCGTCAGAGTCAATACCTCGGGCGAGACGAAGTACCTCTAAGTCAGTACCTTAGAGGCGGGAAGTACAGGAATATGTGAGAGTCAATATCTCTCGCATGGGTGGCCGTAGTTTGGTAGGTCAATACCCTACCAAATGGAAGGAAGGATGCTCGGCAAGTCAATACCTTGCCGACGGAAGGGTAGAGTCTAACGAGTCAATACCTCGCCAGACTGGAGGAGGAGTCCTTTCGAGTCAATGCCTCGACCGGACTGTCTCATTGAAATTGCTGGCCGGTTTATATATCCATCAGCTGTCGATAAAAACTGGATTGGTTCGAACCATAGGCGTATCATCAGCGGTGTTCACCGAACATCGTTACACCCCTCTCTCCTCGTAGAAAAAAAAATTGTTTGGTACCAAATAATTTTTTTAGCACTCACCTGAAAAGATACCTTATCCGGACACCTGAAAAATAAAAATTAATCTGATCGTTCCTAAAAAAAAGTATAGAACTATCTGTCGGTCTGTCGGTCTGTCGGTCTGTCGATTTGTGGGTCTGTCGGTCTTTATGTCTATGATATATTCTTGTTTTTTTTCATTTTCTCTTTGCATTCGGTTTTGTATCTGGGCTCCTAGTAACTGTGTATTATCTGTCGTCGAAAAGAAATTTGTGAAATCTTTTACAAAATCCTTCCAATTGTCCCAATACTTTTTGTCGTTGCGGTACCATAGTATTGCTTTGCCCTCCATGGTTTCTGGTAGCGCTCTAAGCATGACATCCTGTATTTCGTATGCGGTTTGGAGCTCTTCTATGCGTTCTAGGAACTCTATGGGGTCTCTAGAACCGTCGTAATGTAGTCCCCATTTTCTGATTGCGTCCATTTGTTTGCATATGTCTTCTTTCGTCATGTCTGTGTTTACGGCCTGGCCCACGGGGAGTGGTTCTATGGTTTTCTTCTTAGCTGATCTAATTTCATCCACCAGTTTTGTTCTTAGTTCCTCGACATTGCCTTCCGTTGGTTTACCTCGGTTTCCTGGTTCTGTTATTAATTCTTCCTTTCTTAATTTGTAGATCCAGCCAAGTCTGCCTGATCCGTCTTGGTTTGAGGTGTCTTCGTCGTCTGTCATTTTGTGTCTGTGTCCGCCGGCTGTTTCGGATCGCCCTGTATATTTCTGTTTTTTTTTTCATTTTAACTCTATTGGTAGTTTTCTGTACTATATATATATATATATATATATATATATATATATATATATATTTTGAGGAATATGGACTGCTCTTTTTTCATCTTTTTACTGCTCGGGTGCCATTTGAAACCCTCTGTAAGGGGGTGGTTACGGATTGCAGGGTAGGGTTGTACAGTCAGAGACAGAATCCCAAAATAAAATAAGTTTATTCTTATAAAAATATTTACAGACGCTATTTACATATGTACAACCAGATCAATACCTGGCCTAAAATTAAATATTTATTCTATCGGTCCGTATACACCTACGGAATAGTGGTTTGGACGATGCGAACGCTGAGACTTCGATACACGGGTGTAAGCGGTGATACGGGCTCTGGATGCTCGCCAGAGTCAATACCTCGGGCGAGACGAAGTACCTCTAAGTCAGTACCTTAGAGGCGGGAAGTACAGGAATATGTGAGAGTCAATACCTCTCACATGGGTGGCCGTAGTTTGGTAGGTCAATACCCTACCAAATGGAAGGAAGGATGCTCGGCAAGTCAATACCTTGCCGACGGAAGGGTAGAGTCTAACGAGTCAATACCTCGCCAGAATGGAGGAGGAGTCCTTTCGAGTCAATGCCTCGACCGGACTGTCTCATTGAAATTGTTGGCCGGTTTATATATCCATCAGCTATCGATAAAAACCGGAATGGTTCGAACCATAAGCGTATCATCAGCGGTGTTCACCGGAACATCGTTACAATTGTATTGCTCTTAGTACTTACCTTTTTCTTTCTCATTTAAAAAGAGCTCGCATTTAAATACTATAATTCTGTTTTATTCTTCAATTGTTTTGTGCTTTCTACCTTCCCTTTTCTCATTGTCTTAAGAATATTTTCGACGCCTACTTTATCATTCTCCTAATTCCTACCATGTTTTTTCCTTTGACATGGATATTTTTCGTGAATTTGACTATTTTTGCCTGTGCTTGCACATTCTTATTTCACCCTTATCATTCCACATAATTTTGCAGCAGCCTTGAAAGTTATACATTTAAATAATTTATCTTGTTTTCAATTTGTTATGATTTTTTCTATTTATACTATACATTTACACTCTTGACTTCAGCCTAACGTATGTCATTACTTTTTCTGTTTCCTCTATTTATAAGAATAAAACCAAAAAATCTTTTTTCTGCTGTTATTACTACTTTTGTGACTTGGTTGAAGTTTAATGTTGATTACAGCATTAGAAAATTATCGTATTATGTTTGTAGGATTTAACAGGTTCAATGAAATTAATTTGTGAAATAATGACGGAAGAACCTGAAGGTGGGTCAGCCATGATACCATTAGCAACATTTATGGATTTATACACTTTCTTAGCAAAGATAGATGCTTCCGAAGGTCAAATGCTGAAAAATATCTATTTCACCGATTCTCTCCTCAGTTTATACAGAGAAAGTTCTGAAAAAGTGGTTAAAGAAGAAGTCAAGGAAGAATTGGTGCTAGAAGAAGAAAGGTGTGTTGATGTATACAATAATATGGAATATTTTTGTGGGTGATTCGTCATTTAATATATAGCAGCATATTTAACATTCCAAAGGTTGCTTAGGCTTAGAATGAACAAATTTTTTTTTATTTGAATTAAGTAGCATATCTCGGAGAAGTCAAAACTAAAATAAAAATTGCATTCATCAAGTATGAATCCAAACCAATAATTAATCAAATATTGAGATCCTGACATTGATTGTGTGGTTCATTGCTGCTACCTCCGTTAGGGGAGGTATGAGAAGAAGAAGCGTTTCTGAGAAACATTAAGGTCTGAATAAATTTTACTTAAAGTCAGAGCTCGTTTATTAGACATTAACAATACTTATCAAACTTATTTGTTACAGCTCTCCCCTTAAAAATTGGATGACCAATCACACAAATCAATATTTCAGATTATTTTGTAAATTTTTCTCCAAAATTATATCAAGTTAATGTTTTGTTTGGTCATCACAGGGTTAAGGCTTTCTTAGATCTAAAACCACTTAGCACCTACAACCAACAATAAAATTGGTTGACTACATGCACAACGTTGCCAAAATTAACATACTGATATTTATACAACAAACTGCTTTTCTTTTCTTTGCGGAGGCAAATCCACTAGTGCGATTACATATTCAAAAGTAGGAAAAGGTATGTCTAGTTCTTTCGTCGTCTATTGTGTTTGTTGGTTTCTTGTTAATTTAATATTTTGTACGTACTATGCATTTTCTGTAATTGACATGTCCCGAAGATGACTTTTTTTAAGTCGAAACTAGTCGGCATGTGGTAATAAAAAATACTGTACAAATTGAAGGATTTGATGCCACACCTTTTCCTACATTTTTTTACTTTGTTTTTGTTTGGATGAAATTATTTGATTGAAATATATTTACCTATACAAACAGTGAGAAAAGTCAGCTGTCTGAAAAATCTGAATCAGAGGAAGCGGAAAAAGAGTTGAGCAAAGAGGAAATATCATGTCCAAGCTTAGGAGGAGATGATCATTATTCGGTAGATTATTACATCGGTCA
The DNA here is from genome assembly GCA_963921935.1 of Galeruca laticollis. Taxonomy (NCBI): domain Eukaryota; kingdom Metazoa; phylum Arthropoda; class Insecta; order Coleoptera; family Chrysomelidae; genus Galeruca; species Galeruca laticollis. The sequence continues at coordinate 61,919,266 of OY998181.1, read as the reverse complement.
TGTGGGTGAAGGAGAAGAGCTGGAGGAAGCCGAAGAAGGTCCAGCTGGGTAAGTGCAGAAACCTATAACAATTTGTTTTTTTGGGTATTTTTGACGACACATTTATTCTTGCAGTATTCTGGTAGTGATTTACTACCAGTTAATATTTATATTTCTCATATTATTGCAGGGAAATAGAACTACCTGAATATTTAAAAGAACCTGCAGGAGGAGAAATGGGAGAAGGTGACGAAATGTCGCCGGAATTAAGGTATGCTCAACGAATGTACGAAATGGAAGGAGAAGGTGAGTGATATAAGTTTGATTCGATCATATATTATTTGCGTAGAATTATAATAATAGTTAGGGCATTATTATACAAGGCTAGTCATGACACATGGGTGAAATTTCACTTGGAGATATTTCTCTCAATTGAATGAGCTATCAGTTCTTTTAGGGTTCATAATTAGTAGAGGAGAGCAAATTTCAACAATCATACTAACTTTGTATAAATAGCACACCAGGGATCGAATTTTCTAATTAAATGTTGTTTGACATTGTCAAGACTCAAAAAAATGTTATTATGATAAACACATGACGGTAAATATGACAAAAATTCACCGACAGAAATGTATAAAATAAATTACGCACCAAAACTGACGCATAATTTAAAATTTTTTTTAAATGTACCTAATATTACTTTATATTAGTTTAACTATTATTTGATGTATGCATTAATAAGAATAAAATGTATATATAAATTTATAAATAAATTTTGCGAAAAAAACCGAATAAGACATTGGTTCACAATGGAAATATACAATTGAAAAACTAATAAAAGAAATTATTATAATTGAAGGTGGGACGTTATGTCATCTTGTTAATAGAAGAGAACATATGCTTCTCTACTGACTAAAGATTTCCACGATATTAATGGCACCCTTGAATCGTTATATTCGTGCCACTGTCTCGTGTAGGGATGTCGGCAATATGCTGTGTGTAGTGACCATTGTAAGTGGTTCCACTGTGATTTGATATAGCGTAGAGGTTGTACATACAAGGTGCCACATTATCAGCCGCGTAATGGATCACGTCAAGCCCTTCTATTGGAAAATCTATTGCAACAGTAAGTTTTACAATAAATCTTTCTGTTTGCGAAAAGTGCTTCAGATGAATAACCAATATTTTCGGAAATTTATGAATTGAGAATAGTTTAGTGTATCATATTCGTTCCTTACATTTCGAACATGTCGGTTTCTCATCACAGTCGAGCCATTCTTCTCTTGTAAACAAATCTAAACATTGTGAAAGTCGTAACTGACCTGTTCTTTGGGGTATGGAAAGGGATAAATCCCAAAAGGGATCGTAAGTAACTGAACAGTGACCACAGTGTGTGCACTTGATTGTTGATTTTAATTGACCGACAAAGTTATCCACAATCTTGGAGTTGTCCATTCTCTGATATCTCAACCCAGATTCTTGTACTTTCTCAATGTCACTAAGTTTGTCATCAATTTTTGTTAGTATGGGCTTTGGTTTTTCATATACCTTGTTGACATCTTCGTGAAGTCCTGCTAATAGGTAACGAAGAAACTCCTGTGCATCATGTTGATAGTAGCCCATGAACCTTGAAGTAAATCGCTGAATCTGACTTTTCAATGATACTTTCTCAACCGTCTTCAGACCAAAGCTTTTGAATAATTTCAACAAATGCTTCAATTTGTGTTCCCTTCATGCTAGATATGTTTATGTTAATATCTCTTATGTATGCATCTTTCTTTAGATATTCTAATAGCCACTTTGTGTTTGATAGGCATTGCATAATACTATTCATGAAACATGTGTTACCAATATTTTTGATGCCTTTGAGACCTAAAGATTTTTGGGGAGTACCCTTTATGGATCTGATTGTGGAGATATTGTTAAGAGCTCTTTCGCAATTACTATCATTGTCCGAATAATCTCGGATTCTATTGTTTACTTTCTCACTTGATCGGCGTGATAAGGAATTTGAATTGATGTTGTTTGCTATTGAATTGGATGGAGATATTGCGGTTTTGGAGAGTTTGGTTGATGTCGATAGATCATTGGTCTGGTTCACTTTGTTAATATATTCCCTGTTATCTAAATCATTTTTAGACGTGTCCTTTTGTTCTTGTTGAGTTTCATCCCCTTTCTGAAAATCTTTAATCGAAAATGAAATGTGTGAAGAGAAGATGTGCCAAAGGGTCCCCTTGTTGGACGCATCTTTCCGAATAAATGATGTTTTCATCAAATAAAAGATATGAAGGGATTCGATAACATTGATCGATGAAAGGAAAAATTTCAGGTAGAATATCTGCTACAAGTTTTAATAAATGATCGCGATGAATTGCATTGAAAGCATCTTTAAAATAAATTTTCAGAAAAACTTTATTATTAACGTCTGGATGATTAGAGACGAAACGTCTTGCTGCATGTGCAGCTGCTTCACAACCACCTTTCGACCTGAATTGTATGGACGAAGTAAATATCCTAATTTGTCTCTGATGTTTGAACAAATTATTTTCGCTACTAAACGACGATAAACTGTACCAATAGCAATTGGTCTGATACCTCCTGCTTTTTAGTTGAAGCTAATAGTGACGCTCCGAATACAATAGGACGAATACTGACGTTGACTGTGTCATTTGAAATAAAATTACATAATTTACACAAAGATTATAAGATATTTTTTCCTGAAGGGCCAGCACTGTAACTTATTAAAGCTTGTAGGTGTGAATGTCTTAAAGAGTCTAAACCACCAGCAGAACTTGTTTTAAAAGAGTTTACTGCGTTACTGGCAAATTCTTCTGTTATAAGAATAGGAATAGGTTCCGAACTCAGAGTAGGGAACGTACTATTACGTTTCTCTAAAGGATGTTTCGATTTTAATTCTGTTAAAGTGGCTGCACTGACATCAGCAAAACTGTCATCTGGAGCGAAGATTTTGATTGCGGATGTCAAGTCGACGCCAAAAACTTTATTAATGACATTCATAATTTTACTATTTTTTGATAAATTTATGTTTTTCCGAACTGAGAAATTTGTGTTTTGCTGATCAGAGAAATTTAAATGATCTATATTATCAAATGTTTTAAAATTATTCTTGATTATAGTAGATAGAGATACTTTTCTGTTAGAATTTTTAGAAGGAAGACTTAAAACATTGTATGGAAAAAGTAATAGATTTTCTTAGGTAGGAATAGAATTTTGTCTTACGCATTCATCAATCAGATTAGAGAGTGTTGAGGCACAGAGATCCCTTGAAGCTTTTGGGACTTCTGATTACTGATCGTTGGCTCTTCCATTTTGCTAACTTTAGATGAAAATCCGTATCTTTTATTTTCTTATTTCTAAAACTTTTTTTTAATCGAACTTAAATTTTGTCCACCATGGGTCTAGTTTTGATGTGTTTTTAGGCCTCGCTTCTTAAAAAAATTACCACAGATTTCACATTTGATTGTGACTGGTGTTGACATCAGGCTTATGCAGTCCAAAAAAATTCTACCATCCAAAATATCCACAAAATTTCGGAGATTCATCAAATTATTCAGATTCAAATCGTGACAAATCCGAACATGTATCAAGCCAATTATATTTGTTCAATTAGCATTTCTCCTCTTACTACCATTATAACGTTTGTATATATTTCTTTATTTATCAAAACTGCACGTTTTTTCACTTTTAATTTTCGAGAAAAATATTATACCTCTCACGAAGTATAACATTCTAAATTGTAAATTACTTAACGGCAAATTTGAAGTCGTAGTAGTTACATTAAAATTAGGTAAAAACATAAAGATAAATAACATAAAAGAAGTACTGACGATACCTATACAGAGCCGTTCACATTTTTACAAGAACCTACAGAAAATACATATATTTTATGAGATTTTAATATATCTGATATAAATGGTCAAAACACCGATAAGCACGGTTCAAATCAGAAACCAAGCATTTTATTTGACTTTTTATATTACAATTCATTCTCTCTTTTTAATAACGTAACCAATTACTTGGGTAGAGCTTTGGATTTGGTGATAGGGCCTGAAGATGGTATTTGCAAGGTGACAAGAGACTTATTACCATTTGTTCAAGAAGATATACATCACCACGCTTCAGGTATAAATGTTACTTTATTATCGACGGAAACAGAGTCTTTTCCTCAAAATAAATCAAATTTAGCTTTTCAGTATAATTTCAAAAATGCTGACTATTTGAAATTAATTCAATTGGTGAAAGAGGTAAACTGGGATTGTGTTATAAACAAAAATGATGTTCATGAAGCTTTAAGTGACTTTTACGAAGTAATAAATGGTATCGAAGTTTGTGTCCCAAAATTTGAATTTAGTAAATATCGTAAAAAATATATTGCATGGTATTCTGATGAAATAAAACAATTAATAAATGAGAAGGTGATACATAGAAGGTATATGGTAAAATATTATAAGTATTTACCGAAAATTAAACAACAGTCACTAACAAAATACTGAATAAAATGGTTGACGGGCATTTTCGGCAAAGTGTACCGTCTGAACGCTGTGCTCTGTACACTGTGTTACGGAAATTAAACACTTACAGATTAGTCAGGAGGCGTTTGGTCGATATTTGCCCATGGTCTATATTCGACCACTTTCCCCTATAGTCTACCCCTCCCTCACCCATATATATTCAATAAATATATTCAAAAGATAAGTGCGTCGGCTTTTGGATTCCAAACCGCTCTTTTTGATTGCTTAAAAACAAAAGCATTATCTATGAATGGGGAAGATCGCCGTGGAATTCTACTTGTTGACGAAATGCAGCTTGTATCAGCAATTTCGTTTGATAGACTGAGAATGGAAATAATGGAATTCAAGCACCTCGTATTTATAACCTCAAATCAAAACACAACAGCATATATCACCCTTATATACGGCGCAACACCGTTATTTTATTTTAACCAAACGAATTGCCATAATTATCATGGACTCCGACAGGCGTTTTGATTAGCTGAGCTCGAGACAACTTAACGATTACAGCGCCTAATTTTTTTGACCATATTTCTGGAACAGTTTTTTTCTACAGCAATTGCTCTCCTTACCTCTTACCTCCATGATCATATTCAAATTATTGGTAGACGTTGAAACAAAGGTATTTATTCAAGATGTTTTATCCGAAGAAAAAATGTTTCAATATTAGTTAATCCATTTAATGACTTTACTTTTTTTATATAGCCTGTATAAAACTAGTAGAGCACTATTTACATTTATAAGTAAACCCCTAGCTTTTGTAATTGAAATTCTTGATACCCTCTATTTGGAGTTTTGCTATACCCAATACTGAAACTCTATAACCTGACAGCCTAAAACATTTCGTCGGTGGGATGAAAATGTTATAACTCTATTATTTCAATTGTTGAATTGTGTTTTGTTTTCAATTTATATACAAGACATTTCTTTCAAAAATTTAATAAAGTCCCGAAAGTATCATAAAGATGGAACAATGAGACAGCCTGTATAAGATATAGTGTATTAACTCTGTTGCTTCCTATTGGAAAGTTTCATTCTCGATTGTTATTTTAGGCGAGTTTCAAGGAGATACTTTATATGACATGATTGGTGACAAAGACATGAAAACCGAGTTAACTGCAAGTGGAGAACGTATTCCAGAATCTGTTGATACGGTAATTGAAGAACCGAGAAAGATTCTTCCCTATGATTTTGAGGACGAAAAAACACTTCTAGAAGATTTGGAACGTCTTAAAGTAAGCCTAAGGAATACTTAAAATTATCTCAGTGCCTTTGATATACTCCATTATTATGAATTTTCCTAGAAAATCCTCAGACACGTCAACTTAAATGACATCTTAAGACGTAAAAATATCATCACTAAATTTAATCCCCTTCAGGTGACAACTGCAATCCCTAAATCTTCACATTGGCAGTGGGGACACCTGATCGCAAGAGTTATTCTTCTTATGTCAGCTGCACTATCGACTTTGATTTTATAGACCGTACTTTTTACATATATTCCCTCAGGAAGAAGTCTAACGGTGAGAAATTACTGATTCTGCAGGATAACGTCCCCTATCCAGCCAACTTGATAAATTTCAAGGCTGTTTTTTGCCGCTTGAGTAAAGTAGGGTGGCCTTCTCACTGGAAAATTCTCATGAGTATACTAGTAGATTTTTAAGCAGCTTCCACGCCAGCAAACTTCGCATATTCTTCGACAAACAAACTGATAGTTGTCTAAATTTATCTCAATATCCACTCCCAATTTAATTGGTTAATATTTCTAATGTATGGAATGATATTAAAATTGTTTGGTATTTAATTTATTCTGTGGAGTTTCCTTTTTAGGATTGGTTATTCTCCCTCAATCTACAGAGTTTTTTAGTGATGTTCCGTCTTCATGACACTATTTATTTATTATTGCAATATATGCGTACTTATTCGCCAGTATTTTCATTGTTTAACACGAGATTTGCTATTCTGTAACACCTTTGATTTTTTAGGCATTACAACAAGAAATTCCTGGCGAGGCTGACGAGGACATTGAGAAATTCAAGTGTAGACTTATAGCGGAGATGCCTCTCACTGATTCCCAGAACTTAGCTATCGAACAGTTCAAAGAGAAAGAAGTTGAAGATAAACTTGAAGGAGTCGAAGCGGAAGAAGAAAAGAGTGAAGAGGGACAAGTGGAAAAGGTGATTAATTATTCGTTATCATACCGTTTCTTTTATTTACATTTTCTTTCGAAAATTCCCAGACAACATTAGATATTCTTTAAATGTCCGTGGAATATTCTCCAAAAATGCCAAGAATATCTTTATGCTTTTTGGAATATTCCTAGAAAGTGAGAATGGGAATATCCTTAATATTCAGGGAATATTCCCAAATGAATATTCTTTTTCGTATTATAAGTAAGCTAGGATTATTCTGAGAATATTCAGAAAAGTGTTATCTAAGAATGTTCTTCAATGAATTTTACCAAAATATTCAATATATACTATAAATATTCGTGGTAGATTCATTTGGAATTTTGTAGAATTATTTCAAATTGTATATTCAGGGGATATTCTTTGTATATTCAGAATATTGCAGGAATATCCTCAGAATGTTCAGAACCATACATTTAATGGGGGGAGAGGTGAGGGTTAGTACAAAGGATGCATGTAAATGCGCTTTTTTCAAATTTCTGTGAATCAATAAATTTTCATAGTCTGATGGGATTCTCTACTAGACCATTCACTGGATGGTGGCTTCTAAAGTGATTAAAGCGGTACAGGCACAAATTCGATTCAGAACATGAGGCCAATAACATTAGTGCTTAATTCTGGTTACACCTAAGAATAAAATCTATTTTTATTTTAACGACCTTAGCATAATACAATAAAATTCAATATTAAGTTGTCCAATTTTTTATTAGATAAACATAAACTTTATAACTTGCTATACACTTTTAAAATTTATAAATATTTATCTATGATATCAAATGTTCATGTTCAACAAAATATTCGCTCAAGTTGGCTTTGGATTCTTAAGGCCAGTGAGATCAATTATCTACCTGTTGCTTTTAAATGACAGTTCCGCCCACTAATTTGACATGTGTACATTCCTGCTATTAGGTTTTAAATTATCATAGAAATACGTTCATGACGTCAAATTTCACACATTTCACACACTGCGAGCTTTTAGCATTCGTTATACCCAAATGGGTAAAACTGTCCGGTTAAGGCTACATAACTGAGGTATAACTGAAAAACATCCTTATTGTTGACGTTTTTCAATCAGATATATCAATTTTACACGTTGGGGCAAGGCGGTGTTAAAAGCTGGCAGCGTGTGGATTCATAAACTTGCGTTATATCGTCACCGTCACAACAATTTATTGCGACGGCCTGAGATGACCGTGCCGGTTGCTATAATGGTGTGGTATCTGCCTTAGAGTAATAATATACATAGACAGGGCTATTCATTCATAAACACGTTTATTTTTGGGGCCAACAATTCTAAACGCCAGTAGTAAAATCATGAATGAATTACAAAAAGTAGGGATTGTATTGTGGATACATCGCCTTGGCGTCATCGTCAAAGCATAGGCGTACTAAATCTATTTAACAACAACAAATATAAAATTATATTATTGGAATTTTGGTGTTTATAAATATTTCATTTGATGAAATTAAAGTTTGTTGATTTGAATTAATTTAATGTAATTAATCTGCATATCTAATCTATATACATATATACAAAAATGAATGTTTGTATATATATGTTCGCTCTTCACTCCAACACCGTTCAACCGATCATCATGAAAATTGGCATGCATATGTATTTTTTCACGGAGAAGGTTTTTACACTATTCTCAATGTAGTAATTTCTCACCAGGTAGCGCTGCAGCATATCAAATTCTACACCGTTCATCCGATCACCCTCAAAATGGGCATATATATGTATTTTTTTATGCAGAATTTGTATTTCCTATCCTTTTTGTTGTAACTTTCCACCAGGGGGCGTTGCAGCATATCAACTTCTATATCGTTTACTTTTTCCAGGAGCATAAATGTTTGTGTCACGAGCCGTAAGGCGAGTGCTGCAGATCAAGGTAGTGCAAAAAGTGCCTTGCATACGAATTGTATACCATATTTTTTCTACGACCAAGTTTCTTGATAAAAGCAAAAAGTAACTTATATAGGTATTTTATTTAAACGATGAACTGCAAGGATTTAAAAAATGAAAAACAGTTAAACCTAGGTATAGTTAATTGTGAAATTTTAAATTGTTATGCCTGGTGTATCTTTTTTTAATAATAAGTTTTAAATACTTCTAATATTAATATCTGTCACCGAAATTCATTATAAATATAATATTATATTGTCAAAATGGGTTTTGACATTGAGATTTCCTTCCCACCAGGTCAGCATATCAACTTCTATATCGTTTACTTTTTCCACGGGCGCAGAAGTTTGTGGCACGACACGCAAGGCGAGAGCTGAGAATCAATGGAGCGAGAGAAGAGCTTTGCGTATGAGTTGTGCACAATATTTTTTTATCGATCACGTTTATTAATCAAAGAAAAAAGTAACTTATATAGGCGTTTTATTAAAATTTTGAACAGAAATAATTTGAAAAATGAATATTGAAAAATTAGTTAAACGTAGGTACAGTTAATAATGAAATTTGAATAATTTTGAATTGTTTAGCCTGGTCTATCTTTTTTGATAATAAGTTATAATTAATTGTAGTATTAGTGTTTGTCAACGAAATTCATTACAAAGATAAGTTTAGATTGTCAAAATAAAATTTGACAGTGACATTTCCATTCCAAAAGGTAACGCTGCAGCTTATCAACTTCTATATCGTTCACTTTTTCCACTAGTGCTGAAGTTTGTGGCACGAGCCGTAAGGCCTCAAAACAAGCGAGCGGCAAATGTAATTTGCGTATGAGTTGTACACGATATTTATTCTACGACCACGTTTATCAATGAAAGCAAAAAGTAACTTTTATAGGAATTTTATGTAAACAGAAAGAATTTAAAAAATGAATATCATATTTAAAGAGTCCTGAAGGACCAGGTTCCGTAAACCTAGAACACATAAATCAGAATAGGTTGTTAATTTTATTCACTGGAACAAAATGTAAATAAATTTTATTGCCTATTACAAAAAACTTTAAACATTTAGGAGAAAATATATACTACAACAAACCTAACTAAAAAACTAACCTATAAGCAAGTATACGAGAATCTGAAGTAAGCAATGAAAGAACACTCATAAATGAATGATTCTCAGTTACTGTTACAAGATCATCAACAACTTCTTCTACTGGCAAACTAAAAATAAAACACAATTAACAATTTTTTTGTTTCAATAATAAACTTTGAAAAGCATTACTTTTTTAAATGAAACTAATTGTCAATTTCTTAAACTTTTGAACATATTTTTAATATATTGTGGAATTATCTAGAAACAGTTAGTTTCATTTAAAAAAGTAATATGAGTTGATTCTACAGAGTAAAGATCGAAACAGTAAATTTTATTAAAAAGCAGTTTGAAAAAATATACTCCCTAATTTCAACATAAATTACTTAAATATTTACCTTTCGACATCACTTAGAGTAGCACTAGATGCTTGCTCAAACACATCTTGTGCTGATAAATCTTTTTGATGACAATCTGAGTTATTTGTTGAAGACCTAAAATAGACATATTCTTTTAACAAATTAATGTAAGTCAACTAACTAAGTCATCATTGCTAACTGAATAAAATGGATCATATGTGGCCAAATGATCTCTTAAAAAAATTAAAATGATAATTTAATTTTTAAATACAGTCCAGTTCCAAAATAGTCTGCACTAAATTCTCAGAAATTTTGCATTAAACCAAGAAAAATTGCAGTTTGGTTCAGTTTAGTGCCTACTATATTGGAACTGAACTATAGTTATCTAGACAGCCCAGAGTGTCACCAGTCACCCAATAAAGTAATGACTTATAATTAATAATCTGTTTAAAATTTGTCTTTTATGGCCGCTTAATCAGCTGTAATAAAAAGAACGTATTATATTGAAAGGAAGTTTTGTTTATCAGGACAGTGACTTTTTTATTTTGGGCATTACTTTAAGGGCCCATTGTTACAAGAAAATCTGTAGGTACTTACATTACATCTGGTGGATTAAATTAAAAAGCTGACATGGGAAGAGCATCTTTGTTTAGAAACTTACGGCACTACTCTTATACATAAAATCAGATTGTTTAAAATTTTCCGAACAAATTTCAGGTCGTTTTGTTAGATCATGAGTCTCGTTTAGACCCAGTAAAGCAAACCAAATTCTTCTTGTTTCCAAATTGGTGGGAAAACTAAGATAAAACAACGCCAGATAGAAACTTGCTTTTTATAATTAAAGAAGTTTTAAGCATTCTAAATATTATTGAAATGAATAATAAAAGTCGCCGCCAATGGATATCCGTTCAAATATTTACATACCTGTGGAAAGAGAGTTCGGGGTAATTTCGGCCGTTTTTCCGACAGACTTGGCACTGACGAACCATTATAATAAAAAACGCTAAATTAATTAACTTAAAACCAAATTTTGTCACTAAAAGTCTTGAAAAACACACATAACATCGAAAGAACTCAATTTTTACTTGCTAGTCCTAATGGCGCTCGTAATAAACCAATAATCTTTGATCTTTGTAATAAACAAACCAAGTTTGACAGTATTTACTATAATACTACAATCCAATGGAAATGTTAGTCGAGAGCGCTCTGACCATATTTGCATCTTTCTTTATATCGTAACTGAACAAAGACAAAACTACTAAATAGTTTATACTATTTAGTAGTTTATACTAGACAAACAAAGCAGGTACTGACATTTTCGGCAATGTTACCACTTTTAGTTACAACAAATACTTGTTTAAAACTTATATAAGAATATTCCTTTATAATATAAAATTCAAGTATAATTAATTTTAAAAGCAGCGACTCAAATGCATAAATTATTATGACTTTTAATTGCATAACGTTGCATGACGTTTTAATTGCATAACTTTTTAACAAATTTTCAATAAAATTTCTAATTTCATTTTTCCTGCATCTGAAGAGGATTTGTAAATTTGGCAAAGCAGTGGAAGTGTCCCGCAAGTGAGCTTAGAATGTGACTCAATGTTTGGGACAGGAAAAAGTCAAAACAAACATATCTATTTTATTTGTTAATCTGAGGTATCTGCAATTATAAAAGTAATTGTAGTAATCATTTGTAGAAACTTTACAAGTATAAGTATAAAAACTATTATATTTGCTTAAATTTGTCACTATGCAGAATACATTACATTGACACTGGTATTCTGTACTGTCGCCTAAATACAAAGCATATGGTGATTAATTATTATATGTTCCTCTCATGTAAGTTTTTACCAGCCTCAAGTTCTTAAGATAATTTACTTGTTTAAATGAATGTTGACTTAGTTTTGTCAACAGATATAAATGTTTTTAATTTTTTTGTTTCCATTATCTTAACACCAGGATATTCCTTTACACAAATTACAAAAAGGTATCAATCCCGTCAAAAAGTATTAATTAATCATGCTACCAGATGACAAAAAATAAATATCAATAACAGCTGATGATAATGTCTACTTAAATTTAATATTTACCAGACTGAATAACTATTTTTGTTGGTGGATCATTCAATAAAATATGACCTTTGCGTTTTAACCATGGAAATAGGGTAGGCACAGCTAGCAAAAACAAATGCTTGGGATATCCTCCTTTGAAAACACATTTTTCCTGAAAGTAAAGTTCACACAACCTATAACTCTTTTGTAAAGTATCTGTAGTGTCTCTAAACAAATCTGCACAGTTACAATCTTCCAACCATAAGTGTGCCCTAAAAAGTAAATAAATGTAGGTATATTTTCACATGTCTATAAAATAAATCAATTACTAATTTATATTGAATATTATGTATTATTATTCAACATATTTTTTGCTGAACAGGGCTCGTCAGCTGAAAGCTTATTGTAGTACATATTATTATTTCATATGTTATTAAAGGCAGAGGGACAGATCAATGTTCAAAAATATAAAATTACACAACTTACAATGCATAGGTACATGTAAAGTAAAATGTAAAATATTAAAGTAATATATACCTATAATATATTGCATATAGAAACAATTTCTCTTACCTCACAGGGTCTTTGGGAAATCCAAACATAATTCCTTCTCCTGTTCTTGAGTGACATCCACGAACTGCACAAGTTATTCAAACCATAACAAATACAATATTTTCTCACTAAGAGTTCTGTAGAATTGGATTTTACTTTTCAATTCTATGGGTCTTCGATAGGACTTTTCTTTTGTATATCGATAGGAATCTGGTTCTTGAATGGAATTAAAGTGCAAGTTGAGTTTGCGATTAAACTGTTTATTTATTTTAATACACTGGTATATAGTTACACCAGAAATTGAGACTATTTTGTAACAAGTATGTAGTTAATAACTACCCATAATAAATATAAAATGATAATGTGTCCCTTTGTCGGTGACTGCCGAGGGAACCACTTTAATGTTTTTGATGCTCACACATCAGCATCTGAAATTCGACTTCGACTCATCTCTCTATTGTTTTACGCTGAAAAATCGCCGGCAAAGAACCCGGGGCATACTAAACGAAACGCAATTGACGTCACTCTGTGGTTATGACCAATAATAAGGTACCGGTGAGTTACGGTTCGTTAGATATGCCCCGTATTTCTTGGCGGGCAAAAACCGTTGAGCACGTGATGCAGGGGTGGTTTAAGAATTTTTATGAAGGTTCATGTTTGGAACATATTAATTAAATTTGTTTCCAAACACATTGCCACCCGAAAAGGTTGAAGAGAGATTTGGGACATAAATGAAGATAACAGGGGCTACTACTAAACAAGTTAGTAAATCACATTGAATTAGCAATGCAAATGGATTTTAAATATAATAAAGGAATGATTTGTGTGCCTCAGAACAGGCAAAAAATGATTTCCCAACTAAATTGTTACTAAATAAATTGACTAAATCTACTATATCCAACAATGAACGAGCTATCTACAATAGGATGATACCCATAACTGTCAGCCACTCCACCTGTTTGTGTTGAATGGAGTGAGCTAGTCACTCAGAGTGGTACTTTCTGCTCTGGGCAGAACAATAATCTTAGTGATAGGGCGTGTGGAAAGTCCTGATTTGGTTAAAATTTGTACGGAGTGCACTTTGTTGTCTTTTCCTGTAAATATTTTTGAAACTCGAGCCAATGGCCATTGCATAGGAGGGGAATTATCGTCTTTAAGAAGTACGAGTTCATTAAGTTGGATTGTGGATGCATCCATTTTGGCCGATTTTGTAAGCGGTTAAGATAGTCCACTGACCATCTTTTCCAGAATTGTTGTTGTGCTTGTGTACACAACTGCCACTCTTTTAGTCTGTTTACGGGGCATGAAGAGACATCTTCTTCAGGATAGGATAATAAGGAAGAGTGGATCAAGAAATGTCCTGGTGTTAAAGGGTTTGGGTCTTTAGGGTCATCGGATAGGGGAAACAGAGGACGCGAGTTCAGAATAGCTTCTACTTTGGTGAGTATGGTGTACAGTTGTTCAAATGTATAGGACGAAGTTCCTAATATTTTTAATAGATGTGTTTTTGTGCTCTTGATGGCTGCCTCCCATAGCCCTCCCCAATGCGGAGATCTGGGAGTAATGAATTCCCACTGTATTTTGGATTGGGTTAAGAAATCTTGTAATTGAGGATAGTGTTTGTTCAGAAAGTTATAAATGTTATTGAGATAATTGTTTGCTCCAGTGAAGTTGGTAGCATTGTCGCTGAATATTGTTTTAGGTACCTCTGCGGGTAATGAACCTTTTAAGGCATGCACATTAAAACACAGAGGGTGTAATTTTCATTTCTCGTTGAGTTTTGACTGTCACAAAACGTCTAGACGATATCTGAAACAGAGAATACAAGAACATATGCAAATATAGGAAATATACATATAAATAACAACTATCACCATTTCAGTCTTTGATATTGAATAATTTGTAGTTATGCAGTGTTTTTAGCTGTTTTACATATAGTCAAACATTCTATTGATTTGCTTTTTAATGCTATTGAGTTTAATTAGGTTAGATAATTATTTTTTGTAACTGACCTGATAGTTTTGCACTGATTCACTTACTAAACACTGTTCGATAATTTCTTGCTTGATTTATAGATGAACTGGAGTTCTTGTAGATAGTTGAATTAGCTGAAGAAATTAGTTTTCTCTTATTGCACTTTATACTGGGTTACTAGCCGTATTCACTCTTTTTTGCACATTTTCAATTTACTTCCGGCTCGATGGATCATGTAGAATTGGATTTTACTTTTCAATTCTATGGGTCTTTGATAGGACTTTTCTTTTGTATATCGATAGGAATCTGGTTCTTGAATGGAATTAAAGTGCAAGTTGAGTTTGCGATTAAACTGTTTATTTGTTTAAATACAATGGTATATAGTTACACCAGAAATTGAGACTATTTTGTAACAAGTATGTAGTTAATAACTACCCATAATAAATATAAAATGATAATGTGTCCCTTTGTCGGTGACTGCCGAGGGAACCACTCTAATGTTTTTGATGCTCACACATCAGCATCTGAAATTCGACTTCGACTCATCTCTCTATTGTTTTACGCTGAAAAATCGCCGGCAACGAACCCGGGGCATACTTAAAGAAACGCAATTGACGTCACTCTGTGGTTATGACCAATAAGAGGGTACCGGTGAGTTACGATTCGTTAGATATGCCCCGTATTACTTGGCGGGCAAAAACCGTTGAGCACGTCATGCAGGGGTGGTTTAAGAATTTTTATGAAGGTTCATGTTTGGAACATATTAATTAAATTTGTTACCAAACAAGTTCAACTAGTCACGATATTGTTGAAAACAAAGTCAAAATAAACTTTACCTACGACCCACTTGTACTTGTGTTGACAAACTTATTAAGGTATTTACAGTACAAGTAAAAACGTACGTCCTCGATGCCCAGCCAAGTTTTATAAAAGTCGCTCCTCGATGCCCAGCCAAGCGTCTTAGAAGTCTAACATAACCTAACCAATTATAATATAATTCCAAATAACTTTTAGTATTAAATGCAATCTCATATCTAATAAATGTTATCTACCATTTATATATAGAATAAAATTCAACGTCAAATATCTAAGTAATACATTTTTAATAAAACGGCTACGTCTATTGGCAGTTGCTAAGTGGTTGCTATGGAAGCCGTGCGATTTACTTGACAGCCGTCTGTTTTGTTTTACCGTGCGTAATAGACGTCTTACATTGATTGCCGACTGTGTGTTTTTGACTACTTACAGGGGTGGTCGTAGGTAATAGTATATTACGTAACGTGTGTTGTCAGAAGCATTTTACGCACGAACGGAAAAGTTATTCCGTGAGTGCGTAAAATGCGTTACAACACGAGTTACGTACTATATTTTACCTACGACCTACGTGTACTTGTATTTATGATCTTATTAAGGGATTTAATAGGTGCATTCTTTTTGACTGAGATCTCAGTTAATATCAGTTAATCTCAGCTCACATCAGTAATGTGAGCGTTCTTTTTGTTTTACTCACTTTAAGTGAGCTGAGATTTTTCCTCCCCCTTCACCAATGCTGAATATGATTGCCGACTGTGTGTTTTTGACTATTTACAGGGTTGGTCGTAGGTAATAGTATATTACGTAACGTGTGTTGTAAGAAGCAATTTACGCACTCACGGAAGTACGCACTCGCCGCTACGCGGCTTAGTGTGTAACTTTTCCGTTAGTGCGTAAAATGATTTTTACAATACACGTTACGTAATATACTATTAATAAAAGCGTATGCTTGTTTAACAACGAAGAATATTTTTAATTTTTTGGTTAACATGAAATATGACATTAACATATAACTTATTTGAAACATGGCGTCTATCACACGTCACACCAGCCCATACAGAAAATGAATTATCTAAAAGTCGCCAGTTTGTGTTGGTGTACTCCTTGCTTAACGTTAAAATGGTGGATATTTTATTTTTAATATATTTAAGCTATGGGTGGATGTTAATTCACTCCAGTTCCTAGGTTGATATTAGATAAAACGGAAGAGAAACGAACCTATTGACACTTGACTCTGAGCATGCCAAGCTTGAGTCCATCACAGACACATAATATAAGAAATTAACCAATAAACGTGCGTATAGAGGACGTCAGCTGCATTTTAATTGGCTGGCGGCTTTTTGTTGAGGCGACTGGGTACCTGTCTTGATTTGGTTTTACGCTGAATGCTATAATTATGAGTTATATCTTTGTTGTCTTTTTATCACACGACGATATGTCGAATAACATTATATCCACACCGTATCAATATCAACCGTTTATGTAGTGTTCATATCGAGCATATTTTTATATCTTTTTCTTATATTATAATCCCTATCTGAACTTCATGAGTTTATTATATGGTTAATAGTTTACTATTTGATATATTATATTTATTATTTGTATGAAGGTTATTTTAACTATTTACACCTATCTACCTTTCTTTAATTATAAGTAAATATGCCTAAAAGAATATGCTAGGAATATTCAGTTTGGTAATATTCTAGAATGAATATTTTAAGTATATTTATGAAGCTTGTTCTTTGAATATCCACTAAGGAATATTCAAAAATAACAATAATATTATAAGGATATCCTTAGATTATTCGGGATATTATCATACTTTTTGGTGTATTTAAAGATTATTCTATGAATATCCCATGTTGTCTGGGTTAGTTTTATCAAATTCTTTCAAGTATATACTGCGTACTGCGTAGTAGCACCTTTCCTAAGTAATGATTGAAGCTGAATGTGTGATCAGCGGTGTCTCACAAAATTCCATGTTTCTCGGAAACCACTACTTTTATCTATTTCGAAAAACACCACATTTTTGTAGAAAAATATTTGGGGACTAGTCTGACAGTATTTGAAAGTTTGTTACTTCATCACTGTAAAAGTTCTGACCTCTTAACCAGTGAGCCAAGTCCAGTCCTGATTTTCTGCAAAACTAGTATTCCTAATGATATCGCCAAAGTAAATGCATTGGCATGCTTGACAATCCGGCAAATTTTTTTAAAATTACGAACCATAGTTTTAGAGTTGTAAATAAAAATGTATTTTTAAGTTCTAACTTTAATGCCCTATTACTCAACAAAGGAGGTTCATAGGAAAAGAAGTTATATGAAGCTACATTATTTCATACCCTATACCCATTTCCAAGTTTTGGCCTCTCATTCCAGGGATACCCCATATACTATGAATAGTTCAGAAATGTTCTTTATGAGTGAGTTTTTTTAATGGCACAGATAAATATGAATTTATTGCTTTTCTCAACCCAATTCTTTGTTTGGATATCTGTTTCACCTACCGTTGAGCCTTTGTCCTCAATCTCAGTTGCAGCAGAGTAGTTGTTAATTTTGTCTTTAATTCTTCTTTTTCAATAATGTACTTACATCCAATGTGAAATGATTTTCCTTTATGTAGAACACAAGATTGAAGAACTCATCACATGGCATCAGTTAGGGAAAGTTGACATTCAAATTATCAGTAATATTAACAACATTAGGGCTGTTATAAGATAATATAATAATAAAAACACAAAACTTGCACGAGATTATTATCGTAAAATCATTTTAAACAACCATAACCGAAAACTGTGCTACAAGGCAGGAATCCTTCCCTCCAAGACGGAAATGGAAACGGGTAACTGACATCCACTTGAACAAATAGTTCACGGTAGCCGATCATAGACCCAGACGAGTTATAGGAAACCTGGAAATCATACGTGGCCAGCCTTTTCAATGACGACAGAGCGCAGAATACACCCGAAATTATTAACAGTGCACCGGAGGGGCCGAGCATACTGGAAAGTGAGGTAAGATATGCCATAAAACTGATGAAGAACAACAAAGCTCCCGGACCAGACGATATGTATGCAGAGACTATACACATGCTGAACGCAAATAACATGAAAAAATTAGTCAAGATTTTCAACATCATATATGACACCGGACAACTCCCTAAAGACTGGCTGAGATCCACGTTCATCACTCTTCCAAAGACGGCCAATGCAAAATTGTGTAAGGACTACCGACTGATAAGCCTCATGAGCCATTTTTTAAAACTCTTTTTACGCATCCTACATAGGCTATATAAAAAATGTGAAGCAGCCAGTGGGTCCAGTCAGTTTGGATTTAAGAGTGGGTTTGGCACGAGAGAAGCTATATTTAGTTTACAAACACTGGTTCAGAACTGCCTCGACCAGAGAAAGGATGTATTCATGGTGTTCATTGACTACGAGAAAGCGTTCGACAATGTGAAACACGACCTGTTGATAAGATACTTACAGGAATTAGGACTAGACAATAAGGATATCAGAATAATAGCTAGCTTGTACTGGAACCAATCTGCCGAAGTAAGGTTTCAAAATTTTAGAACCACCGAAGACATTGTGATAAAGAAAGGAGTAAGGCAAGGATGTATTCTCTCACCTATGCTATTTAACCTGTACGTAGAAAGAGCGTTTGCCGAGGTAATGTCAATGTGTACAATTGGTATAAAAGTAAATGGCATCCAAATTAATAATATTAGATACGCGGACGACACAGTAATCTTAGCGGACAACGCAAACGACCTTCAAGCACTTCTGCATATGGTTCAAGAGAAAAGTGAGCACCTGGGCCTAAAAATTAACATAAAGAAAACCAAGTTTATGGTGGTTAGCAAAAATAACATCCCCGTCACCCCTTTATACATAAACGGCATTCTAATCGAGGAAGTCACTTAATTTAAATACCTGGGCTACCTCGTTATCAACAAATGAGATCCAGAAGTCGAGATCAGAAGCAGAATTGAACAAGCCCGATCAACTTTCCTTAAACTTAAAAAATTCCTAACAAATAATGATCTCAGCTTTCAACTCAGATACAGAATGGTGCTATGTCTGGTCCGTCCTGTTGTATGGTGTCGAAGCCTGGACTCTTAAAGCAACTTCGATAAACAGATTGGAGGCATTTGAAATGTGGACTCTTAGAAGAATGTTTAGGATCCCTTGGACAGATCTGGTAAGAAAGGAAGAAGTCCTCAGAAGAGCCGGTCTGACCAGCCGTGAACTATTCGACGCCATTAAGAAGAGAAAGACTTCCTATCTGGGTCACATCCTGCGTGGTCCTCGTTACGAATTCCAACGTCTTATCCTCCAAGGAAAAATCGAAGGAAGAAGGGGAATAGGAAGAAAAAAACTTTCATGGCTCAGGAACATTCGACAGTGGATAGGAATACACGACTTTATGTCTCTCCAAAATGCTGCTCTAAATAGAGAAATCTGACAGGATGTAAATAGACGGTCGCCTACGTAGGAATCTGCTTGGCACTTTAAGAAGAAGAAGAAGTCGACATTATGCAATTTCTCGAAACGTGAGAGCGGCGCGTTGGTTCTATCTACCAACACTAATAGAACTGGTAAGGGGGCAGGGCTCAGGCCGTATTATATACGGCAAGAAGAAGAAGAATCCCCTTGAATGTGACTCTATATGAGATACGTAAAAGATGAATTGAACGACAGCTGAGATGTAAACAATTGGATTGTTGATGTATTGTCGTATACATATTGATTGCAAAAAGGCATTATTAAGGTAACAACAATAATAATATTAACATTAAAAATAACAATAATAAAAATATACATTGAATACAGTGGTATTGACCACACCATCACCCTGATAATTAACCTTTAACTAGTCGCGCGGCACCATACGGCGCCAACACAAATTTAATACCCAGTATTTATTTTGAAAAGTTTTTTTGAAAATTATCTCACCCAATTATTTCTCAAATAGGGTATAAAGAATAAGATACTAAAATATGAAATTATATTTTCAAGTGTTTTCAATTATAGAAGCAATAAACTAATGCGGTGCATTGAAAGGCTCCGTTTGGCGCCTTGCGACTAGTAACGTAGGTATAAATTTGTCGGCGGATAATGAGTGTTTTATTGTCTAGGTAATCAGTTTTTGTCACGTTCGCCTCATAATATTATTTTATGATTATTTGTAAATAAGGGCAATAAAAGAAGCCATTGTTGAAGATCGAATTATTTAGGCTGTGCGACCGAATGTTGAAAATTTAGTTATACCTACAATTGGTACCGTAGTGGTTCAATATTTCTATCTGTGTTTTATTTTATTGAAAATGGCCAGTTCAAGTAAAGATACCAGTAAAAGTTTTAGTGCGGAAGCAGGTCCCAGTTGGCGAAATAAAGTCCCGCTAACTCAAACTGAACTAGAACGTTTGATAAATGATTCTGAAAGTGAATTGGAACTAGATTCAGAAAGTGATGGCAGTGTTGCAGAAGATTTTATGGAATATAGTGAACATGATACAGACTCTTGCCAAGAGAATGAATACGAGGATGATGCTTTTCCAACACCTCTACCGACAGATGCTGATTATTATATAGGTAAAAACAAAAATACAAAGTGGAGAAAAGTGCCACCGCATAAAACCAAAACTCGAAAACATAATATAATAGCCCGGCGGTAAAGAACCTGCAAGAACAATTTCCACGCCTTCAGAGGCTTTTTATCTATTTTTTGATGACTACGTGATGCAACTTCTTGTGACAAACACTAATATTGTTATTACTGCTGAAGTGAAAGATAAGTTTACACGTGAAAGAGATGCTCGTTTAGTAACTGAAGGTGAAATAAAAGCGCTTTTAACGATTTTGGTAGTCAGTGGAGTCATGAGATCATCTCATTTAAATTTTGGAGATTTATTTTATGTTGATGATATGGGCAATGATTTTTTTTATACCACTATGAGTAAGCAGAGATTCCTTTTCATAATGCGATGTATTAGGTTTGATGACAAAGCAACAAGAGCAGTGAGACTACAAACTGATAAGTTAGCACCCATTCGTGAAATGTTCGATTATTTAGTGAATAAGTGTGCCGAGCTTTATACACCAAGTGAATATCTTACAGTCGATGAACAGTTGGTAGCGTTTCGTGGAAATTGCAATTTTCGTCAGTATATTCCTTCCAAACCTAATAAATATGGAATAAAGATATTTGCATTGGTGGATGCCAGAACTTTTTATAACCTGAAGAAGGAAGTTTACTTAGGAAACCAACCAGATGGACCTTTCAAAGTAAGCAATTCTGCCTCAGATGTGGTAATCCGGTTAACTACTCCTGTAAGTAAAACTGGGAGAAACATAACCATGGATAATTGGTTTACCAGTATTCCACTTGCTAATGACTTACTGGAGAATCATAAATTAACATCAGTTGGAACACTAAGAAAGAATGAAATACAAATTCCTTTTTAATTCCAGCCTTATAAAACACGCATTGAAAAAAGCACTCTATTTGGATTCCCGAAAACCATTGCAATGATGTCGTATGTCCCCAAAAAAAGAAAATCGGTCATACGAATTTCAACTCTACATAGAGATACTACTATCGATAAAGATTCGGGAGATGCTCAGAAAGCAGAACAATTGACATTTTATAATAGCACGAAAGGTGGAGTGGATACCAACGACAAGTGTCACATACAATGTTGGAAGAAGAACAAGAAGATGGCCCATGACTATTTTTTTCCATCTTATCAATGTGTGTGCCATAAATGCTCTTGTGATCTATAACTCCGCACGCAATGGCGAGCTAATGAAAAGAAGACATTTTTTGAAAAAATTAGGTCGCGAATTAGCGCAACCCTATCAGATGCAACGAAAGGATGATTCACACATTCCACGAAAAATTAGAAAACGGCTGCATAGTTACTTTCAAGAAGAAGCAGAAGAAAATGTCCAAATCCCTCTTGTTGTTGGTCCAAACCCCAGAAAAAGATGCAATATTTGCCCACGATCAAAAAATAAGTTGAGTAGGATTACTTATATAGTTTGCCATAAACATGTATGTCAGGATCACCAAAGAAATGTTTGTTCCGATTGTTATAATGATCAATGAAATATTTTCAGTTTTGTATTATTTTTTTTTCATATTAAAAGATTTGTACCATTATAAGGATATATGAATTATATTTCTCCTAAAAAAAGGCGACTCTCAAAAAAATGCCTCTATTGCACATTGGCGCCATATGGCGCCACGCGACTATTTATGTCAGTCCAAGCACGCGACTACTTAAAGGTTGATTGAATGTTAGTAGTGACCTGTTGTTATTTTGTGTACCTTGGAAAGTGTTTATGTTATGTGGTCTGTGATTGTTAACTACTGACAGTAAAAAGGAGTAAATCTCACTCAAATGATTGAGTTATCGAAACAATTGTCAATTTTTTAGTATTTCCAACATTTTTCATTATATTGAGTTTCATTTAAAACACTGATTGATATCTGTTTTTTTTATTTATGCAATTGCTTGACTGTAAGATAAAGGCCATCTCTAAGAAGGTTCTCTTGGCTTTATGTGACTCAGCAGCCAACACTTCCACTGATTCAAAGTCCATTCGTTGGTCTAAAAAGTTTACATGTTCTGCGAGGGCGCACCTTTCAGGGTGTAACCTGTGTTGACGCCATAGGTAGACGTCGTCTTCTAATTGGTGTAATTTTATTAACGTCACACTGATTATTCTACCAATAATGTATACATGGAAAGTACGTCGATGTTGATTTCTGTTTATTTAATCTCATAGAATAAGTTTTTTTCCGATGTTATATAAAAAGAGTTTAACTGTCACTTTCAGTCATAATTGAATAATTCTTTTCTTTTAGAAATTTGTCAATGTTCTTTCAACAAGATAAAAAGAAATACAATACAAGGAGTTCAAATTAACAAAACTTGTTTTAATACAGTCCAACAAACGATTCGAAGAAAGAAACAAGCTGCAATCACTCCTTTGTGAGACTATACGGTTAGAAAGCGATCTCATAGTCTGGCCGATATAGTGTTTATCACAATCACGACAAGGAATACTATAGATAACATAAGTACAAGATGTAGGAGGATTTTTGTCTTTTGACCTTTGAATAAATTGATCTAATTGTAAATATAGTTTTATTTGCAATTTTGAAATTGTTTAGACCTATAAATAACCTGGAAAGTCTAGGTGTCTCTTATATAAGGTAGAGTAGTGACAATTGGGTGAACTGGGTCCTCCCTCACCAGAAACTCTTTCCATTGAAGTGATATTAGGATGACTATCAGTAGTTCGTACATCAATGGTAGCCGAAGTGCTAAATAATAACTTATTGAGTAACGGTCTGGGATAAGATTTATCCAAGAATAAGGTTTGTAAGATATTCAAATTTTTATTATGAAAGTTTGGGTGTGAAATTCTAAGTACTCTATTTTTCATCTGTTTGACCAGATTCACCTTTATGGAGTGTTTATGATATGAGTAAGAATTCAAAAATCTTCCTGAACTGCATGGTTTCCTATACTAATCTATGACTATCGTGTTATCCATCGTACGAATAAACTTAGTATCGAGAAATGGTACGGAATTATCGATGTCCTCATTTTCAATTGTGAACTGGATATAAGGATCATAGCTATTGAATGTATTCAGAACTCCACTCAAACCTTCTCTAGGTAAAGTTAACAAAAAAAGGTGTACAAGACAAAACTGGAATGACAGTATCCAGCACATCGTTCATGACGTAGGTCACTAGGATAGGTGAAATTGATGCACTCATAGGTGTATCAAAAGTTAGTTTATAAATTTTATTATCAAAAGAAATATGTATTATCAAACAGGAAAGATATTAAATGTAGAAAAGTGGTTGCTAAAACGGTCCCAATTCTTATCAATTGCTCTGAAACAAGTGTCTAAATACACATTACTAAAAAGTGAGACAACATCCAGACTTGCAAGTACGAAATTATCAGGAATTCTGAGGTTATTGAATTTCTCAGATACTTCAAATGAGTCTTCAATGAAATATTCGTATTAATATCATATGCATCTGTTAGTATTCCTGTCAGAAACTGTGCTAAACTTTCAGTGGGTGCTCCTTTTGAAGCGACAATCGGTCTTACTGATAAAACAGGTTTATGTACTTTGGGGAGTGCTTAGAATTTTGGTGAAACACCGTTATAACTCATGAGTTTCTTTTGTATCGTTAAATCGATTTGTTTCGTGTCAAAAAGAGATTTAATTAGAGAATTTCCCTTTCTTTGAATTGAAGAGGTGGGATCTCTTGGTAATTCAACATATGAAGAGTAGTTAAGAATGATATAATTTGAAAGGTGAAGATACTGTTCCCTATTCATGATAACTGTTACATTACCCTTATCAGAGTGGGTAAGAATTAAGTTGGGGTTGTCTCTAAGAAACTTTTTCGATTTCCATAGAAGATCGCGAAAAACCGAATTTTAATGTGGTTTATGTATATAATTAGTAATAATGTTAGTAGCTTTAGCTATAATGATGTTTCTCTGTGATGAATCAGTGATAGCGGACGTAAGGAAGTCAACATCTGTCAAAATCTTTTTAATAGAAGTATCCTTCAAAATAATCGGTTCTATACTGAATTTAGGGCCAAGTGCCAAAAATTGAGATACATTCTCAGGGATGGTCGTATTTGAAATATTTTTTATCCAATTGCTATTAGATTTTAACAAAGACTTTACTTGAACTTCCTTTAAGTTATTGATCTTTGAAATGTTTTTTATTTTAACTCTATGAATAACTTTATTATATTTGGCTAGTTGTCTACAAAATTCCGGAGAAGAAATTCAGTAGTTGTGGAGATTAATGTCCTCCTTAAAGTCAAAAGTGTGTTTTCTAATTTGTTTACCAAAAAGTGATTATTTGAAATTTCAATATTTAAAAGTTTTACCCCTAACCTGTGATTGCTCTCCTTATTTCTATGTGATTCTTGTCTAATGAGAAGATTGTCAATGGGTTTTGTGGCCTGAGATTTGACACCTATCTTCCTGCACTGTGGCAGGAAGCATCGTCTGTTATACTCCTTTGCGAGTTTTATTTTAGTTTTCGACCATAATTTGAATGTTTTAACAATTTCCTTCCCATTCTTAGCATGGATGGATTGATAGAACCCCATGTCTGTAAACGTGAAAAACGCTAGTCTTTGCTGACCAGTTAGGAATAAAACTCAGAAATAGTGGTCAAACAGATGAAAAATAGAGTACTTAGAATTTCACACCCAAACTTTCATAATCAAAATTTGAATTTCTTACAAACCTTATTCTTGGATAATTCTTATCATAGACCGTTACTCAATAAGTTATTATTTAGCACTTCGGCTACCATTGATGTACGAACTACTGATAGCCATCCTAATATCACTCCAATGGAAAGAGTTTCTGGTGAGGACCCAGTTCACCCAATTTTCATTTCTCTACCTTATATAAGAGACATTACACCTAGACTTTCCAGGTTATTTATAGATCTTAACAATTTCAAAATTGCACATAAAACTGTATTGACAATTGGATCAATTTATTCAAAGGACAAAGACAAAAATCCTCTTACATCTTGTACAAATGTTTTCTATAGTATTCCTTATCGTGATTGTGATAAAAACTATATCGGCCAGACTATGAGATCGCTTTCTAACCGTATAGTCTCAAATAGGATTGACTGCAGGTTACACCCTGATAGGTGCGCCCTCGCAGAACACTTTAGATCATCGATGGACTTTGAATCAGTGGAAGTGTTGGCTGCTGAGTCACATAAAGCCAAGAGAACCTTCTTAGAGGTGGTGTTTATCTCACAGTCAAGCAATTGGATAAATAAAAAAACATATATCAATCATTTGAGTGAGTTTTACTCGTTTTTACTATCATTAGATAACAATCACAGACCACATAACATGAACACTTTTCAAGGTACACAATATAACAACACATCACTATACTCGATAGTCGAAATTGTGTAAAGTGAGTCAGAGCTATCTAATCAACACTTTGGTTAAAGCGCAGTTGCCATATGTATTCTAGAGAGAAATGCTGTATTTTATAAATACACTTCAAATCCATTGTGTCAATATTTCAGGTACAAAAGATGCAATGTAATTAAGTCAATACCAATTTAATATATTTATTTCAAATTTCAAGCAGACTAATAATAATTAGTTTACTTGAAATGTGAAATAAAGTGTTTATGTATATTTCTTGAACGCAAAGTTTGTTGTGAAAAACTCGCCGATTTGACAATGTTGGAGAGTCGCTTCAATGTTCCGGCTTTGAGAACGAGATAGATAGATCGAGCTACGCGAATGAGACAGTGATAGTAAACAGTTATGTGAGGTGTTTATTCTCTTCATGAGCGTATCATCAGTATTTGTGTTGTGGTTTTGTGTGATAAATCGGTTATTATTGGTATTTATTGTAATATTTATATCGGTATATTTAGTGACAATAATGGCGGAGTGTAGCGGTGTTGGCGATAAAAAACGGCGTCGTAACAATTTAATTCGGGAAGAAAAAGTCCTTATATTAAATGTGTACGAAGGACTGCGTGCCATGGACAAACAGTTGGGTGTTAGTGACGCTGTGATTAAGTGCAGTTATTTAACTAAAGTTTCTGAGAGTACTATATACAATATTCTAAAGAAATCGCGGGACGGATCTTTGACAAGAGAACGAGGTGAAAACTGTAAACCGGAAAGTAGGGGAAGAAAGAAAATTGTTTTGGACGACCAAACACGGAATGCTATACGTAGGGAAATACATTCTTTTTATTTTAGGAATGAAATCCCCTCGGTAGCTAAATTGAGCAAGGTAATAGAAGCTGATGATACTTTACCAAACATCAGTGATAAAGTTTTGAGACGAACTTTAAAATTAATGAATTTTCGTTACCAAACAAGAAGTAGAAACAGTGCCTTAATTGAACGAAATGACATTGTGGAATAGAGGAGAAATTATTTAAAACAGATACGACAGTTTCGTAACGAAGGACGGCACATATATTATCTTGACGAAACATGGTTAAATGAAGGCCACACTGTGTCAAAAGTGTGGCAAGACATGAATATACGAAGCAATCGACAAGCCTTTATGGAGGGTTTCTCTTCCGGTTTAAAAGCTCCCTCTGGGAAAGGACGTCGACTGATTATCACTCACATTGGCAGCGAGGAAGGATTTGTAGAAGGTGGATTACTAAGTTTTCAGTCCAAAAAAACTGTCGATTACCATGAAGAGATGGATGGTAACCGGTTTGAAACATGGTTTAGATCAATTTTAACAAAGGTAACTACTGGTTCAGTGATAGTTATGGATAATGCTTCATACCACTCTCGTCGACTGGAGCAAATACCTACTTCAGTTAGCCGCAAGAGGGTTATAATTGATTGGTTAGAGAGTAAAAGCATTCCGCACAACGAGGCAATGCTAAAAGTTGAATTATTATCTCTCGTACGGAAACATAAAAGCAGTTATATTAAGTACGTTGTCGATGAAATGGCGAAAGATTTCAACGTCTCAGTTGTTAGACTTCCTCCCTACCACTGTGAGTTAAACCCCATCGAGCTGGTTTGGGCCCAAGTGAAAAATTATGTTGCGAGAAAAAACAGTACATTCAAAATGGCTGACGTTGAGAAACTGTTTGACGAGGCGCTGCATACCGTTACTGCTGAGAGTTGGCGTAAATGTATTCAACACGTATTAAAAGAAGAAATAAAGTTTTGGGATTTAGACATACGTGTAGAAGTAATGACGGAACCACTCATTATCGATATAGGAGGAGAAAGCGATGATTCTGAGGAGTCGTCAGGGAGTGATACCGCTTCCAGTTAGTCAGACATTTTACAAGTGACCTCGCAACATACCTATACTTATTGGTAATTTATTTTGGTCTTGACAAACAACTTTTTTTTAGTTTTAGTAGTAGTAAGTTGGAATTGAGTTTTAAACATTTTTTTATTTTGTTTTAACTTACTTATGAACAACTTGTGATAAGTAGATAACCGATGACGTCACTTTACAGAATTTCGACTATCGACTTTTTTATATACATCTTATTATAGCTCATCCTTAAAAATGTGTATTATTCTTGGTAACACCCTGTATATACATAATATTACCTACCATAATAATTTCGTATTTCTGTTCTCTCAAATTTAAACGCCAGAGCGTACAAGAACATTTTCTATTTATTTTTTATTTAGGACTATTAAGAACCCTTCAAAAATGATGCGCTCATGAAGTTCGCTTCTGCAGCTGATTTTATGGACAGTAAGAGCGATGAGTCACTTTACAGAATTTCGACTATCGAGTATACTAACATTAAATTAATTATCAGAGTGATGGTGTGGTCAATACCACTGTATTCAACGTATATTTATATTATTGTTATTATTAATTTTAATATTATTATTGTTGTTGCCTTAATAATGCCTTTTTGCAATCGATATGTATACGGCAATACATCAACAATCCAATTAAATTAACTGTCTCGACCATAGGGCTAATAATATCTAAGCTTCAATATTTGTAATATCACATCTTCTTCTTTTTTCTATAAACATATATTAAGTCAATCACAAGTTAGGTCACTTCTTGGTCTAGCCAAAAATAACTACTAAACATCAGGTAGGCATGAAATAAAATGTAACTTCTGTCATTCTGACGATAATATTGATTTATCGAAACAATTGTCAATTTTTTAGAATTTTCAATAACTTTCATTATATTGTGGAATTAACTAGAAACCGTGAGTTTAATTTAAAACACTAACAATCCAATTGTTTACATCATAGACAAATACTTTTGATACGGGGAAGAATGGAATCTCCTGTACTAAGTCCGAAGCCACAAAGTTTTGTCGAGTGCTGCGCCATCTATTGTGGTGGAAGGTTACTATTCACAAACAGCGAAAAAATAAAGGAAGAGACCTGCATGATAAGTCACAGTTTACTAGCTACTACTAGATGGCAAGCCAAGCAAATACTGAAAGTTTTTTAAATTATGCCTATATTATTTTTTCTTGAATTAACAAATAAAAACAGTCACACAAAGTGTAAACTCTTTTTGAAACAACCTGTTATTTTATTTTGGCTTGAAAGTAGGATAGGTTGTTTCAAAAAGCTTTTATCCGTTTTTATTAACCAGGAGAATTTATTAAAAGACGAATGTCGACAAATAGTTCCAAAAATTTAATATGAAGTTTATAAAATAGTACAGGTGATTTTATTTATTTTCTTCTCAAACTTAAGATAAGAATAATTTATTGATAATAGCATGTGTTAACAAATATTACATATATGATACAATATAATGGATTCCAACGTTTTTCAATCACTAATTTTTTTCCGAAATACATTGTGTATTTTGTAGTGTATTTGTCATCCAAGGGGCGATCTTCGTGTTTTTCCTTCTACATTATTTTGTATATGTACAGTCGTCTATATATTTTTGAAGTGTTTCAATGAAAGTATTTGTTGCTTAGTTAGGATCTGGTTTCAAGTATAAGAAATTCCAAGATTTTTGTCTGATTGTATTTTTAAGTTTTGTTTCATCTATGTATTTCACTATTCCTCGTTCCTTGGGGCATTTGGTCTTTTCCAGTACTATCTGTAGTATTGTTGAGAAATGATCTGTAATGTCGGTTTGAATTACTAGGGACAGTATATTTGATCGAGTACGTTGAATTTGAGTTTTAAAAATATGCGTCGAATTACTGGAATTTTTTCATATAACTTTTTCACATTATTTTCAAACGATGTTACTTGTAGGTTACTCGGAATTCTTTGTGTTTTCAAGAGAGTGCCAACGCTTTCAATTAAAGTGTAGATCATCCACCTTTTAAATTCTAAAATAAATTTGAAATATGATTAAATATAAAAACTAATTGAAATTTTTTAGTTTAGTCACCTTGATCATCAAGTGTATCTATTTGTGGGGATGATTTATCTCTTTTGTGAAGTGTTCATCTGATTCCAGGGCCACAAGGTTTTGACTCTAAAAAAAATTAAGTATTTTTCTACTAAAAGTCAAATTTAATATGCAAACTTTAGGTTATTATAAATTATGATTCAACTTAAGAAACAAATTATCCCTAGGAACAGCAAATCTCGCCATATCATTTGATTCTTTATTCTCAAGGGAACTTCCTTCAGCTTCGACCTCATAATTTGGGCAATAGATTCCACTTGAATCTCTGGAGAAGTACTACCCGATTTATAATTCCCCGACTTTTTATACAATACTGAAAAATATATTATTTGCACAAAACATTCTAATTAATTTCTTTAAATACTCACAATTTGTTTGTGGTGTAGGATAAATGTTACGATTTGATGAGGGACTCTCGTCTGAATCAGAACTAGACTGATGGGACAAATACCTTGTATTTTTTTTCCGTATCCTTGATTCCCGTCCTTTGTAAATATCGGAACTAGACGAAAGGTCTGTTGTAATTAAAGCCTTTTTGGCTTTTCTTTGTGCTACAGTAAAGTCATCTACAAGTTAAAAAATTATTTCTCTTTACAAAATGACAAATACAATAATACTCTGTCAAAGTCTCTAATATGCTGATCACGGACTTAGGATCCTAAGTCCCTGATACTGATCCATTTGTTATTGTTTTACTTCTGACATTTTGATGTCATTAGTAACCCTCCAAGCGAATAGATGGCGTTAAAAATGTAGTTTAATAGTGGCTATAAAAGATCGCAGGGCATGGCTTACATCTCAGCTGTCATTCAATTAAACTTTTCCGCATCTCATATAGAGTCACATTTAAGGGGATTCTTCTTCTTGCCGTATATAATACGGCCTGAGCTCTCCCCCCTTACCAGTTCTATTAGTGTTGGTAGATAGAACCAGCGCGCCGCTCTCACGTTTCGAGAAATTGCTTAATGACGACTACCGTGAACTGTTGGTACCAGTGGATGTCAGTTACCCGTTTCCATTTCCGTCTTGGAGGGAAGGATTCCTGCCTTGTAGCGTCGTTTTCGGTTGTAGTTGTTGAAAATTATTTTACGATATTAATCTCTTGAAAGTCTGGTGTTTTTATTATTTTTATTATTATATTATCCCATAACAGCCTTAATGTTGTTAATATTACTGCTAATTTGAATGTCAATTTTCCCTAACTGATGCCATGTGATGAGTTCTTCAATCTTGTGTTCTACATAAAGCAAAATAATTTCACATTGGATGTAAGTACATTATTGTCTCTTTATTCATAGAGTTGAGAACAATCCAATTTTTTCCTCTACTTGTAGCATCTCTGAGTATGAAAACGAACGTTTTCGAATGCTTGGATAGAAACCAATAACGAATTATCTTTTTCCCTGTTGCCGCATCCCCCAATATTTCCGAGTTTTATTCCTAACCGGTCAGCAAAGACTAGCGTATATATATACATATATACAGGGTGTTCCAAGATATTTTAGAGGCTGTAACTCAGGAATTAACAAATACGTTTGTTTGAAAATTGGGTAATGTTTTTGGGACAGAAGACAACTAATTCCTCGGTTAAAGGATGCTAGGCAAAAAGGGCGAACAGCATTTATGAGATATAATAAAATAGTCATTAATAATAAAGTGTATACAATAGATGATGTCAACGAAGATGGGAATAATGATTTTAAAAAGGAACGTCGAAAGAACAAATTCAAGTAAAAGATCGGCTAGTGGCAGGAGAGCAGCTAAAAAACAGCAAGGACCAATCTAAAAAACTAGACGGGACATATAAAAATAACGATAAAATAAACGTACACAACAGCCTCGACATACTGTTTTGGAACTGCTAGGGCATCAGCACTGTTAACGACCTGAATGTGCAAGAGCTCCACAAATTCCCAATAATTCGTCTTGTCGAATCTTGGATTACCTCATCTGAACCAAATCTAGCACAAATACTTACAAACTATAATGTTGATGATTGTCAAGCTGTCAGGGAAAAACAAAGAGGCCGGGGTAGTATTTTTATATGACTTATTCACTCCGTGCTCTTGTGTTGGAAACTCGTCATTGTGGGATTCTTGCCGTTTTTGTACTTCACACTAATGGACTATGGTCATTCTCAATACTCCTTAATATTTTATTTAAGGGGGTCCGTTTAATTTAGATATTATTTCGTTCCATTCTTGTTGACAATATATCCATATCAATTCCAATATTTTTTTATTGAGAAGGACATTTCTACCAAGTCCTGATGGGAAATTTGATATGAAAATATCTCATCTGGATGAACTGAACAAAGTTTTTGACTAATTAAAATTTTTTTAGTCTTATTGATAATGATACACCGGAAACGGTGTTGAAGAAAACAATGTGGAAATATATAGAAACCACAAGTGAGCCCTGGAAGATAATTATCAGATTTTCCTGGAGGAAATTTTTTGATTCTAGATTTATTTCCAAAGTTTTAGTATGAACCAGAAATGACAAATATATTGAGATACTCGGTACTGTTCTCTATAACTACTTTTGAAAGCGATTTCATATTAAATTCTATGTAAAACTTTTCGTTTTAGGAAGATTATGAAGAAATTTGGGTAGATAGAGTACCAGGTATTGGTCCAGTGGTACCAGATTCGTTAATAAATGCCATTGAAGAGTATATGAAAAGTGTTGCTAACATTCAACACAATATGGTTATGCCGAGAAACATTAGACATTATAATTGTCCTCCCTTAGAACTTGTAGAGGCGTAAAATTAAATATTTATTGCAAACCAAGGTTGTTGTACCTTTGGTTTAATATACATTGTGATCCCTGTATATTAAAGTACAAGTCCTAAATTATTGTTTACATCCAATACCCCTCTTATTTGAAAAAATAAAAAAAATTAAAAAGAAAACTGGTTTTTCAATACCCTTCATACGAGGTTATGAAAATTTAAATTACTTTTCTCATTCTTTGATCTTTTATCAAATGGAATAGACAAAATAAGTGAGCAAATATAATAATATATTTATTCATCTACAAAAATTTTACAATAATGACTGTGATCATTTTCTTAGAACTACAAAATCACACAAAGATATATCATTTAACAACTGAACCACTAAACCCACTAAAGCAAATACTTGAGCATATGGAAACTATGGTAAGCTGAATGCTCACAATATTTACAAAATTAGTACATAAATAGATTAGACAAATAACAGCATTTTCTGAAGTTTTTCTAAGTGTCCTTAATGATATAAATCATACGTACATTAAATAAATTGTACCTTAATAAACCGACTAAAATATTAAATACTTACAGATCTCTAGATCTCTAAATGCACATCTTTCCTGTAACCACAGTTGTATAGTCTAAAGAATAGGATTTCGTAAATTATCTCAACGCATCCTGATGACATCGCAGTGTAAACTCCAAGTCAGCAGATTGGGGAACTGAGGATATAATAGAACATGGTAGAGGTTACCTTCCAAGATACCGGTGTCCAGATATAAATTTGCAGCTACAACCCCTGTTATCAATATCCGATGAAGACGGTGCACTGTTATTTCCATTAGATCGGAAAGTGTAGAAATGGGGCCAGTTGCCGATTCAAACATTCAGCCTCGGCTACACAAAAGTTCCAGGAGGAACTTCCATTTAAGTAGGGGGTACTGCTACGAAGCAGCACACTGGTATAGTCCCTGAATCCGCCTCTGTCTAAGCCATGTATGAAAGTTAAAATTCTGGCGGATGTGCAGGGATTTCTTGGAACCGTTTACGATTGTGACTGTCCTATCTAGACGTTGTTTTTGTGACCAGTCTTAACTAAAAAATGCCATAGAGACAATTGTTTTTGTGTAAGCCGCAATCTAGAATTATCTAGTAAAAAAAGGAACTAATAAATAAAGGACCGACCAGCGGGAGAAAGGGAGTTTATAACTTTACATCGTGAGATAAACAGTAAATAAGTGAAGTGTTTATATAAATTGGTTTAAGTAGATATACTGTGTATATAATTAGTGAATAGTATAATGAATGAATAAATTAAGTAAGTGAACGTACCGAGTGTATGAATTTATCCCACCCGTAATAAAAACGTTTTAATTGATAAGAAAAACATTACATTGGTGTCAGGTGTAGGCTAATATAAATAAATTGCTACGTAAAAATGGCCAAGAGACTATGTGACCTGAAAGTGACTGAGCTGAGAGCAGAATTGGAAGATCGTGTGTTGGGAACGTCCGGTAAGAAAAGTGAATTAGTTGAACGACTTGGAGTGGCACTGGAAAATGACGGCTTTGATCCAGAAATAGTTTTATTTAATGACGAGGCTTCCACCTTAATCTCGTCAATTTCTGCTAAGATTTCTGCAATGGGATAGAACATGGACGAGAAGACTTCTGCCATGGAAAAGACCATGGACGAGAAGATTTCTGCAATGGAAGAGAAACTTTTAACGAATGTGAAAAACAATATTTCTACCATGGAGGAGAAGATTTCAACGAATGTGAAAAACGATATTCCTGCCATGGAAAAGACGACTTCAACGAATGTGAAAAGCGATATTTCTGCTATAATGAATGATATTTCTGCTATGAACAACGATATATCGGCCGATATCTTATTAATGAAAAACTACATTGCCGCAGACGTTGAAAATGAAATTTCGTATCTAAAATCGGAAATCGAGAATAATATGTCAACGATGGACCAGATAATCGGGAATAAGATGACAACGATGAACGAGAAAATCAAGGAGTTAGAAAGAAAGATGACAGATAAGAACTCAAGACACGCCAGCGGAAGAAAGGAAGACCGAGCAAACAAAACCTTGCAAGCCAGAAACACACTCTAAGTTAGAAGACATTGGTAGTTTTACCCGATTCAAGACCCCAACTTTAGATGGAAAAATGTCGTGGACCAATTATGTGAAACAGTTCGAAGCAGACGCTAGAGTGAATAATTGGTCCGATAAGGAGAAGGCAGTGTACTTGACTATCGCGCTTCGCGGAGATGCCGTAGATGTACTTGAAACCATACATTTGGAAGAAACGGATGACTTCGAGCAGCTGAAGAAGAGGTTGGACATGCGATATGGTCATAAACATCTAGAACATTTGTACCAATCTCTGCTGAAGATCCGAAGGCAGAAACGAGATGAATCCCTTCAAGAATATGAAGTGGACATTGCCCGACTAGTTCGATTTGCTTATCCGTCAGCACCAGAGAACATGTAGGAATGTCTGGGCATGCAGGCCTTTATTGATGGCTCACTTGACCCCGATATGCTTCGCTTCGTTTAGTCCATCCGAAAATATTTGTCGACGCATTGACAGCTGCTCTTGAATATGAAGCAGCTACGAAGGCTTCGGGATATAACAAAATTAGGACAATCCGAGAAGAAGATGACGAAGACAGATTTGACCAGTTCGTCAGTTTGATAAAAAGTATGATGGACAAGAAGCCGAGAAAGATCAGATGCTGGAATTGTGGCGAGCTAGGGCATGTACGTAGTTCGTGTAAGCGCCCCAGGACTCCTGCAAACCAAGAACCCCAGTCACAGGAAAACTAGAACGGGTCGGCTACGAGGTGGCAGCACCGACCCATGATCGTTCCAAAGACCCTCTCATACTGATTGCTTCTCTCAGATGTCGCAACGACAGTGTATATGTAGATGGAGAAGTGAATGGCAAGAGATATACTCTGCTGGTAGACACTGAAGCAACTAGAAACATTATACTACCAGAAATAATAAACTCCAAGATGAAGCTTTTACCAACGAGACTGAGACTGCGGACCGCCACAGGTGAGAGTGCCAATGTTCACGGTGAGATACAAATCCAATTGGGAATTGGCGCAGAAAAGTTCACGCATACGGTAATCGTAACTGATATTGAAGAAGACGTGATTCTGGGAATAGACGTAATGAATGTACTTGTTTTCCAATTATACTTTAGAGACAGAACCATTTAAGTGGGTTCCGAGGAGGTATTCCTTCATCCATATGGAGGCAGCGCGGTGTTGGCAGCTGTACAGGAAGATAACGTTTTACCTGCACGAAGCGAAACCAAGATAGTAACATGACTACAGGGAATCATGGAGGAAGGTACACCGGTTATGATGGAGCCAAGGAACCACGACGAAGGGGTTGGCAAAGGAGTACTAATTGGAAAAGGATTGGTTACGTCGGCCAAAGAGATCCCATACGTCTGATAAACGTGAATGATTACCCAGTTATCATCAAGAATGAAACCAGGATTGGATCCTGCATACCAGTGACGTCTATAGTTCGTCAAACAACGACCACTGACAATTCTATTGCCAGATTCGAACAGATATTATCAGTAGCTGGTCAATCTTTGGATCGAGCTGGAAAAAAGAGAATGGGAGAATTATTCTTGCAGTATCGAGACCTATTCATACCAAAGGAGGAATGACTGGTAGAACATCAGCCGTCAAACACAAAATCGATACTGGTAATGCTAAGTCAATTAGGCAATCAGCTCGAAGACTTCTACGAGCAAATACAGAGGAAGCTGAAAGAATAATTCGAGAGATGCCAGAAGAAACAGTAATAGAACCATCTACTAGTCCATGGATGTCTCCAGTAGTGCTGGCCAAGAAAAATGATGGAACTACGAGATTCTGCATGGATTATCGCCAGCTTAACAACGTGATGAATAAAGACAGCTATCCTCCGCCTCCAATTGACGATACGCTAGATACTTTGGCCGGCAGCAAACTGTTTTCAACATTGGACCTGAAGTCTCGTTATTGGCAAGGGGAAATGGACCCATAAGACAAAGAGAAGACTGCTTTTACCACCGCATCTGGATTATGGCAATTCAACGTCATACCTTTCGGGCTCTGTAATGCACCTGCGACATTTGAAAGATTCATGGAAAACGTGTTGAGAGGGTTGTCTTGGAAGACATGCCTGGTCTATTTGGACGACATCGTAGTACTAGGGAAGACATTCGACGAACACTTGAAGAATTTGGAACACGGATTCAAACGACTCCAAGCTGCCCAGCTCATGTTAAACCCGAAGAAATGTCAGCTGTTCCAAAACCGAATCAACTATCTAGGTCATATTGTGAGCAATGAAGGAGTGGCGGTGGATCCAGAGAAAATTACTTCCATTCAGCAATGGCCGCAACCAACCGACAAACGTCAAATTAGGAGTTCCCTTAGACTTTCCACATATTATAGAAGATTTATCAGGAACTTTGCAGATATTGCCAAGTCTCTAACTCGACTTACACGAGAAGCAAGAGCTTTCCAATGGGACGAAGATTGTCAAACGGCTTTTGATACCTTGAAGATGCATTTAACCACGGCGCTGATATTAGGATACCCTTCACCAGAGGGGAAATTTATTCTTGATACTGACGCAAGCAACGTAGGAATTGGTGGAATGCTCTCACAGATCCAAAGAGGGCAAAAAAGAGTGCTAGGATATTTCAGTAAAGTCCTCTCCAAACCAGAACAACACTACTGCGTCACAAGAAGAGAACATTTGACTTTAGTGAAGTCCGTGGAACACTTTGATCAGTATCTCTATGGTAGGAAGTTTTTAATCCGGACTGATCATGCAGCGCCCAAGTGGTTGATGCAGTTCAAGAATCCCGAGGGCCAGATTGCTAGATGGATTGAACGACTTCAAGAGTACGATTTGAACATCGAACATCGAGCTGGTGTGAGTCACCGAAATGCCGACTCCCTGTCCAAACGGCCGTGCCCAACAGACTGCTCCCACTGCAACAAGGCGGAATCAAGGGAAGCTGCAGTTTCAAGAACTACTGTAGTCAATGAGGAATGGTCACCCAACAGGATCAGAGAAGATCAGAAGAATGATCCTCACCTGAAGATGATCAGGCAATGGAAGGAAGAAAATCGGCGACCTACATGGCAAGAAGTATCAATATTTTCACCGACACTCAAGGCATATTGGGCTAAGTGGGACTCCCTTGTCCTGGAAGAAGGGCTGTTGGAAAGAGTCCGTGAAAACGATGATGGTTCCGAGATGAGGAGATAGCTGGTTATCCCTAGAACGAGGGTAGCTGATGTACTGAAGAAGTTATACGACAGTCCATCGGGAGGTCATCTGGGAGTGGAGAAAACCCTCCAGCGAGTCCGTAAAAGGTTTTATTGGATGAACAGCTTCGACGATGTGAAGGACTGGTGTAAGAAATGTACTACTTGTGCTACGAGTAATGGACCACATCGTAAGAGAAAGGCACCTATGAAACAGTATACTGTTGGAAGCCCTTTCGAAAGGATTGCTTTAGACATCGCTGGACCAGTTCCGACGACAGAAAATGGTGGTAAATACATCCTGGTTGTAATGGATTATTTCACAAAGTGAGTGGAAATTTACGCGATCCCGAATCAAGAGGCCACAACTGTCGCGGATGTATTGGTGAAAGAATTTATCAGCCGATATGGAGTGCCCTTGGAAGTCCACAGTGACCAGTGGAGAAGTTCCGAAAGCCATCTATTCCAGGAGATATGTGACTAGCTGGGAATGAAGAAGACCAGGACGACAGCATTACATCCACAATCAGATGGGATGGTCGAGAGAATGAACAGGACTATTGGAAAATACCTGTCCAAAGTGGTTTCCAGCCATCAGACAGATTGGGACCAGTATATTTCTCTATTCGCATTGGCTTATTGATCTGCGGTCAATGAGTCCTCGGGTGAAACACCTGCGAAAATCCTGCTTGGACGTGAAATGAGGCTTCCGTGTGACCTGGAATTTGGCTATGGGCCTGGAGAAGATCTAGCAGGAGAAGACTACGTGATCCAATCGAGAAGAAGGCTGGACGATATTCATGAATTAGTTCGAACAAACCTCCAATGGAAAGTCAGTACGACACGCAGGCCA
The DNA here is from genome assembly GCA_963921935.1 of Galeruca laticollis. Classification (NCBI taxonomy): domain Eukaryota; kingdom Metazoa; phylum Arthropoda; class Insecta; order Coleoptera; family Chrysomelidae; genus Galeruca; species Galeruca laticollis. Next base: position 61,879,964 of record OY998181.1, on the reverse strand, counting down.
CAGTAGGCGGTTTTAAAGACACAACCCGACGAGGAGAAAAGGATTTCCTACAAAATTACAAAAATCTTGGGAAGGTCCAAATTTAATCAAGAAAAGGATCAATGATGTTATATATCGCATAAGCAAGATCCCCAAGGGAAAACCAAAAGTAGTTCACCAACACCGACTAGTGCCATTCGAAGGAGACCATGACCTAGAAAAAGGAGTGAACCATAGTCGAGATGTGTCTAACCCTACCTTCGATGAATTTATGGGCGCGTATGGAAGTACCGGTAAAGCTAGATATGGAGTCACTTCGGAACAACAACAAAATTTGTTCTCTCCCGGAAGATTTTTAACTGGCATACAACATCCCCGCCCGCATTTTCGGAATTCGCCGACACATTTGCCGCTCGGAACGACTCGGGTAATGCGAATCTCAGACTCGTAAAGTCCCGACGTATTGGACTAATGAGTCGGGGATTTACAAAACGTTAAATGTCAGTTTGTCAGTATTTTTAAGGCATAGGTATGTACGTATTTGTACAGTGAGGTTTATTAGATTGGAAAATGTAAATAATATTTGCCTATCTAATTTTATTAAAAAACCTGGGACACGTCAAATTTTAAATTTTAATGGCCATCTTATTAAAAAAAATATGTAGTGATGACGTCACAGCAACGTCCTATTATAACAAGCTGCCCTTTTAAATTTAAAATTTGACGCGTCTGAGCTTTTTTTTGTAAATTACACAGGGCAAATATTATTTACATTTACCATTCTAAAAAAGGTACATATTCACAAAAATAAATAAAAAAAATTGTTGCAACGTTTATTAATAAAAATAAATTTGAAAAATAAAAGCTAATATTTTCATTTTTATTTATTCCCCCCTAAACCCACATTATTTTCAACACATATCGCCAAGGAATGGGGTGCTTTTTTAACTGAATTTTTAAATTGTTGAGACTTTCTTCCACTACACATTGCTTTCTTTCCTGTCATTTTCGTCTTTGTTCGTCCAATTGATGTAGGCTGTACAGTTATGTTTTTACCTCTTTTTCGTGTAGCATGCTGTCGTTTCTTTTTTAGGACTACGCCTTTGTATTTAAAAGCTGTATGCAAACCTGATAATAAAGTCTGCTCTGAGTTAGCATGTTTATCACAATTCTTTAAATATTCTTTAATCGCAGGATAGAATATTGATGGACTTCTATCCAAATATTCCATTATTTTTTTTGAGTGTTGTTCCCATTTTTTTAATTTCGGCAATATCATGATCTTCGTACTTAATGTCATCAACTTTATCACCAATAATACTCATAACAAAATTACAATTTTGTAAAGAAACTGAATTTATATAAACATCTTTAGTAGTGTTTTGGCCCATTGAAACATTCTCAATTGGCGAAAATAGATGTGCACCTGCCTGCTTTCCGATGGCAATATGGTAAATATGGCATTTAACCCTTTCAGTCATGTTGGGTACAATTGTACCCATTGAAATAATGCTTGTATTATAACTACAGGAATCTTCAAATCAAATTAGTGTTACGAAATTTATATTCTCTAAGGACTATATTTATGCGTTTTATACATAGATGGCACCAAAAGTGTTTTACTCTTAACGAAATTTATTGTCATAAGCAATATGGTGGCACCCGCTTAGTTGGTACAAGGTAAGACTACTTTTTATCTTGAAATATCATTCAAATAAATGTCAATCGCAGTTTATATTTCTGCGCAATGTTGAAAATAGTGTTAAATCTTACTAATTATAAATAATAGATTTTATTAAAAATTTCAGTTTCTCAAATTGATAACTGTCCCTCAAATTCGATGGGTACAGTTGTACCCAAAGTGACTAAGTATTATTTTTAATTTCAGATTAAAATGAGTTCAAGAAAAGTTTTAACCGCGAAGGAACTACTGGAAGAGCTAGAAAAAGGGCTGTCTGACATAGAAGGACTTGATAGTGATGACAGTGACTACGAAGAAGAGATCCAAGTAAGGCAGAGAGTTAGACAATTGATTGATGATGTCTCAGAACATATAAACAAGGAGGATAATGTGAAAGAAATAGAGAACGAAGAAGAGGAATATAACTATGAAGACTTCAATACTTTGAAAAAAAACGTAAAATGGTTACAGAATGTGCAATATGTAACAAGACATTTACCCACTTAAATATACCGAAATTCTAATGAAAACTATTCTGAGGAATATCCAGTTACATATTTCCTGAGATATTTTCCAGAAAGTTTGTTTGAAGATATAGTTCAATACACAAATATGTACGCTTTGCAAAATGGAACTGAGAAATTTGTACCATGTAACCTGCAAGAAATGAAAGCTTTCTTTGGTCTTTGTATTCTAACAGGATGTCTAAAATTTCCAAGATTACGTATGTATTGGGATAAATCGTTAAAAGTTGATATTTTTACAGACACAATGACAATTAACCGTATGTTAAACTTCGAACCCATATACATTGTGTTGACAATCTAGCACCCAGACAGAGCAACGACAAATTGTGGAAAGTACGACCAATTTTTGAATCGGTTCTAAAGAGATGTAGAGAACTTCAGGTAGAAACAAATGTCTGCATCGATGAACAAATCATGCCCTTCAAAGGGAGATTGTCTATAAAACAATATATCAAAAACAAGCCTCATCCATGGGGAGTAAAGCTGTATTTGTTAGGTGGTGAAAGTGGACTGACTTATGATTTTCTATTCTATCAAGGCAGTACCACCGAAATAGAGCTTTCATTTCTGAAATATGGGCAGGGTGCAGGTGTCATATTACAATTATCAAAAAAACTCGAACCTAATAAACATATATTGTACTGTGACAATTATTTAACGAGCTATCATCTTTTACAAATTCTCAATCAAAAATCAATATTTCTTGCTGGTACTGCTAGGCTCAATAGGTTTTCTAAACCACCCCTAACTGACGTAAAGGATTTTTTGAAAAAAAAGAGAGAACCAACGGAACAAATCATCTCTACAGATGGAATTGTAGTAACCAGATGGTTAGATAACAAGCCAGTGATTACGGTATCCAACTTTGTTGGTGTTAGGAAAGAAGACATTGTGAAACGCTGGGATAAAAAAACAAAATCGTTCAGTGACGTAAATCGACCAGAAGTTATACCAAAGTACAATAGGTCTATGGGTGGAATAGATTTAGCAGATGCTCTTATTGCTTTCTACAGAACAAAAAGTCGGTGTAAAAAGTGGACTATTCGACTAATGTTTCATGCAGTTGACATGGCACTAACAAACTCGAGGTTGGAGTATAAACAAAACATGCATACCTTAGGAATTCCGAAAAAAGATATTATGGACCTTCTACATTTTAGGATGCGAGTTGGCGAATCGCTCATAAAAGTCAACTCTTGCAACAACCGAAACAGGGGAAGACCATCAAGTGGTACATCTAGTCCAGTAGTGCCAACAAAACGTTGAAGTTAGACCTCTCACTTCAGTGCAATATGATAACATTGGACATTTTCCTGAGCATCCAGAGTTACCTTTACCATTAAGGTGCAAAAATCCTGGTTGTGGGGGAAAGTCATGATGGAAATGCCAGAAGTGCAATATACATCAATGCCTTCAAAAGGAGAGAAATTGCTTTCTTGCCTTTCATCAGCAATAGTTTTTTCGATAATATTTATATTTGTTAAGTACTTTTGGGTACATATGTACCCATAATAAATTTTTCTGCATATATATGCTATATTTATTTTAATGTATGGAGAGAGTAATTTGAACTCATTTAAGTACATTTAAACCAAAAAATATTTTTTTCATGCTGAAAAAAAAGTCGGTACTGAAAGGGTTAACATTCAATGATAAGGTGTTGAAAAATGAATGTATATTAAATTTTTTTACAACTGCTGCCTGGTGTTTACAATGTTTACCGGTAAATCCCTGTGGACACGTACACTTGAAAACCAGTAAATCGACTATGTAGTTGACATTTCTATCGGTTTCCCTTTTAACCTCATATTCAAAGTCATTATGTTGAACTATATTTCCAGCAGTCACGTTCTTTTCATCAGGCAAATAACGACTAATAACTGTCTTAGATGCTCGTTTTAGCAAAATATCCAAAATTCGTTGCTTGTAATAAAATTCAAAGTTGGTAGCAATAAAGTCGCAAAGTTGGGGTAAATTAAACGCTTTCGTCCTTTCCAAGGGTATATCTTTAGCAGTCTAAATACGACTTCTATGTAATTGTTGGTGTCAGTTCCCCTTAGTGGTAAATGTTGCCGATATAAAAGGCACCAAGTGTCAGCTCTCTCCATCATATTACTTACGTATTTTGTGAAATTATCATATTTGCAATTTTTAGTAAATTCCAAACAATAATTTTCTAGGTCTTCATATGTTTTGGATACAAGAATATTTCGAAAATATTTGTAGCAGTTTTGTACGTCCTTTGAAGAAATTTTGTTCTTACCTGATTTAAGCCATTTCCAACAGGCTTTTAAAACGTGGAAGGTACACAATAAATAACAAGAATTAGGCCAAACCCTTTTTAAGGCATTCCTTTCAGCTAGATCGTCATCCGTAAGAATAACCTTTGGTTTTATTTTAATGGGAAAAATTTCATGAAGAGCACGCACAGCTTCTAAGAATACATTTGATTCTTGACTGATACTAAGGATGCAGCCCAAAGGTAATCCACCAATAGCTGATTGTGTTATAAAATAGTAAACCTTATGATTTTGCGTATCACAGTTGCCTGTGGAATCAACAAACATAATCTCTGACGACTGGGAAAGTGTTGCAACTCTTTGCATGATTGGTGTGCAAAGTGCCACAGCATAATGGTCTTCTTTTCGAATTATTTTAAAAAGAGTACCATTTTCTTCTCCTAAAATCCTAAGCATATTATCTAAATGAAATAACATATTTTCTCCAGTCTTTTCGCCATAGTTTTTTTTTGAAATGGCTTTTCCATATAGATTCTACATCTGTTTTAGTAGGAGTAAAATGTCTATCTATAACAATATTTTCATAGTTGTCGCCGTGTTCCTCTCCATCATTAATAAAATAAAAGAGTGATGTGCAGAGGCTACTGAGTGACCTCTCTCAAATAGCTCAATAATACGATTTTTTACATCCAGGGCAAGTGGTCGTTCTCTAAGTGCTGCAGCAGAATTTAGATTATGATTATTTTCATCCCGAAATTCCACAACACATGGTCATTTTGGCATATAAACATCAATGTTTTTTGATTTTGTGTCTGGATTATATCGCTTTATAGTTACCGATAATTTTGCCGGACAGTTTATGTTTCTAGAAATCCTTTTTCTAGAATTTTCATTCTTCTTTTTTTGCCTTACGTTAAAATGACAGTGATATAATATTTTAAATATTATGCGTGGCTTTTCAGTACCAAGCTTAAAGGTTTTTGAAATTCTCCAAGTTACTTTTTGAGTATTTTCCAATTCAGTCAACCATTTCTACAACAAAAAACCAATTAGTTTAAAATTCTGTTTATTCTTCAACGTAATAAGATTCTATATTCCAAATTTATAAATAAAATGTTACAATTACTATTTTTCCTATTAATATATATATATATATATATATATATATATATATATATATATATATATATATATATTATATTCCCTATGTTTTTGGTTTTACAGTTTGGCAAATATATCATATTACACAAACTTAACCTTAAAATACCAAAATCTACATACCTCAAAATCTTTTTGCTCACTTATTCGCAACCTAATCGTATTGGATGACGTATCTTTGTAAGGCACATTTGGTAATGTCTCTGGATCCATTTTATTATATTAGTTTTAATATTTATTTTTTTATTTACTTGAATAGTACCTATAGCTTGTTACTGTTCTAGAAACTTATACACGTACTTACTTGGCAATGCGCACATGTATTTTACAAAGGTACGAGTCTGAGATTCGCATTACCCGAGTCGTTCCGAGCGGTTAATGTGTTGGCGAATTCCGAAAATGCTCCCCGCCCGTATCAAGAACGCACGAGGGTAACTAAAAATGAGTTTCAAGATCGATCTACCGCGATGTGTGGAAAGCACTTCGAAACCTCCGAGACCATGTGTTAGAGTCCAGCGTGAAGAAACTGGCTATACCTAAGATAACGAGTAATCAGTTGGATTGGCGAGTCATCAGGAACATGGTAGATGTTATCTTCCAAGATACCGGTGTCCAGATATTAATTTGCAGCTACAACCCCCGTTATCAGTATCCGATGAAGACGGTGCCCTGCTATTTCCATAAGATCGGAAAGTGTAGAAATGGGGCCAGTTGCCGATTCAAACATCCAGTCTCGGCTACACAAAAGTTCCAGGAGGAACTTCCATTTAAGGAGGAAGTACTGTTACGAAACAGCACACTGGTATAGTCCCTGAATCCGACTCTGTCTAAGCCATGTATGAAAGTTAAAAATATGGAGGATGCGTAGGGATTTCTTGAAACCGTTTACGATTGTGACTATCTTATCTAGACATTGTTTTTGTAACCGGTCTTAACTAGAAAATGCCAGAGAGACAATTGTTTTTGTGTGAGCCGCAATCTAGAATTATCTAGTAAAAAAGTCACTAATATATAAAGGATCGACCAGCGAGAGAAAGGGAGTTTATAATTTGACATCGTGAGATAAACATTCAATTAGTGAAGTGTTTATATGAATTAGTTTAAGTGAATGTACTATGTATATAATTAGTGAATAGTGTAGTGAATAAATAAATTAAGTAAGTGAATCTACCGTGCGTATGAATTTATCCCACCCGTAATTAAAACGTTTTAATAAATAAGAAAAACATTACAGTAATAATCAATTTACTAATAACTTTTACATTGATATAATTTATTGTTTACTATGTTAGGAATGGATAAATCAATTATATTTAAATTCAGACTGTTAATTAAGACATTTTTTGGATTCTAATTAAATAATTTTCATTAAATTGTTTGGTATGATAATTAATTCATTTGCTCCTATTATCGTGAAATCGTAAAATCATTTTAACTCACTAATTATTCTAATATTATGAAACAACCTTGGACCTAATAATGGTTTGTTTAAAACAAAATAATGTACTAGAAATATCACATTGTGTTTAATCAGCTGAGTTCCATTAATTAATCTGTTACGTTATTTCATTTTACTTATTACCGAATTTTGAAAATTCTGCCAGGCGCAATATTCCGGTATAGCGTGTATGTTAAATTGAGAATAACGGGGCTTGGAATCAATAAATTGTGTGCTGGCGCGTTTAGTAGAAACATGGCGGACTTGGATAACCTGGAATATTTCATAAAATTTCCAAATCCCAATTTTAATTATAATCAAAACGGTGAACATGATTTTGTGTTTGTGGTGAATGAAGAAAAGATTCCAGTGATACTTTTATTTGGTTGGGCAGGATGTCAGGATAAATATTTGGCTAAGTATTCGCAAATATACGAAGAGAAGGGGTAAGTTATTTTCAAAAACCGGCCGGTAAAGGTTAATAATTAAGAAATTAAAACTATTAGTTTTGAAAATTTTATAATAAGTGTAGCATGAGATTAATATAATCAAATATAAAGTTAAACAGCTTTGATAAAAATATTGATTTTTATCTGTATATAAATATAATTTAGAGATAAAAGTGTTTGTTACGGGGGTAAGTTGAAAAATACTCATTAATTATAGTTTTTAATCAATGCCATTAAAAAACAAAATATGTAGACAATGCAATAGGCAATTAGCTGATTGACATCTTATAGAAAAATTGTTTAAATACTTCCGCAAATTAGATTGTTTATATTGTTTATTTTTATTTAATTGTACTCAATATAAAAGTCACAATTGAAAGCAAGTAAATACATTTTATGAAAATACAGTTTTGTCAATCAACAATGGCAATAATAATATATTACGAAAATTGATAATAATATTGATTCAACTTTAGTTTATATTAATCTTAATAGTCAAAGAAAAAAATCAATTGGATCAAAATTTTGAGAGGTCTTGAATTTTTGACATAATTTACTTTGAAGTGTCTACAAACGAAATATACATGAGATTATGTTTCGAAAAGTAGGGTTGAAAATAAATTAGGTGTTTTTTTTCAAATTACGCAAAATGCTTGGACTTACATAAAAAAAAATTAACAAAAGTTGTAGAGCATTAAATTTTACAGCGAAAGTGCCTTTATCATTTTTCCCAAGTGACAGAGTGGCTAAATGGTAAGGGATGATGATTTAAACTTTGAAAAATTATAATTAAAAATAGTGATATATTTGAAAAAAACTTATTTATAATTATTCAGCGCACCATTAAGTTTTATTTGAGGGAATTTTCTTTGTAATTTGTTTATAACAAAAGTATAACAATTTGAAATTTTCAATATCCAATTTAAAATGAAAACTAAGCAAAGCGATTGAGGCGACAAGAAAGAACACAAACAATCGAAGCAAGAGATACATGAACTTAAACTCAGGGTGGACTCATTAGAAAAAGAAAATATTCGGAAGTTATTAAACAATAAATGGAAAATGTATAGGAACAAACTCTGAAAACTACGATAGGAGTTTAGACGCAGCGAAATTAGGAAATAAAACATGTCTACTTGAACTAGAAAACGAGATAAAAAAAAGAAAATCATGTAAAACAACTCAAAACTGAAGAATTATAAAGGACGAATTTTCTTAAGAGAGAATCTAACATCTACGGAGGTAATGTAAGGCAGACAAACTGGGCTTATGTAAACTGGTGATAGATTCCGAAACATAGAGGTGGAACAGGAAGGAGGGGAAATTGGTGTAACAAACTAGTAGCAGTACAGGTTGACGTATCTAATGATGACTGAACAAAGGATATACATAAGATTAAAGACAACATGAAGGACCACAATAAAAAGTAAATAATTAAAATTGGAAAACTGGAGGTCGCTTTGAAATAGGATGACTGAAAAACTTAATTAACATCATGAAGCAATATAAAATAGATATCTTGACCTTACAGGAAACTAAAAAAAAGGGGAAGAAGTTCTAGACATAGACGTATATTCATTCTTCAACAGCGGAGGCACAGACATGTTGTTGGGCACGGGCTTTTCAGTCAACATAAAGATGCATCATTTGGTGGTTCATTTCAAAGCCATCTCGGAGAGGTTTTGTCGACTAAGTAGGAGTGGTAAGTTTAGGAAACTAAGTTTAAATATTGTGCGTGCACCAATGGACGACAAAACACTAGCAATGAAGAATGAATTTTACGAGAAAGATGACGGGTTATATAACAGATTTCCCAAGTAAAATGTTAAATTGGTTATAGGTTATTTTAATGCGAAAGTAGGGAATGGAATATTATGCGTATAGAAAAACAGCAGGAGGTGAAAACAAGCATGAAGTAAGCAGTGACAGTGGGAAAATGCCGATAAATTTTGCTGTGGAAAATGACAAGAATAATGACTACATATTTGGATCATAAAGTAATACACAAAGAAACTTGGATAAGTCTCGACGTTAGGACTAGGAATCAAACTAACCATATGCTTTTAGAGAAGAAGCATGCAAGGTTGATGACAGTCGTTAGAAGCTGTCGTGGTGCGAAAAATGAGGAATATAAGGAAGTAAATTCCGCCAAAGAACTGGATAAATGATAAAATAACAAAATATGATATAACTAAACTTCATAGTGAACCTTCAATGCATCAGAAAAACAAGAAATAATAGAAATGGAATAGAGAGAAATAGAGGAAGGAATGAAACAGATAACCCACAGATATCTAGAATGAGCTAGAAGAAAACATGGGAAAGACTGGTTTGACATGGACTGAAATGAGGCGGTTGAAAGAAGGAATTATATTAGACAGAAAATGTTGGAAGATCCGCAAGAGGATGTCAAATAACAATATATTTTGTAGAAGAAATAAACTGGAGTACATAGAAAAGGAGCTCAAAAAAATTGAAGGCGCTACGGATATCAGAAACTTCTACCAGGAAGCCAAGAGAAAAAAGAAACCTACAGAACCAGACAAGAATTTTACAAGGATAAAAATGGTCAATTAATAGGCGATAGCTATAGGAAATTGAAGAAGTGGAGGGAGTATTTTGATAAATTGTTGAATGATGAGTCAGGAGAAATCGAAGATAGCATCTTAGAGATAGAGCTAAATGAAAAAACGCAGAATCATTTAGTTGGATTCCCGACTAACGAAGAGAAGTAATAAGAAACCGAAAGAACAGCAAAAGCAGTAGCTAAAAAAAATGCCTGCCTAAGTCATAAAATCTGGTGGTGAGGCACTGATGACCCAAATTAGCGATCTAAAAAAGGGACATTTGGGTTGAAGAAAGGACACCGGATCAATGGAATCAAGAAATCATTTGTCCAATACATAATAAAAGTGGACATAATGGAATGCGCCGCTGAATGTGACATATACGATTAAGTCCTAGCAAGAGTAATAAGGAAATTCAAATTTTAATGACACGGCAAAAACCCTCTAATCAAGAGAAGTAGAGAAAATCACTCGAGCAAGCTCACGGGATTTTTTCACTCTCTTGGTTCTCGATTTATTGCCATGGCAATAAAACTTTCATACAATTAAACATGTATTTCTCTATAGAAAAATGGTCTCTTATGTATTTACTCCCGAAGAGCCGGTCACCAGAAACATTCCGTATTTCATCATCAAAATTCCAGAAACGCATTAATGATTCAAAACGATTACTAGACATGTCATTTCTACAGGGTCCAGTAAGAGCTTATGCTATGAAGCTTTTTCAGTAACATCCAGATGAGCATCCCAATAAATTTGTTCATTCTAATGTTTTGGATGAAATAACTCAGTTAGCATTTTTGTTCGTTTCATGGGTCATATTAGTTATGATTTCATCTGTGACCATCAACGGAAAACAGAAATATTCTGTTATATAGTGAAATGGAATTGGAGCTATATTTATACTTCGTATACCAGTAAACGGAAACAAATTTTGATGTACTCCAGTAACATCTTCCCATTTTCTCTTCACATACATGAGATTGCTTATACTATTGTCTGTGTCCCTTGAACTAGACGAACTTGAGGAAGATCCGCCACTAGTTACGGAAGGTGAATAATCATTATCCTCATCTGTAGCAAAAGGAGCGTCAAAGTCACTCTCAGAATCATCCCGTTTTCGTTTCGAGCTCGTTGATGACTCCGTCATATTGGTATACCAATCAGAAAGGTCTCAAATATAAAATTGATCAATGAAAGAAGAAGTAGGTAACTAACTATGATCAAAACTGTTGATTTGAGGATACTAATAGAAACAATTCAATACTACGCCACGTGGTCCGCCTGTAACCCATGATGTTAATTGTATGACTGGCCTGGGCGAAATTGACCTGCTCAACTCGAATGGCGCGGTAAGTGAGGAAACGTGAGAGTCGCCTGCGGACCTCGTGACGCTTAACGTGTTAAATTTGTGCAGTTGTTGAAAAAAAAAATGAATTAAAATGTTCAAATTTCTGATTTCATTGTGGCTGTAGAAAAAATCGCATTTGGCACTCGTGGGAAATCGCAATTCCATACTCGTGTGATTAATTTACACTTTACACTCATATGGAATTAGTTTCATTTCGCATTCGCATCGGAATATACTATTTTTCTTCTACTACTTTCAGTCAATTATAGTTGAATTCTTGAAACCATATATTGATGTGATTGAATGAATTTAATAATTGTTTTAATTATTTTAGGTTGATCACTCTGCGATACACTGCACCAATAAAATGCCTTTTTATGAGGAGGTACCAAATGATATCAATAGGAGAAAAATTAGTAAAACTACTATACGAGCTGAATTTTGAAACGCATCCGATAATTGTCCATTGTTTTTCTAATGGAGGTGCGTTCCTGTATCAAAATTTTTCTTTGGCCCTGGAAAAATCACCAAAAGAATTGCCGGTAAAGCTAATTTAATAATAAGTATAACGAAACTATATTTGTGTATGGATGGTATTTTGCACAATTTCGTTGTTTTGAGAAAATTGTTGAAAACAGCATCACAGCATGTATGGATACGTCCTGTATTACAATCACCTTATCTTCAATAGTTGGTTTAACGTGACTGATAAAATATGACAAACATTTTAAAAATAAGATTTCCTTTCACCAACTCTAGGGTGCCGCCGCACCAATTGCTTTTGTAAGCGCTCCTTTCAACATGTGGTCTTTAAAGTTTACTCAGGAAAATATGAGCATCGGTTGCAAATAAAGCAGCAGTCATCATCACATTCACTCCACGTTCTCCTGAGGACATTCTACCAATTTGTTTTACTCCTTTTGTAGCAAGCACTTTGGGTGGGTAATGGACTGTACTGATTCCTGTTTCATCAAAATTCCATGTTCTGGCCCCGGGGAATAGTTGTTATTGTAACAGTCTTAAATTTTTCAAAAAACTTTGCCCCAGTTATTTTGTTGAAGCCTGTAGACCTCGCAAGACTAGTGGCTTCCTGTTTACGTGAAGATAATTGTTGGCTATATGTTTTATTTTTTGCTGCAGCAGACTGATTATACCAATATTCGAAGTTCAGGCATGGTTAAACGAAAATGTAACCGAGCAGCTTTTTGTAGATAAGCAACCAGCTGTAGTTCTTCGACTTTGGAAAAAACTCTGTGAATATCATGAGAAACACTATACTCAAATGCTTCTTTACTAAAATTATGAAATTTTTTTATATGTCGCATTAGCACATCTTTTGAAATGTTATGATCCTTGGCTGCTTTCCTAACTGATACTTTATTATGCAAAATGTCTCTAACTGCAGCTTCAAACGCATTTTTAATTAATAGGTGGTCTCTTAACCCCTATTTTACTGCCTCGCATTTTTCTGGAACGCTTTTACAATGTTAATCTACTTTAAACACAATGGTATTGATTTTTTTTAAAAAGCCGTACCGTGAGCCGGATGTTGTACCTTGAGCCGACACAATGTACAGTAGGGTGGAATGAAGTTATAGGGCAAAATATTTTTTTTACTGTAAAACATTCTAATAGCATTCAAAACTTGCGTCTTTGTATCACAAACAACACTATAAATTTTAATTTTTTTCATATCTGTATCTTGAGGTGCCGCAATAGCCCTTAAAATAAGTTTTTCATGAAGGAAATCAAAATTTTCTAATAAATTGAAAAAAAAATCTGCCCATTCTGTTCTTTTAATATATTTTTAAATAACAGTTTAAACAGTTTTCTTTGTAAGATAAGTAAAGGCATAAGAATTAGTAGTGATATATTTATTATATTTGTAATTGCTATATTGATAACTTGTCCAAAAACGTCAAATAAATGAGAATTGAATATCAGAATAGAAAACTCACCTTAGAAAACTCAAGGATATCAATAACTTTACCTAAGAAATGGTGCTCAATAATAGCTATTGAATTACAATATTTAAGACTAAATTATGGAGGAATACTAATTGTAACGTAATATATTTGAAATAATTGTAGTTTTTCAGCTTCATAGGGATTTTAGACAGGGATAAGAAGCGCATGCTACAAAACTTTTCATAAACTCTTCTATATTTTATGGAAAGATACATAAAAATTGATGCTAAGATGAAATTCATTGAAGGAAATTAGATATGAAATAGATCAAATTACTTTCATTTTATTTCAGTACTTTTAACTTTCTTCTGTTATAAACTTCTTCAATTCTTCGCAACCAAGAACTGGTTTTTGGTCTCAAATTTAGGCATCATCTTCTGTGATTCAATTCTTGCTTTAACAAATCCGTCTCTTGCTTCAGGACCGCAGACACTTAGTGATGACTCTGTTACAAGTTTTATCACTCTTTCCACGGCTTAAGTGTGGCAGGGAAAACGAGGAGAGTCTATCGACTGAATTCGGCAACCATGTTCTTTTGCCTCATTGATATACCCTTTTAAAGCCTCATCAGTTATGTGTTTGGTCATCGGAGGCTCTGTGATTGTTAAGTCCAACCAATCAATCATATCAATGAAGTCTTCAGTCTGAAAATTGATATTGGGGGTCACAAATTTTCTTACACCATTTACGTTTTCTGATCTTGCCTTCAGAAGTCTGCGAAGACCTAGCTCTCTTACGTGTTTCCTTTCATCAGATAACATACAGAGAAGCACATTTTCAGGATGAGCATAGTAACCATTACTTTGAATGACATGATCAATTATATTTCGATGCTGTTCATAAAGGTAACGAGAGAATTTGATCAGTCTCCATAAATGTTTGGAACCATTTACACATGATGGTTTGAGTTTAATATGAAACCAGAGGGGGGTATACACCTTCTCGACATACTCTGTTAAGGTTTTAAGGTTGTCGGAGGGATTCTCTGTTCCAACATATAACCGAAGTATGCGACTTGCTAACGTGAGCCATCGTGAATGGGCCAACTTTCCTGGTTTTCTTAAGAAGAGGTCTTGAGAACATTCACTACTTGAGATAGCAATGCACATTTCAAGTAAATATTTTTGGTCTGTGCTTTAATCTTTTTTTGTTTCAAGATCAGAAAGGTTGTGTTGTATTGGAGAAAAGTTAACCACTGGAAGCTCATGACATTTTTCAAGCTGCTTTCCTATTACACCTGCAAATTCATTAGGACCTGTTGTTTTCCCATTTAATCCACAAAAAAGATGGCGCGAAGGCAACGCATTACCATGGAACAAACAAATCAGCCACTGTAGTGGTCTATTTAGGTTTTTTCCATCAAAGCAAGTACACCATTATTAACTCCTGTGTTTGTTGCCGTTCCATCATATCCGATAGCAGTTAAGCTGGATAAATCCAAACTATTGTTACCATTAAAATACTCTATGATGCTATTTTTTATGGCTTCGCCTGTTCCAGAAGCTGGAGTTCCATGCCCGAGAAAGAATGAACCTGGCTCTTCTACTAATGAAATATGCTCTTCGACAATAGTTTCCTTGTAAAATTTGATTCCTTTTTTTCCTTGCATAATTGTTTTATCTTCTCTACCATCAAAAAATAATCCTTTATTTTCATTAATTTGGTTAAAACTATTTATTTTATTTCGATTCTTGGACCTCGCTCTTTGAATTTTCATTCTATCAATTACTTTACTTTTATCAACATCTGTAATCATTCCAACATCTTTAAGAACTGCACTTGCAATAGCAGCAGCAACCCTATCTGAAACTTCAGTTCTGTCTCAGATAGACGCAACTGTTGGTAATTCCACACGCATTTGATCGCATGTGGTTGACGCCTGAACGGAAGTGGAGGGATGGTCTGGGTTGTTAGTTGGTTCTTCATCAGAACCTGGGTCAGTATCAGACTTTTCGCTGATATCTGCAGCATCGTTATGAAACGCCTTACCAGCTGATTGTTGATTATATTGTGACTGTTGCTGCATTAATCTATGCTTTCTTTCTTCTCTTTTATTCAAAACTTTTGAGACAGCCTTATCAACACTACTTATAGTCATCTTTCTCGTAGTTCTCTGGTCGGTTAAAAAGGTTTGCTCGATTTTCGGTACTCTTTTTCCTTTTTGACATTTACAATCTGAAAAGATTTTGCACTTACAAGCCGCTACGTCAAAAAGGCGATTACTTTCATTTGAAAAAGATGTTACGATAGAGTCATATCTTTCTGTACCTTTTCGGCCCTTGGATCTTAATATATTTCTATATTTGTCGTGGTATGTTTTCCCCATTTGTAACATGCGGGTTTTCGAAACTACAGGTATTGAAGCCTTTAACCAAATAGTCTCTACTTTATTCATAAAAATATCTAATATTTCACTTACAGTTGGTTCCTTTGAAGTTGCTTCTGGTTTTAGTTCATGTCGTACAAATAGGTAATATTTCATCACATCACAATAAGTTGGCAAACTTAACTCACTTAATCCTTTGGGATGTCTGAATATTGGACATTCTAACTTAAGTCTAGTCTTAATTTGTTTTGACAATGCCATCGCACTAGTGATAATCAAAATAAATTTATATAAAAAAATAGACTTTTACGTTACAATTGTAACATTAAAAAACTGAGAGTTCGACACCTCAACAACGCAAGATAACCGCACTTGCTACTCACTCAATCACTTCAGCAGTCAGCACTGAACTAAATGACAGGGGCTCCCCCGCCACTCTGGTTTCCCCACCGTGTACTTCTGCCTAATACTGTCACCATTGTGTTTAATTTAAGTAAACTTTGTTACTGTTGCTTAATCATATTAAGAGGATTATATCTAAAAATATATATTATTTGTAGTGTTATTTAACCTATATAAGTTTCTTTTACTTATAAATTGTTTAAATTGAACAGTATAAAAAGACAATGCATAATTATAAAGTTAAATATTTTCTAAGCTATAAGAAAAAAATGTTCAAATATGGTTAAATTTGCCTAAAAATACATATTTTCTACAGCTTTGCGGCACCTCAAAATATATTATTAATCCAACCACATTTTAACTGGGTCTCTTGAAAGGCATTATTTAACTTTTTATCACTATTACATTTAAAAATTACGACGAAAATAATTTTTCGGTATATAAAAAAAATCTTCAAAAATATAAAAAATTTCATATTTTTAACTGATTTGAAGCACCTCAAAAAATATTCATAATAAAACCAAATTTTAACAGTTTCTTTTCAAATGCAATAGCCAACTTTTTATCACTATTACATTTGAAAATTCAAAAATATCATTTTTCATTCCACCCTAATGTACAGCAACACCGAGCATGTACATCAATAGATAGTAATAAAAATAATTGGACTAGAAAATCATTTCCTCGAATGGTTTGAGTGTAACGACAATGTATTATATTTTAACATAGAATAGTCGAAAAAGTCTCTAAAAGAGTAATGGAGATATTATTAAGTGCAACGTTTCCAGGGATATATTTACTTTTAGTTTTCGATGAATTGTTCAATTATGATTCACTATGGCCATGCCACGAAACTGTACTATATGAACGAATGGCGCCATACTTTGACGAATACCGTCATTCTACATTAGTCTAGATACCTTTTGTGACAAAAATTGAAGTGCCTCAAGGTCACGGACTTAGGTTCCATGGACTACTAATTGTATATTCGGTTTGACTCCTCTACTGTGGTCGCCATGTTGTGCTAATTTTAAGTTGGCCGGCCTGAGTCACGTGATTCGTACAGGACCGGCTTAAACAATAAATCAGAAATCATTTATAAGATAGGAAAATATAAAACGGTGAAAAAAGTGTACCTACTTTATTGTTTATACTAGCTACTGCGTATTGTGTATCTAACTAAGTTGGGATTATGGAAAACTTTTTCATAAATTTTAAGAAGTGTTTATTTATGAATTATATTATTATATATTCTTATTCAAATTCAATTAATCAGGAAATAAATAAAATAACCGTTAATTTCAATTTAATTGAATCACGGTCAAGCCCAATTCACATTGATACAATATGGAAATATAATAACAAAAAAAGAAAAATATGTAAAACTAGAACAAGATAGAACAATTGACACATGCATTAAACTTATCTATAAAACAAAAGGAAAAACCTAAAGTATAGTATAAATCACAAGAAAAAAGCAAATAAAGTAAGACGAGTGATAACACATCAAACCAGCAATAAAAGATGTACGCTCTAAAGTGGAAGCTCCAGCAAATGTTTTTAAACTCGAAAGTGGACACACCAAAAATTAAAATTTCATCGACAGTGTCCTAGGTGGAAAACTATTCATTGCATAGTTGTACCTATGAAATGCGACATGAAACGTTTGTACATGCCTAGAAAGAGGAGAAGGGACAACTAAATATATTTTAGAGAGAATATTGGGACTATCACAAATACCATTTACTATGTTGAACAGCTGTATCAGATCCCTTTGCCTTCAGCGAACCTCCAGAGTAGGAATGTTGAAAAAACGTTCTAAGAAATCATAACAAAGGTAAATATGCATCTTAAAAGACAATGTATCTTAAAAAATTGTGCTGAACAGCTCCATGTAATATAATGAGGAGACCATACTGGTAAACAATAATCAAGATAAGTTCTGACCAGTGAGCAATATAGAGATCTAATAGTAGTGATGTTAGTAAAATCAGAAGTGGTTCTTTTTATAAAAACCAACCTCTTCATATATTTTTCAACAACAACGGTAACATGAGACTTCTAATTAAGTGTGGAGTCCAATATAACACCCAAGTCCTTAATTTGAGAAGCACATTTTAGAGTTTCATTATTAATATTGTAATCAAAAGCTATTGGGTGGTGTATTCCATGAAAACGCATTACATGACATTTAGATGCATTTAGATTCATACCATTAAGTGTACACCAAGTTGATAGACTATCTAAATCAAATTGTAATATTAGAGCATCATCCATGCCACTAATCACACTAAAACATGTCTGGTGGTCATCAGCAAATAGCAAGGCTTTGCTACCTCGAAAACAATGCATTATGTCATTAATAAATATGTTGAATAATAATGGTCCTAAATGAGACCCTTGTGGAACTCCAGAGGTTACTGGAAGTAACTCTGACCATTTGTAAACTATTCGTAAAATAATCACTTAGCCATTGTAATACAAGACCGTCAACACCATAATGAAAAAGTTCATGTAGCAAGAGCTCATGATTATCCCTGTCAACAGCTTTAGAGAAATCGGTGTACACAGAATCAATCTGCAGACCCCCTTCCAAACCATCAGACAAAAAGTCAACATATGTGAGTAAACCCAATTCTGCTGACCTTTTAGAAGTGAAGCCAAATTGTTGTGATGTCATAATACTCGAACAGTCATAGGGGAGATAATCTAAAATAATACTCTCAAAGTCTTTGGGAATTATGCTAAGGATTGATGTGGGACGATAGTTTGAGATGTCTGATTTTCTACCCAATTTATACACTGGAGTGACGTATGAAGTTTTCCAATGATCTGGAAATTCGCCTGTAACAAGAGACTTATATACGAAAGAGCGGCCGAGATAAAAGGAAGCTAAATTCTCTAAGAATGGAAGGTATTCTTTCAGGACCGGGGCGTTTTTTAATATCAAGTTTAGATAACTTTGCATAGATGTTCGAAGCCAGAGGTTGATTTGAATAAACTGATGAGAAATGTTTAGCAAATAGATTTGCAATATCATTTCCGTTACCAGCAGTAAGGTCCCCAGAAGGTATAGTGTTATTCACCCTCCTACTGTTTACAAACTTCCAAAAAACTAAACATTATCTGTAACACAATTTTCAGTATATTTCACATAATTTCGCTAGCACTCTCGTGATAAAAGTTTACACTGAGCCCTTAATCTACTAAATTCCATTTAGTTTACAGGACACCTAGTAATTTTGTGAGCCACTTCTTTCTCGCACAAATGCCTGTTCAACTCCGGAGTATACCAACATGGGAACCTCTTCTTACAAACCTTTTTCAGCGGAACAAAGCAATTTATTATAGTGTACATTATATCATAAAATATGGATACCATCTCAGTCAATTGATTCCAAGGTAAGGTGCATTGCTTCATAATTTGCACGATTAAAATCGTAGTTTTCGCCTCCTGCTTGTTTTTTTGCAAATTTTTAGTTTGTTTCTGCATACTCTTAATTGCCTCTTCAAAAAGCGAATCTTCTCTCTCAATTTTACATTGGTATCTGCTGTAGAAGGTTTGCTGAAAATAGAACATTTCTTTAGACTAGTTAAACTTTGGTACTAAGGCATTATATAAATGCTACGTAAAATTTATATAAATAAAATACATATTAAATTTTGATTTTAAAGATAATTTGATATTAAACTTACCTATACGGATGAAAGAATTGTACCATCCGTACTATATCAGAAGAATGAGCAGATGGAGACGAGTTTGAATCACTCCGTTTTATTGGAGAAAGTTTTGTCGGCGATTTTGGTGAACTACTTTGGGGTGAATCAACACTTTCCAGGTTGCTGCTACGATTAAAAAATATTTTTTGATTCTTTGTGAGTACTAAGTGAAAATTAACATACCATGTAGGTGGAGGTGAGCTAGGTAAATAACTTTTCTCCATGTGATCTACTTCAAAACATTGAGGTAGTTTTAGGGTTGGAATTGACTTTATTCTTAAACGTTTCCGTTCGCCTGCCACTTCAAAATTGGTTTGTACAAAATG
Source organism: Galeruca laticollis (assembly GCA_963921935.1). NCBI lineage: Eukaryota > Metazoa > Arthropoda > Insecta > Coleoptera > Chrysomelidae > Galeruca > Galeruca laticollis. Next base: position 61,859,833 of record OY998181.1, on the reverse strand, counting down.
TTCGGAGCACACCCTTTCATAGGTAATATTATAAGCTGGATCTTTTCCAAGTGCTACCAACCAGGACGTTTTAAGCGTATAGTCACGGGAAAATCTACAAATTGGAGAAAAAGGAAAATGTAGATTAACTTACATACAAAAAAATCATATAACTTACTTATGAAATGTTACACCCTCTTTCAAACGAGAAATGTAAGTAGCGTTAGAGCAGCGTCGTACAAAACAGGAAGGCATTTTAGCACAGTTTATAGCTAGTCTCCTAGAGTTGTAGATCTTACAAACAACACTATACTATTAACTACCTTACTAAAATTACACTACTTATAAAATGTAATTAACCACTATTAATTTGTAATGAACACGAATATAATCCAAAAGTTAACACACAAATATCAAAATTGCAATACAACAAATACAATGCGAAAATTGCGAAATGTGACCTGATGCCACCCCTGACGCTGTCACAAATCAGTCAAATCGCATTGCAACAACGGAACAAACGTAACAGAAATTGACAGAACGAAAATGTCGCGTCAGTTCATCCAGCTAAATTCTAATTGGTTAATTATTTCTATTATGCTGTCAATTGTTTCGCGCAACCAACCAACGTTCCATCCTCAATATCAAGAAAACGCATATGAACTGTAGCTTCTTAATACCAACTTAAAATTAGCACAACATGGCGTCCATGTGTAGGCAAAGTAGGGGGTCATTTCGGATGTATGAGAAACATATACTATTAAAAGTCCATGGATCCTAAGTGCGTGCTCAAGGTACAAACATGTTCAGTAGGACTTTTCATCACATGACAAGCTCATGCGCAGCCGCTATGTTGAAAGAGCGACAGTTTAAAAGGTCCGTACTGTTTTGTGCAATAATGACTGGGAAATCAATATTATCTCTAAAAACAATCCACAATTAAACCAAAATATTGATGATTCTGTGCTTGTTGAAAATTTAGTTGTAGTGCATAATTGTGAGCAATTAAAAAGGTGGTTAAAATGTCATAGGCGTTCTCAAAACGTCAAAATAAGTGAGCTACTGAGTTAGCTGTCAGTACAATTTATTATTTAAATAAAATTAGGTAAATAATTATATTGAATTCTAATTAACCATGATAATTTATCGTTAGCACATGTAGAAACTCTATAATTAATATCTAGGTTGATAATGAGTATTATTAATATTAAAATTTTCGGATGCTATAAACATATTACATTCCTAATCATAGAATTGCGGGTATATATTACTACTATACCTTGCAAGCAAGGTTTAGGAAAAATTATAAAATATATTCATAGAAATAATACATTATTTATTGGCTTTATGTGTATCACTCTAAAACAACACCTTTTTAATTTTACTTTTCCCACAGACAATATAGTTACTGTCAACTTGAAAAATGAATTTTTCAATCAAGACACTAGACTTAATATTTTAATTTTCTCTCCATTTCTTTTTAATGAGTAATATTTGTTGGTTTCAACTATTTGCATACAGGTACACACAACGCAAAAGTATAGGGATATTTTTGTAAAATCCTAAAACCAATGAAATATATTTCAGTGTTCATATAAATTTACTTCGACTGTAACTGTTAGTCTAAATACTTACTTTTTTTATATAAAAAAAATTGCAAAACAGACAACAATACGTGTTTTTGAATGTTTTTCACATGGGACGAAAAAACTGACATTTTAATGTTTTGATTAATTCCGATTTTTAGTCATTTCATACTGTTCTTGCTTAGTAGGTGTGTTAAAGATAGTGTGTTTTCACCATGGAACGACTACATTTAACGTTAGATGAGATGAATAGGGCGGTGGACCCCCTTCAAGCTGGTGTGCGACAAACCCAAGTGACCGAACAGCATCATAAGTCGATTATGGCGTCGGGTTAGAGAGACTGGGAGCACAGATAACCCACAGATAGATGAGACACTGATTGTGGCGCCATCTAAAGAGCCTGTCGACTAAACAATTGAGTGATGTAAAAAGATTTCTGTAATTTTAGGTTTTGGTGGTATATTCAAATTTACTGTATTTTAATTATTTTATTTCAAAATAACCATTTATAGTCCACCATTTGACATTTCATTCAATTTAACTCAATAATGATTAGATGTTGAGTTAAATTAAATGAAATAACAAATGATGGACCATAAATGGTTAATTAAATTGGAAAAAATAAAACAGTAATCATATAAACAGTTTATTTATTTTGGTATAAAAATACACAACAAATAATTTCTTTCATAAAGTACTTTTCTTAATAAACAGAATGACAATAAATAAACAACAATGTAAAAACAATGCAATAATTAAAACAATGTGAGTAACATACATTCTAGATTGGAATATCATTATATTTTTTAATGATGTTAAATCAAGACAATAGTAGAAAATTATTTGTGATAAGTTTATAATAATTTATTTATTTATTATTATACACCTATAAACACACAGAGCTGGACAAACTACTGAAGTATAACTGCTACTTACTTATCTAATCAAAAAAAGTGTTAGCAATGAGTAGTTAACTACTATTTTTGGCAAATTTCTGTGAAAGAAAACATTTGAGTATAATTACTGTGAATGTAAGAATAAAAGTAACTAAAATACTTTTAACAGAGAAGTTTTTAAATACTGCCCAGCTCTATAAATACAAGGTGTCAAGTAATTACATATAAGAGTGCTAAACAGCACTTGTGACTGTAGAAAATTCAAAATAATATATCTAACATTTCATTACCACTTGAAATACATCTTTATTGTTTTACCGGAAGTATTAAATAGGTTTTTATCACAAGCTTAAACCTAGTATATTTGTATATTTCTACATTTAAAAGCATTCCGTTCTTATGAAACCATTGCATATGGCAGTTTAAGTTACTCTACAGCTCCTGGCAGTCTATGGTTGTTCCAATGTTTCTTAAGTTCTCTTAAAAATCCCACCGTCTCGTGGAAGTCCTTTCTCGTTTCTGGTTGAGCTTCTACAACTAAACACATAAAATAACAACAATATATAAGTAAATACACAAATATGTTTGAAAATTTATATCAACGAAAAAAAACCAAATGCGCTTACTATTGAAATAATAAGTTTACACATGCTTTTGTACTAAGCCAAAAAAATATCAAAAAATGTTTAACCTTTGTTTGGTTTTTTTAATTCATTTTTTTGGAGTTTTCGATTTTTTTAGGAATTCTAGATTTTTTTGGTTTCTAACTATTTTTTGATTTATTATTTTTTTATTTATTGGATATTTTGGATTTTTGGTTACCGCTAGACCAAATACTTAGACGTAATGCCTCAACAAAAATTAATACTCACTTCCATTTCCCATAAATTATCATATCATGGGCTATATATGGAAATCGGCAAGGGGTCAATACCTTCCATCCCATAGCTGGTGGAGGGAATAGCTATAATATAAAATAAAATCCAGATTATTATTTTTTCAATGGGCACATTTTAAAATGGAATTGTCTGAGTGTGGTGTACACACTAGATATAAATTGATTTAATGAAAAGACGATTACTGAGTGTGTCATTTTATTAAATTTCCAGCTAAGCGCTTTCAGCCATAAGGCCCTTCTCAAAGCTGTCTACAAGCGAAAAACATACAACAGGTGTCAAAAAAATCAAATCCTGTAACTGCTACATACAATGAAATAACATGTTTGATGTTACATCATTATTTAAGTAAAGTTTGTTAAAATTACCCTATAAAGTGGGTGTACACATATATCAAAATTTTGTGGAGTTATAAAGCAATTAACCATATTTTTCTGTTTCAGATTAAAGGTGTCATTTTTGATTCCGCACCTGGTAGAAGAAGAATTTTGAGCCTATTCAGAGCAATATCGGCTATAATAGGAGGAAACAAATTTTATAATTTCTCGGTGTCACTGATAATGACAATGTTTTTGTCAATGATCTGGTTGTATGAGGTACGTTTACAATATGTCTTCCCGAATATTTAGTTTGATCAAAATAATTAAATTCGCTAATGACAATCTTATTGATTGTACTTCGAAATTACTTCTACAAGCTGAGCAAATGTTCAGTTTTAGCGTTTAATACAGCCGTTTTTATGAATTGCTGCTACATAATATCTGTTATATTGCTCTTAGCTATATTGATTTAACAAAGATATGAAATAAAAAACATTTTATTCATTACCAAATGAAATTATCATCTATGCATATGAAACAATAATAGAATCAAGAGTGACTGCTCGTCACTCGCGCCATGTCACGTCTCGACTCGGCCCTCTTTTATATATTTTTGCGCTAGACGACAGACACTCTTATACCGAAAGTTTCGTCTTTCTCCTCTCCCCGCAATTCTATTTTTTTAATTAGTTAAAAAGTATTTTATCTACGGGCAAAGCATGCATACATTTGCTATATAATTCATATATGATCTTCCATTTGCAGCATCAATGATAATTTTCCATGTATTTATTAAAAAGATATTCGGTTCTAAAAAATAAAAGTTGTAACTTTTGTAAAAATATTTCTAAAGCTGAACGTTGGTCATGTGTGGTCTCGATATTTCGGAAAGAGAATTAATGTCGCAACCGGTGATTCATTTCTTGCAGGTGTGGTGGTCGATGATTGAGTTTCATCCGCACTGATGCCCTGAATCTGGAATCAGGACGTTATTCTTGACGTCGTTCCCAACGTCATGCATACGCAAGCCTGTGAATGCTCTATTTGCGAATAGTTCCTAAAATAGATATTCTCGAGCACCGTTCCTAAAATCATCGAATTGTATCGTCCTCACAACAGCGTCAGTAGAGGTCACAACACAAATGTCATTTGCCATTTTGTAACGTCAAATTTAAATAAGTTTTTCAAATATGTTATCAATTTCTCCTATGAAAATGAATTCTACAATCAGTTAGTCAGTAGTATTAAACCCAAATTGAACATTAGTATCCCGAACAACTTATGAAAGCCAATTTGTTAATTATAAATACTAAAAAATGTATGCCAGAGATGAACGAATTTACCTCAACATATGTTTCGGTGAATAAGATAATCTATAATTATACATAAAATCTATGAAGTGGATAGACATTGCAGAGAATGAAGAGATATTTCAGATATTGATTTCACAAAACTTTTGGTTGTGTTAATAGGAAGAATTTGACATAAAGATTTTGTCTTCATAGGAGCTTCAAATAAGTGTTTATTTTTGGATTCATATGTATGTGTAGGTAACTTAATTTTATTTTTCATAGTATGATATTTTACAGATGCACACAGAAAACATAATTTCTTTAAGTCAAAGATTTTTTTTATATTATACAGTGCGTCATTATGGCACATGCTGGAACTAGACATAATAATCTAAATTAAGCTTGTTTGTATAAGCTATAAAAGGGACATATAAATGTTTTGGAAGCACATCCCCAAGAAAATAGGTCATACCTGAGACGGCTTTCCACTAGACCGTAGTACAATATCTGCAAGTATTATACATGATACATAATTTTTTTAAAACACTTGAAGTTATAAAGCATAATCTCTAGTTTTTTCTATAGAAAATATGTGAAGCTATTCTTATGGTCTCTAGAATTAAGAAATGGCAAATTATGTTTTATTAAAATTTAGACTAAGTAATTTATGATGAAACCAATCCTTAATTAATCTTAGATCATTTTCGACTATTTCAAATCATACCAATCATCTATTTCATAAATAATGGCTGTATCGTCTGCGACTCTAATTGTATATATCCAGTATTGCTCACTGAAAACAATTCATTTATACAAAGATTGAATAACACAGAATCCAAAATTGTTCCTTTGTTATAATTATTTATTAAATAACGTATATTTTGTTGTTTATAGAATTTTAACAATATTAACAAGTTTGGTGTTTTTAAATGTGAAAAATTTTAATTTCTGGGTTGTTGGTCTCGAATTTCATCTTCATGTACAGTTTAATAATCATATTTCAAAAATAGGAATCTGAATAGTTTTTTCAGAATTGAACAGAGGGTTTTCCACTTTAGTTGTGGTTTTCTAGGTGAAATCAATAAATAATTCTATTATGAAGTCTTCGTAAAGTTCTTTTATTACCATTATTCATCCTTATTCTTCAAGTTAATGTTCTATAACTGTTTACATTATTAAATAACGTATATTTTGATGTTTATAGAATTTTTTGTAACAATATTAGCAAGTTTGGGGTTTTTAAATGTGAAATATTTAAATTTCTGGGTTGTCGGTATCAAATTTCATCTTTCAGTATTCAAATTTTTTTTTATGCATAGTTTGATAGTAATATTTATAGAATAGAAATCTGAATAGTTTTTTCAAAATTGAAGAGAAGGTTTTCCATTTTAGTTGTGGTTTTCTAGGTGAAATCAATAAATAATTGTATTATGACGTCTTCGAAAAGTACTTTTATTACCATTATTGATACTTATTCTTCAAGTAATTGTTTGATAATTGTTTACATTATTGAATAACGTATATTTTTTTGTTTATAGATTTTTTTGTAACAATATTAACATGTTTGGGGTTTTAAGTGTAAAATATTTAAATTTCTGGGTTGTCGGTCTCGAATTTCATGTTTCAGTATTTAAAACTTTTTTTTGATGTATAGAATAATCATACCTCAAAAATAGAAATCATAATAGTCTTTTCAAAATTGATGAGAAGGTTTTCCATTTTAGGCTGGCCACACTTTATATAGTTTGATTAAACAATATTTAAACAAGTGAAGAAAATATTTTGTAGATAGCCTTAGAAAAAAATATTTTCGATTAAAAACTATAATCTTGTCACACGTTGAAGAAATGAAACTAAATAAACAATAGAACGAATTAAAAGATTAAACTACAAAAATTATTGAAATACTACCAAAAATGCTATCTACGGATATCAGTAAAACTTTGCGCCATGTACACGTCTCAAGTGACTCTAGAAAGAATAAAATTCCATTTAATAAACAATTCAAATACCTAATTAAATTAAAATCACAAAAAATTTTGAAATCACGTAAAATACCATGTCGTATATTAAATTTATCCACCTTTTTCTATTTTCAATTGATACTTAGACAGAAACATTCTTCCAAATAATTCTCAATTTATTGACTGAAATTTGTTCAGATAAAATTTTTATACATACATAGTTATTTTCCAACTAATTTTAAGCTAATCTAAAAAATCATTTGGCAAGAAAAAAAATTTATAAGACTTGACCCAATTTTCGCAGCCTTATACCAAACATTGGGCCAAGTCTTATAAAATTTTTTTCTTGCCAAATGATTTTTTAGATCAGCTTAAAATTAGTTGGAAAATAACTATGTATATATAAAAATTTTATCTGAATTAATTTCAGTCAACAAATTGAGAATTATTTGGAAGAATGTTTCTTTATAAGTATCAATTGAAAATTGAAAAAGGTGGATAAATTTAATATACGACATGGTATTTTACGTGATTTCAAAATTTTTTGTGATTTTAATTTAATTAGGTATTTGAATTGTATATTAAATGGATTTTTATTCTTTCTAGAGTCATTTGAGACGTGTACATGGCGCAAAGTTTTACTGATATCCGTAGATAGCAGTTTTGGTAGTATTTATTATCAGGAGAAATTTGGTGTAAATAGGCATTTAAATGAAATGACTGCTGAATGCCAATCAAAACTGTATCAGTTAAAAAAGATTAACTGGACAATTTTTTTTGGTAAAGTTGTAGAGAAGGTTTGTGTGGTGCTCGCGCTAAAGTCATCGATTCCACAAAATGTTTAATATTTCAAGTTTGACATTTTATTTCAATATTTCTATATTATGGTTATAAGTTTACCAGAAAAGATGGGTTGTCTGATACTTCTAGACTAATCAGATACTCGTATTTAAAATGCAGAGATACGTCATCCAGATGATTAGTTTAAATCTCTCCCAAAGCCACAGTTGCTAAAAAGAGGAAAAAGGAGACACAAATTTGTAACTTTCATCGTAATTTATCGTCAGAGAAAGTCGGGAACTGATATATTAGTCGATGAATTTTCTGAATACAAAGGCTTCCTTAAGCAGAATATTAAAACAATATAGTTGCTGGTCTTCGATTACCCAAAAATAAATGAGTATTCAATTATTTTACTAATATATACTCGAAAGTATCTACTTTTTATTAAAATAAAGCCAACTAATGGAACGAAATTATTGAACTATGTCAACATGCAATCCAATATTGTAAATAAGTTACAGAATAAATGAGTAGTAATTTTTATTCCGATTGACATGTTGTACGTTAATTTATTTTAAAACACAAAGTATGTTAAAAATTATACAATTGATTATTGATGTTGATTAGGTATTTTAGTTTATAGTAATTAAAACTCTAGGTAGGTAACTAAGATTATGTTTAATTAACAAATATTTTAAATGTTTTAACACTTTTTCTATTTAAGGTACGATATGCTTTTCTTTTTAAAGATTTTTCTTCTTTTGTGAAATTTGAAAATTGTATGCGTACGAAAATTCTTCGTATCGGTCCTTAAGGTATGCACAAGTTCCTTTGGCGCATGCGTTATTTTTTTTTTATTAGATTAAATTAGATTTTAACGGGGTTACAATGCACTGAAACCTAAGGTTTACTGTTCCCGCCTCCCTATCAGAGCTGTTCTCGCTACTACTACAGCTCGCCTTCCAGTTCCAGGGTTCTAATGAACTGTAGTATTTGGAACGGCTTCAACGAGGTTATATCCTCACTCCTACAAGTTTCTTGTCCGAAGCATTTCTTGCGTTGGCTTGCACTGGCGAGGCATTCCCGAACTAGGTGATCCGGAGTTTCATCCTCCGCCCCACAGAATCTACACTCGCCAGTTTCTACTAGACCTATTCTCATTAGGTGCTTCCTAAGGCGGCAGTGTCCTGTAAGAAAGCCCGTGAGGAGATGTTCCAACCCGGAAGGCACCGCCAGAGTCCTTCTCTTTGGGTTTCCTCCTTCTTCCGAAACTCTTTCTTATAGGAGCATTTTCCTACACCACAGAAAGACTCCGGACCAATAAAGGGCGTTTGTGCTCCTTTCCTGGCAAGTGTATTGGCCTCTTCATTTCCTGTGGTTCCCGAGTGGCCAGGAACCCACACTAAAGAGACCCTGTTATTTTTGCCAGTCAATGACATGGGAGCTCAATGCTTTGATAGCTGCTTGACTATCAGAATGGATCGATATGTCACAATTCTGATACTTTCTTTCTAGGTTCATTTCCACGCATCTTCGCAAGTATTTCTGCCTGAAAGACGCTCGGGTAGGAACCTAACGATATTGAGTATCTAGTGCCAGACCCAGCTGCCTGTGGAGGTTTTTGAACCATCTAATGGTGTTTGCTTTGAGAGTTTGAGTGGTTCATTCTCTTTCACAGTCTCTCTCCGTATTTAGCATCGTTTTGAAATTTTTTTCGATACTTTCTTGATCATTTCGTCACTGGGAAGATTCGCTGATGAGATGTATTTTGTTACAGAGAACCGGGCTCTCTGATTTTTATTACTCTCATTGCCTGAACCTTCCTTAGATATTATGAGAATTGCCTCTTGGGCAGATCTTTCTATCACCAGATGTAGAGGTGTGAGATCTGTAATTATCTCAAGCGCCCTAGTTAGACACGTTCTCATAGCTCCAGTGATGCACACACAGGCAAGCCTTTGAACTTTGTCGAGAGTCTTCCTCGTGCTGTACTGACTTGCTTTTGTATGCCAAACTATTGCCTCATACGTAATTGCTGGTCTCACAATCATCCATCGCAGTATTTTTGGGTAACAGCCCCACCTCTTAACAGCTAGATTTCTGCACGCCATCAAAACTCTTATTGCTTTACTATCAGTTATTTCAACATGCTTATTCCACAGAAGCTTACTGGCTAGGGTTATCCCTAGATATTTAACCTCTGATTTCCATTGTATGATTTCCCCGTTCTTTTTGGGGTAAATGGAATTACTATGGTCTTGTTTGGGTTAATGTTTAGCCCCACTGACAAGCACCATTGCTCAATGATTCTGAGGCCTTTTGTAATAAATCGAACTTGCCTCTGGCTATTAGTATTATGTCATCAGCATAGCCCATACATTCGAAGCCAAGCTCCGTTAGCCTGTAGAGCAACTCATCTACTACGAGGCTCCATAGGAGGGGAGATATCACTCCCCCTTGAGGTGTCCGCCGAGTTCTTCATCTGAGGTGTCACGTGTGTCTCAGCTATCCTCGTCAACAACTCATACATCCATAGTACAATGGTTTCATTTACTCTTCGCCTTCTTAGTGCTTCTTTGACAGACACATGAATTATGTTGTCAAAGGCCCCAGCTATATTCAGGAATGCGCACATTGCGATTTCTTTGTTGTTCAGAGTACTCTGGATGACTTCGGTCAGCTGCTACAGAGCCGTCTCAGTTGATCGACCCGCTCTGTAGGCATACTGACATTTATGAACTATTATATACTCCAGATTCTCTGTTCTTATGTAGTTATCCACTACTTTCTACATCGTTTTGAGTAGGAACGATGCTAGACAGATGGGTCTAAAAGATCGGGGATCAGTCCCATCTTTTTTCCCTATTTTTGGTATGAAGGTTACCCTTGCCCTTCTCCATTTTCCAGATATTAGACCCACTGCTAGACTGCTTCTTGTAATCTTCAGCAGGTGATGAATAATCTCCTCTATCCCTTGCTGCAGGAGTGCTGGAAATATTCCATCCACTCCTGGTGATTTATATAGTTGGAAGATACTTATTGCCCATTCCAACCGTTGTCTGGTTAATATTTTCTTAGCAATGTCCCAATCTTCTTTGCGGGATTTTTTGGTGTAATTCATTGCTATTTCAGTGCTTGTTGCTGGTTCACTACCCGGAAAGTGAGTTCTAAGAAGAAAAATCGATCGTTCCTCTTCACCTTCCTTATCTGATCCGTCTGGCTTTTTCAGCTACGTTGTGAGGTTAGTTCCCCCATTTGCCATGACCTTTCATAGTCTGGCCGCTGTGTGAGTGGAAGAGATCTTTTCGCAAAAGGCTTGAAAATTAAGCCTTTTGGCCATCCTAATCTCTTCATTGTACTGAGTAAGCTTCTAAGTGTACTTCTGCCAATTACCGTCACGTTTGGCCCTATTAAAGAGCCGACGGACCTCTTTTCTGAGGTTTGACAGGTTCTCATTCCACCAAGGAGCATCCTGTTCTGAACGAGAATTTGACAGTGGGCAACTGGATTGAAAAGCCTCCATTATTGCCTCACTGATCTGTTCGACTCTTTGTTCCAGGGCGTAGTGCGGGTGATTTACCCCATTAACTTCGACTTGTTCCAAATTGTCCTTCAGATTGGACTTGTAAAGAGACCAATCAGTATTACTAGGATTTCGGATTGTAGGAATCGAAGTGGTTTTTCCCTCTATTCTAAATTCGATGATCCTATAGTCGGAAAGTTATGGCTCGCTCATCACCCTCCAATCTTTCACATTTTCCCTAGTAGCAACATTAACAATTGTTACGTCCAGGACCTCTTCTCTTGCTCTCGTGATAAAGGTGGGGTTGTAACCACATATAAGGTATCAAGGTTATTTGCTAAGAGATGTTCTAATAAACACTCACCTTTTGCGTTGTTATTAGTGCTTCCCCACACGGTAATGTGTGCGTTGGCATCACAACCAATTATACTTGGCAGCCGTCTGCTATTGCAGTGCCTCACTAGCTCTTATACTTCTTCTGGCGGTGTCATCGGCCCGTCTCCAGCGAAGTAGGCAGAGGCAATGACGATGTCTCGGTCGATACCCCCAATGTTGAGATGAAGCATGATTCGAACAAGGTCCCGTGACACGTATTCTGAAACACAAATATATTTTATGTTATTTCTTATGATTACACAGGCACGCGGAGATACTTGCCTTTGATCATAAATCAATTTGGAATCGTTGGATGCCAAACCTTTGATTTGGCCTTCTTTGTTGATCCATGGTTCTTGGATCAGTACAATATCCAATTGTAGTCTAGCGAACAACCTTGAAATCACGGCTGCAGCTCCCTTCGCGTGATGCAGGTTAATCTGAGCTACATTCATGAACGTGAAGGTGAATTATTATGGATGAAAGAGGCCGAGTTACTAAGTCTCTATTCACCCCCCTCCTTTGTCTCTCCCTGACCCTCCTCGACCACCATGGCAATATCTTTCTCGGAGTTCGAGCAGGTTTCTTGATCTCGAGTCAGGCTCTCGACCCCCAGGCTGCTCCGCCCAGTTTTCCGGTATGTAGAGGCGATATCCGCATCCCCAGAGCCGGAAGTGATCTCGGGCTGACCCAAGGTCAAGCTTTCGCCTTTTTCCCCTTTTCCAGATGTGGAAGGTATCGCCATATCCTTTGGATCCTCCGCGGGGTTCTTTTTCTTTCCGAGCCCCGAGACAGGGATACACACAAAACGGAAGTGTAGCGCGTAACCTCCTGCCTTCAGAGCCTCCCCAGATTGGTGATCGATCCCAATTGTGAGGATAGTTTCCTGTCCCTGTTTTTTAGAGTTTAGGATCTTCCAAGCCCCAGTAGTGAGATTGGAGTTCTGAACCTCAACAAGCTGGAGGATCTTCTCCAATTTCATGTCGTGGCTTCTTGGGAAGAAGACCATTATGGTGACCGGCTTTGGGATGTCGTATCCACTTCGTGCCACCAATTCGGGTCCTTCCCAAGTGTTCAATTTCGGAGCTGGCCACATGAGCCAATCTGCTGATGCTTGTGACCCACAGTCCATCAGTATCATTCCACAACGGAAATGGATACCCGAGAAGTGGTTTCCCTTCTTTTGCTCTGGCACAGCTGTTCCACCAGAGGGTCTTCCAGAGTGGAGAGCTGCTCTGCTTTCAGGATGACTCTAGGATAATCCTTGGGCTTTAATACCACCCTAAAAGCCTTCTCTGTTTTGACAGCTGCTGCGTAACCAGTGGCTTGCCCGGTTACCGTTGCAGCTGCTTTTGGTTTCTTGCTTAGAGGTTGTTGCGGAGGAGTAATATTCTCCGGGGCTCTTTTAAGCTTTGTCTTTCCCGTTGGTGGTTCCTTCGGGGGGGGGGGGGGTTGTGCGTTGAATAGCCTGCTTCCTAGCCTCTTCAGGGGATCTTCACTGATTAGGGAGTCGCAGGTATTTTCGCACCCCTACTCCACTGAGGCTATTTCAGTGGCTCGTCTATACCGCCCGGATCACCCAGTTTTGGGAGGTCGAACTGCATACGACCTTTGTGCCGTTTGGCCTTTTTTCCCTCTGTGAGGTGCCCGGATGAAGAGGTGGAGGTTTTCTCCACTACTTTTCAGGTGGAAGTTTTACATTCTCTGTCCATAAATGGTCCCAGGAGAAGCTAGGGTCATTACGGTCAACCGCCGCAGAGCCCCGCATGCAGAGGTAAGGGGTTCAATACAATGGAGTTCCCCCCGGTGCTCCAAGGTCGAAACCGGTAAGACTATTCTTCTATATAGCCACGCATTATTCGGCCTGGTTTCCCACCTTGACTTTAGGCTTTTAATGAGGTTGTCTCCTCTTGGTCCGGGCATTAAAGCCAAGACCCCCCCCCCATCCTACTGGCCCGCGAGACTTGACCACAGACAGCCAGGAAACATTCGTATAACAGGTGATTTCGAGGTAAGCTCCACATCAATAAATATCCCGACGAACTACGTACATATCTATAGATGTGGACCCGGTATTTTTTTTGATAGACATTTAGCTGTTATCCTTTTTATTTTTAAAGTCATGTTTATGATACTTCTGAAAATATTTATCCCTGAGTATAACTTGTTCTATCCATTGTTCTGTTGGCTTAGTTGGCCCTTCGAATTATAGACTTTGAAGCCATAAAGGGATACTGTTGGTATGTAATCTTCCTGTCTTATCTTTTTCATGTGCAAATTGACCAAGATGCGAATATTCATTTTTGTGTTTTTTACTAAATATCCAGATATATAAGCTAAACCGTCCTTTTCTGATTTTCCTTTGAATTGGAAATTATTTTTAGATGATGTACTATCATCCTCTAATATTGCCTTTTCAAGTAATTCAGTTTTATTTTGAACGGTGATACATAGACTGATGAAATCTGGACCGTGAACAGGGACTATGAACATTACTGATGGAGAACACTTACCTCTAATCGGTGGGAATAAATAATACCCTAGGTTATATCAAAATCACTGGGACATATATTTTAGGCAATAAATAACGATGTTCTTGACCATGTACAACTTACACGATATACTACATACTAACATGAAATATGACTAACTATAATTAATTCTACTCGTAAGGAATTCCTATATATATTAAAAATAAACACACACAGCGTTCGTTGGTCTGACTTTGACCTTACGATACTAATTTGTTTGTACATTTAAAAACATGCTATTATTTATATTATATTTAAAAAGAGTCGTGATTTCATACTTATGAGTAACCTTCCTATAATTATTAGTGACCTTCTGGTTCAATGGCCGCCGATAATAATTCCTATTACTATTAGTGTCTTTGTGGTTTCTCACATGGATTATCTTCCAGAATTTGAAGAATTAACGGTTAAATTGAGTTTTCTAACATTTCGAGATATACTTTACCGGTTGAATTAGAGTTCAAAAAAAGATGCCCGACTATGTGGTTTCCCAAAATACCTCCCCAGACATTTACTTTTAATGGGAACTGTACTTGTTTATCACTGAACATGTAAGGATTTATGTCACTCCTATACCTCACATTTTGAGTATTAACATTTCCATTACGGAATAAAGTAATTTCGTCGTCACTAAAACAAATTGTCCTTACATAGTCTGCCTGTTGGAGAATTTTAGTGAACATATTTAACAGAATTGCAGCCTTCGGTCGGGGTCGTCATATGAAAGTTGATGCAACATTTTTAATTTGTATGGATAAAATTTGTTTTTGGTCAACACCCTGTGTACTGTCCTATGACTGACTCCACATATAGACGCTACATGGGCGGCGGAAGAAGAAGGGTTTAGTACAATTTCTGCAACTATATCAATTTGTTTATCAATACCAATATTTGGCCGACTCGATCGCTTGGCATCATGAACACTACCTGTTTGCTGAAACTTATGAAAAAGTTCCCTCAAATAAGTCCTCAATATACGGCGATCGGGTTATCTCTCATTAAAAATGCGTCGCGCTGCATGAAATTTATTTCCACTTTCAACAATAATTAACATAGTTGTTACTTTGTCAGCTAGAGCACGTACCATTTTGTTCATGTATATACTTAAACGCCTTGTTAAACAATCATTAGGCCAAACAATAAAGATATTATCGCATGTAAGACCGTCAATTAAAAAACTTTTTTGACAATTTACCATAAGCGAAACTCAAATTTTAGTGTTTATTTATTTTAACCATCAAAAACATCGTAAATCCAAAAAAATTGGTATTATTGAATAGGTATTCTGCATACCTTTCAAACGGGGCGTCATTTAATATTATTGGTTTCAGTGGCCTGGTGACGTCACCAATGCCTATTCGTCACCGGCTACCACTAGTAGAGAAGCTCACAGTAGGAAATTTTCACGCTCCTAATTTCATCAGTCTAAACATGACCGTTCAAAAGAAAAGAAGGGGGAGGGAACTTTTGAGAAGCACTGTACATATATGTTTAAACACACTTGCTAATAAAAATTCATCATCATGCAACATTAGCGAATATTCCACATTTGAATGTTTGGACACTAACCCAGCATTCTTACCAAGAAGGATCATTCTGATTCTGTACAAAGTATTTAATGGTGAAGGATGATTATGTCAACCTCCCCGAGTCCTCAACTAAAACAAAATATTTAAATTGTTTATTGCTTTCTTTGAAAAGTATTTATCAGACTTATCTCGTAAGACTATCTATATGGTTAAGAATGCGATGTTCTTAAGTAACAATGTCAAAAGACAATACGAAAATGCTTTTATGATTACAAACCCGAGAGAAAAAGATTTCCAAATAGTCTTGGTTCAGTCGGTGTGTTAAGATATATCTTGTTCTAAATTCCTTTTTTATGGAGGCATATAAGGCTTGTAAAAAGATTTTGTGGAAAGTTGAAAAAATTGTAATTTCTTCTTGCCATTGCATGTCATTCCAACTATAGTATAAGCCATCTTTTCCAAAATCTCTTATTGAAATTCTAAGTTTGTCCAATAAGGCTTCTTTGAAGTGATTAATGCTGATGGGGAGTACGAGATCGATATATCAATCCAGTTATTGACCAACTCAAAGAAATCAGCCACCACAGTAATATTTTTTTTGTCGACTCCTGGTAGGTACAATTTTAGAGCAGTTGCAGTTGTGTTTGAAAATAATTGTGCTGCAAGTTTCAAATCTTGTTTTTACATTAATATGTAAATGTGACAGTTTGAAACATGAAATAATTTTTGTTCTGGTACTGTCAATTAAATCTTTATCACAGTCTTTCCTAATTTTTATGTCACCACTTAATGTAAAGCCAGTATCTAAAAACCAATTACTCATCAGCTTTAGTATGTAGGAAGGATCAGCAAAAAAATTGACAAATTTTCTTGTGACGGGGTGGACTGAGAAAGTTTTATTCAATGTTATCCCCATTTGCTTCCATAACCCTTGATTTCCACCACCACAGTCAGAAGTACAAGCAATCACCTCATATTCTATTTCACGTAATCGAGTAATTACATTCTCTAGTAACTTCTTTGTCACTTTTTGGTCAAAACCTATGGAAATTGGTTGTTTCCAGTTCTGAATTAATCCACGTGCCATTATGACTTGCATATATTGGTGGGGTCAGACAATTTCATCATCCTTTTTGCTATATTTATACAAGAAGGATACTTTTACTCCATCAAAACATAATACTGCTACCTTAAAAGGATTACTTTTTGTTTTACCACCTGTTTCCATAATTCGTAAAACATCATCTAAACTCCATTCCTTAAATTAATATTTGCAGCCCACTGTTGCAATGTGGATACTCCAGGCAATGTATAATGCAAGGTTTGTCTTAAATATATATCTGAAATTAACTGTCTCGACCCTTACTTCGTGGAATATGCTAATTTTAGAATTTTAGAATTTTCAATAACTTTTATTATATTGCGGAATTAACTAGGACCGTGGGTTTCATTTAACAACACAAATATATGTCTGCTCGTTTACTGAATTATCTCAAAGTCAAAGCTTTAGAGAGTTTATCCTGTGTCCAGCGTGCTTTGGACTTCTTTTTTAATGCAATATCAATTTGATTTGGTGACCAAACATCTTTCAATTCCACTTTTATTATTTCTTCTAGCTGACTGTTTTTGTCATATTTATGTTCATTTATCTACTCTTCTAAATTTAATTTGAGTTTAAAATGTCCTCATTACTTTCATAGTAAACAATTTTCTTTTTCAGTTCCTTATTTTCTTGCCTTAATAATGCAAATAACGTTTTCATTATCTGTATCCTTTTTTGTGGATGGAAGATTATAGATGTCCATAAGAATATCATTGGAACCAATACTGGGTGTACTACATGGTTCTACCAATTTTGATTCCACAAAATCTTTCAAAATATCGTTGTTTCCTTTTCGAATTATCCGATAAGCTCTCTCAGACACTGTTCTCTCATTACCACCCAAAGGTGAAAATAATGATGCGATGGCTAAACAAAAGTAACAGTTTGTATTACTTTTCCGCCCAACCTATCTAATATGCGAGAAAAGTATTGGTTTACCCACAAAAAAGTTGGAATTATGAATAAAATTTTTGAGTTATTTTTACGTCTTTCATCAAGAACAACACACACATGTATTTATTGTAACTTTGTGTTGGTGAACAAACCTTAAGCACCTCTATGTAAACACACACACACACACACCTTAATGTTTTTACTATATTACTTAAAAAGCTAACTTCAGTTTTCACAAATATGTCCTCTCTCAGCAACAAATTAACTTCAAAAATGAGAATAAGACACAAAAATAATGTAAACAAAGAAACAACAGTGTTCAAACAAAGGCTTCTTTCATCTCGATGATGTATCAATCCCTGTCCTCCGCTTCCGTTGTAGTCTTAACAGACAACCTATCGTTTTTAGTTACCTTGGTTATAAGCAATGTTTGACCATATCATTATTTTAGAATTTTCTTGAAATTAACTTTAAAAAAATGAAAGTAATAATGAAATACTATAGTTTGTAGAACCATGAACTCGCAGCATTCCACAATTATAGGGTTTCAGATCACCTAATCGCACGTTGCTAATAAATTCGTTTCCTATGGCAAGAGTTTCAGAGGCAGTGAGGGTTTACTAGTTCCGGTCGCCTACTGAAACACAAACTGTACTCTCAGGGTAAAAACAAATATAAAAGAGAAGGAATAAACTAAAAAGAGAGTAGGTTCTTTCGAAACTGATAATGTGAATGGAGATAACAAAGCAAGTTCTCAGGGATCTGTTATCAGAAAGAAGTTAGATGAACTAAAGAAAAAAAACGAAGAGAGAAGAAATAAGATAAAGATAAAATGAAATTTAATTAAGGACGCCACTAACTTTTGTTCCTAAACAAAATTAGAAAAAAAATCATTCACATAAATCAGCCAACTCTTAACTGCTGTTATCTGCTAGTTTTAATAAATGTTCACAAAAAAAATGTGCTGAAGGCAACTTTTCAGGTATTACCTGTATAATAAATAAAACTGGATCAAAATATGTATAAATATAATGAAAGTAAAATAAACGAGTTATAAAATTTTATAAAAAGTGGTTAGTAGGTGTCAGTATGAGTGAACAAAAAAAAATTTTGACCTTAAACGAACAGATAAAAATTATAGTGGTGAAGCCATACAAAATAAAATTACTTAACATAAGACTTGTTGTTCGAAGGTTGTATTCCGGAAAATCTTCTTTAATTTATAATTGTCTGAACTCTATACAGGTGAACAGCTGCGTCCTCGATAATCTCTTACAGTACTACCATTACTTGTAATGCCATGCTATTTGGAGTTAATACAATAGCACCCTTATTATGTCAGGTACTTAGGTAGAATTTACTCACAAAAGTAGATTATTCCTGGAGTTTCCGCTACAATAACACCAAGTGTGTTACAAAAAGACTTCACAATATAAAACGTATTCAGATATCTGTCCAGATAGATACATAAAACTTTACTTATACTTTTATTTTTTTAACAATTATACATACTAGCTTAAAGATTCGTACTGGACAAAAACCTATCAGTTCTAGTAAATTATGAACAGGAAAAAAAATGTGAAACATACCAGTAATCCCACGAATTTGTTCTTAGAGAACAAGTTTTATATTGGATCAAACTTTTATCAGAATTTCTGCGTCAACTAACCTCTCGAAAGATGTATCGTATAGTGGCGCATTCCGAATTCCTATTAAGGATTTTTTTGGAATGAGTTAACCTTGACGTTAATTACACCAACACTCAATTAGTTGAATTTAAAATATAGACTAGGAAGACGTGTGGTCTATTCCACCAATAAATTTAACATTCGTAGCAAAATTATTTATTTAAATCAATATTCGAAATGTTGACTGCTAAGTTAACGTTTCACTACTTAGGTGACATATAGAGAAAATCCTTCTAAATATAGCTGGCCCTGGGAAAATCAAGTACTCAGGGCAGACCCAAACTGTTGAATTCACAAAACTTATTAAAAACTTCATATTTGTGCTTCAGCGAATATATCAATGATTGTCTTGTATATTTATCCATGAAAGTCAAGACATGATTAGCTCCTCCCCATGAAGAAGAATATATGAGTCCACTTAAATCATAGTCAACAATCTCCAGCCTCTATGTGGCTCGTGTATCCACATTGATAAATGTTAACCTAGCTTGTTTGCGTTGATGTAAGAAACAGTCAGTTCAGTGTCAGAACATCCAAATGCCACACAATCAGACAATTCATGTATGAGTTCCATGGATTTCTTGCAAAATAATTTTAATGGATATCTCTTTTTCACTGCTTTGTTTCATGTGTTCGAATTTATCTTGCTTACAGCTATGACAGTTAACCAATAATTACGCAATATAATCACTTATATATTATCCTTGATTTAAGATTTGTGAGTACCCTAAAATATTTTTGTTTGTAGGTTATTAGTAATACAATATATCCCAGGCCGACATTCCAGTCTAATCCATTGGAAAATTTGAAAAATGAGAACAATAAATGGCCGCAATGTTTCATCTACTCCAAGAATGATAACTTAATTCCGTACAAAGTAAGAGTTACTATTATTGTAATAATTTTCAGTGATATTTTGTAGTGTACATTTGAATCAAATCAAAATTCAATTATATTAGTTACTGGAATGTTTTGCAAACGTTCACTCTGAAACGTTTGAATTAAATAGACTTTCTCAATGTATTATAGCTGAACGTTCTAGGAGAGTTTCGTCAAATATTCACATTTCTTCTTTGTACCAAACAAAAAGTGAATCATATTGAATTATATCTAGGTTATTTTAATTAGGGGTTTATGTCCGCCATTATTCAGTCATAGTCATAATCAGGCAGGAAACTGCCGGCTTTTGACAATAAAAAAGCACTCGTCTTTCGTTTGTCTGCAAAATGGTGTTAGATGTTGGCTTTTTTAGTCATCTTATTGTGATTGTGCTATTTTAAACCTTTGTTAGTGAACTGTTTCATATTTGAATGTCCGTAGTTTATTTTTATATAACATAATGGATTCTCACCTCAATTCGGAGTATTCCTGATGATGAGGACAATCATCCTCGAAAGCTTGAAAATTTTCCGTTAAGAGTACACTTTTCCGTTTTCTTCTTGCTGCTTTCCCCAATATTCACCAGTTTTATTCCTAACAGTCAGCAAAGACTATCTTCCTTATATATATATATGTATATATATATATATATATATATATATATATATATATATATATATATATATATATATATATATATAGGAAACGAAAGGTAAATATTGGGTAATCGGTCTGTATAAAAAGTTAAACTCTTTTGTTCAACGTGCCTCTATATTTCGTTGTACTTCACAACTTCCTCAGGAGGTTATTGCTATAAACATTAATTAATGAAACAAGAGTACAATAAATGAAATAAAATTACTTACAACGTGAGCCATTAAAATACATTAAAACACATGATGTGGAGTCAACCAGTTAAAACAGAAAAAATAAGGACGAACACATTGGCTATTACTAGTATACTAAGTAAATAACATCAAATAATCTTTTTAAAACTTGTCATACTAAAAATACATTCTTTATAAGCGAGAACAAAAAGTAAGTTGGAATTATCAACTAATTACAAACATTAGAAAGTTAAAAGTGAAAACAATATAGTCCAGTAAAATTATTAACACTACCACAGTTAAAAACATACTTATCAATATTTCAGAATATTGCAGTAGATCACACTTAGTTGGTCAATGTCTGATCTAAAATTGATCGAATTCTCACAGCTATTAACATGAACCATCTCCAGAAATAGTCGACGTCTGTAATTACTTTCAAACTCAAGGATTTTTACCCTATCATAATCAAAAGTATGGCTCATATTTTTGACATGTGATGCCAAAGCACATGAATTTTTCCCTATACGGCAGTCACTCCTGTGTTGTAGTAACCTTTGTTTCAGACTCTGTGAAGTCTGACTTATGTAACAACCCTGACATGTTGAACAGGGAACACAGTAAACTACATCACTATTGCGTAATAATTCGTGTTTATCTTTCACTTTAGAGAAAAGTGATTGGATCGTAGTGACATTATATTTCGATATCTTTAAGTTCATAAATGTTTTGAAATGTGAGACAACCTTATTAGTAAGAGGTGGAATGTAAGGCAACTTTTTATATTTGAATGGAACAACCGCCCCATTATCAATAGGACCATCATAAAAGTTAGAACTGTAAATTAACTTATTTAATAAACGTGTAGGATAACCGTTGTTTTTAAAAATCCAAAAAAGTTTTTTCAAATTATCGTGTAAAAATCTTGTATCGCTAATATGCAACACTCGGTTTTTTAAATTAATAACTGTATTGAATTTCTGCTTCATAGGATGATTCGAGAAATAGTTGATATATCTACCAGACGCAGTCGGCTTTTGATACCAATCAAGAATGAGTTTATTATCATTTGATCTAATAACTCTGGACTATATTGTTTTTACTTTTAACTTTCTAATGTTTGTAATTAGTTGATAATTCCAACTTACTTTTTGTTCTCGCTTATAAAGAATGTATTTTTAGTATGACAAGTTTTAAAAAGATTATTTGATGTTATTTACTTAGTATACTAGTAATAGCCAATGTGTTCGTCCTTATTTTTTCTGTTTTAACTGGTTGACTCCACATCATGTGTTTTAATGTATTTTAATGGCTCACGTTGTAAGTAATTTTATTTCATTTATTGTACTCTTGTTTCATTAATTAATGTTTATAGCAATAACCTCCTGAGGAAGTTGTGAAGTACAACGAAATATAGAGGCACGTTGAACAAAAGAGTTTAACTTTTTATACAGACCGATTACCCAATATTTACCTTTCGTTTCCTTTAACATAGTACGGTCATTATCTCAACTTAATTAATTATATATATATATATATATATATATATATATATATATATATATATATATATATATATATATATATATATATATATATATATATACTACATGAACCGACTGAAGAACCGAAAAAAGCCAAAATCAATAGATATCAAAACATTTAGACTGCGTTAGCATCAGAAACGATTACAGCGCCTTCATCGATAAATTTAATCTCAAATCCTCCATTATAAACACTGTAATCAAAATACTTCCAAATATATGACGTTTCATGTAGTAATTATTTCTTTGCTCGATTGGTTTAGAATAACTTCTTCGTCATTGCATATTGTTAAGTTTGTAATAGCAATATTTACATCCAACATCTAGACAATGATAATTCAGAAACACCTAATAAGACAATTCAGTTTTCACAGCATCAAACGTTGAAGATCTTCCTTCGCGATGTTTAAACCACTTTTCTAACTAACAAGACTAGTTGACGTGATAGCTTCCAGTCGCCAGAAAGCAATGTATACTTGTTGTTCGCTGATGAAAGTGGAGATAGCGCCAGTTAGCGTTTTCTGGTAAATGGAGACTTCCACGAACCAAATAGCGGCGCTAAGTGGTGTTGTCTTCAGTTCGCATTAGAGACTCCGAGCGAGAGAACATTATGTTTTTCTCCTTGCAATCGCGAACCATCAGAGATGTCTGTATCGACAAAATGGTCGATCGACGTCACGTTTTTCGAAGGGGGTGTAATTCAATATTCGTCGTGGCATCACTAGCCAGGAAAGTAGGTGTGTTCTCCTTCGAGTAACGGTCAGACTGTTATTTCGAAATTATTATTTTCGAAATAAACAGAGGTGATATAGCAGGAGTCATCTATACGATAATGGATGCTATCAAAAATGTAATTTTTACTGCGGCATCGAGTACCTACGTTAGTACGTATCTCATTAGACTATCTACTTTGGCAAATTACGCTTCTGGTCCTTTAGAATCAATTTTCTGAATTACAAGAAACTCAATATTATAGTAATCTGTATGAAATTATCATTTGTAGTTTGTTCTAGATAAATAATTTCGTTTAATTATTTCAGGATATTGAATATTTTGCTAATTTTAGAAGAAATCTTGGTGTGGACGTTACTAGCGTTTGCTACGAGAAGAGCCTACACGTGAAACATTTGGCAGAAAATAGGAATAGCTATATGAAGACAGTTTACAACTTCATTAACAAATGCTTAAATGGAACTAACTAAAATGAATTGAATTTGTTCGAGAAAGAAAAGAACTATAAATTATTCATTATATGAATAAAGGTATTAACGTACTAGGGAAGTACTATAACAAATTTCACATACGCTAAAAAACTTCTACATATATCTTATTGTACGGAGAATGTAGTGTAATTTAATTTCGAATGATCGTAGAGAGCCATATTGTTTTTAGTTATCAGCGTTGAAATTAACTTGCTTCAATTTAATATGTTTACGTTTTCGTCAAATGCAATGAGTCATAAATGAAAAATGACGTAACCCACGTATAATGGCTGGATATGATTAATTTTCTGGAGTTCTAATACCATAAACTAAATAGTTTAACCGATAAAAATTACCGCAATTTTGAAAATCCGTGAATTTAGGATAAATCAAAATTACTAGAAATCTCCAACAAATACAATTATGTGAATTTTTAAATATTTACTTTATAGTTTTTGAAGTTGTTAATATAAAATTTCTGAAGATATAAAGTTGCTATAATTAATCTGAAATTAGCTGACATTCCAAAATTGTAAAATAATACAAAAGTATCAATTTTGAATATGAAATAATCCATAAAACCTTTTTATAAATAATGATGAATTTTATAAAATTATAAATTTTTGTAACAACGATTATCATGTAAATTAATAGACTAGAACGTTATAATTTTCGATCTCGACCATGAATAAACGGTTTTACAGATGAAAACTAACTTTTCCGCATCTGTGAGATGCCCTGAACAATATTCTATCATAAAATTGTCACTTGTATACACTTCGGGAAATGTATCGTGCTAACAAACCGAAATTTCAGCCAAAATAACCAAAAATGTTGTATATCTGGATTTATAGTACCCCCTGTACTCGCTCTAGTCATCTAAAAATCAATAGGGTACATCTGCGAGACACCTTGAAAAATATCCAATTATAAAATTGGTCACTTGTATACACTCCGGAGGCTGTATCGTGCTAACAACCCGAAATTTCTCCAAAAAAGACGAAAAATGTTGCACTTCAGGTACCATAGCACCCGTTGTACTAGCTTTGGTGAGCTAAAAAGCAATAAGGTTCATCTATAATACGTTATGAACAATATTCAATCATAAAATTGGTCACTTGTATACACTCTTGAGGCTGTATCGTGGTAGCAAACTGAAAATTCTCCAAAAATGACAAAAATTTGGTACTTCAAGTACGATAGCACTCGTTGTACTGATTTTAGTGAGCTAAATATCAATAGAGCTCAACTTTGAGTCGCCCTCTGAATAATATCCAACCATAGAATTGGTAACTTGTGTATACTCCGGAGGATGTATCGTGCTAACAAACTGAAATTTCTCCTAAAATGTCAAAAATGTTGTACTTAAAGTACTATAGCACCTGTTGTAGGGGGTTTAATAAGCTGAAAATCAAAAGGGTTCATCTGTGAGATATCCTGAATAAGGGTTAATCATAAAATTGCTGACTTGTTGCACCCCGGAGGCTGTATCGTGTTAAAAAACTGAAATTTCTCCAAAAATGACAAAAATGTCGTACTTAAAGTACTATAGCACCTGTTGTAGGGGGTTTAATAAGCTGAAAATCAAAAGGGTTCATCTGTGAGATATCCTGAATAAGGGTTAATCATAAAATTGCTGACTTGTTGCACCCCGGAGGCTGTATCGTGTTAAAAAACTGAAATTTCTCCAAAAATGACGAAAATGTCGTACTTAAAGTACTATAGCACCTGTTGTAGGGGGTTTAATAAGCTGAAAATCAAAAGGGTTCATCTGTGAGATATCCTGAATAAGGGTTAATCATAAAATTGCTGACTTGTTGCACCCCGGAGGCTGTATCGTGTTAAAAAACTGAAATTTCTCCAAAAATGACGAAAATGTCGTACTTAAAGTACCATAGCATCCGTTGTACTGGCTGTTGTGAGCTGAAAATCAATAGAATTCATCTGTGATATGTCCTGAACAATATTCAATCATGAAATTGGTAATTTGTTGTACTCCGGAGGCTGTATCGTGCTAACAAGACATGTAACGAAAATTGGCCGACGACAACGACGACGACGACGACGACGACGACATACACACAGGATTTTTTTTCTGAAAACCATTTTTTCGTGTTGTCCTTGATGAAAAACGTAAAAATAACTCAAATTTTTTCTTCAAAATTTCAACTTTTTGTGGGTAAACCAATACTTTTCTCGCATATTAGATAGGTTGGGCGGAAAAGTAATATCATTAGAGGAACGTTGAAGCAGTCCTTTATAATGCAAATGTACCGTAAGCCACTTTTTTACAACCAAGCAGATCCACAGCATCGTAACTGGTCCTAATAACTTATCGTTTTTCTCCATCCCCATTCTTTTGTGAACAACTACACTAGTAAATACATTCTTTTTATATGTTCCAAACTAACATTCAATTCACATTCCCATGCTAATTCTCATCCCTGTTGGTTTAATAATTGGATTTCATTGTGAATTAAAGTGTTTTTTATATTTCAAATTTTAATTTTCCCCCTAACCTATCTAATATGCGAGAAAAGTATTGGTGTACCCCCAAAAAAGTTGGAAATTTGAAATTTTTTTTGAGTTATTTTCACGTTTTCCATCAACAACAACCCAAAAAAACGGTTTTTAGAAAAAAAATCCTGTGTGTATATCGTCGTCGTTGTCGTCGGCCACTTTTCGTTACATGTTTTGTTGGCACGATACAGCCTCCGGAGCACAACAAGTCACACATTTTATGATTGAATAGTGTTATGGATATGTCACAGATGAACCCTATTGATTTTCAGCTCGCCAGAGCCAGCACCACGGGTGCTATGGTACTAGAAGTACAACATTCTAGTAATTTTTTGAGAAATTTCAGTTTCTTAGCATGATACAGCCTCCGGAGTTTATCAAGTCACCAATTTTATGATTGAATATTACTCAGAACATTTCACAGATGGACCTCATTGAATTTCAGCTCACGAGAGCCAGTACAACAGATGCTATAGTACTTTAAGTACGTTATTCTTGTCATTTTTGAAGAAATTTAAGTTTGATAGCACGATACAGCCTCCAGAGTATATAAAAGTGACCAATTTTATGATTGAATATTATTCAGAGCGTTTCAAAGATGAATCCTATTGACATTCATCTCACTAAAGCCAGTACAACGGGATCTATGGTATTTGAAATACCAAATTTTGGTCATTTTTGGAGAATTTTCAGTTTGTTAGCAAGATACAGCCTCCAGAGTGTATACAAGTGAGCAATTTTATGATTGAATATTGTTCAAGGTGTCTCACAGATGTATCCAATTGATTTTCAGCTGACTAGAGCGAGTACAGCGGGTCCTATAAATCCAGATATATTACATTTTTTGTTATTTTTGGACAAATTTCGGTTTGCTAGCACGATACATCCCCTGAAGTGTATACAAGTCACAATTCTATGATAGAGTATTATTCAGGGCCACAGATGCGGAAAAGTTAGTTTTAATCTTTAAAACCGTTTATTTTCTATAAAGTTACATTGTTTTGTATTAGGGATCAATAGAGTCAGTGCTCATTGATTTACTAGCCATACCGTCTCCTCCAACAACGGCAACTATTCCGTTCTAAACTGAATACACTAAAAGCTAAAAGCAAAAATCCCATGCAATTAAACCCGAAATTTTTGCCAGTGACAATCTCATTAATAACGTGCATCAATAACAATAATAGTGTGTGTCAAAAAACCAATAGTATCGGTTAAAACGTCAAAATTTATAAGTATATAAAAAAACAATCAAAACTTTCCATCGAGGAAAAAGTTATATCGAGCAATAAAAGTGACGTGAAAGCGGTAAACGTGGGCAATCAGTCCACATAGTTGACAATTTAAATTCAATGAGTTACTCTGATGAAATAAATAGGATTAAAAACAAAACGCGTGAACTTTAAAAACAAAAATAAAAATTATTTACAGTTAATCTATATTGACGACGAGACCCTTATAGTAGATAATATAGATAAAAAGGGTCTAGGAATCAATCAAAACGAAAACTGTATAGGATTAGACCGTGATAAAAAGTGTATAGGAAAAAATGAAAAATTCACTTGAAAGCGACGGATCTTTCAATCAGGAAGTATCCATACCGGTGTGCCGTGGATACGTAAACCAAAATAGTTCCACACCAATAAAAACAAAAATAAATATGATAAACATAGAAAAAATGGAAGAAGATACTATAGGACCAAACATCAACCTGAATACAACAGACGACGAGGAAAACACTCAAACACAAATTAGGAATAACCCATCAACAACAACGGTCGAGGCAATGATTCATAAGCCAGCAAACATGTCGTGGGCCCATGAAATCGACGAAGAAGAGAAAATGGTTAAAGATAAATTCATCTCACAATATGAGGCAATGAATAAAGGAAAGCAAATAAACGCTAGGCAATTGCAATCAACAATAAATGCCCCTAAAATCCAAAATATAAACCAAATTATAATAGAGCCATCAGAAGTAATAGATTCCATTTCTCCGGGATTTGAAACAACATGTACCTTGCAAACAAAATTTCGGTAAGATAATCGAATTAAAATTTATTGAAACAAAATACTAATTATTAAGAAGAATTAAAATTAAAATCTAGAATTTGAAAATTTCAACATATATCTTGCAAACAAAATTTCGGTAAGAGAGAGAGAAAGCTAACCTTTTTAAACGAAATTATAAGAATATTAAAAAATATTTTATAAAATTCACAAGAAAAAGTGTTCGATTGTAGATTTATAAATTTTATTCTACGTGAGTAAAAACGAGATCAACCAAGAAGGAATTGTATTTAAAATTTCATTTGAAAAGTTGTATACATCATATTCAAACTAAAAAAGAAAATTGTTAAAATTGAGAGTGAAAAAAATATTCATTATCAAAATAATTATATTCTCTAAATTTATTCAATAAGGGCATGGTTAATAGGTGTAAACCTAATTGTACTGGACTATTTATTTAAAATTAACAGCCAGCAGATCTACACTGGAAGTAGATGTATCTTTAAAGAAGAAACAGTGCTTTGAAATATCATTTGTCACAATGCCGTAGATTAGTTTATTTCGAGTAATTATTATTATGAAAATTGAATTTTCTTCCACTTTATATTGAATTAAATGATTAACCTTGAACAAACATTTACTTTTCATGTTATCAATAGTTCCGTTTACTTAATTATATACTCCAATGTTAAGATATTGGTCGTTATACAGAGTGGAAAGTCTAACTAGACCAAATTCTGTAGTTTGATAAATGAAGGTTTAACGCAAAATACCTGAAACATGTCAATATTTATTTTCGATAGGGCATATTACAAAGAGATTTGTTTATCTTTTTAATTATCTGGGCGTTGCAGACACCCCCAACTTTTTTTTAAATGGAGGGGTAGATTGATTAATTTTTTATTTGAAAGTTTTTTCAATTGCAATTACAATTCTATTTTTTTTTGTTACATTTTATAAGCAATGTGTCGGAAAAAAATGAAATATGGAAATATTTACTGAAATTATTTTAATGTGTGTGTATATTTTTTCTCACTTGACAAGCCCAATAAAAAAACTGCTCGATAGTTCTTTGGTCAATTTGAACTGAATGTGATTGATTTGTTCGTACTTGTTTGCATTTCAACGTGTAAATTAAAAACGAAAAATGAGAAAATGCCCTTTTTAACCGAGACGCATCGTATCAAAATTTTAAGGATCATCGGATAAGGGAACAGAAGTAGAACACAGGCTGAAGTCGCTCGTTTGTTTACTGAAGTTCTTCCAGAATTACCTTCAATTAATCGAAGTACGATTAGCAAAATTGATACCGATATCGGTAGTTGAGCCACATAAGGGATAACTCGACGAAGAAGCCCAGTTGAACATATTGTTGGAAGTTGAAGAAAATCCTGTTATTTCAGCTAGGCAAATAGCCCGCATTCATGGTGTCAGTCACACAAGCGTTTTAAAAATTCTTAAAGGAGCCAATAAGCACGCATATAGAATGCAAAACTTGCAGGAGCTTAACGAAGATGATCCTGATCGTAGACTCGAATTTTGCGAACGAATTGTGGCTTCTATCGATGGTGGACAAATTGCTTTGGAATGGGTGCTGTTTTCTGATGAGGCTACGTTCACATTAGATGGGCAAGTCAATCGACAGAACTGCCGTTATTGGGATGACGAAAATTTCCATTGGATGAGTGAATGTCATACCCAAAGGCTTCAAAAAACAAACGTCTGGGCTGTAATTATTGGGGATCGCATATTAGGTCCTTTTTTTCAATGGAATCGTAACCGAAGAAACACACCTCAATATGCTCCAAGAAAAACTGATTCCTGCTTTAGAAAATTTATTCACCAATAATTTGGATTCCAACTTATTTGACCAACGAATGTGGTTTCAACAACATGGGGCACCACCACATTTTGCTCAAAATATACAGACCTATCTTAGCGATGTGTTTCCAAGTAGGTAGATTGGAAGAAGAGGCCCAATTGAGTAGCCAGCAAGATCACCCGATCTTACTCCATTAGATTTTTTTATGGGGATATCTAAAGAGCAAAGTTTATGCCACTAAACCTAACGACATCGCCGAGCTTTAACAAAGAATCAGGGACGAAATTAGGCAAGTAACGCCGGAAGGGTTACAAAATGTTATTTATAATGAATTAGGATATTGTCAGCAAAAAGGTGGAGAGCACTTTTAACATTTATTGCATTAAATTAATTTCAGTAAATATTTCCTTATTTCATTTTTTTCCGACACATTGCTTACAAAATGTGACAAAAAAATGGAATTGTATTGGCAATTGAAAAAGCTTTCAAATAAAAAATTATTCAACCCACCCTTCCATTTAAAAGAAGTTGGCGGTGACTGCAACCCTCCAGATAATTAAATAGATAAACAAATCTCTTTGTAATATGCCCCATCAAAAATAAAAATTGACGTGTTTCAGGAATTTTGCGATAAACCTTTATTTATCAAGTTACAGAATTTGTTCTAGTTAGACTTTCCACTCTGTATTGTCTTTCACTTATAAGCGAGATGAACTTCTAAAATGATTTCTGGATCATTTTGGAATCTGTACTTCATGATCTGTTACCGATTGCCACATTTTTGATCCTCACAAAAACCGTCAAATACATCTGATGATCTATTTTCTGAATTTAGAAGAATACCTAGTCCTGCATTCAATTTCATATGATTGGCTCAAGTAGATGTTATTTTTAATGAATTTACTTATCCCACCAATTTTTTCATTTTTAAATTTACATTAACAATTTTGATTCGGGTCGTTATGACTTGATCTGCTTTGGTTATTACCTACATTTAGAGGCGTGGATGAAATATGCCCAACTTCGCTACTCATCCCTTAGACAAAACATGTTCAGCGGTTGCCGATTCTCCAGTTTATTTTAAGTAGCAATCTCTTTTGTGTTCGACTAATCGTCTGTCAATGCTTTTTCTGTTTGTCTTATATGTATTTTCCAATTAGAACTAGTACAATGAGCCTTTATAATGTTTTCTGACTTAAATATTGCTCTTCTGGAAGGTTTTTCCAATTAATTGATAATACCTTTTACAAGCCGTACTTATAGTGCTCTTTGAATTTTTCACATTCAGTTTTGAAGCCCAAATAACAAAGTAAAGATAACAATCGAAAATTGTATTTGAGAATTATAGGTTCAATTAAAATTTATTTATATCTTATTGATAGAATTGTGCAAGAAACTAGTACCTACTAAATAATAAACTTCTGACTCAATCATTATGTATTCAGGACACTTTTTGTAACGAAATATATAACGAATCTAAACAATATAAGTATTTCCACTATTTTAGCATAATGGGGGATAATATTTTATGTCAATCAGTCATTACTGTGATGCCTATCATACTGATACATTAAACTTGTTTCTAAATGTTTGTTCAAGCTTACTACCACCTTATTTGTCAATAATACTGTGAACGCCAAGTGTGATTGACAATGAACATAGGAAAGGTTTGCCAAAATTACGCGTGATGATTTTAGACTTTTTTTTATATGAACTGTATCATGTTATATTGCTTCCCCAGTATATTATTTATGTAGTACCAAAGCGTGATGTATTCTATGTGAAATTTAGGAATTTGGAATCTAGTTTTTGTAAATAATCAAATCACCAAATTAATTCTAGTGACATTATTAATCACTGACTAGTGGTTTTATACTATTACAGATAACCAATGTCCTACACAAGTAGGAACAGTAGAATGATTTTAATAAACTTCGAAGTGTTTCTAAAAAAGCATATATGGATAAATATTACTAACACACTTTTCACTACCATTATACAATTTACCTTCGCAACTATTTTCAAATATTGGGCAGTAAATTTTGAATAAAGGGTAGCTAGCCTACCTGCTGAGAAGAGGAACTTTCGGATTGGAATCGCGTCATTTCGAGTTATAAAACGCACCTGCTATTATAAGCGGTTTCTTTAGGGCAAATAATGGAAGAGGTCTATGGCTCGAGTCAACCAACTCAGAGCATTTCAACTTCGACTAAATCGCCCATGCCTGAGTAGCAGCAGCTTCGATTAGTGCCTAAATTTAGAGATTGGCGAGGTTTATGTTCGGTTGCAAGGTTTTGTTGACTGGTGCCCAGGCTACGGTTTTCCTGCAGAAGTCGCTCATAATAACCGGCGATATGTCGAGTTTAAAACTCAAAATAACGCTGTCTCAATCCTCTTCTCAAATCAACTTTGCCCGCTGAAGCCTTTCCTTTTTATATCCTAACCTACTGTCTATTTAAATTCAGTACGACGATACCTACACGTTGACAAAAAAACATTATTCACTATGGAGCAACGTATTTTCACTCAGATTATTAATTCGAAAGATGCCATTTCATATTTCTTTCCAAATACTGATTGTGTAGGTTGTCATTTAAATAATTTATATATTCATGTTTGGCATATATAAATTCAATCAATCAATTA
Source organism: Galeruca laticollis (assembly GCA_963921935.1). NCBI lineage: Eukaryota > Metazoa > Arthropoda > Insecta > Coleoptera > Chrysomelidae > Galeruca > Galeruca laticollis. The sequence continues at coordinate 61,827,025 of OY998181.1, read as the reverse complement.
TCAGAAGTCGCACTTTATACTGCATTTCGTTCTACATAATTAGATGTCAGATGTCGAACTATAAGAGTGAACATTATCTACTTGATAGTAATTGTTTTTCACTCAGTAGATAGTCTGAAACTGCTCGACTATGCTAAAGCTATTGGAGACATATTAGGCCCTATAAGACGACTAGTGACACAAGCATAAATAATTTTAATCTCTAATTTGTGTCCTTTCATTCCTCATAACTTAATTCGAACAACTCTAGAAGACCGTGGCTTACAATTTACTTCGCAAATATCTTTTATCAAAGCTGGAATCACAGATGATGAATACTGCCATATTCTTTAGAAAATAAGTCTATATTGTTCCTCCTTCTGACACCTATCAACTACAAACTTCAGTATGGTGATAATTCTAAGGGAACATTTTTGTCCAGTGATAAAAGGGAATGTTTGATTTGTAGGCAGTCCAGCCAGTGTTTGTCCAAATACTCAGTCAACACCTATTCAATAATCAGTTCCTTCCTCTGATACAACTTTCCCTTCAACTCCAACTGAACCAGATGCATAAATTCTGTTGGACCAATTACATCTAAAACCTCTGCCACCCAACACCCCAACCTAACACCCCCTAAAAAAAGAAGTAATCCTAGTTCAGCATATTCAAATGAGAGGCGTTAAAATAATCATATGCGTCCTCCAAACCAACCAACAAAAGTAATTTCCAAACCCACTAGAAAGAGATTGAAAAGGGACATCATCACCGAAAAATATAAGCTGTTAGAATCACCAAACAAAGTTATTTCAGATGTGTATAGTAAATCAAAAGATAAACGGTTTTAAAGATTAAAACTTTTCCGCATCTGTTGCTCTGAACAATATTCTATCATAAAATTGTCACTTGTATACACTTCGGGGGATGTATTCGTGCTAACAATCCGAAATATCTCCAAAAATGTAGTGTATCTGGATTAATAGGACCAGCTGTACTCACTCTCGTCAGCTGAAAATCAATAGCGTATATCTGTGAGATACCTTGAGCAATATTCGATCATAAAATTGGTCAATTGTATACACTCTGGAGGCTGTATCAGGCTAACAAACTGAAAATTCTCCAAAAATGACAAAAATTTGGTACTTCAAGTACCATAGCACCCGTTGTACTGGCTTTAGTGAGTTAAACATTAATAGGGTTCATCTTTGACACGCTCTAAATAATATACAATCATAAAATTGATCATTTATATGTACTCCGGAGGCTGTATCGTGTTAATAAACTGAAATTTCTCCAAAAATTACAAAAATGTCGTACTTAAAGTACTATAGTACCTGTTGTACTGGCTCTGGTGGGCTGAAAATCATTAGAGTTCATCTGTGTGATGTTCTTAATAATAGTCAATCATAAAATTGGTGACTTTTTGGACTTGGTAGGCTGTATCGTGCTAACAAACTGAAATTTATAAAAGAATGACAAATATTTCGTACTTCAAGTACCATAGCACCCGTTGTACTGGCTCTGGTGAGCTGAAAATCAATAGGGTTCATCTGAGACATGTCCTTCACAATATTCAATCATAAAATTGGTGACTTGTTGCACTCTGGAGGCTGTATCGTGCTAAGAAGACATGTAACGAAAAGTGGCCGATGACGACGAAGACGACGAAGACGACGAAGACGACGACGACGACGACACACACAGGATTTTTTTTATAAAAATCATTTTTTCGTGTTGTTGTTGATGGAAATCGTAAAAATAACTCAAAAATTTTTTTCAAAATTCCAACTTTTTTTGGGGTAAACCAATACTTTTCTCGCATATTAGATAGGTTGGCGGAAAAGTAATACATTTACTCTCACACTAGAAAATTCTATAGCTTTTTTCGAAAATTATTTTAGCAGCTACACTCAATTATTAAAAGTTGAAAGGTTTCAGATTGTAATACGGGTCCTGTAATTTCTGAGCGCACCGTAAATATCAGCTACCCTAAACACCATGGCTCCGATGGTATTATTTATGCTAATAAAGTCCTGAACCTGTGAACAAAACAAAATTTGTCACCGATGTGATACGGGTGAACACGTTCTTGTCCCCAGTGTAAGAATTCGATGTCTGCAACAAAATCTATGGCGTATGTCCCTGAAAGGAACAAGAAGGCAGCGTACGCTACCATCCACGAGTACGTGAGAAACAAGAATCGTCAACTTCTGGAAAGAAATGTCCGAAATGTTGAATTCGGCCTCCGCTGCTATCACTTGTTGTCGATAATGAGAGGTATTTATGTTATAGGGTTACGTCGGTTATAAGGTTAGGTTGAGGAAAAATCATGCATATTATTTTTATGAGTATATGTTATGTATTCATATATGATACATATTTAATTCATTTGTCAGTATAGGACTGTAATTGAAGGAACTATTAGGATTGGGAGAAAACTTTAAATAACGTATTACGAAACAACATTGATAGGTGAAATTCCGATAAAATTTGTTAAGCTGGAAATGATCAGTGCGAACTAAATGTTCCGTACACCTCATGTATGAGATTTATGGAAGTGACAATCTGGCAATCAGCCTCAAATGTGCTCCCTATCCCAGTTTATACGGAGACGGCCAACCACTTGGCCTCTCACATGTAATATTAAATAAAGTAAAATTCATCGAATTATATATCCAAATTATACGGAAATGACCAACCACTTGGCGTTTCACATGCAATACTAAATAAAATAAAATTAAAACGAATTATACAACCAAATTATATGGAGATGACCAACCACTTGGTGCATTATACAACCAAAATTATGGATCGGAGATGGCAATAATAATAACCTGACCAAACTACAGAGAAAATCAAAGATACATAGTTAGTACAACTTTAATTTGTAGACTGGGTGCTTACATTTGCACGAAAACTGTTCGGGACTAGAGAACCCTATTAATCCGTATAACCGCCCCTGATACAATAAACCCTTCGGAGCGCGTGGAGTAGACGCTCCTTTGTAATTTTTATTTTCCGTTCCGAAAAATAAACTTGTTAAGTTCAAACAACACTCTTTAATTATACTTTGAGGACCCCCAAAACAGCTATCCGCTAACCCAAAACTCAACAGCACGTAACCGTTGATCTTTTCCAACTCCCGTGTAATTTTTATTTTTCGTGGCTTGTGTCTTTCTCCACGTCAGCTCCCTTTTTTATTTTTCTGACATGTTACTTTCTAATTAGGTCTACCTTCCTTCCGACGAAATTGCTTATGAAGTCTCTCGGCGGAACTATTATTTCGACAACCCGTTACCTGGGTATGAACATTGTAGATTGTAGATTACAAAGGGGTCGATTGGGCAATAGCTGGCCTTTCCACACTGCGACCTGAAAAGATCTTTTGTGTATACCCTCCCTCTATTTTTTGTCCCAGAGATCAAGGAAGCCTATTATCCAATTGGGAGCTATTTTTGTTACCAGGTCAGGCCTCAAGAACAACCGTTCCAGGTACGTATGGCGTTGGCGAACAAGTACTCCGCAATGGCATAATATATGTTCAGCCGTTTCATCTGCATTGTTGCAGAGTCTACATATTCCTCTCTCCACTTTTCCCATCTTGCAGAGGTGATATCTGAGTGGGCAGTGTCCCGTAAGGAGTCCTGTGATTACTCTGAAATCAGACTTCTGAAGCTCTAAGAGCGATTTAGCATAGCGAGCAGAAGGTTGTAGCAAACTTTTTGCTTGTCTTTGGCCTGGAACATTTTTCCAGTAGTCTGCACTAAGTTCCTTTTCCCATTTCCGGACTTCTTTCACAATGTGGCTTTAAGTAATGCCACAAAACGGTTCGGGTCCGATGAAAGGAGTGCCAGCTCCTTCCTATGCAAAACCATCGGCAGTCTCATTCCCAGCAATTCCCTTGTGCCCGGGCACCCATAACAAAGATAGTTTGTTATATCTAGCCAGTAGCTTAAGAGATTGTTTGCAGCTCCAGACTGTTTTGGACTCATAAGTTAAAGACCTTAGAGCTTCCAAAGCAGCCTGGCTGTCGGAGGCAATAAATATTCTGGCTGCGTTGAGGCGCTTTTTGAGGCACTCTTGAGCACAGACGTCTATCGCTAGTATTTCCGCTTGTAATATTGTGGGAGTGTTACCTAGGGCTACTGATAACCTAAGATTAGGTCCTGTAGCCCCTATACCTACTCCTTCGTTTGTTTTTGACCCATCAGTATAAAATGTGAGGGCACCCCTAGTTATTTCTGAGATCTCGTTCTGTGTTAACTCACGATCGTTAATAATAACATCTAGAGGAACTTCGAGATCTTGTTTAGCAGGCATTATGTCCCTAGGCATTATCATAGATTGGGTTGACCCAACCCTTAGTATCTAGAGATGTCCTGTCAAATCGGCGGGTTTTAGAGATTTACCCTGTGTTAACCTAAAGGCATTTTGCAGAGCAATCCTCCTTATATGTAATTGTAATGGAGGGAGATCTAGCGTTACCTTCAAGGCCGCGCCAGGGCATGATCTCATTACACCCGTTATTCCTAAACATGCGAGTCTTTGCAATGTAGCCCTTTGTTGCGTCGTTTTCTTCCATCATGCAAGCGCAGCATAGGTGATGATATGTTTGACAACCGTTATATATGACCCGTAGATCATTTTTGGGTTTAGACCCCAAGTTTTCTCAAAGAGCCTACGACACGTCCAAAGAGCCCTTGTTGCTTTTGAGGTGATGTGTGCGAGGTGGGAGTTCCACGTAAGTTTCCTATCAAGGATGACTCTAGGGTACTTAACCTCTTCCGAAAAAAACAGGATTGTACCATTCAAGCTTGGATTCTGTATACTTAACTCTCTCCTGTTAGTGAATGGAATAAGTGTCGTTTTATTAGGATTGACTGAAAGTCCTTCTTTCGGACACCAGGTAGTTATGAGGTTTAAGGCACATTGCATGCGATCGGCAACGATGCCGTCGTGCTTACATCTGACCACTATAACTAAATCGTCGGCATAGCCAAGAGCACGAAATCCTTCTCTTTTTAGCTTTGTTAGGAGGTCGTCAACCAGTAGTGACCACAGTAGAGGTGATAGCACTCCTCCTTGAGGACAACCTTTCACCGCTTTTATAGTAGTCGACTGGTCTCCGAGGTAGGTGATTATTTTCCTAGTGTTCAGCATGGACTGAATCCATTTGATTATGGAAGGTGGAATACCCTTTGCAGTTGCAGCAGCGCTAATTGATTCATATGAGGTGTTATCAAAAGCTCCCTCTATATCTACGAATACACATAGCGATACTTCTTTCGCAACTATTGCCTTTTCTAGGTCTCTTACGAGACAATGTAAGGCATCTAAGGTAGATTTGCCAGGCTGGTAGGCAAATTGTTCCTCGTGAAGCGGTGCGTTTGATAAATATCCACTTCTCATATATCTGTCGAGTATTTTTTCCATACTTTTGAGTAAGAAGGAGGTAAGGCTTATAGGTCTATATGACTTTGGTTCCTCTGGAGGACGTTTGCCACTCATAGGAATAAAGCAGACCCTGACCTCTCTCCACCCTTTTGTAATGTATCCCAAGATGAGGTTCATCTTGAATATCTTACATAAGTGGAGAATTAAGATATCGGATCCCCGTTGTAGAAGTGCTGGAAAGATGCCATCCTCTCCAGGTGGGCTTGAAGTTGTTAATTGCCCAATCAATTCTATTCTTGGTGAAGATTTTACCCGCTAGGGTTTTTGCTGATCTAGAAGTTTTGATGAATGTTTCATCAAGATTTGCCTCCGCGTTATCTTCAATAATTGGAGCACCACGAAAATGAGCGTCTAATAAAAATCTCATGCTTTCCTCTATGGTTTCGGCGAACTCTCCGTTTGGCTTTTCAAGGAGTCCAATACCGTTAGAGTGGTCCTTAGCGATGACTTTTTGAAGGCGCACTGCTGGGGCTACGTTAGAAATCCCTTCGCAGAATTGCCTCCAAGTTTTCCTCTTGGACCTTCTGAGTTCTTTGTTATATTCAGTTAGAGCCTTTTTGTAGTCTTCCCAGTTTCCTGTCCTCTTGTCTCTGTTAAATGCTTTGCGTGCTAAGACCTTTAGTTTGTTGGGTTCATTGTTCCACCAAGGCACATCCCTATTGACAGCCTTTGTTTTGATGGGACAAGATTCCTCGTAGCAATTAATTATCGTGCGATTCAACCATTGAGAGGCTACTCCAAGTTCCTCCACAGTTTCACTCGTATATGATGCGCCTTCAACGTCCGACTTTAATTTGTCCTTATATGAGCCCCAGTCCGTTTGTTGAGGTATACGACAACACTGGATCTGTCCCCGCGTAGCCCCGACCTCAAATCGTATCATCCTATGATCCGACATCGAAACCTCATCATAAACATGCCAGTTTTGTGATAAATTTGTTATATAGCTACTAGCTAGGGTGATATCAAGCACCTCTTTTCTAGTTGTAGTGATAAAAGTGGGTATGTTACCTCTGTTAATAATGTCTATATTAGATTAAGTCAAATACTCCAAGAGATACTCACCTCGTTTGATCGTGTCCGTGCTGCCCCATACTATGTTGTGGGAGTTTGCATTACATCCAAGAATAAGATGTCTGTTCTTTTTATAGCACCATCTGATGAGGCTTTTGACTTCCTCTGGTGGAGGTTTGTTTTCCTCTCCGGGAAAGTGAGCGAAGGTAATTATAATGTGCCTTTTACCCCTTTCGGTAAGGAACTCCACTTCAGCTGTTGCAAGGTCTCTGGTGATAAACTCTGGAACAGAAATGAAGTTAAGTTTTTTTGAGATGACTAATGCCGCTCTTGTATTTGTGAATATATCAACTTACATGAATTGATGGATAGCCCTTTGATGAGTCCTTCGTGAGCCCAGGGTTCTTGAATGAGCCCGATGTCAGATAGGTTTCTGCTAAAACTCCTGCTAAGCACGCTAGTTGCAGCTTTTGCATGATGGAGGTTTAGTTGCAGAAACCTAACGGATTTGGAGAGAGCCATTCTACTGTTTCTTGGGATCTTTATAAGATCCCTTATTGCCCTTTGAGAGACCCGTTTTTGTGTTCTTTTTTGTAACCTCGATTGGTTGAGGCTGCACCTGGACCACTATGTTGCCCAGCATGGTTTTTTTGTGGTGATATTCTTACCTGACCAAATTTATAATTGGCCATATAGCCATTCTATTTGACCCTTTATGCGGATATGGGGTCCACTGATAGGGTGAGTTGTACTGTGGGGCCTTTTTCAGCCCTTCTTACAATCCTCCAATTTTGTGTGTTGAGGTCTTCATTTTGGACCTCTAAAAATTGAAGTATTTGTTCGTTTTGATATTTCAGTCTGTCAGGAAGGTACGTCACAAAGATCTCTGAGTGAGGAATGTTATCTTCCTCTGCGAGTCTCAATGACACACCCTCCTGTGGCTGCAGCTCCCGAACTATGCTTCTAAGCCACTCAACTGGTATTTGCCTTTGGATCCAGCAGTGAGATTTTGTCCAAAATTTTCTCTTTTATGACTGCTAACTGTTCCACTGAAAGATATAACTCTGGATAATTGGAGGGCATTATTCCTACCCTTATTGCTGATAGCATTTGTCCGTAGGATGGTTTGTTTCCCTCATCGGTAGTTTTACCTACTATGAGAGCTCCCTTCTTCCTCGGATGTTTAGGAGTGCTTTTCTCGAATCGGACTGTGCTGGAGCCCTTACTCTTGGGTGCATCTTCCTTCTCCTTGATAGGTTTCAGTGCCTGTTGTCGTGCCTCTTCATGACTGAGGCCGTGCTTCAACAGGTACTTAAATCTTTTTCGAGCAGCACCGCTAAGGTTCACTCGAGCCTTTTTGGTTTTTTGTTGAGGCTCCATTTGGTCCTCTTCGCCGCTTTTTAGGAGCTCATCCTCGGTTTTTTGTTCTGGAACATGATCCAGTTCCAATCCCTCTGGATGAGTGAGGCTATCTTTATCCTCTGGGTTCTTGTTATCTTTTAGTTGGTCAATTTTTTTGTCCCACGAGTAGCTAGGGAATGGTTGGTCGCTTCCGGCAGAGCCACGCATACCGGAAGAAGGCTATTGAAACCTGGGTGTCGCCGGGTACCCGGAGTTCGCATAATAGCGACTAAGCAACCCCTTAGCCCCGCAGCGTATTCTCTACGCCACGCCAAGTCTTCGGCTTATGCTGTTCCACCACTGGCTTGAGGGGAATTTTTATGGTGGTTCCCATCCACTTGGCCAGCCGATTAAGGCAAGCCCTCACATCAGTAAGCACGTCCTTCCACGAGTTTGCGCTGTTCCTGATGCATGCAAGGCCGCGGGCCATTGGTCAGGTTACCCCACACTTATCCACCCACAGCGATCCCTCTCCACGCTGATGTTCCCAGTATTTGCGTACGCCAGAGCTTCGTTTACCAGCCTCGAGCGACCCGCTTGAGGGCCTTGGTCCCCAATCACGCCACCCGATCTGTTTCCACCGCACGCCACGCGGAGGTGAAGTTGGTCTTTGTGCAGTGTGTGTATGAACATTACTTTTACAACAATTCCAGACCTCTTTGCAGTTTTTTTTTTATTTTGCATGTCCGTGTTTGTTTTATTTAATTTAGACCTTTGCTATATTAAATAACATTTGTTATACAGGGTATTGTTCCCTATGTTTCTCAATGTGGTATTTATTAAAAGATGTTAAATCCCTGCTTCTAGATTTACACACCATGTATCCTCTCTTAACTAAAAGATCCATCTAGAACAGATTAACGAGACTCAGCTAAAAGTTAAAAAATGAGTTAAATATAGAAGATTTATAAGCAATAGCCTAGCATCTCAGTCACCCTAGATCCACTCGAAGATGGCCACTTTTCAGGCACCTCACAACTTTCACGATAATTTCTATATCAACGTTCACTCTTAACTAGTGGAATTGCGATGGCTTCAATCCTCGCCTTGAACATATTCAACAATTAACCTCGAACTTTAATGGACATATTTTATGCTTACAAGATAATAACTTTACCGAATCTCACAAATGCCACCTCAGAGGGTTTGAAGGCTATCACCATATCATAATTGAATTTTAGAGAGCTAGTGACAAAGCTTCTGAATTTGTTTCAAAATGCTTCTATTCATCAGCTCACCACTTACATACATCTTCATGTTGCAGCCACCGTTAGGTGTCCATGCAAAATTACTATTTGTATTAATGCTCTTCAATAAATTGTGGAGTTAACTAGAAACAGTAAGTTTCATTTAAAACACTAATATGGGTAGATTCCACAAAGTAAGAGTTGAGACTGTTAATTTCGTTACTATTTGTAGTTTTTATATTGCACTTAATGCTTTAGTTTCAGACGCCGAACTTTCAAATTTAATTTTCCAGCTAATACGTTCTTTGCTAATCTGTGGTAACTTCAATGCCCACAAATCCTTGCGAGGTTCATAAGTAACGTTTGGTAGAGGAAAAAAATAGAAAACGTTTATAAAAACATTTACCTTTATATCCCAACCCTTGAATGCATAAGCGGGGTACTTCCGGGACTCCAGCGATATATTTTTAAAATTTTTATGTTTATTAATAGGAATTGGCAACGACGCTTCTAGGTATGTCTCGGCTAGGCGTTTCCGCAGATATCACCAGTACGGGTTGACATGTTAGCGATTGGATCGTCTATACACTCAACGAAGTAAAGTGGGGTCCCATCGTTACCCCTCTCGGGCATCTACGTTACAGTAAAATTAGTCCAATCTTTTTAGTTTATGGCTCGTTTTTCGTTAATTCAATGAGCAATTCTGCTAAAAAAAGACCGGTAAAGCAAAAATAACTAGAAGATATTGGAGAAAGCTGGAATTTTGAATACGATGATTTCTAAATAGAGTATAGTAATGATGAAGTTTCCGAAAACGAGAAAGATTATGGTAACATGGAGACGATTTCAGAAACGAAGGACAGTTTAGAAATTCTAAGTACGGAAGATTCAGACCAGGAATCTTGTAACCTCACCTTGCTGTTGTTACTACAAGAAGTGAGGTTACAGTGCCAAAGTTTCGCTTTTCGCTGGAGAGCCGTGAGTTAGTGAGAAATGTTTGAAAGCTGGTCCTGTATTATTTTTTTAAGGCGCCACTTGATTAGTAGGACATTCGAGAAACTCTCACTGATTAATCAAGGAACCAATAGTGAATAAATTAGCTATTATAACTTTTCAAATATGTTATTTATATTGTTTTGCTTTTACGTTTGTGAATCAAATAAAACACATTTTATTGCCAATGAATCAGTTTAATTAAATTTAATGGTACCTTGAACAGATGGTGTAATAACCTGTCTCAATAAATATGAGGTAATCGACTCTAATAATTAACTGATAATCAGTTATCAATGGTTGGTTAATTTAAAGTGTTTAACAGTTTCTAATGTTATCAACTATCTGAGATCATCATGTACAATACACTAAATCTTTAGTAACATGTAAATGGTATACCAGTTACAGCCTTATAAACTGTAATTAACAAGATGTCACCAAATAGATCAAAAGTGTCTCTTATGTAGTAGGATTAAGCTGAAATATAATTTCAGGGCGATATGCAATTATAAAGTTAATATTTCAACTCTACAATGTTGAAAGAATGTAATAATACAATTGTGAATTGATAGACGTCTTTATAAGAATGTGATGTTAGTAAATATTGAAATATAAAAGTTAATGTGTCTTTAAACGTTAAAACATGAAATTACAAAATGAATGAGTTGCATAAATTTCAGATGAAAACGAATAAAACTTTAAATGTTACTTGCAGTTAGTGTCCAAACTATTAAACGTCAATCGGCTCAATTGACAAGCCACATCTGACTGGAGAAAGATTCAGCCATCCGGTTAAGAATAGTTGTCCATAATGGAATCATTCCGCAAATGTCACCAACAAACAGTCCAGCTTAGTCCATTGAAGTGGAAACGCCATCACGAGCTCTTGTCACTCTGTAATGCTAACGCCATTTGAGATACGATACGTCTCTACAACCATGAACGGAGTACTATAGTCTGTCAGCTATCTCTAGGTAATTATTGAAAATATATCCCATACAGGAAACATCCGAAATTTGAGGCTTCTCAAAATCTTGACATGATCATCCTATCATCGATTACCATCACCCATAAAAACCATATCCATTTGGCAAAAAGTATTCGTAAAAAAATGTATGTAAAAACTATGCTGTACAGAAAAACCCTAAAAAGAAATTAGGGCTATGGCGTGGAAATATAGGTGCAAGACGAAAGCTTACCTTGTTACAAAGGGCTTTTCACCACGATAGTTCCGAAAATAGATGGAATAAACCATGTTCCACCGGCCATTTTCTATACTCACGACTTGTCATACTCGACTTCACAACTCGAAAAGTATCAGAAAGTGATTCTTATTTATTTTCCCGTTACTTTTGACATCTGGTATCAGTGTTACCACTGACAATGAAATAAAATCCCCACGTAAAATGATAAAATACTCGTGGATTGGTTAAATCACATGAAAAATATTAATAAAAATATTGCTCTAGACACCCATTTAATTATTTAAATCCCATTATTCCAGGATATGCTTAAATAATTTTAAAACTCATAGTTGATTCCCTTGCAACCAACTATAGAGAAGTGTGTATAAAGTTACATATTCAGTGGGTGGCTTAACCGAATTATCGCACCTCCGTGAGATATAATTCCATACAAAAGCATTGTATTTTATCATGCTACAACCTGACGAAATTCAAGAAAGCGATATACTGCCTACATCTCCCAAATTGACCTCCTCAAAATCTGGTATGGAGTGGTTCAGTTAACCCTACCCTACAACTAGATGACTGAGGAGAAATATAGTACCTAGATCTACGTCCTGGTATCACGCCAAAACTTTTATAGACATTTTTAATTTTTTTATTACAACAGAAATAAAGGACCTATTTTTGTTTTTACACAAATCAGGAAGCGACTAACTATTTTGATACATGGAACGCAGAGAATCCTTCCAAGCCAAAAAACTGCACACCGCTAGACAGAGAATAATTAGATTGTTTTTTAAGAGTTCTTATAAAAGCAGGGGCGTTCAGATGCAAAAAGGAGTCTACGAGAGAGATGTGGACGACTAATTTATCCATACACCGGACATTTTTTACCGCTGCGGTTTCCAGAAAAAGATTTGAAGAGATTTCATTATTTTTGCGATTTGATTATAAGTCTATTAGAGGCTCAAGAAGAAGAAGAGTTAGATAAATTAGATTATATTAGAGAGAATTTGGATATGTTTGTCAGCAGCAGCTGACACTAAGACTTCGTATTTGTGCAATCTCCAAGTATACTCTGGCAAGGCTCCTGAAGGTAAAGCAGAGAAAAACCAATGTTTTCATGTAGTTTGTGATTTAGAAGAACCTTCCTATAATAATGGACGAGGAATCACCACTGATAATTTTTTACCATTATCCCACTTGCTAATTAACTTTTGACGAAAAATCTCACATTACTTGGTACCGTTCGAAAGAATAAAGTACCTTCTCCGTTGCCCCTAACCATTACATCACGGCCTCCGAAGTTTTCGCATTTACAAAAGACACCATCATGGTATCCTATTCCGAAGGAAGGCAAAATGGTTCACATTTTGTCAAGTCAACATAACAACGATAGTGTGGAGCAAAATGGAGAAAACAAGCCACATATGATTCTAGATTACAATAGTACCAAAGGCGGAGTCGACAACGCCGATAAACTTATACGAGATATTAGTGTTGTCGAGAAACTGCCCGGTGGCCCTATCGATTTTTCACTAATATGCTAGATATTTGTGCTTTGAATGCATTTCTCATACGGATTGAGAAAAACCCTGACTGCAAAAAGCAACATCGTTCCCGTCGACGCATGTTTATACTACAACTTGGAGAAGAGTTCACTAGGAACAATATGGAAAGATGCGCCACACATACCAATCACAAGTCATACGTGAAATCTGCTCTACATGATTGTGGAGTATCCATAAAATCCCCTGAAGAACAAGAAAGTGAACAATCCAACCCTACTAGGAAATGTGCAAGATGTTATCACTGCTCAAGAAAGGATGTAAAAAGTTTGTGTGTAATGATCACCGAAGCAAACAATAAACTTTAGTATGTACTAACTGTCTAATCAACCAGTGAAATAAGCAGATTGTTATGTGCATTCTGAAAATTCATTTTCTTCGAAACTAGAATATGCAGAGTTATTTGTGTTTCGCAGACTACATATTTTTTAAGTTTTAAGTGTACTCTTTTTTACTTATTATTTGCTAATAGTTTAATTCTAAGTTTTGACATCATTTGCATTATAAATAAAACTGAGATTAAAAAATCAATTTTCATTTCCAAATTTCATAGAAATTTAAGATATCACCCGAAAATTTACTGGGGCCCCTGGGTACTTACGTTGATTTAAATGACATGGGTATTGAAGGGCTAAACAATAGCGCAAGTACTCACTTTAATCTTTCATAACGAACTTTTTCCACAATTGATCTTTGTGCCCCACAAACGTCTCCCTAGCTCACATGGAACCCATTAGACAATCTCTATGAATGTATCACTTCCCCCTTCTGATCTTTGACAATATTCCTAAACCATCTGAAAATGTAAGGAATTGGAAAGTAGATCATGCCACTGGGATGCCTTTAGATGCAGTCTAGAAAATGAAACAACAATTAAATCTTCCAGATAAAATCGAAACTGCCGTCTTTAGGCAAATCCAAGGTAAACGGAAATTCACATAGTTACTCGAAATATGGTAATATTACAGACAGTCAACAAATAACTTATATTTTAAACTCTTTTCTTCAGAATAAATCTAAAAATACGCTTCTTCAAGTCAATCCTTGCAAGTCGAACACTCCCAGCCATACTCTATCTCCTAACATCGGCCACGATAGTAATATCTTAAACTATCTCCTTTCTTTTTAAGAGCCCTCTATAGCTCTTCCATCCACTAAAGCTACACTCCATACAGCAATAGGACCAATAGCCTCTATGAACAATTAAAAATATATAATTTGATCTAGACCAAAAGAGACTTTCCTGAAACAACAGTTCTTTGTTGGGTTATTACATTTCGGCATTTAAATAATTAATCAATGGTCGTATCCTGCATAATCTGTCGGCAGGTTTTGGCTGTCCAGGTGAAGGATTTTGAGCAAAGTGGAGGGAACGTGGAATTAACATAAAACGATCTCCACTTACAACATTGGACAATAACGGTTGGCGATACAAACGATGGGTTCTCCAATAATCTTGAAGTCAATTCATTTTTATAGTTCCCATATGAAGGACTAATCCAATAAAAAGTTTTAGTTCTTCTACGGTTAGATTTTTCCAATCTGTTGTAACGAAGTTACTATTTTGTTCCGGTATCATTTGATTTATTTAGTTTGTTTATATTTAAAACCTGTAAACTGTTACTTCCTCCTTACCCAATTACTTTAATTTTAAATATTGTAAGGTAATGAATTGAATTTTACCCGACAAAACAATTTAATTACAAGTTCGTTTATTTATAATATTTGGATCGTCCGGTATACCTATAGAAATTTTGTTTCAAAGTAATTGAATGTTTGAGTTTTTTTACGAGACTTTGAAACACAAACTGTTACTATCAGGGTAAAAAAATATAAAAGAAAGGAAGAAATAAAAAGAGAGTAAGTTCTTTCCAAACTGATAATGAGATTGGAGATAACAGAGCCAGTTCTCAGGGTTCTGTTATCTGAAAGAAGTTAGTTAAAGTGAAGAAAGAAAAGAAAGAGAGAAAAACTAAGATATAGATAAATGCAATTTAATGAAGATAATGTATTTCTAATTTTTGGGGTTCCTGAAATAGTAGCTGTAGACAATGGTAAACAGTTCACTGGTCAGTTCTTTAAAAATTTAATGTCTAAGTATCATGTCCAAAGTATTTGGTACACTGCAAATTACACTCCACAAGCCACCTGAACGTGTGAATAAATCTATTGTTACTGCAATACATTCAAATTGTTTTTCTGATCATAGAACTTGGGATGTAGAATTACAGAAAATAGCTCTGACAATTCGTTTGTCTAAACATGAAGTCACAGAATTTCCACCATATTTTTTTGTGTTTGCTAGAAACGTACCTGTATCATGGTCATTTTTTGGGAATATTGCAGATAATGCAAATAATCAGCCTGCAATTGCTGATAAAATACACCGTTTACAGAAAACTCAAGAAATGCCAAAAATTTTCGAAGATGTTAGAAAAAAATTACACAAGGCTTACATAAAATCGAGTGACCGTTATAATCTTCGTAAACGCGATATTAAATTTAATGTAGGTGATCATGTTTGGAAGAAGAATTATCAGAAAGCAGATAAAGCTTAATTTATTTCTGCAAAATTTATGCTTAAATATATACATTGTACTGTTAACCGTGTTATATCTTCCTTGATTTATGAACTTAAAGATAGTAATGGCAAAAATATAGGACGATGGCATATTAAAGATCTAAAAGAATATAACTTATCTACTGATGAATCAAGTGACTTTACCGATGATGAAAATAATCCTGACTCAGTATCTTCGGATAGTGAATGAACGTTTGTTAGATGAATACATTTTTACCTTATCTTCGAAAAAAAAGGGGGAAAGTAATTTTACAGTAGATTTTTCTGTGTTGTGCTGAGAGTTAAAAATAATCTCTTGGCTAAATTAATTTGTTGGTATCCTAGGTTTATCTTGTAGATTAAATTTTTGAAATTAGAAAGTATCAAGAAATTCCGATAAAAGTTTAAAGATTTAGTTTGATCTAAAATAAAACTTGTTCCTTAGAACAAATTCGCTGGGATTACTGCGGAAACTCCAGGACTCAACAACATTTGTGAGTAAATTCTACCAAAATTCCTGACTGAAGAGTGTGCTGTAGTATTATCACCAAATAGTATGGTCTTACATGTAATGGTTGTACTGTAAGAGCTTATTGGGGACTTGGCTATTCATCTGTATAGAGTACAGAGACTTATTTGACTAAAGAAGATTTCCCGGATTGCTGTCTTCGAATATCAACTTTTAAGCTAAGTAATTTTATTTTGTATAGCTTCACCAATATTATTTTATCTGTACGTTTAAGTTTAAAATTTCTTTTTCACACATACTGACATCTACTAACCACTTTTTCTAAAATTTTGTAACTCTTTTTTTTCATACATTCATTATATTTATACATATTTTTTATTTAGTTGTTTCATTTATTATACAGGTATACCTGAAAAATTGCCTTCAGCACATTTTTCCTAAAACTAGCAGATAACAGCAGTTAAGAGTTGGCTGATATTTGAGGTTGATTTTTTTCTAATTTTGTTTAGGAACAAAATTAGTGGCGCCCTTCATTAAATTTCATTTATCTGTATCTTAGTTTTTCTCCCTTTCTTTTCTTTCTTCACTTTAACTAACTTCTTTCAGATAACAGAGCCCTGAGAACTGGCTTTGTTATCTCCAATCTCATTATCAGTTTGGAAAGAACCTACTCTCTTTTTATTACTTCCTTTCTTTTATATTTCTTTTACCCTGAGAGTAACAGAGTGTTTTAACTTCTTTTTGAAGCGATTAGTTAAAATATAAATACCGAGACCGCGGTTTGAAAAGAGCTTTTTCATTTTTGCCTTTTCCGCTCCCGTTTACATAGTGAATAAGAAGTATCCTTAGAAATATAGAAAAATTGTTAAGTGCTTAAAAAGGTGAAATTTTAGGACTTCCGTAGTTATACGATATTCAGTGGTTTTATTATATATATTAATTTTGTTCAGTTTTCAGTAAAGATTAAATTGTAAACTATACGCTATTTCCTGTTGTTGGTTATTTTAAAATTATATTTGACTTAATTCGTCCGAAGATATTTTCAAGTTATTTGTATAAGCTTTCTTTATTCAATATTTTTCTTGATTGATCTTTTATTTCGTTAATAGAGTTTTGCATTTGCTCAGGAATTAAAAAAATTCTGGTAGAAATTTCAACACCTCGCCGACCTTCTCGGGTCCTGTTGAACTTTCTTTCTGTTTCTGTAGTTCCGATTTAGATAATAGGGTTTTCATTTGGTTTCCGAAAATTATATTTGATTACTGGGTGATTCGAAAGTATTGCTCAGGAATTAAGTAAATTCTGGTAGATATTTCAGCTCCTCGCCGAACTTCTCGGGTTTTGTTGAAATCTCCTTCTTTTTCCGCTGTTTTGAGTTAGTATAGTATAGGAATTTCCTTAGTACCTTTTGGTAAAAAGTTTTATTTATTTTGTTAGCTGAGTCTACTTATTATATTATAGAATATACACCTCTATTGAATTATTTTAGTTTCATTCACAACTTACTAAGAGTTCGTTAGTGCCGTTGGTTTCAATTTATGTAAGCTTGACAGCAGTAATTACCATATTGGTAGTTTATTTTGAGGTAATTCTGTGCTAACAGTCGAGCCATAAAGCTCTATCAAAATAAGTATAGGGCTACTTAGTCTCTACAGTAAGTTATAGTCCGACCCCTGGAATTTTCCGTACCTACATCTGTTGCTATCCGGAACCCTCGAAAGGTTTGGAGTCGAGGGGCCGTGGAGTTAACCACGTTAAAAATCTGGCGCCCGAGACAAAAACTTGAATCCGCAGTTTTGGGGTGTCAATTGTGACGTGTCCAGGTAGTTAGTCGTCGACCTAAGTATAGAAGGAAGTAAAAGCGTCACACCGTAATGCGTGATTTTTCTCTAGTTCCTTTAAAAAAACTTATTCGGCATACTCATTGGTTTCACGCACTATGAGTTGAAGTAAATTATCATCAAGTAATAAATTGTAATACTCGATTGGCGTAGTTCCTGAAAAAAGCAAGATATTTTCATAAACTTATATGTTACAATAGGGAACTGGTACATACCATTAGGTTGTACTAAAAGCTCATTTTTCTTCGTAAAACGTATTTGAGTGGGAACATATTCATCTGAGATCCATATCACAGCATCATTTAGAGGCCTTTGTGGGACGGGTGGTGTAGCCGCTGCTTGCGGTAAGTCGGAAATATTCGAAGACATATCGGCATCAGACTGATCCAATGTGGTATGTAGTATGTAGGGTAATTCCGCCTCTGAATCACTATTCTCGGATATCCATTCGTCAGAGGTCGACTCAAAATAATCCGGATCGGTAATGTAATTATCAGAGCGAAGTTAATATTTGTCCAGCTCTTTTTCTGGCAGAGGATATTTATTTCGCACAGTATTGTCCGAAGTTTTTATTATCACACGACGCTTTTGCACTCCGGAAGATCCAGCCTGATTTTCATTCATAGCGAGAACAAAAATCTCACGTAACACCTTACACAAACAAACCCATCTCGCAAAACAAGTTCGTGACAATATCTAATAGCATACTGATGCAATTTAGCCAAAACAAGGAATGAGCGATATATCACTACCGGTGATTTAATCGCTGTTATTGAAAAATCACTGATAGCAACAGTTCACTAAAATCACAAATAACGGCGACTGACTGAAACAGCGATTTTTTAGAATATGTGAAATCACGTCAATTAACGTGCAGCACAGCTACTCGTTTTCCATCGTGTTCAGTGAAATAGAGGGAAAAGCAACGTGTATTTTATTTCAAGCGTTGAAATACCATATTGCATATTACAACAAACAATACTTCTACATTTAAAGTAATGAGACAGAAAACAAAACAACATGAAAAGGATATTGAATATTATTTTATTTAAGAAATACAAGCTAATTAATGTGTTTCTATCAACAACAAAACGCAAAGTAAACCCTTATCTGTTGCTAAATAATAAGAGAAATCTGACAGTTCTGAGACGCATTTTGTTTTGTTTCGTTATTTTCCAATGTAAATAATAATAGAATTGAAATTTATTATATTTGAACACAGAGACAAAAGTTTCGAAATTTTAAGTATTTCTCAATACCATACTAAATCGGAACTGATTCTATAGTTAAAATTTTATCAAAACTAATTTCTTCAATATAATATTTATTTAGAAATTTATTTCTATTAGGTTTACATGTCGGAAAAATTAGCAAAATACCTATATTATGTCATAATAATATATCTTAAAATTTGTTTCACGCGTGTAATCTTTAAAAACAACGAACAAGACCCAACGGAAGAAGACGCAATCCGCATCTTCATAGATGAGTCTAAATCAAATGTGGGCTCAGGATGTGGAATTTTCTCCAGACCCCTGAATCTAAACATAAAATGGGCAATGGGCTGCAATGCAAGTGTTTCTCAAACAGAGCTCACCCCTATCTGCATCGCTGCAAAAGATATTACCAAAAGGAAAGCCACAGGTAATAACATATACATCCTTACGGACAGTAGACAAACACTACTAGCCCTGAACAGACCACGTATTACATCAGGCCTAGTACTAGAATGTCACATGGCCGTAATCGAAGCCTGTAACAACAACACGGTCACTTTAGGCTGGATTAAGGGCCATGAGAAATCTAAAGGAAACCGTATTGCAGACTCGCTAGCCAGGAAGGCAGCCTCCCAAAAACTTTTGGGTCTGGCACTTTCATTGGTCTATCGGCGTCAGTGACGGCCGACCTATTAAAAGAACACTCCCTTAATAAGTTTAAGGGTAGATGGAACGACGCAGAAGGCTGCAGGCTTGCCAAGGAACTGCTACAATAACCGGACAGCAAAGTAGCCAAAAAATACGTGACTATGAACAGGCGGAACCTACGAACAGCCACGGGTATTCTGACTAGTCACTGCCACCTACGAAAACACCTCCACAGACTGGGTCTCTCTGACACCCCACTTTGTAGAGGATGTGAGCAAGAAGATGAAACTGTCGAGTACATTCTTTGTGAATGTCAGACACTCTCTCATCTTAGGTTTAATGTATTCGGCGAGCACAGGCTAGCACACGCCAGTATGAGGGAACTTAATTCAGGCGACGTTACCGCCTACTTCAGAGAAGTAGGCTGGATGATGAACTAGAATGAAGTTTTGAAACTCAGAAGGATGCACAATGGGCCAATTGTGGCCTAAGTGCTGTGGGGTCTACCCACCCTTCCAACTTTTACAGATATAGATTGTTTCACGCGTGCTAGTTCCCAAAAACAAACATTGGTTCAGTATGAAGGAATGTTCATATAAAATGTTTTATAAGTCAAAAAATATTGAAAATTCATAAATAGTAACAATGACATTGACAACAACTGAATGAAACTCTTCCGTAATTTTGGCGAAACGTAAACTGAATTTAAACTGCTCTTTTTTCCATTCTCCACATTTTATGTTTTAAATTTGAATTATGCAAAAATATTATAATGTATCAAGATATAAATTTAATAGTTTTAAATCATTTCTTCTCAATTATTTTTTCAAATTGTATTATTTTATACAATTAATGTGGAGTACTTCTGATATCTAAAATATCGCAGCTGATATTATCACTGTATGCGCTTCTCATGTAATAGTATTTGTTATCTTTATCTGTTATTATCTTATTTATTTATACTGTGGATTTTCATAAAAATTAAATAATCTATTCAATTTATACAATTCAATCTTGAAAGTGCTAATATATTTTAAGATGTATGATTTGTTTGTCTAATATTTTTATTATTAAGTGAACACCAGATAAAAATTTTTGAATAGCTGCGTCATTTTCACTAAAATTTATTTTAATTTCTCCTTTCTTATTTCCGATTATATATACTTTGTTTACCATCTCCACGATCTTAGCGCCTCACATGTGGAATTTAGATTGACCATCTAAAAGGATAGAAAATGGTAATATAAGGTCAATTGGTTCGATTAATTGGTCAGTGACATACATTTTTTTATTAAGCATCTAACTTTTTCAAACTCAACTAAAAGTTTCACCACGTAATTTCTCACAAATACAAACAATACAATAGATCTACTGACAATTGCTCAGTTCAATTTTATTTAAAAAGTTAATTAAGTCGCATGTTTCTGTTCCTTCAAAGCGATTGTACAGTAATAAACAGCTTGTGTGATTAACATAGTATGAGTTAATAGAATATAGTTATTTTCTTTGTTTTTTGTCTTATCTATATGCCTTTTCAGACGTCGTATTAGGTCACCGTTTCCTCTTCCACCCAATTCTTCCACGACTTTCTGTACCCGGCAAGTATTTTAATCAGAGTTTTCCCTCTATTTCGTCCTATTTCCTATAAATGGTCAATCCAATGTCTTCTTGGCCTTCTCCTTTGCTTTTTTACTTGGCTTACCTACCTCCATTATTTTTCTAGCTTTTCTTTGATCGCCCATTCTCATTATATATTCATTCTCATAACTTTTTGATACAATGTATATAATAAAACATTCTACTTATGCAGAAATATATTGGTGGTCGGCTTGCTCTTTCCTTCAATATTTGGAGTTAATTTCTAGAATATAAATTATCAATACCATTCGCTTATATATCGTGAAAGCATCTCCTTGTATACTTGAAGTCGTAGCATACTAAACACCAAAGATATATGTCAAATGTTATTCACTTTGATGTGCTAGTAAAACATGTATATTTATGTGAATTTCTACTTGCAACTTTGACAGTGTTTCAAACCAGATTTTGACCGTTTTCTACTTCTGTTTTCTTTGAAAAAGACAGTCATAATCTGGTTTAGAACATTGTCACAAGTAGAAATACCCATCTTTATACCAAAGAGACATACTTTTTAGATATTGATATTATTTACCTTAATTTATATGCATCTGTTTATTTTTATTGCTCAAAAAGGTATAATTGCATTAAAAAACGATTGTACTAATTAACAAAAAATGTTATTTACAAGAACTAAATATCCTTGTCTCAATTAATAGTTAATTTTCTTGTTGGTGATATATTAAATTAATTTCCAATTTGCACAAATATTGTATTTTTATTGATTTTAGAAAATCTATTTATGAAATTAATATGACATTGTTATTTATCTGCCAATAAATTACGTTGACACCTTTCTAAGTTGTTTCCTTTTTACCCGAAACGTGGTAGATGGTGAGCCTAATATATATTATAATTAGTTTATTTGATTAATTATATTTATAATTAATTTATATATAAATGTTGTTTCGGCTAGCTCAAATATATATAGTCGGGCATGAGAACTCTTTACTCTCTTTGAGTTCTGGATTTTAAATTATCAAAGAATTATTTGGTTTTATCTATGTATTAAAATGTAAATATACCTTGATAAAATTAACGTTGGTACGCCTATGGTATCAAATATTTTCCTTTCTTTAGTATTGATACGTGAAATGATCTGAGTTTATCTATATAAATGATTTTCACTATTACTATTTTCTGTTTCTGATATTGTAATGAAACGACAATGACATACACTGTAATTATATATTATCAAAAATATGGAATGAAAATGAGAAAATAAGTAAATATATCAACACAAACAAAATTTAAGTCTAATATGTTGAACAAATAACTGTAACCTAATAAAATTTTGAAATTATATTTCTTGTTATACTTTAAAATATCTTATTTTCTTTTTTTTTATTTCAAATTCTGTTTTCATTAGTTTATAAATATTTTTCAATGATACTTTCAGTTTATTTTATTATTCTAATGCCTTTATTTTCTATCTAATTTAATCATTTATCTTCTGTACCTTCAAGTAGCTTCTAAATCTTCTAAAATAACTTCTTCAACTTCATTTATCTTTTTCTGACACGTTTCTTGAGTTATACGAGGACTTCTCTTATATTTTATTATAATTTTAAATTTTCATTTCTCTACGTCCTCTCTCCAAAATATCACACCACTTAATCCCTTCTCCCAAAATCAACAACCCTCATTTTTCCTGCCCATTGCTTTGGACAAAACTCATCTCACTAGATTTTTTCATAACAATTTACGTATTAGAAGTTTTTTATTTAATTTAATGCATTTTTTATCGATAATCCGATTTTTAATGTTCTTTTATTTTTTAAAATTATTTAAAGTACTTATTTAAAAACTCTACTTCTCTAAAAACTATTCCTATTTATTAAAAAGAACCTCGTATTATGTATTACATTTCCATTCTGAAATAAACAAATCTACAAACTAAAAATTTTCAAAATATATATCTTCTGTCGCTGGCATTTCAGGCTTTGAAAGTAAATTTGACATTGAAATCTTGTTGACAGCTCTCTGTGTCGTAATAATAAACATGAAAATAATAATTTTGCTTCTAATTCTTGTTAAAGATGATGTATGATAATAATCTAAATACATTCATTCATTCTTTTAGGTTTTTAGATAATCTTTTGGAAGTATTTGCCAAATTTACAACTTATTATATTGTCTAGTAAAGCTTTATTGTCTAATATTTTAATTGAGATGAACTGTTTACATATTGGAAATCATGTTAAATATTTTGAATATTACTTTAGTATTTCAATATCTATGTTAGAAGAATGATATCATAGGCATCCTTCCAATATTAAAAAGATTCTTTTACTCAGATATGATGAAAAACAAATAATTCCACGTGTTTTAGTGATTTCTAATCCACTTCTTGTTTCATGAACCTGAAAACCTCCACATCAACACTTTTAAATTCTTACAAATGCTGTGTATATATAAATATAAATATATATATATATATATATATATATATATATATATATATATTCATTAAACTGTAATGGTTATCCACATGGACGAAACAGGCTTACGATGAAAACAATGTCAGTCAGTGCTTATGCAGTCTAAATTAACAAGTAGGCAGAGTAGTGTAGTGCCTACATGCTAAGAAGACGGTCAACAGCAAGTAGTAGCAACCTGGATATTCTATAACTGGTACATACCGAATAAATACACTAGCGGCTTGCCACCAGTTTCGGCAAAACTTTAGATTTTAATCTCACAAACGGTCCTTCATAGGACTTTCTTATTTATGAGAAACTGCTCTTCATAGAGCAATTTATTTATGGGAATAGTTTTTAACCCTTTAACGCGAATTAGAAGTGCCCGCATAAGGAAACAGCATCCCAAAAGAACAAGCAAAGGCGAAAGGGATTTCTGGTGAATATTAAAAACTAACAGGCAGACAAAAAGGATCAGGAATCCTTTAACCGGGGAGCAAACTCCCTCCGGCAGTGAGTCCGCTGCCGGCTATTGTCCGCCAACCCTCACTACTGAAAACCCCCTCAAACGAACGAAACAAATCATTTGTTTTGTCCCCTTTCGTCCATACTATCTCTTAGAAACGCTTCCCCATCCAAACCTGGTAACACAAAGTATCCTTCACCTCATCACACGATGAGTTCCCACCCCTAAACACGAACTACGCCGCACTTTACCAAGACATTGTACAACTGCTCGATGGGCTCAAAACCCAACACGCTACCCTCCGCCAAGGAATTGGCATCCTTAAGCTGAACTACAAACAGACCTCCCGAAGTTCATCCCCAGCATTTTCCGCCAAATCACACGCCTCCCGTCCAAGTTCTTACATAACCGTAAACTCGACACTACCAACCAACCGCTTAGAGTAAAATCCAAATTCAATCAATGAAGATGAAGTTCGTTGTGGAAAAACCACTGCTCCTCTATTAGGTCTATTACGTGAACTTCCAGATGCAAAACGAAAATTGCCTTACAAATTATTTCTTGACAATATATTCGCAGGCATAAATTTATTACAAGATATGCGAGATATTGGTATTTGGTGCACAGGTACCATCCGACAAAAGCGAGTACCTAAAGGAATCACACTTCCCAGCAAGAAAGCTTTAGCAAACGCTAACAGAGGCGACTGTCACTCTACTATTGATATAACTACTGGAATACGATTTGCTAGATGGGTTGACAACAACACTGTGCCTAAAGCGTCAAGATGTTATGGTGTACAACCTTTTACAAAAGTTAAGCGGTATTCGAAACAAGATAGAAAAGTTGTTTAAGCTCCGCAACCGACCCTTATTCGGAAATATATACTTCCATAGGAGGGACTGATCTCATGGATCAAAATGTGTCTAGGCATCGGATCAGTGTCCGCTCGAAGAAATGTTGGTGGTGTCTATTCACGTGGATGTTAGACGTATCTATCCAGAATGCATGGTATACTCATACTAACATCGGTAAATGAACGACATAGAATTTCGTAGAGACATAGTAACTACTTATTTTGCCAAATATGGAACATAATCCAAAGGCGCTGGAAGACCATATGTAGCAAGAGCAAGTGAAACAGAAAGTAGAGTATCCATTGACGTTAGATATGACGGAAGAGACCACCTGCTGGTTTTCATACCAAATAATGAACGGAGAAGATGTGCTAATGTAGGATGTACTTCTAGTATCAGAACCATGTGTGTAAAATGTGGCACTGGATTGTGCATTGGTTGCAATGAAAATTTTCATATCAAGTAAAAATGTAATTACAAAAAATAAAATTCATTCTTAATAAAGTTGACCTCTAATTATCCTAGTGTTGCTGTAACGATTTTATTTGACATTAACATATTTTGTGTTAATAGGTGCAACTGCCCCATATGATGCGCTCATGGCCGTATAAATTCTATTACACCTTATTGTTAATTTTTAGCAACGTATAAATCAACTTTTTGGTATTATTCCTTTCGTACTTTTTGCGCGCGATAAGAAACTGGAAGAATTGTTTTCTTGTTAGTACTAAGTAATTTAGATTTCGGCTTTCATAGTGAAACTGACGGAGATAGGAACATTTTCAACTTAACTTGGAAGGGATTTTTGTCTAATCGGGAATAGTTCGAAATATTTTCGTCCTTTTACGACGTCGACTTTCCTTGGTAGTGGTTGAGTGGTTAGGAATTTATGAAATGTGTCCTTGAGACATCCCATTACGGGGATATACTTTTCCGACCATACGAAAGTGGAAAATTTAAGCCTTGTTGCAGTTTTTGAGATTTGATGTTGTTTTGAGTTGGCTTTTTCCACATCTCTTTGAGGATTTTCTTAACACTACTTGGTAAGTATTGGCATCTATCGTATTTTTTTTACATCACAAGAAATGGTTTTTTTTTGCGAAAAAAAAAATAACTTTCACTGTTCTATTCTTAGGGCGTTGCCTGTAGTTCTGAACGTTGTTGATGTGATGGATTTGATGGGTTCAGACTAGGTTTTGCGACGAAGAAGTTTTAAATTACCGTTTTTCACGAAAATACCAAATTTTTGTTGACGAAATATATCAACAGAGTTAGTTATATGATATAGATGTTCACCTAGAATGTCTTTAGCCGTTTAAAGGACAACCCTTTTACAAGTTAAAAGGTAAGTTTACACTATATTGTTTGTTAAGCAAAAAAATATTATGGAAAATGATTTATATTTTTTTTGTCAAAAATATAATAAATGGTTTTTTGCTTATCTGCCTTGTATGATAGAAGCATAGTGATATTTTCAGTAATTTTTTTAGTTTAGTTAAAATGCACTAAGAAATAGTTTGCACAATTATTATTGGGATATTGAAAGCTGTTGTTTAGACGGTTGTATTTATATAGCTAGTAATTTTCAAAACTTTTGTGGACTGGTTAACAACTGCGGATTGTAATTTTTTCGGGCAGTGGTCAATAAGCTAAAAATAGATTGCGAAAGTATATCCATTATTTAATTTATATCGACTATTTTTCAGGTAATATACAATGAAGTTAGTTGCGGAAAATAAGAGCTAGCATACCGTTTTGATTTGATGTTAAGTATGTGAAGATTCATTTATTTAATAATCCAGTGCATTTTTGTCTATAGGAAAGCTATTTGACATATGTTTCATAATTTATTGAAAATTCTGTAAGCGGTCAAGCAATTAATTCTGTTTATTTTCGTATAATGATAGTTGAAAGCTAATACGTATTTTAATTGGGAAATTTAACGTATGAAAACTTCATGGTTGTACTATTTGTTACCTTTTTTTTGGGGAATTGAACAATTTTAGATTGTGGTTCCAAATTCATTATGTAGGAATATAGGATATAATATTTTTTTTAATATAAAAGAGTTTATGGGCATTAGTACGGGGGCTTATTAGTTTATTTCTTCTCGTAAAAATTATTATTACTTTAATTCTAGAAAATAGAATTGATCCGTATTAAGATAAATTAAAGTTATTGTACGAGGTGTATACAATATGTCTAGGGTTATCTATATATTTCGATCATTTTTTTTTTCATTATTTCATTTTATTATAACTGGGGTTAAAGCAAAATTTGTGCTAAATGACCTCTATAAAGCTAAATTCATGTACGAGTTGCATTTAACAAGAATTTTAGTTTGATGATTTTATTACTACGGGGGGCTGTTGATAAATTTTGGTATGGTATAGAATCTTATACGAATCTGTTCCCCCTAGGGTTTTTATTCACGGCTATTGGATTTCCATCACATAATTTTAAACTGGGGTATGGTGTAAGGAACAATTTTACGACCAGGACCTTTGAGAAAAGCACACTGCACATGCCAGGAGGGATTCAATCGGATTTACGATCCATCGAACACCAACTAGGAATCCGAAGAGCTCAATTTCAACTGGACCGAGCTGGGTGACCTTTTTCGTTTTTTTTTACTTTATTTATAAATTATGGACACTTAATTTTGGGTGCGGATCTATTTCCCCGTTTTGGTGTTGCTATAGGTCATATCGTATTAATGTGTTTCTGACAATTATATTATTGTTGAATAACTTTAGGTGCTACTTTGATACATTGTACTGTTGGAATTGATCCGTAATATGTTCACTACGCTGCTTTAGTATTTCCCATATTTTTTTTTGAAATATTTATACCTTGGCTTGCGCATTGGATCCAACGCCGTGTCGTACCTCTCGTTGTAAGCTTAAGTAAGTTTTTTTTCTCAATTCTGACTATATAATATTTATACTTGGTTGTTAACTGATAAAAGAAATTGTGCGTATGTGATAATGTCAATTATATTTTGTTCATGGGTTTAGCAAGGGGGTATGTTGAGAAATAGTGCTTATTATTTAGCTTTCACGAATTTTATCTGACCTAGCAGGTCACCTAATAATCTGATTTTAAATTTAGCAACAACTGGTAGTGGATTAACGGATTTTATTCAAGCTTTTAATAGCAATGAAACTTTTCAACATTACCCGAGTAGACCACTGAAACTACTATCAAAACTTGTCGATGCCTTTACTCATTCTTGTACAGAAGGTTCAATATACGTACGAGTAACTGGAAGTGGGTTTGTCTTCTATTTTGTTCCTTTTTAGTAGATTTTCAGGAGTGGACTTCCATAAAATTAGCGGCAAATCTACTTGGCGCCCATTTTACACCTAAATAAATTTGATGTGCTGATCACTTGCTTAGCACGTAAGTGAACTCACGCCGTCTTCACATGAGTACTAGCCGCTGCCATACACTGTAAATCTAGACAGCCTAATTCTGTGACCTAGTAATAGTATTGAGCAAGTAAGAGGTTACATTGCATATATGCAACGCTTCAAATCTCACTTCTTATAAGTATGATTTTTGAAATTTGTCTTAGTCATCGTTTTAATTGACATTTTAAACATTGTGAATGCACCAAGTTTCACAAAAATTTGAAATTCAGGATATTAAGGGTTAATACACGCCTATTCTAACAGCCAACGAGATTTCTTCAATTTCTTAAAATCAACCAATTAACTATCGTTTTAAATGATGGAAGAGACCTAGCTTTCCCAATAACTGATGAATATGCGCCTTGCTGTAAATACACTATGCCGTGAATATCACTGTCAGATTATTTTTGAGTTTTCCTAGTACAAGGTCTTTTTAAAATGGCAAGATTTGGCCAAGAATCTCTAGAAAATGTTGGAAAAATTGTACAGAGTGTTACTACAGTTAATAACCAAAATAAGTAAATTGTTTGCATTTATGTAGTTGTGTATTATTCTCCCTAAAATACATTGGAGATCATTTCTTTCAATCGAGAAATACATTACAAACTTTAATGTCATGGCAAAAACTCTCA
Source organism: Galeruca laticollis (assembly GCA_963921935.1). Classification (NCBI taxonomy): domain Eukaryota; kingdom Metazoa; phylum Arthropoda; class Insecta; order Coleoptera; family Chrysomelidae; genus Galeruca; species Galeruca laticollis. The sequence continues at coordinate 61,798,081 of OY998181.1, read as the reverse complement.
AATCAGGAGAAATAGAAAAAATCACTCAAGCAAGCTCTCGTGATTTTTTCACTCTCTCTTGATTCTCGATTTATTGCCATGACAATAAAACTTTCATTCAATTAAACATGTATTGTATTTATTGATAAAAAAATGATCTCTTATGTATTTACCCCCGATGGACAGTAGATTTTTAATTGTACTATCAGACAAAGAGCATCATGCTGGGGAATGAATAAAACATTCTAAAGAAAACAATATTTTTACAAGTTCTGATGAGCACAAACTTGTATTATATTCTATCAACACATTTTTTATATTTGAGTAGCGTTTAAGGATGGTAAGCTATTTGTGTTTATCGTTCAGGAAGCTGACTAACTCAAACTCCAATTCTGATGTATGTGATTGATCACTGTCCCTGTTCACAAAAACAATGAAATCACTATCTTCTTCCCTTGTATTGTTACTCCTGATACTTACATGCATTACTTATTGTTTTTTTGTAATTTGCCTCTGAGGCATGAAATTCAAAATTCTGAATTATTTGCTTTTCATCTGTTTCTGTAAACCAACGCGTTTTGTAACTAGGGATGTAGCATAATGACAATATTTCAGGTGACTGTTTAAAAAACGTATATATCAAATCTTCTTTATAGCTGTGATACAATAACAATAAAATGCCTCTAATTGCAATCCTACAGTCGATATAATCTGGTACTGGTACTAATTTCATTTCTAACTAAACAGAAGATCTATAAGAATATAAAAAATTTAAAGGGAACAAAGATTTCCATTGCTCAGGATCAAACAACAAAGCAACGGGAGGAAGCCAAAATCTCAAGACATCATTTATATTTGGCAAAACCAAAACATGATGAAAAACATTGCTTCAGTAAAAACGGAAAACTCATTGTAAATGGAGATATATTCTACCCCTTGCAGCTTATGAAACATAACTATGAGGATGATGAAATTGTAGAAGTAGAAGAACGTGACACAAAAAGTAATACCTCGACTCCAACTGTAACAATAGTAAATAGAGACTCCAAATAAGCGGAACCAAAGAATCAGATTTTCTCGAAAAACACTCCACAAGATATAACTCCAAATGGCCCCAAAATAAAACCAAAGGTACCTCCCAAAGAAATATCCAGGGAATTTAAACATCTCGAAAGAAATCCTTATAGAACGAGAAACAATTCTTCATCATCAGGTGCAATAAAGTAAAGTGAAACCATATGAAATTTATTATAGCGCTATAGCTGTAACTAAAAAATAATTTCGCAAAAACTTCATAAATTTTTCAATCTGCTTCGGAACACAGAATATAAAAAAGTGCATAAATGGTTCGTCTACAACTTGTTACTATTATAAACTAGTTTTTATTTTGGGTGTTCAACAATTACCTTTTTTTTCTTTGTAAATTCTGAATTGTTTATGTTCATATCATTGCAATATTTGCCAAATTCTAGATACTACAAACTAACTTTTCTTTCTCTCGGTCCTTTAAAGTGACTGTAAACGAAAAAAAGTTGTTATATTTTTTAATGTCATTGTGCGAATATAAATCATAACAAATGGATTTTTATCTAAGTCGGTATAAGAACAAGGAAATCGAGGCCCAAGTAATAAATTCGATATTGGATTTTAGTACATATACAAATTACAAAGAAGGTCAAGTCTCAGTTATACATATGAATGTAGGTTATTTTCGATAAAAAGACGATGATGTCATTTTTATTTACTTTCCTGCTTATCAGAATAAATATTAATTTACCAACCGTGAATACAATTTATCCTCAACAGCCAGGACACTTCACAGCTAACGGGTTGACAAAACTTCAAGACGTTGTTAAATCAACTGGTAAAATTCTCCAGTTTGTTTTGACGTTTATTGACATTCGATCATCGTCTAATATTTACTAGTTTTTTTGGTGCTTTTAAATTAATTGCTTCTTTAAGATTAAAAAAAAAGTTTTTTTCATAACTAATTATTTAGGCAAATCTGTAGTGTGTGGTTAATAAAATCCCGAAGCAGCTGAACAGAAAATAACAAGAGGTGGTAACATCTTTGTTGAGCTATTTTGAACGAGATTGCCGAATTGGGAGCCCGCTTCTCCCGCTTACTGCTGTAAGAGACGTAAGTGATAGTATTCGCTATTTGTATTCATCATTATTAATATTATTGTTACATATTTAAATGTACATGATTAAATGTTTTTAATGTTAGGTTAGATTAATTAAACTTGATAATATATTATTCTTTCATAAATTGGAGTAATTATATTGTAGAGAGTTGCAGAAGGTTTACATTTTAGCGTTACCACTGTTAACCGTATTGCCGCCAAGCATAATAGAGACGAACAGCCTAAAAACCCACCTAAAAAGTGACAACGCATAAAACCTACTGTTGAAATTGATAACTTGATCAAATTGCTTTCCGAAATGTTATATACGAAATGTATGGAAACAGTGAGTATATTGAATGTATTGTTTTATTTTATTCACAATTAACTAACACAATATTTTTCCAGAGGAACACATAGCCTTGAAAATTTTAAGAGACAAACTCCAGGAGCATGAACTCTTTAATGGTGGTTTAACATCACTCTGGAAGATAGTGAAAAATATTGGATTCAAGTACCAAAAAGATTATCCTTGTCATGGTTTAATGGAGTTGCCACATATTGCATTAAAACGTGTACATTTTCTACATGAATATGTCAAGATAAAAAGGGAAGGTTTATATCAATTTGTGTTTTTGGATGAGACCTGGATATTTGAAGTCGGTACTGTTGGACGTTCTTGGCAAGATTCTGATAATAGAAACGTGAAAAAAACCAAAATTGGTGGTCCAAGGTAATTGAATTATAAAACTTAGCAATTAATTTATGATGTACTAACATTCCTGCCATTTTAAGACATTTTCAAATATTTACTAGTCACACTATGTTATTTAAATCTATATAATTATCAATAGTTGTTTTGAGCTATGCAGTCTATCTAGGAAACCTAGTAGTAATTTGTTATTTTCGTATTGTAGGTAGGGGTAGGGTAGGGTTTCTTCCCAAAAACAAGAGGGTGATTACCACGATGAAATGAGCCGAGAATTTTTTTTGCATTTGTTTGAATACCAGCTATTAATGAACTTGGAAGAACCTGCCACAAGTTATCACCGTACAGTGATCAATAAAGTACCAACAACAGCTACCAAAAAGGCTGATGTACAGAACTGGTTGATACAAAATGATATTCCTTCCGAAAATACTTTCCTCGAAACCCAATTATTGAATTCAGTACAACGGTAAGTTGATATAAACATTTTTCAATATATTATGGTAATAATTGGATAACTTATTTTGTTTAAATATATGCATTTTTGTAGGAATAAACCACCAACAGTATATGAAGCTGACATATTATCTGAAAAATTTGGTCACAAAGTGCTTCGACTTCCCCCTTACCACTGTATGTTCAGCCCAATTGAAAATATTTGGGGCATAGTTAAAAATTTTTATAGAGATCATGTGGGAACTGATGGTTCTTCAACAGAACAAGCAATAGGTGTATGGAAAAAGTCTTTAGAAAAAGTGACTTCTGATATTTGGTCAAAGCCAGTAGAGCACACTGAAAAAATTATACAAGATGGGTGGATAGAGAAGTAGTATTTGATAGACAGGATGTGCCTCCACTTATTATTAATTTTGACAGTGACGATGAAGATAGTGATGTTTTTTAGTGGAGTAGTGGAAATATTGTGTTTCATTTTTTGTATATTTTTATCCAATTTGCTTTATTTTCACCTTTTCAAAATCACTAATAACTATTTTAAATTAATTAGGTACAGTTATTTTATAATACACAAATTAAAACAACGACCACATTATCTCTACATAAATGATACTGATAAATTGGAAGATTCTTGATTTTTATATCTTGTAACAAAATTTTATTTTGTGTATCTATATCTTTCTTTTCCATTCTATTTATTTTCATTATAATAAATATAATAGATATTGTATAAAGGAACAATATTTAAATTTGCATGAAGATGATTACTGCTTGTATTGATTCCTTTTAGCGTAAACCCTTGCAGTGCTCTTGAAGATGGTTCAATAGAACATAGAAAGAGGTATAAGGACCTACAGTTCGTCATTTAACCCTCTTCTATGTAAAATAATTAAATGTTAATTCGAATATAGAATGATTAGTTACTGTTTCTTGTATCTTATCCATAGTTTTTCATGAATAAATATTTATATTAAATTAATCAAGCCTATCATACAAACCTTTTATTTTTAAATAAATATTTTTGACTTACGCCCTACGAGGCACATAACAATGGAAAAGAAGAACTCTCAATCTAACATGAGATTGACTTTTCTAGTTTTCTTTAAGTATAGGAAAAAACTACAGCGTGGCGATATCACAATATTTTGTTTTGCAACGTCATCGTCTTTTTATCGTAAATAAACTATATCAGAAGTATCCAGAAAAACTTTGATGAATTTTTGCTTTTTCTAAACCAGCAGGCCGACTTTGATGTGATTGCATTGACAGAAACGAATAGACAGAAAAATATAAGTATTTTTAATATAAGTGGATGTGACTTAATATTTTATGAGGGGGACTATAATAAATGCGACGGAGTAGTTTTGTATGTGAATAATAAACTAACAGATTTTTACAAAATTGTCAAAATATCTGAAACTAAAGCAATAGAATTGGAAATTAAATTAAGAAATGAAACTGTACACATAACACATCACCTATTATATGTCCTAAAATCTTCAGTACGAACCTCAATAGTTATTTAAATAATAAAAAAAGGAAATGAACCTAAAATTCATATACTGATGGGTGACATTGATATTGATCTTTCATCAGATGTCGATCATATTGAACAATATAAAAATACCCTCGAATCATTGAATTTTGTCTCTTACATTAATCAAATAACAAGACCCATAAATGAGCAAAACTTGCCTAGACCACATTTATGTAAAAAATTGAAATTATGAAAATAATAATATTAAATTATTTGTTTTTGACTACGGAATAACTGACCATCCCCCTATAGCACTGATCATTCAATTTAAAGAGACATATGAAACAAAAAACGAAAATCAACCTAAAAAATTTAATAATTATCCAAAGTTAAGAGAACGGTTACGAAATTAAAATTGGCAAAATGTATAAACGATTACTGATGTGAATGAATGTATAGATCAATTCCTCTCTATCTTACAGTAAAGTATCGAAGAATGTACAAGTATTGTAAAAAATTAAAAAAGCTTAAAAACCATGGATTACTGCGGGATTACTAAAATCTACAACTGAAAAAAACCAAATCTATAAAAGACCTAAAAGTACTCCCAATGACATATGCTTACATAAAAAATATCATGACTATAAAAACAAATTAAAAATACTCATAAAAAATGCAAAGAAGAGTTATTTCAATTACATAATCAATAAAAACTCCAATTCATCTGCAGTACTATGGAAATGTGTAACTGATAAATAAATAAATCCGAAAGTAAAATAGATAACTTTTTAAATGGAAAAAGTCAACTAATTAATGGCACCAAAGATATAGTCATTGCATTTAATAATTTTTTTAGTGATTTGGGGAAAAGTTATGCCCAAAAGATACCCTCTCCACAAAATTATGCTGAGAATATGCAAATTCTGAACACAACTATGTATTTGTACCTCACAGATGAAGTTGAAGTGGAACATACTATAAATACGTTAAAAAATAAAAAGCCACCAGGTCTAGACAGCATTAAATCGGAAACTTTAAAAGAACTAAAACATGAAATAGCTACTCCACATACCTATATGATGACAAATGCTTTAGTTCGGGAATCTTTCTTAAGTCGTTGAAAATAGGGTTAATTGAGCCTATTTTTAAAAATGGTGATATATCTAAAATGGAGAATTATCGGCATTTTAACCATAAGTAAAATTTTTGAAAAAATCTTTAAATGTGGGCTAATTAAATTCTTCAATAAGCATAACCTTATTTCAGAAAATCAGTATGGCTTTAGAGATGGAAAATGCACGGAGGATGCAATGTGCTCATTAGTAGAAACCTTATTCAATTGCTTAGAAAAAAATCCCTGCAGCTTGCATCTTTGTGGACCTCTCTAAGACTTTTGATACTGTTAATCATAAAAAGTAATTAAACAAATTAAAATTCTACGGTGTGCGTCGATTAACTTATAAGCTATTAAAGAGTTATTTGAGTGAGCGAAAACAATATGTAACTATCGACAATTACATAAGCGAGGCTAGGAATGTTACCTATGGCGTGCCACAAGGTTCTGTACTGGGCCCGCTGCCATTCAATATCTATTTAAATAGCCTACTTTACCTGGACATAAGGGGCAAAATTATTAGTTTCGCCGTTGATACTGCCATCCTTTTTATCGCTCCTACTTGGGCTCAATAGAAAACACAAGCTAAAATTGCTTTTAAAAAAATAAATACCTGGTTTCAATTTGATGAACTAACACTAAGTGTAGATAAAACAAAATATATGCCTTTCACATCATACCAGACAGGTCTACCAAATCTCGGCTATTTGGATATTGACATGACTACTAAAATTCCAGAAGTATAGGATAGGATTAAATATCTTGGAATTATTATCGATCGTCATCTTAAATGGGATCTGCAAACAAAAAATATTGCTAACAAACTAAGAGATTGTCAAGATAAATACTCGAGAGACATCTTGGATATACACCACTTGAAAATGTTGTACTTTTCGTTAGTGCAGTCACAGCTGAGCTGTCATCTCTGGTTGGGGTCGAGTATTTGATTGCCAGATTGACAATGTAAATGTACTACAAAGGTGGATATTACGAATTATTTACCAAAAGACTATCAGGTTTCCAAGTGATGAGTTATATGTGATGAGCCAAGTTATGGATTTAAGGCAATTATACTGCCTTAAAATACTGCTCTAACTAAAACGAAATGAACATATATTAGAACGTCTTGAACACACTCATGATACTAGACATGAACAGAACACATACAACTTACCTAAAAGAGAAAAAACTATTGGACAACACTGCTTTGATTACTTGGGCGCAAAAATTCTAAGCCGAGTACCTGTACAACTACAAAACATTGAAGGATATAAGAACTTTAAATGTGAAATAAAAAAATGAATATTATCAAAAAATATAGACTTTTTCCAAAATATAATAAACACGATATAAAAAGAAAAATATGTGCATGTATGTGTGTGCGTATATATGTGTATGTATATGTTGAGAATTATATTATATGTACCTATCCGACTCACTATATCTACTGAACTTGTCAATATTACTGAATTTGTCAATACTATAGCGAATTGATCATTATTATTATACTGGCACTGTCAATACTAAAAATTATATTTTTCTATGCCCTATCTTTAAAGTACCTTGTATTTCATCGGTTTGCAGCGCTTAAAGTGGTTGTTTATGGTTAGAGTGGAGAAAAGTAAAAAAGCGTTAAAAAAAGTGCCATAACGTTAACTTTATTTTACGCTTCCCATAAGCTAACACAATGAATCTTGGCTGGGCATCGAGGATGAACTTTCATGAAACTTGGAATACGTATAATTGTAATTTACCAAAGGAGCTTAATTAAAATAACCCAAATTTCTATTTGAATTTTATTTTTCTGTATAGGGCTGTAGAAAAGATAATGTATGCAACATGTGCATAAAGTGTCCTTTTTTCACTCATGGAATTGCCGGTCAACTTTTTCCATTCGTGAAAAGAAGTACCACTTTATGCACTTGTTGCATAAATTACTATTACTTAATTGTATCTTTATAATTTATTTTACTGTATCTATTTATTATATCACAAACAAGTTGTTGGTAACCTTGTTACCCTCAGCTTCAGTGACTAATTGTTTACTTCTACATCCAAAATGTTAGTTGAATTTTGAAGTTTGTATATTTCTGTTTTGTTGTGAAATAAACATATATTATTATATTATTATACTTATAGATATAAGGTAGGCAGAAGTTTGCCACAATTACTACCCCGAACATAATCCAATGGTGTAACTATTGGTTTCAATACTTCAATGAATTTCTCGAAGTATTCTTGATCTTCCCATGGCCGGGAAAGTGTTAGTCTAACCCAACTTATCAAATAAGTTGTTTCATTTTTGTTCACTTCTCATAACCTGCACTATAAACTTATATAGAGGGTTCCAACTTGTGGGGACCTCACTTGAATATTTATACAAATACCGGATAAGGAAAACCAATAAATAATTTCTAATTTATTTTCATTCCTAAATAATTAAGTTATTCTTAGCGATGAATTATTGATAAACTAAAATAATGATAAGAATTAATTGAATGTATATCTACACATTATTTACCAAACCACCGCCGTATTCGATGTATGCATGCAACAAAGTTCAAGGCTCAATCGAGTTTATATGAAGTGGATGTTTTGATGATACTTTCAGAATTTTAGTGATAATGCTCAACTTAGTGCTGTATGTTTTCCTAGTGTCACAATCTTACTTTATATTCCGTTAAAATATACATTAACAAAAATGTCGTGTACTAATAAAGTGTGTTTAACTGGAAAAACTGTTATAGTTACCGGATCTAACACAGGTAGGACTTCTTGTTATTTAAAAAATACCACATTAACCATAGAAGTTTGGGGCTTTATATAGTTACAATTTATACAAGATAGTTTATCATTGTATCAGGTGGTCAAATAAGAATTTAAAACGCTGTCTCTCGGAAAGTATTCGTTGTAAAAAAATGTATTACTAAATTGTCCACAAGAAGACTGTGAAAAATATTCTGATATTCAAGATGGTCGTAACCGCTGGAAGCATAACCGCCATCTCAAAACGTTAAAACGATTTTGCACTGGAATTTATCTCGTAAAAGTATCAAGAAATTATGTTTTTTGCTAATTAAACTCCTTCTTTGCTACTATCCCAATTCTTCCGTCATAACAAATAACTCCTTTTTGTTAACTTCTTTTAAAAATACTTGCTCTTTAAATTTACACCTTTTTCTGTCCTTTTTAAATAAACGCTCTTGATCCTTTTTTATTGCTTCAAATGAAAATGTCCCTTCATTTTTCTTTAAAATATTCATACCAATTTTATCTTCTCTTTTATTTATACTATTTTTAACTTCTATTCTTGCAAATGTATCCGCTATATTATTTTTTCCTGATATATGAACAATTTCAAAACCATATTTTTGTAACAATGAACTCCAACGATAAATCCTATTATTCCAAAATTTTTTATCCAAACTCTCTCTCAAATCTGGATGATACGTTTCAATATAGAATGTATTCCCTAATAAATAATTACTCCTCTTTTTCAATTCTGTGACACTATAATTTCTTTCATAACCATTCGTCATTCTAGAAATAAAATGTATTGGAACTTCTTCCTCATCTCTTCCAATCTGTCCATTGACGCATCTATCCTAACTATGAAGTTCTGTTCATATCGTGGATGATGAACCATAAGATTTTTTATAATTTCTCCTTTTATCCTGGAAAATCATTCACCCTTCCTTCTGTCCATTTTCCTTTTACACCTTTTTCAAAAAGTTCTGTAATGTTTCTTCCTTGTTACTCAAATCTCGTATTAATCTTTTAGAATAATTCAATATTTCTATAAATCATTCACTCAAACCAATTTCATTAATAATATATCCTAAATATGTTATTTGTTTCCCCCCCCCCCTCTCTCTCTCTCTCTCTATATATATATATATATATATATATATATATATATATATATATATATATATATATAAATAATCAATGAAAAGATTAAAGAATAACGCGTGGAATATATTGATTATTTGTCTATTTCCAGGGTCAGAAGGTTTAGACAGGAGAGCTATAGACGCCTCCGTGTCTCTGTTGGTTGTTGTCTTGAAAACTCGGGATCTTCCATTTGAAGGCGCAAATGTGCGTTTGGTTATCTTGTTGAAATCCGTTGTTTGTGTTTTCTCATGTTTCAATTAACATCCTTGCTCCCAAGTTGTACACCTTTTCTTGGTTATGCCGTACCGATGAAGGCTAATGAGCCAGAAACATGCATGTCTACGGTTACCACTCATTCTCTGTAACCTCTTTTGCGTGATATGCCTGCTAATTCTGTTTATATATATATATATATATATATATATATATATAAATATACATATACATATATATATAATTTTGAAATATTTGTGAGGATGCAGCAATTGGCTTGGAAATTAAACTCCTATTTTAATTTAGTGAAAGCTTTCGTAATAGTTTTATTACTTCGTCAGTCACGCTAAAATACAATGTATAATTAAAAATGAAAAATCAAAAAATGGGTACTTACATTAAACGAGTAAAAAATATAAATTGAAATTAACTCATTATTCACAACATTAAAAAATAGAACACCTATACTTGATCAGACTGGAGTTGTCTATAAAATCAGTTGTCAAGACTGTGATAAAAATTATGTTGGTGAGACCTCAAGAAATTTAAAATCACGAATTACTTCACATAAGAGCGATATTCTTTTAAGACGGAATGCTTGTGCTTTGTCACAGTACGTTAATGTAAGAGGACATTCCATACATTTCAATAACATTTCTATTTTAACCAGAGAAAATAATTTGTTTAAAAGATGTTTTTTAGAAATGGTTTATATAAAAAATGAACCAAATAGATTGAACAGGAAAAGTGATTTTCAAAATTTAAACATTATTTACTCTAATATTCTGGACATTGAGACAAAATTAAATAAAAAGAATCACAGATCTAATAATAATTTTTCATCAATATCTTAGTTCAACCTTTTACAATAATTTTTACGAACATTTCTGTTATATCATCCATTTGTCAACTTCATATTGACAATAATTTTTGAAAAGTCTCAAGCATATATCAATATTTTTACACTGTTTTTTCTGAATTTTAATTTATATTTTATACTCATTTAATGTAAGTACCCATTTTTTGATTTTTCATTTTTAGTTATACATTGTATTTTAGCGTGACTGACGAAGTAATAAAACTATTACGAAAACTTTCACTAAATTAAAATAGTAGTTTAATTTCCAAGCCAATTGCTGCATCCTCATAATATTTCTAAATTGTGAAATAAACAGCTGCTAATACAAATTGTTATTATATATATATATATATATATATATATATATATATATATATAAAGGAAGATAGTCTTTGCTGACTGTTAGGAATAAAACTGGTGAATATTGGGGTATGCAGCAAGAGAAAGGCAAAAGTGTACCTCTTAACGGAAAATGTTCGAGCTTTCGAGGATGATTATCCTCATCATCAGAAATACTGAAATGGAAAAAAACAGCATTAAGATACTGTAGTCCATAAGTAAGATACAATAGGAAAGAAATCGCAACAGGTGCGAAACTTACCTCCGAGTTGAGGTTAGATTCCATTATGTTGTATAATATTAAACTACGGATATTTGAAATATGAAACAGTTAAGTAACAAAGGTTTAAAATAGCACAATCACATTACGATGACTAAAAAAGCCAATATCTAACACCATTTTGAAGACAAACGAACACGAGTGCTTGTTCTGTCCGAAGCCGGCCCGGAAATGATATTTTTCCTTCTAAATTGGAGGGATCAGTTGACAGTCAATGATGCCAACAATTAGTTGAGTAGATAAACATGACATCAAGTACCCATTCGAGAATGGCCTCCGATGTGGTAGTTTACGTTTAGATGGAAAAGAAGAATGCAGGAGGGTTGAATATTGCATTCATAAGAAAGAAGAAGAGGAAAAAATATATTTAAAAAGTAAGAGGTTTATATAATAATAAACTTACACAGTTGAAGATATTGAAAAAGTTTATGCCAGCTAAAGAGACAAACAAAAGAATTATGCGAATGTTGAATAATAATATTATTAATATTGTAATATAGTAATTATTAAAGTACATAATTATTACTTTAACTCTTGTTAAGAGATTATATAATAAGAGACAGATTGATGAGATCACAAAGAAAAAATAACTTCTTATAACTCTGTCATAGCAAAATTTTACACTCTTCCTAAAATTCATAAGCCTACCTTGACAATGAGACCTATTGTCGCTTCTATCAACTCTCCTACTGAATTTATTGCCTCTTTCCTCACAGATATCTTGACTAAGGCATACAGTAATGAGAATGAGTATTTCATTAAGGACTCCTTCCAGGTTTTTGAGTTATTTAACAGAAGAACTCTTGCACAAAACTATGTTTTGGTCAGTCTGGATGTGGTTTCACTTTTTAGCAATGTTTATTTACAAGCAGTTATACGTTCAGTTCACAAACACTGGCCATCCATTTGTGCGGTGTGTAATATTGATATTGATATGTTCATTGAGTTGATTGAATTCCTGTTCAGTTCTACCTGCTTTTCTTCTAATAATAAATTTTACAAACAGACTTTTGGTACTCCTATGGGAGCTAGTATTTCTCCGATATTAGCGTGCTATGTAATGGATGATCTGTTGGACGTGGTCCTTCCGGTACTTCCTTTCAATGTACCTTTCATCAAGAAATATGTAGATGATATAATCCTGGCTTGCCCTGTGGACTCCACCCAAGATCTCCTTTTCACCTTTAATAGCTATGATCCTTACATTCAGTTTACTATCGAAACAAAAAACTCTAACATGGCTGTCCCCTTTTTAGATACTTAATGGACTAGGTCTCCTGATAATGTGATTATAATTGATTGGTATAGAAAACAAAGTAGCTCTGGGAGATATCTCAACTACAATTCTTACCATAAATTTAGCATAAAGGTTAACTTGGTTAAACAAATGACAGCTAGAGTTATGAACATCTCTGACCCTGTGTTTAGAAATAAGAATCCTGATATTCTCTTCAATTTATTCCTAGACAATTCCTATCCAAAACAGTTACTAAGAAAGATCATCTTCAACACGTCTTCTGTTTTATCACATACTTCAATACAATCAATTGACACAGCAGGTGCAGCTGAGTTGGATCCTCTCTCGGCCTCTAGAACGATTCCTTCCGTTTTAACGGTTTCTCTGCCTCATATAAAGGAAATTACGCCCAGACTTACTAGGATTTTTTCACAATACTTACAGAATGTTAGGTTTGCCTGCAGGAGTTCCTTGATTGTTAAGTCAATTTATAGTCCTTTGAAAGACAAGATACCTGTCGTGGATTGTAGTAATGTTGTTTATAAGTTGTGTTGTAACAGTTGTGACCTCTCATATATTGGTCAAACCTCCCAAAAAATTTCTAGCCGTGTATCCCTCCATAAAAGTGATATAAGGTTACATCCTGAAAGATGTTCTCTGGCTAATCATGTCTCCTCGTTGGATCATGTCATTGATTTTGAAGGAGTTAAAATCCTTTCTCGTGAGAGAAGTTATAACAAAAGATTGTTTTTGGAAATGGCTTTCATCTTCCAAGAAGAAAGTTGTATGAATAGGAAGACTGACATTCAGAATTTGAGTAATCTCTACTCTCTCCTCCTAACGCTTGATAAGCACAATTGTCTTCATATTAATAGCAATAATAATGATAATATTAATAATTTTCACTAGTTTCCTACTTGTGTCATCATGGTAGGTGTTCCCCCTTTATTAAAAGATCCATAATAATTTTAATAATAATAACAAATAACATCAATAATCACATATTAATTCTCGTTAATGTGAATTTCATTGGAATGATATTTCACAACAGTTCCATAATTTTGGTACCACCCCGGTATTCTATTGAAAGTTTCAATTCGATTGTTTCAGTGTCTCGCGTCATTGCAAAGATCGATTCTTTTCATTCATTTAGTAATGATGAATGCTGTACTTAACCTGACATTTTCAGTTTCCGCCATTATTCTCACAAGTCCGCGTGGGTGTGTGGATTCTCGATTTTTAATGTTTTACCTTTTTACTTTTTAATAATGTTTTAAATTTGAACCAGTAGTAGGCAAATGTATTGCCGACTGGACCTATTTCTTAAATGACTTGCTGTTGTACACTTTTCCTGTATTCAAGATCTATGATGCAATCTCGATCAATGTAAGTTGTAGAAATGTTTGTAAGAACACTTTTTATAATTTATGTTTTTCTTTCCTTATTGTAGTTCCCTGATGATGTAAATAAAGATTTACGAAAGCTTGGAGAATTGAATAGAGTGTATTTTTCTTCTTTTGCTGCAATACCCAAAAAGATATTTTTCAATTTGTATATATATATACTATATATATATATATATATATATATATATATATATATATATATATATATATATATATACATATATATATATATATAACAAAAACAGAATTAGCGGGCATATCACGCAAAAGAGGTTACAGAGAATGAGTGGTAACCGTAGACATGCATGTTTCTGGCTCATTAGCCTTCATCGGTACGGCATAACCAAGAAAAGGTGTACAACTTGGGAGCAAAAATGTTAATTGAAACATGAGAAAACACAAACAACGGATTTCAACAAGATAACCAAACGCACACTTGTGCCTTCAAATGGAAGATCCCGAGTTTTCAGGACAACAACCAACAGAGACACGGAGGCGTCTATAGCTCTCCTGTCTGAACCTTCCGACCCTGGGAATAGACAAATAACTAATGAAAAAATGAAAGAATAACGCATGGAATATAAAACAAAAACAGAATTAGCGGGCATATCACGCAAAAGAGGTTACAGAGAATGAGTGGTAACCATAGACATGCATGTTTCTGGCTCATTAGCCTTAATCGGTACGGCATAACCAAGAAAAGGTGTACAACTTGGGAGCAAGGATGTTAATTGAAACATGAGAAAACACAAACAAAGGATTTCAACAAGATAACCAAACGCACACTTGTGCCTTCAAATGGAAGATCCCGAGTTTTCAGGACAACAACCAATAGAGACACGGAGGCGTCTATAGCTCTCCTGTCTGAACCTTCCGACCCTGGGAATAGACAAATAACTAATAAAAAAATGAAAGAATAACGCGTGGAATATAAAACAAAAACAGAATTAGCGGGCATATCACACAAAAGAGGTTACAGAGAATGAGTGGTAACCGTAGACATGCATGTTTCTGGCTCATTAGCCTTCATCGGTACGGCATAACCAAGAAAAGGTGTACAACTTGGGAGCAAGGATGTTAATTGAAACATGAGAAAACACAAACAAAGGATTTCAAAAAGATAACCAAACGCACACATGTGCCTTCAAATGGAAGATCCCGAGTTTCCAGGACAACAACCAATAGAGACACGGAGGCGTCTATAGCTCTCCTGTCTGAACCTTCCGACCCTGGGAATAGACAAATAACTAATAAAAAAATGAAAGACTAACGCGTGGAATATAAAACAAAAACAGAATTAGCGGGCATATCACACAAAAGAGGTTACAGAGAATGAGTGGTAACCGTAGACATGCATGTTTCTGGCTCATTAGCCTTCATCGGTACGGCATAACCAAGAAAAGGTGCACAACTTTGGAGCAAGGATGGTAATTGAAACATGAGAAAACACAAACAACGGATTTCAACAAGATAACCAAACGCACACTTGTGCCTGTGTGAAGGCCAGTTTTCCGGGATGCAGAGGCGATCTCCGCATCCCGAGTTACCCTAGCAGAGCCGGAGGAGATCTCGGGCTGACCCAATGTCAAGCTTTCGCCTTTTCCCCCTTTTCCAGAAGTTCCGAATGTAGAGGGTAACTCCATGTCCTTTGGATCTTCCGCGGAGTTTTTTTTCCCAGCCCTGAGACAGGGATACGCCCAAAACGGAAGTTCAGCGCGTAACCTCCTGCCTTCAGAGCCTCCCGAGATTGGTGGTCGATCCCAATCGTAAGGATAGTTCCCCGTTCCTCTTTTTTAGAGTTTAGAGTCTTGCAAGCCTCAGTAGTGAGGTTGGAGTTCTGAACATCGACAAGTTGGAGGATCTTCTCCAATTTCATGTCGTGGCTTCTTGGGAAGAACACCGTTATGGTGAGTTTAATTTCTGCGCTGACCTCATGAGCCAGTCAGCCGATTCTTGTGACTCACAGTCCACCAGTATCATTCCACAACGGAAATGGATACCTGAGAAGTGGATTCCCTCCTCTTCGCTCTGGCACAGCTCTTCCACCAGAGTGTCTTCCAGCGTGGAGTGCTGCTCTGCTTTCAGGATGACCCCAGGATAATACTTGGGCATTATTCCCACTCTAAAAGCCTTCTCTGTTTTGACAGCTGCTGCGTAACCAGTGGCTTGCCCGGTTACCGTTGCAGCTGTTTTTGGAAAAACCAGTATAATCCCTACTATACCTATCTAATAGTATTAATCAAAAACTCTCTTTTAAATGAATTTTTCAAAATATTACTGAGGGAGTTATTTTTCCAAATATTAAATCAACATGCATCGTTGTTACATATTGTGACACTGTATATTTATTAATATTTCTTGCATCTAAATACAATCTTATTTCACCATTTGATTTTTTTACTATTACTAGTGGATTAACAAATATTGTTCTAAATTTCTCTATTATACCTTCTTTCAACATTTTTTCACCTATTTTTCTAATGATATGGAATATGATGATTGAAATTTTCTATTCCTTTAACTTCTAATTTATGTTTATAGTTTCTTGATATTCTTAAACCCTTCTTTATCAAATCTACATACTTCTCTAATAAATACAAAAGATATTTTTTATATCTGGGCATTTTATTTCATACTTTTCTAATTCTATCTATTTTCTTCTTCTTGTTTGTTACTTCTTTTCGTCGAACCAAATTATTACTCTATGTGTTCACACGATTTTATTTTGCTAAAGTAAAATTGAGGAGTGTAGTTCCATAGCCTGCCTAATCCATAATGTCGGATACGTCAGAAATCGGAAAAAATGGTCTGTTACAAACGTAATCACTACAATAAACTGCAAATATTATCATTTACAATCGGTTACACATAGGAAGCTGGGATGATAATAAAAAATAATTTCGTCTAAGACTTTTTTCAAAAGACTAGTTTTGGAAAAACATTGTGGATAAGACTGGGTTTGGAAGTAAATAAGGTTCCAAAACTCAACATTATTGTTGTTATTGAACTTATTTATTTATTTTGTGGTAAAAACAATCATCATGTAAAACTGTACTAAAATAGTATTTTTTTTTCAAACTTTTCATTGCATTATATTCTGATATCAATATCATCATCTTCAAAAACTCCTTCATTCTGTTCTGCTTCTGCTTCATTAAGATGCGTGTCTATTGCTTTTAAATAAAATTCCAGGTCTTGAATTTGTCGTCAGTTTTCACCAAAATATATTTTTAAAAGATTATCGCAGTTTTTTCATATTTACGGCGTGACCAATGGAAATTACCTCAGGATTTATGCTGTTCAAGCTTTTTCCTTTTTTCAGTATGGATTAAGATGCGCCACTGTCGCTATTGTAAGCAACCTCATCTCTTACCAATATGTTTCTCTTTGGCGATTTTTTTAATGAAATACGTTTGGAAGGGACAAATTTGAAATGCCATTGACCAGGTAGCTTTATGACATCAGCTATTGCTTCTTCCCATTCCATAACTTCAACATTTCTTCCTAAATTGAACACTGTCCCAAATTCACCAAAAATCTGTTCATATTCTCCTGGATTGATTATAGTATCCAATTTTCTCACCCTCTTTTCTATTAGGCCAAAAACCCTATCAGGGAGAATATAGGAATGTCCAGGTACTGGGAACACTACTATTAACTCTTTAATGTTGGCGATTCTAATTTCAGCCATTTAGAAAGCATTCCAATCATAGTTACGTTTTTGTTTTGACTTCCACATCCGTCAGTTAAAAGTTTTATTGTATTGTAACTTCTAAGCTGGTATTATTCAGTCGATGATGAACAGCCGAAGCAATTTGATTGGATCCTTTTGCTTATTCAGTCTCCAACCAGGTGAAAATAAAAACAGTATCTTTATTTTGGGGTGAACCTGAATGTCCTTGGCAAATTGTAAAGTTGTAACAATAGAGTTGCCTACTATAATAAGCCGCTTGATCTGGAATTCGAGGTAGAACCATGTTTTGTTGGCAATCGAACGAAAATTTCAAATTTCTTTCTTCATCAGATTTTAAAAATCTGAAAAAAAGATTTAAATTTTAAACTATGAAGTCGCAATTGCATCATTATGCGATTCTTCTTATGAACAGGACTTCTCTTGACTGTCTCGTTTAACTCAATGTATTTTGAACATGCATCTGTGGCAGGCATGCCAAAACCAATATTATAGTCTTTTACAAAGATGTGCCGAAAATAGTGATATTTAACTTTTAAGTTATCAGGTGAATTTGCATTATACATTGTCCACATTTTCTTCACAGACAAGTCGCTAGATAAATAGTGCCTTGATGATTTGCCACGACTATAATGGGAATCGACAGCTTTAAAACTTTCTATAAAACGTTTTACATCAACCTTTCTAGACGTGTATTTTCTGCTACTTGTATCGCCACCCCTATTTTCTTTGGCACCACAGCCGGTTTCCAAATGCTTCTTCACAATTCGCTGTACCCTGTCCTTCGAGACACCCAGTATGGTTAAAAACGCTTTGCGGCATATTGAAACATGTGTTTATGCTTTAGATTTCTTAAATTGAGGAGCATACTAACGTATGGTTACTTATTTCCTAGAACTGCCTTCCTTTACTTGTCTGGCTCTTTTTGGTTTCTCCGCTGCCGTATAACGCAAAAAAAATTATCTTGGATAATCTTAACTGGTTCATTATAAAATGCTTGATGAAACTTTCGTATATCTTGTAAACTTAAATGTTGACACCTATATGTTGGGCCTGTATGTTTTTGGCATGATTCTGGCATAGTTGGAGGATTTTTTGACGTGTATCTAACTAATGAAATGAAAAATAAAGTTAAGTTGGAATTCGAACTAACCTCAAACAAGTTACTTACCTAACATTTTTAACAATATTTTTCTTCCACACTGATTTGTCCGTTCCTTTTTTTCTTTCTTTATTTTTCGGAGCTTCACAAATGCTTTTACCACTATCCATTGCTTTACATTCAAGAATATTTTTGAAGAAAGTAAAGAAAGTTATAATAACAATTTCGTCTACCTACAACTGCATACAATATAAAATCACGGGTGTATCCCCATAAGGAAAAGACCATTGGATAAGACGCCGTTTTAAAACAAAAGCAATTTAGCACGTACCGTCAAATGAGGTGAAGGTGGACAAATTTCAACGTTTTTTTGAGATAACATCGTTAGGAGCAATTATCGAAAAGAAACCAAATTTTGTATTTTGGTACAAGAATTTATTATTAGCAGAGCGCTTTCGGTTCAATGAAAAACCATCATCAGTGCCCCCTGTAAAAGTAAGAAAATGGATCTTACATTCTCGATATAAAATAAAAGGTTTATATAGAAGGGCCTAAAGCCAAATAGATACAATTCACTCACATGGTCAGGGTGTACTCCAAATCCTCACAAATTAGAAGATACATGAAATGGATAAAAATATAGTGCTTGAAAAACAGTCACTATTTAATTAAAAATAATAATAAAAAGCACACACAATCCATTGTACAAAGGATGAATCCCTAAAATAGGAGATAAAATTTAACTCAATACATTGTTTATGAGTCAGCTGTTTGACATTCGACAACAATTGTAGAAGATAAGTTGGAAATGAACAATTTTTGAAAGTGTAAATTAGTAAGGTAAGCTAACAACAGCCGGTGCTCTGATGACGTCATGAGAATCATAGAAGCAAAAGTTGACAAAGGCTTGAAAGATTAGTGAATTTATTTAGCAATTACGTTCTTATGACCTCCTCAGAGGAACAAATGTGTGATGGTGAGAATAACTGAAAATAGTTCATGTTTTGAAGTAAAGTAAGAGCCACGAATGAAAAGGAAAAATGAAAAACAACTTTAATGAAAAAGTGACTCACAATTAGACAAAAATAATCCCGCTTGCACACCATCCCACCCCGGAATCCCAATCAGGGAAGCAACCCGAAAGTCTCCAAAGGATAAACAACTACTCCGGAGTTTTTTCATGTTCAATAACTCCGGAGAAATCCGTATTTGGACATCACTTGAAATTTAACAACCACAATATCGATCACGAGAGCGGGGTAACACTCTTACATAACATAACAACCAAACATTTTATAAAACTTGATTTGTACGAGGATATGGAAATCATGA
The DNA here is from genome assembly GCA_963921935.1 of Galeruca laticollis. Classification (NCBI taxonomy): domain Eukaryota; kingdom Metazoa; phylum Arthropoda; class Insecta; order Coleoptera; family Chrysomelidae; genus Galeruca; species Galeruca laticollis. The sequence continues at coordinate 61,777,867 of OY998181.1, read as the reverse complement.
AGGAGGTCGATAAAAACAATAAGTGCCTTAATGTACAGACAGAGTTTGACAGAAATTTTACCCCTATACATAGAAAACTTTTTGATGGTGAGATCCTACTTAATGATGACAATAGTTCAGATCAGTTGGGACCAATACAACACGTCACCACAACACCATAATTCGAGCTACATTTCCAACTTCCATGGCGGGAGGTTTCGTGCTTCTGCACCTCTCCTCTTCGGGGTCTCTTCCAGGGGATCGGCCGGTTTGTTGCTGGAGGGATGTAATACAACTCCTGTCGGAGCAAATAGCTCGAGGATTAGTTGTTTATCCTTTGGAGACTTTCGGGTTGCTTCCCTGATTGGGATTCCGGGGTGGGATGGTGTGCAAGCGGGATTATTCTTGTCTGATTGTGAGTCACTTTTTCATTAAAGTTGTTTTTCACTTTTCCTTTTTTTTCGTGGCTCTTACTTTACTTTAAAACCTGAACTATTCTCAGTTATTCTCACCATCACACACATTTGTTCCTCTGAGGAGGTCATAAGAACGTAATTGCTAAATAAATTTACTAATCTTTCATGCCTTTGTCAATTTTGCTTCTATGATTCTCATGAAGTCATCAGAGCTCCGGCTGTTGTTAGCCTACCTTACTAATTAACCAAAATTGTTCATTTTCAACTTATCCTCTACAATTGTTGTCAAATGTCAGAGAGCTGACTCATAAATAATGTATTGAGTTAAATTTTATCCCCTATTTTAGGGATTCATCCATTGTACAATGGGTTGTGTGTGCTTTTTATTATTATTTTTAATTAAATAGTGACTGTGTTTCAAGCACTATATTTTTATTCATTTTATGTATCTTCTAATTTGTGAGGATTTGGAGTACACCCTGACCATGTGAGTGAATTGTATCTATTTGGCTTTAGGCCCTTCTAAACCTTTTATTTTATATCGAGAATGTAAGATCAATTTTCTTACTTTTACAGGGGGCACTGATGATGGTTTTCCATTGAACCGAAAGCGCTCTGCTAATAATAAATTCTTGTACCAAAATACAAAATTTGGTTTCTTTTCGATAATTGTTTTTCTCTGGTACACTCAGCTTACTTCACTCATTTATCGTTAGAAGCGCCTCATAAATTTTGAAGAAAATTATGAAAATTGCCTTAGGTTTACCCCTCTATATGAGCTAAATACGAGTTTTGTAAAAATTATAGAATCGCTAATATTTTTTTTAAGTAGTGTCCAACTCTACCCAGAAAAAGGGGTGAAGTTGGATATGGCTTCAAAACCAAGTAAAATCAACTTTTAATGAGAACTGGGTGTAGTTGGACAACTCTAATTTTTTTTAAAAAAATTTGCACCTCATCTGGGCCAATGAAAAACGTTTGTTGGTGAAAAATAACAGTTTATTCCGTAAATCACAAAACATCAACTCAAACTAGTTTCTAGTAAAAAAATATAACGTAAAAAACAAAAAATATTTAACAAAATACCAGTAAAAAAATGAATAAACTATTTTCTGGAAAAAAAAAGGAACACAATACCTAAAAAATATATAAAATCATTAACATATGGTGTCATAAGTTAAATTATCTCGAAACTGAAAACGGTTTCGTCTTACTTCTACAGGTTGGTGTAAAACATAAATAACATCTCCCTTTGACACCATCGATTGGTCTTCAACATCTGGATGGACGAAAAAATGCCCCATTTTTTCTCCAAATTTTTTCCTAAGGAACTTAACTGTTAAAAACATCTCATCAATGTCTTCAACGTGACCTACAAAATTTAGATTTCTACTAGTTGATTCAAATTTCAGCAGGACGTATTGGTTTTTTTCAAAATCTCCGATGCTAGTAGGAACTAATTCAGTCTTATCATTGGTTGGAGCAGGGTTGCTTGTACTTGGCTCAGCCTCGTCATAGTATAGTTCATGTAATTCATCTTCTATTATTTCCATTTCAGATTGGTGCGACATAGCTTGATTGTAGTTTTCTTCTTCGACTTCACTGTCATCTTCAATAATGGCCATTTTCTTACGTCTTGGCTTTCTCGTTTGGATCACAGGAGAAAGGGTCTCTTCATTGTTCGTTTCATGTTCGATGTCACTATTGTCTTCAGTAAATGTCACACTTCGGCCAGGTTGAATGGCCATTTTTTTACCTCTTGGCTTTCTTGTTTGAGTTGGAGGAGCAATGTTCTCTTTAAAAAAGCTAACAAAACTGTCAGTCCAATGTTTCTCAACATTAACTTCTTGATAATCCGCCAGTTTTTTCAACACTCGCTGTGGATCATAAGGAACTATTCCATATGCTGCAAATCCTGATTTGACATTATTCGCAGATCGCATGTCAATTCTCTGAAAAGTCTAGGATAGCAAGTTTGTAAAATCGCTCTTCTGAAAGACTCACCGATTTTTCATTTTCCACTGTCTTAAGACAAATCTCCACGCTTCCTTCATTGGTCTAAAATAAGCCACATCGAGTGGCTGGCAGATGTGGGTGGAGTTTGGGGGGAGCAATATGAAACTGATGTCATGTTCAAGACATTTGTTGATAACCGTTACGGATATGTGACTGGACAAATTGTCACCGATTATCACTTTTTTGCCTTGAAGCTTTGATAAGTATGGTTGAGCAATTTCATAGAACCAATCTTCGAAACAAAACTGATAGAACCAACCACTTTTACTCCGGTTATAAGCCGTGCCAGGAGGACCGTTCTCTATCCATAACGGATAAATATGTTGGGCCTTGTACACTACGTAAGGTGGAAGAACAAAGCCGGAAGCTGCTGCAGCAATCATAACCGAAATGCTTGTTTTTGAGCTATCCATAACGCAATCACAGTGTTTTGCTCCTCTTTTGGCGACAACTTTAAGTTTTCCTGGGTCGTCGGAAAAATTGGTTTCGTCGTAGTTGACGATATTTTCCGTAGGAACATTTTCTATAGATTTTTGCAATTCCGTAAAATACGCGGTCATAACAATAGAGCTGACTTGGGCTCTAGCCCTTTTCATATTCTGGGATAGCGGTACAGATAATTCTCTGTGCCCGTTGAGGAAATTTTTTACCCATTCATCTCCAGGAACATTATCATGGAAAATTGTAATGGTTTTTCCCAGCCGATCCAGATATGATTTCACTAGAGTTTTTACGTCTTTTATGGTTAATGGGAAATTCCACTTAGCGGCACTCATTATCCCTTCTGCTAGATATGTTCCTTCATCGGAAGTTAGTACGGTTTGACCTCCATATTCCTTTTTATTTTTTATTCCTTTAACGTGATTAAATAAAGTCGATTTCGGAATTGAATACTCTTCCGCAGCTTTCCTAAAACTAGGTTTCTTTAATTTAACTTCTTCCTCCGCCTTCTTTATTGTAGAAAGCAAATAGTTACAGTTGGGTTTCTTGCCCACTTTTCTATTATATACACGCGGCATCTTGGTGTCCAACTGTACCATGGAATAAGAAACTTTTTCAATGTGACGCCACTGGACTCAATAACTTGTGGCAGATTAGTTTAAAATTTTATAGGTTAGTTACTTATACTATAGTCTACATTGTGGCCAAAAATGGACATTCTAGGATCATCAGTATAATACATACAATCAGCGGCGTAACTGCCTATGGGCTAGACGGGGCAGTGCCCCGGGGCCCTCAAGCTCAGGGGGCCCTCGAATCCTTACCAGATGACAGATTGCAACCCCACTTCAATTAGGAAAACTCAGTTGAGAGAAATTCAAAAGTTATGCCTAGGGAATTCCCCTAAATTCTTTCTGTAGGTTGGCAGTGTTGTCAATTTGACGGATAGTGATATGTGCGTTTTATTATTCATGGATGTGCGTTTTATTGTGAATTCGAAAGATTTTTTTTTCGAGAACGGTTAAAAAATTAATGCTGTATCAGGAGTAAGTAAGCTAATGTCAATAAACTTTTTTGTACTGGTCAATATAGAATATAGTGGTTCAATTTAATTTGATTTCACCACTCATATTGATGTCCGTTAAGTCAATAACTCGTGTCAAATCTCGACTAAACTGGCAACAGTGGTAACACTAACGATGATAATTTTTTTCCGGGGATTCCCCAACAACACTAGCTTGTAGCGTATCATTGTGTTTTTCTTTCCTTTTATGTTACTTTTAACTTCGTCAGTGAACAGTGACTACAGTGAGTTGAGTACCTACCTCGAGTACAATCTAATATTGTATTGTTTCAATAAATAAGAAAACTAAAATAATGGATAAAAAGAAGAAACCCAGTGGTGCATTTAAAGGCAAACAACGCCAAGAAAGAGAAGATAGTAAACAAAAATTGCCCAAAATTGACAAGTTTTTTAGTCAGCCTTCTGCAAGTACATCTGGCCAAAATATTTCTAATGTAATGTGGTAACTGCAGTGTTGGTTGAGAAGGCTACTGAAGAAGATTCGACAATTATTGCAGTTGGAGATACCTCCTTCGCGGATCATGTGAACGTGGATGATGTTTGCATGACACACATAAGAGCGGGTTTGGAGGAACCACAGACCTCTACATTTTTCGAAAATGTGTACGATAAATCTTCTTATGACTTGGGAAACTTCACGAACAAAATATTAAGTGATAACGAAAAACGTGGAATTCTTGATATGGGGCCTTTACAGCCTTCAGGACCTTTTCCAACAGACATCAACCAGAACAATAGGTGTTTTTCAAAATCGTACTACGTTTCGTGTTCTAAATATGGGCCAGTTAATCGTTTTTGGTTGTGTTATTCCAAAATACTAGACGCTGCCTATTGTCAACCCTGTTGGTTATTTGCTTCACAAAGGAATAATGTTTGGTGTACGGGATTTCGAGATTGGAAGAATTTATCAGAAATAATAAAACAACACAGTTGTTCGAGTTGCCATTCGGAAGCATGTGCTGTGTATCAATTTTGGGAAAAAAAACGATACTAATACTATCGACAAGGAACTTGAAAATGAAATTCGCAAAGAAGCATCATTTTGGAAGATGGTTCTTTAAAGGTTATTCGATATTATACATACCCTAGCAAAGAGTTCTTTGGCTTTGAGAGGACATCAAGAAGACTTTAGTCAGGAAGGAAACCACGGAAATTTTCTGTTCTTTGTAGAGCTTGTCGCCCGATATGATCACATTTTGCGGCAAGTTGTGGATATGCCCAAAGGTAATAATAATTATTTCTAAGTTTTTTTATTGTTTTATTTTGTTTATAATTATCAACTGTTTAATATCAGGACTTTTTTGAAATTGTGTTTTTTTATGTTTTTAGGATCTACAAGATATCTGAGTGCAACAATTCAAAATGAAGTGATTGAGAGCTTGGGGACCAAACTCGAAACCCATCTACTAGAACAAATTAGAGCGTCACCATTTTTTGCCATCATAATGGTTACGACACAGGACATATCGAAGGTAGATCAGCTAAGCATTGTTGTGAGGTATGCAGTAATAACCAGATCGGAAAATGGACAGCCAATTGATATAGAAGTAAAAGAAGTGTTTCTAGGCTTTTATGCAGCCTTCAAACATGGCGCAGTAGATTTAGTCAACCAAGTGACAACATTATTTATCGACAAAAATATTGATTTAAAAAAATGTGTGGAGCAAGGCTATGATGGAGCCAGTGTGATGAGTGGTGTGTATAATGGTGTACAAAAACATATTAAGGATATCCAGCCTAACGCAGAGTACGTACATTGTGCCACTCATAATTTGAATTTGGTGATAAATTATGCCGTTAGCAGTTGTGTGGAAATACAGAATTTTTTCGCAACGCTGCAAAATTTGTATAACTTTTTCGGAAACAGCATCAAACGTTGGGATCTACTGTCAAAATTCACTGGCGAATCGGACACCACTCTAAAAAAACTAAATCCGACTAGATGGTCCAGTAGGGTCAATACGATATCTGCAATAAAACTTCGTTATTTTGATATAATCAAAGCATTATCAGAAATAGTTCTAAAGAGTCCTAATAGATGAGCATAGTGAAGCAGAGACTATTAAAACAAAAATGCTAAATTTCGAGTTCATGTTGCTTTGCGAATTCATGCACAGTGTATTGAACGACATCAATTATGCATCCAAATTTTTACAAAAATGCGACATCAATTTGAGCGAGGCGAGTAAAGTTTTAGTAGAGACCAAAGCAAAGTTGCAAATTTATAGAAATGATTTCGAATTACTCAAGTGCAAAGCCAGTGAAACTGCAAGAAAATATGGTATTGATCCCCATTTTCAAGAAAAAAGGCAAAGAAAAGTTAAAAAACATTTTGATGAATAAGCTGCTGATCACCGATTTCCAAAACTAGAAAAAATATTTGAAATTAAGATTTTCAATAATGTACTAGACACAGTAATATCTCAATTAGAAACATGTTTTATTGGTATGAGTGCAGTCTGTCATAAATTCGATTTTCTAACACCAACATTTTTATTACATGTAGATGAAGCAGCTTTATTACAAAAATGTGACGAATTGCAAAGAAAATATTCAGATATAATAGGCCCTATTTTTTCACTTCAATTTATTAATATTTACCACCTAGTTTTACCTCAACTAACTCAAGCATGAACTGTTCACCAATTATGTAAGGTAATAATGAGCAACTAAGGAGTGCTAGAATGCGACCTAACGGAAGTATTTACAGCAATGTTATTTTTCTTTACAATTCCTGTCATTTCTGCATCAGCTGAAAGATCATTTAGCAAATTAAAAATAATAAAAACTTATTTAAGAAATAATATGGGCCAAACTCGACTCCGACATTTATCGCTAATAGCAATTGAAAACAAAACCGCTTCAAGCCTGGATTTAAACGAAGTCATTGATACTTTTGCGAAAACTAATACTAGGAAAAAATTGTAAATATAATTGTTATTTAGTCAGTTGGTAGGCCCGACCTCTATATAATAAAGCCTTGAATATTCTCTATTTCGTGTTATTAGCCAAACCTACACCAAGTATTAATTGTAATTTATGTTGTTACTGTTTAATATTTTTATTACCTGCCCTGCAGTGCACAAAAAAGAGCTTAAGAAGTTAAGTAGCTTAGCATTTTTAAAGTATTTGTATATTTCATATTTTTATTTATTAAAAAACTAATCAGTTTACATAGCAGTGGGGCCCCATTTTTTAATTTGCCCCAGGGCCCTTGGTTCCTAGCTACGCCACTGCATACAATAGTTATAAAAACCAAATTTCTAAAATAGCACTTTTTAAATCAATTGTTTACATAATTAAAAAATCAACTTACCGTTAAAAAACCGCGCCAAATGTAACACACTTTCTTACTACATTCACACTGATGAAATACTCACCGCCAAATTGGCCGAAGGTCGAATGTCAGTGGCGTCACGAATTTATTTGATCAGAAACTACGTCTTGTCCAACTTCACCCCGACTGTCCACCTTCACCTCAGTTGACGGTACATACTCAAGGGATAAGGCGCACTTTGCTTATACTAGACGGTCGTGACATAGGCGCGCTTTGGAATTAAACGTCAATTGGATAAGGTGAGTTTTGGAACTACATTCAATAATAGCACACACAAATAAGCGGGAATAGGCAAGTTTTGGTAAAACTTCTCAGTTACAAATAACAGCAGATATACTAGAGATTTTGTTTCTGTAACTGGCGGTATTTTTAAATTTTTTGGATTAGGCGAGTTTTGGAACTACACTCCTCAATTATAGGTACAGCTTGACAACACAGCCCAAGAAAACGATTAAAAATGTAGTATCTAGGATAGGGGTAGGTACTATTAGTATTGAATATCGAAACCATTGTCAAATTTCTTAGAATTTGTAACATTTTTTTCAATATATTGTGGAGTTTTCTAGAAACAGCAAGTTTCATTTAAAACAGTGATATGAGTAGATTCCACGAAGTAAGGGTGTGTAATTATGGGGTTATTCCAAATTGATGATAAAAATACTACATACTACAGGATATATTGGAATGATGCCGTTAATTTGTAGGTATTGGATTCGAAACAGCATTAGAATGTGCCAAAAGAGGAGCCAAAGTGATAGTAGCTTGTAGAGATGAGTTAAAGGGTTCAGTAGCAGTTCAAAACATCAAAACACTCACTGGAAATTATAATATTACATTGAAATTAGTTGATCTTTCCTCACTGCAATCCGTCAGAGAATTTGTTAAGGACGTTTTATCAACAGAAGAACGATTAGATATTCTAATCAACAACGCCGGAGCTTTAGCACTAGGAAACCATATAACTGATGACGGCCTTCAACTTGAAATGCAAGTTAATTATTTCGGACCAGTTTTATTAACATTATTATTGATAAGTGAGTTTTATGATTTATTTTATTTCATAAAAATATGTAAGTATAGAAATGTGTGTCGCCCCGAAGTTATTTTTCCACAAACTCTACTAATTTTGTTAGATTAATTTTGTCCTGTACTCATCTGAGATTCAATTTACAAAGAGAACTTGAATTTATAGTGTCACCTCAATTGCAATCTCTATCTGGCTCTTTTTAATAACTACTCTGAGTCTACATCCAATAAAATAAATGGCAAATTGAAACAAGAATTACTGTCAGAAATTTATTGAGTTATTCGTATGCTATAGCAAACAATATAAAGTTTACAAGTAGCAAGGAACTCAGTAATGTGAATTGTGTCAGGTGAAACGGTGCTCCCAACATACATATCGAGGGCTAAAACGCAGGAGCTCGTAACCCGCAAAACGTAAAATGTTCAGGAAACGAGAAAAACTATTTTGAGTTATAAATAGCCGCTAGTTTTCGGACTTGCAGTATTTATTCGCTTAAAAATTACAATGAAATATTTGCTATAATATTAAAAATACACCAATTCATTTTTTTTCAACATACGGTCACTTACGTGGTAATGTCTTATCAGGGCATGCCAGTTACATGCCACGATTGTTTTTCATTAGTAATTTGTGTAATAAAATAAAAAAACGGATGAGCAAACTTATTAATACATAAGCAAATTAAATTATACTTTTAAACATCATTTAATACACACAACACATTTAATACACAAAATATTATAACATAACATAAAATAATCATTATTATAGGTACTTATAAAAAATAATGGCATTTTCTTTGGCAAAGAATAAAACGAAAATAGAATAAATCTCTAGAAAAATCTACTTGTGTGGAAGGGAGTCGTAAAAACTCCAGCAGTCTTTCGGAATAACTTGTTTAATCGCTTGAAGGTGTGAGTATTTCACGCTAGAAATAGGCAGTTTCTCCTTAAATAGTTGGGGAAATATGACATTTCCTAATGCTATGTTTTTAAGTCTGATTGATAGGTCCTTAAAATCATCTTCAAAGTTTAGTTAGTACCTAATTTTAGCTTCATGGTACTGCAACGCGCGTATGTCAACAACATTATTGCCACTACCCGTTCTGCTAGGCCGTATTGAACTGTATTCGAGGTAGTCTTTATGGGCATAATTTTTGTATAAGCTGAAGTCCATGCTTTTGACCAAGTAAGGATTTTTATAGCGAGATTCCTTAGTTATACGATGATAATCACTGGGCAAGTAGATCTCCTTATTTTTGAGGGAAAACTCTATGGCACTGTGAACAGAGTCACACTCCATTTGAGTGTGACCTTTTCCTAAATATTTTGTGTAATACAAACTTTGTACTTTTCTGAAACGTAAAGCAAAGCGTTGACCATTACACAATTACGATTCTGGGCAGTGCACCCATCTGAGTAGATAATAATAGGAATAATTGGGTTAGACAAATCCTAAAAATTGTCTTCTAAGTAGTCTACAAGAAGCGAAGCATAGGTAGAAGCTTGACCGTCCGCGTTTGTCTCGTCGAACTAGTAACAAGTACCTTGTTTAATTCTTAAATTAAAGATGGTAAACTTATGACAACACAACTTTGTACTGTAATATAAAGCGCTAGCTTGTAGTTGCGGTGCTTACTTCACAGATTGTACATCCATCACAATAACGTGGCACTGAACGCCTATGGCATTTTTCTTATCTTCTTCTTTTTCCTTCCGTGCCCGATTTTTTCTGTTTATGTGTTCGCTGTATTCCGGTTCAGTTAAATTGTTGTTTTTATATCTGAAACACGTATCACACTGATCTTTTCTAGGACGAAATAAGGATAATTTCATTTCATCAGCCATTTTTGTCAATGTTACAACAGACAAAGAAGGTGTCTTGTTGTTGTCTTGGCATTATGTTTTCTATACCCTGTGAAGTTGAGCGAATGATTGAAACTGTTGCTCGAAATATGGCTTATCAGTGTCTCTCCTGCAGTAATACTAGGGGAGTTTGTTTAGATTATTTAAAAACTATCTTATAAAGCTTCGATCTTCCTTAAATAACTCAATTCTTGGTGCGAAAAGCATTGGAAGGTGCTTCTGTATCGACGTTATCCGCTGGGGATAGGAGACAGTTGAGATCACGTATTGCATCATTAATTTACGATTCTTTTCGTCAGCAGCCATTTTGATAAACGTGAATTAACTTACAATGAACAAGAAACAGTTGATAAAGAGTATGAAATGAAAGATATAAACAACTCAAGAATAAATTTAATAGTCTGAGAATGTATCGTCCTGCCCCGGTAAACGTAAAATGTTTTGAAAGTGAATAATCACTAATTAATTAACTCAAGATCTAGCAGATAAAATTTATTGAATCATAAACCAGTGTATAGACGACAGCGAATTCAATAATAAAACAAGAATTTGACAATGATGAAAAACCAGTTAAATTATTTCTAGTTTTTATTCAACATGAGTCCGATAAACGTAGTAAATTTGTCCAATTTTTAAAATAGAATAAATTTTAATGGATTCAAAGAATGCGGTGAATGAAAGATAAATATAAAAATACTATTCGCAGATATAAGTCGATTTCCTAACTGCAATATAGAACAATATCCGTCTCGTACTGGGCCAAAATGTTAGCTCAAAGAACAATGGACTGTAGTTGTAGTTAAAAAATGCAATTAGCGAATCGACAATATATACAATAAACTCTAATTCAAATATACTTACCAAAGAGCCGCTGTCTGCAATCACTATGAGTTTTCACAATCGATCGTTCAACTTATAGTGGAAAGTCCTGGCCCCCGTGACACTAACTAAAGTTTATTAAAATGTCTATATTTGCGAATAAAATGTAAAACAAAATAAAAGAACTTGACACACGTCGCGGTTTTAACTGATTTGTGGTTTAACAATGAGCGAATTAAAGAATTATTTTAGAACGAACTGTTCATCAACGGAAGCGTTATTAATATTAATGACCAGAATTAAAAACTAGTCCTTTATAAAAATTTACAAAAACTCAGTCTTGAAATTAAATGAAAATAATCCATGAGCGACGCGCCGAATTTTATCGAAACTAAGAGGGTGGCGCGAACAGAACATTTTATGTAGGTACAACCCAGAATTCTGAGAGAATGGGAGGTTTGATACATGTATCAAGTCTCCCCGAAATGGAATGTATTAATCCTCCCGTACATGACCTATTCTATAAAACTTGAAATATTTGTAAACAGAATCCACATTCAGGAATCTACTTAGTACCAAATTGTGGCTAAAACACCGGGTTATATCATAAAAAACTTATAAATAGGTTAATCTCAACCAGTTTTTACTAAAATGCTTACACTTACCTTCCGAAACTTTGTAATTTATACAGTGAAAACAAATTTTCTGCGCAAATTTCTCAAAACCGCCTCCTAATACAGCAAACAGTCATCAAATGTGCTGATCACATGGAGACGTTCCACTGTTGCCAAGCTACAAGTGCTTTAAGCGGCAAATTTGAAAGCGTATCATCCCTCCCATAGTATCAACCCTCCCTAGTCTCCCCTATTTTATTTTTTATATTGTGAAACTCGAGGCGAGATAAAACAAGACGAGATGAGAGAAGATCGTACTTTCGGCTAGGAGGTGAAGGATAATACGTTTTTCAGTTTTAGATATATCTCTTTCTTGATTACTGATGATACTTTAAAATTATTTGTTTGTTTTAGATTTATTAAAGAAATCTGCTCCAAGTCGAATAGTAAACGTATCGTCTATTGTTGCTAAACGTGCAACTTTGAAAAGTGTTGATAAATTAATAGCTTATGATGGCCACTTCGATTGCTATGCTAATACTAAATTATGCAACATTCTATTTACTCAAGAATTGGCTAAAAGACTGAAACAATTCGATGTCAGTGTATTTGCCCTTCACCCTGGATATATAGCGACAGAAATTCTTACTCAGCGTTTAGGTCCCTTAAAATCATGTATAACTTATATGGCCAGAAGGATTTTGAAAGTAAGTATGTTCGCATGACTGGTACAAACTGTATGAAATTTCATCTACGATAGTATAAATTTTCATTGCAAAAGTGACTTTTACAACACCAACGTTTTTGTTTTTATGGCACAGATGTGTCAAATTGTTTTTAAGGCTCAGAAATGTCAAATGTAACAGATGAAAATGTTATCACATATTTTTTTTCTCACTCAAAGATAATTTTTTTCCTCAAATAATAATGGCCACTAGTTTTTTTGCAATTTATTTACTGGTTACTAAATAACGTTTTTGACAATTTATTCTGAACAAAATATTTTTAATTTCACAAATTGTATAAATTCTTGTTTGAAAAAGTTGCACGATTGAAGATAATGATAAGGTTGAGAAGTGAGCTATTATTTACCGAGCACTTTTATATCATGAGGAGCGTAGCACCCAAAGATGTTTCATTATTTATTTTATTTTATTGTTCATCCTAACAGGTCTATTGACCTAATTACCCAGCAAACAGACCGACGAGTTAATGACGTGAATTTTGGGTACCTGTTTCACCAATTTACGTAAATTATTTACGTGAATTTTACGTGATAATTTGGTTGGAATGTCACATTGAAAAGACGTCTTCAAGTTACGTGAATAACTCGTCTTCAATAGACGTGTTATTCACGTTATATTGAAATATAATGTTTCGGGAAATTACGTTTTCAGTTAATGTAAATAATTCGTCCTTTTTCACCTATGAATCACGTAATTATTATTATCTCATATATTATGATATAAATAAAACAAGCATATGAAGTATTACCAATGTATTCATTAGTTGACATATATAAAAAAGTTGCCCCGATTCGATATAATTTTTGGACTTAAAATAATAAAAAACATTTATTTTGCATTATTATTATATAATCTGGTTACAAAACAAGCATTCTTATTTCAAAAAACAATGCCAATGCCTAAGAATAGTCTGAAGAAATATTAAATTAATATTTTTGACACATTTGTCTTATGTTATATATTAATAGAGTTATATCTCTTCCTTTACTTTGCCACACTAGTTCCAAGAATACATACTAAAAACTGTGAATTGAAACATATGTCAATAATCTATTTATATTATTAGTTTGAAAACAATTTTATTTTACCACACTAGTATGATAAAGTATGCAAACCCCTATTAATACATACTAATACAACATTTAATATCTTATTTTAAGTAAAATGTTAATTTTTTACTTAAAACATACAACTGCTGTTAAAATGATTACACAATAACGTGATAGAAAAAACGCTTCACAATCCACTTATAAATAAGTTATGTCACATACCCACTCCATAATTCTGCATTTATTTATAATGTTCATTCAAAGAATGCACAATGGGGAGTGATACGCATTGACTATCATCTAACTGAAGGACAATACATTTTACTATTAGGTTTCCGTTTATTGGCAAAACAGTTAAATTTTTAGATAAATCAGAAGCTAAGTATATATTTAAACGTTCTGAAGAAAAAGGGTAATTATACCAGGCAGACTTCTATTTGCATACTCGTGTTATAATCATAATTAATTTCTGGTTATCACAAACTATGTTTTGTATTTGCATTATTTCTGAATTATACATAATGTAACAATCTGCATTGGAGTGAGAATATATTCCCACTAAACGAGAAACATAACAAGTCTTTTTTGTGATGATCTTTTTAGAGACTTTTCGTGATGTTTATTTAAAACGTTAATAAGATATCTCCTACATGTCTTAATTTTATTACCAACTCTATAACATCCATGTCATGTAAATAAAACATATTTTTGATGTACACAGTAATACTTGAATTCGTAGTTACATACACATCCTATGACCTTCTTTTTAGTAACTTCCTATAGGAAACATTCATACGGTGTTAATTTGTATACTTCTCACTAATGTCACATACAGAACATTACTGTAATATTACAAATTAACATGTTTCTAAGATGATCACATGTTGCAGTTACTTTTACATCTTTCGAAATAATTTTTATTAACATCGTACTTAATACGTCTGTACGACGTTAGTTCATAAAACTCTCAGTAATATCTCATATTAAACATCACAGCAACATAAAAAAGAAGAAAACAGAAGAGGAACTGATGAACGAAACATAAAACATACTAGTTATCTGTGGTGGAAACAAAAATGACAAGCATGAAATGGCGGATGGTTTTCAGTTATGTGTTATAGTTATATTTTATTTGCAGAAAGCACATATTTTGCAAGTAGCACTTGAATAAAGTGGTCTTCGTTTTCGTTAGTTCCTACTAAGCTACAGTTTCTATACTTAGTTATAATGGACGAACAACAATTGTTATCGGTAAGTACCTATTCCAAAATCATAATTATTAAAACTTAATACTCATTCAATACTTTAATCGGCTATTATACATTGAAATTCCATGTGGCGGAATTGTACACTAACATTATATTACAAAATAAGGGTTTTTCCAATTTTTAAAATATTTTAGTTACCTAGTAAGTATATTTTGATAACGATTCACAATATTTCAAATCCTAGATATGCATTATATCCTACAAAAAACTTGATATTGCAATAGGGTAGATATTATTATTAATAATAAAACATGCTCATATGTTCGCAGATATTTAAATCTAGAAGAAAACATTTTCAATGTTCAAGATGTTTCAGAAGCTACTTATACAAATAAAATAGAAAACAAATAGTTGGTAATTATGTAATGAAAGGGGAGTAATAATTTCAGATAGTCTGATACAAACATTGTATTAAACAGTACAAAAAATATTGAATCAAGTATCTCCAGTTTTAGTTTTTTTAGTAGTAGTCTTAGCCATCAATATAGGTTTGCAGGTTTAGAAAATTTCAAAATTATTACTAACAATTCTTATGAACGATTAGAGACTATTAGTGTTTTTGAATGAAACTCACTAATATGAGCATATTCCACGAAGTAAGGGTCGAGACAGTTAATTAGAGACTGTTTAGGACTTTAAAAACAGAAATTTCTGTTAAAAAGCTCATTTTTATTTGGAAATTCACTGAACACAATAAATAGGCTGTATTTGTCCCTAACAATAGTACCTATATTAATCTAGTTGAAGAATATGTAACTTATGATACTGAATGCTCCAGTCAACAAACAGCATTATTTATTATTGTAGAAACACAGCTATTGGAGACTCAATTGGATACAATATAGTTTGTTTAAATCTTCATATATTTGAACTAATGTTCAATTTAAACTTGTTGACGCGTTTCACTAGTTTACGTCAACAAGTTTAAATTGAACATTAGTTCAAATATATGAAGATTTAAACAAACTATATTGTTTTATTTCATCGTTCAGTATGGATCTTCATCAAGTAAAAGCCTCATCTATTCAATTTTTGGATACAATCAGTTATAAACTCATTTAAATTGATAATTTGTTCATATCTCTTCTTCATAAGTAGTTTTTTTTTGTATACAGTGTATTAATAATGCTTAGTTTTCATTAAGTTACAATTCCACGATGTTAATATACAATTTGTTCCAGGATGAGAATAGTATATTATTTTATACAGAAAAGAAGTATGAATTTTCATAGCACACCTGAATTTACCTGCCAAATGGAGTGAGGCATGGAATACAAGGTAAATCATGAAAAGTCACTTCTAGAAATAAAATATGTTATTATTCCTTTGAAGAACCCCGCATGTATCTTATGGAAAATGGGTCCCAGTCAGTTGGCTGAAAATCAAGTTTGGTGTAGTTTATGATGATCGATCAAAGGTCTCCATGGGCACAATTTGATCTAAAGTAATTGTTTTATTAGCTGTTGTTCAGAACACCTTCAAATATTTCACAGATAAGGATTTTGAAGTGTACGTTATGGAATAGTTGACGCACTCGAAAAAGTAACCGTAAATAAACGATAGAATTTTCTTTAATCAGATTGGATTTCTGTTGATGTAACGTAATGTTTCATTAAACCTTTATGGTGTAAAATTTTTATTAGTCTTAATATAATTAAAAAACTATTCTAATAAATTTTCTGTAAACTAGCTGTAAAGTATGTGTATCCGTTAAACTTTATTAATTCAGTTTCAAAGTATGTTACGTTATGGTAACTACGGATTAATATACCCTTTTTTATTTCTTGCTTTCACTGAATGTGTTCAATAGTTTCCACTTTCCAGACTTGTTATGTAATATGCTTACACATTTTTTTTTAGGTTGAATTGCTGGACAAGATATTTTTTTTCTAATTTTGTACCTGTTTTTTTCAAATTTACTGTACTGTTCATTAATAGTGAATAAACGTTTTAAATCATTTATTATTTGTTTGCTATTTTATTTTAAATGTACAGGATGAACAACTAAGAACGACTGTAGGCCACATCTCAGAAAAGAATCAAGGTACAACTTTCAAAAAAATTATCTTTAGGTAAGGGATCCTGAAAAATTGCTGGAAAATATTTTGCAGTCTCTAAAATATCCGCTAGGGGTGGAATGAACACTTGAAAACATACTAAAGGTGTCCTGAAAATACAATTTTAGAAATCTTGATGAGATTATGAATAATTATATTTAAGGAGATTTTTTGCCATTATTCTTCAAATAATGGGTGGGGAAGGTTCAAACTTATGAACAAATGTATAACTTTTTCGTTTTTTAACCGATATTAATGATTTTAGCTGCATTTAAAAGTTTTTCTGTTTAACAAGATTGATAACAAGATTGGATAATTTTGTATCCACTCGGAAATTTCAAATGTAAATTGAAGAATTTTTTTATATTTGATATTGTAAACCTTATATCTGGAATAAATTCCTATTTTTTAATCCCTTTTCATCAGAATTTAAAAAAATGCTTCATTACATTTGAAATTTCCGAGAAAAATGGGAAAATTGTGGACTTTTTCACAAAGCGTTGACAAAATTGCCCAATTTTGTTATTTTTGTTAAGCACTTCTTATTAAAAAGGAAAAACTCTTTCAAATGAAGCCAAAAACATGGATGTCGATTAAAAAAAAGTGTTACGACATTTGTTATTTGGGTTGAACCTTCCCCCAACCCATACTTGAAGAATACAGACAAAAAGTCCCTAACTACATTTTTTCATAATCTCAACAATATATCAAACATTGTATTTCTAGGATACGTTTAGTATGTCTTTTCTGGAAATAATCACAGTATTATGTTTTTAAGTGTTCATTCCACCCCATAGGAGATATTTTAGGAACTCAAAAATATTTTCCAGCGATTTTTCAGGGTACATTTTCCTGAAGGTATTTTTTTAAAGTTGTACTATGACTATTTTTTGAAATATGGCCGACAGCCGGCGTTCTCAGTTGTTCACCCTGTATTTGCTGATTGGGCACAGAAACATCTATAGGATGTCATCCAGAATGTTTGAGGTATATTATTTAGAGGTTTATGTAATGTCCATACAACATCTACGAGAATACACTGTATTGTTTTTGAAATGTCGCATTTAGATAATTGATAAGATGTTATTATTTAGACATTGCATTAACATCGACAAGATGTTGAAATGCATTTCAGAATGTAACAGAAATGTTTTTCAGTTCGTTCCTTTTGAGGAAGTTCTAGTAACATCACAGTAATGTAAAAAGGCAGCGCTTTAACATCGCTGAGAAGTTAAGTTGAAACATCACAAATTTTAACAGCCACAAGCTGGGCATAAGCGGTTGTATAGATGTGCATGTGATGAAAACAAGAGGAAGAAAAGGAAGAACATTATCACAATGTGATGTTGAATTAACATAACTGTAATATTTATTTGCATAGTGGGTTGATAATGTTATATCACTGAAAATTACCTGTTTATATTGTACACAAAAAAGGTGTTCAGGAAGTAAAGGGCCATTACTATGTTTCATTTTAAGTTCTGTTTTTTACCCATGTTGATTTGACCAACCGTTTAATTTGATTTAAAGCATTTTCAAATGTTAATGCTGAGAACTGGTCAAGTGGACCATACTGATGGACATCATCACTTAAATGGAACAAATAATGAATATTATAAATCAAATAAGTCTGGCCATAAATCTTAGGAGAGTGTGTCACAAAGGTTTTTAAGAGATTATCAGCATAATCTATTCCAATATCTGCCAAACGTTGTTTTGATATTAATATGTTTATTGCACAGTGCAGTAACAAAAAATGCTCATGAAAAGCAATAGGTATGATACCTTTTAAAACCACAGACCCTAAATATAAAACAAAAGTTCTAAATTTAGTTGCTTTCCATCGTGCCAGTTCTGACAGTGACCGACATTTTCTATTAAATTCAATAGTAATGGACTTACTAAAGCGTTCTAAAGAGTCAGATATTTTTTGAACTTTAGAACTACACAACCTAACCTTTAGTGGCCCACTTGTCCAAGTATTCAACAGTTTTCTAACTACACCCAAACACACTGTATGCATATAGTCAATTGGGAACTGGAATACCATTCCAATTGAAAGTTCCACCAAAGGTGAAATACCTGTATGATGTTCATCATCAGTCTGCCGCATAAAAGTAGCATCAGTACGTTTTTGCCTTGTAACAGAACTTAGAATTATTCGACCATCGATATAGTCCCCTACTTCGACGTATTTGTCACATGAAGAATATCCATTATGGGACTTAATACATTTTAGAAACGAACGAGCTGGAGTGTCGCAAATAAATGCAAACACTTTTATTTCATAAAATTTGCCCTTAAAACAAAATCTATTATCAATTAAATGTTTTAATTCAGATATAAAATCATCAAGAAAAATATTCAAAGGCTGTGGTTTTGAAGATCCATAAAATATTCCGATTGGAAATGGTTTACTATTAAATTTTTTTATCTGGCCTAAAATTGGCCACAGCTCACTATTACAACTTTTAAATAGAGGTAATCCATTTCAATTACAGAATCTGTAAATTTTGGATTGCGTAACAAAAAATTTTCTAATGCTGTAGAAATTCCTAAGTGACAATAGTTTCCTTTATTCAAGGGGCGCAATAAAGTTTTCGTTGGAGTATTTATTAAAGTTCGACGATCCAATGGAAGTTCAGGATGATAGTTTGACAAAACATGTAGTAAATCAGTAACACTATTATGTGCTACGCTGCCTGACCTAACTACCCAATTTCTTAGATCATGACATATTCCCTGATTATTAGAAGATTGAGAATTTTCTGGTACATCTTCATATAAAGTTGAGTCATGTTTACCTGGAACTGGAGTATTTAATTGAAGTGTTTCATTTACCAAACAATTATTTACATCATTTAAAATGTTAGGGTTGCCTGAAGAATTATGACTGCACTCACTCACAACATTTAGAGCACTATTTGAATCAACAGTATCAATATGTTTTACATTATCATTCTCATGGCTTACCTCATTTGGCACTTTTATACTATTTAAGTCTTTACTAATTAATTCACGACGTTCCTTTAGTCTTCTATAAAATTGACGTTTACCAACAACATATTTATATGGCATCCTGTTTTATTTGATTTAGTCTGCTCTAACTTGTATTGTTTAGGAGCCCGTTTTAACCAGGTTTTAATACAGTTTTCAATATTTCTGGTAGTTGAACCTGATATGGATATCTTTACAGAATCTGGAAAAATTATTATATAAAATATACAATCACCTACATTTATTTAGTCATCCTTACCAACAATCACTTTTTTAAGAAGATTATCATTAAATGCCTTTTTATTATTTCTTAATCCTAAAAAGCTCGTTTCTTTAGCTACTTTTTAAGACAAACAACATCTTAGTGCTGAATTGGTAGCAGATAATACACTATTATTGTCAAAGCTGCCCAGATATTAGCTCTATAAATAAAATAATTTAATAATGATATCAGTATACATTACAAAGGTTTTACCAAAGATATACAATTGGCTTTATTTTCAGAGAGAAAATTTTCCAAAGTCCGTAGGTCCTCAAAAGAGCCACTTGGTAAATTTACAGGAACATTGCTTTAACACAGAAGACTGTTCAATTATGGGTCTATTTTTCAATAGAGACAAAATTTCTTTATTTTGTTCAATTATCAGTGCTAAATGTAATACCAGTTTGGTCTGAAAATCTTTAAAAGAAAAGATATAAGTATTGAGCAGTCAACAAATGGCTATCTACAACAAATACAAGGTCATATACCTACTGCAAATAGTAATTTAACATCTACTTACTACTTTGTACATCTGCATTGCTTTCAAGGCTTCTTTCAACATTCAGAGAACTGACTTTTGAGGTATCACTAATGTACTTGTATTACACAATGTAACTGAACTGATACAGGAACTTGTGAAGCTTCTAGGGATATGCGAAGAATTTTCCTGAACAGCTGAAAACAGAAAGTATTAACAAACACAAACAAAAGTTGACTAACCACTATATACCTTTAAAAATCTTGGGTGGCCGTTTTAATGACGAATCTTCTTCATATTCAGTGTCACTGCTGTAAATGAACTGGCTTGTTTTGATTCTCTTTCTTTTCTTCTCCGAAGGTACCTCATCCCCTTCTGACTGTAGATCTGATGTAACTTCAGCTAATTTCGCCTTTGCTTGAGCTTCTTCAAAGCTTTCTACAAACAATTTTGTAAAAATATGTAGATCACAACACATAAATTAATCTGATACAAGATATTAATAGTAGTAGTTTAATAATAGAATACTTGTAATACATACCATAGTATCTGAAAATACGTTTCACAGTAAATAACTCCCAGTCTTCTTTGCAACTTTCTCCTTTCTTCACCGCTTTATCATAAAGTGCTTGAGTTTTATAAGGGGGCCAGTAAACTTCCTTCTTTCTTGGGGTTAGCCAGTTCTGGTGCACCACAGCAACAGTACCTCCGTCTTTCTCATCGAACTCGATTAATACAAAGGACATTATACCTAGTGCCTAGTACTACTTAAAACGAGGGAAATTGTCATTTGGAGGGAATCAGTAAGCAAGCTCTTTTTTAGAGGTTATAATGATCATCTTATTCCTGTCAACACAATATTATTTTTTCACCGCCGACCACCGTAAATAGTCCCGAACCACCGAAGGCACGTCACTGCAACTCTTTATCAAATTTGAATAACTCATCATATTCCACACACTTTTGAAAAATGTCTCCTATACACTTTTTTCTCGAAATTTCCAAAACCAGTAAAAATTCCCAAATCTCTAATATTTCATAATATTACCTCTTAAAATACCGGAGACATTCCAAATTCAGTAAACAACACCCAATCCACTAAATAATTTCTGACACCTAGCCAGCTCAACGCATATATCTATGTATCGGCAACGATACATGGTTCGTCTTCTACATCAAAACTTCCATCCTAGACACTTATTGTCACACCATTTCCGCACACTTTGGGCTTCGCTGCTTCCAAAAATCAAATCCCACACACTCCAACACATTACAACCTCCAGTCACCTTCTAGCGAAAAGCCCATCCAACTACTCTCAATTTAATACACTTTTAAAACACACAAACAAAAACATTTTTTCTACTAGACACCTATTCTACCCCTAACTCAATTTCTCAGTCAACGCGTACTAAACCATGCAACACACCCCAAACTCAGCCCTGAAGAGGAAACCTATCCTACACCAGGGCATTACAAGAAAAGTTCAACTTCCTCAATAAAAATTCCAATTCAACAAAATTCACTCACGAACTTCTCTCTCTCTCTCTCTCTCTCTCTCTCTCTCTCTCAGTTTAAAAATCGATTGTAAAAATCTATTATATTTAAATTGAAATTAAACTATTTACTCACTTCAAATTTTTGTCTTTACTGTATTTTCTATTTTATGTTGTTATCAAAGAGAGAGAGAGAGAGAGAGAGAGAGAGAGAGAGAGAAGTTCGTAGATTTTTGAAGTTGGGCTTGTAGTGTTTTATTGGGTTGTTTTTGTTTGGAGATTGGCCCTGTTATAGGATTCATTTCCTCTTCAGGGCTGGTTGGGGGAGTCTTTGTGGGTGGTTTGTGTGTGTGTGTATTGACTTGGCTTGTTTGAAGTAGGGCTGAAAATTTCGTTTAAGAAAAGTGTCTGGGAAGATGAGAAAAAAGGTGTATAGAATATTGAAGTTATGTTTGGTTTTGTGGGTGAATTGTTTTTTTTGCTAGAGATCAACCGGAGAGAGAGGCAGGAGCAGTCAGCAACGAATCAGATGATTTTTGTGCAAAGGTGGTTTTAAAGGTGTGTGGAATGGGAAATTTAGAAGTGTCTGGTAAAGATAGAAAATGAATAAGACGAACCACGTTGCGTTGCGGATAGTTAATAGGGGCGAGGTGGCTGATTGAAATTGTTGGAGGATGAAGATGTTTTTGGGGGTTGGGTGTCTCCTATGTCATGAGAGTTAATAGAAGCGTTGGGAATGGTTTTTGGAATTTTTTAGTTTAATTTGAACTTTGTTGGAAAAGTGACTAGGAGACATTGAAAGATGTGTGGATGATGTCGGGTGGTGGCGACTGGCTTTTCTCGAATTCGAGGTGAGGAATTTGTTGAAAGTTGTGTTTATGTGTGGTGTGGTACCTTGACTGTGAAAGTTTTAAAAAAAAATATTTTTCGAATATTGTGTGAAATTTTGTATTTATTTATAAAAATGTTGAATTTGCAGATTTTAAAATGATTGTTTAAAATATTGTGATGAGTGAGCTGGCACCGAGAAATAACAATAATAATAAATCCAAAAACTTCGTCGTACGTCGGCCCATTTGGCTAGCGAATAAATTCACTATACTACAGGAAAAAACGTGAAAAACCTGCAGCACCGACGGGGTGGATGGGGCTCAAATTGAATCGCTTTCGCTCCTGATGGGAGTGAAAGCAAAGTGAGCACGCCTGCCTATATTTGTTATAGAGCAGTTGTGTCGATAGATGGAAGGTATTAAATGGCGAAGTGTTTCGGCTATGACATCTCTTGAGTTAGGGATGGCATTCATGAGTGTGACGGTGAGTATTTCGATTAGGATTTTGGAGTCGGTTGAGAGGTCGTACGGAGTTGGTGGCTTTTCGAGAGTGACTGGTGCGGTCTCTTGGAGGGTTTTGAGTGTCGATAGCCTGTGGGGGCAGCGAGGATGGAAGGCGGGGTGAGGACCACCGTAATTCGTGCATTTAGGGGTTTCGGACGTGGGGCAATTTCCGGTTCTGTATCCAGTTTGGTCGCAGGAAGGGCATATCGGTTTAGGCCGACAAGTGTCAGAGGAGTGTCCGGTTTGCGTGCAGCGACTGCAATATTTGGGGACTGGGGGCAGCGGATTGGTGTTTGATTGCTCGCACTGATGTGGGAGGCCATGAAATGTAATGCTGGAGGTGAGGACCTGCTGATAATGGTTTTCGGATGTGGTGACGATGCGGAACATCGATGTTGGTTCATTGGTGGCCTTGGCGATGATTCGCCAAGTTTTGAGTAAAGGGATTTGTTGGTCGTGAAGAATTTCTTCGAATTCTTCGAGGCCAACCGATGCGTCTACGTTTCTGCAAACGAGAGTGTAGGTGGGAATGAGGGTTTTGTTACCCGGGCGGGGTGGACGTTCGGTGGAGTTCAGAACGTTTATGATGGTGTTGTTATCACCAGTGGAGTTGTGGATTTGTCTCAGAATAGTTGAGACTGACTTAGGGGAGGACGTTTTGAGTAAGGCGGTTCGGTTGAAATTTACTTTCAAATAGAGGATGTGGCCGTGAAGGAGTTCGAAGGCGTTGAGAAGAGTGTAGAGGGATTTTTGTGTGGCGTATTGTGTAGGGAGATTTCTGAGGTTGAGGGTTTGTATTGGTGTGTTGTTGTTGGTGTGAGTTGTTGTAGCAATGTTGGTAGGTGTCGGTGTTGTAGGTCGGGATTTGGTTTTACCGACGAGGGTGAAGCCATCCTCGTCGGAGGGAGGTGGTTGTCGTGTGAGTGTAGGTGTAGGGATAGGGATCTTACGGAGGAAGCGTAAGACCTTCTTGAGGATGTGTATGCAGTGTATGCGGTTTGTGTGTGTTGTCGTGTGTTATCGTATGATGTGTTTTGTGAGTAGCGTGGTTTTGTTTTTGATGGGTTCTAAAGGGAGGGTGTTGAGGAATGGTGGGTTTTGTTGGAAGTGTGTGTAGAGGTGGTGCTG
Organism: Galeruca laticollis; assembly: GCA_963921935.1. Lineage (NCBI taxonomy): Eukaryota > Metazoa > Arthropoda > Insecta > Coleoptera > Chrysomelidae > Galeruca > Galeruca laticollis. The sequence continues at coordinate 61,753,456 of OY998181.1, read as the reverse complement.
GATGTGACGGGTGAGAGAAGAGGGAATTCTTTGTCAAGGGTTCTCTGAGAGTCTTCAAGGAGTTTTCTGGTTTCGAGTCTGTATTGTTTGTTTTCGTCTAGGAATTGTTGGATTCGAGGTCGGTTTGACTGAAGGGTGTTTTTGCAGCTCTGTTGCTGCGACGTTGTCTGGAGGACATTTAAGGATTGAGTATGTTATGGAATGGGGTCGAAAGCTAATACCGACAGCGGACTCACTGCCGGAGGGAGTTGCCTCCCCAATTAAAGGTTTCCTGACTTATTAGCTTTCAGGAGTTTAATATTTACCTGGATGCTAAATGTCCTTCCCTCTTCAGATGGTGTGGCTTGCTTGTGTGTTGGCTGAAATAAAAACAAGATTAACACTGTTTATTATTTTCATAAATAGAGGTTGTTTCGAGAGAAACAATTTACACTTCCAAGTGTATTGAGTCGAACTGTCGAACTGAAAAGTTCGGCAGAACATGGGGTTGGTTGGTCTTCTGGTGGAGGCGTCCACGTTGCCGGCGAAATCGCGGTGAACAGGTTTGTATCAGTGACCTGCTCTTGCTGTATCACCTTCCTCAGGCGATGGACTGGCGCTACTGATGTTGTTATCTGTCCCAAATACACTTTATATAATGTCACAAACCAGTGGTCAGTGCATAGATTAAAAAATAAAACATTTGTGGATGTGGATAATGTTCGATTATGGTTCGATTCTACGATTTCCATTGCTGAGTAGTCACGTACCCGTTAACACCGCGCGCGTTTTAAAAATTAGACTCTAAAGATCTCAAGGGCGTTACTATTGCAAATTATATTTTTATATATAACAAAAAATAGGTGATAATAAAAATAAAGGTTATTGGGTCTAGATAACCTAGACCTGCTTATAATATTCTTAAGGAAATAAAAACAATAGGATTCTGATAACAAAAAGCGAAATCATGAACTTCTTTTATTTCGTATTATATACACGTTACTTTTACGTGAAATACACCGAATTAATCGACGTCCATAACAAACAGCGAGGAAAAAAGCATTTTATGTATTTGACCATAACACCGTTATAAAATTGTTTTCAGAAAATTCCTCAGATTTTAACTGAAAAAACGAAGGCAGATATATGTTTCGTAATTTTCATGTGAAAACAACGTAAATTTTCAAGGTAACCAATAGTAACACCTATTATAAAAATATGTACTTAAGATTTAAGATTATGTTCTAAACGTCAAACGTATAAAAGAAGCACTTATATATACGTGACTGATTTGGCAAATAAAGACGTTTTTTTTTCGTCCTAAATCACCGAGTTACGTGGTCGTTGAAATTCAACGTAAATTTAACATAATTTTCAAGTAACTGCTGGGCTCAAGTCTGTTTGCTGGGTACATAGATAATAATATTTGTAAATATAAGTACAGTTATAATAATAATGAGAAGAAGCAAGAGAGAGGGCTAATCATAACTAACTAATGTTATATATTACACAGATATCGTTAATATCATTTATTAATATTACATACCATACATCTTTATCATATCCAGAGAAAGCAGAAGAAGCATAGATACAGGAGATTCAATTCAATTAACAGATATGAGTCTAAGAGATTTCTAACTATTATCGACAGCCTACAAGGTTTTTAATGAATCACGCCCAAGTAATATCCTATTCATTTATTAAATTTTCATAAACCCTACATGGGGTATTAAACCAATTCAAGTCTTGGACAATAGCCGAAATGTTATTAGCCAAACGTAACATGTTAACAATGGGTGGAGAGTTAGAAATATTTGTATATAATGGTATAGAGAATTTTAACCCTCAACTACTACCGACGGGTCCTGAGGACCCGAACGAATTTTTAAACTGATGTATTTTCTTTTAAAGGTAGCGAAATATCTTGCGCGCCCCTGTACTCTCCTACTCCAAAGATTACTTACTGCAGCAAGTTCAAGTGCTACGCTCAGTATCACAGTTGCCGTTCTATAGTGACGTTCGGGTCACCAGGACCCGTCGGTAGTGTACGTGTTCTAAGTTTATTTTTATTAACTGTGTTTTGGATTTTAAATAATTCTTGGTTTTTGCGGTGGTACTCAGGTAAATGGGTTTGTTTTATTTACACTATTTATAATATTTAAATGATTCTTTTTGAATCAGTAATGTATTATTTTATTCAAAAAAAAAATATTTTTTAATTAATAATGTGAACTTATAGTGTTCATATTTATTTTCAGAAAATGGCATCCAGATCAGGAGGTTTAAATGATAAACAACTAGAAGCGATATTAGATGATGGAGAGTTTTGGCAAGAAGAAGAGAACGGAGGTGTACACAGATTAGCTGAAAGTGAAGAAAATGAATTAGGAACGGTGGTTGGTGAGGCTGCAATACTATAAGAAATAGAGACCTTCGCAAATGAAAGTGACCAAGACGAAAAAGATAACGAGATATATAGCGAACATGATACTATTACAGACCAAGAAATATCCGACTCAGAGGACGAAGAAGACGAAAAAAATGTGAGAAATGCCTGGTATGGAAAAGACAATACCAAATGGGCAAAAACACCAAGTATTAGAGGACGAACGGCATCTCATAATATAGTTACTGTTTTGCCGGGATTAATCGGCGCTGCTCGAAATAATCGTCCATCTACCCTCCTCGAAGCTTGGATTTTACTGCTTTCTGAGGAGATGCTGCAAAAAATTGTTACCTACACTAACATAAAAATTGCTTTGTGTAGAGAAAAATATGCGACATTCAGAAAACGTCCTCAGGCGAAAAAGAAATGCAAACCAGCTTTTACTGCTGACACTAGTTTAACTGAAATAAAAGCGCTGTTAGGTCTTTTGTATCTACAAGGTATATTTTAATCTGGACACGAAGACATTCGATCAATGTGGGCTGCAAATGGGACTGGGAGACCTATTTTTCGAAGTACCATGAGTCTCGCTAGATTTTTATTTCTACTAAGTTGCCTGAGATTCAATAATATACAAACACGAAAAGAGAGGCTCAAGACCAATAAATAAGCCCCTATTTCCGATTTTTCTAATGAGTTTGTCACCAGATCGAAATCATGTTATTCCCCAGGGTTTTATTTAACCGTTGACGAAATGTTAATACCATTCCGTTCGTTTAGAATGTTTATTCCGAACAAACCAGCTAAATATGGTATTAAGGTACAGATATTGGCCGACGCAAAAACTCATTATATGGTCAACGCAGAAATCTATGCTGGTGTCGAAAATAAACCCACTGCTGCAATTAAACCCACCTTAGCAAATCCTACCAGGGTTGTTCTACGACTAGCAGACTGTATTTAAGGAACTAAAAGAAACATTACGGGTGATAACTGGTACACCTCTGTAGAACTTTTAGAGGAATTAAAAAAGAAAAAATTAACTTATGTTGGCACCGTAAAGAAAAATAAAAGAGCAATACCTCCCGAATTCTTGCCACATAGAAACCGACCTATTCAGTCATCGATTTTTTGATACTGCTCTACCAATACTATAGTCTCCCACGTTCCCAAGAAAGGAAAAAGTGTAATTATGCTTTCCAGTATGCACCATAGTGGGTCCGTTAACGAAGAGAGTCAAAAGCCAGAAATTATCCATTTCTATAATGATACAAAGTCAGAAGTCGATGCTCTTAATGCAAAATGTGCACTTTATTCTACATCTAGAAGGACAAATAGATGGCCAATGGCAATTTTCCATGCAATCCTGAATATTGCAAGTGTCAATTCTCGTGTATTGTATCAATTTGCTTTACATGGTGAAGAAATAGCCCGCTTTAATTTCATAAAAGAGCTTGGTATGCAGTTAGTTGATGCACATTTTCGGTCCAGAATGGTTAACAATAAGGTTCCTTTAAAAATTCGAACCGTGCTAGCAGATACTTTAGGAACGGTGGTTCCAGCTGCAGAAGAACCGAAAGAATCTATCGTAAAGAGCAAAAGAAAGAGATGTGCCATATGTCCAGCCGCCAGGGATAGAAAGACAGCCATATGTTGTGATGTTTGTAACATACCAATATGTAATCAGTGTTCTAAAAAGCTATGTCCAAAGTGTTTTGAAAAATTGGTTTAGGTTTTTTTGTGTTGATAACAATGTAGCAAGTATGTTCTTTAATAATAATCTTTCCTGAGATTGTTTATTATAAAATTTTCTGGCCACCCTGTACAGTGGGTCCTAGGGACCCGTCGATAGTCAATATGTTAATGAGATTGGTCGATAGTAGCTGAGGTTCAATCTGATTCGAGTGTGCCTGGGTGCTACATACAAAGACATTAAGGATAATATACTCGTATTAGCACAGTTTATCAGATTATTAAGAATTTTATACAAAAATATTAACTTTTCATATTTACGTCTTATTTCTAAGGATCTGATATTGAATGCTGTTCTAAGGTAAGACGTCCTTATAGTTTGGTAATCAGCACGAACTCGAAATTTTTTATAATATAGGTAACGCAAAAACTTGTTCTGTATTTTTTCAATTTGTAGTAAATGTGTATGGAATTCGCCTTGCCATATAATAGAAGCAAATTCTAATTTGGGTCTTACTAATGTGTAGTACAACATTTTAATTACATTGATTTTTGTGAAGTTTGATGTTTGACGTATGATAAAACCTAGTACACGATTGGCTGGGTTTACAATATTTTTTACATGCTGAGCAAATGAGAGTCTGTCGTCATATGTTATTCCAAGATCTTTTATTTCTGATTTACGCTTTAAAGATATATTATTAATTTTGTAATCGATTTCAATAATATTTTGTGCTCTAGAAATACTCATAATGGAACAATTTTTTTAAATTTAAAGGTAATTTGTTAGTTGTGCTCCCTTCTGTTACATTATAAATATCCTTCTGTAATTTAACACAATCAATAATTGAAAAAATTTGTTTAAAAACTTTTAAATCATCTGCGAACATCAAACCTTCTGAATATTCGAGCACCAATGGTAGATCGTTAATAAAAATAAGAAAAAGTAATGAACCCAAATTAGATCCCTGCGGGACTCCAGAAGGCACCATGATTTGACTGGAAGTACTGCCATTATAACGAACTGTATAAGTTCTATTCATTAGATAAGAACCAAATGAGCGCAAAAGATTCGATGACAAGCCCAAGTTATTTAATTTTTCCAATAATATATCATGATTCACCTTATCGAAGGCTTTACTAAAATCTGTATAGACTGTATCCAGTTGCAAATTCCCTTCTAATGTCCCCCATCCCCTGTTCATAAAAAAAAAGATTTGAATGAATTGATTTTTTTCTTAAAAATCCATGTCGCTGCTCAGCCAAATGTTTCTCGAAGTAATTATAAATAATTTTATATACAATCTGCTCAAAAAGCTTAGACGGCGCGCACATTATGGATATAGGGCGATAATTTTCAATTTTCTATTTCACTTTTAGTGCCTGATTTAAAAATAGGTACAGAAATTGTACTTTTCCATTTATCAGGGAATGTTCAAGTTTTAATTATTAAATTGAATATATGTAACAAAGGCTTTTTAATCCCATATGAAAAACCCTTAACAGCAGTCTTTTTTGGTTTCAGATTTTTAATTACTTGATCAAAATCATGCTTTGTAATATCAGGTATTCTAAGAGTATCGGAAAAAAATGTAACCTCATTATTACTAAAATTAAGTCTATAATCTGATGGATCCGTACTGAAAGTCGTACTGAAAAAATCAGCAAACACATCTGGTACTTTTACATTTTCCACTGATTTATTATTGTATTGGAGATTAGTATCTTTTAAACCGTTGCTTTTTTCACTGTTCACAAAATTCCAAAATTCATTTATATTTATCGAAGTATTATTTTCTATTGTTTTAATGAAGTTTCTGTTTGCAATACTAATGAGGGATTTAATTTTTTTTCTAAGTTCTTTATATTTCTCCGAATTATAATGTGATAAATCCTTCAATCTTCTATATTTCTCCTTCTCATTTATTTATTGTTTTATTTCATCAGAATACCATGTAGGATATTTTTTACGATATTTACTAAATTTAAATTTTGGGACACAAACTTCGATAATACTATTTATTACTTCGTAAAAGTCACTTAAAGCTTCATTAACCATTTTACCATTTGAATTAATTTTAAATAGTCAGCATTTTTGAAATTATACTGAAAAGCTGAATTTGATTTATTTTGAGGAAAAGACTCTCCGTCGGTAATAAAGTAACATTTATATCTAAAACGGGTGATGTATATCTTCTTTAACAAATGGTAATAAGTCTCTATCACCAAATCCAAAGTTCTACCCAAGTAATTGGTTACGTTAATAAAAAGAGAGAATGAATTGTAATATAAAAAGTCAAATAAAATTCCTGGTTTCTGATTTGAACAACGCTTATCGCTATTTTAAACATTTATATCCGATATATTAAAATCTCCTAAAATATATGAATTTTCTGTAGTATGCTTTTGTAAAAATGTAAACAACTCTACATAGGTATCGACAGTACTACTTGGTGGTAAATACAAACTGATAAACTGATAATTTGTGTTTTTACCTAATTTTAATGTAACTACTAGGACTTCAAATTTGCCGTTAAGTGATTTACAATTTAGAATCTTATACTTCGTTTTAGATAAAAAGAGGACTCCCCCACCTTTACTTTTATTCAGAATATAATAGTTTATTGTTCTTTTATACAAAGTACATGAACAAGGAGCCGGTTATATAGTAAATATACTCCTAAACTAACATGATAAATAAAAGGTATTACAAGAAACAATGACATAAAATTTACATGTTTTTAAAGACAGCGCACAACACATAATAGTCCATCAATAGAGAAGGGAAAAAATACAAGATAAACGGATAATTCCCATAACTAATCCTATACTATAAATTGTTTATGTAGAGATACTGTGGATAGCTAATCATTAATAATGAATGATCTAATTTTCATTGCTCCTCTGATAAAACTATGCAATTGCTTCAATAGTAAGTAATCGTTTGAATTAAGAAGGCAATCTAGATCATCTGAATGCTTTCGCCTTCCTATGACTGTATTTCTTAATCCAGCATACATTGGACAGTCAAATATGATATGTTCTAAGCATTCATTGGCCTGCTGGTTACATATTGTACACATCTGGACAGTTTTTATTGTGTGAGAGGAGTTATTTACATATAGGTATAAAAACTGTGAATTAGCTGTGCGCAGTTGGGCTGTTTATCTTTTAATATAAAGCGGTGACGGTCCACTTAAACAATTGTAATTATTATTTTGCAGAAAGAATTTATATGTAGGGTGGTGAATACTAAGTAATATTTCATTCCAATCATTTTGCATGTTTTTAGCTAGATGTTCGGCTAATATAATATGTTTAAAATTTTCATTGATAGAGTCAGTGTTAAGACTAACATTATATGAACAATAAATACTGATAACAATAATTAACTGAACAAACCAATTGTATTTGTGATGACCGTATCCAGAGTTATACAATTTGATTAATCGAAATAATGCTCTATAGGGGTACCTTGTGTGATTTTGAGATTTTACCCTGATGAAATATTCAAATGCTTGTTTCATTAGATAATATTCTAGCCTGCATAGATTGGCTTCGACTCTTATTATATAAGCGGCAGTAGTTCTCTGGAGGAATAGGAGGTTTTTCCAAAAAGACGTCTGTATTTTCTCAGTTTGATCCAGATAACGCAGACGCCATATATTACTGGTATATGTGAAAGTGGGTAGGACAACATTGTTATACAGAGTTTTAATAGACAGAAGAGAAAATAATTTTTGCGAGTTTATAGTTGAAAGTACAGTACCTTGAGTAATTCTTGCTTGTCGTTCTCGTGATTTAAAATTATTTAGAAACAGTCCATTGAAAGTAAAGACCACTCCCAAATATTCATAAGTGTTTGAGATTTCTATTGGGTTATTAAGGTATGAAAACGTGGGTTGTTTTCCAAAATTGGGGCTCCTTAGGAATATAACTAGTTTTGTTTTTTCTGTGTTTACCTGAAACTTGAATGTGTTGCAGTATCATTATAAAATACTCAGGTTCTTTTCCACTTGTATTTGTGACTCTGCAAACAGTACCAGATCGTCAGCGTATAACAACATCCGTATGTTATCCCCTTCATCCAGAGTAACTCCCTTACTGCCTTGGTTCTGGAAATAACTATCAATATCGGAAATAAATATCGCGAATAGTAGTGGGCTGAGCGGGTCCCCTTGTAAAACACCTTGGGTTATTTGTACTCTCTCTAAACTGCTACCTTCTTGTTCTATAAACAGTGCTGCTTGGTTGTATATTATTTTTAGAACTCTAGTAATTTTTGCACGTATTCCGTTTGAATATAATTTTTCCCAGAGTATATGATGGTCTAACGAATCAAAAGCTTTTCTAAACTCTACAAATAGAGTATATAATTTTCTTGATGGGAGACGAAGGTAATTCTTAATTATAGCGTAGAGCACAAATATGTTGTCTTCACAGTTGCGTGTTCTGCGGAAGCCGCTTTGGCACTCTGGTAATATTTCATTATTCTCAACAAAGTAAGTTAGTCTTGTATTAATTAATTGGGTAAAGAGCTTAGTTTTGTAATTTAAAAGTGCTATGCTACGGTAATTGTTAGGGTTTTTAATATCGCCACTTTTGTGGAAGTGGATCATTTTAACATCTGCCCATGTGGGTGGTATTTGTTCTTCGTTTAAAATTTTGTTGAAGAATGTTTTCAGGTGTATTATAAAATCCAAAGGAAGGTTTTTGAAGAATTCGTTGCTAATGTTGTCTACACCGGGTGATTTATTATTTTTAGCTGAGTTTAAGACTCTAAAAATGTCATTAGTGGAAAAGTTTATATCTAGATAAGGGTGGATAACGCCAAAATATTGTGAATCTATAGGTAAGTGCGTTCCATAAAACTTTTTGTAAAACTCAGTCATTGTAGCGGTATCAATTGTGGGACCTCTATTTTGATTTCTTCTAGTTTTTAGAAGTTCCCAAAATTCGGAGGGGTTGCTGATATTATTAAATTTATTCATTGTAACGTTTTCGTAAGCTAATTTTTTAATTTTAATAAGTTGTTTATACGCTTTTTCAATTTCACTATATGATATTAGTGCATTCTGTTCAAAGTTAGAGTTTTTTAATAGTTTTTTCGACATGTTTAACTTTTTCTTTGCATCCTTGCAAAAGTTATCAAACCATGGTATAAATTTGAGAACATATGATTAGTATTGTTACGGTTTTTTTCCATACCTAACAATTTTGCTGTTAGCTTGATTGCCTCATTCATTTGATTGTCCATTATATTAATAGAACTCGAGTCTGAATGTATTTCAAAGATAGATACTATATGGTTGTGTTTTGGCAGGATCCCACTTCATTATTGTTTCTTTATAGCTATTATATTCTGATTGTTTATTACACCCCACAAAATACGCATTTTCTATCTTTACAGTGCAACTTAGATGATCCGAAAACAGGTTTTATTTATACAGAAACTGGAAATTAGACCTACACTACTAACTCTTACCCAGACAAGATCTATTGTACTCCGTCCTGACCGCCCAATGTATGTATAAGCACCATCATAATCCTCAAACCTACCGTTTTACAGGTGAAACCCTAGATCTTCCAAAGCTTCTAAAAGTAATGTTCCTCTAGTATTAACTAGGGAATCTTTTAACTTACGTGGTTTTAACGGGGTATTGATATGTATTACGTTTTCTGAATCAAAATCATTCAGACCACCTACTCTCGCATTAAAGTCTCCGTACAGAATCATCTCATCATTTGGGAATTTTACTGATATTCTTTTTAGAGAATCCTCAAGCATCTCTACACATACATGATCATCTAAATCAGGTTTTAAGTAGACTACACCTAAAATAATAAAATTATTATTTATATTTATTCTAATAAAATTCCACATATTACATGTATCGATTACATCTAACGACTTTACCCCACCAAGGTTTTTTGATATAAGTATTAAGATACCCCCACTACCTCTACCCTTTTGCTTATCTTTTAAAGCTTGGCATGAGTAAGTATGATAATTATTTAAAATATTTGGTAAGCTATTTTGGGAAGGTCCCTACTAAGCCTATTATATCAGAGCTGCACAAATAATTAATTTCCTGTATTTCTAAATTATCTAAAGTGTTAATACCTTGGCAGTTCTAAAATGTTATCTTAAAAGGGACAATTTCGTCCACAAACATTGACTTTTTTACCTCTGTGTTAATTAGTTTTTTGATGATGTCTCAAATTCTCTGTTCACTTTTGTTATTTTTTTTGTCGTTTCTTCAGCGTCTTCAGGAGATCTCTCACTGTATTTTCTTCCTTTAGCTGGAGTTTGTTCTGGTAGTCCTGTCTCTTCTTCAATCACGATTTCAGTTTCACTTTGTACTAATTCTGATAAGGTGTATAGCTTATCGTTAATATATAATTTATTGTAGATGATCTTAGTTCTACATCCCTTGTCTCTTGCAGCTTTTGAGTATTTTATGAGCTGCTTTCTTTGCTCTATAATTTATTTGGGAAAGTATTCGTTAATATAGATATTTGTTCCCATTAATCTATTTCTGCCTTTCAATATGTCCAGTTTTTTATCCCATGTCTTAATTTTTAGTAATATTGGTCAATTTCTAAGTTTGTTCCGGTCTCCTATTCTCCTCGACTCTATTACATCTGACTCTACATTTATTTTGGTGTTTACTCTTTTCAGTACTTCTCTAACCTTATCATTTTCTCGCATTTCTTCCTCGATGCCATTTATTATCAGGTTTTCCCTTCTTAAATCCTTTTCTATTTGAATTACTCTTGTTTCCAGTTTTTTTCGTGGCTTCTCTTAATAAATAATTTTCGTTTTTTAGAATCTCTTTTTTCAATATTGGTAATTGATTATGGATATTGTCGAATTTTTGCTCGATTCTGGCATTTCGTTGATCCATATTTTCTAACTTCTGCAGTATCTCTTCCATTAAAAATTATTTTTATTTTCGGAGTTTAAGATTCAATTCAATTTTATATTGTGAAAACCTGACCTGTCTTAATGTATTCAACTTTATTTCTTAACTAGTTTATGGAAAAAGTAAGTTTTTATTCCTTGTAATGTATTAATTTCAGGCGTATTATAACCTAGCTTTTTTCAAATTAGATCTTTTTACCAGTTTTTTGATGTTTTTATCACATGTATATATACACTGTCTTCTTTTATAACACAGTTGTGAAAGTTGTAGGATTTTAATTTTTAAATTTCTCACTCAATTCAATTATTTTACTGGAACGATTTAAAAGTATACTTTCTGTAAGCAACTTCAGAACCGGCCTCCCTTTACTTCTATTCAAAGCCTCATAATCTCTTCCACACCTTACTATATTGTATAAATCTGGATCAACTAATTCCGAATCTCCAATTCCACACCTCAACCACGTCTCCGTAGCCACAATAATGTCATAATTTTCTTGCAATACATTTCCATAAAATTCATTTGTTTTTGTATTTAGCCCTCTACAGTTTTGATAATAGATAGAAATGTTTATAAGTTACAGTTTAATGTTGAGTACTCCCTATAACCTAAAAGTACAATTAATTTTTGCCTGAATAACGAACAGCAAGTAACATTATTGAAATAAAAAAAAACAAATGTAGATTTTAATCAAACAGTAATCAGGAAACAAAGTATCGAGTACAACGGTTATATCGATTATTGAAATGGATAGCATAAACAACACATTAATTGAAGTACCTATATAAAAATGTTAACATAAAATAACAGGTTGTTGATATCAATCCTAATCGTGCAGGTACCCTACAAAAACTGGAAATATAAATAATATACATACTATTCTCTACATAGTTAAGGAACTAAACCCAAATCTGCGTGCTATTTGTTGAGAAATTAGTTTTTAACTACCTTAAAGCCCTCATCAGTTTTGGCCAATATTTTACCATTTACCGTCCATACATTACCCTTGCCATGTCCATGGCAAGCATTTTTAAATAAGCTATACTGATCCTGACTAAGGTCTTCATTAATGTAAATCCCGGTTTTCTTCAATTTTTCATTAGCCCTGTAGATTTCATTTCTTTTCATGTGTGTCGTAAGTTTCAAAATAATCGTTCTTGACTTTCCATCCTCAAATTTACCGAGTCAAAATACATCGTTAATGTCCTTCTCTTCACATTTAACTCCCAGTATACTAGTAATGATGTCTATAGATTTAGTACATATATTTTCATTTTCCTAATACCAAATCAACATTCTGAATTTTTTTACTTATTGTTGTTATTTTATTTTCTTGTATATCAAATAAATTTGCCATTTTATTCAACTTGCCTTTTATGTTTTGTAGGCTTTCTTCAAATCTATTAAATTTTTCTTCGAATAGCTCTACAAGTTTCTTGTTTTGATTTCTAATAATACTCTTCAACTGGTGCTGCTCCATAACTATTGATTCTGTTTGTGAAATCTTTTTAGTTCTCGTCATAATATAAATGCTGACCAAAAGAATTGTTTAATGTTGCCACTTTATAATTATACCAATTTTAAAACCAAAATTTACCACTAAATTCACCAATTTGTGGGAGCTCAACTTTTCACGTGCTTACAGTCGAACGATCGACAACATAATGTGTGCGAGATATGTATGTAAAAATTTGACATATTTAAAATTTTGACATGCTTCTAGAAAATATACTATTACATTTGTTAATACTATAGTTACAAGGATTTATTAGTATTAGCTTAAAAAGGCATAACAAATTGAGAAATTATAGATTTTCGAAGTACATGAATATATTGAAAATTTGACACTTCCCATTATTCATCTAGGTACTTTTATCAGCATTATTTACCTAGGATGAGAAATATAATTTCTCGTTGGGAGAATGTAGTAAATAATAACAGTTTCTCAGGTTAGTTCTGAAAAAAAATGTAAGGCAAATGTGTGAAAGTTTCTTTATTGTACTTCTAGGATAAATTTTTACACTTGTATCTCAAATAACCACTAAATTGACACCAGACACACGATAATTTTATCTGAAAAGTTTTTTATTTTTACTATAATTAAATGTACTCAAGTATTTTTATTGAACATTTATCAGATGAATTGGTTTACAGAGTCCTGAAGAAGGTGCCCAAACAACATTATATTGCGCTCTGGAACCTGGTATAGAACATTTAACTGGTGGGTTTTTCACTGACTGTCAATATCAAGAACATTTTAAAACAGCCCAAAATCCAGTTTTAGCTGAACAACTGTGGTACGAGACAATAAAGGTTCTGAATTATAGTGATTAGCATTTTTAAATTTTACAGTTTAAGACGTATTGTGATATCTTATTTAAAAGACATTTTCGAATTCGCAAGCAAATTAATGATTCTGTCGATTCCGCCATAGACGGTACGTTTTTTGATGGTATCAATGTGGAAAATAAAAATGCAAGCGACCTGTTACTATGTTAGAGACAAAAATTTTCAAAACTAACAGAATAATTCAGTTTTATATGTTTAAATTTGTTCTTGAAGATAAACCAATATTTGCCTTCAAATAATCCATTAAATTCATGTGAGTACATAAATGGAATTTTCTTGATATATCTCATTGTGTTTTTATTTACTTGATATTGTATTCTCTATCAATTAATAATAATAAATTTTTTCGATAACAAATTTCTCATTTCATTCTCCACAATTTCCTATAGATCTTGGCCACAAAGTTAGAAGCTTCTTAAAGTTGGCGAACCTGTCCAAATTAGTCGATGTTTTATTCCTAACAGTCAGCAAAGACGATCCTCTTTTTATAAATATATATATATATATATATATATATATATATATATATATATAAATATATATATATATATATATATAAATATATATATATATATATATAAATTTACAAATAAAATACCTGGGAATCGGCCATTAATTATTTATTATTATTTTGGTGATGTCTTATAAAAAACATAAAAAATACTTAACTACTACTACGCACGTTTCGGCATAACGCCATTTTCAAGTAGACACAAAGTTAGATAAACACCTAAAAGAAATATCTTCAGGTAGTCAACAAATACAATATAAAAATTAATAAGAGTCAAAAAGATAACAGAAAAACAAACTTACTTGCAGAAAATCCAACGTTCAACATCTCAGGCTGTAGGAATAAATGCAATGAAAATACATTTCATAACAAATTTTGAGTCAAAAAGTAGTTTAATGCAAAAGAGATTTCGTTACAAGAAAAATTAAGACTCATATGTAATAATGGAGCTTCTCCTTACATTTACGGTTTACCAAAACTCCATAAATCTTGAGTACCACTTCGACCAATTATCAGCAATATTGGTGCCCCTACATATAATTTATCAAAATTCGTATCTGGCATGTTTTCTAATATCATTGGAAGAAACCAGTATTATATGAGAGATTCATGGCACTTTCACGATTTTATTAGCAAGCAAAATATTCCAAAGGATCATATTATTGTTTCTTTTGTTGTCAATTCTTTGTATGCAAATATACTCGTAAATTTTCCATTCGAATGTATAAGAAATAATTGTAACAACATTAAAGATCACACAAGTTTGTCATTAAAAAATTTCTCAGATGGAGTTCAATTTTGTTTGAGCTCTACATTTTTTAGATACAACAATGATTTCTTCTCCCAAATTTTCGGCACAGCTATGAGTTCCCCAATTTCTGCCACCATTGCTAGTCTCGTCATTGAAGAACTTGAAACCTCAGTTATTTCAGGACTTGATTTCACTCCACATTTTTACAAACGATATGTAGATGACTGTATTCTCTTTATTCCCAAAAATAAATTTAAATATTCTTTGAATGCTTTTAATACATTTCATCCTAGAATTCAGTTCGAATTTGAGAAAGAAGTAAACAATTGCATACATTTTTTCGATATTACAATTTCCTACGATACTTCCGGAAAAATTAATAATAGTTGGTTTACGAAAGATATATGGTCCGACTGATACTTAAATTTTAAGTCTGATATTCCAGTTACTTACGAACGTAGTGTTGTTACAGGCCTAGTAGATAGAGCTATAAAACTTCCCAGCCCTCAATATGGACCAAAAAATATTAATAAATTTAAAGAAGTTCTCTATCAAAGTAACTATCCAAAAGCCTTTATTGATCCTATCATTAAAAAACGAGTGCATAAGTTTTACAACCAACAACACATAACCAGCTCACAAACTAATAAATGTAGTCACTATATACCCATTCCATATATAAAAGCTGTACCTATCCGAAAACATAAATAAAACGTTGAAACCTTACAATATCAATATTGTTCACAAATCTTACAATACAACTAAACACTTTTTTTCAAAATTAGAACCAAAAATTGATAATTGGATCAAACGTAGTATATCAAGTTGAATGTAATGACTGTCACAAACAATATATAGGGCAAACTAAACAATACATACATAAGCGTTTGTACTCACACTCTTATGACATTAAAAATAACAAAACTAATACCACCCCACTCTCAAAACACGCCATAGAAATTAACCACATCTTTAATTTTGAAAATTTTAGAATATTACAATCCGAATCTATTACTAAGAAACGAGAAATGTATGAGAGGATCTACATTCAAAAGAATGAAAATGGTATTCATTCTATAAATGATGAAACTAACTCATCCAATTGCTACTACAACCTAATTAACAGTTATAACTAAATATTATAATCCTCTATATTCAAATTATTTTGAAGATACACAATTCTGTCACCTTGTATTTAACAGCAAGTAGAGTATCAATTATATTTATATTTATACAGTAAGGATTTAAATTGGTATTATAAAAGAATATGAGAGTGATGTAAAAATACCAATTTGAAAGATGACAAAACGATTAAAAAAACTCAGCCATCCTACAAAGACAACAGATAGTTGTAAATTTTACTAAGTCCATCAAGATCAGGCTTTTTGTTTAAACAGTTATTTAAATTTTTGAGTATATAACACATCTCAAGAAAAAGTCTTTTATTATAGTTTCTTTCTTTTTCAACTACTTTAACATTATCAAACATCATACTGTCTTTATCAACTATAACATGCTCTGCCAAAGCACAAGACAGCTTTGCAGTATTGCAGTCACTCATGTGAGGTCAATCTACCACATAAACATCTAGAGGTTTGGCGTATATATATTTTATTGCATTCACTACAAGGAATGCTATAAACAAGGTTCGAAACCTCGCCTATGCCCAACCTTGAATTGATTTTAGTGTAAAGGTTGTTGATTGTAAGTATATTATAGGTTGCAGCCTTAACAGTAGTAGTACCTTTCAAAACTTTAAGGAGGTCTGGTATTAATCCTGGTATGAACGGTAATGAACCATACCCCAAATCTGCACTATGGACTGAATCCGATTCAACATCTTCAAATTTCCTGAAAATTGTCGGAGTGTTGTATAAAAACTTGTTCACCATACCTCTATGATATGAGTTCTGAATCCGAATCTCCTTCAATAAAATTAGGTTATTGTTAAGAAAATCTGGATGAGACAACTTTCTCACCCTATCCTTAAGGGCGAGAATCAAATATATATATATATATATATATATATATATATATATATATATTATTCTGGTTTAAAATGAGCACCTTTAATCTATTTTATTGAACACATTGACGTTGTGACAGAATAAGTCTGCTGATATTCGGATTTACGTTTGGAATAAAATTTATACTGTTCGTAATATTATTTGGATTATCGATATATTTCATATCAACTGCAATCATAATGTTGGATGGAGAAATTGATTTGATACCATTTAATTACTTAATTTCGTATCCGAATGATAGTGTCTTTTCATTTTTGGGTTATGTGCCATTACAAACTTAATAGAATTATAAAAAATACTTGCTTTCAATTTCTAACCATTTTTATTTAGAATGATTATCAACGTGAAGTACTGTGAAATATACAAATACTTGGTAAATGTACAAGATGACCTTACTAGTGTTTTGATGTGACATTAAGATAATTTCATAATATGTAATGTCAAAGGTTTAGGAACTGTCACGTAGGAGAGAATTGTTTGGTTACATATCACAGTGACATAGATGTCAAAAAGTTTATGGAAATGAATAATGCAACAAATCGAAAAAGAAGCAGAAATCACAGAACTTTATATTTATTGTGTCAGGACATATATGAATTTTGTTGTTGAGTAAATAAAGCAATTTAAAAAAAAATTAACATTTAAGAATTAGAATCAGCACACATTTGATTAGGGCATAGCAACAATAAACAATGCGATCTTGTTGATGGAGAAAAAGAGTAGATTTTTTTGAAAATGAACGAGGTATGATATATGGTAGAAATGATAAGAAATTTTAGATAAAAAACTATTAAAATTGTATAAAAGAGTCCTGAATGAACAGTAGAAGCGGCAAATAAAAATATATAAGAAGTAATACTATAAAGAAGCTACATATAAAAATATATTATATAAAATAACAATTATTGGAGTCACCGGCAGTTCTGTATGGTGTGGTTTTGAAAGACAGCATTTCAAGAAGGAGTATTAGTGGGGTTGTGAGAACCAGGTTAGTTTTTTTTGTCTTTGTTGGTACCAACATTTATGTTTAAAATATAAAACAGATCTGATAAATCTAACTACTAAAACATTAGTACTTACGCATTTCTATGTAACGTTTATAATTCATCACTTTGTTTCTTTGTTCCAATTTAGTACTTACGCATTTCTATTTAACGTTTATAAATTTCGATTTCTCAATCTGTATATTAGCATGAGACATTTCATCACTTTGTTTCTCTGTTCGAATTTATAATACATGTTTTCTGACCAATACAAACTAATTAATTTTAAATATTCTTGAAATCATTATTTTTTTAAATATCATTTCAACGGATACGAATTGACATCTGTTATTACTGTAAGATCTGGAATCGACTATCCTACTAAGAAATTTTAACCAAATAATATAAAAAAAATATTAAAAATTGTTTGGATGAATAATAGATAAAATATTGGAGATAAAGTGTAAAAATAACTGGAACCCAAAAAGTAGATAGAGTATCTCATTCTCACCGCATAAATAAATACATAAAAAATTTATTTTTCTTTTATTGAGCTAGCTACACTAAAATTTAATAAATCAAAATACTAATACAATAATATAAAAAATTCCTCTTATACACACACCCAGATAGCACTAGATATTCAATGGACGTACTAAAAATATTCGTTTTCGGATATTGTATTATTCTATAGACCCACTTCAAATATTTATATCCTTTCTTGAATATTCTATGGACCATGAAATGGGAAATTTTTTTAATATTCTATAAATATTTCCAAGGAATATTCAAGAATATTCTGAGGATATCTGTTGAATGTATATAGCAAGATAAGCCAGAATATTCATAGAACATTCCGTTAGACATATTCTACAAATATCCAAGTAATATTAGGAATATTATAAGGATATTTGTGGAACGTATATAGCAAAATTTCCAATATTTGTAGAATATGCCAATATGGATTATACCTGTTGAGCGGGTGACACTGAATCATAGTACTCCTCCCGTTTCATCTTTAGTCTCAAAGATAATTGATTGAAATTCGGGAGATCCTGTATACTTAATGAACGACAGTATTGCACATATCAATTCTTTTCCAACTTGTTGTTCCACCGAGAGTGATACCAACTTTCGTTCAATATCGCCAATTATTTTACCCATAAGCTCCATTAGTGTGAGAGACAATAAAATTACCCGCCAGGGAAAGCTTCTCTCTCGCACTTATCGAGATTATGGGAAAATTAATTGGCGATATCTCTCCGTAGTCTTTGGAGATATCACCATCAAACCTGGTATCCTTGGATTCCTTAGAATCATCACTAACCGACCATGTAATAATATACAGAGTGTTTCATTTGAAAATCGGAAGTTGGTATCACTCCCTGTGGGAGCGGAAAATAATAATTGATACATATATACATACGTGTCCTTCAGTAAGCAAACGGGTTGTCCCAAATTTAAATAAATATTCTCTGAAATTAAAAGGGGGAGTACCACGATCCAGTGTTCCCTGGTATATATCTTACGAATATCTACGGAATCTTACAAAATTTCAAATTGTATATATGAGAAAAAAAATTTTTAATTGAGAGAATTAAAGCACGGGAAACATTGAGTTCAACTTAATTTATTCATACATAAATATAAGATGTACCTCATAACATATTTTGAAACCGATTTCAGCCATTCCTTACATTTGGCTAATAAAATTCCAGTTTTCAATTTAACTTCTTTGTTTGTTATGTTGGACGGCATCTGAAACAATAAAATAATTATATTTTATATTGATGAGCAATTTCTATTCTACTGTGATTTTTGTGTATGTATGTATAACAATCAAAATATAATCCCAAAAACTGGAAGTCAAAAAGATGAAGTTAAACATCAAACATGTAATTTAAAAAATAAGTCTTGTAGGAGACAAGTAAAAATCAAAATATTCCAAACAAAATAGTGATTAGAAGTTATTTGTTTCTTATACATGATATATTAAATTTATTCACATGTACATTCCAAAATAAAATAACATGATTATACCTACTACTGGTTCAAAGAGCTTTGTTTTTCCAAAGCATTTTTCCCTTTTTATCCATGCATACTGTAGCCCTCCATTAAATACTCTGTTAGGATTTTTTGCAAGAACCTTTTAATATATTGTTGCAAATAAGAACCTTCCAATATTGCCAGAGGTGCAACCTAAAATTGTGTTAATTTGAAAGTTATTCTCAAAAGTTTTAAAAATTGGACAATTAAAGTTTATAAGCAAAGTTATAACAAACGAACAAAAATATAAGACTACTTTTATCTGTGTGAACAGTATACATATGCCTGAAACTAGACAATTGACCAGCAATAACTCTTATTTACAAATGTCAGAACTAATTTAACTTTGAATGATCAGATTGCCAGTTTTGTAGAGCTTTCTAGTTAATCCCAATTAATAAAAGGAATAGAGGTAACTATAGGCAATTTGATTAAGGAACACATAGCATACATAATTACATGAAACTACCTGACACAATAAAATTTATGAAATCAACAATTATTTTAATATTGTCATGCACTAAAATATAAAAAGTAATACATAAATACTCCAATATTTAGAGGCAGTTTCATTTTGATTTGAATATAATATTGAATGTTCAACTTACAAAAAATTCATAGGATTCTTTGTTCAGCTAAGCTCAACTTCTTCAAACTTTGGCTCATCATTTATGGGAAGTTTTAGCATCAAATCAATAATTTTCTAAAAAATGCAAAGATAAATCTACAGAAATTAAAAAAATACAATAAAACGTACCTGTCTTGATGCGTGAGGTCGTATGTATTAGATCCACCCGTAGTATAGAATACACCGTAGAAACATATTTCAACAACTTCACAGTGGCAAAAAATTGACTAATTAATTAACGATCAAAAATAATTAATCATACTACTACTATTACACCAATAACAATAAACTGATGTGTGTTCTATATAAGTTGGTAGACCGCCATTTTCACTGGTCGTTACCGTCAACTGTCAACTGCAACTGTGACTGCAACTACTGACGCTTGCCCATGGAACAGAAAGAGCGTTTGAACAAAAATCAAATTATCATAGAATATTCTTAGAACTATTTGATTCGAATATTCTAAAAAGAATAATCTGAGGATATTCCAACTGGACTTACATTGAATATTTGATTTAGGTGTACCCACAGATATCCCCAGAATAACCCTATAATATCTGTATATATATATATCTTCCAAATCGAAGACTGTCAGAACATCCCATGGATATCTGGTGCTATCTGGGCAAATATAACAAATTGGCGAGCCAACGTGGAGCGGTATAAATATAGGGTGATTCACAATTATAGGGTGATTATTGTAAGGGGTCTTTTCTGAATATTTTAATCATCAAATCAAGATATACATCATGGATTTGAGAAATAGAAAATTGACGGAACATGGCAATCACAATGCAGATGAATCGTTAGTAAATGTGGAAACAGAGCATGAAAGATCACTGGATGTGTACACAAGCAACACAAATGAGGAAGAACAAATTGATTCAGATAGAGGGAATTGAAATCAAGAAGAGTTACATGAAAGACCAGTGGATTGGACAGTTATATTAAGACATATTCAAAATATGGGACAACGAATGGAAGAGATGAAGCAATACCTGAAACAGGATAGTAATAACAAGTTTGAAGACAATCAAGCTAGGTTGGAAGATATGAAACAAGATTTGAAACGGGATAATCAGAATATGGAAGAGGGAATGACCAAGAAATTGGAAGAGCAAGGAAAGGAAATTTGTAAGATTAGGAATGATACCATTCAAATCAGAAAAGACATAACAGAACAAGAGAACAAATTGAGGGAAGATATTGTTGAAAATGGGTTAAAAATCAGGAACGAATTGGAGAAAATAACGATGGAAATCAGACAAGATTTAGAAGTACAAATCAACCATACTCAAGACAAAATAGGGGACATACATAAAGAAGTAGAAACAATAGTATTGAGAGTGAATATTGAGTCCCAGGAACAAATGATAAAATACAAGAAATAAAAAATGGAATAGAAATGGTAGAACTAACATTAATGAATGGAATGAAAGAAAACAAACAAGATCTATAAAACAAGGTAGAACAGGTAGTTAGAGAAAACAAAGACACAATGGAGAGATTAAGGAAAAACATTGATGACAATGGTAAGAAAACGAATGTATTGGAAAGAGAATATATCGGAGAACAACTAAGAGAAGAAATGTTAGCAAGGACAGAAAACAGAATAAAACAAATTGAAGAAAAACTGAGAAGAGAAATAGGAAATCGTCAAGTTGAAAGAATTTTTATGAGTAGATGTGGAAGCCAAAATTTCATGGAATTTGATGGGGAAATTAAGAGAATACATCAAAAATTATTTATTAGAAGTTTACGGAATAAAGAGAATCAAACAATAAGAGAAGAGAATAAGACGAAGTTTAGGAAAATAAAATAAAATTGAATTATAGACAGGATAATAGGAACGAAATCTAAAAAACGAAAAGGAATTGCACATGGTAAGGAAGGGATATAAAAAGATATGTAAATAAAAAGTTTATGATTAACAAATAATATTTAAAAACATATGTAAATATAAATTATATCAACAGGGTTTGATAATATAAGAAATGATAGACATGTTGATATTAGTTATGAAAATGAAAATATAAGTTACAGAAATGAAAACGAATATATGGACATGGAGGTAAAATTGATGACAATAAGTATTTTGAGAATAGAAGAGATTTTAGAAACTGTGATAGGAGAAATGATAATGAAAATAGAAATGAAATTAGGCAACAAAATAGATGGACAGGAGGGAATAATTACATTTATAGGAACAAATGGAAAGAAGTAAGCAAATATATGATACAAAAGATTGAATTAAAGGATTGGAAAGAAGTTGATATGTAAGCATAGTTGATAAAGAAGTTAGAAACAGACATAGTTAGTGATGAATTGATGAAGTATAAGGAAATACTTGATTTTAAAGAGATAGATAGAATTAAATGGTAAAAGAATTTAATTTGAGGAGGTGAATATGGAAGTATTGGCAATTGAAGAGGATAATAAGAAGTTATGGAATATAAAAAGGAGTGGAATCATGGAAGAATTGGAATTAATGAGTCGAAATGAGGAATATGAATAGAAAATGGAGAATTTCATAATGAAATATGAAGGATTGATTGAAAAAGAAATTAGAATGGCAAATAATTATGTGCGCGAGACAGAAGAAATGAGAAAGATTGTAATGAAGAATATTATGAATTTAAATGAATTATTAAAGACGTATAAGAGAAGAATGTCGAAGGAACTGAGGGTTGCTTAATAAAAATATGGATATAATAAAATTCTTAAGAATAATGGTTCATAACAATCATATAGCGTGGGAAGGAAACTTACAAAACATACAAAATATTGTGAATAATAGTCCAAATAATACAACAGAAGAAACACCTATTTATGTATTTGAACAAACGTTGCCGGAAAGACATTGGATTTTAAATGAAAAAAATTATGGAGCAACTATTGAAAAGGTAAATAAAAATTTACAGGGATCTGCAGAAAAGTATTTTAAACGTAAAAATGCTAAAATGAAAAAACAAATAACATTTGATAAAGGTGATTTAGTAATAGTAAAAGCGTTAAGGGTAGCTAATAGAAAAGAACATAAGTGTGCAAAGTTACAGTTACCTTATGAAGGGCCATATGTAATTTATGATGAACAAGGAGTAAACAGTTATATATTAAAAGAAATACATAATGATAAAATAAGGGAAATCTTCAATACAAATCAAATTTACAAATTTTATGTAGGGAACTAAATAAAATATAAAATTTTCTCCTTATTTCACACGTTTTGAAATAAGTCAAAAATTTTAGGGAAAAATTATACTGGTTTAAAATGAGCACCTTGAATACATTGACGTTGTGACAGAACTAATAAGGCTGCTGATATTCGGATTTACGTTTGGAATAAAATTTATACTGTCCGTAATATTATTTGGCTTATCGATATATTTCAGATCAACTGCAATCATAATGTTGGATGGAGAAATTGATTTGATACCATTTAATTACTTAATTTCGTATCCGAATGATAGTGTCTTTTCATTTTTGGGTTATGTGTAGTTCGGACAATACAAGCTTAATAGAATTATAAAAAATACTTGCTTTTAATTTCTAACCATTTTTATTTAGAATGATTATCAACGTGATGTACTGTGAAATATACAAATACTTGGTAAATGTACAAGATGACCTTACTAGTGTTTTGATGTGACATTAAGTTGAGAATTCTTTAATATGTAATGTCAAAAGTTTAGGAAATGTCACGTAGGAGAGAATTGTTTGGTTACATATCACAGTGACATAGATGTCGAAAAAGTCTATGGAAATGAATAATGCAACAAATCGAATAAGAAGCAGAAATCACAGAACTTTATATTTATTGTGTCAGGAAATATATGAATTTTGTTGTTGAGTAAATTAAGCTATTATTTAGAAATTAGAAAATAGGAATAGAGGATAGTTTATGAAAAGAATAATAATAATTTGGTAGAAAGAACAGTTTAAAAGGACACAAACACAATTCAAAGAAAAATTAACACTTAAGAATTAGACTCAGAACACATATGATTAGGGCATAGCAACAAAAAACAATGCGAGCTTGTTGATGGAGAAAAAGAGTAGATTTTTTTGAAAATGAACGAGGTATGACATATGGTAGGAATGATAAGAAATTTTAGATAAAAAACTATGAAAATTGTATAAAAGAGTCCTGAATGAACAGTAGAAGCGGCAAATGAAAATATATAAGAAGTAATACTATAAAGAAGCTACATATAAAAATATATTATAGAAAATAACAATTATTGGAGTCACCGGCAGTTCTGTATGGTGCGGTTTTGAAAGACAGCATTTCAAGAAGGAGTATTAGTGGGGTTGTGAGAACCAGGTTAGTTTTTTTTTGTCTTTAATGGTACCAACATTTATGTTTAAAATATAAAACCGATCTGATAAAACTAATTACTAAAACATTAGTACTTACGCATTTCTATGTAACGTTTATAATTCATCACTTTGTTTCTTTGTTCCAATTTAGTACTTACGCATTTCTATTTAACGTTTATAAATTTCGATTTCTCAATCTTTATATTAGCATAAGATATTTCATCACTTTGTTTCTTTGTTCAAATTTATAATACATTTCCTGACCAATACAAACTAATTAATTTTAAATATTCTTGAAATCATTATTTTTTTAAATATCATTTCAACGGATACGAATTGACATCTGTTATTACTGTGAGATCTGGAATCGACTATTCTACTCAGAAATTTTAACCATAGGCGCACCAAATATAAAAAAAATATTAAAAATTGTTTGAATGAATAATAGATAAAATATTGGAGATAAAGTGTAAAAATAACTGGAAACCAAAAAGTAGATAGAGTATCTCATTCTCACCGCATAAATAAATACATAAAATTTCTATAGCGAATTTTGGGAAAGTTGTAAATTTTTTATAATAAATTCTTTTAAACATAAATCAATGAAAAACTCAAAAAACAATATGACAATAAACAAAATATTTGACCTTGAACTACTATAATTTTCATTTTTTTATCATAAAATTAAAGATTGTTATGAATCTTGTGTTCTTTTTTCATAATCTAAAAGATATGTATAGATAACACTAAGGTTATTTGAATCTGTTTTTTTATTTATGACATAATTTTGTTCTGCAATATATGTTGTTTCCAAAAAAATGCGGTTTCTATGACTACTTTCTATTGCTAAAACTTTGGCAGATTGATAATCCATAGAATGGCCTTCATAAAATACGTGTTCTGCTAAAGCACATCTATCAGGATATAATCTACTGTCACTTTTATGAGAAGCGATTCGATTGCTTAGCGAGCTTTTGCTGTGACCAATGTATTTCTTATTACATATATTGCAAGGAATCTTATAAACTATATTAGTTAATTTAGTAGTAGGAGTCTTGTCTTTGATCTTACTGAAAATTGATTTTATTGTAACACATTGTTTATTCGCAATTTTTATATTATGTGGTTTAAATACTCCAGAAATTTTAGGTGTGATAGATTTTATATATGGAAATGACATTACTGTTGACATAATACAAAACGAAGAAAACAGTGACATTTTAACTAGTAATATTACATGTCCAACTTATATTTCTTTTCCATATATAAAATCTATCACACCTTAAATTTCTGGAGTATTTGAACCACATAATATAAATATTGCGAATAAACAATCTGTTACAATAAAATCAATTTTCAGTACTCCTACTACTGAATTAACTAATATAGTTTATGAGATTCCTTGCAATATCTGTAATAAGAAATACATTGGTCACAACAAAAGATCGCTAACCAATCGAATCGCCTCTCATAAAAGTGACAGTAGATTATATCCTGATAGATGTGCTTTAGCGGAACACGTATTTTATGAAGGTCATTCTATGGATTATCAATCTGCCAAAGTTTTAGCAATAGAAAGTAATTATAGAAAACGCCTTTTTTTGGAAACAACATATATTGCAGAACAAAATTATGTCATAAATAGAAAAAACAGATTTAAATAGCCTTAGTGTTATCCATGCATATCTTTTACATTATGAAAAAAGAACAGAAGATTCATAACAATCTTTAATTCTATGATAAAAAAATTAAAATTATAGTAGTTCAAGATCAAATATTTTGTTTATTGTCATATTGTTTTTTGAGTTTTTCATTGATTTATGTTTAAAAGAATTTATTATAAAAAATTTACAACTTTTCCAAAATTCGCTATAGATTTTATGTAAGTATTTATTATTTCATTTAATTATTAATAATGTAATAATGATAACATTGACCAATTATTGATAGCCCTTGATAATGAATAAAAATTATTCGAAAGCTCGGGAATAAATATCTGAAAGAATTTACTCTGGATTCTTATTGCCACATCCCCACAAAAATATCCGTTATATATATATATATATGTATATATATATATATATATATATATATATATATATATATATATACAGAGTGAGTTTTATCTATGGAACGCCTCAATTATCTCGGAAACGGCTTGTACGATTTTTATAAAAAAATTTGCGCAGTGGTCTTGTGTATTATAGTGATATCTACATAGTAGTCAGATCTTTCCTATTTCCGGAAAAATAATGAACTTTGTTAATTCAAATGTATATTTTGTGCCTTTAGAAATCTTTAAGAAATACTGATTATTTTCCATGTAATATTCTCTATACGTAAATGCCATAATTTCGGAATTATAGCTATATTTACAGTATCTCCACCTAAGTTAAATAAATATTGTACATTTATGACTACGATTCGAAAAACTCGTTTGATTTGAATATTATTCAATAATTTATGTGCTAATAGAAATCTCGTAACAAGGTCTATTGTCAGTAAGTTATTGAAGAGTTTAACGAAACTAGTGCAGTAAAATATTTATCCAAATCATGGTGCAGAAAACTAAAAGAACTGAAGACAAATATTTAAATGTTTGTGTCATGTTAGGAGTAGATCCACATTTGTGAAGTAGAAAATGTTCTCTATTTTTTTCAATACAACAAGCCATGCGATTTTTAAAACTTTGCAATACATTTTGCAACATCCCTGACTGCTAAATATTCTTCTCTCTGTGGTAATCCTATCTTTTGATTCCTGAATATTGGTAGAATGAGTGAAAATTAACGCTGAAGTAAATATTTAACAAATTTACAGGCCTACAGTGAAATGTGGTTCAAATTTTAGTGATCAAACTATAATGAAAGGTATCTGAATCTTTAATTCTTCAGTTAGAAAAAAAATACTCCACCAGATAAAAAAGTAACTTCCACTCTTTTGCTCCTATAACTCATGTTACACTAAGCATTTTTCACATTTTCTGGTTAATAATTATCGATATACAAAATGTTCTATCGCGTATAATTTTTTTCAAAAATTGCATTTATCTGGTCGATAAAGTTCCCGACGACTTTCTATTGAATTCAAAAATAATTTATAATATTGTTTCAACCATGGAAAAACTGCATTCAGATCATAAAATAATACTAGTCACGAAAACGCTGCTTCCGTCACATAAAAAACGAAAACAGAATATTTGTAATAGACTGAAAGCTATAGTAGTTGTTGTAGTACTAATGTAATGATCCATATTTAATGTATATAAAGGTCTATGGTAGTGAGTGATGTGGCTACGAGACGCCAGTGTGACGTCACGAGACGTCTCCGGCGACGCTCAGTCCGGACGGACACCGATGCCCCTCCTCCAGACGCAAAGACTGTCGTTCCCGCAGCTCGACATGCTTCTCGCACTGTGCCAAACGCCACGATGCCAATGTTACACAACCCTAACCCTGTCTCTACGAAAAAGTGCGGATTTAACGGCCCTTTCCGTTTGTTTCCGCTTTATCTGTTCGAAAATTTATAGGTTTATTAGTTAAAGATATAAGTTAATTGATTTCTGTTATAACATTATTATGAATGAATTAACTAGTCCAAAAAGCTTTATAATGGAATTAATAGTAATGAGGTATTTGTGTGTACAAAGTTGGAAATGAATATAGCTTATCATTTATCATTATTATTTTTTTAGCGGAGTCAACCACGAAAATAACTTGGAACAAATTCCCGGAGTTTTAGATTTTGCTGTAATATCTTCGTTTTGATAAACGAAAATCAGATCCGAAGGGTCCGCACTGCAAAATGGTGTGCGATTTTTTGATTCAACAATAATTGTTGAAACTATAAGCTTTTTGATAATAATTTATTTAAAAAGCGTAAGTAAGCTAATTCGAAAAAGCAAGCAATTTTGCAAAAAAAGTCTTCGCATATTTTTTGTAAAATAATTAGGTAATGAATGGGATGATACATTTTCTTGCTTCCTTTCTTTCAAAAGACAGCCGAAATTAGGCGCAGCGCGTGATGCGTGAGACAATTAAACAATAATAACGTTTGATATACACAACTAAATGATATTCAACAAAGTTTATTGGAAAGTGACCACCTAAAGCAGTAAAAAAAATTGTAGCATAAATTTTCATGAAAGGTTAGGTTAAGCCTGTCATATTATCGTAAAATTGACCTCGATGGAAATTTCATGCATTTTCACAATAAGTGATGTTACAGGGTCAATTTGCAATATTTTTGAGCGATATTACAGAACATTTCTGCCAAATATATGTACTTTTGAAAGAGCATTGTAAGATTACGATATCAAACATTATTTTTTCTTCTTTTTTACGTTCAACATAGAGATTTTTCATAAATCCTTGTTATTAATAATTAAACCTTCATATATATATATATATATATATATATATATATATATATATATATATATATATATATATATATATAGATATAAAACTAGTGAATATTGGGGATTGCAGCAAAAAATTGGAAAAGATATACTCTTAGCGGAAAATGTCCAAGCTTTCGAGGATGTTTGTCCTCATCATCAGGGAAACTAGAATGAAAAACAACAGTTGAATACTATGGTCAAAGAGAATAATGAAAAATGAAATTCACAACCACGTGTGTACTTACCTCCGAAGTGAGGTTAGATTCCATTAAGATGTAAAATCGTAAACTACAGATCGTAAATTGTGGAATATTCAAGTAGGAATTGAACCAACGGCCAAATCAATCGTGTCATAGCAACAATTGTAATTGTCGCAGCATTTTGTAAAATAAAACCATTGATTTCATCTTCATGTGTCACCATACTAAACGCCGGCGAGGTAATGATATATTTTGCCTCCAAAAGGGATGTAACAAGAGACAAACAGTGTTACCAACGCCAATCATGAGCTGTGGGACAATGCCACTATTTTCGTAATGGCTGCTGTAGGGCCAACAATTGGTGTAATAAGAAGATGTAATATTGTTGAATGGAGGAAGAGAGATAGAAAGTGTGAGACAGAGCTAGGAGAACGCTCTCATTTGTATTATGTTTAGAGTGCGTAGAGAACATCACTTCGTTATGACTAACACAAAGGAAGGAAAGAGAAGACAACAGTACAGAAATATTAATATGTAATAATATAATATAGTAATTAAGTAATTTAATAGTTTTCCAATCCGAATGTATCTACCAACACCAATACACTCAAAATTAGTTTTAATTATTATTATTTGTTTACTTGAATGTATCTACCAACACCAATACATTCAAAGTAAGTTTATTATTATTATTATTGAATTAAAGTACTAAGGGTGGTGTTGTCAGGAGCAACATAGTTATTTCCCACCACTTGATGTGCAAAATTAGTATCTAAGGACAACAAAAATGAGTAGATCTCACTTAAGTGATCAATATCAGTTTTCTTGTTAATTACATTATTGTTTTGTGAAATGAAAGCCATTTCCAAGAATGATCTTTTCGTTTTGTTAGACTCAGTCGCTAACACCTTCACAGCCTCATAATTCATCTGATGATCAAGAGAATTTACATGAAAAGCTAACGCGCACCTCTCAACGAATTCATTTTGACAAAGCTACTGTGTTAGTGAAACGCGTCAACAAGTTTAAATTGAACATTAGTTCAAATATATGAAGATTTAAACAAACTATACTGTTTTATATCATCGTTCAGTATGGATCTTCATCAAGTAAAAGCCTCA
The DNA here is from genome assembly GCA_963921935.1 of Galeruca laticollis. NCBI lineage: Eukaryota > Metazoa > Arthropoda > Insecta > Coleoptera > Chrysomelidae > Galeruca > Galeruca laticollis. The sequence goes on along the minus strand of OY998181.1, from coordinate 61,723,135 downwards.
TCTATTCGATTTCCTTTATAAAGAGTGTTTGATAGCGGACTGAAAGGTAACAAATCTTTATAAATATTTTGTAGGAGAGAATCATCATCTTGATTGGAAACTTTGAATTATTGAATAGACAGTGATAAATATCCTTAACGATTTGCTTGCTGTTGAGTCTGTATGCTTTGCATTCAAGTTTACAGAAATTAGAAACAGCACAAAAAATTTAATTGACATAACTCCGTTTTTTTTATTGTAAGATTTTTCATTGTAGATTTATAGGTTAAGTTTCTTCTCTTTCATTTTCGTAGAGAGAATGCATTCAATCTACTACGTCTAACAATGAACTATTTTGAAATTTCTCATCGATATTTATATTGACCTAAATTTGGTAATCCATTCTTTAAAAATTTCAAACTTAATTAATTAATAAACATATTTTGGAATTAATTAGTTTGTTTTCCTGGAGTAGTTTTATTGGGCATTGATATATTGAAAGTCTGACACAGATGGAGGCCATAAGTGTGGAAAGTTGAAATATTGGACCCGTACGCCCAGAGAGCGGAAGCAAAGAGTTCTCAAATAAGATACATATAATTAAAATTTAAATCTTGTGGAAATTATTATATAGCCGGAGCCCAGAAATTCATATTTAATAAAATAAACTGTTTGTAAAAGCCCAAGTGTGACAATTTATAATTTGACAGTGACATTAATCAAAATTTCATTTTAATTTTTCAAATTTACATTACAGAGAAATAAATATCGTCACAATATATATATATATATATATATATATATATATATATATATATATATATATATATGGGAAAAACAGCATTAAGATACTGTAGTCAATAAGTAAGTAAGTAAGAAACAATAAGAGAGAAATCGCAACAGGTGCGAAACTTACCTCCGAGTTGAGGTTAGACTCCATTATGTTGTATAATATTAAACTACAGATATTTAAAATATGAAACAGTTAAGTAACAAAGGTTTAAAATAGCACAATCACATCAAGATGACTAAAAAAGCCAATATCTAACACCATTTTGCTGACAAACGAACACGAGTGCTCTTTTTGTCAAAAGCCGGCCAGGAAATAATATTTTTCCTTCCAAATTGGAGGGATCAGTTGACAGTCAATGATGCCAACTATTAGTTGAGTAGATAAACATGACAGAAAATATTTTCAAATATACAGGGCCACCCATATTGGCAGGATAAACCTAATTTATCTTTTTTTAAATGGAACACCCTATTGATTTCCACATTTTTTCATTCTCCTCGATTTTCTTGTTTGTGCGATATGAGGTATTGCAATGTTATACGAGGTAAAGATATAAACACTTTTTTAGTTATTTCCTAGTAACATCAACACCCTGTACCCATTGTATAGATTTGATATCAAGAAATCTATTTACGTTCAAACAATTTTTGATATGGTTAACTATTTCAGAAAATTATCAACATTGCGCGATATTTGTTCTTTATATACAGGATTGGTCAAAAATCGGAATGAGCATTTACTGGGTTTTCTTAAATGGAACACTCTGTATTTTAGTATCGTAATGGAATGGGATTGTAGGGCACTTTATTATTTCTTAAGCATTCCCTATACCTACCCATATAGCACTAGATATTCAATGTACGTACTAAAAATATTCGTTATTCGTTTTCGGATATTGTATTATTCTATAGACCCACTTTGAATATATATATATATATATATATATCCTATCTGGAATATTCTATGGACCACGAAATGGGAAATTTTGTAAATATTCTATGAATATTCTATAAATATTTCTCAGGAATATTCAAGAATATTCTGAGGATATCTGCTGAATGTATATAGCAAGATAATCCAGAATATTCATAAAACATTCCAATAGGCATATTTTACAAATATCCAAGTAATATTAGGAATATTATAAAGATATATGTGGAACATATCTAGCAAAATTTCAAATATTTGTAGAATATCCCAATATGGATGATACCTCTGTTGAGCGGGTGACACTGAATCATAGTACTCCCCCCTTTTCATATTTAGTTTCAAAGATAATTGATTGAAATTTGGAAGATCCTGTATACTTAATGAACGACAATAACGTACATATCAATTCTTTTCCAACTTCTCGTTCCACAAGGAATGATAGCAACTTTCGTTCAATATCGCCAATTATTTTATCCATAAGCTCCATTCGTGTGAGAGAGAATAGAATTACCCGCCAGGGAAAGCTTCTCTCTCGCACTTAATCAGTAAGCAAACGGTATGCCCCAAATTTACATAAATATTCTTTGAAACTAAAGGAGAAAAGGGGGAGTACGATGATCCAGTGTTCCCTGGTATATATCTTACAAATATCTAAGGAATCTTTCAAAATTTCGAATTGTATATATAGGAAAAAATATTTTTATTGAAAAAATTAAAGCACGGGAAATATTGAGTTCAATTTAATTTATTTATACATAAATATAAGATGTACCTCATAACATAACTGAAACTAACATAATTTTCAAATCCGAGATTACAAAATTCACTGACTTCCTCCATACTCAACGAACATTTTGAAACCGGTTTCTGCCGTTCCTTACATTTGGCTAAGAAAATTCCTGTTTTAAATTCAACATCTTTGTTTGTTATGTTCTTGTCCAACTTTTGAACAGCATCTGAAACAATGAAATAATTATATTTTATATTGATAAGCAATTTCTATTCTATTGTAATTTTTATGTATGTATGTATAACAATCAAAATATAATCACAAATACAGAAACTTGAAAGATGAAGTTAAACATCAAATATGTAATTTAAAAAATAAGTCTTGTAGGAGACAAGTAAAAAGCAAAATATTCCAAACATAATAGTGATTAGAAGTTATTTGTTTCTTGTACATGATATACATATTAAATTAACTTACATGTATATTCCAAAATAAAATAACATGATTATACCTATTACTGCTTCAAAGAGCTTTGTTTTTCAAAAGCATTTTTCCCTTTTTATTCATGCATACTGTAGCCCTCCATTAAATACTCTATCAGGATTTTTTGCAATAAACTTTTAATATATTGTTGCAAATAAGAACCTTTCAATCTTGCCAGAGGTACAACCTAAAATTGTATTAATTTGAAAGTTAATCTCAAAAGTGTTAAAAATTGAACAATTACAGTTTATAAGCAAAGTTATAACAAACGAACAAAAATATAAGACCGCTTTCATCTGTGTGAACAGTATACATATGCCTGAAACTAGACACTTGTACAATTGACCAGTAATAACTTTTATTTACCAAATGTCAGAACTAATTTAACTTTTAATTATCAGATCACCAGTTGTGTAGCGCTTTCTAGTCAATCCCAATTAATAAAAGGAGTAGAGGTAACTATAGGCAATTTGACTGAGGAACTCATAGCATACATCTCGGTAACATAATTACGTGAAACTACCTGCGAAATTAAAATTTTCTTGTACCTTTAGCAACGAGGTGAATTTCTACTCTACTTACAATTGAAAACATTTATCCGTTAGTGTTTTATATGAAACTCAACGTTTCTAACTAATTGCACAATACAATGAAAAATATCAGAAATTCTAAAAAATTGACAATTGTTTCTATAACTGAATATCATCGTCAGAATGACAGGAGTTACATTTCATTTTATGCTTACCTGATGTTTAGTAGTTATTTTTGGCTAGACCAAGAAGTGACCTACCTTGTGATTGACTTAATATATCTTAATAGGAAAAGAAGAGGTTGTGATATTACAAATATTGAAGCTTATATATTATTAGCCCTATGGTGATATCCTGGATATCATTTTTCCAATTAAGATCAGTATAACTGTGCAATGATATAGAAAACCAGGAAAACTATATCTGCTTATCTTTACAATTATCACTTAAGAAGACAGTTTATTAGTGGAGAACTCCCTAGATTTATCTGTTCATTGACGACTTCATATTGTGAGTTAATTAAGTGTCTTCTAATTTCCAACTCTTCAAGGGAATCCAGTTATTTCTTATCACAAATATATAGTACTTCTAGTTCTGTGTTTGGTGTCAATGAATCTGGTGGTTTCAATCTGTATGCTCGTAAGTGTTCACTGTATCTGATTTCAAAATTTCTAAGGGTCTGACCCAAATAGACAGCATTACATTATGGACATTTGAGTTTATATATACCTGATTTCTTTAATGTTGGTATTTTTGTTTTAACATTTAACAAGTTGTAACGAGGTTCTCGTTACTGAAAGTTACCTTGTGTCACCGAGTATATTTTCATTTTTGTATTTTGGTCACTGAGTGTTTTTATTTTATATTATATCATCCGTTATGTATTTTGGCCTCTGTATAAAAATTACTTTGTAGTTTATGTCGCCGAGTATATGTTCAAAACATTCCAGCTAAAAGATTTATAACTATTTTAAGTGCCAAAAGGACATTATTATTTACTCTCTAGTTTCTGGGTAGAAATAGTTTTATACATAAGAGATATAGTTATTTTAAGCTCCAATAATATTTTCATTTTACTGTCTAGTTCCCGTGGGGAAATTATTTATTGCATGTAAAATGTTTATTGCGGCTGAGACCACCGAAATTTCAGATATTGGTTTCGCCACCGCCATACGATACAGTGAGTAGCGCGCAGGTCGAACTAATCGAGGAGGTGGAAATGTGTAAGGATATGCGAAAGAGTCGAGTCGGGTGTAGGTAGTCAGTTGTGTAGATTCTTAGACGACAGTCACCTTAAATACCGTTCCGCCGAACCGTATTTTTGGTTTTTCTTTTCATTGTTTCTTTTAAAATTTAATAATTTTTTTGAAGTTTTCTTTTGGTGTATAAGTACCACGAGAATTTGGTTATTGTAGAAGGTAAGAAGTTTAATTATAACGGTTCGAAATTAAGTGGTCTTTTCAATCACAAATCTAGTGTATTAATTGTGCTTATTTTCCGTGTTTTAGCAATAAGTTGGAACATCTTGGCATAGCCGGAGTCCAGTCTTTTCTTGATCTTTTCTTTCCTTTTTCCGTGGAGAGGTTTCGATTGAAATATCAGGTAGCGCCAGGCATACATATCCGCCAGGGTTTCCTAATATTTTAAATCCACAACCCCGATAATTTAATAAATCACACCGGTATTTTATAGTTATTCTCCGTCATTTTTCGTGGAGAGGTTTCGATTGAAATATCAGGTAGCGCCAGACATACATATCCGCTAGGGCTTCCTAATATTTTAAATCAACAACCCCAATAATTTAATAAATCACACCCCCGGTATTTTCTAGTTATTCTCTATATCTGCTAGGGCTTCCTAATATTTCAAATCAACAACCCCAATAATTTAATAAATCACACCCCCGGTATTTTCTAGTTATTCTCTCTCATTTTTCCGTGGAGAGGTTTCGATTGAAATATCAGGTAGCGCCAGGCATACATATCCGCTAGGGCTTCCTAATATTTTAAATCAACAACCCCAATAATTCAATAAATCACACCCCCGGTATTTTCTAGTTATTCTCTATATCTGCTAGGGCTTCCTAATATTTTAAATCAACAACCCCAATAATTTAATAAATCACGCCCCCGGTATTTTCTAGTTATTCTCTTTTATTTTTCCGTGGAGAGGTTTCGATTGAAATATCAGGTAGCGCCAGGCATACATATCCGCTAGGGCTTCCTAATATTTTAAATCAACAACCCCAATAATTCAATAAATCACACCCCCGGTATTTTCTAGGTATTCACTATATCTGCTAGGGCTTCCTAATATTTTAAATCAACAACCCCAATAATTTAATAAATCACACCCCCGGTATTTTCTAGTTATTCTCTCTCATTTTTCCGTGGAGAGGTTTCGATTGAAATATCAGGTAGCGCCAGGCATACATATCCGCTAGGGCTTCCTTATATTTCAAATTAACAACCCCAATAATTTAATAAATCACGCCCCCGGTATTTTCTAGTTATTCTCTTTCATTTTTCCGTGGAGAGGTTTCGATTGAAATATCAGGTAGCGCCAGGCATACATATCCGCTAGGTCTTCCTAATATTTTACATCAACAACCCTAACCATTTTGTAACTCCCCCCTCGTTATTCAAAAGACTAAATACACCTACCGAGTTTACCAAGAATAATCAACCATTTTATTTATGTATCTTAAATTGACACGCAACCCGTTTGATTTATAAAAGCTTTGGTGAAACCTATTGCACGAAAAGACCACCGGATTCGGAAGATTTTATCATGGATTTTACCTTTTCTTTCTTGCATACACTATTTCATTTTTACAAAACACTCTCGCTTATGTCCTGCCTGCTTCGTCGCTACTAACCGCCTTATAAATTGTATATATGATTTGTTAATATATCTGTTTTGTGGAGACTAGGATATTACCTCCCATTACCTGCATTAATTTCTTTTTCTTATTTACATTTACTGTATGCACTGTATATAACGGCTTAGTTGACTATATAAGAAAAAAGAATATAGAATTAAAATATAAACCGAACCTTGGTGTTTTATTGACCGTCTATAGATTAGCACCCACCCATAGTAGAGTAGTTATTTGGCTGCACGAATTTTAGCTTTCCGTATAGTGGACCAGGAGCACAAATTTTACTTTAAGACTAGCGAGAACGTTTGTTTCATTTAGCAATAACCACCGGATTTTGACAACAATAGACCCCTGGAATTTACCGTACCTCCATCTGAGACTACCTGGAACTCTCGACGAGTGAAGTTGAGGGGCCGTTGAGACAACCACGTTAAAAATCTGGCTCTTGAGAAAGTGTAAGGATTCCAAGGTGTCAGAAGTGACGTTCCGAGGCGTTAAGAGGTAGGACAAGGGGCCGCTACCGATATATCACGCGCAACTCAGCGCACCGTCGTCGCCTTAGGGAAGTAAAAGCGCGTCACAAATTTGTGGTACCCCTGGTACCCCTGGTGAGTTCTGTTTTAAAAGCAATTGTTGTATTCGTTGCTAAAGATATTATCTTCGAAATATTATTAGAAATATTTCCTGCATATGTGATGGTTTTATAAGTTTTTATTTCTTCAGTTTGTTTAGGAAATATTAGTTGCAATGCCACTCTTTCCTCTTTTTTATTAATTAGTTCATTTATCATATGCAATGGATAACCGTTGGATGTTGCTATTTGTCTCATTGTACTAATCTCTCTATAAAAATTACATTTGTTCATAGTAACTGAAAAATGCTCTATGTATCATTGAATTGTATGCCGGTAGTTTATGTGACAGGGGGTGATTGGAACTTTAAGGAATTGTCACATCAGTGTGTGTTGGTTTTTGGTGAATTGCATAATCAAGTACATTATTATCTCTGTGAATTTTTGAATAAAGAATATTTATCGAGTTATTTTCTTCAACTTCTAATGTAAATTCAATTTTTGGGTGTAAATTATTAATGTGGTTGAAAAATATATCTAATTGTCGTTCACTACCTATAAAACAAGCTAATATGTCATCTACATATCTATACCAAAATAAAACATTTTTTGAAATATCATTTTCAAATATTTTTCTTTCTAAACTGATGTAGTTTGAACGTGAGTTCTGAATGTAGCACTTATATGTTAATTCCATTTATCCGTTAATTATGTTGCAAAAATTTATGAAATTAACAATTATTCCAATATTTTCATGCACTAAAATATAAAAAGTAACACATAGATACTCCAATATTTCGAGGCAGTTTCATTTTGATTTGGATATAATATTGAATGTTCAACTTACAAAATATTTATAGGATTTTTCAGCAAGGCTGACTCAACTTCTTAAAATTTTGCCTCATCATTTATTGGAAGTTTTAGCAGCAAATCGATAATTTTCTAGAAAATGCATTGATAAATCAACAGGCATTGAAAAATACAATAAAACGTACTTGTTTTGATGTGTGAGGTCGTATGTATTAGTTCCACAGTGGCAAAAAACTGACTAATTAATTAATGATCAAAAATAATTAATCATACTACTACTATTTCACCAATAACAATAACCTATATAAGATGGTCGAACCGCCATTTTTCACTGGTCGTTACCGTTAACTACTGACACATGCCCATGAAACAGAAAGAGCGTTTGAACAAAAATCAATAATCATAGAATATTCTTAGAACTATTTGATTCGAATATTCTAAAAAGAATAATCTGAGTATATTCCAACTGGACTTACATTGAATATTCGATATAGGTGTACCCACAGATATTATAGATATCCCCAGAATAACCCTGTAATATTTGGATATATATCTTCCAAATCGAAGACTGTCAGAGCATCCCATAGATATCTGGTGCTATCTGGGCAATTGCCTTAATGTGTGAGTTATTGATGATACTGTTACGAAACAGCACACTGGTATAGACCCTAAATACGACTCTGTCTAAGCCAGGTATGAAAAATAAAATTATGGCGGATACGCAGTGTTTTTATAACTGTTTGGGACCATCTTATCTAAACATTGTTTTTGAGACCAGACTTATCTAGAAAAGGCCAGAACCAATTATTTGTGTCTGTGTAAGCCCGGAATTTTCTAGTAAGAAAGGCATTCATATAAATAAGGACCGATTAGCGGAGGAGTTTAGTTGATGAAGTGATCTCGTGAAATAAATACACCGAAATAGCAAACAGTAAATTAGTTAAGTGTTCATATAAATTAGTTTAAGTGAATATATTGACTATATATAAATTAGGTGTTAGTGATTAGTTTAGTGTTTAAATAAATTAGTAAGTAGCCATACCGTGTGTTTAAAATTTATCTCACCCGTTTATTGTTTAAATAAATTAGAATACCATTACAATACTTCCAGCCAAACATTATTTGAAATAAATAAGTGAAATTTTATTAGTTTAACGGTGGGAATATTGCCTGAATACATGAGTACTTAAGATTGTTGATGTATAAAACACAGTTAAAATCACACAATATTCTAGTTGGCTATGAAAATAATAGATTATGGGTTATTGCATCACACGCATATGCATCATTATACAAAATCCAAACTTCTAATATTACCAAAGTTGATAACCATTATCAAATAAACAAAAAAAGGGGTTAACGTTTAACATAGTTACCTAACAAAAATAACAAGAAAATCGTTGAATATACAATAGATGTTCAAAATGACCTCCGTGATCTTCAAAGGAACGACGCACATTTGTTAACACATTTCTGTTTAAATTTATAAATTCATTTCTAGTTCTTTCCTTCATGTTCTTTAGTTGTAGGTGTGCATGATATGGATGCATCATATTACTTTTTTAAATTCTCTCTACACTGCGACCACTAATATGAAAAGCATTTGCAATTTCCTCGTTACTAGGTTTATAATGAGTGGGTCAATGAGGCCCTCCACTGCGACTCGCGAGAATCTATTGTTACTAATACGTGGATTCTCAGCGACACTAAGAATTACATTTGAGTAATTTTCTTCAATAGTTGAAATCGTTCTAATGAACTTTCAAATGCTTCTGTTCTTGGTTGTCGCCTATCAAGGAATTGCTGATGATAAATTCTTCTTGCCAGTAAAACATTTTTGTTAAATTCTCCTAGCACATAGTAAACAGGAACTAATAAAACGAATCTAATACTTAATTTTTAAACCAGTTTATTGTCAAATTCATAGCCAACTAGAATAATGTGTAATTTTAGTAATGTTTTATACACCAACGATCTTAAGTACTCATGTATTTTGCTAATTCACCTAATATTAATCAACTATGGATCAGACTAGATTATTTTGTGATTTTTTCCTGGAAAATTATTTTTGGTTAAATATTTCCACCGTCAAACTAATTAAATTTCACTTATTTATTAAAAATAATGTTTTGCTGAAAGTATCATCAATAACTCACAAATTAGGGAAATTAGGTATAGGGAATGTTTAAGAAATAATAAAGTGCCATACAATACCATGTAACAAGCAGTACACCGAACAGTAAAGTGCTAATAAATAATCAAGTTTGTGTGCATATAAATTAAATTTAAGTGATTAGTTAAGTATATATTAATAAAGTATTAGCGAGTTAGTGTTTAAATAAATTAGTAAGTAGCCATACCGAGTGTTTGAAATGTATCCCACCCGTAATAAAAACTTTTAATAAATAAGAAAAACATTACATTGTTGTCAGGTGTGGGGTAATATGAATAAATTGCTACGTAAAAATGGCCAAGAGATTGAGGGATCTGAAAGTGGCGGAATTAAGAGCAGAATTAGAAGATCGTGAGTTGGAAACGTCCGGTGAGAAAAGTGAATTAGTAGAAAGAATTAAAGTGGCACTGGAAGATGACGGCTTTGATCCAGAAACAGTTTTATTTAATGACGAGGCTTCCACCTTAATCTCGTCAATTTCTGCTAATATTTCTGCTAACATGGACTAGAAGATTTCTGCCATGGAAGAGAAGATTTCTACTATGAAGAATGATATTTCGGCTAACATGGACGAGAAGATTTCTGTCATGGAAGAAAAGATTTCTTCTAATATTTCTGCTAACATGGACGAGAAGATTTCTACCATGGATGAGAACATGGACGAGAAGATTTCTACTTTGAAGAACGATATATCTGCCGATATCTTATTAATTAAAAACGACATTGCCGCTGACGTTGAAAATGACTTTTCGTCCCTAAAATGTGAAATCGAGGATAATATTACAACAATTAACGAGAAAATCAAGGAGTTAGAGGAAAAGATTGCCGATTAAAGAACGCAAGGCCCGCCAGAGGAAGAAAAGAAGACCGAGCAAATGAAACATTGCAAAGCCAGAAACACTACCCAAGTTTGAAGACATTGACAGTTTTACCCGAGTCAAGGCCCCAACGTTCGATGGAAAAATGTCGTGGACCAATTATGTGAAACAATTTGAAGCAGCCGCTAGAGTGAATAATTGGTCCGATAGAGAGAAGACAGTAAATTTAACCATCGCGCTTCGCGGAGATGCCTTAGATGTACTTCAGACGATACCTTTGGAAGAAACGGACGACTTCGAGCAGCTGAAGAAGAGTTTGGACATGCAATATGGTCATGTACATCTAGAACATTTGTACCAATCTCAGCTGAAGAACCGAAGGCAGAAACGTGATGAATCCCTTCAAGAATATGGAGTGGACATCGCCCGACTAGTTCGATTTGCTTATCCGTCAGCACCAGAGAACATGATGGAATGTCTGGGCATTCAGGCCTTTATTGATGGCTTACGTGACCTTGATATGCAGAGGACACTTCGTTTAGCCCAACAGAAAACATTAGTTGACGCATTGACAGCTGCTCTTGAATATGAAGCAGCAACGGAGGCTTCAGGATATAACAAAATTAGGACCATCCAAGGAGAAGGTGACGAAGACAGATTTGACCAGTTCGTCAGTTTCATAAAAGGTATGATGGACAAGAAACCGAGAAAAATCAGATGCTGGAATTGTGGCGAGCTAGGGCATGTACGTAGTTCGTGTAAGCGCTCCAAGACTCCTGCAAACCAAGAACCCCAGTCACAGGAAAACTAGAATGGGTCGGCTACGAGGGGGCAGCACCGACCCGTGATCGTTCCAAAGACCCTCTCATACTGATAGCTTCGCTCAGATGTCGCAACGACAGTGTATATGTGGATGGCGAAGTAAATGGCAAGAAATATGCTCTGCTGGTTTACACTGGAGCAACTAGAACCATTACACGACCAGAGATAATAAACCCCAAGAAGAAGCTTCTACCAACAAGACTGCGACTGCGGACCGCCACAGGAGAGAGAGCCAACGTTCACGGGGAAACAAAAATCCAATTGGGAATTGGAGCAGAAAAGTTCACGCATACGGTAATCGTAGCTGACATTGAAGAAGACATGATTCTGGGAATGCACGTAATGAATGTACACGGTTTCCAATTAGACTTTAGAAACAGAACCATTAAAGTGGGCTCCGAGGAGGTATTCCTCCATCCACATGAAGACAGCGCGGTGTTGGCATCTGTACAGGAAGATACCGTTCTACCTGCACGAAGCCGAACCATGATAGTAGCACGGCTACAGGGAATCATGGAGTAAGGTACACCGGTGATGATGGATCCAAGGAACCACGACGAAGAAGTTGGCAAAGGAGTACTAATTGGAAAAGGATTGGTTACGTCGGCGAAAGAGATCCCAGTACGTGTGATAAACGTGAATGATTACCCAGTCACCATCAAGAAGAAAACTAGGATTGGTTCCTGCGTACCAGTGACGTCTATAGTTCGCCAAACAACGACCACTGACAATTCTACTGCCAGATTCGAACAGATGTTATCAGTAGCTGGTCAATATTTGGATCGAGCTAAAAAAAGAGAATGAGAGAATTTCTCTTGCAGTATCGAGACTTATTCGTACCAAAAGGAGGAAAGACTGGCAGAACAAAATCGATACTGGTAATGCTAAGCCAATCAGACAATCAGCTCGAAGACTTCCACGAGCGAAGAAAGAGGAAGCTGAAAGAATAATTCGAGAGATGGCAGGAAAAAAAGTGATAGAAACATCTTCTAGTCCATGGGTGTCTCCAGTAGTGCTCGTTAAGAAAAAGGATGGAACTACGAGATTCTGCGTGGATTATCGCCAGCTTAACAACGTGACGGAGAGAGGCAGCTATCCTCTGCCTCGAATTGACGATACGCTAGACACTTTGGCCGGCAGCAAACTGTTTTCCACCTTGGACCTGAAGTCTGCTTATTGGCAAGTGGAAATGAACCCAGAAGATAAAGAGAAGACTGCTTTTACCACCGGATCTGGATTTTGGCAACTCAACGTCATGCCATTTGAGCTCTGTAATGCGCCTGCGGCATTTGAAAGACTTATGGAAAATGTCTTAAGAGGGTTGTCTTGGAAGACATGCCTGATCTATTTGGACGACATCGTAGTACTGGGGAAGACATTTGACGAACATCTGAAGAATTTGGAAGCGTATTCAAACGACTCCAAGCTGCCCTGCTCATGTTAAACGGGAAGAAATGTCAGCTGTTCCAAAACCAAGTGAACTATCCAGGTCATATAGGGAGCAATGAAGGAGTGGCGGTGGATCCAGAGAAAGTTGCTTCCATTCAGCAATGGCCGCAACCAACCGACAAACATCAAATTAGGAGTTTCCTTGGACTTTGCACGTATTACAGAAGATTTATCAGGAAGTTTGGGGATATTGCCAAGCCTCTAACGCGACTTACAGAAGAAGCAAGAGCTTTCCAATGGGACGAAGACTGTCAATCGGCTTTTGAAACTTTGAAGAGGCATTTAACCTCGGCGCCGATATTAGGATATCCATTACCAGAGGGAGACTTTATTCTTGACACTGACGCAAGCAACGTAGGAATTGGTGGAGTGCTCTCACAGATCCAAGGAGGGCAAGAAAGAGTGCTGGGATATTTCAGTAAAGTCCTCTCCAAACCAGAACGAAACTACTGCGTCACAAGAAGAGAACTTTTGGCAGTAGTGAAGTCCGTGGAACACTTTTACCAGTATCTCTATGGTAGAAAGTTTTTAATCCGGACTAATCATGCAGCACTCAAGTGGTTGATGCAGTTCAAGAATCTCGAGGGCCAGATCGCTAGATGGATTGAACGACTTCAAGAATATGATTTCAACATCATACATCGAGCCGGTGTGAGTCACCGAAATGCCGACTCCCTGTCCAGACGGCCGTACCCAACAGACTGCTTCCACTGTAACAATGTGGAATCTAGGAAAGCTGCAGTTTCAAGAACTACTGTAGTCAACGAGGAATGGTCACCCACCAGGATCAGAGAAGATCAGGAGAATGATCCTCACCTGAACATGATCCGGCAATGGAAGAAAGAAAATCGGCGACCTACCTGGCAAGAAGTGTTAAAGTTTCCACCGAAACTCAAGGCGTATTGAGCTCAGTGGGACTCTCTTGTCCTGGGAGAAGGGCTGTTGAAAAGAGTCCTTGAAAACGATGATGGTTCCGAGATGAGGAGGCAGCTAGTTATCCCGAGAACAAGAGTAGCTGAGGTACTGAAGAAATTACACGAAAGTCCATCGGGAGGTCATCTGGGAGTGAAGAAAACCCTTCAACGAGTCCGTGAAAGGTTTTGTTGGATGAACAGCTCCGACGATGTGAAGGACAGGTGTAAGGAATGTACGACTTGTGCTACGAGTAATGGACCACATCGCAAGAGAAAAGCACCCATGAAACAATATAATGTTGGAAGCCCCTTCGGAAGGATTTCTTTAGATATCGCTTTACCATTTCCGACGACAGAAAATGGTAGCAAATACATACTGGTCGTAATGGATTATTTCACAAAGTGGGTGGAAATTTACGCTATCCCGAACCAAGAGGCCACAACCGTCGCGGATGTTTTGGTGAAAGAATTCATCAGCCGATATGGAGTGCCCTTGGAAGTCCACAGTGACTAGGGAAGAAATTATGGAAGCCATCTATTCCAGGAGATTTGCGACAAGCTGGGAATAAAGAAGACCAGGACAACAGCATTACATCCACAGTCAGATGGAATGGTCGAGAAAATGAACATGACTATTGGAAAATACCTGTCCAAAGTAGTATCCAGCCATCAGAGAGATTGGGACCAGTATCTTTCCCTATTCGCATTGGCTTATCGATCTGCCGTCAATGAGTCCACGGGTGAAACACCGGCGAAAATCCTGTTTGGACGTGAAATGAGGCTTCCTTGTGACCTGGAATTTGGCTGTCGGCCTGGGGAAGATCTAGCAGGCGAAGACTACGCGATCCAATTGAGAAGAAGGCTGGACGATATTCATAAACTAGTTCGAACAAATCTTCAAGTTGCCAGCGACAGAATGGAAAGTCGGTACGACACGCAGGCCACAGAAGGCGGTTTTAAAGAAAGGGACAAAGTATGGTTACACAACCCGACGAGGAGAAAAGGATTTTCTCCAAAATTACAAAAATCTTGGGAAGGTCCATACTTAATCAAAAAAAGGATCAATGAAGTTTTATATCGCATAAGCAAGATCCCCAACGGAAAACCAGAAGTAGTTCACCAAAACCGACTAGCGCCATTCGAAGGAGACCATGACATAGAGGAAGGAGTAAACCTTATTCGAGATGTGTCTGACTCCACCTTCGATGAATTTATGGGCGTGTATGGAGGTACCGGGAAAGCTAGATATGGAGTCACCTCGGAACAACAACAAGATTTGTTCACTCTCCCGGAAGATTATTCACTGGCATACAACATCTCCGCCCGTATCAAGAACGCAAGAGGGCTGGCAACTGTCTTTCGAAAGAAGTTCGGGCAATTAGAAAAACTTGAAGACCAGATTATAGCCCCTGACAAGACACTGAAACTGAAACATAATTCGCGTTACGTCTTCTACGTGGTAACTAAAGATGAATTTAAAGATTGATCTACCTACCGCGATGTGTGGGAAGCACTTCGTAACCTCCGAGACCATGTGTTACAATCCAGCGTGAAGAAACAGGCTATGCCTAAGATAGCGAGTAACCAGTTGGATTGGCGAGTTATCAGGAACATGGTAGAAGTTATCTTTAGAGATACCGGTGTCCAGATATTAATTTGCAGCTACAACCCCCGTTATCAGTATCCGATGAAGACAGTGTCCTGCTATTTCCATAAGATCGGAAAGTGTAGAAATGGGGCCAGTTGCCGATTCAAACATCCAGTCTCGGCTACACAAAAGTTCCAGGAGGAACTTCCATTTAAGGAGGGAGTAATGTTACGAAACAACACACTGGTATAGACCCTAAATCCGACTCTGTCTAAGCCAGTTATGAAAATTAAAATTATGACGGATACGCAGTGTTTTCAAAACTGTTTGGGACTATCTTATCTAAACACTGTTTTTGTGACCAGACTTATCTAGAAAAGGCCAGAGAAATTATTTAAGTCTGTATAAGCCACAGCCCGGAATTTTCTAGTAAGAAAGGCATTAATATAAATAAGGACCGATCAGCGGAGGAGTTAGTTGATAAAGTGATCTCGTGAAATAAATAAACAAAAATACACCGAACAGTATAGTGCTAATTAATAATCAAGTTTGTGTGCATATAAATCAAATTTAAGTGATTAGTTAAGTATATATAAATTAAGTGTTAGTGAGTTAGTGTTTCAATAAATTAGTAAGTAGCCATACCGAGTGTTTGAAATTTATCCCACCCGTAATAAAAACTTTTAATAAATAAGAAAACCATCACTATATAACAGACTAATAAATATAATTTGCTGAACATTTGATATTTGATTTTCAGCAATTTATATTAAAGTCACAAATTTTTTTTGTCTCTTAAGAGAAACAATGTATTGTTGTGCAATCTTCTTTAATTAAAATTCGCAGAGCGCTTTCGGCATTAAGCCATCATCAATGCGGTCACTAAAAATTTTTTGTGAATCACATTTCGTAAGTTTGATCAAATTGATACATACTTGTCAGAATTCCGAGACAGGGGCCTCCAAATGTGTACGTCTATACATTTAACAGTTTAACATTATTGGTTTAAAAAGAATATCAAAAATACATAAAAATTGAAATTCAGCAAAATGATACAACAGATCTGAATCATGCATTCTTTGGATCGTCCATTTTGCCAAGTTGTCATCGGAGAATTATTCACAAAAATTGCAAAGACCATGATAGTCACTCCGTTCCATCGAGTAAGTTCCGAGTCGTCGGAGCATAGACAAACATTGTGTTATGATATTATTATTAAGTGAATGGATTTCGCGACCCCCAACAGATAGGTACCCACCATCTAACAAAAATAATAATTTTAGAGACAGACTTGATGTCCATCTGGTGAGGGTGGCGAAATCCATAGAAACAATGGGATGTGCCAGACACGCGAATGCCGGAGAAGAACAATGAAGCGCTGTTATGGACATTGTGCGCGACAATTATATTTATATTTCTGTGGTGTGGAATGTGATTCGCTTTGACATTAGATGCTAATGTTTGTAATGTGAATTGGAATTTAGAACATAGGGTTGAAATGAAAATAAAGTGGAAGAAAAGGACAGAGCTCTAGGAAAATATATAATTGATGGGAAATAGAACAAGTGATGAATGAATTGTGTGAATGGACGGATGAAGAATTATGAGAAGTAAAATCAAACGAAAAGGTAGGAAGTGTGTGGAAAGTAATGAATTCAAACATGCGTCTAACAAACACCACTGTATGTTGAAATGTGAAATGCAATAAAAGAGGAAGTCGCCCTAACTGTAAAGCCAACAGCCGACTATCAAAAATAACAAATTTGGAGACAGCTTTGATAGCTCACCGATAAGAGCACCGACCTATAAGAATTATAACATATGATAAATGTGAAATGCAATATAAGAGGTGAGTTCGTCACCCTAACCGTAAAGCCAACAGCCGTCTATCAGAAATAGTAAATTTGGAGACAGCCTTGATAGCTCACCGATGAAGGCGCCGGCTTCAAAGAGTTAACAAATGATGAAGGATCATGTGAATGGAAGTGTGAAGAAAGGTGAGAAGCAAAAGCCAACGAAAAAGTAGGAACAAGTGCGGAAAATATCGAATTCTAGCAAGCGTCTGAGACACACCACTGTACATATGCCGAAATGTGAAATGCGATGAGAGACCGAAGTCACTACACGAATTATGGGAAAGTTGATATTATATGAGATGCGTTCGTAGGAGTATGTAGTAATCAACTTTCCAAGAGGGGGCTATACTGTGAACCATTACTAATAAAAACATTCCAAAATATCAATAGATGATTAATTTTGGTAAATTTTCCTTCTAGTAATCGACATATAAACATAAATTTTACAGTATTACTTTATTTTTTACCTCAATAATCTTTTAGTATCATCATTCTGTACTTTTTCCGTTTTCCATTAGAGAAATATGTTAATGTCTCATTGCCCATATAGCCCATTCATCATAAAATTCATTCACATAGTTAAATTCCATTTATCATAGAAAATATCCATTATGTAACAAAGTAATGAGTTAATTTAGATTTCTAATGGTTTTTAAAACCATTTAATCGAAAACAGTTGGCTATCCAACATGTATTTCAAAAATACCTCCCCACAAAGTGACTTGTATTTTCTGAAATTTATTTTGAAGATCGTGAATTTCTGTAGTGATTACTGCCTTCATACAAAAACAAAATGTTCAGCAGCATTTTACTTGATTTTAACAGTGTTATTCTATATTTTTTGTGTTTATACTCATACATACTTTAATAACTATATGGGACCTATTGCCTTCGTTAGAACAAACATATGTTGGTTGTTTTACAGTGGCATTCATATCTACTTTGTTTTTGGTATAATATACAAAAAAAAACAATTCAACTTACTATATAAAAACATCTTAAAATTGAGTGAATTGGAGACGCACATGACTAACAGTATGTGTCAGATTTTAAAAATAATTTTTATAATCATCATGAAATTGATTTCATATACAGTTTCATTCTATGGATTAAATGGAGATTATCTTTGGTGGATCATGGAAAATTTGGCAGAACTTGAAATTATTTACCTAGTCCTACTGTCGTCGAATTTTTGTGATATAATTAGTATACGATATAACTCTTTAAACGAGTGTATCAAAGGAATGAGTTCGAATAATGTTTCTAATGAGCAGTTATGGAAAAATATTAAAAGATATATGGTTCTCTTACATCAAATATCAACCAATTTCCACAATTTGACTGGAACCTTTTATCTTTACCTTTTTACTTATTCATTTATCCTGTGTTGTAATGATTTGGACGTCATTTTATTTGGGAAAAATTATGATAATCCATATTTAGTATTTCTTTTGCTGTTTACGAACATTGAGTACATGGTGAGTATTTGTTTATTTATAGTAATAAGCAGGTCCATTCTTAGAGAACTAATATGTGAATAAATTCTCTTATATATATACATCGGTTTAAAACGTTCTTCGTAGTTATTGAACCATTTGGGCACTGTGAATACAGATTACCTGGATTTTTAAAGAGTATTGTATTCTATTCATTTTCGGTGACAGCCTAGAGAGATTATAAGGAGTCATGGATAAAATTACAGAGTGCAACCAACTTTATGGACTTGATATTAGTATCAATGGAACAAAATTTATGGTCATGGGCAAGGAAAGCATACACAACTACCAGCCTTGAAGAAATTCGAATTGAAAAAGCAAAGTCTACCTTTAAAAAATGAGAAACATGTTCACAAGCGATCATATAGCATTGAAGATCAAGATGAGATTCATTTGCTGTTATGAGTTCTCTGTTCTTTTTTACGGCGTGGATGCATGGACACTGACTAAGACGACGATGAAAAAATTGGAGGCGTTTGAAATGTGGCTGTATCGTTGAATATTGAAAATATCTTAGTCATTCGATAACAAGATTGTTCAATACATTACCCCCACAAATTAAATTCAGTATAAACTCTTCAAATCTCTAAAAAAAGTAGAAATATTGTAGCGTTTTTTTTAATTTATTTAAACAGTAAACGGGTGGGATAAACTTTATACACTCGGTGGGTTCACTTATTTAATTTATTTAAACACTACACTATTCACTAACACTTAATTTATATATACTTAACTATGCACTTATTATATACACAGTATATTCACTTATTTACTTGTTTATCTCACGATGTCAAATTATCAACTAACTAACTTTTCCTGATCGGTCCCTTATATATTAAAGCCTTTTTCACTAGAAAATTCCGGACTGCGGCTTACTCAAAAACAATTGGCTTTCTGGCATTTTCTAGATTAGACTGGTCACAGAAACAATGATGAGATAAGATAGTCACAATTCCTAAACAATTCTAAGGAACCCTGCGCGTCCGCCATAATTTCAACTTTCATACCTGGCTTAGACAGAGTCGGATTTAGGGACTATACCAGTGTGCTGTTTCTTAAATGGAAGTTCCTCCTAGAACTCTTGTGTTGCCGAGAGGATGTTTGAATCGGCCACTGGCCCCATTTCTACACTTTCCGATCTTATGGAAATAGCAGGGCACCGTCTTCATTGGATACTGATAACGGAGTTCGTAGCTGCAAATTGATATCTGGACACCGGAACCTCGAAAGATAACCTCTACCATGTCCCTGATGATTCGCCAATCCAACTGGTTACTCGCTATCTCAGAACCATCATCGTTTTCAAGGACTCTTTCAACAGCCCTCCTTCCAAGACAAGAGAGTCCTACTGAGGCCAATACGCCTTGAGTTTCGGTGCAAATTTTGACACTTCTTGCCAGGTAGGTCGCCGATTTTATTTCTTCCATTGCCGGATCATCTTCAGATGAGGATCATTCTCCTGATCTTCTCTGATCCTGATCCTGATCCATTCTCCATTGACGACTGTAATTCTTGAAACTGCAACTTCCTTACATTTCGACTTGTTGCATTGTGACCGTCTAGGCAAAGAGTTGGCTTTTCGGTGATTTACATCAGCTGGATGTTCACCCCTGTCTAATTTCCTGTGTGACTGGAGTTCTTGGGTTACAGGAGTCTTGGGGCGCTTAGACGTACTGTGTGCATGCTCTAGGTCGCCACACTTACAACACCTGTTCTTCTTCGGCTTCTTGTCTGCCATACCTTTCAACAAGTTGACGATCTGGTCAAGTTTGTCATCGTCATCTTCTTCCTGCATGGTTCTACCTTTGTTGTACCGCGATCTTTTCTTGGATGCTTTTCATTTAAGACGTTATTGGTTTGCAGGAGTCGTAGGACGCTTACACGAACTGCGTGCATGCTCTAGCTTGCCACAATTACAGCACCTGATTTTCTTCAGCTTCTCGTCTACCATACCTTTCAACAGGTTGACGATCTGGTCAAGTCTGTCATCGTAACCTTTTTCCTGCATGGTCCTACCTTTGCTGTATCCTGAAGCCATCGTGGCTGCTTCATATTCAAGAGCAGCAGTCAATGCATCGACCAATGTTTTAGGATGGGCTAATCGAAGCGTCTTCTCCATATCGTAGTCACATAAGCATATCATCATGATATTGATTTATCGAAACAATTGTCAATTTTCTAGAATTTCCAATAACTTTTATTATATTGTAGAATCAACTAGAAACCGTGAGTTTCATTTAAAACACTAATATGAGCAGATTCCACGAAGTAAGGGTCGAGACAGTTAATTTCACTAATTTATATTCACTTATTCACTTACTTGTTTATCTCACGATGTCAAATTATCAACTTACTAACTTTTCCTGATCTGTCCCTTATATATTGAAGCCTTTTTTACTAGAAAATTCCGGACTGCGGCTTACTCAAAAACAATTGGCTTTCTGGCATTTTCTAGATTAGACTGGTCACAGAAACAATGATGAGATAAGATAGTCACAATTCCTAAACAATTCTAAGGAACCCTGCGCGTCCGCCATAACTTTAACTTTCATACCTGGCTTAGACAGAGTTGGATTTAAGGACTGACTATACCAGTGTGCTGTTTCGTAACAGTATTCTTACTTAATGTTGATCGACAATATATTAGAAATTTAATAGAACCCAAATAACATTTATACTACTTATTCACAAATGCTGTTGTGAAGAGAAGATTATAATGTTTTTTCGAAGGACCAATCACATGTTGTGATGTGATGTATATTTATTTGAGTTTTTGATTTACGTGTTGATGGGTGTGGTTTAAATCAAATATGCCTGCACTGTTCACTGTTTTTATTCACTTATTTTATTATTCATGCATCGCAATTAAGAGTTTTACTATTGAATTCATTTGTATTTGATTTAATTAATTATGGTAGAGATTAACATTGTACTGTATTAAAGCCGCTTTTTACCGGTAATTTTGAGAGCAAGCTTCTAGATGCTTACGGTGGTTGGCATCAAAAGATAATGATTTGTAGGTTGGATGAGTATTTATGGAGCGTAGAAATTTCGAGAGTGATTTTAGGAAGGGGATTCGAGTCGAAGGTGTGCTAGGTGTGCCTACGTGACTATTTATATGTTTTGTAGTAGGTATGTATGGGATTCACATGTGAATTTTAATAGTAATTTTTAAACAGGTGGTATGGTAATATTTATTATCGAATGGAAGGTTATATGATAAATTTGATTAATATGGAATACGTCGTAATTAGTAGGTATGATAAATGGTTTATTTTCAGGAAGTATTTCGTAGAGCAAATTTAAGGTGTATATTAATATGGATGGTTGTAAAATATAATTAATTTGAAAATTCCTCAGGAAGAATTTATTAAATTCGTAGAATACTGATTACCTGTGCCCTATTTATATTACCAAAATGCGGAAAAAAGTATTTATCATTATTAATGTTGGTGAGTTTATACGAACTAAAATTAAACCTTCATTGTTACGCCCACGTGTTCCGTGGAAACAACGAAGGGTGCACTTGGCAGCGACTGATTGACCACTTGTCCGTGACTTCCTTATAAGGAGATTTAAGTGAAAACGGCCGCTAATTGGCTGGAGCGAAAAACGCGCTGTGATTACCGGGCAGATGGACAGACAGATGTCATAACGAACAGCACTTTAAACAATGTCACCATTTCATGTAGTAAGTTTGTGTTGTTTTGCCTATGTAAGAAGAACTTCAAAGATAAAGGGAAATAATTATCCAATTCCTCTCAAATGTTATTTAATTTTTTAATTCATAAATATTTTCATTTTTGTTGTTTTATTATTTATGTATAGGAAACATTACATATGAGATTAATAACGTTTTTGAATGTGCCAGATACAACCACGAGCATTTTTTAAAACTTTGTGGTTCATTCATTCATTTATTTAGGCACATATGTATAAATCCAACTGATATCTTGTGCTATCGGTTGAAAAAATAATGATAAAATGAAACAACATATAAAGTTGTAATAAAGTAAGAAAATAAAAGTGTTACCTACAGACAATGGAGAAGTCTGTCAGTACAGTTTTTGAATGCTATTTAAGGAAACAGGGTATACTTCATCAAAAAAACCTTACCCTCCAGAGGAGAATAGGCTCTCGGAGAGTTTAAATCGAGGAAGCTAGGTGTTCATTATATGAAGCAGGTTTAGAAATGCGCTTCTGGGCTGAAGCAATAAGCACAGGATGCTATTCAACGAACAAGTCTGCAGTATATGAGCATGGGAAAAACGAAAGAAAAAGAAAACCGAAAATATGTGAAGGTTTTGTGAGTTATCTGACTGTAGTTAAAAATTATCCTGAAGAGTTTCCAGTTCCAGTGGATAATGCTGGATCTGTGAAGGAAGTTCTTTTATGTCCAGACTGCCAGAAATGTGAGACTTACTAATACTATCTAGATAAGTGGAAGTGTTGATATTTATATTAACAAATTGGCAATACTGTGCACCTTGTACATTTTAGCAGCCTCTTATCTGTCAGTTAATAAAATATCAGTCTTTAGCGACTTATCGAAACGAGCTAACGTGATTTTCATTTCCACCCTTTAATTCGTTAATGTTAAACATTCATGATGCTTAATGAAACAAGCGGCATAAAATCTTCCGATCCACTCTTTTGACTGAAACTAATCTCACCTTCCTCCAAGTGTCATATTTGTTGATCAACAATCCCATCGGACGATTGAATGTAACTATATCTAATGCTAATGTCCCTTCGGTGATCCTAATTATTTTCTTTTCAGATATTGTGCATCATCGTAGTAATGTCGTGCGACAAAGTGGAGAAAACGGCTGGAAAATTATTGGAAACTTGTATTTTCTTACAAGTGACCATTGGAGACGAAAACGCAGATGTTTTAACAACTTTAGCTGAGAATCTGCAATCCAAATTATCAGCCGCTAGCTTCTTTGACATCAACCAAAGATTGCTACCTGTATTTCTTTCCACGCTGTCAAGTTATCTAATAATCATTTTACAATTCAATATATCTTCACTATAAGTTGACAATATGATTGTTTGAGACACTTTGAATATTTGAGCACGTTTCCAAATAAATGTTTTAGATCCAGAAACCATTCCAACTTTGAACTTATGGAGATCACTTGACGTTCATTTTCTACCAAAAACTTTTCAAAAGGTTAGTTTCACGATTTATACTATGTTTTTCTTCAAATTTCACAATATATTTCCAAATTTACGAGTAAAATTATATTTTCCTTCCACTTTGACGTTTTAAAAATCACTGACGTTTTCAATTTACAATCAATCAACAGCGTTAAGGGTTGCTATGGAAACTCTTCTATATAGTATGAATTGTATAAACATATATCAAGTCATCTTACAAGCCTACTCAAAGGATAACATTATTATTTGTTGAACAATAAAACATAAAACCGTGTAAACTGCATAAATAACTGCTTTTCCCAATTACCTTCAGTAACTGCAGTAGCTAATAACTAGAACAAAATTCCTTTACTGCACTTTTTGCTTAGTTGATTTCATCTTATCAATTGTGAATTGATGGTAAACACATGCGAATTATATTTTCACAATAAATTGAGTTCAATTTAGATATCTTATTTCATCCAATATCCATAAATTTTTTACATTGAACAATTGTATGAGATTGTAAATAATGCCTACCACATTTAAGATGGAAGTTAAAGAGAATGTTACTGAAACTTCTTCTATTGAAATGCAATTGGGGAACGCTTTCACTTCACAGTTGAAAAAGGTGAAAACATATAAAACATAAATGAAACCATAACAATTTAATAGAATTAAAATGTTACCAGCAAAATTATAATGAATAATTATTACAAATATCAGTGTTTTATATTGAAAAATTGAATAGATGAGGCTTTTACTTGATGAAGATCCATACTGAACGATGAAATAAAACAATATAGTTTGTTTAAATCTTCATATATTTGAACTAATGTTCAATTTAAACTTGTTGACGCGTTTCACTAACACAGTAGCTTTGTCAAAACGAATGAAGGTAAAATATAAAAATGTCTTAATATATACAGTGCTAAATCTATTTACTAAGGTTAACAATGGTATTAAAAGATATTACCTGGAAATTCATTCACTACAAACATTCCTAAGCTATCTTCTAGGTAAAGAGGTTCAATAAAGGAGACTGATTGATATCTATTTGGTCGTTAAGGAGATTACCTGAATATTTATTTTTGTTAATCTCTAGGGCTTCTAATAAATTTAAACTAAAGGATTTACCGACTACATGGAGAATTTCAAAATTTGGGTCGAAAATGTGTTGGTTTTCTAATAAATGATTTGAATAGTTTGAATCTAATTTTTTGTTGTCATAGCTACGTTTGTGTTCCGAAGTTCTAGTTTTAAAATTTCTAAAAGTTCTACCGATATAAATTTTATCACAATTGTCATTACCACATTTTAATCAATAAACTCCTGATTTGTTTAATTTTGAAGATTTAGATTTATTATTTTTAATGAATTTGGATAAATTGTGATCAGTTTTAAAGGAAATATTCATGTCTAAAGTTTCGAAAAATGATTTAATTTTTAAGGATGGTGTTCCAAAGTATGTTAATCTTTTAAATTGACTATTATTTTTATCTGAAGGGAATACTTGTTCTAAAGTCTGTTTTTTTATCTTTTTATTTATGATATTGTCAATTAAATTTGGATCGTAATTATTATTAACTGCTATTTGTTTTATGATATTTAATTCTTTGATATAATTATTAATATTTAATGGGACTGTTAAGAGTCTGTGTATCATACTATTGAAAGCTGCTAGTTTATGACTGATTGGGTGGACCGAACTATTATGAATTGTAATATCTGTATGTGATGGTTTATGAAATATAGAAAAATCATGTTTATTATTTATATTTGAAATAGTAAGGTCTAGAAAGTTTATAGACTTATTTTGTTCAAGTTCTACGGTAAATTTGATATTATTGTGAATCGAGTTTATGTAAGTAATGAATCTCTCTAATTGTCTATTTGTACCGATGAAGCTAGCTAAAATGTCGTCCACATATCGGTGCCAGTACATACATTTTTTACTAAGGGGGTGTTCATGAATTATTTTTTCTATATTATCGATGAATATTTCTTTCGTTTCATTCGTTTTGACAAAGCTACTGTGTTAGTGAAACGCGTCAACAAGTTTAAATTGAACATTAGTTCAAATATATGAAGATTTAAACAAACTATATTGTTTTATTTCATCGTTTTTATATTGAAATTTGTACTTCATTTTGCACTGGCTTCAGGCTTAAGTAATAATTTTTAAAAACTACATTGCATATGAAGAGTCCTTGGAAATTATTGTATTGGAAAAAAACTAATAGTATAATGTTAATTATTTGTCTGTCGAAAATGTATTAAAAGTTAGTTCTTTTGTAAGTGTGCATAGAATTGTAAATTTCTAGAAGTGTTTATGGGTTATTTGATTTGTAGCAGCAATTATGCAGATTTGTAGGACATTGTTCATGAAAAAATTAGACAATAGAACTTAATAAGCACTTATTGATCTAGACTATTTGAACATTCTACTACTGTAACATATTAGTTATTTGTAAAACAAGTGTCAGAATGACTCGTTTTGTAGTACGAGTGAAGTTTGCACAATGAACCGTGAAGCGGTGAGTTGTGCAAATCACGAGTACTACAGAAAGTCATTGTGACACAAGTTTCACACAATATTTTTTATAATTCGCATGTATTTAATTATTTAAATAAAATAGAATTTCATATAATCCCTGTTTTTAAACTAGGAGGGGTGGTTTGAATTTAAGTTGGCAATTCTGTAGATTCCTGATTGGTCAGATCACAGATGGTTTTATTCAGCACTCCTGACTTTTGACATATTATAACCGAATATTTGTGAACAAACTTCCATTTAAGCAAAAAGAGGATGATTATTTGTTTAAAAAAGAGCTTCTTCGTATTTGCTCTTGCGATCTATTTATATTATATCATGAACAGAATTATTTCTGTAATACGAGTACATATTCACATAGATATCTGGAAATTGACCTTAAAAACGGAACGTTTTGTATACCTATATATTGATCCTATACAATATAAAAATAAACTTTTGACAAATCATTGATAAATAAACGTTAGCGTACTTTATTCATTAATATTTTTAATATATGAATCATTCTAATTTACCTTTAATATATTAATTTGCTAGCTATAACAATGCTAGATCATTTTATTTATAATTTGTGTCGAGATTAGAGTTAAATGTCAAATAAAAATATAACTGAATTCGATAACCAACTGTACACTAAAAGTTACTATAACAGTGTTCGAATAGCTTCATTGTGACACTATAAACAATGTTATAATGAAGCCTCTTTTATACGCGAATTATAAAAAGTTTATTTATATAATCTAGTATGTATTGTTGTCGAGTACTCTGATCATGAATGATATGGAATCATAATAATATTTTTTACTTTCAATGGACTAAGAAATAAAAAATCCAATGAATATATATATATAGATGATGATTTTGTTTTGATAAATTGTTATACATATGAATATTAACATAACTTATTTACTATTCATTAGAAATTCCTGAAATCCATTGTATTAAATAACATATTCACTATCTATATAAAAAAATTGTCATCTATCAAATGTATGTCTCTTTTAAATTAATTTAAATTTAATTTTAATTTCGACAAATTCTTTTGAAATTACATCATCTACTGAATTATTAGTGTTAACTTCTGTTGTATCTGAATCGGATTTTAATATTTTCGATTCAGACGGTTCAAGGAGTATATCGTCTGTTTCAATATCTTTGGTCAAATTTTATTTAGTATTGTTGTGAGGATTTTGTTCACTATTTTCACTATCGGCATCTATGATTGATTTGGACATGTTTTTTTCACAATTTATAAATATTCGTTAAAATGATGGTTGATAAAGTACAAGATGGGAAAATAAATATGACTTATTTCACTAATATTATATATAAATAAAGAATTTTACAAAAGACAATCAATTTCTTACAATCGACGCTTCTTCCAGATTCAGAATAGTAACATACTAAAATTTAACAAACTTAAACAGAATTCTCTTTCTAAAATTATCACACCAACCAATTGGCTAAAAAACTTAACAGACACAGACATTCCGTCTGACATTTCAAATTTCTTAGCTCTGGGGCCTAAATTCAGTATAGAACCAAGGGTTAGTGACATCAATATTCCTAGTTTTTTAGCTGATGTTGATCTTATATCAAAACGAATTTCAGACAATGAAAGAAATATAGTATTAACACAGACAACTGACATAATCACTAACTTTTTACATTCCAATTCAAACTCTAACAATTATTTTTATAATAGCTACTCAAATTGCAAAAAATGTCTAAAAGACAACCCTCACTTGAGAGTTATCCAATCAGACAGAATGAAAGTCACCACAGTCATGTCACAAGAGTAGTATACTTCATTAGCTAATAACACTTTAAGTAATACCACTTACTACCAACTTCTGCATAGAGATCCTTCCAATATCATCCAACAGAAATCAAATAAATAAGTATCAGATTTAGAGAGAAAGAAAGTGATTTCTAAAGAAGAGGAAATGAAGTATAGGTTTCACAATAGCACTTGCAACAAATTTTATGGCCTTCCAAAGATTCACAAACCTACTTTACAACTTAGACCTATCATTTCTGGTGTCAATAGTCCTAACAGAGGTGTTGCTCAACTTGTTACAGATCTTTTAACAGTATCATACAGCTCCAACAATGATTATTTCATAGCGGATTCTTTCGAATTCAGTACGTTCATTAACGAATTTCAACTTCCTCAAAATTACATAATTATCAGCTTAGATGTTGTTTCTTTGTATAATAATGTCACTGTTCCATTAGCCAAAGATAGCATTGTCAGACATTGGGATGAAATATCATCGCATAGTAGAATTTCTCAAAGATTGTTCCTCGAGTTGATTGAATTTGTGTACGATACTACCGTCTTTACGTTTGATAACACTATATACAAACAAATTCTAGGTATGCCGATGGGCAGTCCAGTTTCACCTATCATTGCTCAATTTGTCATGGATGATCTTATTAGTTCTTGTTTAAGCCAGCTTCCATTCAATGTTCCTTTCTTAAAAAAATATGTGGATGATATAATATTAAGTGTCTCACAAAACAGTTTAGAACAGGTGTTACTTGTGTTCAACTCTTATCATGAATCCTTACAATTTACAATCGAGAAGGAAGATGAAAATTGCAGTGTCCCTTTTCTAGATACTAAAGTGATCAGGAGAGTGGATAACACACTCATTACTAGTTGGTATACCAAACCTGGAGCCTCAGGTAGATTCTTACAATATGAATCGTATCACCAACACAAACAAAAAATTAACCTCGTTCTTGGCATGAAAAACAGAGTTATAAAGACTAGTCACACTACGTTACGTGTTCAAAATTTGAGAAAACTCTCAGTATTTTTTATTAACAGTGGTTATCCTAGAAGACTGGTTTATTCTTTGTTGTTCAGTAGGTCTTCCATCGGTGATGAGCCTCCTTCTAATACCGCTCTTTTAAATCAAAACCTACCTAGACTGCATCTTTCGTTACCAAATATTCACACTATCAATCACAAATTTAAAAAGATTTTTTCAAAATTTCCTTCTATAACGTTAGCCAGTAGAAACATTCTTACAATCCAGAACATTTTTTCAAAAATCAAAATAACGATCCCGTATTGGATCAATCCAATGTGGTTTATTGCATTTCATGCTCGCAGTGTGATAAGAAATACATCGGTCAAACTAAGCGCAGGCTTAAAGACCGTCTTTGCTCTCATAAAAGTGATATTAGAAATTGCAGGGAAACTTGCACCTTGACTACGACGGTGTCACTGTTTTAGATCGCAAGTCCAATCTCACTAAGAGATCATTTTTGGAGATGTCTCACATTTTCAAAGAACCTAAAGCTATGAATGCCAGTACTGATATCGATAACCTCAGCATTATTTACTCATATTACAAACACTAACTTTAATATTTCCCAATAAATTTCAGTTGTTACACCTTTTCCTCTTTCACTTATATTTCAATACATATTGGCATCACTGAAT
Organism: Galeruca laticollis; assembly: GCA_963921935.1. Taxonomy (NCBI): domain Eukaryota; kingdom Metazoa; phylum Arthropoda; class Insecta; order Coleoptera; family Chrysomelidae; genus Galeruca; species Galeruca laticollis. The sequence continues at coordinate 61,693,159 of OY998181.1, read as the reverse complement.
TTTGTTGACAGAATTTTAATTCTGTGGTTGTGTCAGTTGTCAGTTGTCAAATTATTAATAAAGAAATTCCTCGTGTTCCTAAACATGTGATTGAATTAGTTTTATCTTTTCATTATAATATTAATTTTAATCATTGTACTTGTGCATCAATATAATACATTTTTCACGTGTTCTGATGATTTCGTAAAAATAACGTCAGTTATGTACATTTTATTCGCATCAAACATATTTAACCTCACTTTCGTAAGTAATAATTTTTCAATTCTTGTTATTTGTACTGACATTCAATAATTTATTGTAGAGTTCCTGATGAAGAGTCAATAAAGTCTCGAAAGCTTGAACAGAATAAAGAGTCCACTTTTTATTTCTCCTTTGGCTGAAGACCCGATTGAGAATTTTGATTTCATATATATATATATATATATATATATATATATATATATATATATATGTATATATATATTATAACAATTTAGATTTTTACTGTGAATTTTATTTATTATTAATTGTTTTATAATAGTTATAAAAGTCGTTGTTTTGTTTTGTTATAGACTTGACTTACCTTCGGCTAGCTCCTAATTATGATATGGTAATGTTGTTTTAAATTCTTATATAGAGTTGGTAGCATGTAGACTCCTCCCTTTGGATATGGATGTTGAATAAAAATAAAAATAACAACACTATGAAAAAAAATTTTAATAAATTGTTAAGATCAAATTTCGAATTATTTTAACATCAAATTTCCTGATACGACTCGTGCATTCTATCCAGTCATGTGCACTGAATACTTTGGATCATGTAAACGATTGCGTCGGCGCATAAGAGAAACGTATGCTCTCATAAAATTCCACGCGACACTAAATGTGGAATTCACAGTCGATGTTACATGTATGAGATGTTTATACGATTTTAACATTCATATATTCGTTGAAATTATTGAGATATTATTTAAAACTGACTATACAATTACATATATATATATAATGTTGATTAGTTTGATTCCTGAGGTTGGAATAATGTGCGAACTGTTTCTCTGTAAATAACAAAGATTTTTATTATTATATACAATATTTACAATTAGATACATGATCTAGAATATTAATCCTACCTGTAAATAACAAAGAAACAACATTCAAAGTTATTATTCACTAGAATTGTTCTCACATTACTGTACAATATTTAATCTCATTGACATGTGCCAATTTAATGACATGACGTATATTAAGACATCTTATTTACCGACTTAATTACGCGCGCAATTGAATTAGACTGAAGATATTCCTTACATCTCCCCCCCTTAAGATAAAAATTTTTGTTTACAAAATTTTTGGTATAAAATACAGTACAATACAAAATTATATAAAATAGAGCTAAGTACATTTTGATTCTGATTTTTTATATCCTACGTCAACCTCATACATTGAGTTTGATATTTTCTTCATAATTGTCTACGGTCCTATTCTTAATTCATCAAGTTTCTCTCGATTCATTCTATTACCATTCTCAATATATACTGAATCTCCAACATTAAAATTATATCTTTTCCTATTTTTGTCATACAGTTTCTTATTGTATTCATGACATTTTATACTGTTCTGGAATGCAGTTATTCTATCGTTTTCTAGTTGATTAATGTTTTTCTTTTTCAATTCATTAGGTAATATTGATGTATCTTCGCCATTTAATAAGTATTTTGGGCTAAATCTTGTCACCGTGTGCTCAGTTTCATTATACTGATTTATGCAGTTGTGAGCTACAATTGTCCATGCATGTTCATTTTTTTGCTCATTTATTGCACATCTTATTTTATTCACTAAGGTTTGGTTGAGTCTTTCGTTTAAACCATTCGAAAATGGTGTATTAACTCCTGTAAAGATCATTGTGATTTCTTTTTCTTTCAAAAAATTTTTGAAGTTTTTAGAGTTTATACCTGGGTATTGATCTGTTAATAGTATCTGAATATCGTGATCTTTTAGTACATTTTCTGTTAGTTTAACGAAATCATTTGCATTTTGTGTTTTCGATGTTAATATGTAAGCATATCTTGAAAAGTGGTCTACCAGGAGATGTAAATATTTTTTCGTGGATCTTGAGCCACCAAATCCACCTATTGTATCTATGGAAACTATTTCGAATGGTTTTGTTGCGGGACCAAGATGTGACATTAAGCCAATTTTATCTTGTCCTCTTGATTTTTTTTTACATATTTGGCAATGTCCACAAACTTTTTTTATGTTTTCTGATATCTTTTCTGCTGTATAATACGTCAGTATTTTATTTTTCATTTGATTAATTCCAATATGACCAAATTTCTTATGAGTGTCTTCTATCAGTTTTTTGCTAAATTCTTCCGATAATAAGATTTTATCTTTATTTCTTGCTTTTTTATAGTACAAGTTATTTTTAATGTCTAATCTCAGTCCATTTTTATCAATTTTTATATCTTTATTCTTCTTCTGGTCTTCTGAAATATCCTCCAGTTTTATTAGATTCACTACTTTTAATTCGTCTTCCTCTTCTTCTTTAGCCTCTTGCACCGGATTTCTGCTCAAGCAATCTGCTTCTAAGTTATCCTTGCCCGGGCGATACACTACTTCAAAGTCAAACTGCGACAAGTAATAAGTAAGATCCCCTAGTTCTTCGTCAGTTCTATCTTTTATATTCATTTTTTCTAGAGGTTTGTGATCTGAAAATACTGTGAAATGTTTGCCTATAAGCCAATGTTGCCAATACTTTACCGATTCTTTTATTGCTATACATTCTAAATATATTGCTTTTTTTTTCTGTGATTCGCTTAATTTCCTAGAAAAATATGCTACTGGTTTTTCAGTTTTAATATTTTCGTTCAATTGTGGTTGTTTTAAAACAGCACCTATGCCTTGCAAGCTTGCATCTGTATATATATATGAATCGGTAAATTTGGATCAAAAACAGCTAAAACTGGTTGTGTGCAAAGAAAATTTTTCATATATTCAAATACTTTTTGACATTTTTCTGACCAAATGAATTCCTGTCCTTTTCTTAGTAAATTATGCAGTGGGTCTAAAGTTATTGAACTTTTTGGTATGTATTCGTTATAAAAATTAATTTTACCCAAAAATTGTCGAACATTTTTTCTATTTTTTGGTACAGGAAAATTTCTTATCGATATTAAATTATCTTTCATTGGGGAGATTGAATTATGTGGCCTAAATATTGTACTGAGTCAATTGCAAATGTGCATTTCGAGAGTTTTAATTGAAATCCTTCTTTCACGATTGCTTCTAATAACTGTGTCAAATGATCTATGTGTTCTCTAAAGGATTTTGAAAATATTAAGATATCGTCTATATAGTTAACTGTGAAACCTGATAATTTGTGTTTTCTTATTATATTACTAAGGATTCTTTGAAAAATAGCCGGTGATGTTTTTAATCCGAATGGTAGGCAAGTCCATTGGAAGTGACCTTCTTGGCTGACAAATCCTGTTTTTCTTCTATCTTCAATCCGTAAAGGAATGGACAAAAAAGCAGCTTTGAAAAAAATTTGCAGTCTCTTGTTTTTATTACTAAGTCTTCTATCAATGGAAACGGTTATGATTGAGGTACTATTATTTTGTTCAAATCCCTAAAATCTATGCATAATCTTGATCTTCTATTGTCATCTTTTTTGAATGCTACAGTTACAGGGGCAGCAAAAGGACTGTATGAATATTCTATCAAGTTTCTTCCAAGTAATTGAGATACTTGTTCTTCTATTTCTTTCTTGTCATCAATCGTACATCTATAGGGCCTTTTACTACAATATTTATCTACTATAAGATCTATTCTCGCTTCGTAGTCTTTTACGGTACCTATATCGTACTTATCTTTAGCAAAAATATTTTTATATTTATTTACTAAATCTGTTATAATTTTTTCTTCATTATTCTTTAAATGATTTGTTAAAATATTGAAAGTGTCTATCTCTACGTGTTCATTAAAGTTAACTTGATACTCATTTATTAATTTGTTAGATTCGGAATCTTTTTGTTCTATCTCTAATCTCTCATTTTGTATAAAGTTGAATTTTTCTATACAATCTAGTCCTATGAGGAAATTATACTTGAAATTTTCATTATTAATTATGAACACATTTACATATTTTTCTATATTTAATATTTTTATTTTCAATTTTACCATGCCATCTGTTTTATAAATACCATTAATCGTTCTCAAATGAGTTTTCTTAATATAATCATTCTTCGTTTTTACATTGATTAGACTGGCATTTATTAATGATATATTGGAGCCTGGATCATAAATCGCAGGTATTTCCAAAATATCATTTAACCTAATTTTGAGTTCAATCAATGGTGGCACTATTAGTTTTTTGGATCATCGGTACTCAAATCTACATCTAAAGTTAAGTTATTTACTTGTCTTGATTTGTAATTTCTCTTTTCTGGATCTTTAAACCAGCATTCTGTTTCGCGGTGAAATCTTGTTCCTTTGTTATTATCTTTGCATATTTTGCAAGGTGTTTTTTCTGTTTTTATCTTGAAGTCCGGTTTAATCTTTTTCACTTCAAAATTTTTCTTAATGGTTAAACTTTCTAATTTATTCAATTCATTATGCAAATCTTCAGATTTTTCGAAGTTTTCTCTATCAATTCTGTCTAATATGTAGTTGGGTAAACCCATGGCGATAAGATCCACAAGCGTATCACTATCCATAGTTTTCCTTACTTGTAATAAGAGTTTTTCTTTTCTTAGAGAATATTCTAGTAATGAACCTGTTTGGTATTTAAATGCTATAGCATATTTTATTGGAGACCAACCTTTACTTGCAAATGTATTACAAAAATTGTCTCTCCATTCTTTCCATTCTGCTTTGATTGTAAGCTTATAAAGTGTACAACTATACCAACCTACAGCACTTTTGTCCATGAATGACTTTAAAATTTCAATTTTTTTCTCATCTTTTATCAATTCAAAGCGTTCACATTCTTTTTCGAAATCAATAATCCATTGATCCGCGTTTGAATTTTTACCATCAAATTTTTCGATAACAAATTCTTTAGCTAAATTCCCGATATTTATTTTTTCAGATTTTTCTTCATTTTTTTCTAATAGTTTTTATAATAATTGTATCAATGGTTGTTCTGAGGTACTAGCCGTTACGTCACTATCTTCTTGTTTTTCAATTAACTCTTCCAAATACTCATCCTCAAATACCACATTCCCTTCTGTATCATAATAAGTTTCTTTCAATTCTTTTTGTAAACTTACCCACACTTTTCTCACTTGATTTCTCAGTTTTAATGCTTTCTTTACCTTAGTGAATGCAGGAGTTTTCATAACCTCTTCATGGTTTTGTACACCATAGTGGTCAAATGGAATTCTATATGTATGACCATCCTCTGTGGTAATTCTAGTGACACACAACACATTGGATTTTTTATCTGCTGCTTCTAGTAATTTGAAGTGGAACTGTAGCTTTTCCATCGTGGTATACAACGAGAATGTTGTTTTATAATGTTGATTATTTTGATTTCTGAGGTTGGAATAATGTACGAACTGTTTCTCTGTAAATAACAAAGATTTTTATTATTATATGCATTATTTACAATTAGATACATGATCTAGAATATTAATCCTACCTGTAAATAACAAAGAAACAACATTCAAAGTTATTATTCACTAGGATTGTTCTCACATTACTGTACAATATTTAATCTCATTGACATGTGCCAATTTAATGACATGACGTATATTAAGACATCTTATTTACCGACTTAATTACGCGCGCAATTGAATTAGACTAAAGATATTCCTTACATATATATCAAAGAAATACGAGTGAAGTGAAATTAGAATAGTGATAGACAGGAATAGTTAAACATGCATCAGAAAGGAGAAATGGAAGCTAGATGATCATTTATGTGCAGCGTGAACAATGATGGAATGAATTAATTGTAACAAGTAAGTACAATCTATATCTATTACTAAAAATGCATGGATATCCATGGATATGATATGATATTCATCATATTATAATGTTTTTGGCCTTTTTGTGAAAATTATTATTGAAACGTTCAAACTATATTTCATTGTTCACTATTTTCTCTTTTTGGAATTCCAAAATTAGTTGACTATTAATTCTTGTTATTTTAGATTTCAAACAAAACAATATTCTACTCCATCCAGATATTGACATGGCAGTGTTCAGATGATTTTGAAAACTGTTGACATTCCTTATCCTTCAATCCTTTCTTTATAATTAGTTTTCTCAATATTTGATAATACATTTGCTTACTTCATTCATTCGTTAAATTTAATTTTTAACTAGGTAGTGTCTAATGTTACACCCTACGTATTAATAAAAAAATCTTTTTAATATTGAAACTCATACGTGAATTATTTATATATATTAGAGGACTGTTTCAATATATATATATATATATATATATATATATATATATAAAAAGAGATGTAGGAATATCGCGTGATATGTTAACAACAACAACAAAGATATTCATGGGTAATTCACGCAAAATAAAGGGCTACTGAAATAGAGTGGTAACCGTGGACATGCAAGTTTCTGGCTAATTTTGCCTCATCAGCACGGCATAACCAAATAAGGATGTGAAATTCGGGAGCAAAGATGTTAATCGAAACATTGGAAAACACAAAATAACGGATATATATATATATATATATATATATATATATATTATTGTGAAAAAATAATGCTACACACTGTACATATATCTAGCACAAGTTAATTGCAGTTTGAAATATTAACGAGAAAAAAATTATTGAAGGAAATACTATTCGAGAATCAAATTTAAACTAAATTAAACAAATGAAATGTCTTTAAACTTTATAATGTACCTTGTATACACATACATGACACCGATATAATAGGATTCAAACTATTTAAGAGAAAAATTTGAAAAAACATCACCTGTTATGAAGTGAATGAGTCCACTTTTCGATTGAAATCGTTAAATGTTTATGCATTATCTTAAACTCCCATTAGATACCATTAAACTATTTAGAAGCCCTAGAAATGTTTCTTGTATTATATCCAAAGGTGAAATTCCAAATAAAAACATAAGGGTTATAAAATCTTTGACATCTGTTTGAAGTATGTGTCAGCTGGGTAGAGAAAATTCGATAACAGCTGAAAAATTTTAAGAATTAATAAAATGCAAAAGATATATATAGGTATTGTTTGTTTAGAATTGTTAAAAAGTATGTTTTATAATTTAAAAAGTTACTATCCTAAATAATAAAATGAAATCTTTTGACTGAACTACTATGAGTTATTTTGATTGGTTGCAAACATTTATGTGATTTCAATAAACAGAGGGCTGATATAGAAATGAGATTTTTTTGTTTTGGAAAAAAGAAAGTTGTTGATTTTTGAAATAAGAAAGTAGTGGAGCGTTGGTGCTAAGAGAAGCTAAGAGAAACACATTATTTTTCTTTCATAATAATTATAAGACTTGTAAAATTTATAGCTAATATTAAAAAGTGAATAGTGATACTAACCTTCTAAAACGATTCCTGAACTAAATATTTGATATATACAGTGTAGATATCCTTTACATAATCCCAGGAGAAAATACTGAAAGACTTTTCAGTAATGAAGTGATACAAATGAACTGTGAATCCAGTTTCCCAAAAAGACTAGTGAAACTAACCTTATAAAACGATTCCTGAATTAAATATTCCATGTGTACAGTGTAAATATCTTTTACACAATCCCAGAAGAAAATACTGAAAGGCTTTTCAGTAACGAGTTGATTCAAATGAATTGTGAATCCAGCTTCCCAAGAAATTTTCCAGAACTTCCTAAAAGGCAAGAAAAATGAATATTCTTCTATAGAACATTAGTGGAAAACATAAGGTATTTCATAATTTTTTTTTAAATGAAAACTTACTTGTAAATATAAAGGAACATTAGGTATTGAATTATATCCGATATTCTTATGTACATATCACAATCGTTCATTTTGTATATGTATTTGTTTTTGTTGAAATGTTGAATACAATTACCAACACAACTTAAACGCATAATAAGTTGCATACGTAGATGTATAATTTCATTGGTATGAATTTTGTGTGAAAGACCATCATAGATAAGTTTTATTTTTCTTTATATATCGTATGCAAGGAAAAATAATGTATTTTTTGATTTTTTTACGAGATAAGAATTCTTTTCTCTTAAATAAATAGAATCATATATCTGTGAATCTTGATTCAGTGTTTTCTTTTGTGAGTTGGCAATACTGTTTAGACAGCATTCACCACTGAAGGTTTCCTCGAGATAAAGTATACAGGACCGCACTACAGAGATTTATAAAAAAAATATTTAATTTAACAGAATTTTTTTAATATCAAATATTTGGCGCATATAAAATAATAATAACAAGATTTATTATATAAAAAGCCCATGAACCCAGATCCTGAGAAGCTGAGTTCTCATATAGAAATTTATAATAAGAAGAGATAAAGGTAAGTGCACTGTGTGGCATTATTGTCGAACAAAATAATTTCTTAAATATACCGGGCGAATTGAATTAAAATTTTATTGATTTTGAAACACAAATAGTAAACCACAATAAAATGTCGGCCCAACGTGGGGCAAATTGAAAAAATTATATTTATGCAAATTTAAATATTAAAATTTCTCTCACCTATTCGCTTATACCATTTATACTATCCACAATAATATATATATATATATATATATATATATATATATATACATATATATATATATATATATATAGATATATATATATATATATATATATGTGTATAAAGAGATGTAGGAATATCGCGTGATATGTTAACAACAACAACAAAGACATTCATGGGTAATTCACGCAAAATAAAGGGTTACTGAAATAGAGTGGTAACCGTGGACATGCATGTTTCTGGCTCATTTTGCCTCATCAGCACGGCATAACCAAATAAGGATGTGAAATTTGGGAGCAAAGATGTTAATCGAAACATTGGAAACACAAAATAACGGATTTCAGCAGGGAAACCAAACGCTCATTTGTGTCTTCAATTGGAAGATCCCGAGTTTTCAGGACATCAATCAACATCGACACGGAGGCGCATATAGCCCCCCCGCCATGAACCTTCCGACCCATAGTAAATAACAAAGAGATGTAGGAATATCGCGTGATATGTTAACAACAACAACAAAGACATTCATGGGTAATTCACGCAAAATAAAGGGTTACTGAAATAGAGTGGTAACCGTGGACATGCATGTTTCTGGCTCATTTTGCCTCATCAGCACGGCATAACCAAATAAGGATGTGAAATTTGGGAGCAAAGATGTTAATCGAAACATTGGAAAACACAAAATAACGGATTTCAGCAGGGAAACCAAACGCTCATTTGTGTCTTCAATTGGAAGATCCCGAGTTTTCAGGACATCAATCAACATCGACACGGAGGCGCATATAGCCCCCCCGCCATGAACCTTCCGACCCATAGTAAATAACAAAGAGATGTAGGAATATCGCGTGATATGTTAACAACAACAACAAAGACATTCATGGGTAATTCACGCAAAATAAAGGGTTACTGAAATAGAGTGGTAACCGTGGACATGCATGTTTCTGGCTCATTTTGCCTCATCAGCACGGCATAACCAAATAAGGATGTGAAATTTGGGAGCAAAGATGTTAATCGAAACATTGGAAAACACAAAATAACGGATTTCAGCAGGGAAACCAAACGCTTATTTGTGTCTTCAATTGGAAGATCCCGAGTTTTCAGGACATCAACCAACATCGACACGGAGGCGCAGTAACCCTTTATTTTGCGTGAATTACCCATGAATGTCTTTGTTGTTGTTGTTAACATATCACGCGATATTCCTACATCTCTTTGTTATTTACTATGGGTCGGAAGGTTCATGGCGGGGGGGCTATGTGCGCCTCCGTGTCGATGTTGGTTGATGTCCTGAAAACTCGGGATCTTCCAATTGAAGACACAAATGAGCGTTTGGTTTCCCTGCTGAAATCCGTTATTTTGTGTTTTCCAATGTTTCGATTAACATCTTTGCTCCCAAATTTCACATGCTTATTTGGTTATGCCGTGCTGATGAGGCAAAATGAGCCAGAAACATGCATGTCCACGGTTACCACTCTATTTCAGTAACCCTTTATTTTGCGTGAATTACCCATGAATGTCTTTGTTGTTGTTGTTAACATATCACGCGATATTCCTACATCTCTTTGTTATTTACTATGGGTCGGAAGGTTCATGGCGGGGGGGCTATATGCGCCTCCGTGTCGATGTTGGTTGATGTCCTGAAAACTCGGGATCTTCCAATTGAAAACACAAATGAGCGTTTGGTTTCCCTGCTGAAATCCGTTATTTTGTGTTTTCCAATGTTTCGATTAACATCTTTGCTCCCAAATTCCACATCCTTATTTGGTTATGCCGTGCTGATGAGGCAAAATGAGCCAGAAACATGCATGTCCACGGTTACCACTCTATTTCAGTAACCCTTTATTTTGCGTGAATTACCCATGAATGTCTTTGTTGTTGTTATATATGTATATATATATATATATATATATATATATATATATATATATATATATATATATATATATATAGATATAGATATATATACAGGGTGTCCCAGGAGTTCGTACCAAAAACTTGGGAGGTGACAGACTAAAATAATGATGTTGTTCCATATACAATTTTGTCTTCACCCCCTTCGTTAACGAACAATAGGGCTCTAAAGTTGGAAACGAAAAATTGCTTTTTATTTGCAATTGTTAAATGGCTTATTGGAAATTGGGAATATTTTAATCGTTATTAAACACCATAATTGCACACTTTTTGGCGTGATATACAAGTCTACAACATACTTGTGAACTCAGATGCCGACTAAGTTAAATGGTGGATGCTCCATTTTTTTCGTAAATAAAACTTTTTTCAGTTTAAATGCAACAATTGGCTTCTGTGAACATTTCTTGAGACATCAAGTTCTCTTTTTACATCTCGATAACATTAACGGTTTAAGAGATACGGGCAATTTTATGTCGCACTGCACACCTATTGGCGCATTCACATTTATTTTGAATGTACGATTACAGGAAGCATCCTATATTATTAGTAAATTATTAATAAATTGGTGCAATCTACATTTATAAAAATAAACTTTTACATTGTTAATACTACTTTTATTATTTACTAATTATGATGTATAAAAAGATTTTCTGAAAACAAACACAATTAATTTAACAGAAGTGAAAATACGAGAATACCAACAACAACCAAATACATACATTATTCTAAGTAGGCGGCTGTCATTCCACTTTAAAATCATTTCTAAATACTTGTCATCTATCTACACTTGTCGGGGTAAGAAATTGTAACATTATTTATTTTACATTCAAAAATGGAAGACTTTACGTTTAATGAGTATGCGGATATGCAAATGATGTTTTGGAATGGCAGACGAAAATTCTAGCCTAGCTAGAAGACTTTATTTGGAACAATATCCAAATCGAAGGTTGCCTAACAGGAAAACGTTTGAACGCATAGATCAAAGTTTAAGAGAAACAGGTACGTTCAGCTTAATGCAGTAATTTTATAAACTGTTTTTACAATGGATAATTGCGTTGTAGGATCATTTTTACAGAAGAATGGTGGCGAAGGGAGTATAAGAAACGTACGTACTCCAATAATTGAACAAAACATACTAGATGATATTGATAATGAACCTACAACCAGTTTTAGGAAACCTTCAGTACAATTTAATAATACAGTGAATAATTTTCTGATGAAGTACACTGAAAATCTGAAACTTTAAAAACAAAAATTTGAATAAAAACTCACGAATTTTTTTTTAATTCCGAAAAATATAATTAAATTAAATTGAAGAAACAAAAGGAACGTTTTGACAAACATGGTAAGGTATGCCATCAATTTTTGATGAGAACACTAAAATTAAAAGAAGATTTCCAGATGTCCATTGGCAGATTGCGTCTTATCTGTTCTGAGGTAGTTGCTGCAGGTGCATTAAATGTATTTGACTATTTAGGGTTAGTAGCGGCATCTAGTAGTGGGTAGCCGAATCGCTAGGACATCTTCTAACTTGTATAATAACTTATGTGTCATCGTGCTCCAACTCCCCCTATTTGTGACTGTTAATATTCCAAGGTAAACTAAGTTACCTATTTTACACTTTGTTTAAGAGACGTCAAATAACAGTTTTAGGTCACTATGTTTTTGCCACAAACAAATCATCGTTTATTTGGTTAAGTAACATTAGTACAGGCGTTCAACATTGAAAATTAACAGATTAATTATCTATAACAAATGATTTACTTTTAACTTTAGGTATCATACATTTCTGGATTCTCCATTTATAGACTTAGGATTTAGAATGCACTGTATATCAGAGCTATCAAAAGTTTCTGTTTTCGTGTAAGGAGGGAAATGGGAGATTTTACGAGCCTATGCTGCGTAAAACACTGAAGAGAATGGGAACCGATGATTTTAATTTCTTTTCTAGAAACGGATATAGTTAGAGATCCAACTGAACGATATCTTGATATATTGTTACATAAATTATACGGACGTTATTATAAGGTCAAAATTGTTACAAAACGGAGACAAAGTATTTCCATGATAAATACAAAAAGATGCGATTAATCATCCATTTAGTACAATGTAATATGTGAAACAAATAATTGATTGCGTCAGTTTTCATAAACGACCTAGTTAAATAGCAAAGATCCCACAGATTCTAATTAGAGGTGTGCTTATTTTGTATTAAACTATATTATTCCCAAATTAAAAATGACACTAGTGCTCCAGATATACAAGTTTATACCCAAGTATCAAATATATATTATCACTTTTAGATAGGTACCTCAGGTAGTTGAGGAAGTTAATTTTCATTGTTATTGGTAAGGTAATAAGACAAACTACTAATCAAGACTCTTTAAAAAACTGCCCAATTTCGCAACGTTCAATATTTGATTTCACAACAATGTTAATAATTGTGTCTTTCCATATAATGTTTTTGAACTTAAAAAAAAATTGGATTTGTAAACTAGAAAGAAATACGGAGTAAGGCAATGGGCATGCCATATGCAATTTCCATATTAATTTGAATGCTATAAAATGTTTCGAAATCAAACTAACATTTCAATTCGCAATAAGGAAAAGGCTTATTGAAGTCAGGTTGCTAACAATAATATTAGTAAAGTCTCCAAATTCTAAGTTTGTTTTTTCTTCTTTTTTCCTTGATATTTTTCTGAGATATATATATTTAACTCACTCTACCATATTACTCAAAAATACGTGATATTAGGAAATTTTTACATATGTGGGTATAAACAATAAAATTCATGATATAAAACAGCAAATGTAAACACATAGAGAGCACAGGTATTCTCCGTATATGTATAAAGGTTGTATAAAGGTTATCTATGACACAGTAAAGACGAAAGCACAATGTCCATATATAAAGGTTATTTATGGCACAATCAGAAAGTCTGGCACCTCACAAAATGGCGGAGTGGCAACGCGACAACATTTAGATAGTCATAATCATAATTACAGTCAGAATTATAAACTTAATAAGATCACAATTTTAGAAGGCGTTCATACAATTTAAACAGGTTTGATTTTAAGCATTAAATTCATATAAATGAAGTTAGTCAACAGTCATAGATAAGCTAAACAAACGCCAACGTCAAACCAGATATTAAACGTAATTTTTGTTTTTGGGATTTGTTTTCTTAGTTATCATGTATTTTTCCTCAGTAGAGCTAGAATTTTTCAAACAATTATAATTAGTCGGGAGTTGCTGAAAACAATAAGTATATCTTATTTATTTTTGAGTTTTGCTGCAATTTCGGCGGTGGCTGTAAGTCAGCTACAAATAAGGCGACCAAAAAAATTTATTCTGTGATCGTTGTCAATGTCGCCTATCTGTTTCGACGCATGCCACTTAAATTCTCGTGATAATCATAAACATAAAAATTAAAAATCCAAATCCATTTATGCTTATGATTATAAAAATTGTATGAACGGACCTATAAAAAATAATGACTTATGACTTAGATTATGACTATCCAAATGTTGAATAAACCCGCCATTATTCAATGAATTGAAAGGAATAACAAATTGTATGAATAAAAGTAATTACTTGCTCATGACAAAATTTGCCGAATTTGAATTTTTATTTTTCATTGATAGTTTGATTTACCCATATTTGTACATTTTTTTGAATTAAGCAATATTTTTACTATAGCTTTAAAATTAAAAATGATATTTTTCGCGACTAAAGATGTACCAATCAAAATAAAAAAATCCCAATGGCACAAGACCAATTGGACGGCTTATTTCAGTAAAGTTTTTGCATTAGATTTAAAACAAAACAAAAAATTAAAATTTTCTTAAATAAATGTTTTCATGTACGTTTTAGAAGAAAGTGTTTTATACACAAGTTGTAGAACTTGACAAGTACTAAAAAAAACTTAGTAACTTTTCTGCGTCAGATCAAAAACAAAATAAATACGATTTTTTTTAAATTTTGACAGGCCGCCATTTTGTTTCTACTGGGGTAATTTGGCCCGTTAACGAACTCGTCCAAGATTTTGGCTGAACCAATTTTTGTGGCGAGTTTTGATCCGTCAAAAAACGCGGCCTCTATCGTGCTTACAAACTCCGTTATAACACATATACATATATTTATATATTTATATATATATATATATATATATATATAAATTATAACAGATCAGAAGTCAATTGGAGCACGATGTGCCATAACCTTGAAATAAATCTGTTTACTAGTTTCATTATAAAAAAAAACAAAGTGCAAGTTGAAGGAGACGTAATTTTAATGTAACTGTTTTAGACAGTATTAAGTAAGATCTCTTAAGCTCATATGCATACAATTTCTTTAAGGATAAAATGGATATTTGTACTCAGTTGAAAAATATTTCAAAAGTATGTGATGGAAAATCAAGCTTTATTCACACCAAACAAACCAATGATAAGAAATGGAAGGGCAGGGTACAAGAGAACTTTGATTTAGGTATAAAAGCATTCGAAATGTTTTTAATACTCTCACCGTGTCGCGCTTGTTAGAACAATATTTTTAATGAACATTGTAATACGCTTCTTTTATGCGAATAACAGAAACGTTTGTTTGTTTATATTAATATAGACAAACACCAACCAATAGTTACACACCCACCAAAGAATTAGAAAGCTAAAAGAATAATTTATAGAATTATGTGAGAATGGTTATAATTTTTAAAAGTCTGGCAGTAAATGATAGTTATTAAAATAGAAATGTATACAAACAACCCTTTAAAATTAAGTCGTTATGTGAGGATGGGAGTTTGTTGAAAAAGAGAATCGAGGTACTTGACATATTTTTGACAGTTAAGAGAATAAAAATTTTGGAGAAGATAAAAAAGATATATTAAGTCAGTTGAGACTTTGGAAATGTTGAAAAGTTGATTGCATTGGATTTAACTGACTAATATAAGGAGTGATAATTTAAAATTAAAACATTGTAATTGACAATTCAGATGGATATTTTGTAATAATCGAAGAAATTGATATACATATGGAGCACGTTTATAAGAATTGGAACACAGAAGGGTTTGATTTAAGGGGAGATTTATATACATATAGAGTACGTTTGTGGGAGTTGGAGGACAGAGATTAATTTGAAAAGAGATTTGTATACATATAGAACATGTTTATAAGAGTTGGAAGACGGACGAGATTGATTTGAGGAGAAATTTATATACATATAGAACACGTTTATAAGAATTGGAAGAAAGAAGAGAATCACTTTAAAAGGTCTGGTTAATTGTTATCAAAATTCTCAAGTTTTCTTTTTATCATAAGACTTCGAATGTTTTTGTAGATCTTAAATTAATATATTTCCTTATAAGGTAGTCTTAACATAGAAAATGAAAATCCAGAAACAAAGATCTTTGTTTGGGAATACTAAGAAGCAGTTCCTGTATTTATAGTTTGGAAGGTAAGAGATTTTATTATAATTGCCAATAAATTTAAAAAAAATATATATATAATTTAATAGTTCTATTTAAAAGAAAATTAGATACAGGGTGTTTCTTAAATAGAGAATGGAGTTTGAATTTAATCTCAATATTGCATCAATTGTTAAAAGCTTTATCAATGTTTCAATATATTATTAAAATTTGAATCAGCTCAAATTTGCTTTAATAAAAAAAGGGAAAATTTATAAAAGGAGATATAGATCAATACTACAGTTCTTTCAAGAATCGACTCCCTGTAGACAGGTCATCTTGTACAGAGCCAGAGCGGATATATTTACAATTATTTGGGACAATTCCAACAATTTCTAAATAGTATTATTGAATTTTACTTATCTTTTAAATGATAGGTTCGCGCCCAGAAATGGATTAAACTTTAATAACAAGTTTTATTAGTCTGAATCTAAATCTTATAAAAGGTTGTTTTTTTATACTTACAATAATAAAATATTACAATATATATATATATATATATATATATATATATATATATATATATACTATATATATACTATATATATATACATATACTCTATATATATACTCAATTTCTCTTACAATTTACAGGGTGATCCAACACTCCTCAAAATTTTCCAAAAAATGCCAAAATATTTCGAATGACAAGAACTATAATTTTGCGTTTTTGACAGATTGAAACATCATTTTATTTGTCTTTTTGTTAGCATTGCATTTGAAATTTCTTAGAAAAAATTAGAAATAGAGTTAGTTGTCACATAACGCCCGGTATTTGCCAGTTGAAAAGATAAATGTTATATTGTTTTGTGTTTCTGAAATATGCCTTAAATGTTCTTTGCAAGGAATCTACGTTTATGAAAATCAATTCATGCATGTGAAAGTTACAGTCCTTTTGATGTCATTAAAAGTATACTTCTCCCACCTCTTAATAATATGTGATACAGAAGAAGGACGGACTTAGACAAAAGTTGTAGAATATAGACAGCAGTACCTAAAGCAAATATTTTTATCACTCGTAATTGGGGAATATTTTGTGAAAAATCCAATTATATTTTCTAATTAATAGAATGCACCACCTAGCGAAAATTTACGAACTTAAAAAAATATTTTTACTGAGATATTTATACCCGATTTTTGACCAAGCCCAGCGGACCCATCTTTTCATTGTTACAAAGTTGCGCAGCTGCAAGTCACATAGAACTCTGATGATATTCGAATATGTTTTTCTTTTTCTTATCAAGATTTACAAACTGCTAACAGTTTAATTAATAATGACATTACACAACTAATAAACCGATCTGAAGTCCATATCTTACAAATTGATACTCTCAAATCAAACTTACTAGTATATGGCAATAAAAGAGAAGAAGAACAAAATAACTTATCTGTTACCTCAAAAATCATGGTACTGGTCCATGCATTGTGGCTAAAAATCTAGTGGTAGAACTGGATGTTGAATTGAGATTCAAAAATCCTGTAACAAAATGTATACAAAGAACTAACATGAACTTAAAGTTACTTTATCCTAATAGGCATTTACTTTCTAGATCATTAAAAATAAACTTTAAGTCATTTTAATTATGGAGATATTATATATGGTCCGTGTATAGACAGAACCAACTTTTTACGTATCCGAATAACTCAAAAAGCTTGTCTTAGATTTATATATGGAAAACGCAAAAACAAGGTGAATTAAGGCCTGCTAATAAAGCGTCTCTTATAATGTCGTTCTCATTTTGATTTGCATCTACAGCTTTAAATAAGCAATCTCTAACCAGCAGGCTTAAAGCTTTTATATATTGATTAATAGATTCAATACTCTATTGAGAACGAGTTAGCAATTTGTGCTGGTATGAAATTTTTACCAGGCAAAAATTACTAACTCGTTCTCAACAGAGTATTGAATCAATACTTTTTGGTTTAAACTAAATTCTTTCCAGTTTACAGACAGATGGAGAGATATGATTAGTTAGGACTTAATTTCACTTAATCTGAATGTTGTACCGTTCCACCTTCATTGGTCTTCTGTGATTCTTGAATAAAATTCGTATGCAATGCAACCATGAAGATGAAACACTTTGTGTACGAGGATCTACTCAAAGCAGTCTGGTTTTAAGTATCGATACATTATTTTACACAATCAAATTGTAATCTAAGATTGTCTCCAAATTTAGGCCTTATTTATGTAACAATACACATAGGATATTTATTTGATAAACTGACAATAAAACAGAATACAATTTGTTAAACGTCTTATCATTAGGTTAACAATATTATGACATTTATACAAATATTATGACAGCCTCCCGATATTATTGTACCTAGCGCGAAGGCTGCGGTGGAAAACGTTTTGCCGGTAACAGCCAAGAAAAAATCGGATTGGCTTAACTTAGGAAGGACAAATTCTTTTTTGGAGAGTTGTACTGTTTGCCTATTTCACAGATTTATCTCATGAGTATAAGTCGTCGTCATTATAGTCACGATAATCGATGCCCATTAATATTTATCTCATATCGTCCCATTTCTTTAACATCCACAATATGTAAGTTGATGGAAACGATGATTAATAAAAGGATACTTAGAAAAACACAAAATAATAAATCCAGTATAATCGAGATTCAGACCGAATCGTAGTACTATGGACAAACTCGCCTATCTACAGAAATCCATTGCCGATACTTTCCTTATAAAACATGATGTCGCATTTAATATTGAAAGTGCTTTTGATACCTTATCAAAATCAGCAATACTTAATAAACTCAGGAAATACAACTTCCAAGGCAACATATTGGCTTTTGTACAAAATTTCCTAATCGATAGATCATTCCAGGTATCTACTAATGGACAAGTTTCTTCTAAACACTTACAATATAATGGCGGACCTCAAGGATCTGTTTTAAGTCCAACGCTCTTTATACTTTTTGACTCCTTGTTGATTCTCTGTTCTTGTTTGTGAATTAATTCATGTAGTTGTTCCTAATTTTGCTCTTTAAAATATTAGTTTGGAATTAAAAATTTTTTACTCTGTCTAGAATCAACTGTTTGTCTGAAATAATAGTAATTTTTATCCTAATATACTCGAAACCCCAATTTTCGTGGCTATACCGAGATGGGAAAGTAGGTATTTGCATGGCTAGGCGAGGAAAATGGCAAATAATGGCTAGGTAGGCAAAACAACTTCACAAAATTAACACTAGATGTCACCCTACTATAAATTACGATGCGGCTGTCACTTTTGAATTGTGGTTTAAGGCAGGCTAGGGACACTGCAGACCGTGCCATCTATAGAGCCTGTCGAGTAACTAAAATCGGTAGATAATTCCAAAAAATTAACGAAAACTGTAACGTCGTTAGTAATCAAGTTTTATTGCTTTTTATTACTGCGTATGCGCGAGATCATATTGCTCGTCCCCACATGTTATATGTTATACTGTTATCATTTCTTAGTTCATGTGTAGAGGTTATTATAAGGTTACGTTATTTTGGTGTATTTTTTATTTGCTATAGTGTAATATTTATCTGTTGTTTCGTTGCTTTATTGTTATTAATTGAAAAGACAATGTCAAAGTGTATTCTGAAGAAGTTTAATAAGTGGTGTACTCGGTAAGTTATATTAAAAAAATTTGAGCATTTTTTCTTTCACAATTAACAACAATTATCTTTATTTTTATAAAACACACAATTTTTACTAATTTCGACAAATTTAGAGATCATGGTTGTTATTTACATTAGCTAAACTGAAAATTGCTGCATCAATAAAGTGAATATTTCTTTTTACAGTTTTGTTCCTCCAACTCAGGAAGATAAAATTAATATGGTTGAAAAGCAGTTGTAATAAATCATTAAATTTGTCGACGAGGAAACGATGGAGGAAACGATCCCTTCATTTTAAAAAACAGTAGTTCTTTAGATTTGAGAAAGACGAAGAGAGGTTATTAAGACAGTTTGATTTGACTTCCCATATGAGTGGAAATTAACAAAAATTGATGGTAACTTTTATTGTATTCAATATAGCATGCTATAATTTAAGACATTTTAAAATATAAATTGAGTGAATGAAAAGACGAGTACTGAGTGTGTAATTTTATTAAAATTCCAGCTAAGCGCTTTAAGCCATTATGCATTCTGAAAGCTCTCGTCGAGAAAAAAACATACAGAAGGTGTCAAAAAACATCAAACCCCGTAACTGTTATATATAATGAAATGAAATGTTTGATGTTACATCATTATTCAAGTAAACTTTGTTGAAATCACTCTATAAAGAGCTTGTACAATTGTAATTCACATACCGAAACGTCTAATTTGAAATTATCAACTAAATGATATGTGTGTACACCTTCTTAATAGGGTAATTTTAACAAATTTCACTTAAATGATGATGTAACATCAAACATTTTATTCCATTGTATGTACATTGTACCTGTTGAATGTTTGTATCTTGTCGACAGCTTTGAGAATGACCTAATGGCTGAAAGCGCTTAGCTGGAATTTTAATAAAATGACACACTCAGTACTCGTCTTTTCATACACTCAATTTATATCTAGTGTGTACACCATACTCAGACAATTCCATTTTAAAATGCACCCATTGAAGAAATAATAATATAGGTTTTATTTTATGTTATAGCTATTTCCTTCACCAGCTATGGGATGGAAGGTATTGATCCCTTGCCGATTTTAATATATAGCCCATGGTATGACAATTTATGGGAAAGGAAAGTGAGTAGTAACTTTTGTTGAGGCGTGTAAGTATTTGGTCTAGCGGTAACCAAAAATCCAATGTATCCAAAAAATACCAAAAATCAAAAAATAAAAAAATAGTTAAAAACCAAAAAAATCAAAAATTCCTAAAAAATCGAAAGCTCCAAGAAAAGGAATCCAAAAAAACCAAAAAAATTTAAACATCCAAACATTTTTTGATATTTTTTTTGGCTTAGTACAAAAACATGTGTAATCTTATTATTTCAATAGTTAGCGCATTTTGTTTTCTTTTGTTAACATATGTGTGTGTTTACACTTATTTATTGTTGTTATTTTGTGTGTTTACTTGTAGAACCTCAACCAGAAACGAGAGAGGACTTCCACGAGACGATGGGATTTTTAAGAGCCCTTAAGAAACATTTTAACAATCATAGACTGCCAGGAGCTGCAGAGTAACTTAAACTGCCTTATGCGATGGTTTCATAAGAACGGAATGCTTTTAAATGTAGAAATATACAAATATGCAATATATTAGGTTTAAGCTTGTGATATAAACCTATATAATACTGCCAGTAAAGGAATAAAGATGTATTTTAAGTGGAAGTGGAATGATAGATATATTATTTTAAATTTTCTACTGTCACAAGTGTTGTTTAGCACTCATATATGTAATTACTTGGCACCGTGTATTTACAGAGCTGGGCAGTATTTAACAACTTTTCCTTTAAAAATATTTCAATAACTTTTACTCTAACATTCACTTTCATTATACTCAAATGTTTTCTTTCACAGAAAGTTGCCAAAAATAGTAGTTAACTATTCATTGCTAATACTTTTTGATTAAGTAAGCAGCAGTTATACTCCAGCAGTTTGTCCAGCCCTGTGTGTTTATACGAGTGTAATAATAAATTAATATAAACTTATTATAAATAATTTTCTACTTTTATTTTCATTTAAAAATCTAATGATACTCCAATCTAGAATGTATGTATTATTTTTTAATTATTGCATTGTTTTTACAGTTAATTTATTGTCATTCTGTTTTATAAGAAAAGTACTTTGTGAAAGAAATTATTTGTTGTGTATTTTTATACCAAAATAAATAAACTGTTTATATGATTACTGTTTTACTTTTTCCAATTTAATTAACCATTTTTGGTCCATCATTTGATATTTCATTTAATTTAACTCAACATCTGATCATTATTGAGTTAAATTGAATTAAATGTTGAATGGTGGACTATAAATGGTTATTATTAAAATACTGTAAATTTGAATATACCGCCAAAAACCTAAAATTGAAATCTTTTCAAAATCACTCGATTGTTTAGTCGGCAGGCTCTTTAGATGGCGCCACAATCAGTGTCTCATCTATCTGTGGGTTATCTGTGGTTTAAGGGTTTTGTCGACGTTAAAACTAAGATGGAAAACGGTGTGTTTCATAATATGGTCGAATCCGAAGGCGATTATTTTACACCGGCAGAGATTAAGCAAAAGGCAAGACAGGCTACACTAAATTTGCATCCTGAAAAGTCAGATTGGAAATATAACCAAAAATATAAATATTTTATGGACTGGTGTTTACTGCATTGCAAATTATAGGAAAATGTTATTCTCAACAAGTCATTTGCCATTATTTATGACTCGTTCATAACGTTAAACAGTACAGTCAAAATATTTCTCACCTTTATTTTTGTCATTTTAGAATCTAATCATTTCATGTGTAGGATAAAAACTATTATGTGTTCCACGTCGCATAAGTGGTTTTCCGGGCCTCCAGAATTGTCCATTTCAGCTGTCGGCCTGAAAAACTAGCCCTTTCGCGCCTAGGTACACAAATAACTATTATGCACCAAGGGAGTAAAGTGCAATTTTAATCACACAGCTAAAGTTTATGCTCGTTCGAGCGTAGTGAGGGATTAATGAACTTTACTCCCATGATGAATAGATTATTTTGGAAAAATGAATTACACCAAACTTTACTCTCAGAAAGTATACATTATTTTCCAGCAATTTAAAGAAGGATTGATTCAAAGTTTTCTCCGATATAATTAATGAATCTAATATTTATATTGCTAGAATTAATGATATTTTGATATACGTACTTTTTTCTTTTGCTAGAGTATTCGTAATATCAGTAATATATAGCGAACAAATCTTGATGACAGTCGATATGACAAGCTTCGAAATTTCACTTTACTTTATTCCCTAGGGCATAAAGTACTTTATTCCGTCTGTGTAAGAATTTGTCGCATTATGTGTCGAAAATGACTAAGAAATTGATTTTATTCCCGATCGTGGACAAATTTATTTTCTCCCCTTGTGGAATGTACTGTTTGATAAAATCGTTTGCCTATTGATATAAGAACATTAGGTAATCAATTCATGTTGAGTAGAGATAACTTTTATATTAAAAAAATCGTGTAGAAGTTTCACATAAAAAACGTCCTTCTTAAGCCAATAAGTCTGATCTTACAAATATTCTCCGGGAATAAATTTTCTCCTGGTAATTTGTCAAACAAAAGGCGATAAAAATGAAATACGGGAGGCTTTAAAAATGATGGATAACAGATCCCGCAGAAAATATTAGGATAAAAATACATAAAACTAAACAATAACCAAATTAGCTTTTAGGTGCGGTGTGGTCTAGATTTGAAAACTTCTCTCCACAACCATTAGATATAACAATTCAGAAATGAATGTCTATATAGAATGTAGATAGAGTGATAATATTTATTCTGGCACGCTTGCGTCTTATGTGTTTTGCATGTATTTTCATTCTATTACATGTGTTAGAATCAATATGACGTAATGGTATTAAACAAAATGGATTGCCATGGATAACAAAACTGTTATTCATCGCCTTAGTAAGAAAAGTGGATATCAGGTTAGGGACACTGCAGACCGTACCATCTATAGAGCCTGTCGAGTAACTAAAATCTGTAGATTTCAAAAAATTCCAAAAAATTAACGAAAACTGTAACGTCGTTAGTAATCAGAGAGAGAGAGAGAGAGAGATGTTCGTGAATTTTTGAAGTTTGGACTTGTAGTGTTTTTATTTGGGTATATTTTTGTTTGGGGTAAGGCCCTGTTATAGGATTCGTTTCCTCTTCAGGGCTGGTTGGGGGTGTTTTTGTGGGTGGTTTAGTGCGCGTCTTGACTTGGCTTGAGATTTGGGTAGGGCTGAAAATTCATTTTTTTTTTAAAGTGTATGGAAAGTTGAGAGAAAAAAGGTGTATGGAAAATTGATAATTCGTGGGTGAGTTTTGTTTTTGCTAGAAATCAACCGGAGAGAGAGGCAAGAACAATCAGCAGCGAAGCTGGATGTTTTTGAGCGAACGTGGTTTTATGGTGTCGGAATGGGAATTAAGAAGTGTCTGGTAAAGGTAGAAAATGAATAAGACGAACCACGTTGTGTTGCGGATAGTTAATAGAGCGAGGTGAGTGATTGGATTATTGGAAGATGAAATATTTTCTTTGGGGATTTTGTGTCTCCTATGTCATGAGAGTTGATAGAAGCGTTGGGAATGGATTTTGGAATTTTTATTTTATTTGAATTTGTTGGAAAAGTGACTAGGAGACATTGAAAGCTATGTAGATGATCTCGGGTGGTGGCGACTGGCTTTTCTTGAATTCGAGGCGTGGAATTCGTTGAAAAAGGTGTGTTTATAAGCGGTGTGGTACTTGAACGTGGAATTTTGAAAAAGGAGAAAGTTTAAATTATTTTAAATATTAGGTAATTGAGTTTATTTCCTAAAATGTTGAATTTGAAAGTTTTAGAATGATTGTTTCAGATATTGTGATGAGTAACTGGTACCGATGGTAATAATAATATTAAATCCAAAAACTTCGTCGTACGTCGGCCCATTTGGCTAGCGAATAAATTCGCTATGCTACAGGAAAAAACGTGAAAAACCTGCGGCACCGACGGGGTGGATGGGGTTCGCGGATCATTTTGGATCGCTTTCACTCCTGATGGGAGTGAAAGCAAAGTGAGCACGCCTACCTATATTTGTTATAGAGCAGTTGTGTCGATAAATGGAAGGAATTAAGTGACGAAGTGTTTCGGCTATGACATCTCTCGAGTTGGGGATGGCATTCATGAGTGTGACGGTGATTATTTCGATGAGGATTTTAGAGTCGGTTGAGAGGTCGTAAGGTGTGGGTGGCTTTTCGAGGGTGACTGGTGCGGTCTCTTGGGGGGTTTTAGGTGTCGATAGCCTGTGGGGACAGCGAGAGTGGAAAGCGGGGTGTGGCCCACCGCAATTGGTACAATTAGGAGTGCCGGACTTGGGGCTATTTTCGGTTCGGTGGCCTGTTTGGCCGCAAGAGGGGCATATCGGTTTAGACCGACAAGATTCGGAGAAGTGTCCGGTTTGGGTGCATCGACTGCAATATTTGGGCACTGGGGGGAGTGGATTTGTGTTCGATGGCTCGCATCGATGTGGAAGGCCGTGAAAAGAGAGGCCGGAGGTTAGGGCCTGGTGGTAGTGGGCGTCGGAGGTGGTAACGATGCGAAGCATCGAAGTGGGTTTGTTGGTGGCTTTGGCCACGATTCGCCAAGTTTTGAGAAAGGGGATTCGTTTATTGTGGAGAATTTCTTCAAATTCTTCGGGGCTGACAGTGGTGTCTACATTCCTGCAGACAAAAAAGTAGGTGGGTATGAGGGTTTTGTTGGCTGGACGTGGTGGACGTTCTGTTGAGTTAAGAACGTTGATGATGATGTTTTTGTCACCAGTGGAGTTATGGATTTGTCTCAGACTAGTTGGGACTGACTTTGGGGAAGGAAGAAGGGCGGTGCGGTTGAAGTTTACCTTAAGAAAGAGGACGTGGCCGTGTAGGAGTTCGAAGGTGTTGAGTAGGGTGAAAAGGGCTTTTTGAGTGGCGTATTGGGTTGGGAGGTTCCGGAGGTTCAGGGTTTGAATTGGTGTGTCGTTGATGCTGTGAGTTGGTGCAGGAATGTTGGTAGGTGTGGGTGTTGGTGGTCGGGTTTTGGTTTTACCGACGAGGGTGAAGCCATCCTCGTCGGAGGCAGTTGGTTGTCCTGTGAGTGTAGGTGTTGGGGATTGGGATCTTACGGAGGAAGCGTAAGACCTTCTTGAGGATGTGTATGGGGTTTGTGGGTTATGGTCTGTGTTTCGTTGGTAGCGTGGTGTTGTGTAGTCTGTGTTTTGTAGGTAGCGTGGTGTTGTGTTTGGTGGGTTCTTAGGGGAAGGTGTTGAGGAGTGGTGGGTTTTGTTGGAAGCGTGTGAGGTGGTGCTGGAAGTAACCGGTGAGAGAAGGGGGAAATGAAGCCATGTAATTAGACAAGAACAACTGCTGAGGGAGGGAACGCTGTCTTTGTTACACTCGTGCAATTAAATAGCAGAAATGTGATAATTATTTTTTTCTACACCCATGTTATAACAATGCACTTATATGCTCATAATCCGTTTCATAATGATACCCATTACGATACAGATTTTTCATTACGATACGGATTTTTCATTACGATACAGATTTTTCATTACGATACAGATTTTTCATTACGATACAGATTTTTATTCAATAGAAACCCATAATTTTTCAATCAAATATGCTGTGCTTTGGACGTTTATCCTAGGTTCCTATGTAATTATTTTAGATGTCAAACTCAGTACGTATTAAATTTTCGTAGATACCTAACTGAACTTCGATAATTTATCAAGATTTCTGATATCAGCGATATCGGATTAATTACAATTGTTATATATGTTGAATATAAATACAAATAAAATGTTTATAGTTTTCTTGTATCTATGGCAATACCAATACCCGAGGTATTAATCACAATTTTGTAGATTTTTTTAAAAGAAATAGGAATAATTATTGTTACCTATTGTGTTCAATAAAAATATAAAATTTATGGTTTTTTTATTTATCGGGTGTAGAAAAAATAGCGTATGCAACTCTCATGTAATGGTTATTAATACACTCGCATAAACCATACGTATCCCGGTTAATCTTCTTCTTCTTCAAGTGCCCTCTTCACTACTGAAGGTTGGCGCCAATACCAGCAAACACCTCTCTATTTCTTGCTGCTCTCAATAGGGTGCATGTGTCCAATCCTGTCCACTCTCTTATATTCTTAAACCATGAGCATTTTCGTCTTCCGGGTCCTCTTCTGCCCTCTATCTTTCCCTCCATAAGCAGTCTCAATAATTGATATTTTTCTCCTCTGTATACATGTCCCAGATAACCAGTTTTGCGCTGTTTCACATGTTGTAAAAGTTCCCTGTCTATTCCCATCATTCTTATAACATTTTCATTTCTCATTCTTCGGGTCCATGGTACCTTCAAAAGTCTGCGGAAGATCCACATTTCAAACTTTCAAACGGTTAATGCTCGTGTATTAATAACCATCATTACATGATCGTTGCATAATATACTATTAGATTTAAAAGAAAAAGTTTTAATGATGCTAAATACATTAAAATCCCTTTTTATTAGGTAGGTATATGTACGAAAATGTGA
The DNA here is from genome assembly GCA_963921935.1 of Galeruca laticollis. NCBI lineage: Eukaryota > Metazoa > Arthropoda > Insecta > Coleoptera > Chrysomelidae > Galeruca > Galeruca laticollis. Next base: position 61,665,925 of record OY998181.1, on the reverse strand, counting down.
GACAAGGTAACTAGCAATTTTTTAAAACGTTCAATATGCTTTGATATTTAAAAAAACGAGTAATAATGTGAGCGCCCTTAGTTTAATACATGTTTTTCCTTATTATTTATTTGTTTTCATTGACTATAATTATATTAATCGATTTAGAGCTGTTAAATAACATTTTGTACCATTAGAAAGTTTCCAAAAGTGTGCAGTAAATAAATTTAAATAAACTTATTAATTAAAATTATTCAAAGTACCTAGACTGTCAGGAAGAAATTATTGTCATCATAGTTATGTTTGTAATCAACAATAAGCCAAATAAACATAACTTGAGCAAAATAATTTCTCATAACGCATTTAATCAAAACAAATTAAAAAGAGAAAATATTCCCTCACACGGCATCTGTCCTTGTCTAAAAGTGGCTTCAAATTTGAAAGACGTTCGACCTTTACATGCGTATTACAGTATATTTATTCAGTTCAGTGTTTCCGCTTGTCCTGTTGTGATCGTTTCTTAGTTCAAGCGTTGAGGTTATTATTAGGTTTCGGTATTTTGGTGTGTTTTTTAATTGCTATAGTCTAATATTTATTTGTTTTCTCATTATTTTTTTTGTTATACATGGAAAAGATAATGTCAAAGTGTATTACGAAGGAGTGTAATAAGTGGTGTACTCGATAAGTTAGATTAAAAAAATTAGAGCATTTTCTCTTTCTTAATTAATAACCATTTTCTTTATTTTTATAAAATACAGAATTTTTACTCATTCAATCGACAACTTTAGAGATCATGGTTGTTTCACATTAGCTAAACTAAAAATTACTAAGGTAACTATTCCTGTATACAGTTTTGTTCTTTCAACCCAGAAAGATATAATATTAATATGGCTGGAACGCAGTGGGTAAATTATCTAATTTGACGACGAGGAAACAATGGAGGATATGTCCCTTTGATATTCAAGAAGAATGTTTCTCTAAATTTGAAAAAGACGGAGGGGGTTATTGAGGAAGTTTGCTTAGCCGTCCCTGTTTTTGCCTAGTGAGTAATTTTTTTATATAAATTTATCAAATGTTATTAATTATCTACATATTTCAGATTATTTAATGAAGGGGGATATAATTGAGAATTTTTTGTTTCCAGTCAAAGTAGAGGAGCCTACACGGGAGACGAGCCCTAAAAAATTAAAGGTATTTATTATCTGCACTTGAAAAAAGAGAGTTTATTAACATACATTTTTTCTAGATATGCCTTCCAGCCATATAGATTATTCTCCAGTTGGAAAAGTTAGAATGCCCACCAGAACATATTAGAGGAAATTAACAAAAATTGATTGTAAGTTTAATTGTATTCAATATAGCATGCTACAATTTTGGACATTTTAAAATGAACCCATTGAAAATATAATAATCTGGGTTTTATTTTATGTTATAGTTATTCCCTCCACCAGTAAAGGTGTTAAGCCATTTCCACCTTCACCACACGTGGAAGCTATTCCCTTCACCAGCTATTGGATGGAATGTATTGAGTCCTTGCCACCTTCACCACATGTGGTGCGAAACAAAAATTCATTACTGTGAATAAAACTCAAAGTCAGTGTCACGGAATTATTTAATGGTTAACAATAGGAGCTACTAGTTTCGGCCTATATAACGGCCATCTCCAGGCTACAAAATTCAGATTGTTAAAAAATAGGGAACAAATACAAAAATCTCCAACATTACCTGACACATAAAAAACAAAATACTGAATCAACTGAAAAACAGAACAGTACAATTTAAAAAAATAGTACTTTTTAAGTTATTGAACCATAAGTCATAATTAAAATTGAATAGTTACACAAAATTATAAAACAGAATCAGCGTGTACAAATTCATAGATGAAAAATCCATAGATAAAAAGGTAGCTGTAAATGTCAACCTTAGTCTAAATCCTCTTAAAAAAAGAAAAAGAGCTGTTAGATTAAATGTCTAAGATTAAAACAATAAAATATATACATACAACAAACTGATACTGAGTAGCAATCAATTAATGAATAAATAACAAGTTAATGAATAGCTAATGAGGAGCTACAAAGGTACAATACAAAAATAAATAGAAAACAATAAAGTCTGAGAAAAAATTGAGTTTAACACTCCTGAAACGGAAGATTAAGGAACATGTACGGCTCAGAAGGCAACAATTGTTCATTAAGACAAACAACAGTTGTTGCCTTCTGAGCCGTACATGCTCCTTAATCTTCCGTTTCAGGGGTGTTAAACTCAATTTTTTCTCAGACTTTATTGTTTTCTATTTATTTTTGTATTGTACCTTTGTAACTCCTTATTAGCTATTCATTAACTTGTTATTTACTCATTAATTGATTGCTACTCAGTATCAGTTTGTTGTATGTATATATTTTATTGTTTTAATCTTAGACATTTAATCTAACAGCTCTTCTTCTTTTTTAAGAGGATTTAGACTAAGATTGACATTTAAGGCTACCTTTTAATCTATGGATTTTTTATCTATGAATTTGTACACGTTGATTTTGTTTTATAATTTTGCGTAACTATTCAATTTTAATTATTACTTATGGTTCAACAACTTAAAAAGTACTATTTTATTAAATTGTACTAATCTGTTTTTCAGTTGATTCAGTATTTTGTTTTTTATGTGTCAGGTAATGTTGGAGATTTTTGTTTTTTGTATGTGTTCCCTATTTTTTAATAATCTGAATTTTGTAGCCTGAAGATGGCCGTTATGTAGGCCGAAACTAGTAGCACCTATTGTTAACCATTAAATAATTCTGTGACCCTGACTTTGAGTTTTATTCACAGTATCACTGTCAGTCACATTTGTGTTATGGATGATATTCTCCTTTTAAAAACTCATTAACCGGCATGAAGTTCTTTCATTTTTCAAACATAGGTAGATAGTTTCAAGAAATAAATCAATAAATATATGAATGTTCACAATCGTATATATGTAAAATTGAAAATCTTGTTTATTATATTTTTTTCAATTATTGTAATTGATCAGTAAGTAGTAAAAATTGATAATTTTATTTAATGCCAAAATTATTTCCAATAGAATTCCAATAGGTTTAATAAAGGCATTTACAAAGTATAAGTGAATGCTTCACAATTAGCAAAAATACTGCCAGAAGTTGCAGAGTAACTTAAACTGCCTTATGCAATGGTTTCATAAGAACCGAATGCATTTAAATGTAGAAATATGCAATATACTATGTTTAGGCTCACCGCATATTGAGCCCAGCACACGCACAGCCCACGGGCAACACACGCGTGTGTTATTCTGTAAACAATGGTTTAAAGTAGGGTACCGCATATTGAACCCAACCCACGTAGAGCACACGCCCAAACCAGATCCGCTTAGGTCGGTTTGAGTGTGTCGCACAGTTGTCGTGGGTCGTGTGTACAGCTTGACTGTTTAAAAACAGAGAAATTAATAGAGTTAGTCCGAAGTCTCCCAGTTCTTAATGATAGCAGTCATGGAGATTATATAAGATCCAAATTTAAAGATGAGTTGTGGACACAGTTTGACAAAAGGAGGTGTTGTGTGTGGGTTGTGCGTGGGCTGTGCGTGTGCTAGGTTCAATGCGGCAGGCCTTGCTTGTGATATAGACCTATTCAATACTTCCAGTAATGGAATGAAGATGTGTTTTAAGTGGAAATGAAATGTTAGTTATATACACTTAAAATTATTGATCTTTACCCTGACGTCATTAATATCTGATAACATAACCGACAAATGTCAAATTATTTTGTTCTGTTCTTCACTATTAATAGAAAGAGATGCCACTTAATAATTATGTCGGTTATGTTATCAGATATTAATGACGTCAGTGTAAAGGTCAATAATTTTAAGTGTAATTTTAAATTATGTACAGTCACAAGTGCTGTTTAGCACTCTTATATGTAATTACTTGTCACCATGTATTTACAGAGGTGGGCAGTAGTTAACTACTATTCCTTGAAAAATATTTAATTACTTTTGTTCTTTTGTTCTAACAGTCACAGTAATTATACTCAAATATTTACCTTCACGCAAAATTCCTGAAAAAGTAGTTAACTACTCATTGCTAACACTTTTTTTGATTAAGTAGTTAGCAGTTATACTCCAGTAGTTGGTCCAACTGTTTATAGGAGTATGATAATAAATATATAAATTGAGTAATATAAATTTATAATAAATAATTTTCTACTTTTATCTTAATTTAACATTATTTACAAATCTAATGATACTCCAATCTAGATTGAATGTTACTACAATTATTTTCCAATTAATGCATTGTTTTTACACTATAGTTCATTTATTGTCATTCCGTTTGTTAAGAAAAGTACTTTGTGTAAGAAATTATTTGTTGTGTATTTTTATACCAAAATTAAGAAACTATTTAGACGATTATTGTTCTATTTTTTCCACTTCAAGCTTTTATGGTCCATCATTTGATATTTCTTTTAATTTAACTCAACATCTAATCATTGTTGAGTTAATGTAAGTAAATTAAATGAAATGTCAAATGATGGACTATGAATGGCTATTTTGAAACAAAATAATTAGAATACAGTAGATTTGAATATACCGCCAAAACCTAAAATTATATAAATCTTTTTAACAACACTCAATTGTTTAGTCGACAGATACCTTAGATGGCGTCACAATCAGTGTCTCATCTATATGTGGGTTATCTGTAGTGGATAATCTCCCACGGTTCTTAAACTATACGATTGCCTACTCCGACTAACCAATAAGAATCAAGCCCAAGATTACGTCACGAGAGTACACAATTTGAATCGTTGTCCATTCAACACGTAGAGCAAATTATTTTGTAGGTGTCTTAAGTGTCTTCTAATTTCCAATTATTCATACATACTGTAACAACCAGATAAATCCCACTATGCAAAACATCTACTTGACACCTGACACAGAACTAGAAGTACTACATATTTGTCATAAGGAACTGATTTCATAGAAGAATTGAGAATTAGAAGACACTTCAGAAACCCTCAATATCAAATCGTCAATGAACAGATAAATCTATGGAGTTCTCCATTTTAAAACTGTATTCTTAATTGTTAATTGTGAAGATCAGTAGATATCATTTTTCTGGTCTTCTATAGCATTAGACAGTTATACTGATCTAAAATGGGAAGAAGATATCCAGGATATCACCATAGAGCTAATAATACCTAAGCTTTAATATTTGTAATATCATATCTTCTTCTTTTTTCTATTCATATATACACAATACAAACATTATCGCATCACTGGTATTTTAGGATATTTTTAATATTTAATTTTAGTTTTTTGGGACAATCTGTACAATCTGTATATCTATCAACTTAATAGATATTTCTGGTTTCTTATCATAGGCAAAAAATTATCACAATTTCTTACGAATTCTTTTGGAACCAAAAATGCTCGAGTAAATCATTTCTGTCTTGGAGAATGCATTGAGATCGAGAACTTTCTAAGCAAATTGTGTTATTGTATAGTGAACATTTAAATTTATTTTGTTAATAATTGATGTGCCTCAATGTTTAACAAGACATGTGACGAATGAAGAAACCGCTAGAATCATCGCGCTCATACAAGATGGCCGTAGTCAAAGATACGTCGCCGGGGTACTTGGAGTTCAACACACCACCATATCCATAGTTGTTATTCGCTACCAAGAAACAGGGCAGCTAACCAGAAGACCTAGACAAGGCCGCGGAAGGGTAACTTCGGTAGTAGATGATCGTTATTTGAGGTTAACGGCGTTAAGAATTAGGCATACCACCACTCGAAGGCTGCAAACAGATCTGTTGGCTGCTCGTAATTGCCGAATAAGCCTACAAACAGTTCGAAATAGGCTGAGAGAAGCAGGTATACGAGCCAGAGTGCCAGCTAGAGGTCCACGTCTTACCAGAGAACATCGAGTAGCAAGACTGGAATTTGCTCGAGAACACGCAAATTTTAATATTCAAGATTGGTCCAATATTTTATTCACGGATGAATCAAGATTTTGCCTGTATTCATTGGATAGGCGTGTATAAGTATATAGGGGACGTGGTGAATGGCAGGATCAGGTTAATTTTTGGCAAACTGAAAGATTTGGTAGTGGCTCTATCATGGTTTGGGGAGGAATTTCTTCCGAGGGTCGCACGGAGTTAGTACCAGTGAATGATGGAAGACTAAATTCTGACAGGTACATAACCAAGATCCTAGAACCCCATGTAGTGCCCTATATGCCCCATATCGGTGACAACTCTGTGCTAATGCACGATAATCCTCGTCCACACGCTGCTAGAGTGGTTCGGCAGTACTTAGAAGAGGTCGAGATACCCACCCTGAATTGACCTGCACGTAGCCCGAACCTCAACCCAATAGAACATGTCTGGGACCATCTAGGATGGCAAATTCAGCAACATTCGGCACCAATAAGAACACTAGATGATCTTCAAAATCTTCTTTTTAACTTCTGGGAAAACATGCCGCAAAGATACGTCCAGAACCTGTTTAGAAGCGTTCCAAAACGAATGGAAGCTGTAATTAGAGCGAGGGGCGGCAACACACGCTATTAGAAGTTCATTGGCTGGTTTTAGTTTAAGTACCGTTCATTTTTTTGTATAGATGTTTTGTACAATTTTTTTGATATTTTCTATGTTTTGGTAATTCGTAATAATAATAAAATTCGAAAAACAGACACACATTTAAAATATTTAAAAAATAATGAGTGATGCGATAATTTTTGTGGGGTGTATATACAGGGTGTTTTCAAATGACACTTACAACATTTGCATGTAGATACCTCTCGTAAAATTGGACATGATGATATAGGGATTGAGGGGTCCAACCCATTTACTTTTCGAAATACAGGGTGGTAAAGTTATGAAAAATATAAGGTTTTAATTTGATAACATTAAAATGGATGAATATATTGATCTCACATTTGGCAGGTTGTTTTTAAATGTAAAATGGCATATTTTTATGGAAAGACATGTTTCATTTCTTGATCCAGTGGTGTACATTTGGAAGAATATTTCACCTTTCCCCTCCTAATTTTTACGCCACTGGCATTTGAAGCTATTTTTATTTGATTTTGTATTCCTCAATAGTTTTCACGTGAAAAACGCATAACCTTTACTTATCAAAAAATTTGTAGTTTTCAAGATATTATTTGTCTTTGTGAAGTCTGCAAGATCACTTTTTATTAAAAAAAATAAAAAAAATATTTTTCTTGAATGGTTTTTGAAAACTACCAAACTACTAATGATTAGAATATGTAGCAGGAACTAATTTATGAAACTGCAATGCATATAAAACATTGAGAGAGGATTGTTGAAAATACTTTTCCAAACTTGTGATTTTATTAACAAAAGAATTAATGACAATAAAAAATAAAATAATTACAAAGTTAAATAATATCCTATTCAAACATAATTTTTAACGAAACAGCCAACAAATTACAAAAGATGTTCAAAATTTTGTCCATTTCCATTTACACATAATCTGCATCGTTTTCTCATTGAAAATCGAATACCTTGGAAAGACTGGCGACTGCCGGAAATAATTTCTGTAACTGCTTGGATTCTTGCTATCAGTGTCTCTTCCGTATAGTAGGCTATGGATGTCAATAATGAAATGGTAAATGTCATTTCGTTCAACGTCAAAACGAAAATGAATTATTTGTAATTAAATTGGTTTATGCAACTTTCACACTTTTTGTTATGATGGATTATACTATTGAAGAAATGGCTGATATGCAACTAATATACGAGGAAGCCAGAAAGAATGGTAGACGTTCCGAGCGCTTGTATAGAGAAAGATATCCAAATCGACCTCGATTTTCATGTCTCACAAATCATGTTCTCAAATTGACAGGAGATTGCGAGAATTTGGACAATTCAATTTAAAATTACAAGGTAGCGGTAGGAAACGAACTGTACGCACTGTGCAATTAGAAGAGGCTATACTAGACCGTATTGAAAATAGACCCGATTTAAGCACTAAGCACTCGCACCATTGGCAAATCTTTAAATGTAAGTAACTCAACTATGTGAAATATTTTAAATGGCCTAAAACCAACAAATTGTCCCCAAAGATTGGAGTTTACCAATTGGTACACCCAAAAATGTTTAGAAAATAGGAATTTCACCGAATTTGTTCTACTTACTGATGAAGCCAAATTCACACGTGAAGGAATTTTCAATTCAAGGAATAGCCACATGTGGAATGACGAAAATCCATATGTTATTCGACAACGTGGATTTCAGGAAAAATTCTCGCATTACGTTGGGGTAGGCATTCTTGGAGATTGTATAGTGGGTCCATATTTATTACCTAATAAACTCAATGGTAATACTAATTGTAATTTTGTTGTACCATTAAATATTAGGGCGAATATGGATAATGTAAGGTTTCAGCACGATGGGGCATCTGTACATTATTCTCTAGCGGCCAGACAAATCATAGCCCAAAAATACGGAAATAACTGGATAGGCCGAGGTGGACCCAATATGTGGCCTGCGAGGTCACCGGATTCAAATCCAATCGATTTCTTCCAGTGGGGTTACATGAAGTCCCTAGTCTACGATACAATAGTAGAAACAGAGTAGGAACTGATAGCAAGAATCCATGCAGCTACAGAAATTATTTCCAGCAATCGCCAGCATTTCCAAGGTATGCGATTTTCAATGAGAAATCGTTGCAGATTATGTGTATATGTAAATGGACCAAATTTTGAACATCTTTTATAATTTGTTGGTTGCTTAGTTAGAAATTATGTTTAACTGTGTAATTATCTTATTCTTTATTGTCATTAATTATTTTGTTAATAAAATTTTCAACAATCCTCTCTCAATATTTTATATGCATTGCTGTTTCACAAATTAGTTCCTGTTTCATATTCTAGCCATTAGTAGTTTGCTAGTTATTAAAAAACTTTCAAGAAAATATTCTTTTTGTTTTTTTATTAAGAAGTGATCTTGCAGACTTCATAAAAACATTAAATATCTTGAAAACTACAAATTTTTTGATATGTAAAGGTCATGCGTTTTTCACGTGAAAACTAATGAGGAATACAAAATCGAATAAAAATAGCTTCAAATGCCAGTGGCGTAAAAATGGAAGGGGAAAGGTGACATATTCTTCCAAATGTACACCACTCGATCAAGAATTGGAAGATGTTTTTCCATCAAAATATGCCTTTTTACATTTAAAAACAACCTGCCAAATGTCAAATCAATATGTTCATCCATTTTAAAGTTATCAAATTAAAACATTATATTTTACATAACTTTAACACCCTGTATTTCGAAAAGTAAATGGGTTGGACCACTCAATCCCTATATTATCTTGTCCAATTTTACGAGAGGTATATACATGCAAACGTTGCAAGTGTCATTTGAAAACACCCCATATTAAGTCAATCACAAGGTGGGTCTAGCCAAAAATAATTATTAAACATCAGTTATGCATTAAAAAATGAAATGTAACTTCTGTCATTCTGACGATGATATTTAATATCGAAACGAGTGTCAATTTCTCAGAATTTTTAACATTTTGTAAATATATTGTGGAATTATCTAGAAACGGGTAGTTTCATTTAAAACAGTAATATGAGTAGAGTCCATGAAGTGAGGGTCGAGATAGTAAATTTCATTAAAAAATCTTCGAGAGAAGATTTGACGCGACTGTACCAGAAGTTAATACAAAAACGTTGCAAGGCATCACAAAACATTTGGTTTAACCAAGAATGACTTAGGAAAGGAGTAAAACCAAATTATATAAATATAAAATGCCATACTAACACATCTCAAGCACAAAAAGCTATAAAATGTGCTCAACGAGTATGGCTTGAAGACGAATCTTAAAAATGGTTTAAAATAAGAGACTCCTTAGACAACTACATAAACCTGGTATATTCTGAACTCACGTTCCAACTATATCTAGTAGAATTTGACTATCTAGATGACAAAATCAGGGAAAGTGACAGCACGATGAAGCCCAAGAAATTCAAGAAACCAGAACAAAAAGCGCAAAAACTTGAACACACACAACATAGACTTCATACGAAACATCATGAAACTGTAAGTACTTATATACCAAGACACTTCGCACTACGATTTGACAACCTTAGAGACACTAATTTTACAGATAGTGGAATAGAATTTTTTAATAAAAGTTCAATGTACAGCATACCACCAGCTACAGAATCGGAAATAGCTTTAAAATCTAATTCGAACAATTTTCTTAATGATAAATTTAAAATTGCCAATTTAATCAAAAATATTGAACCTTCAAAGGTTGAACGTCAAACAGAAAATGACATTACAGTTAAAATTCAATCAAAAAGAGAGTAGAAAATAATGAACTAAGAATTACAAAATCTAACAAAGGGAACGCCATCGTCATATTAAACACTGAAACTAATAATTCAACAATATATAACTTTATAGAATCTAGCGATGTACAAATTAGTAGAGCAGACCCAACAAAATAGTTTTCTAATATTGTAAGAGATATTGTTAATAATATTATGAAATTAACTGTCTCGACTCTTACTTCGTGGAATATGCTCATATTAATATTAATCCAGGAATAATATCAGATATACTTAATTTATTTGATGTATGCATCAATCAGAATTATTTCACTTTTGACAATAAGATATATATTCAAAATGAAGGTTTACCAATGGGAAGCCCCATATCACCTATTTCAGCAAACATTTTTATGGACAATTTAGAAAGAAAGATCTTTGAAAGTAATATTTCGAAAAATATTTTATTTTGGTATAGATATGTAGATGACATATTAGCTTGTTCTATGAGTAGTGAACGACAATCAGATGTATTTTTCAACGACATCAATGATTTACACCCGAAAATCAAATTTACATTAGAAATTTAAGGAAATAGCTCAATCAATTTTCACGATTTAAAAATTCATAGAGTTAATAATGTACTTGATTATTCAATTTACCGAAAACCAACACAGACTGATGTGACAATTCCATTCAATTCTAACCACCCTATGTCACACAGGCTAGCAGCATATAATTCAATGATACATAGAGCTTTTTCAGTTTCTATGAACAAATGTAATTTTGATAGAGAGATTAATACAATTAGACAAATAGCAACATCTAACGGTTATCCATTAGATATGATAAATAAGCTAATTAGTAAAAAAGAAGAAAAAGTGGCATGACAACTAATATATCCTAAACAAGCTGATGAAATTAAAACTTATTAAACCATCACATATGCAGGAAATATTTCTAATAATAGAAAGTAACGTTAGTACAAAATTGTTAAATGTAAAAACAAAAATACCACTATTGAAGAAGTCAGGTATATATAAACTCAAATGTCCAGAATGTAATGCTGTCTATTTGGGTCAGACCCTTAGGAATTTTGAAATACGATACAGTGGACACTTACGAGCATACAGATTAAAACAACCAGATAAATCCCACTACGCAAAACATCTACTTGACACCAATCATTCATTGACACCTAACACAGAACTAGAAGTGCTGCATATTTGTGAAAAGAAACAAGAACTGGATTTCCTTGAAGAACTGGAAGTTAGAAGACATTTAAGAAACCCACAATATGAAGTTGTCAATGAACAGTTAAATCTAGGGAGTTCTCCACTAATAAACTGTCTTCTTAAGTGATAATTGTAAAGATCAGCAGATATAGTTTTTCTGGTTTTCTATATCATTGCACAGTTATACTGATCTTAATTGGAAAAATGATATCCAGGATATCACCATGAGGCTAATAATATCTAAGCTTCAATATTTGTAATATCACATCTTCTTCTTTTTTCTATAAACATATATTAAGCCAATCACAAGTTAGGTTACTTCTTGGTCTAGCCAAAAATAACTACTAAACATCAGGTAGGCATAAAATGAAATGTAACTTCTGTCATTCTGACGATGATATTGATTTATCGAAGCAATTGTCAATTTTTTAGAATTTTCAATAACTTTTATTATATTGTGGAATTAACTAGAGATCGTGAGTTTCATTTAAAAACACTAATTCATATTATTTTTCAAATGGTTATGAAAAGAAGTCCATCATAAATAAAAATCCTCTGTCTCCACTATTATATAGAATTGTTAAATTACATAAAATGACGAAACCAATTAGACATGTAGTTTCTTACATTAATAATCCTAATAATATATTAACAAAAAAACACTATACTGAATAATTACGGATATATGTCTAAATAATTAAAAATTCAATAGAACTAATGAAAACATTTCATTCAACTTGCAAAATAACTCTAAGCTCATTACATTTGATGTTACCAATATGTTCACTACAATTATCCCTAAAAAATGTCTAACACATGTAAGAATATTACTATACGATAAAAATATTAATCGAGGAATAATATCATATATAATTAATTTATTAGATGTATGGATTATTCAGGATTATTTCACTCTTTTGATAAAAAAATATATTACTGTTTTAAGTGAAACTTACTGTTTCTAGATAATTCCACAACATATTGTAAAAATGTTGAAAAATCTAAAAAAATTGACAATTGTTTCGATATCAAATATCATCGACACAAGTTACATTTAATTTCATGCCTCTCTGACGTTTAATAAGATGTTTAATAATTATTTTTGGCTTCACCAAGAAGTGACCTACCTTGTGATTGACTCAATATAATATGTTAATAGAAAAAGTAGAAGATATGATATCACAAGTATTAAAGCTTAGATATTATCAGCCCCATGGGGATATCCTGGATATCTTTTTCCCAATTAAGATCAGTATAATTGTGCAATGATATAGAAAATCAGGAAAACTATATCTGTTGTAAAATAGCAAAACCTAGTAACTCGCTAATTTTAAGGTTTTGGGATAATGCAGTTTTTACAAATTACATAGCCGTTCAACATCCTTTCATGAAGTAAATTCTGTTGCCACTGATATCATCTTTTTTGGTAAGCCTGTTTTAAAGGCATCACTCAAATTCGTCTAAAAGTAACGCAAATAGTAGAAAAATGATATACTTGATTTTATACGTAGAAGAAATATTTAAAACCTAGTAACTCAACTTACTATTTTTTTAAAAAATGAGGAATATATCAAATACTACATAAATATTATTAGTAAGTCTAATTACTAACTTCCAGTTTATCATTTACGAATAACAAAGTTATGGAAAAATTTGAAAGTTGACCTACTAAATTATATTAAGAAGAAACATTCGTGACAGAAAAACTTGAGAACTAGTATGTTAACTTAAGAACAAAGTGTTACTTACTACTTCTCAGATACTTGACACAAATCCGTAGCATTGTCATTGGTTGGCAAGAACTGCCAAAATAGTTTTTTTCGTTCGTCTTCAAAGGAAGGAATAAGTGTTTCCAAAATTTTTTCTGTCTTAGAAGTATTTAAACCAAGGGGTTTTTCATAAGAATTTTCTGGAAATTGAGCTACAAATTTCTTTTTTAAAAAGTCGACTTCTGTGAAAATTTCAGCGGAATGAGAATCTTTGAAAAAAGGATTTCTTGAACCCTTATGAAATTCCACAATCTTTATATTTTCTAGAAGGGGTATGTTGTTATTTTTCCTCTGCTTCGAACCATCTTCAAACGGAAAAAAGTCAAAAAAATTAAGGGAAAAGAATTTAGTTTTGTTTAGAAGATTGCTCAATAATTTTGAGTAGTTGTTCGCAATCATATTTGTTCGAGTGCCTTTTCATATCAGAACATATACGTCCATGAACCGAGTCCGCCGCCATAAATGAATGGCCAGGTTCGAAATATTTCAATGTAATATTGTGGGGTCCCCATACGGCATTCACAAAACATACAAAAGCTGAATATAGCGTCCAGTTTTCATTATGGGCACAATAGTTATCTACCCAAAAGGTAAACTCTTCTACTACATCATCGGAGTTCTTTATAATGTTGTAGTAAAGTGAACCTACATCACATGCTGATCTTCCACGTATTGCTTCATGCCACATCACGCATTTATTTTCATCTCGGTTAAAGGAAGCAAATGTCTCATTAAAAACGACTAATCTAAAATATAAATAATTAAATCCAACAATTGGTAAAAAAATTCACTTAAATATAATTTTATTTTACCTTGGGATCAAGAAAGATTCCTTTGTTGACATTTTGGGCAAAAGTAAGACCTTTCGCATGTCCACAGCATATACTTTTTCTTTGTTGGCTATCTGCCGTTTTGAATCTTCTTCGTAGCTTTGCCTAGTCTCAGTATAAAACTTTTTGTGTTTTTCAAAAATAATACAACTGCTGCAACCGCTATCCTGGCAATTTTGATTTGAACTTTTAATATGTATATCATGTTTTAAACAAGAAACACATTCGTCTGGAGATGGTTTTGTGAATCCAATATTTTGTTGGTCGAATATTTTCCTATACAGATCATAGGAAATCTTTTTTATACCGCAAAAGTTTTTCCACAGTGTTTTAATGGTTAATTCAGGAGACAGATAGCGTCTGTTGGGCGCATGTGCCAAATTGTAATGAGAGACTACAGAATTGTAGGGATTTATATGTCTTACTATAAGTTCTGTAGTGTCTTCTTTGTGGTTTTGCAATATGCTCCGTGAAGTTAGCCCCCTATCATCTACTGTCTTAGCCATTTCTTCTGAATCATATCTTTTAGATTTAATTTAAGTTATCATTCCATCTGTTTTGAGCCCTAAAGTGTGTAGAAACATAATTTTACAAACTTGTACTTTATCGAAGTTTTCTGGTCCATCAACTTGCATTAGCAAAAAATATTGAAGCGAAACATTCCTGGTGCTCGTTTGGGCTTCTGGGCGTCGCATTTTTATCCTACATTATTTCACATGAGCGTCCAAAAAACGTCTCCTTTCAGCAAAACTAAACCGTCACAATTCCTTTCTTATAATTTCTCTAAAAGGCTCTTGAAATTTTGAGAAACACTTTCTTCTGCACGTTTCTATACAAGGGGGTAATAAACAATGCTTTCCAATGATAGTTTCAAAAGTCTTCTTGTAGACATCCGTTGTGCTCTTGCCTACACAATCAGTGACATCCATGACAGGTTCATCAGCATTAGAAACCTTGTTTAAAATATCCATTAAGACTTCCCCACATATTATTGAAGTATCTTCCACTCTAGACTCATCAGTTTCCATTAAATTTTGCGAATTATTCGCTAGAGACTCATGAGAATTACGAACGTTGTCGAGAATGTGGTTTTCCGGGGAAATTGAATTATTCAAATCAAAAAATAGTTTCCGTTTTTTGCCAGTAGTAGTAGTGGTAGGGTCGTAACTTGGGTCGGTATCAGAGTCGTCAAAATCCGAAAAATTATTTTCGTCATCCCTGACATGGCTTGGTGCAACTTTTCCAGAGCCATCGTCTCTGCGGAAAAGAAATCTCTAATATTACAGGAATCCTCGTATGAATCAAACAGGCAGCAATCAAGTATCAAAATAATTGAAAATATACAACAAAAAAAAAGTAACAAAATACAAGATAAAATATTCAATGCTTATTTTCCTCACTTTTGGAAATAAGTACCCAAAATGGTGGCGTGAAAATGAAAAACGCCCTATATAAAAAATCTGACTACGCTACTGGATAACTTTTAAAAAGTACATCAGCAATCTCTTTACAAAATTTTGATATCCCTTTAAATAAAAAAGTTAAGCCTTATATTCAAAATGGCGCGAAAATGAAAAACGCCGTATATTGGCTGTGAAGATAACGTCAGGGGCTTCTTCACATTAAACATCTCTCAAAAATCGAACTCATAACATGTCAGTTAATTTTGCTATATATCTAGTCAGGAAATACGTTTTTTTTTGTCAAAACAGACCATTTTGGACCACCCTGAACAGTTATTTCTTTGTTAAATTGTTTAATAAATACTTACCTGTTTTTTAAACGCAAATTCACTAAATACTGCCCTCTTTTCATTTTCTGTTTACTTCAGTTTCAACTAAAACAAAACTAATTGAATTTCCACTTCTCCACTTGATGATAACTCGACGGCTGTTTGTAATATTCAGAAACTAGCTAGTAGACGGAACCAACAAATTTGTAATGACCTATTTGCGGAAAAAAACTGGCAAAACCTAGCAAGTCGACATGCCATTTTTTGAATAATATTTTAATAGACTTACTAAAAATCTCGTGTAAAAAGATATACTGTAGAGTGGGATGAAGGGAGAAAGAAATAGTTTCTATAAGGTAACTTTTCGCGCCCTTTTCAAAAATGGCATAAAATTCTAAAACCTATAAGTCGACTTGCTAGGTTTTGCTATATCACGACAGATATATGTTGATCTTTACAATTATCACTTAAGAAGACAGATTAAAAGTGGAGAACTCCTTACATTTATCTGTTTATTGACAACTTGTTATTGTGGGTTCTAAGTGTCTTCTAATTTATAATTCTTCAAGGAGATCCAGTTCTTGTTTCTTATCACAAATATACAGTACTTCTAGCTCTGTGTCAGGTGTCAATGAATGTTTGGTGTCAAGTAGATGTTTTGCGTAGTGGAATTTATCTGGTTATTTTAATCTGTATGCCTGTAAGTGTTCACTGTATCTGATTTCAAAATTTCTAATGGATTGAACCAAATGGCATTACATTCTGGACATTTAAGTTTATCTATACCAGACTTTTTAGTTGGGTTATTTTTGTTTTTACATTTAACAATTTTGTACACACATTACTTTCTGTCTATAAAGTAATTGTTTCATTTGTAGCTAACGATATTATTAGAAAAATCGCCTGCAAATGTGATGGTTTTATAAGGTATAACCAATTCAATTATTTCACGTAGTGAATATCATATGAATAAGGAATATGGTAAATATAATTCTGCCAAACCGACGCGCACCTTCACTTCAGTTTTAATTGGAATTCCATATTTATTTACATGTCAACAAAAATTCTGATGTTTATAATATAATAACATTTTTTGATAAATAAACTAAACAGGTCCTGAATGTCTAATAAAACAGAGGAAGTATGACAATAGACATTTTTTTTATTTTGATTTATTACGTATTTCTAAAGAAATACATGTTTATTTTTCTGTTTTTTTTTCAGTCAAGAAAACTTCGCACAAAATCAAGTAATTAAATATGTTAAAACCCATCTCCACTCACTATAAAACAAATTTATGTAATTACTTACCTTTTTATATCACTATTAGAAGCAATTGGGTCAACGAAAATCGTATGTGACATAAATCTTGAAAAGCAATCTCGTTAAGATAGATAAATATAAATACAACATTGTGGCTGCAGATTTACTTTGTAAATCTCCACTGAAAAATTTCGGTTTAACTAAATATTTATGTCGTTTGGGTGTAATCGATTACATTTGAAATTATTGTGATTCTCTTTAACTGTGAGTATAAATTATGGTTATTGTTATTCTTCATTGAACTCAATAATATATGGTACTCTTAACAGATGCTTATTTTATCCTTAAATAGTATTACTGAAAACGTAACAATGTTAAGAACGGATATTTTGAAAACCAATATAATCAGAATCATAATAAAAGTAGGAAAATCCAATAGATTAATTAGGAAAAAGTGGTTAAAAACGTCAGATACTGGTAAATGAAACATTTGGAATCCTTATTCTGTGGTTGGATGGTTGGAATGAGAAAAGACAATAACGGGACAACAGCCAGAAGCAGAAGGCGATTTTTGAGGTTGGAGAAGCTGTCTTGCCAGAAATTTTTGTGATATCTGTGTTTTAATTCCCGTAATTTCATATAAGTTTCAGAGGGTAAATAACTTCACAAGTCCACCTCTGCCTGCGAATTTTTATTTCTTCTATCACATCAAATGTAATCGATTGAGAAGACACAGTATTTTAAGCATAAAAATTTACCACCTCACCCTTACCATCCGTAAATAATTTAATGTTCTCTTTGTTTATATACTCTTCACATTTTTCGAATCACCTGTTGTTCGGGCTCTGGTGAATTGAAAATCAATAGAGTTCATCTGTGAGATGTCCTGAATAATATTCAATCATAAAATTGGTGAATTGTTGAATTGCGGACGCTGTATCGTGCTAACAAATTGAAATATCTCAAATAATTATAAAAATGTCGTACTTCAAGTACCATAGCACCCGTTGTACCGGCTATGGCGAGCTGAAAATCAATAGGGTTCATCTGTGATATATGCTTAACAATATTCAATCATAAAATTGGTGACTTGTTGCACTCCGGAGGCTGTATCGTGCTAACAAGCCATGTAACGAAAAGTGGCCGACGACAACGACGACGACGATGACGACGACGACGACATACACACAGGATTTTTTCTAAAAAACCGTTTTTTCGTGTTGTCGTTGATGGAAAACGTAAAAATAACTCAAAAAAAAATTTCAAAATTCCAACTTTTTTTGGGGTAAACCTCAGATTAACAAATGAAATAGATATGTTTGTTTTGACTTTTTCCTGCCCCAAATATTGAGTCACATTCTAAGCTCACTTGCGGGACACTTCCACTGCTTTGCCATATTTACAAATCCTCTTTAGTTGCAGGAAAAATGAAATTAGAAGTTTAATGGAAAATGTGTTAAAAAGTTATGCAAATAGAAAAAAGTCATACTAATTTATGCATTTAAGTCGCTATTTTTGAAATTATGTAATAGTACTTGAATTTTATTGAATGAAGGCATAATCTTATATAAATTATAAACAAGTATTTGTTGTATCCTTAGATACCTTTATGGTTATAACTAAACGTGGCAACATTGCTCAAAATTTCAGAACCTGTTTATTGTGTCAATAGTAATCTATTTCGTAGTTTTGTCCTTGTTTAATTACCATATAAAGAGAGATGCCAATATCGCCAGACTGTCACCGACAATCATTTCGATATTACATCGTAGTATTCTAGTAAATAATGTCAAACGTGGTTTGTTTACACGAGCGCCATTACTACTAGAGAGTAAACATTTAGTTCTCTCGTTTTGATGTGTTTTTCAAAACTTTTAGTGACAAATTAAACTTTTAAGTTCATTAATTTAATGTTTTTGGACTATCATGGTTCGTCGGTGCCAAGTTTGTCAGAAAAACAGCCGAAATTACCAAGGGCATGTAGCTACAATTCCCCTCCCCACTTTTTGTAATTCATTCATTATTTCACTACTGGCGTTTAGAATTGTTGGCCGCAAAAATAAACGTGTTTATGAATGAATAGCCCTCTCTATGTTTATTATTACTCTAAGGGGTAAACCAATACTTTTCTCGTATATTAGATAGGTTGGGCGGAAAAGTAATAGTACATATTTGTACCTCGTAGTAACATTATACCTAATTCTTCGCAAGTATTTGAGAATTTGCTTGACGACGTTATTTTTCATCACGTAAAACCATCCGTATACAATGAAGACCATGGCTTTTATCCTGGCAGATCCACAGTTTCCAATTTAATGTACTTAACGCAATACACTGCAACAGACTTGGATAATGGTGGTCAGGTTGCTGTTATTTATACACATTTTCGCAATGCCTTTGACCGTTTGGACAATGGTATTTTTCTCAGCAAGCTGTCCATCATTGGCTTAACTGATAATTTTATGTTCCTTATGTCATACCTGACGGAAAGAAAACTATCTGTTACCTACTGTGGTTATCACTCAGTAGAAATTAACGCATCTTCTGGAATGCTCCTGGGTTCAGTTCTTTTTTGTTTTTGATTTTCATAGGCTGTGTCTTGAACTTGCATTGTATTGGTCTTCTTTATGCGAATGATCTAAAACTACATCTTATTCAATATTAGTGATTGACATTTACTTAAATCTGGTATAGATACAGTTTTTGAGTGATGCGAAAAATATACACTTCCTTTTTACATTTACAAACGCCATAAACTTAACTATATCCATTTAAATTATTATATTTAGAATAATGTGTTTAAAAGTATAAAATTCAAAGATCTTGTTACATTTGACAGTAAATAACTTTGTTGAGCATATTAATATTAATTTTGGTGAGGCCTTTAGTGACCTTGGTTTTGTTCTCAGGAACTCTAGAGAATTTAATAATAATAATGTTTATTTACCAACTAATTTATGTTTATGATAGCAAATACAAATAATTTTTGTAATTTCATAGAATTAAAATAAACGAACAATATATTTGCATATAAATAAATAACGGAAGTATACACTACAAATTTGACAGAAAAATTGCGCGCGGTGCATTCTTACTTATTTTAACATTTAAAACAAAATATGAGAAATACCCGTTCGTGAAACGGGTAAGTTAGTTTCGGGTTCAGTGAGTGCGAGGTTTTTCTTGTTCATATTTAGAAGCTATAGAAGAGTAAATAAACTTCTTGATCAATTTTAACACTAAAGTGTTAGAAGAACTGAATACATTGTTATCCCATATTGGAGATAACGAGTTGATTTAGAATTAGAATATTTCCATATTTATAAACATTCCTTTTTTGTTATATGGTAATTAGTAACAAGAAAGCTCCAATCAATTATCCATTTACGCCGATTCGGAAATAGGCAACCAGTATTACAACATATTAATATACTGGTTGCTGACTTTCTGTACTAAACCAGCTTTTAATCATTAATATGGCAGCAGCAACTACCTTTGATTAAAGGGTAATAACAACAATATTAACAGTCTTCCTACAGTAAATACTTCCATATCTTATGTAGCTGCTGAAAAATCTTCATCAAAACCTATATTTCCAAAAAAAAAGAACAGGCGATTGTACTTCATTCATCAGAAAACTTATTGACTATGTCAGAGCGGTTGGAGATATTATTGGTCGGGAAAATATCGGTTTTGCATCACGAATATGTTATAACAGAATTTGTATTTACCTAAATAAAACTGATCAGATTGACAATTTAATTATAAATAACCACAACATTGATGTAGGAGGCATGAAATATTCCATAAAAAGACTAGTCACACATACAAACTGAGTTACCGTTTCCAATGTATCTCCGTCTATTTCTCATGACCTCATCGAAATGAATTTGAAAAATTTCGGTGTGCAATTGGCGTCTCCAGTTTCTTTTCGTAGGACTGGTATTTCTTGGGATCAATACAGCCATATTTTATCCTTTAGAAGGCAGGTCTACATTATACCTCCCACATAAAACTATGAACTTCAAACTTCTCTAGTCGTTATCTTTGATAACAATGGATATCGTATATTTTTATCCACTGATAGGTTGGGGTGCTTCTTATGCAAGCAAACTGGTCACATTTTTGAATGCAGTGCAATGGCAACTGGTGCAAGCACCATACTATGAAACATACTAAAATACACGACAACACGAGGTGCGACATCATCGAAATGCCACCTGACAGAATGCCCAAGGTCGTGGAAACTGAGATACCATATCGTGTCAACTTGAGTGGCAGATCCGAATGGCCCCAGGGAGAACCTAAACGCATGTTGAACAGTATCACCTGGTACACCGACGGGTCAAAGACCCTAACGGGTAGAGAAGCAGGCGTTTACGGCGTCAGACCCAGGCAAAGCATAAGTGTTTGCCTTGGCAAAATGACAACCGTATTTCAAGCAGAAATAGCTGCACTAATCGAATGCGGCAGAACATGCATAGACAGGAAATATAACGAAAAGACCATCTATGTGAACACGGACAGTCGGGCGGCCCTTTTGGCCTTAGCAAGCCACAGCTATACGTCGAAGATAGTGTGGGACTGTCACAATACCTTGAAAACCTTGGCAAAAGACAATAGAGTAATTCTTACTTGGGTGCCAAGCCATACAGGGGTAGCTGGAAAAGAGGGAGCTGATAAGTGTGCCAAGCAAGGAGCTCATCTCACCCTCATGGGGCCAGAAGCAGCATACGGCGTTTCATACAGCGCCGTACGAAAAACTATTTCCCACTGGGTGTCGCTTGAACATCAAAAGCGCCGGAACAGAATCACGGGACATGCTCAGTCCAAAAGAATGCTAAAAGGACCATCGAGTTCCTACGCAGGAAATGCTCTTAGACTGGGTAGGAAAGAACTGCGAAAAGTGGTAGGATTCATAACTGGCCACTGGATATTCAACGCACACCTAGTGAAAATGGGGATTGAAATAACAAATCCCATTTGCAGGATGTGTGGAGAAGTAGAAGAAACCGCAAAGCACGTGGTCTTCGATTGCCCTGCCCTGTTTAGATATCTTCGTAGGCACAAACCAGGAGGGAATGCAGGAAAACATAGTCCGACGAATCTCAATGTTCGCTAAGAATTTAGGAATTTAGGATGGGACTCTGCTTACGACCTGTGAGTGGGGGTGCACAATAGGCCAATCAATGGCTGAGCGGTCACATAGCAAGTAGTTAAGTGTCCAAATTCAAATTCTGATACTCTTTTCCAGATCCCAGCTCGTATACCTATACGTTCAACCAACATTGAAAAAAACAACTCTGTAGGAACTCTGATGATTGACTCAGTACCCATAAATAAACCAACAACAACAGCAATGGGGCAAAAGAGACCACTTTCGATCTCAACCGATTACTCTATTGATCTCCCCATTCCAAGCGAAGAGACCACCTCACCTAAAATTGAGGACGACAATGTGATTTTTACCACACCAAAAACTCCACGTAAGCCGCCTTAATCTGGAAAATGAAAAATCAGAACCGAAGACGACATAATGATATCTGAAGATTCCACTGACATTGACAATATACTTCATACGTATAAGACTGGATCCACATGCATCCGTGATCACGGACGTACGTGTGCGTTTCACGGATAGCCGAAAATATGATCATCCACATGTGTCAATCCGTTCACGCATTCGTTTATGGTACCAAACGTCAAAACAACCTCAAAATATTCTAATATTTTTGTCATTATTGTATGACTGATACACCGATCTTCTTAAATTATGAGTGTTTGTCGTGTTAGTGTAAATAGTAGAACTTTAATGATTTTCTGTTTAAACAGACAATAAGTGAATGCTCCTCCCTGGGCACAAAGCAATTTAGAGAAAAAAAATAAAAATAGCGTACCTAATGTATCTGCAAAACAATAGGCTTATCACACAAAACCCACAAAAAAGAGCAATGTGGACAAATTTTTATGGAGGAATCTTTTCTAGACTCGACATTTCTTTTAACGTAGGTAAAAAATTCTTTACAAAAGTAGTCGGCGAATCACCAGAAAAACGTAAACAAAATATTAACCTAACCTCAATCACGCATGAAAAGTTAAAGTTAACCAACTTCAATCCGTTGTGACCTTGAACCATGCGTGATTTTGATCCCTAAAATTTCATTAGTTGATATTGATCACGTGGTATACAACGGATACGTATCACGCCTAGGACATACGTTCGTCCCATAATCGACTATATAGCAAACGTCTATTGCACCATTTCCGACCATCTCGTTAAAAAGCTTCGAACATGTGAGCAGTCAATTCTTTGATAAAAGGCACCCTACTCATCCAGTAATATAATACTCTATATATGTCAATATTGATATCGCACCAATTCTTTCCCGTCTGAACAACTTACAAGCCCTATACGTTAATCGCACTATCGAATCGAGCAACGAAATCTCGAAAAACTCCCTCCTCACACCGTGGATCGCTAACAGACGGCCTCTCGGCAGAAAATCCAAGAAAAAACTCCCATTCCTCCAGTACGGCTACTAGCCACGGCTTACAACCACCTCCCCGACGTATACATTGACTATCTAGACGATTCCCCAATCTCAATCCGATAAAATCATACATTTGCAATTTCTCTCACATTTACTCTTCTATATCTTCTCACACATATTCCTAATATCTAGAGTATCCACACAATTATCCATCTTTAATAATCATATTCAATAACTCTCACGTATCTTAAAAATTTCAATTTATTCAACACTTCGGAAAAACCCATTTTCCAATCGCCCCCCCCCCCGTCGGCGTTATAGGTTTTCTG
The DNA here is from genome assembly GCA_963921935.1 of Galeruca laticollis. Classification (NCBI taxonomy): domain Eukaryota; kingdom Metazoa; phylum Arthropoda; class Insecta; order Coleoptera; family Chrysomelidae; genus Galeruca; species Galeruca laticollis. Next base: position 61,641,984 of record OY998181.1, on the reverse strand, counting down.
CGGTTTTCTTGTAGCATGGTGAATTTATTCACTAATCAATTGGACCGACGAATCGACGTAGGGAACAAATGCAGCCGCAGCTGTACCAGCCCATTTGCTTGATGATGATTGTTATTTTTACTCATTAAAAAAAATAAAGAAAAAACTCAAAAAATTCAAAAAAAGCACCCAAAAAAAATAAAACCGAGAATGCTTTTCCTCCGGAACACTTTCTAGCCTTTTATTTTTAGTCACTTTCATAAATTCACTAGACACTTTCAACCAGGCCAAATTTCAGCTAACCACCCAATACACCATACTCACTACAACTCCTAAAATACTCCCAACCCAGCCCCGTAGAGGAAACTAATCCTACATCAGGATTTATGGATTTATAAGCCAGTGGCGCCCATTACATAAAAAAGTTTACGCACACCTACGTCCCAACTCAGTCAGGCCGAGCATTTTGCTCGTGCTCCACTACTGGTTTTCTTCTTTCAATAAGTTGAAGTACATAGCCATCTGTCAAATAGTATGCAACTATCATCTACATAATGACGGCGTGTTAATTTTTTGTCAATTAATGAAATATGTATATTTTTTCCGTAAAACTCAATGGCGTAATTAAATTTTTCAATTTTCAAAAAGCTTAAACAATTTGTCAACAATTATAAAAAAATCAATTATTGCAAAATAATTTTTTTTGGATTTTTGCACGTATTTTCTAATGACTATTATGATTTATTTTATATTAAAGTAGATGAAAAAATGACCATTGAATGAACCCTATAAGATGATTTTCTGGTGTACAAATTTAATTTGAAAAAAAATATTTTTTTTCCGGAAAAGCTGAATATCTCATACAATACTAGATTTTTTATTTGGCAAAAATTGTATTTATTAAGCCACAAAAAGTTACCTTTCTGAAAGTTTTATTTGAATTGAACTACTATTGAGGAAATGAATAATAAAAAAAATAAAAGACACGGTTTTTCGCTATTTTCTTGGAAATGTTGAGGTTATAATGATCTACAACTTTTTTCTGAGCACTTTTCATTCTGACTCCAATTTCTGCCGGAAATCTCAATAATATGATTTTCTATCCCCCCAAAACACCCTTAACCCCTGCGATGTGCGCATGAATTCTTTTACGTTTCTTGTAACCCCCTTCACCAAGTTTCTTTTTTATTATTATGAATATGTTAAATAGACCGGTCTATCTAGACCTAAAAATGAGAACGAAGGTACATAAATTCCCATCAAGCTGAAAATCAGTAAGTTTGTTAAACATATGATTAAAAATAAAATTTGAAAGTTTTATCATAAAAATGACTCAAACAAAAATTGTAGATAATAAAATAATCTACAAAAAACGTATCAATACTTTTTTTCCAACGAGCGACCGTTTTTGAGATATAACGTATTTAAAAAGTTGTTCAAATTGTTATCGTCATAATATGCATGACTGCGCCACGTATATACATCTCTTATTTAGAGTTGTTATATATGTTGAAATATTTTTCTATCGGTGATTGTAATCTATACTTAAAATATAAAATGTACATAAGTTATAACTATAAGAATATCAGGTCAAATGAAGCCCAGTCCCTTACTTAATACGCCAGTGTAACTTGGAGACAACATCTGTCTCTTGTTCTATTATGTGCGTGGGTCTTATACCTGCTATACCTGATGTATTGATTATTGAAACAGCAATAAAGCATTTCAATTTGACAAATACAACTATTGTTGTTGGTGAAGATGTAGACTTAGAGTTGTTGGAATATCTCATGAACAGTGACCCCACCATGCGCAGACGACGATTATACGACTCCGAGATACCTACACTCTTTACTGAAAATATCGTCATTTATTTTCTTTCATCGCATTGAAACGATCGTTTCTTCGAGGTGTTAGTGAACTTATTATTTTCTGTGTTTATTTTAAGGGTAACGCGTTTTAATACTTAGTGTTTGATATAGACAGTATAGTTAATAGTTAAAAGGAGTTTACGATTGTTATAGATTTATAAATTTAGTTATGTACGTATATATTATTATTTATTATTATTATCTTGGTTGCATATTTACGATATGAAATATTATTTTATTTTCCCCCCAACCCAATCTATGATGCGAGAAAAGTATTGGTTTACTCACAAAAAAGTTGGATTTTTGAATTTTGTTTTGAGTTTTTCAGCGATTAATACACGCCTATCCTAACAGTCAATGAGATTTCTTCAATTTCTTAAAATCAACCAATTAAATATCATTTTAAATGATGGAAAAGCTACCTAAATTTCTCAATAAATGATAAATATGCGCCTTGCTGTTAATCAACTATGCCGTGAATGTCACTGTCAGATTATTTTTGAGTTTTCCTAATACAACGTATTTTCAAAATGGCAATATTTAGCAAAGAATCTCTAGAAAATATTGAAAAAACTGTACAGAGTGTTACTCCGAGAAGTACAGTTAATAAATTGTCTGCATTCATGTACTTGTGTATTTATCTCCCTAAAATACATTCGAGATAATTTTCGTAATCGAGAAATACATTACAAATTGTATTCAAATTTTAATGTAACGGCAAAAATTATAGAATCAAGAGAATTAAAAAAATCACTCGAGCAAGCTCTCGTGATTTTTTCACTCTCTTGATTCTCGATTTATTGCCATGACTATAAAACTTTCATACAATCAAACATGTATTTATCGATAAAAAAATGATCTCTCTGGGCCCTATAAAATTATAATTTTTTTACAGACAAATCTTCAATCATGAGCAATTCTAAACGAGTGGTTCACAGCCAGAGTCGTGAAATAATTTATAACGTATATAAATTCATGAAAGAGGAAAAGGAACAAGGTAAACTTAAACTTCCCCTAAATCGGTTACAAGAAAGAGTAGCGTTAGCCACTGGTGTTGGGCTGAGCACCGCAAGAAGAATAATTAAAGAAGCTGAATTAAGAAAAAGTGGTGAAAAGTTTAAGTCACCAAAAAAAATATCATCAAACCATGCACCTCAAGAGGATCAGTAGATGAGTTTGAAGAGGAAATTATTAGGAGAATATTTTATTCATATGCAGCTATTCACAGACGAAGACCAACGATAAAAGTTGTGTTTGAAGAAGTTAAAAAGGAAGAAGGGATTAATTTTACAGGGAAAATCGATTCATTTCGAAAATTGGTGCGAAAAATGGGATTCCGTTGGAAAAAAACCGAAGACAACCGAAAGGTCTTAGTCGAAAAATTTGATATCAAATCCAAACGAGTCGAATATTTAAGAAAATTGAAAAAATACAAAAAAGAAGGGCGGGAGATTTTATACTGCGATGAAACATATATTCATGGTTCACATACTGTACCAATGGCATGGGACGATGGAACAAATAATTGTCTAAAGTCACCTGTGTCCAAAGGACAACGACTAATAATTTTACACGCCGGGGGCGTATCAGGCTTTGTACCCGGAGCTCTAACCATATTTAAATCGGGTCTTAAAACAGGCGACTATCATGATGAAATGAATCATAATAATTTCAACAAGTGGCTTAAAGAAAAATTCATGGTGAACGTCACAAAGAAATCTGTCCTTGTGATAGATAATGCCTCTTACCATAATGTTTTGGTCGAACCAATTCCTAATTTTTCATGGAAGAAAGCATCTATGCAAAACTGGTTAAGAAAAAAAAGCATTTTTTTCGAGGAAAAGGAAACGAAGGCTGAACTGTATGCAAAAATTCAATTAAACAAGCCAATTCACAAACAATATGCCGTCGATAAAATTTTAGCAGAACGGGACATTCCAGTTCTACGTTTACCACCATATCATCCTGAGCTTAATCCTATCGAAAAAATATGGGCACTGGTGAAAAATCACGTCGCTGCATGTAATACGACGTTTAAACTTGATGACGTGTTGAAAATGACCGAAGAAAAATTTAACCAAGTTGGGAAAGAACAATGGGAAAGAATTTGTGCTCACGTTGAAAAAGTCGAAAAAGAATATATGCGGAAAGAATATATAATGGATGAAGTGGAAGATTTCGTAATTTCACTAGAAGACGACAGTGAATCTGATTCCTTCTTATTTTCGGATGAAGACGACCCTGAGAATGAGGAGGAACTGGACGATTTAGGTTGCCAACCATTAATGTAAACTTTCATGTTTGGCTATTTTCACAATATTCTGGAATTATCCTGTGTATGTATTTTCTTTTTGTTTTTTCACATTAAAATTTTGTGCTAATTAAATTTGTCACGAAAACTCTATGGCCTCTTAGTATGTTTTTTATCAAACCCCATATAAACAGATTTTGAAACCTTTGTTTCTTTTCTTTCTCTAAGTAACTATTTATCTTTTATTAAAATTATAACGTGTAATATGACAACATTGTTATGATTTTTTATTCATCAGGTATATAATTCTTTTTTGTAATACATTTCAAAGACAACAAAGCTTGTTTGTTTTTCACGTCCGTAACAATTATACTGTAAATGCAGTTAAATAAATGAGCTGAAACGCGCTACCCGTTTTATACTTTCAATTACTATACTGAAGTACCTAGACCCAAGCCAATATTTTTGGGTTTCACTTACAGAGTGTTAGCCGACTTCTCACTATCGCTTCGCGCAGGAATGGTCAAGGTCACTGTTCACGAGATAATCCAATACCTCTACTTGTATTACTCGCTGCTCGAACTCCAGCCGAAAATACTATTTTCTTCTTTAAACCAGGAAAAGCTCAACATCAATCGGAAATATATTCATCCAAAAGTTTATCTACTTTTGCAAAGTGTCAAAATCTCGTACTATTTTTACACGCAATAACTGGCTGTGATACGACATCTGCATTTTACAGGAGGAATAAAACAACAGTTTTCAAAATGTTTGAAAAACTAGATTTTGTTCAATATGCTGAAGTTTTTAAAAACAGTAATTCAGCTCAAGAAGAAGTTATCACCAACGGCATTCGCTTTCTTCTTTCTATGTACGGAGCTCCTAAAAAATCTACCTGCTTAGATGAGCATCGATATGTATGTTTCGGATAAAACACTAAGAATAAAAAACAAGTTCAATTAGCTTCTCTTCCTCCAACCTCAGTTGCTGCTCATCAACATCTTCTTGGGGTATATTACCAAGTTCAAGTGTGGCTTGGTTATCAGCTAGACCCTACAGACTGGGGTTGGAAGTTGGTCGACAATACATTGGAACCAGTTCAAACTTTACTCCCACCTGCACCGGAAAAACTGCTGGACACAATTTTTTGCAACTGCAAAAAGGGATGCAGTGCTAAATGTGGTTGCAAAAAAGTTGGACTGTTTTGTTCTCTGGCATGTACAAACTGTCAAGGCCGGTCGTGCTCCAATGTTGAATCACTAACAGAGGAGGATTCGTTTGATTCCTACGAGGATACATCGCTATTGACGCTATTTACTTGCACTCAGAATGAAGAAGAACAAGAAGAAGAACGAGAAGAGTTTGACGGTTACAATTCAGACGAATAAAATTCACCACTTTTTTAATTCACATCGCTTTTTATCTTTTCCAATATTTACAAATATCCGTAATTTTGCAATAGAAATTAAACAGGACCTCAACTGACCGGTGGAGTAGGCCTACGGGGGATACCACGTTAAAAAAAACGCGCTAAGTACACTACCTCATAGGTGGCGTGGAAGCGTGTGCATATTATCACGATTGCAACTTGTACAACTTTTTGAATCGTTATATCTCAAAAAGGGTGGCTCGTAGGAAAAAAAGTATTGGAACATTTTTTGTAGCTTATTTTATAGTCTACAATTCTTGTCTGTTATACGTTTATGATAAAACTTACCGTTTCGCTGAAAATCGTGTAAAACTCATTTTTTTGACATTTGACCTTGAATAAAAATTTTTCCATACAGTGGAAAGACGGGGAACTTTCAAATTTTATTTTTAACCCTGCAGTAGTCGCGCGCGGATCCACGCTCCGCACTCTTATACTTTCGGCTATAATTTGCAATTTCGTAAAGGAAGTGGCGTGCCCCACTCAGTAAGTTCCTATTTAGTTTCGAGGCACCCGAGAACCGGCGGGCAGAAAAGTTAGTCGTTATTTGAACGTGCTACAGTGAAATACTTAATTTGTAGAGAGTTAGTCCGCGCGCGACCGTTCACGTATTAGTTTTTTTGAATACCTTTTGGTGTGCATTCTGAGCAGATGTGAGTATATATTTTGTTTTTTCACCAAAATGCTGTTATTTTCACATATTTACTTTAGATATAGTTAGATTATGTATATTGTATACAATTCTATTGTTCCCATCCAGACTTTAACTAGCTTTTTATATGTTCGATAATTTATTCATCCCAAACTATCCCTGTGCAAGTTTTATAAAATATGTTTTCTGTACATTCATATGGAGTTATGTTCTCTTTCAGATGTCCTCTGAGGAAGAGCAGGCTCGGTTATCAAAACTAATGGAAGATTGTCTAAATGAGGATACTGAGGACTTAGCAGTGGAATATGATGGCAGTGATGATGAGGAAGGAGCAGATGACTTGGAGATCAATGACTCAGCTACAGATACGGAGCAAGAAATTTCTGATTCTGAAGACCCCATGGTAGTTGATGGGCCTACGTTTATAGGAAAAGACGGTACTGAGTGGGCCAAACACGTTCCAAACCAGAGAATTCGAACCAGGGCAGAACATTTATTCAAACACCTTCCAGGTGTTAAAGGAACTGTGAGAGAACTAAAATCAGAAATTGAAATTTGGAAACGATAGTAGCTTGGACCAATCAACACATACAGTCAATCAAAGGAAACTACGAACGGGATAGAGAGGCAAAGGAAACGGATATTGTTGAAATTCAAGCTCTTTTTGGTTTGCTCTATTTGGCAGGAGTTTTGAAGTCCAATCGACTAAATACTGAGGATCTGTGGAATAAGAATGGCACTGGAGTAGAAATATTTCGACTTACCATGTCCATCCAGAGATTTCGGTTTCATCTTGTGTAGAAAGTTGACTAATTAGCACCCATAAGAGAAGTGTTTGACAGGTTTGTAAATCAGTGCAAAAGTGTCTACACACCATTTGAATATGTAACTATTGACGAAAAACTGGAAGGATTTCGAGGAAGATGCAGCTTCCGACAATATATTCCTAGTAAGCCCATCAAATATGGGATTAAAATTCTTGCCATGGCAGATGCCAAAACATTCTGTACTTGTAATATGGAAGTATGTCTAGGCAAGCAACCAGATGGACCTTTCAGTCAAAGCAATTCACCAAAGGACGTTGTTCAAAGGCTGTGCCAACCAATAAACGGAACAAGTAGAAATGTGACTCTAGACAACTGGTTCATAAGTATGGATTTGCTAAACAACCTTCACAACGATTTCAAGTTAACGCTTTTGGGAACAATACGAAAAAATAAGAAAAAGTTACCGAAGGAATTTGTGAATCGTAAAGGACGTCCAGTTTTGTCGAGTATGTTCGGATTCCGTTACAACTGCACATTAGTGTCTTATATACCTAAAAAAAATAAAAATGTTCTTCTTGTCTCCAGCATGCACTTAGACTACAAAATAGACAAAAATACAAATAAACCCGAAATTATAGAGGATTATAACGCAACAAAATGCGGAGTTGACTCGGTAGATCAATTATGCGCAACATATAATTGTGCCAGAAATACTCGGAGGTGGCCGATGGTCATAAATTACTCAATGCTAAATGTTGCTGGGATCAATTCCTTTGTTATCTACTGAATGAATAACCATGTGAATATGAAGAGAAGACAATTTCTTCAAAGGTTATCCTTTCAGTTAGTGGAGGGTCATGCCCGTCGACGCGTACATCAGAATATTCCAAGATCAATGAGCCAGCGAATCATGGATATTTATGGCACAGAAGCAGCTGAGGCTCTACCGCAAGCTGCTAATCAACGAGGTAGATGTTCATTATGTGATCGTAAGAAGAACAGACCTACTCGTTACTCCTGAGTAGATTGTCATAGATTCATTTGCTTGGAACATTCTTCATTTATATGCCCAGATTGCAAAGTGAAATATTAACTTTAATTTATAATCAAAGTTTTTACAGTTTATACAAAACAAAATCACCAAATAACTGATTTGGTTGTTGTCTGTAGCATATATTTATAATCAAAGTTTGTGGTTGCGTTTTGTTGTTATTTTTAGTGTCTTGTTTTATATTAACTAAGCGTATTTACAGTTCATATAAAATAAAATCACCAAATAACTGATTTTGTTGTTGTTCGTGGCATATAGGTCCTTTCAAAAACAAAAAATTCGACATGTTCGATATGCGGAATGTGAGTCCGCGCGCGACCGTTCGACGCCAAAATTTAGGCGCGACTACCGCAGGGTTAATCATATTTTTAACAACCTTATTGATTTTCAGCTTGATGGGAATTTATGTAGCTTCGCATGTTTAAATTGACCGGACTAAAAAGACCTGGCCTATTTTGTCATATTCGATACTCAATCAATTCTAGTTAAATGAATAATATTATTTGTACAGACAACTTGCCAGCGTGTTATTTTAGACGTTGTATTTAAGTGTTTCATAAAATTCGCAAGTCAACTGAACCTAAATCAGCGTCTATACGAGACCCATTACGCACAAATTCCACAAGTCATCTTCATAACAAAGCACATTTCAGACCTTCAGCAATGTTCACTGCCCAAAAACTCATGAGTCATCCCGAAAAAATATTACAATGTATTGAGGAATTTTCTACTCCTCAAACACTGTTTTATGAGTAACGCAAAGATCACGCAACTTTTGAGTATCGGCATTATTTTTTTTCTGGTATAAAAACAATCCTTTGTTTGGATGCATTTTTTATGTTCAAACATATACAGCGCAACTATTTTTATATGCAAACATATCTTTTAAAACAAAATTCGAATAAGCAAGTTGCTCTGCTACAAGCAATACAATTTATTTATATTAGCTGAATTGATGTTAAGTAGAAACTCTGAATCTAATCCAAAAGTTAAGCTTAGTATAGAAAGAAGATTACTTTTAGTTTCACAATTGTGACAGAAAGGCAATAAGTAAAAACGGGATTGTCAATTAGAATTTTATTTCATGTCTAGTAATTATTGAACTCATGGTTTGGGTAGAATGTCTAACTGCTCCATTTCCCTCGATCAAGTTAACTTACCTAGTGGATATGTTAAGCATTTCTTTCATTTCTCATTTTAACGATTGTAGCTTTTCAATGCGATTTGTTATGAATAAATTAGTATGGACACTTTTGGAAGGGAATAAATTACTTACCTGGTAGTATGCATAACAAGCCATCAATTAAGACGTTGTTTGAGGAAAACAGATCAAATAAAAAATTTCCCCGCACTACCCTACTTATTGTCATAAGTCAATATACAGGGTGTGGCGCGAAAAGTTTTAATTAAAAGTAAGGGCAGATACCGCGAGAGAAACTTGGTCTGTTATCAATGATTTAATGAACAATACTCATTCCTCAAACTTTATTGAACTCGACTCAGACGAACTTAACAATTATTTCGTAAACGTTAGTAAGTTCTATAATGTCTCCAATTCGTGATGCTTCCTCGTTCCTTCTAAAAGAATCACTGATAGCTTCTTCCTTAGACCAATAGATACATTTGAGCTAGTGCAAACCATACTCAGCATACAAAACAAAACTTCCTGTGGGATTGATGGGTTATCAGCTAAGTTATCTTTACATATTCCTGATGCGGCGATTAACGTTTTATGTGATGTAATCAATGAATCCTTTGAAAAAGGTCTCTTTCCCAACTGTCTAAAAATAGCTATAATTGTTCCCCTTCGCAAGGATGGTGAGAAACATAATACTAGTAACTATCGTCCTACTGCCTTATTACCAATCTTGTCGAAGATAATCGAAAGACTAATGAAAAACTGTCTATTGCCTTTTCTTTCCAAACAAAAAATCTTGAAATCCTAACAATTCGGTTTCCTACCTAATAAATGTACTAATGTCGCAATGTATTCTGTTCTTACTGAAATATATACCTAACTTAATAATAAACTTTTACGGATTCGGTTTTTGGTGACTTCGCGAAGGCCTTCTAATGTGTTGACTATGAAATTATGATAAACAAACTAGAATATTATAGCATCCGTTGAATCTTGCCTAGAATGTAGAAAACAACTGGTACGAGCAAATGGTAAAGTTTCGAAAAATTTGCCAGTTAACAGTGGTGTACCCCGGGGTTCAGTTTTAAGTACAATTATTTTTTTGGTATTCATTAACGATGTCACAGACTTACGAATTAATGATTAATTCACTTTATTTGTAGATGACACTAGTGTAACCTGGAGTAGTACAAATATACGAACTTTACATTCTACCATAGGCAAATATCTCATTACTATTAAGTCCTGGTCTGACTTGAACGGGCTTTGTTTTAACACTGAGAAAATTTTAGTTTTATCTTGCAAACGAGTTTTGCTACCTCTCAAACTTAACAATTACTTAATAATATCTTCAAATTCGATAAAGTTTCTAGGTCTCCAACTTGACGGTTCCCTGAAATGGTCTGTACATGTAGACAGTTTAGCGATAAAATTACCTCTGCTTGTTTTGCCATTAAATCTGTGTCTAAACAGCTTGATTCTTGTAAAGCATTAGCAACTTACTACTCTTTGCTGGAGTCGCACCTTCACTATGGTTTGCCTTTCTGGGGTCTTGTAGTTTGCACCTCTTCGCAGAGTTTTGCGCAGCTGAGATGAATAAAAAATGTGCTCTTTTGAATATCTACAGGTCTTCCTCTAGTGGTGATATAAATATTTTCAAAGATAAGTTATAAATTTTAATCGAATTCCTTTACAGGAAATATTAGGGTATTATTTTGATAGGGGACTTAAACATTGATCTGGATGGCATCAATGTGCATTCTTCGGATCTGAGAAATACCATGAGCATGTACGGGTTAAAACATCTAATACATGTGCCTACAAGGATAACCCCCACATCCAAGTCCTGTTTAGACAATATTATTACAAACATTAACCGGAACGAACTGCTTGCTGATGTGTTGGATCCCGACATAGCAAATCATCAAGCGTTATTCCTATCCCTATTGGGTATACAAAACTCATACGAGCCAGTTCTTAGAAGGAGAATTATTACAGACCCAAAAATTAAAAAAATCTCTGAAATTATAAGGGAAAATCCATGGCCTGAAATTACTGAAATTATGACCTCATACGTGTCTGATGGAGTTATACTTGATCACCTTAATCTGGTTGATACATGTTTTCCACTAAAATCGATTAACAATAAAAGTAATGGTATCAGCTGGTACAACAGACACTCGAGAGAACTAAGAAAGGGTGTATTTGCCGCAAAGAAACGGTTTAAAGAGAGTTACTCCTATGATCATTGGCTCCTGTATAGAGAGTTAAAAATGACTTATAAGAAGACTTTAAGAGATGAAAAACGCAACGCGTTTGCGGAAATAATCCAAAATTCTGACAATAAAAATAAAACAGAGGATTGTAAATTCTGAGAGGAAAACTAAACATACTGTAAACACAAGCAGCAACATTACAGCAGATAATTTTAATGCATTTTTCTGCTATATTGCGGATAGTATTGTAACCGGCATTGTTGATCCTAACATACATCCTATGTCATTTATTAACAAAATGAATAAACCTACTTTTTCTTTCTTTATGTTCTACATTCTGGACACTGATGTTCGTGAAGCTATTTTAGGATTAAAAAATTCCAATTGAATCGATTATTATGGTCTAAATAGTAGGATGCTGAAAGCCGCCATAAACTCAGTAGTTGAGCCGCTCACCATACTTTTTAACAAATGCGTATCTGAAGGAAACTGGCCAGACTCCATCAAAATATCTAAAGTTCTACCAACATTTGAAAAAAGCGATAAGGACTTATTAGATAGCTATAGACCGATTTCTATTGTTACTGTTGTTGGGAAAGTATTGGAAGTAATAATTAAGAATAAATTAGTAAGTTAATGTGAAAATAAACTAATTATATCACCGGCCCAATTTGGTTTTAGAAAAGGTCATTCCACTTCTAAAGCAGTAAGTGCACTGATTGATTACATAGTTAAGGGACTCGACGAGGGGGAAAATACTATCGCTAATATGTGTGACCTTACCAAGGCCTTTGACTGTGTTAACAAGCATGTACTGCTACAAAAACTAGAATTCTATGGAGTACGCAATAAATAACTTGATCTTCTCAATTCATACCTGACAAACAGAAAACAGTATGTAAGCTGCAAGGACTCAGAATCCAGTGTGATGATCACATTGAATGGTGTACCACAGGGTTCTGTTTTGGGCCCAGTGCTCTTTTTGTTATATATTAATGACCTACCTGCAATTTTCGAGCAAACAGTATGTTTCATGTTTGCCGACGATACAATATTAGCAACAAAGCGTGAGGAAGCTTTGAATGCTGAAAATTTAATGAAAGCTGAAACATGGTTTTCAGCAAACAAACTTGAGATGAATCCTACTAAAACTTAGGAGATAATGTTTACATCCGGTAGATTACTGAATAAATCAGAACCGGTTAAGTATTTGGGTATTGTACTTGATACATACCTTAACTGGTCACCTCATGTTGATGCTTTGTGTTCCAAGCTCTCATCTCAAATATTTGCGTTGCGTCAATTAGGACATTGCCTCAATAATGATGTACTAAGAACGGTCTACTTTGTGATAATATACAGCCATTTATCATACGGCATCATTCAATGGGGTGATTCAAGTAGTATGGAGAGAGTGTTTCGATTGCAGAAAACGGCACTCCGCATAATTGATAGAGCCATACCGAACACACATTGCAAATATCTGTTTATAAAATGTAATATTCCTACTGTTCCGTGTATGTATATTCTAGAGACAATAAACCTTGTTCATAGGAACTTACCAATGTATGAAACACATGCCGATGTACATGCTTATGGTACTCGATCTGTTAATAACGTTGTAAAACCTTTCTCTCGTTTACAAACAAGTGCAAACAATCAAATTGATGTAAGCTTATACAATAGATTTGTTAGTTTTAATAAACAAATTGAAATTAGAAATCTCTCTGTTAGATCATTCTATAAAATAAGTAAGTAATTTCTGCTAAATAACTGTTTTTACTCAATGTCTGATTTTTATCATTTCTGTCCTGACTAAACTATGTATACCTCACATGTACTTTTGTATATTATGTGGTGAATAAATGGTATGGTGAAATTGACTGTCTCGACCCTTACTTCGTGGAATATGCTCATATTAGTGTTTTTAAATGAAACTCAAGGTCTCTAGTTAATTCCACAATATAATACAAGTTATTGAAAATTCTAAAAAATTGACAATTGTTTCGATAAATCAATATCATCGATGATATTGATTTATCGAAACAATTGTCAATTTTTTAGAATTTTCAATAACTTGTATTATATTGTGGAATTAACTAGAGACCTTGAGTTTCATTTAAAAACACTAAATGGTATGGTATTTTCAAACTACAAAAAAGAGCTATTCGGTACATTTATGGTTTAAGTAGTAGGACGCTCTGTAAATTCTGTTTTAAATGAACGGTTTTAAAGATTAAAACTAACTTTTCCGCATCTGTGGCCCTGAATAATATTCTTTCATAAAATTGTCACTTGTATACACTTCGGGGGATGTATCGTGCTAACAAACCGAAATTGGTCCAAAAATAAACAAAAATGTAATATATCTGGATTTATAGGACCCGCTGTATTCGTTACGGTCAGCTAAAAAATCAATAGGGTACACCTGTGAGACACCTTGAACAATATTCAATCATAAAATTCGTCACTTGTATCCACTCTGGAGGCTGTATCTTGCTAACAAACTGAAAATTCTCCCAAAATGACAAAAATTTGGTACTCCAAGTACCATAGAACCCGGTGTACTGGCTTTAGTGCGCTGAATATCAACAGGATTCATCTTTGAGACGCTCTGAATAATATCCAATCATAGAATTGGTTACTTGTATATACTCCGGAGGCTGTATCTTACTAACAAACTCAAATTTCTCCAAAAATATCGTACTTAAAGTACGATAGCCCCTGTTGTACTGGCTCTGGTGACCTGAAAATCAATAGGGTTCATCTGTGAAGTGTCCTGAATAATATTCAATCATAAAATTGGTGACTTGATGAAATTCGGAGGCTGTATCGTGCTAACAAACTTAAATGTCTCAGAAAATAACTACAATGTCGTACTTCTAGTACCATAGCACCCGTTGTGCTGGCTCTGGTGAGCTGAATATCAATAGGATTCATCTGTGACATGTCCTTAACAATATGCAATTATAAAATTGGTGACTTGTGTACTCCGGAGGCTGTATCGTGACATGTTACGAAACATGGCCGACGACCACGACGACGACGACGACGACATACACACAGGATTTTTTTTATTTACGGTTTTTTTCGGTTGTTGTTGATGGAAAACGTAAAAATAACTCAAAAAAACCAATACTTTTCTCGCATATTAGATAGGTTGGGCGGAAAAGTAAAAATACAAAATTTTAACTAACTAACTAAAAGGAGGAATGAAATTTGGGTACTCTTTTATTTCTGATTTTCATTAACGACTTACTCTCTAAACTTAAATACTCAACGGGTGGTTAGAATTTTTGTTCTACTACTACTACAAAAAGATTTGAATAATATTGTATTTATGATTCTAGTTTGATGAACAAATTATATTTTGATGTGAAAAAAATAAACGGTTTTGAAGATTAAAGCTAACTTTTCCGCATCTGTGGCCCTGAACAATATTCTATCATAAATTTGTTACTTGTATACACTTCGGGGGATGTATCGTGCTAACAAACCGAAATTTCTCCAAAAATAACCAAAAATTTAGTATATCTAATTTTATGGGACCCGCTGTACTCGCTCTAGTCAACTGAAAATCAATAGGGACATCTGTAAGACACCTTGAACAATACTTATTCATAAAGTTGATCAATCGTATACTCTCTGGAGGCTGTATCGTGCTAACAAACTGAAAATTCTCCAAAAATGACAAAAATTTGGTACTTCAAGTACCACAGCACCCGTTGTACTGGCTTTAGTGAGCTCAATATCAATAGGGTTCATCTTTAAGACGCTCCGAATAATATCCAATCATAAAATTCATCACTTGTATATACTCCGGAGGCTGTATCGTGCTAACAAACTGAAACTTCTCCAAAAATGACAAAAATATCGTACTTAAAGTACTGTAGCACCGGTTGTATTGGCTCTGGTGAGCTGAAAATCAATAGGGTTCATCAGTGAGATGCCCTGAATAATATTCAATCATAAAATTGGTGACTTGTTGAACTCCAGAGGCTGTATCGTGCTAACAAACTGAAATTTCTCGAAAAACGACAAAATGTCGTACTTCAAGTACCATAGCACCCGTTGTACTGGCTCTGGTGAGCTGAAAATCAATAGGGTTCATCTGTGAAATGTCCTTAACAATATCCATCATAAAATTGGTGACTTATGGCTGTATCGTGATAACAAGACTTGCAAGGAAAAGTGGCCGACGACAACGACGACGACGACGACATACACACAGGATTTTTTTTCTAAAAACCGTTTTTTCGTGTTGTTGTTGATGGATAACGTAAAAATAACTCAAAATAAATTTCAAATTTCCAACTTTGTTGTGGGTAAACCAATACTTTTCTCGCATATTAGATAGGTTGGCGGAAAAGTAAAAGTTTTACTCTTACTGTGACTCATTCCAAAGATCTCTCAAACGTTTTGGTTGAAATAATTGATGTGAATATAACAGTAAATACATTTTTTCGTTTAGTTCGTTTAGAAATTATGTAACATTTTTCCTTGATGAATTGCACCTTTCAATTTGACATAATGTAAGCTTTTGTGATTTTTTTATTATGGTATCACTCATTTACCAAAGACATTTATACCTAATCTAATTCAATATATCATCTTGTGCAATGATTACGGGAACAGTAACTTTTATTAGGTAGTCGACGTTTTATGAACTCCACATTTTGGTGATCAGTGAAAAACAATTTGTTGAGTGGTTGCCCGTATCAATTTTTGATTTTATATCAGTAGCGTACGTCTATAGGAGACTTAAAAAAATCGTGTTTAAAAAAATCATGTAGGACCAAATATATTTATTTTGGATTGAATAAATAAACAAAAGTTTTATGAAATTCCAACTACACCAATTTAAAAATAACCAAACACTAAATAAACAAAAATTAGCGGTGGCTTCTACCAAACCTCCAATAATACATTTGTCATATCGTTTCCTCATGTTCTGCACTGCGTTCCTAATCTGTTGGGGTGTGATTTCTGCACAAGCTCGACGTATAAACTATAAACGACAATATTCTGAGAAGGTCGATTTGTGGTGCGGAATATTTAAAGACCAAATAATTGGACCTTTCGTTTTCGACGCACAATGCACAATTTTATTTAGTTTTTAAGAAATAAAATATTTGATGAAATTCATGCACTTACACTTGCGACAAGGCAAAATTTGTATCTTCAATTAGACGGTAGCGCAATCCACATTGCAAGGATTGTTAAGCAATGGCTAAATGCAAATTTTTCGAACCGTTGGATAGGCCGATGTAGTTCCCTAATTCTTGACCGCCCTGATCCCTCGATCTAACAACTCTAGATTTTTTCCTATGGGGTATTGTAACTCAAAAGGTCTACAAATCACGTTAAACAAATCGGGTAGACTTTCGCGCAAGAGTACGTGGAGCTTGTGCAGGAATCACACCCCAACCGATAAGGAATGCAGTGCAGAACATAAGGAAACGATATGACATATGTATTAAACTTAATGGAGGTTTGGTAGAAGCCCCCGCTATTTGAGGTATTTTTTGTTTATTTAGTGTTTGGTTATTTTTAAAATGGTGTAGTTGAAATTTCATAAAACTTTTGTTTATTTATTCAATCCAAAATAAATATATTTGGTCCTACAGGATTTTTTTAAATACGATTATTTGAAGTCCCCTATAGACGTACGCTACTGACATGAAATCAATACTGATACGGGCAACCACTCAACAATTTGTTTTTCACTGGATATCAAAATGTGGAGTTCATAAAACGTCGACAACCATGTATACAGGGCAGTTCAAAAATCAAAAAAAAAATTTTTGACGACTTACTTCTCAAACACCGGTGAATTGACATTGCTCAAAATTTGTATTTGGGGGTTTCAAGGGATACTCTTTACAGTGTGGTAACCGAAAATCCAATAAAAAAATCGCTAATAACTTTTTTTGAAAAATTGACGTTTTTGAAGCCCCCTAAAAATGTACGCTACTGACATTAATAAAATGTTAATAAGTAAAAATAGTCTTCTTGCCGACCTTCTTAAACCATCAAAATTTTAAGTTATTCAAATGTCAATTAAACGCTATAACTGGGTGTTACGATCTTAAGTGGGTCACTATTACAAAATCCATAAAAGCAATGATTTCAACATTATAAAATTTTGAAAATATTCTTTGTTTAATTCAAATACCTAACAGGAAACAACGAAAGTAGTGTAGTGTGATGAAAATAAAAAACTAAGGCACTACAGACACTTTTATTTTAATTTACTATATAATATGTAAAGAAGTCTTAACTATTTTTGTTATCATTTATCTTATTTTTCTTCCTCTTGATCTATACTATAAGAAAAAAGGAAATTAAATGCAAGTAATTATTCATCAGTGAAAACTTACTCATACAGCTCATATAACTCCGAATTACCAATCATTTCTAGGACATCTCTAATAAAAAATTGGTTTAATAAAAATCCACATGTAGAGAACGTTATTTTCAAGATAGTTGGAGACTTAATGTTCTTTGTGCAATAAAAGGCGATACAATTGTAGCATTAAAATGTTATAGTGAAATATATTATCACAATTTAGAAGACGCCATACGACCGGCGTTACATACTGTAACGGAATAGCTACATAGTAACATGCCTCGGACATATGACAGCGACATAACCTAGAATAGAGAAGCTGACAAATGCTGACAGAAAGAGGAGGACTGACAAGAAATGGAGGGAGGATAGCTGGGGAATTTTGGGAAGTCAGAAAAAGGTGACGTTTGAAAAGATTTCAAAGAAAAGAGTTTGTCCATGAAATTAACTTTCTCGACCCTTACTTCGTGGAATATGCTCATATTAGTGTGTTTAAATGAAACTCACGGTTTCTAGTTAATTCCACAATATAATAAAAGTTATTGAAAATTCTAAAAAATTGACAATTGTTTCGATAAATCAATCAAAGAATACACCAACAACAAGAAGCGAAAGCCGGCATAAATCGTTTGATGTTTTGGTGGCAAAATTTCGTGACCTTCAAACTGACGTTGACAGATAACTGAGCATCGCTACTTGACTTTACACTAAGAAAAGTGTTCAAAAAGTGTAAATTTAATCTTACCTACACGCAAAAAAGTGAAACCAAAGAATTTCAAATAATAATTGCTTATTTTTATAGCTTGTTTCGACAAATTTTTTATTGTCAAAGAAAGATTTAAGCATTCAACCGTGTAATATTTTGAATGTTGGTTGATAATTGGTGAAAACTCATTAAAGATGAAGAAATACCAAGTAATATTTTCACAATAGGTCTGTTAAACTTAATTTATGAATTGTTGAAGTTATTCTAACAGCTAAACAAACAATGTAAAAAATATACTTGAGCATTTCTTCATACATAAAGTTTTAGCTTCTGTTTTAGGAGTTCCATCCATTATTAAAAATAACGAGCTATTGTTTAACCAAATGATTTTCATTTTCTATATTGATATCGAAATTATATGTGTAAGTATGTATTTAAGTAGCGCTGTATGTAGGATAGGGTGAGTATAAAAACAAATACAATAATATAGATTATATATTTAGAATACCAGTTTACAATAGAAATAATTTCAGTAAATGATGATATAAAATCACAATAAGTATGGTACTTGAATACAAAATTGTTATAATTGATATATTTAAAAGTTACACTTCACTAGACTCTGAATTTAATATTTTACAAGAGAAAATCTACTGATGTATGTGACAAAGAAGTTATGAAAAAGTAGCGACAGTAAACTTTTCTGCATAGTTATCGAAGTTTTGTTGCATTTTTCAATTATTATCATATTTTGTGCTTTTTTCTGGTTGAACAGTTTATGCTGTTTTTCTGGTAATCCCTCCAATTCATATTACGATATAACTTAGACACACATAATATAGTACTTCTTGTGGCACTAGCTTATTTTTTGTGGTCGCTTGTAGAGGAGAATTTGTTTGCTTATGTCGTGGATGATCCTACAAAACTGGAGAAGGGATGAGTTTTGTTACTATCTCCAAGGACGATGTTAGGTATGTGTATTTTATAATGTTATTTAGTCAAACCAAAGCATTATATTGTGCTTGCCAAACTCATACTGTTACTTTTTAGAGCCTAAATATATAAAAAATTTCTGCTTTTTAGTAACATTTTATGTTAAGTATATCTACAATAAGCGAAAAGAAATATATACAGTCATTTTTCTTGTCAAACGAAAGTAAAACATATATATGTATAGTTGTTAGGGTTCTGCATCATGTACATGTACATTTCCAAAATATATTATACTTAATATACTTTTATAGATCCACAGGAAACTTCTGTTGTAGTCACCCATTAGAAACAGCTTACTCTTGAACATTCTCCAACAACTTCCACTCAAACTCCAAACTCCTGCTTCCTCAAGTTCTGGACACCACGGAAAAGCAAGGTGAAATTAGTGGTTATGGCTGGCTCTAGGGAAACGAAATTTTGCAAAGGAAACCAGAGAAAAGAAAGAAATATGTAACCTGGAGGACTACTAAGAAATGTGTGAGAAATCTCTTGAATAACTTCTGGCATCAATTGTAAAAGCGCAAGTACTACTGAAAGGCAGAGAACCTCTAGGTAGAAGGTATTTTGTAGAACACAAACGATTTGCCTTGATGCTCTATTTTTTGGGATCACAGGCATACAACTTTATGAATAAATTATTAGTCTTCCAACAAAACGAACCCTACAAAGAATCACCAAAAAACTTGCTTGCAAGCCTGGTTTAGGTTACGATTCGATATTTAAAGCTGTAGAAATGAAGCTTCAGACAATGTCCAATGGTAACAAACGGTATACCATATGTATTGATGGGATGTCACTGAAAAATCATGTCTTCTATAGTACTGCATGAGTTGATGATACTGGACTGATTGATATTGGGACTGGATCAAGAGACCTTTGTCCTGCAAACAATGAACTCGTAATTATACCTGTAAGCGAAGTGGAGGCAATGGCATTTTTTTTGTGGGTACCAAATTAGCAGTGGAAGAGTTTCATTGAAACATGCACACTAAAGTAGGAGAGCCGAAGTTTGCATGTTGATGGTCTCTCAAGTGATATGGCTTGTTATTTCATTAAACTAGCCAATTCCTTTTTAGTAACTCCTGATAATCCAGTATTCACAGTAGATGTCAAGGAGATTATTTACTTTTTTTATTGTAGTCACTTAATTAAAGCTACAAGAAATAATTTGAAAAGAGATACATTTTGTTTTGATGGCAAACAAACATCGTGGTCATTTTAGTAGTAGTTTTACGGTCAAGACAAACGGACGTTTTATATTAGATGTACATAAAAATTAACAAACAGGCAAACTTATCCATCGAATTTCGACAAAAAGAAAGTACATCTACCAACTCAAACTCCAAATAATAATGTAGCAAGTGGTATGAATATGTATATGAGCTTGGGGGCAGTTCCTAGTATTGAAACCATTAAAGTAATTGAGAAATTTTACAGACTTATTTCATTCTACAAAACCAAAAAACGTTAACAAATACAAAAATGTGTTTGTATAAGCAGACTATCAAATACAATTTTTGGGTGAAATGTTGCTTTTTTAAAACATTTAAGAGTCAATAAAAAGGGAGGAAGTGTTACTTCCAGATCAAGGATGAAGAAATGCAGAACAATCACAATAAATATTTACACTGCACAGAACTAATGCAGATTCTCTTGAAAGTTTCTTCGGTAGTGTGAGGAAGCGAGGGGGCAGTTGTATTAAACCCACTTCTATCCAATTTGAACATGCCTTTATAAAAGTGTTTTGCCAAAAATTTACCAATTCAAATGAAATGTACTGATGACCTTCACAATTTATTAATTAAGTTGAATTCAGAAACTGTTTGCATTGTTCCTGAAACTCACCAAACGGCAGTTCAGAATGTAGCAATATCATTACCTGATTAAGACTACAGGAACAAAGAACTGACAATTTTACATGCGTTCAATTTTGTTTGTGGCTATTTGATGAAGAAAGCATTATAATGTCACAGGTGCTAAACGTGCATAGAATTCTCAAAAGAATGTGGAGATCTGGATACAAAGCAGCTATTGACATATTTTGAAAAGTATGATAGGGACAAAAGTATTTATGGAGGCTTTAGGGTTCCAAGTGAACACTTTATAAATTGGAAGAAGCATTTATTTACTTTAATGTTTAGTGAAGTGTTTGTTTGCCAAAGTATTTCACATGTGGTTCAGATATTTTAGAACTATTTATTAGATTGAACATATATAACTGCATGAAATGTGAGAATAGGGTATTTGAGTTGAAGCTGAGGGATATTGTAAATGTACGGGTTCCTCCATCTCAATAAGAATTTTAGAAGATCGATTATCTGAAACAAAAAAGGAAAATAGAGGAAGACTATATGCACAGGCTTTATTGTAGACAACGTGTTGTTTTATTCATCCATCACATTTTCCAGTGTCTATTTTCTGAAGACCAGTAGGAACATTTTCTTACATTGATAGCAAGTGAACTTGGAATGAATAATCAAACATTTTTCACTTTTAACAAAACCATAAAAAACAGTTAGGCTAAATGCAATCTACTTACAAGTAAGCCATCTATTTTGATGCATATCATCTACAAGAGTTGAATCTAAATGATGATTACATTTACCAAGAGATGGAGAATCATCACCAATATGTCTTGTGACGGCTTGAAACGAATATCCCACTTGCTCAAATGGAATATGGTATCTGTAATTATAAAAATAATTATAATAAACAGCAATTCCAAATAATCGATTTAAAAAATGTCAAGCATTCTTAGCTTTGTCACTATACACTCCAAAGAATACATAACATTTACATTGCAATTCTATTCAGCTGTTTAAATACAAAGCATATGGCGATTCACAGATAGGCTAAATGCAATCTAATTATAAGAAAGCCATCTATTTTGATGCATATTATTCAACAGAAGTGAATCTAAATGATGATTATATTTATCAAGTGATGGAGAAGCATCACCAATATGTCTTGTGGCGGCTTGAAACGAATATCCCACTTGCTCAAATGGAATATGGTATCTGTAATTATAAAAATAATTGTAATAAACAGCAATTCCAAATAATCGATTCAAAAAATGTCAAGCATTCTTAGCTTTGTCACTCTACACTCTAAAGAATACATAACATTTACATTGCAATTCTATTCAGCTGTTTAAATACAAAGCATATGGCGATTCACAGATAGGCTAAATGCAATCTAATTATAAGAAAGCCATCTATTTTGATGCATATTATTCTACAGAAGTGAATCTAAATGATGATTATATTTATCAAGTGATGGAGAAGCATCACCAATATGTCTTGTGGCGGCTTGAGACGACTGTCCCACTTGCTCAAACGGCATGGTATCTGAAATTATTAAAATAATTGTAATAAACGAATTAACAAAATGCCAATAAGGTATTAATGAATCCTGTCGGAAAGTTATAATTAATTCTGCACTAAGGTGGCAAAAATAAATATCCATAACAACTGATTGTAATGTTTACTTGAATTTAATATTTACCAAACTGAATAGCTATTTTTGTTGGTGGATCGCTCAATATAACATGGCCCTTGCGTTTTAACCATGGGAATATTGTAGACACAGCTTGAAGACATGGGTACTTTTTACGTCCCCTTTTGGAAGTAAATTTATCCTCAAAGTGGAGTTGACATAACTTATAACTGTTATATAAAGAATCTAGGGTTTTTTCAAACAAATCTCCACGGTTACATGCATCCAACCATAACTGTGCTCTAAAATGTAAATAAAGCTAAGTAAGTATATTTATATTTTTATTTATCATATGTGTATAAAAGAAAGAAACTACTATCAATTTATATTGAATATTGTGTATTATTATTATTCAAGCTGAACTCATCAGCAGTGATGCTTATTGTAGTGTATTCATTGATCGTATTATTGTTATTATTTATGTTATCAAAGACACAGAGACAGAGGAATGTTGACACTCAAAACATAGATTCACGCAACTAACAATGTATAGGTGCAATGGAAGAATAACATATTTAAAAAAAAGAAATATATATCTATAATTTATTGCATATAGGAACAATTCCTCTTACCTTACAGGATCTTCAGGAAATCTAAAAATAGTTGTTCTATCTCCATCTCTTGAATGACATCCACGAACTGCACAAGTTCTTGGCGCCATAACTAATATAATAATTTTTTAAGCAATTGAAAACACAAACAAAATATATATTATATTGTGAATAAGGAAAAACCGTACAGCAAAGAATATTCTTTGGTAAACATGTAAACAATAAAATCACATGACATTGACAGATAACTGACTCTGATTCAGACATGCGCACTTAGAAAATGAATTCTAAAATAGCACAAGCTTCGTTTCTTATTGGGCTGGTGTATTCTTTGAAATCAATATCATCGTCAGAATGACAGAAGTTACATTTCATTTTATGCCTACCTGATGTTTAGTAGTTATTTTTGGCTAGACCAAGAAGTAACCTAACTTGTGATTGGCTTAATATATGTTTATAGAAAAAAGAAGAAGATATGATATTGCAAATATTGAAGTTTGTCCATGTAAATATTCTTTTTAGTTGCTGTTTAGTTCGTTGAATTGTTTGTAAATAAATAGTTTTAACCCTCACTCGTATTACAATTGGTGTCAGGTGTGGGGTTAAATTTTCAAGATGACCGGGAAGAAAATAAACCAGTTGTTAGTTACAGAATTGAGAAGAGAGCTGGAAGAACTTGATTTGGACAAGACAGGTCCCAAAGCGGTATTACTGGCACGATTGAAAGGGCATTATGAAAGCCAGGGTATTGATCCTGCGACTGTGGAGTTTGAAGATCCCTCCATGAAGACCATGACCCTGATCCGAGATGAAATCTCCCAAAAGATGTCCAGCCTCTCCAATGAACTCTTCCAGACGGTGTCCAGTTTGTCCATGGAGATATCCAGCCTGTCCGCCAAGATGTTCAGCCAGCGTGACGAGATATCTCGGAAGGTGTCTCAACAAAAAGGGAGAATAGCCGGCATTGAAGAAGAGATGCAAAAGCTGCAAAATATTGTCTCCCATCCACCTAGACCCGTATGCAGAGAGGGAGAGCCCAATCCACAGGTAGAGAGGTTAGAGAGTAGCTTGTCGACCCTCGAAATCAAGTTCCAGGCGATGGAAGAACGATTCTCCGACCAGTCGTCAAGGGGTGAACTGCGTCAGGAGTCCAACACAGCAGGAGAGACCAAGGCAAGATTGAAGCCACCAACCTTCGACGGCACGACTTCCTGGCCCAACTACCACAAGCAATTCAACGCAGCGGCCAGCGCCAATGGATGGTGCTCCAGATAAAAGGCGGTAGCTCTGACAAATGCCCTACGAGGTGATGCTCTTGATGTCCTGCAAACCCTCCATGCTGAGGAGTCTAAAGACTTCGACCAACTGGTGAAGCGCCTGGAGATGAGGTATGGCAAAGCGCACCTAGAGCAAGTCTACCAGTACCGGCTCAGAAACAGAAGGCAGAAAGCTGGTGAATCTATCCAGGAGTTTGAAGCGGTGGTTGCAAGGATGGTCCGCTTTGCATATTCTTTGGCCAATGGAAGCATTTTGGAATGCTTAGCGGTTCAGGCATTCATAGACGGCTTAAGAGATCAGGAGTTGCAAAGAGCGCTGCGCATGTCCCGTCCCAAAGCTCTAGTGGATGCCCTGTCAACGGCATTGGAGTTTGAAGCAGCCACTGAAGCGTCTCGTTCCCATGCTAGAGTTAGATCCGTGACCAGCCCGTCCAGAGAAGAGATGCACCAAGGGGAGCCGAAACAAGAGATCCTACAAGAACTGGTGAGCCTGATGAAGACGATGGCGTCGAGGAAGAGGGGACCCCTACGATGTTGGAACTGCGGTGAACTTGGTCACATCAGAAGCGCATGCCAACGTCGCGGGAAGACAAACCAAGATGACACCGAGCAGCAGGAAAACTAGAACGGGTCGACTCCAAGAGGGCGAAATCGACCGCAAGCAGCCTGCAAGACCCTCTACTCGTCCTGACTTCAGTAAGACATCGACTCAACAGCATCTACGTAGATGGTACAGTAGACGGCAAGAAATATTCAATGTTGGTGGATACAGGAGCATCAAAGACCATCATAGACCATCATTTGCTGAAGAGCCGTCAAGAAAATAAAATTGTCGACCTCCAGATGGCGACTACGAACAGCTACAGGGGAAGCCGCCCAGGTCCACGGCGAGGTAGACGTAAGATTCATGGTTGGCTATACCCAGGTTTCGCATTCAGCTTTAGTAGCCGAAATTGAAGAGGACGTCATTTTGGGGATGGACATCATGGATTACTTTGGCTTCCAACTAGACCTCAAACATCGAGTCATCCACGTCGGTACCGAGGAATTAATTCTACATCAGCGAGAAACAGCCATCGCGGAGGTGATGCTATCTGAGGATGTCGAACTACCAGCAAGGTGTGAGTCCATAGTCGTAGCTTGTCTGAATAGGGCCATGGAAGACGCAACTGCAGCCATAGTAGAGCCCAGAAATCACGACCAGTCACTGATCCAATCCGCTTCAAGGGTGCACGTTGGTCTGATCAATCTAAACGACCATCCAGTTACCCTCAAGAAAGGCACTCAAGTAGGAACCCTCGAGCCAATAACCGAAGTTATCCACCGGAGGACCCCTAAGGAAAAACAGCACTCGGACAAGCTCAGTCAGATCCTAGCCACCGTCCATCCATCCCTGTCCCGGCAACAAAAGAAGAAGGTGAGAGATCTAGTTAACCGTTACCATTCCATTCTCGGTTCATCCGATGGCAAACTAGGGAGAACCAGTGTGGTAAAACATAAGATCGACACTAGTGATGCTCGTCCTATCCATCAAGCTGCTCGGCGACTTCCCCAGGCGAAGAAGGCAGAAGCAGAAAGTACTCTTCAAGGGATGATAAAAGACGGAGTAGTAGAACCTTCAAACAGCCCTTGGATTTCTCCAGTAGTTCTTGTGAAAAAGAAAGATGGTTCTACAAGGTTCTGCGTTGACTATCGCAAACTCAACGAAGTCACCAAGAAGGACAGTTACCCGCTGCCTAGAATCGACGACGCACTTGACGCACTAGCAGGTTCCAAGTTGTTTTCCACTTTGGATTTGAAATGTGGTTACTGGCAGGTGGAAATGGATCCTGCCGACAAAGAGAAGATGGCTTTCACAAGTGGAACAGGCCTGTGGCAGTTTACGGTACTTCCGTTCGGTCTTTGCAATGCCCCAGCCACCTTCGAAAGACTGATGGAGAATATCCTCAGGGGTTTGTCTTGGGAGACCTGCCTAGTGTATTTGGATGACGACATCATTCTGGGGCGAACATTTGACACGCATTTGACGAATCTTGAAGGGGTTTTCAAAAGACTTCAAGCAGCCAATATGACATTAAACGTGAAGAAGTGCCACCTTTTCCAGACTAAAGTAGTCAACTATCTAGGGCATGTAATTAGCGGAGAAGGTATAGCTGTAGATCCAGACAAGATCCACGTAGTCCAGCAATGGCCAACCCCTTCCGACAAACATCAACTTCGAAGCTTCCTGGGACTTTGCTCCTATTATCGACGCTACGTGAAGATGTTTGGGGACATCGCCAAACCGTTAACCCGAATGACTGAGGAAGGTAGAAGATTCAGCTGGGATGAAGAGTGCCAAGTTGCCTTTGAAAGTTTGAAGAAGCAGCTGACATCAACTCCGATTCTGGGCTATCCACTTCCTGAGGGAAAGTTTATTCTCGATACAGACGCCAGCAACGTGGGAATTGGTGCCGTTCTTTCCCAGCTCCAGGATGGCCGAGAAAGGGTCGTTGGGTACTTCAGCAAGACCTTATCTAAACCTGAGCGTAACTATTGCGTTACCAGGCGAGAGCTCCTGGCAGTGGTGAAATCTGTTGAGCATTTCTACAAGTACTTGTATGGAAGGAAGTTCTTGATCCGAACCGACCATGCCAGCTTGAAGTGGCTACTTAATTTCAAGAATCCTGAGGGCCAAGTCGCAAGATGGTTGGAAAAGCTTCAAGAATATGACTTCCAGATCGAACACCGACCCGGCACAAGGCACCGTAATGCCGACGCACTCTCCAAAAGACCATGCCAACCGACTTGCTCCCATTGCAGCCGCAAGGAAGAGAAGGATGCCAGCTTGCACCAGATCGAAGTCGTCAGTAAAGAATGGCCTCAAGACAGAATTCAACAGCATCAAATGCACGACGCGGACCATGGAAAATAATTGATTGGCAGTCGGTAAATCGTCGACCGACTTGGCAAGAAGTATCGTCATCTTCGCCGATTTTGAAGTCATACTGGGCACAGTGGAATTCCCTGATTATTGAGGACGGCTTGCTGAGAAGAATCATCGGGAATGACGAGGGCACCGAATCCAATAAACAAGTATTGGTTCCTAGGACTTGTGTCTCTGAAGTATTAGGACATCTTCATGATGGACCGTCCGGAGGACACCTGGGTGTGAAGAAGACCTTGCAGAAGGTACGGGAACGATTCTACTGGGTAAACTGTTCCGAGGATGTAAGAGATTGGTGCCGAAAATGTACCACATGTGCTGCAAGCAGCGGACCACACCGTAAGCAGAGGACTGGTATGCAGCAGTACATCGTGGGGAGCCCATTCGAGAGAGTCGCCATAGATGTGATGGAACCGCTACCAGAAAGCAAAGCGGGTATGAAGTACATCGTCATCATCATGGACTACTTCACCAAGTGGGTAGAAGCATATGCAGTTGCCAATCAAGAAGCCGCTACCATAGCCGACGTCCTGGTGAAGGAATTCATCAGTCGGTTCGGAGTGCCCTGGGAACTACATTCGGATCAGGAAAGAAACTTTGAAAGCAAGCTATTCCAAGAGGATTGCCAGTAGTTGGGGATCCGAAAGACTAGAACAACGGCGCTACGTCCACTGTCCGATGGAATGGTGGAACGCATGAACCGGACTCTAGTCAAGCATTTGTCGAAGGTCGTCTCTGATCATCAGCAGGACTGGGACGAACATATTCCATTCTTCTTGATGGCATACCGATCAGCTGTCAATGAGTCTTCAGGGCAGATACCGACGAAAGTCCTTTTCGGTCAAGAAATAATACTTCCATGTGACCTGGTGTTTGGTTGCAAGCCTGGTGAAGATATCGCCGGAGATGATTATGTATCCAATCTCCGGAGGAAGATGGAAGACACCCATAAACTGGTTCGTACTAACCTGCAATTAGCTAGCAAAGAAGGTGATCTCGTCTGGCTTCACAATCCACGAAGAAGACGAGGGTTATGTCCAAAATTACAAAAGAACTGGGAGGGTCCATATGTCATCAAACAGAAGATCAACGATATTATTTATCGAATCTTTACAACTCCTAGAGGAAAGCCAATTGTAGTCCATTCTGATCGGCTAGCATCATATGCCGGGGATCACGATGAAGGTGTGCAAGTACAACAACTACTGGGCGGAGAGAATTCCAAGTTCGAAGACTTCATGAAGGTCTACGGAACGGAACCGACTGCCGTTACAGCCACAAATCCGAAGATGGTAAAGGCATTCCAGGAGTAATGCATCTAAGGAAGGGGGCAGTGTAACGGAATAGCTACATAGTAACAGGCCTCGGACATATGACAGCGACATAACCTAGATTAGAGAAGCTGACAAATGCTGACAGAAAGAGGAGGACTGACAAGAAATGGAGAGAGGATAGCTGGGGAATTTTGGGAAGTCAGAAAAATGTGACGTTTGAAAAGATTTCAAAGAAAAGAGTTTGTCCATGTAAATGTCTTTTTTAGGTGCTGTTTAGTTCGTTGAATTGTTTGTAAATAAATTGTTTTAACCCTCACTCGTATTACAATACTTTGAGAAATGGAGAGGCGGCTTCAGCTTGGCAGCAGCAAGTTGGACCACCTCCTCATAACTTTGAACGTGTTGCTCAGCATCTTTACGAAATGTTTGATGATAGATGGATTGCCAATCAGGGTCTCTCTCGTTGGCCAGTTCGCTATCCTCACTTGGTTCCTTTAGATTTTGGTATTTACGGCTACATTAAAAATCAAGTATTTTCCAAACCTGTTAGGACAAATGAAGATATGTTGCAGAGAGTCTTGCTGGCTTTTAATTGTCAAACACCCCACCATATTTCTAGAATTACAAGACATAATTTAATGAAAACGATTTATATACGTTTAGAAGTAGATCGTGCTAATTTTGAACACTTATTATAAAAATTTATCGCTTATAAGTTATCTAATTGAATTAACCCATTTTAGCCCAGCATTGCCATATGGCAACGCGAAACATGTGTCTTCAAAAATATTCCTAAGGTATAAATTTTTTTTTTATAACAGAGATGGCACTAGAAGTCGTTTCAGTAAGCTTTTAGGAACACGTGTTTTCTAATCTATTTGTTTATTGTGTGTTCGCACTTTGTTAGGAGACGTTTCTAAACAGCGAATTTCTGTGTTTATATTCAAAATGGACATTCGATTTGAGTGAGTAATATTTTTTGGTTATATTATTATTTTTTTGCGTAATTTCGTAAGTATAAAATAAACACATGAAACTTTAGTAATGATGTTGTAAAATAAATAAAATTATTTTTTGAGGTACATTTATAGTGACCGTTATCTCAGTGTTGCCATATGGCAACGCTAGGTCAATACGGAACTATTTAATTATATCTATCTTTATTTTTTTCAGGCGGGGTTTTACTTTAGAGGAAGCTCTCCAAATGGTATATGAAGATGATTTAGCAGTGGATCAGATATTCATTGATCCTCCTGTGCCTAATATTCTTACAGATGAAGAATCGGGGGACGAAGAAAATGATTTCGATATAAATCGATTACCAGGACGCCAACTGTCTGCAAGGGCTGAAATTGTATTACACAATAACCAAAGAGTAGGTCGTGATATTGACATGGATCATGGGGCCAACAAAGAAGATGAATCATGTACTACTCCACGCATTGTGGTAGGCAAAAACTTTTCTTGGATATCTGGAGATTTAGAGGTTCCACCAAAACATAATAAAATTATGATTCCTGATATTAAAAATGGACTGTACAAAAATATGAATCCAACTGAACTATTGGAACTTTTTTCTGATGCGAATGTGATAAATTTGCTGGTAGAGGAATCAATGATGTATGCTTCTTCTAAAAATGCACCTGATTTTGTTGTAACCAAGGATGAAATAAAATGTTTCTTCGGTATCTTACTGGTGTCTGGCTACAATCCACACTCAGGCAAGCGATTTTATTGGGATTCACGCCCCGACATGAATAATCAGGCTATTAGTCAATCGATGAGAAGAAATCGATTTTTTCAAATAATGAAATACATCCATTGTGCATATAATAATAACATAGATATAACGGATAAAGTTTATAAACTAAGACCTCTAATGAATCTACTAAAAGGAAATTAATATCTATCTAGATATGGAACTGCCCCTCAAGGGAAAGGAAGGCCAGCTACATTAAGACATAGCATTTCCTTGAACAGAATTAGTGATGATTTAAGATATGATGGAAGAGATCATCTTTTGATACCCACCCCAGAGAAAAAAAAAGAAGAGATGTGCAGGTGAAGGATGCTCGTCAATCATTCGTACAATGTGTATGAAATGTAATGTCGGGTTATGTTTGGAATGTAATTTTATATTTCAACAAAAATGATTGACAAACCTGAATAAATGTTTTTACAATGCATGTGTAGTAATTTTCTAAAATAGTCTGTGTGATCTCATAAAGACCTAGCGTTGCCATATGGCAACGTCCAGTTTTAGAAAAACTGCAAAACTTTTTTTGAGAATAATGAATAATTTGGTTTAATTTAACTCAATGGAGATCCTCTTTACCAAAAAATTGATAATTTTCGAAAAAAAATTAATTCGGGCTTTAACGGGTCAATACAAAATAATCAGTCAACGTTTTCAATGATATCCAAAATTAATAAATCTTTCATGCTCTTAGTTACTTTTCAGTATTAATAAAATATCACCTTAAATAACCGAAATCATGACCTACCCTTTGCTAATGTTGAAATAATTAAGTGTTGTTATATTTTAACTAAGATAATGAAATATCTCAAAAGTTGTTGGATTTAAGTATAGGAAATAATGACACCAAACCAATTGGTGGTAATTAAATACAGGGTGTTTCATTTAAAGAAAGCAACTCATAAATTATTCAAATAGTGCATGTTGGTTTAAAACACCCTGTATGAAATATCAATGTGTCGGATATACGGAGACTACGGGCAAGCGCTTGTTGGTAACAACTCCACGTCACTAGCTCCGTTATTAATGGAGATATCGTTATCCAATGTGGATTAGGATTTTTTCAAAACTCCAGATATCTCGAAAGTACTCCATTTTTGGTATAGAATAATATGCACAGATTTTATCTAAAATTTCATGTAGAATTTGAAAATAAAATAAAAAATATTAAGTTCTAGTTAAAATAACAAAGTTGACGTCTATTTCCGATATAACCGGAGCTGCCAAATCCAAGAAAACATATTTAAACTCAGCGTCATCCATAACCTACAGATTCGTAATTTCAGATTTTTAACATAACTGTATCCGCTATTACTTTTTATCAAAAGCTTCCGCGCTACACCCTGTATACTTGATACAATATAAAGATTGATGCACGTTATAATTTTTTTTATCTTTAAATCTAATTCAAGAAAGTAGATTTACTGTATTTAAAGGTATAAGATTATAATTAATTGTTATACTTAATACTGTTTTATAATTTATACCTTTGAATATAATTAATGTCCTTTCTTGAATTAGATTTAAAGATGAAAAACGTATGACGTGCATGTATCTTTATAATGTATGAAGTTTTGGTTTCTAAATCACAGTAACATGCACTAACAGCAATACATAATCAAACATTGAGTTATCCTCTGTGTTTGTAATGTTTGTAATAATCATCGTTTCCAGAAACGAAAGACAAAGTGCGTTGGAATGTGAAACCAACCAGAGCTTCAGTTGAGATGAATGTTAGTTATATCTTGTTATTCCCGTATCAAAAATTGGCACTACTATTTTTATTCAATCTAGAGCGTTTATAACCGTATTGATAAAAGCTCTTGCAGTTCTTAAATTTGGCATTAAGCCTAAAGTTTACATGCTTGAATGTTCCTAGCGAATGAATAAAAGGGTTTTCGTTTTGTTCTGTCGAAGTTTAGAATTATTTGTGGATTACTTTACATCATGTGCTCGAATGTGGATGAAATAACATAAAATTTTAGTTATACAGGGTACAGGGCGCTAGAGGGATGAAAAAAGATGTTTGAAACAACTATAAAAATTGAGCCCCTCTGGGTTAAATTTTTATCCAAACAAATCTGAAGATGAATCGAGATATTGAGGGTGTACATGATACATATGCTCATTACCTATGCTCGAATCTAATTATTTTGATATAATATTGTACAAAATATCTTACTTCAGAGAAATTCGATTTTTTCTGTAACCCCTATCAGACCGATTAAAGCTGCTAAATATTCTTTATTATACTAGACATCTTCAAATATGAATTTGTCTGGGAAAGACAAACCAGACAAACTCATTTAGTGCCCTGGTATTTTCTCATATCCATTTTTACACAATATCTATTTTAGCGCGTTGGTTTGTTGCCAAAAACGGGTCAGCTCACAGAATAAATTATTGGTTACAAATCTTTTATATAGAGAACTTACAATAGTTACTGTAGTTTGTCGCCCTCAAAGAAAATAGGAGATACTAGGGATGGAAAGCAGCAGCGTTCTTTTAAAATTTCTTATGGGACTAGGAAATCGATTGAAGATAATAAACTTGAAATTCAATACTCTTTTTAGCGTTTAAGAGGGTAGATTGACGAATCCGTTGGATATTTTTCATAAATATTGCGTGCGGTCTGTGGTAGTCGTTTTATTTGAAGTATAGGGTGTTTTACTTTCTAAAATGCAAAGCAATTATTCTTCAACTTATAGCCACGATAACTTGATGAGTATTGGAATGATTTTTAATAAAATAAAACTGAAAAATACAGCAATTCGCCATTTTAGTTGAAGCGCGATTTATTGCAAACTACAGATCATATTAAACGCGCCACAATTTCAATAAAAATCTTTAGATTCTGTAGTTTTTTCAATGATTACATTATTTTCACTTGTATATGTCAAGTATTTTGTAATTATTAACGTTCATTTGCTATTTTTGAGATCTTGGGCTGAATTCTTCCGAACTATTTACCTAGATGAAATTTCCTACATAGATAATTATAATCACTGAAAGAAGCTGCACTCACGTGCGTCTGACCATAGTCATCACTCCGCTCTGTCTAAAAGTTAAAAGTTTATATAAAATTTAGAATTCACATTAAATTTTAGTTCATAAGAAAATCTAAAGTGACAAAAGTCTACAAAGCAATTTACAGTTTGCAGTCAATATCCTTTAGAAACTTGCAAACTAACAAATCTACACAATCAGCAAGCAGTCTTTCTCAATATACAATAAAATTAAGCATCATAGCAAGCGGATGAAAGCAGTTAATTATATCTATATAAAATTTGTGCCTTACATCTTTATTAATTGCGTCTATACTATACAAGCGAGCACATGTCGCTAGCTGAGATGTTATTTAACTCTATCGCTTTAAATATATATGTATATTTCTCTAAAAAATAACTTTTCTCTTACATAAATTAATATTTGAAAAAAAATGAGAAAATAGGTCACTTCCGTATCATGAAGATTGCAACTCCAATTGACTTTTTTTGTTAAATGTCTGTTTATTTGTTAGAGGACTACTAAAATAATGTGTGTAATAGGAACCTGCAATTATTCCGCAAAACAAAATATGTCAAAATCGTAACAAAAATAGCTAAAATCGACACAGAGAGTAGGTTTTCATATTGTACCTTACACTGGTTTAGATAAAGTAAGTTCTTAAACATAACTAAACACAACAAAAAATCTCTTACAAGATTAGGAAAGTATGTTAACTGAATTAACTCTCAGCATAAAATATAACTCAACAGTCTTTCAAGTATATAATAGTAACCCCATGTCACTAAATCAGATCTTACTTCTCACTCGACTGACTACATCTACTCCCCCTTGGCAAATCAAAATGTATAACCACTCGTAGCTCTCTAGATAAATATTCAACTCCCAATTTCAGTATTAGATCAGCCTTCAAAACAATACTAGAAGATTATACAGACTATCACCAAATCTATACCGATGCGTCGAAATCTGTAGCTGGCATTGGAGCCGCGGTGGTAACAACAAACTCAACTTATAAGTTCACATTTCCAGATACATATTCCGTCTTCTCAGCCAAATTATATGCCCTATATGGAGCCTTAGCTATCAATTCATCTTTAAACACTCAAAACCATCTTATTCTCATAGACTCCCTCAGCTCAATAAAATCCATACAAAAAATATTCACAAATCACCCCCTTATCTTAAGAATTAAAGAAGAACTCAAAATAGCTCAACAAAACAATAAAGATATCATCTTTATGTGGGTCCCATCACACGTAGGAATAGATGGCAACGAGGAAGCTGATCAAAGAGCAAAAGACGCCACGACCAACGAAGATACTCGAGTAGTGCAGTTTTCAGTAAGTGCGGATATTAAATCTATAATTCAATCTAAAGTGAACAGTGTCTGTGAAGCTAAATGGAAAACAGAGGGAACCAAACTAAACGAGGTAAAAAAGTCTATTAAACCGTGGTCAGTCCTACCAAAAAATCGTCGCGATCAAGTGCTACTAACACGGCTACGTTTAGGTCATACCCGGCTCATAGCTGTCTATTCGACAAAGGTCCCGAACCAAAATGTAATTATTGTGACTCAAAACTGACTATTAAACACCTACTTGTTGAATGTCCTCAACTAACACAACAGTGACAACTGGCACAACTCTCCAACAATGGATTATCCGACGTATTAGGAACAAACTACAATTTACGTAACCTAAAGACATTTCTTAAATTAATAAATATTATAAATTCTTTATAAAATACCATATGTAAATAAGTATATATATGTATACAACAAATATCGCTAATGACCCCTCGAGGTCGATACGCTATAATAAAAAAAAAATCTCAGGTCTTCTAGTCACCATTATCAGTATTTCATTTTGTTATCAAAATGTACGCATGCACTATACAGGGTGTTCATTTCAGAACTTCCCACCTAAATTTTCTCGAAATGTGTGTATTTTAAAAAAAAATCCTGGAACACGTCAACAAATATATCGAAGGGGACAACTTTTTATCATAAAGGCAACGCGCCCCCTTTCACCCCCCGCCAGGGGGAGTTGCCAACTTCAAAATCTTAAATAGGAAGGGGTATCGAGTTATACCTCATTTTAAAGCTCTTTTTAATCTCTACACGTCGGTTTTCGTTTTTTTTTAAATTGATCGATTCGTTGTCGAGGTATTTAGGAAAATCTATTTGCTGCTTCATACCATTAAAATAAAAACTGCAACTGTTTATTCTCATTCCTTTTATCAAAACTAAATTACAATATTGTACACAGATTTTCAATTTGATAATTGCTCAAAATGTTGCCCATTGTTGGCCAAACAATGGTATAACCGCTGTTCAAATTCGTGACGCCCATTTTCAAACACTTCTGTTCGAATTGCTGGACATTCTGCAGTAATCCTTTGTCGAAGGTCTTCTATATTTTGTGGCGGGGGTGTGTAAACAACTGATTTCAAAAGTCCCCATAGAAAAAAATCACATGGTGCTAGATCTGGGGATCTAGCTGGCCACTCTATAGGTCCTCTTCGCCCTATCCATTTACCGGGAAATACATTGTTTAACCATTGACGGACCGGAAGCACATAATGGGGGGGAGCTCCATCTTGCTGAAAATATAACTCATTTTCGTCAAGAAAGTTGTTGCCATCTCTATCGAGCTGATTTTCAATTGCTTCGGTAATTAACGGATTGATCGTATCTTCTAGCATATTCAGGTACATCTCACCATTTAGATTTCCATTTATAAACAATGGACCAATCACTTGATTTCCTAGTATACCGGCCCATGCATCAATTTTTTGGGGATGCTGGGTATTCCCTTCGACAAATACATGGTCATTTTCATTGCTCTAATATCTGCAATCATGTTTGTTGACAAAACCATTTAAATAAAAATTATACTCATCAGTGAAGCAGATATTTTTTAAAAATTCGTTATTGTTATTAATAATTGTAGTCATTTGTTCACAAAACTCAATTCTTTTGTCAAAATCGTCTTCACTTAACTCTTGACATACTTTCATTTTATAGGTATGGAATTTATTAATTTTTGTAATTTTGTGGACAGAGCCTAAGGAAATTCCAGTTGCAGCAGAAATGTTACGTAACGAAGTATTAGGATTCATACCAAAATAACCTATCACTTCAATTTGAGTGGATTCATTCAAAACTCTTGGCTGATCATGTTTTAAATTTGCAACAGATCCTGTTTGAGTAAATTTGGCGATTATATTTAGGACATACCTATGAGAGGTGTTCATATATGGGTGCCTTTCGTTGAATATTGCAGCAGTTCGTCGAGCACATTGGTTTTCGGCGTCGTAAATTGACACTATTTCAACTTTTTCAGCTAAAGTGTAAACCATTTTTAATAAACTGCTTTTTTCACACAACTGGTAAGTATGGTAAACCATTCAATAGATATCATGTCTTGTATTTTCTCTATCAAAAACATTTTTTTGCATTTTTTTATACAAAAAAGTTAAAAGGAATAACAAAACAAACAATTGCTGTTTTTATTTTAATGGTACGAAACAGCAAACAGATTTTCCTAAATATTTCGACAACGAATCGATCAACTAAAAAAAACAAAAGCCGACGTGTAGAGATCAAAAAGATCTTTAACATGAGGTATAACTCGATACCCCTTCCCATTTAAGATTTTGAAGATGGCAAGTCACCCTGGCGGGGGGTGAAAGGGGGCGCGTTGCCTTTATGATAAAAAGTTGTCCCCTTCGATATATTTGTTGACGTGTCCCAGGATTTTTTTTAGATACACACATTTCGAGAAAATTAGGGTGGCAAGTCCTGAAATGAACACCCAGTATATATAAGTTTGCTTACTCACAAAGAATTAATAAAATTGACGTAAATGGGTGGTATTTGATTTTTCTTCACTAATTCTTTGACATCTTTTTTTTCTTTTCTTTTAGTTCAAATGGATGCTCTTACAGCTGTGCGAGTACAATTTCATTATGACCTAACATTTTTTTACGTTTGTTCCTCATGTCAATCAAAGAAAACGTCTCATCGGAGTATGATGTCTTATAATAAAAGTGAAACAGCTCCTCTTTGACAAATTCTATTATTTTGAGGCCATTTCATAATACAGGCGCTTTATGGATGTTTTCGTTGAAATGGTATGTTCTTGAAGAATTCGTAATTAAGTTCGTTGACTATGAAAGGATTTCCTGATTTACGAGCACTTTTAATCAAAGTAGGAAACTGAACATGTATGTATATAGGCCCAGCTTTTACGTTTCTTTAAATTTCTTTTTCGATCAAATTGTGCACATTGTCGACTTCATTTTGAGTATGCACTTTTATTAGGTACTTGTGGGTAATACTTTCGATATTATCAATTTTATTTTTATTCTGGCCAGTGCAGTTGTCAAAGTAAAACGTTACATACACCTTCTTATCTGCGTTATTTCTACTTACGGTTCTTAGGTAATCAAAAATGAATGAACTTATTTCGTTGGCACCTCTTTGGCCCTGCGTTTCGTCCCAAAAGTAACAATAATATTTAGATATTTCTAAGTGTCAAGTCGTGTCATTTACTAGAAAATGTGATATAATTAAGTTTGATAATGCACTAGATGGGATAATATTAGAACGCTCCTCAGATGTGAGAGATTTGGGTATTTGCTATGATCCTAAATTTACTTTTAATAAACATACTGAGAAAGTTATTGCGGAGGCTTTAAGAATGTTAGCTTATATTATTAGAAGTTGTAAAGATTTAAGAATACAATTTCGCTGAGACTCTTGTTTTTATCTTATGTTAGCTAGAATATGGTTCTATGGTGTGGTAGCCTATCTACAGGTGCCGTGTTCACTCGGTGAAGGCGGCAAAAAGACGATTTCTTGAATAGATATCGTTTAAGGTTGATGGTGTCTACCCTGCAAGGATTATTGATGGCAATATTATGATTAGGTTTAATATGATATCTTTGGAGCTATTTTAAATTTAAAGTTTTGGTGGAAACTACTTCATAACAAAATTGATTGTACGGCATTATTAAACGAAATTACTTTCTTGGTGATAAGATCAGCAGTTCGTCATTTTAAGACATTTTATTTAAATATTCAAAGAACTAACATAATGTTAAGATCGCCAGAATATGTAATGTGTAAATGTTTTAATCGTGTTTCACAAGTTTGTGATATTAACTATGACAATATTAAGGACATTGTATCGATGGTATGATTCATGATGGTGTCATCTATAATTATTGAATGAATTTAGGCTCTTTTAAACTTTTTTTTTACTTATGTAGGACAACTTAATAATTCAATGTTTTAGTGTTTAGTTGTGTGTTTTTTCTATGTTTACAATATTAAGGACGTCATATCGATGGTGTGATTTATGATGAGATCATCTATAATTGACTAGGGTTTTTACGATACTCTTTTAATTTTTTTTTCTTTGTGTAGGACAACTTAAGAATTTCATGTTTCAGTGTTTAGTAGTGTGATTTTTATGTCTTTTTCCGATATTCAATGACTACTGTTTATAAACATTGTATAACTTTAAGATTTCCTGTGAGTGGGTGCACCCCGTTGAAAATATATATATTTTTTAATTGCATACTCAAAAAAAGTGGTAAATATTATCTACTGCTCCACAATCGCACAA
Source organism: Galeruca laticollis (assembly GCA_963921935.1). Lineage (NCBI taxonomy): Eukaryota > Metazoa > Arthropoda > Insecta > Coleoptera > Chrysomelidae > Galeruca > Galeruca laticollis. Next base: position 61,602,661 of record OY998181.1, on the reverse strand, counting down.
AGGAAACTCTACCAGTCCAATTGTGTATAGGTGATCATTGGAATAACAGTGCCCAGTTCTTAATCATGAGTAAGTGGATAATTTTGATTTATTCAATTGGCTTTCACTAAACCAATGCTTCTTAGGGAAGTGATCCAATAGCCTATATAAATATTGATCTTTCAAAACACTAATTTCCTCCATTATTCATCCCATAATTCGAAGATATCAGATTTAATATTAGGTAAAACATTTCTATATTCAACAAAGTTAAAATTTATATGATCCAGCTCCAGGCTTTTTCTGGCCAACGTATCTGCCATCTCATTCACCTTTAAGAAGGTATGGATTGGAATCCACCACCATTTTATGAGAATGTTCTTTTTCTTAACCTCCCATAAATCGTGTCTGATCTCCAGCTCCGTGTTTTCCGAGGTGCCTCTGATATAGCATCTAGTTATTTCACTTAATGCACTTGCTGAATCTGGTAATATTAACGCTTTAGGTATGTCACAATCTATCATTCTTTTAATTGCAATGGAAATGGCACGAATCTCCGCTGTGCATATACTGGCATCATTACAGATTCTGACTGAAGTTGTATACATGATATTGTTATGTTTATTGTATATTCCAAATCAACTCGATTTTGCCTGTCTTTGGATCCGTCCATGAAAAATATCTGCCAATACTGCCATTTCTCCAAGATAATATTATTAAAGAGGGGGTCATTATTAAGCGAGTCTTCACATATGTCAAATGGAATAAGGGGAATATTAAATATTTGAGACTCAAAATTATAAAGATGACAATGAAATTTATCAAATTTTCTTGGAATAGGAAAATAGACAACAGCTCTATCGATCTCCTCCAAAATTGGGAAATTATGAAACAATTGTATGTCATTGATATTCTGGTACAGTTCCAGAAGACCTCGTGATACCACATTATTTTCAATTGACAAATACTTAATAATGTACTTTTCCGCCAACCAGATCCTCCTCCACGTAAGGGAAAGTTCACCATTCTCAGTCAGCAGTGAAACCGTGGGCGACGATACCATCGCCTCTAATACCACTCTGAATGCTCTGAATTGGATTTTGTCCAATTTGTAAAGGTTCCGAAGGTAAGAATTATAAATAAGGATAGTGCCAAAATCAAGGTGAGATCTTACCAATCCTCTGTAGATCAAAATCAGTAGTTTAGGACCTGTACCACAGACCTCATGACATAAATGCCCTTTTGAGTCTTAACAACAATGTTATCAATATGAGTGTTAAATTTTAGTTTATCATCAGGAAACTCCCAGATAGTTATATATATTTACAAGCTCAATGGAACGTCCATTGATTATATTTTGGGGCCTATTTCTAGTAGATTTCCTTTGAAATAACATACATTTTGATTTCAGAATCGACGGTTCCAAACTATTATTTTCCATTCAGTTGGATACATTGCTTAATGTTTCATTCATTTTCTGACACATAGTGTTTAGATCATTTCCCCGAACTATAACATTTAGATCACCTGCGTATCCAGAAATAATAACGCCCTCTAATCCCATATCAAAAATTTCATTCGTGGAAACATTATATAAAAGGGGGCTTAACGCGCACCATTGAGGCAGCCCTTTTTTAATCAGCCCAGTGTTAGATACACAGAACTGTTATCCAAATATCTCTTGATAGCATTTTTCCTTTCCAATACAACGTTGGTACAAATCTTATCCCACCATATGGTGGGAGAGTTATTCGTTGTAGATTTCCATACCCCCTTTTTTGGTGATGCCTCCTCAGTTTCATGAGTAATGATACTTGTGAAAATATCATATGAGCAATCAGTTATTTCAGCCATCAAGTGATCTCAGACATTGTGATATATTCTCCAATCCATTTTCATGATATTGTGTTTTTGCCTCCTAATATCTGGATTACCGTTCTGCGGGATGTCTTGAGGAATGTAAGCGTCTGAATGCAACTTTATAATTACAGGAAAATTGTCATTATTGCCTTTATCTAGAAAAATTGTGGCCCAGGAGAAATTTATTCCAATTTGAGAGGAAGAAAAAGAGAGGTCTGTAATACCGGGATTTTGTTCAGGAAGGTTGATTCTAGACCCATCAATAAGATTAACAAAATCCCTATCCAAAACAGCCTCTTCTATAAAGTTACCATTATGATCATTTGTGTTGTTCCCGCACATTACATTTTTCCCATTTAAGATCAGTATCACTGTGCAATGATATAGAAAACCAGGAAAACTATATCTGCTGATCTTTACAATTGTCACTTTAGAAGACCGTGGAGAACCTCCTAGATTTATCTGTTCATTGGCGAGTTCATTTTGTGGGTTTCTTAAATGTTTTCTAATTTCCAATTCTTCAAGGAAATCCAGTTCTTGTTTCTTATCACAAATATGTAGTACTTCCAGTTCTGTGTTAGGTGTCAATGAATGTTTGGAGTCAAGTAGATGTTTTGGGTAGTGAGATTTATCTGGTTGTTTTAATCTGTATGCCCGTAAGTATTCACTGTATCGGATTTCAAAATTTCTAAGGGTTGGACTCAAATAGACAGAATTACATTCTGGACATTTATGAAGTCTGGTATGTATAATCTTAAATGTCCACAATGTAACGTTGTCCATTTGGGCCAAACCCTTAGAAATTTTGAAATCAGATACAGTGAACACTTACAAGCATACATATTAAAGTAGAAAACACTAGTAAGTCGACTTAATTGTCATTATTGGATGAACGTTTTCCACAAATTTGTGAAATGTGAGTTTAATTTGAAATCAACAATACAAGTAAGTCGTAATGATTGCTAAAAATGTTTTTATTATTAGTTTAACCAGTTGTTTCATTTTGGTTTATTATAGCCTTTGAAAATGGAGATAATGATCTTCGAAAGCTTAGGTAATGTACGGAATGATTCCCTTTATCTCTAACCTGTAAAGTTGTTTTTTTGCTACTACTCCCACGAGTTTGATAGTTTTTCAAAAATGACTCTCTTTGAAGTTTTATGTTTGAATTATTCAGCCGTTACTAGTTTCTAACTTTAGTAAATATATATATATATATATATATATATATATATATATATATATATATATATATTAAATAATTTATCTACTGGTTTAAATCCATCATCAGGAAATAGTATAGGATAATAGTATACATCGGCAGTTCAAACGGTTTTGATAAAGGTGGTTTATTGACTTTTGAATCTACTAGTACCGGTCACTACCATGAGGACATGAATACTGATGTCTGTAAAGAATGGTTCGAACAAATGATATATCTTCTTCCTCAGAACTGTATAATAGTAATGGATAATCCAAGTTATCACTCAAGACTTTCAGAAAAATTGCACACAATCAAGCGGTTAATAAAATATGTACAGAATTGGCTAAATTCAAAAAATATCAAGTTCCATCCCGGTTCTGTGAGAAAAGAACTGTATTCTTTGTGTTTTGATTATAAAGATAAACTGAAAAAAATATGAAATTCATTTAATTGCAAAAAATCGTGGGATGGCGGTGGTTAGATCACCACCATGTAATTATCAACTAAACTGGTATAGGTACAGATAAAGGAAGAAGTTTCAAGGAAAAATAATTGTTTTACAATGAGTGATGTTAAACAGTTGTTTTTGGAGGCTGTAAATAATGTGTAACCTGAAAATTGCGAAAAGGCAGTAAATCATACCATTAAAGATGAAGAGAAGATGTGGAAGTATTACTGACGAAATGATCGAGCAGCTCATTGTAAATATTGGTTGCGATAGTTCATCTGAAGATTCTGATTTGGATATGTAAGAAGTAGCTCTACTTATACTGGTAAGTTTTTATATTAAAATTATTATTTATGAACGTAACTATATTCAAAAGTCAAAGTTTAAACCCTTATACTTATATAACCAGTGTGAAACAATATTCTGAATATACCTTGTGGAAAAATAAAACATTTCACTTTTTTATCATCCGCTAGGTAGAAGTTATAAGCAAGTTAATTAGGTGAAAATATAACTGTACACCCGATATATTCATTATATTTAGACAAATGTTATTCCATACGAAAATACTCGAGGTATAACTTCCAAAAATATTTTAACCGTCTACTAAAAGAAATGATATGCCTATGGATTACGAATGCTTTATTATTTTGAAACTCTCTCATTCATAAAAAAGACTATATTATCAATAGTTCAATAATCATTTGGCAAGTTAAATCTTTGTTGTTTTAATAAACTCAACAGTTCATTTGTTAGTTCATGTGAAATTTTATATTTAAGACACAACTATTGTAACTTTTCACGGAATTCAATTAATTTTCTTCTAAAATTCTCTTCTCCTCTTAAGTCTTCTTTATGACTTTATTCCCTGACATATTCAGTATATAAGTAATTATTGTCACCTTCATACCATACTCTCACAGTGGAACTTTTAGTAACCACTATAACTTCGTCAAATTCAGCATACTCCCCTCCAGTGTTCACACAGTCGTTTTCATCATTGTCAATTTCTTTCAGTTTTCTATAAAAAGTTGAAGAAGAAAATTTGTGCCATTACTAAACGACGTTATCATGTCGATCATATATGAAAAGAACAATAACTCATTAAGTTCAACAATTTAACGATGCCCTTAAAATAGTTGCACAGAGTTTTCTTAACTTCCCAGTAAATGAATGTGTGTAATACTCGTAAAATTGACTGCAAAGTAAATTCCAAAGGCGTATAATCTATTAAGTTGCGCAGAGTTTAACTTCAAATATGTAAACTTTGAAGTCTTAAATACTAGTAAGGAACACCTAAAATCTACCTTAATACCTACTTCAAAATATGATGAATACAATATATGTATACTATGTATCTTACCTTATAAATTTACTTAGAAATTGTAATTACTTCAAAGTCCTGATCCAAGTAGCAAGCCTTAAATTTTATACTATCTTCTTGGTTTATTTAGATTCTAAATAGTTAGTAGCAATTACTCATTAGTAACAATTTCTTAAAACGTTATTGTAAACTTAACTCTAGAGTTGGTTTATTGGTTGTTATTTAGTTTTCGTTACTAACTTGTAGGAACTATGTACTAAAATCGTATTCGTAATCATAAATGCTAGTTGTGTTGCTACACACATACCTGAAATGAAGCTACGCTTACATCACTTACCCAGGTGCAACAAGAAATTCATTCTTAAAGAAAACGTCGAAATTCACAATTTTGTATGAAATTCTGATCATATAAAATCATTATGGTACACTCTACTGACGCCTCGTCTGATAACATTAATGGGTAGTACCAAAATGTTTCTTATAACATAATGTCCCATAACTTCAGATGTTACTGAAACCTTGCAGAATAAAAATGAAATGAGTCATCTGCGTCAAGTACTGGTCGTTCACAGTAAAATCGAATGGGTTGGTTTATTTGGGTTAATAAAAAACGGTTTCGAACTTTTTGATATTTTTTTATTAATCGCATTATTTTTACAATTTATCAGGAACATTTTGTTTGTTTCTTTTTATTAAAAATTGCATATCCTCTATACCTAATGAGCTATTATTATCAAATGATTTATATTTTCATATTGCACAAGCTAATTCATTTATTGTACATTATTGCAATTTTTAGAGAACAAATCTCAAAAGAACCTTACTTTAAAGATAAATTGATATCTTTTTAATATTTAGGTAAAGCATTGACAACGATATTAAACACAGCAAAACATAGGACTATGAAATTGAATAGGCATCAAATGTAATAAAAACACCATATACATGAGTAGGAATTATACAAACTCTCATTATCAGCCTATTGTGCATAATTCGGAAAAAATATTTTGTATAATGAATACATCTAAGAGTGTAATATAAGATAAATTCATTAGATTAGCAACTGAAAATATTGTAACAAAGTTTTCTGCTTTTCTTCCAATTAACATGTGGTAACGTTACAGTGTTTCGTTAGATAATTTCATAATTATCCAACAAAAAACGGAATATAGGATTGGAAGTTACGATCTCGAGGAAAGTTAATTAAATACGCTGCTTGGCTGTAGAACAAACACATAAGAAAATCAACACAAGTACATGTATATGAGATATTTTAGTAAGGTCAGAAATATAGTTTCTCCACAACCATTGTATTTAATGTAATTCGAAATCAGTTTCAACAATAAATTGTAAAGATTTTCGCTCTGTAATGAGAATATTTAGTCTCACACACTTGCTTCTTATGTGTTTTGTATGTATTTTCATTCTATAACAAGGAACGAATATTCCGTAATCAAACTAAACAAAATAGACTGGCAAAACTGGCATTGCCAGATATAAATAAGATCAATTATTAAAACAGGTTTAAATTTGAACAAAATGATTGAAATGATATGAAAAATACTCTACCTGAAATTACGAAACGAGATGTGAATATTTAAAAGTATTAACCCTTTCACAAGATTATCGGCTTTTGTACCTAACCAGATAATCCTAATAAATGTATCGGAACAGTTAACGCCATCTCTGGTAATAAAATCGTATCAACAAATTCCAACATTTGAGAGTGGTTTTAACTGATCAGGTTATGTGCACCTGGCCGACAGTCTGTTGATATTCTGTAATAAACAATATTTGAAATCGATCTTCGGTAAGTAAAAATAATACAGTTAATATAGTTTCATGTATAATTCCCAGATAGCACAAGACATCTTTAATATGTCGATAATGAGCCTTATATTGGTCTGGACGTACTAAGCATCAAGAAAGCTGACTCAAAGAAGTCTGCTCTTGGCCGTCTTTGAAACATAGTACTTTTAAATCTTAAAGGCGTCTTATATAGGGGAAAGTGGTATACATTCGGCTCCCTCTATAAATTGCGAATAAATTTTAATTTGCCGCGAAATATCACCGTATGTCAGTAAACCATTACTACTGAGTTGAATGGAGAGCACAGAGTGATAATTTTTTTATCTGTTTTTATCTTGTGCATCAAGATATATTATTGCATTTTTAAGGTAAGATTTTACATATTACCAATGGTAAATTTTAGGGCATTGTTTATTTACTTAAAAAATTGTTGTTACTTCATTTTGAGTAGTGTATTATGTATGTCTATTATCCATGTGTCAGCATAACCTCACATTATATTTTGCTTGTTGTACTTAAAATTATATTTAAATGGTCTGTGGGCACATGCGGCTAGCTGACGTAGTTATGTTTCGGCTGATGGCCGAATGTTCCCCTAATGTTGAAATTTGCAATAATTTAAACGCGGATTATTGTAGATGCCAAAGAAATGTTTGAAAAAGACAAACCGCTGTGAAATCAGCGAAACTATATTGGACCTGGCAATGAAAGTCGATTTGCCCAATCGCTTGAGCCAATATAGAGCAGTGCAAGAATATCAAGTAAAACGACAGACCAATCAGTCTCGAGTTAAGAAGCTTAAGCAAAAAAAAACAAAAGAACAAATATTACAGGAATTAGATCATTCTGGTCATGAAAGCGATGAAGAATTTGTGTTTTCAAGTAAATACGCGTCCCAACAAGTATTTAGCTCAAGTCAAGAAGTAGAGCTTGTCATCTACATAAAGCGCTGTTGTGATTTGAACTTTGGTTTGAATTACAAACAAATTAGAGCACTGGCTTATGACAACTACAGTCAGAGCCTAGTCAACTGTAAAACACCAAACAACTGGGAATTAAATAAAATTGCAGGTTTTAATAATAAATTTCAATACTAGCATTAGTAGATCCATGGCTTTTAACAAGCTCAATTTTTTGATACGCATCTGTTTTGGAAAAATATAAATTCTCTTCAGGACGAACTTACAACCTTGACAAAGCCGGCTTGACAACTGTGATGCCGCCAGTAAAAGTAGTAGTCACCAAAGAAAAAGAAACAAGTTGCACATATTTGTTCTCAAGAGAGAGGAGAACTGTTTACTTTTGTCAGAATCATATCTGCAGATGGGTTTGCAGTTCCACCAATCTTTATTTATCCCAGTGTTAGGTATCCTGAACAATATTTGGGTAGTGAGTATCCTAATTCAGCCGCCACTCTGGGAAATAAAAAAGGATGAATGACTTCGATTTGGTTTCCCGAAGTGATTTTACACTTTATAAATTATGCGAAGTGTTCTAAAGAAAACTAAAGTGCTTCTTATGGTAGATAATCATGAGTCACATATTTAGGTTGAATCCATTAAGCTTTGCCGTGAAAAACGAGTTGTTTTAATGTCATTTCCGTCCCATACCACCAACAAAATACAGCGGCTTGATGTCGGGGTGAATGGCCGTTCGAATCCTACTTTGCTACTGCCCAACGTCACTGGCTTCTTTCTAATCCGGCCCAAATGATAACTATTAGGCATTTAGCATTTATTACCAAAAAAAGCTTTCGAAAGTGTTTTCACAATCAAAAATATTGTAAGTGCCTTTAAAAACGCATGCCTCTATCCATTAGATCGTCTAATATATCGTCTAATATTTAGTGATGTAGATTTTCTGGATAGTGAGGTAACCGAAAAAGGATCAGCATCACCGAGACCTTCCACGTCCAATGATGAGTAAAATAACTCAATCAATTATAATTCACTAATTAGCGATACTAGCGTAATTATAACTTTAGACGGCAACAAGACGCCACCATTACTAAGTCAAACGCCTTCCCTAGGCGAAATAAGACTTCACCCAAAAGCACCATTTATGCAGAAAACCAAGAAGGTAAGACAGAAATCAAAAGCTTCTATTTATACTGATACACCGGAGTACGAATATAGGCAGCGTATTGAAGAAGAACGAGAAAGGAAACGTGCATTGAATGAAAATAAATAATTACTTAAGACAGTAAAAAGGAGTTTAGTGGCAAGTGCTAAGGAGCGGCATGATTCGACATCTAGTGAGTCAAGGGTGAGGTCGAATGTTTACATTCCAGAAGAATCATCTGGCGATGAAGACTTTTGGGAGAATTTAAAACTTCTAAGCGAAGAAGATAAGTTATTTCGTCTTAGTTAAGTTGATTCCCAATAAAACAGGTTTATTATGTTGGTAACGTAATTTCTATTGATAAAGAATATGAAGTGAAGTTTTTGAGAAGAAAAGGAAAATCTAACTGCTTCCTATTTCCTGAGGTAGATGATATCTCAACAGTACCATTAAATGATATCATGGCAATTTTACCACATTCTACTGCTCAAAGAACATCAAGAACATTTTGTGTCTATAAGTTTAACATAAATTTTTCTTCTTTGAATGTTCGTTAAAAGCTCGTTTATTTCTATTCAAAGTGTTTTCATTTACTTATATCCTGTTTCTTTTTTTAAACAACGTGTCTTGATTTGATTCTGTTATTTTTCAATATATTATATTTACTTCACTAGATTGGACTTGTTTTATTAAGTTTAGGTTAATTTTGATACAACAGACGAATGATCGCCTAGTGCTATACGAATGTTCACAATCATTGGGAATGATTCGGCTATTTACAATCAAAATTAAAATACTGAAAAAGTAAAATGTCTAGTTGAACAGAAATACGGCATATCAATAAACAATAATATTTCAATTTATTGACTTAAAACAGATGCTCATTCATCCAACGGGCATTGAGATCGTGCTTAAATTACGTAAATATGCCAAATTATTTTCTCTATAATACCTATCCAAATTAATTAATATTGTGTATTATATTATATCAATAACAATATGATATCCCAAACACCTTCAATAATAATTTTTGAAATCACATACAAAAAGATAATAACATATATAAAGATAAAATCATTCATTAATTTTTGTACTGTGTTCATTACTCAACAGTTTTGGGTTATTAGCGACTTTGACGAAAACTATATTAAAAGGCATTTAAATATTTCCGTAATCTACAACAGCAGCCGAGTCGTTCCAATGAATCTGCGTGTAGTGTCTCCTTTGTGACGTTACTTGACAGCCAAAATTATTATTTTTGGTTAAGTTATTTGCGTCTATTGATTGATTCTAATTTTCAATTTGTTTTATCATAAAATGTTGGCGCCACCCTCTCACTTTCCATAAATTTCGGCGCAACGCTCATGGATTATTTTCAATTAATGTCAATACTGTTTTTGTACATTTTGATAAGAGGTTAGTTCAATTTTGGTCATTAACGCTTTCGTTGAGGAACAACTTGTTTCTAAAATACTCTCCTCAAATAATCCCTCATTGTTGAACCGCTAAAAATTAGTTAAAACCGCGACGTGTGTCAATTCATATTCTCACCAGTGTATGTATTTATTCACAAATATAGACATTACAATCAACTCTATTTAGTTTCATAAAGGGCTAGAACTTACGCTAGAAGTTAAACGCACGATCGTTGAAGCTGATAGTGAGTTGCAAACACCGGCATCTTTGGGTAAAACCCTTTAAATACAAGTTACTGTATGTGTTGACGATTCGCTAACTGCATAATATCACAACTACAGTCCATTGAAACATTAGTGCTAACATAAAAATTTACCCGGAACCTAATGTTACAACAAGTGGAAGTGCTGTATGTACAAAAGGTAAGGATGAATAACTGCTAATACTATCACTGTAAAATGTGCAAATAACTATTATTATTTTATTGTAGTTGTTGCAGATATGTCAAAACAAAAACGAAGTAGATATTTCCATTCATGTGTGGTTCTAGAGTGAGCTGATAGAAAAGTAAATGCCATAAAAAAGTCATAAGCATGTATATAAGGTTTCAATATATGCATTTATTGTACACATATACAGAAGATGGTGAAACTGGCCCTAAACATCGTAACTTTATCTAGACAGCAATATGAAGTTACTAAATTAAGAAACGAACGTTGAATGTGTTTAATGAAAGTTATCTCATAAAGTAGTTTTGTTCCTTTTAACTTAGAGAATAAATGTATACCCACTATCAGGAATAGAAATAATTGAAGAAAGGAGAAAATTGGAATCGAGTCGTGCATAGACAAATTGCGGAAAAGTATCACAAAAAAAATAGAGGGAATGGATAGCATAATATCCACCAACCTACGAGGCTGTACCTTCCAGTTGAAATAAAAACAATGGAAAACTAATTTTTTTCTGAAAATTTTGCGTGTTAAAAAAACTTTGTTGCAGTTGACAATACTGGAAGATTCGAAACATTTATCATAATTATATTGTATACATAAGATTTTTCTAGCATTTCATAGGCTCACAATAACATCTTTGATCTACTAAAAAAATAGTCACATAATTATATTTAAATATAAGCATCCTATGTTTTTATGAGTTTAATAACGCCACGTTCTCTACTTCCAATGCTTGAACTAACTGATTGTAACCAGGTATTTATCATAAATATATTATAAATAGTAAAAAAAATATCAACAGGGACATCTCTTGAGAAAAACGCAACCTTCCTAAAAATACAACAAATAAACGGCATTTTTGGAAAACACTATATTAAAAGCATAATATTTTTTTGATAACTCATTCCAAGAACATAGTATTATCATTATTTTTATATCATATTTTTTATTGATTCGTGAGGTTTTAAATGGAGCATTGAAAATATATGATATAAAATTATAATGAGACAAAATAGAAAGTTTGGCGACAATTTTTTTTATATCTATATATGATTTTAATAATATAAAAAATAGGAAACTTCCCCAATATTTTAATTTTTCTACACTGACTGTCAACTAGCAAAATAATAATATTAAATATAGTAATTCGTCAACTCTCAGTATTAGTAACTAGAGTCATATGGCTAAAATTTTATTATCCATACAAATATTTACACTAAATTTAAAAATTCTGTTCGATACTATTAAAATTTCGGTTAGAAAATTTTAATATACAATATTTGTGAGTTAGTTTAGAATATAATACTTTGAGGCAGAATAAATAGAGATGCATGGGTAAGTGCAGGAATATTTACTCAACAGATTTATAATAACCGACACCAACATATCATTTTGAAAATATATTGTGAAGTGAAATTTTATAAAATTATAATTTATTAATTATTGTATGAAATATTCCATCGAGAAGAAACCAAAATCGTTATCAAATAATATCAGTATGTGGATTAAAACTAGGAAGAATGGAGAATGGATACGAGAAGTATGGAAAATGATTAACGGTATTCATGTGTGGAAAAGACAATAGAATAATCTAATAATTCAGACAATGTTTCGATCAGAATCATGTGGATACGATCATATAGAATTTTTGATATAAATACCGTTGCACATCATAAATGACGTTGATCTTACGTCATAATACTAGACTAATTAAAATGTCCTTAACTATGCTAATAATCTCAATATGTCACAAATATTGACAAGTATTCACATTAATAAAAAACAAGAGAATGTAATGTAATTATTTTGATCATTTTAATTTTTTTTAAATTTCACAGAAACGCTTAGAGTTACATAAAAAAGTTTTCAACAGAAGTTGTATTGCTTTAAATTTTACACCGAAATAGTCTATCATTTTTCTCCAAGTGACTTTAGGGAGGATAAAAGATAAGGAATGATAATTTAAACTTCAAAAAAACATAACTAATAGAAAAATTGATATATTGGAAAAAAAATTTGGAATTATTGAATTATTCAGCGCACCATGAGCTTTTATTCGAAAGATTTTTTTAGTTTCCTTATAACAACGTGATAACAATTAGAAACGGGAAACTAAGGAAAGCGAACGAGGCTATAAGAAAAGAATACCAACAATCGAAGCAGGAGGTACAGGGTGGACTCATTAGAAAAAGAAAGGATACAGAAGTTATTAAACAAAAAATGAAAAATGTATTGGAACAAACTCTGGAAACTCGAATAGGAATTAGGACTGCAGCAAAATTAGGAGAGAAAACATGTCTACTTGAACTGAATAAAATCATGCTAAACACGCCTAAACTGAATAGTGATAGAAGAATTTTCATAAAAGAGAATCTAAGGTCAATGGAAATGAAAACAGGAAGAAATAAAGAAAAAAACACAGGAAGCAAGAAGTGAAGGTGAGGCAGTCAAATTAGAGTTCCGGAAAATTATGGATAGATTCCGAAACATGGAGGTTGTACAGGAAATAGGGGAAACTGGAGCAATAAACGAACTAGTAGCAGTACCGGTTGAAGGACTTAGTGATGACGGAACAAAGGCTATACATAAAGTAACAGACGAGATGACGGACAAAAATAAGCAGAATATAACTAAAATTGGTACTTAGAGGTAGCTTTGAAATAGGATCACTAAAAAACTTTGTTATTATCATGGAGCAACATAAAATAAATGTATTGGCCTTACAGGAAACTAAACAAAAAGGCAGAGAAATTATAGACTTGGAAGGACATTCCCTCTTCAACAGCGGAGGAACAGACAGGATGTTGAGCACGGGCTTTTCAGTAAACGTAAAGATAAAGCATTCGGTGGTTGACTTCGAAACCATCTCGGAGAAAATATGTAGACCAAGAATGAGGGGTGAGTTTGGAAAACTCAGATTACTCAATGTACATGCTCCATCGGAGGACAAACCCCCAGAAACAAAGAATGAATTTTACGAGGAAGATGACGAATTCTATAACAGAATTGCCAAGTGTGATATCACATTGGTTTTAGTTAATTTTAATGCCAAGGTAGGGATCGGAATAGTATGCAGGAAAGCAACAGAAGATAAAAGCAAATATGAAGTAAGTAGTGACAATGGGAAATTGTTGATACATTTTGCTGGGGAGAATGACATGATAATCATAAAGTAGTACACAAGGAAACTTAGGTATATCCCGAGGGTATGACGAGGAATCAAATTGATCATGTGCTGCCAGAGAAGAAGCATGCAAGGTTAATGACAGTCATTGGAAGCTATTGTGGTGTAACTAAACTTCAGAATGAATCTGCAATGCATCAGATTGTAGAAGAAATCGAAAAAACCTGGAACACAGAAAAAAACATAGAGATGGGATGGGGAGAATTAGAGGAAGCAATGAATGAGGTAGCCCAGAAATATCTAGGGTAAGCTAAGAAAATATGGTTTGAACAGGACTAAAAAGATGGAAAGAAGGAATTATATTAGACAAAAAATGATGGAAGCTCCGCAAAAGGATGTAAAATACAATATATTTTGGAAATAAAAGCATCCAAGAGGCTATGTAGAAGAATGAGACGGTATTACATAGATAAATAAAAATTTAAGAGCGCTATGCTGATAAGGATATCGGAAACTTCTACCAGGAAGCCGAGAGAAAATAAACAGTTTTAAAGATTAAAACTAACTTTTCCGCATCTGTGGCCCTGAATAATATTCTATCATCAAATTGTCACTTGTATACACTTCGGTGGATGTATCGTGCTAGCAAACCGAAATTTGTCCAAAAATAACCAAAAATGTAATATATCTGAATTTATAGGACCCGCTGTACTCACTCTAGTCAGCTGAAAATCAATAGGGTACATCTGTGAGACACCTTGAACAATATTCAATCATACAATTGGTCACTTGTATACACTCTGGAGGCTGTATCTTGCTAACAAACTGAAAATTCTTCAAAAATGACAAAAATTTGGTACTTCAAGTACCATAGCACCCGTTGTGCTGGCTCTGGTGAGCTGAAAATCAATGGAGTTTATTTGTGACATATCCTTAACAATATTCAATCATAAAATTGTTGACTCAATGAACTCCGGAGGCTGTATCGTGCTAACAAACTGAAAATTTTCAAGAAATGACTAAAATGTCGTACTTCTAGTACCATAGCACCCGTTGTGCTGGCTATGGTGAGCTGAAAATCAATAGGGTTCATCTGTGACATGTCCTTAAGAATATTCAATCATAAAATTGGTGACTTGTTGCACTCCGGAGGCTGTATCGTGCTAACAAGACATGTAACGAAAAGTGGCCGACGACAACGACTACGACGACGACATACACACAGGATTATTTTTCTAAAAACCGTTTTTTTGGGTTGTTGTTGATGGAAAACATATAAATAACTCAAAAATTTTTTCAAATTCCCAACTTTTTTTGGGGTAAGCCAATACTTTTCTCGCATATTAGATAGGTTGGGCGGAAAAGTAAACGAACTCTCCATAACCAGACAAAAATTTTACAATAGGTACGTTTACATCGGACGTACCAAATTTTTAGTCCGACGTCACGTGTACTTTACTTTCGGTATAAACAACCAAGGAGTAAAATTTGGTACTGGAATTTGATCCACCTCATCTAGGGTAGTTCAAATTCAATTTTTAACGGTGTAAACACGGCATATTATTGTTCGTGGACCAAAGTGACGGTTTGCTAAAAGCACAGACTAAAAATAGGTCAGCTGTCACCTGTCGATTTGTAAGATCGGATCAAAATAACCTGAAAAAAACGACATTTGTTTAAAACTTTATTTGGTTTTCTGTAGCAAATACTACAACAGCTTGTATGTTAAAAGAAGGCCAGCCCTTTCTATTGACGTAGTCCCGATACTCATCTATAGGTGTTGTGATGGGTATGTGGGTCCCGCTAATAAAAGAATGCTAAAAGGACCATCGAGTTCCTACGCCGCAAATGCTTTTAGACTGGGTAGGAAAGAACTGCGAAAAGCGGTAGGATTCATAACTGGCCACTGGATATTCAACGCACACCCTAGTGAAAATGGGGATTGAAATAACAAATCCCATTTGCAGGATGTGTGGAGAAGTAGAAGAAACCGCAAAGTACGTGGTCTTCGATTGCCCTGGCCTGTGCAGAAGGCGAGCCTCTTGTCTAGATATCTTCCGAGGTACAAATCAGGAGGAAATGCAGGAAAACATAGTTCGACGAATCTCAATGTTCGCTAAGAATTTAGGATGGGACTCTGCTTAATACCTGTGAGTGGGGGTGCACAATAAGCCAATCGATGGCTGAGCGGCAACAATTAGGGCACCTGAACCCTAATCCCCTCGTGACTAAAAAAAATCACTGTTGTCACTAATTTCAATCACTTCATTCTCTATTTCCATTTCATTCGACACAATGTTTTCTCATGGACGAAACACTGCCATTTTTATTTGCACAATGAACTACGATGAAAAGTCACAAACTGATAGACTGCACCCTTGCTTTACTTGGTTGGTGATAACTCCGACCCTGTTAGGACGCAGGTATAAAGGATAATTTCTAATTTATGAGAAACCAGTATCTGTGGTCTTTATGCATTCTTGTTGTATTTAACATTTACACAATGCTCCCTATCATAAACATGGTATTTCAAATTCGCAAGTATACAATTAACGCGTAAAACCTGTAAATTGTGTCACAAGAGGCAAGAATGGTGGGACCATATCGGTAATAGCCTGTGTAAATGCAAAAAATCATTTTCTACCGCAGTATTGCAGCTTCAAAGGAAAGAACAGTAAACCAGAATTCGAAGATTGTTTACCTCCCGGTGGTAAAAAGGTTATTAATGAGAAATCGGTCTATGTAACAACAGATATTTTCAAATAATAGCTTCGTGATCACTTCACCCAGGTAAAGTACTGCTCATTCTAGATGGCCATTCTCCACATTGTGCAGACATGGATTTATTGGATTTAGCTGCAACCCACGATATTATCCTGTCGAGTTTACTAAGTCATACGACTCACTAGCTGCAGCTATTAGATAGGTCATTTTTTAAGCCTTTAAAGACCTATTGAGCACAAGCATATGTAACAACTGGATACATAACCATCCTGGTGAAAAATTGAATAGAATACAGTTTGCTTTGCTTTCGAGTATTACATGGGGCTAGGCAGCCAGAGTTCAAAGTGGAGTTTCAGGTTTTAGGACTTGTGGCATTTATCCTTTCAATGTATAAAATAATTCGCCATCATGTTTTTATCATTCATAACGATGAAATTATTCTTAGCGATAATAATCCAGAATAGAATATTGATGAAGTTACTCCCAATAATGCAGACAATACAAATAACGATCCTAATACTAATCGATTTGAAACGATTGCAACAATACCAGTTGTTTCTGGGCCAAGTAGGTTCCAGAAGATGAAGCAACGTACAGAAATACTCATAACACCAGAAGTAATAGCAGAAAAACGTAAGAAAAGAGAAGCTGAAGACCAAAAGGTAGCTGCAAAATTCAAGCACGCGCAAGATAAAGGGAAGAAAGACTTCAACATAAAGCATAAAAACAAACAGAACATAACTACTAGTCGTAGGAAGAAACGTAATGTCGATGAATCCACGTGGATGAACCTACAGCAGAGAGCAGTGATTCCGACTTGAAACATGACGATTAAGAAGTTTGTTCACAATGTGGTGGGTACTATTACGACAAAAAAGGTTCCAAATGTGTGCAATTTTATAAATGGTTTCACGACCTTTATTCCTCCTCAGACACCTACTGTGAAGTTGGTGTCCGTCTAAATCAAATAATCAGTTCTTCTAAAACACAAAACTTGATATAACTTTTGTAAATGTAATTCAGTGTATTACTCACTGTAGCCCTTAGTGAGTTTTTCTTAAACTAAAAGAAAAAAATAGATATTTTTTTCAACACAGTAAAATATAGTTCAAATCTTACGAGAATCGCATGTTACCATATTCCCCAACTTATGTTGACATTACCAGTGGCAATCATACATCATTCGACATTTTAGTATGTAACAGCTGTGGCTATACGACAATGACAATTTGACACAACAAATCTATATATGTAAGCTCTAAGGTGCTAAATCACCCCGTTTCACTAGATATAGTTATGAAAATCAGATCTGAAAGTTACTGCCTCGACCCTTACTTTGTGGAATCTACTCATATTACTGTTTAAATGAAACTAACTGTTTCTAAATAACTCCACAATATACTATCAACAACATTTTATCAATATATTGTGAAATTATCTAGTCAGAGTTAGTTTAATTTAAAACAGTAAAATAAGATCTTTTTCCAGAATAAATCCAATTATACGGTTTTTACTTTTCCGCCCAACCTATCTAATATGCGAGAAAAGTATTGGTTTACCCCAAAAAAATGAAATTTTGAAATTTTTTTTGAGTTATTTTTACGTTTTCCATCAATAACAACATGAAAAAACGGTTTTTGGAAAAAAAATCCTGTGTATATGTCGTCGTCGTTGTCGTCGGCCACTTTTCCTCACATGTCTTGTTAGCACGATACAGCCTCCGGAGTGCAAAAGGTCACCAATTTTATGATGGAATGTTGTTAAGGACATGTCACAGATAAAATCTATTGATTTTCAGCTCACCAGAGCCAGTACAACGGGTGCTATGGTACTTGAAGTACGACATTTTGTCATTTTTTGAGAAATTTCGGTTCGTTAACACGATACAGCATCCGGAGTTCAACAAGTCACCAATTTTATGATTGAGTATTATTCAGGACATCTCACTGATGAACCCTATTGATTTTCAGCTCACCAGAGCCAATACAACAGGTGCTACAGTACTTTAAGTACGATATTTTTGTCATTTTTAAGGAAGTTTCAGTTTGTTAGCGCGATACAGCCTCCGGAGTATTTACAAGTGACCAATTTTATGATTAGATATTATTCAGATATTATTCAGTCTCAAGGATGAACCTTATTGATATTCAGCTCACTATAGCCAGTACAACGGGAGCTATGGTACTTGAAGTACCAAACTTTTGTCATTTTTGGAGAATTTTCAGTTTGTTAGCACGATACAGCGTCCAGAGAGTATACGATTGATCAAATTTATAACTGAATATTGTTCAAGGTGTCTCACAAATGTACCCTATTGATTTTAAGTTGACTAGAGCAAGTACAGCGGGTCCTATAAATCCAGATATACTAAATGTTTGGTTATTTTTGGAGGAATTTCGTTTTGTTAGCACCGATACATCCCCCGAAGTGTATACAAGTAAAAATTTTATGATAGTATATTGTTCAGGGCCATAGATGCGGCAAAGTTAGTTTTAATCTTCAAAACCGTTTATTTTATCATCGAAATGATGTCCGGACCCAATTCACTCGGATAATTAGAGTTCTACTGTATATAAAAGAGTGTAAATTAACCAGTATGGAATAGAGACATAAACTAATTTTTAAAACTCCTTAGATCTTTATTCATTACTCAAATACTCGTTAAGACATATCTAATAACTTTCTTACTTAACTTAAAAAGTATTTTGAGATATTTTTTGTACTAACTCTCTAATTTTAGTGAAGATACTGTTTAACTTATCTGCAGAATAACAGGCAACTACCAGTTTTATTTTCAATAACTATTTGCAATACGTCACAGTATTTTTGTTCAATTATTTGGTATGCATAAAAAAATTGATATTGATACATAAACAAAACAAAAGGACATAACATTATAATTTCAATACTTCCTACATTCCTAGACTATTTTGACAATCAGATAACACGGCAAAGTCATGACGATATAAATGATCTTTGACGTGCAACGGTATTTGTATTAAACAGATTGTTTTGATCCATGAAATGCTATGATAAAGGTTATAAACATAATAACATGTATGAGGATCTAGAAAATTAACTCAACAATGTATTCGATCAAAAGCTGAAAACACAAGACAAATGATGATATATGTCAATGTTACTACTCATTTTAATCATTTTTTTTCACTTATTCTAAATAATATTTATCTTTGAAAATATGCCACTGTGGAATCTTCTAGATTGACATTTCCGAATATGTTACAAATCCTTACTGATTCAACAAACATATTTTTTTCTAAATTCCAACTTGGAATAATATATGTTATACTATGTCATCTGTTCAGCAAATTTCCATGTTTACTATTCACTTGTAATAAAAAGCTATTTCATTAAATAGGAATATTATGAGAGTAGTCGACTAGAATACTTACAAGGTATTTATCGCAAGGTTTTTATGATAATATTTTTCATTTAGTTTGTTTGAAATATTGGATTAAACATATATAAAATAGGAACAACTGAACAAATTTGAATTACAAAACCTATATTTTAGTTGACAGTACTTCTATTTGAAGTTATGACATTATTTTTCAGGTATCCAAATTCTAGAATATTTGTTCCAGATAGTAGAGCAGAACAATATCACATTTTTAACAAATCGGTAACGAAATAAGCCTATCGGGAAAACTGGACAATGCTGTTTCATAGACTCGATAAAAGTATTCGATCGACTATAAAGAGGGAAAATATGGATAACTTTGAGGAATGGAACCCAAATTGAGAAAAGTGCATAGTTTATAAGAAAAAACACAGAAGAAGCGATCTAAGACATTTAAAATTCATTTGCTATGCAGCAAGAGTACTTCCTGAGTTTATGGTTATTCTTTTAAATAATGGATGAAGCAGAGGAAGAATCCTAGTTAAAAGTAGACATATCAAAGGATACGACAAAAAGTTTGTAACTAAGAAGAACTGCACAAGAAAAAGAGAACAAGTAAACTAGAGAATGAATGAAGATAATGATAAAAGGAAGAAGCAAGAAGAATATATATCACGTACAAAAGAAGAAGACAACATTGATCAAATACTTGGCTCCACTTTCTAGGAAGATGGCAAATAAGAAAATTTAATGAAACTGTATGAAATGCAGATTTGTAAGGACAATAAGAGATTGAAATATGGGAGAATAAATGAAGAATTCAGCGGTTTGATTAGAACATGGAATTTTTTGATTGAAATATGAAGCATAATGATAAAAAAAATCGTAGGAGAACATGGAAAAGGAATGGTAGAAGAAATAATAATATGGCATGAATTTGATGCTAAAAAATAAGAGAATTCCAGAAGAAGGCCAAGGACGACTTTAGTCCGAAGATGTGAAAGTGCAAACAGTGAAGAAATACCTGAATTGGGAAATTATTAAACCTGATAGGATAAAATGGAGAGTAAGTACTGGTAGAATTCAAAAATTTCAACTACCTGTTTGCACATTTGAAGGTATTTTAATGATTATTTGCTAATTTTTCCTCATTAAAAACCACACAGTGTATGGATTCAATCAAGCTAGTCTCGAAAGATAGTAGGAAAATGTATATCTCTCAAAATCAAGTGATCTATAGACGAGAGAGTGGGAAACGTAGAGCTAAAAGAAATCAGAGAGAAGGAAAACATGAAAGAAGTGATAATTAGAAAAGACGAACGCTATCAAGGTTCAACCATAAAAGCCACACTGTAAACTTAAAACAAAAAATAGTGCAATTCACTAAATTACTACAATAATTACAATCCAACCTTAAGATATAGGTCTAGTTTACCAGATGTTCTGTCGTAAGAAGTTCCAGAAGAGGTGTATGCATTTATTTATCCGAAGATATTACCGCAACTTTTTCTACTGAAATCAAACTATTAGACATACCTGGAGGATAGATAGTATACACGTAAATATTGCTAAAAATTTATTTTCTCCTAACCTGGTATGTATATATCGCCCCCCTGATACACAACTTGCGATGGACAACATATTGTTTGTAAATCTCGAAGAGTTATCACTTCTTGATAACCTCATCATTGCTGGAGATTTTAACTTCCCAGAAATATCCTGGCCAAAAACCTCATTGTCAGATGTTGTAAATTCACAAAACTTATTTAAAAACTCTGTTGCAAATTCGAACCTCACTCAACTTATTACAGAACCCACAAGATACAGAATTAATAATCTACCTTACATTCTAGATCTCATACTCACTAATGATGAACAGCTAACTGATCTCTCGAAATAAACTCTCCTGTTAGAAAATCAGACCATGCAGTCATAACTGCCCACGTTCAGTTTATCCAGACATTACCTGGCAAAAATAAAATCACAACTTATGCTACTACTGATTTTGATTCACAGCTGTCCCGACTTGAATGGGACTTATTTTTCAAAAATTTATTCGAACCCTCGTTAATGTGGGACGCATTTCATGATACTACTCTCAGGATAATCTCCGCACACACTACTGTCCGTGAGATTTATAAAAACAATACCAAACCCTGGATAAACCACGTAGCACTACAACGTATCAAACACAAACGGCGCCTCTGACGTAAATATCAGCGTACACAGCTTCTGAGTGACTTCCTGAACCATCGCAGATTTTCTAATACCCTTCAACTATCTCTCAAAACTTCAAGACAAAATTTTGAAGAAAACATAATTTCCAGTGGTAACAATAAAAAGGTTTTCAAATATATACGATCGTCCCTATCATCAAAAGTTTCCATTCCCCTACTTCAAAAACCCGACCATACTGTATGCTCTTCTAATAAAGAGTCTTCTGAGACGCTTTCTTTAGCTTTCTCACAAGTTTTCACTCAAGAACCCAATAATGACAACCTCCCATTAATTAACTGTCCTCGCCTCAAGGCATTTTTAGAACATGTATTATTTACACCAGACCGTATAAAACAGAACTTACTGATACTTCGCACTAACGCATCACCTGGTTTAGATGGTCTGACTCCAAAACTCCTAAAAAGCTGCGCAAACTCGCTTGCAACTCCCTTGTTTCTAATTATGCAAACTTCCTTTATTCAAAGTTCCATACCCCCCAGCTGGAAATTAGCATATATCACCCCCATATTCAAAAAAGGTGACAAACTTGATTCCAATAACTACCGCCCGATTAGTCTGCTTCCAGCGGTCAGTAAAGTCATGGAAGCCATTATTGCGGAGGGGATGACCAAATTTCTTCTCCTGGAAAATCTGATTCCAACGCAACAACACGGATTTGTCATCGGCCGTTCCACCCTAACCAATCTGCTTCACTGTGTTAATGACTGGACATCATCTCTTAACGATCTGCAGCCAGTTGATTGTCTATCTGGACTTCTCCAAGGCCGTTGATCGTGTTCCCAGGTGCAGACTTCTACACAAGCTGGAACATTTCGGCATTCGCGGCTCTTTACTTAGCTGGATTGACCACTTTCTAACAGACAGATATTTCAAAGTAAGAGGAGGCGAAGACTCGTCAAGGGATAGACTGGTGGAAAGTGGAGGGCCACAGGGTTCTGTTCTTGGTCCCTTGCTTTTTACGGTTTACACCAGCGATCTTCCTTATCACGTAATTAACAAAATATATTTCTACGCTGATGACACAATCCAAATACGAATCCAATCACCAACCAACAAACCCTCCAGTTGGACTTAAACTCCATCTTCATATGGTGTTCCCAGTGGCTACTTCCGTTGAACACTGAAAAATGTGTAGTGATCCGAATTGGTAAAAACAACCCACTACTACCGTACTTCGTAGACGGTCGACCATTAAATTCTGTGTTTTCCTATAACGATCTCGGAATTATCGTAAATAGCAACCTAATTTGGTCTGATCATATAAATTCAGTTTGTAAGCGCGCGAACACCAGACTGTATCTCATTCGTAAGTGCTTTTCGAGTGTTTCGTTTCAGTCGTTTTGAAAACTGTATACTATCTATGTCCGACCAATTCTCGAGTACGCCGGTCCAACGTGGTACCCAGACCTAGTTCGCGATAAAAATATTTTGGAAAATGTTCAAAGAAGAGCCACTCGACTGCTCCTGGGATAGCGAAGACCTTCCTACGAAGAAAGACTCTCCATGGCCAACCTAACTTCCTTTGAACTTCGCAGACAACGCGGAGATCTCACTATCACTTTTAAAATATTGAAATTTAATTTTGGTTATCTTGATATGATGTTCACCTTAAATCCAGATGACCGCCTTTGAGGACACCTTTTCAAACTCAAAAAAGAAAACTTTACCGTCAGATCAAGACAGAACTTCTTACCTAACAGGGTATGGAATAATCTTGATGTATCCACAGTTTCTGCACCATCTACTAACTCGTTTAAAAACAGACTTGATCGTGCGCTGCTTGAGCACCTATAGTTTATTTGGTATAATGTATATATTGTACTTACTTTTCTGTTCTTAAACTACTAGTAGGTTACTTATGTAATTATCCGTTTTTGGGCACAATAGGGACTTGTCCCTCTGCCCTTGTCTAAATATAATAATAATGTTATCCCACATATAATGAGATCTTAATCCTAAGTTGAAAAACAGTAGGGGAAACCGTTGTACCTTGGTTCAGTACTCCGGTATTGGTCACGTATCCCCCCCCCCCCATCGACTACGAGTCAAAGCAATTCAAACATCGCGTATTAAAAGACAGTTCAGTCTTTACCGTCAGTAGTGTATTACCTTTTGTGAGGATATATTCAAAATTATCGTTTCCAAATTATAAAAAATTAAGAAAAACAACTTTTGTTAATAACGTTTACCGTTTTTGTTAGAAGCTTGATGATAAATAACTTAACTCGACTAGGATAATTGATGTTATTCTGGTGAGTAAAATAGCGTATTATTTTTAACTTTAAACGTAGTCTAAAGATGAGAACATGGTCTTGGCGTCCAAATTGGTCTCTCTTATACCTGTGATGATCAACTCATCTGGTACCTTGGATCGGTGATCCAAAGGACACGATGGTAATGTTGGTGTCTCAATTGTTGCACATAACATTGCCGAGCAGTAAATCTGGGAAAAAATGTGATCCTCTTAACTCAGAGGCAATAAAAAATGCCATAGAAACTGTTACAGGTCCTGAAGGAACAAAGATTCCAATTAGGGAAGACTGCAAAGTGTATAACGTGGAATTTACAATCCTGTCACGTAATTTAAATTGTTTTAGGAATTCAGGGAAATATGTCTATTGTTATGATGTTGAATATGATACTAAAAAGGTATTCACTGATACAGAGGAAGACAGTTTGGTGGAGTATATTATACAAATAGCTAAGATGAATTATGGTCTTTCAAAAAAGCAAGTACGATTACTAGCGTTCAAGTTTGAAGTTGCTAACAAAAAGAAGACGACCCCGAGATGGAAAGAAGAGAAAATCGCAGGAGAATAGTCAACGAGAGTCTTCATGAAGAGACACCGCAATTTGACTGTTAGTAAACCAGAAAAAACGAGTTTATCTAGGACTACCAGCTTCAATAAAACGAATGTTGAAATGTTTTTCAAGAATTTGGAATATGTCCAACGACGACCGGGCCTTTTACCACCAGAAAATATTTGGAACTAAGACGAAACGAAACGAAACGAAATTTTATCGCCAAAACGTTCGAAGCAAGTGTGTTTTTAGGGTCCTGCGTAACAGACCATCCAGACCCAATACCTAAAACAAGTGGAACTAACGTCCAAACTACTACTAATCACCAGCCAAAACCTTCTCCATCATCGGCCTTAGACACAGTAAATACCATAGGTCATTCAACGTCGACATTGTTTTATCTGAGCAGGTTCAACATTATCCTAAAGCTACAGCTAAGCAATTTGGGGAAAACGGAAGGAAGTGAGGTCTAACTAAAATAGCAACTGATTCTTCAAAAAAAGAATAACTGTTAGGAGAGAAAATTTTAAAAAGTAAGAGCAAAGGGAAAAAAGCAATGAAATGCAAATTAACACATGATAAGTCAAGCAAACACCTGACGAATGAATGCCCTCAACCTAAAAATGTACAACCAAAATGTGTTCACTGCGGCGAAGGACATCCAGCTAATTACAGAGGATGTGTAGTAGCCAAAGAAATGCAGAAACTAAAAGACAAAAATACTAAAAAAGTAATAAGGCCTAATCGACCACAGAGAGATAACAACAGAAACCCAGCTCCTGCGACAGAAAAATCACAAAGCAGGACTACTACAAACAATGCGGAAAACAGAAAAACTTACAATATGGCAGTAAAAAACACAACAGAAGATAATAAAAAACAAAACAACCCAACAACCGATCAAATTCTCCAACAAATATTGGATAAACTAAATAAACTGGACGATCGAATTACCAGATTGGAATATAGCAACAAAGGAGCTATCCCCAAGCGACTTGGTAATGAGAGACAGCCTTAGAATATTAGAATGGAATGCTAATGGCCTCATTCAACATCAGCAAGAATTACAGGCCATTCTAGAAATTGAAAAAATAGATATATGTCTCATTAGTGAAACGCATTTCACTAAGGAGTCATTCATCAAAATAAAAGGATATCAGGTATACCATACCATTCATCCAGATAATGCAGCCAAAGGTGGAAGTGCAGTTATAATAAAACAAAATATAGCACATCACCAAGAAATGAGCTATAAAACAGCCGAAATTCAAGCAACCACAGTCAGAATAAAAACAAAAACTTACGAATTGAATGTAACGGCAGTCTATTGTCCGCCAAAACACGCAATCAAGAGGAATAAATACATTGAATTCTTAAATAGCCTAGGGTACAGATTTATCATTGGAGGAGATTTCAATGCAAAACATGTACACTGGGGTTCTAGACTAACTAACACTAAAGGTAAGGAGCTACTAACAGCAATAAACCAAATTAAATGTGAAGCAATCTCGACAGGAAAACCAACTTATTGGCCTGCTGACCCTAACAAAATTCCAGACCTCATAGACTTCTTTGTGGCCAGGAATATCTCGACAAACTACATGCAAATAGAAGAAGCATGGGATATGAGTTCTGACCATTCCCCCATCCTTCTCACACTTAGTGAGACTATAATACAAAGAGAAAACTTACCAAGACTAGTCAACAACAAGACTGACTGGAAAAGTTTCCAGATTGAATTAGAAAACAACATTAACCTCTTAGTCCCGCTAAAAACCAAAGAACAGCTAGATGAAGAAGTAGAAAAACTCAACAAGGTTATTCAGAAAACTGCATGGAATAATACCCCGAGCATTACATCGAGAACAAAGGGAAATAATTACCCAAGAGAAATTAAAGAATTAATAACAGAAAAAAGAAAACTAAGACGGAAATGGCAACAATCTAGAGCACCAGTAGACAAAACTAGATTAAACAATGCCGCACAGAATTTAAAAAGAGAAATACAAAAAATCAAACATGAATCAATTAGTACTTACCTCAGTGAACTAACAAATGACAGCAGTACAGATTATTCCTTGTGGAAGGCTACTAAACGATTAAAGAGACCAATCCTGCATAGTCCTCCAATCAGAAATGAAGATGGAAGCTGGGCCAGAGATAACAATCAAAAAGCCAAAAGATTCGCTGATCACCTAGAAAATACCTTTCAACCTAACGAAGGAGAAGAATTATCAAGAATGGACTATGACCAAGAAGAATTAGAGATAAGACCTGTTACACCAAAAGAGGTAACTGCAGAGATAAAAGAAAACATTAACCCGAAAAAAGCCCCAGGATTTGACCTGATTACAGGAGAAATCCTAAAGCAGCTGCCCAAAAAAGCTATAATAAAACTGACACACCTGATAAATGCAGCTTTCAGGTTGAAATATGTCCCCAGAATGTGGAAAGTTGCAGAGGTGATTATGATACCCAAACCAGGCAAAAAACCTGAAGAAGTATCATCATACCGGCCAATATCATTACTACCAGTAGTTTCTAAATTATTTGAAAAACTTCTGATAAAGAGACTAAAACCAATAATAGAAGAAAGAAAATTGATACCTGATCACCAGTTTGGATTTCGCGAGAGCCATTCAACGATAGACCAGGTGCATAGAATAACAAATATTATAGAAAACGCATTGGAAGAAAGAAAAGTCTGTTCTGCAATCTTCCTAGATGTAGCACAGGCCTTTGATAAAGTATGGCATGAGGGGCTCAAACACAAACTCAGATGTCACCTACCTAAACAATACTCTGACCTTCTGGATTCATATATATCAGAAAGAGTATTCAGAATAAAACAAGAAGAAGCATACTCTGAACTGAGAGAAATAAATGCTGGAGTACCACAAGGAAGTGTACTAGGACCAGTCCTCTACCTACTGTACACTAGTGACATTCCAAACCTAGAACATAATACCACAGCCACATTTGCAGACGACTCAGCTATCTTAGCTGTAGGCAAAAACCATGAAGAAGCAGCAAATAAACTGCAGAATAACATAGATCAGATTTATGAATGGACCAGAAGATGGAGGATCAGATTAAATGAAACAAAGTCAGTGCACATTAACTTCACCAACAAACGAAATCAACATGTACCAATTAGACTAAATAATGCTCAGATACCTTACGCCAATACAGCAAAATATCTGGGTATTACATTAGATGCGGGGTTACGCTGGAAGCCACATATCAAAAAGAAAAGAGAAGAATTAGGACTCAAATTTAGAAACATGCATTGGATATTGGGACGCAACTCCACTCTGTCTGTATACAATAAATTGCTATTATACAAGCAAACTCTGAAACCAGTTTGGACCTACGGCATCCAACTTTGGGGCTGTACCAGAGAAAGTAACATCCAGATCATACAACGATTCCAGAACAAAGTATTAAGGAACATCGTCAATGCGCCTTGGTACTCCCGAAACAGTGACCTCCACAGGGACCTGGAGATGGACACTGTCAGCCAGACAATCACTAAGTTTGCCAAAAGCCACGAACAACGGCTTTTAGACCATGTGAATGTAGAGGCCATCCAGCTCCTCGACAACACCAACCAGAAGAGAAGACTCAAGAGGACAAAGCCCTTTGAGTTAGTTAACTAGTGACAGTGTAAAGCAGAGCATAGTGCGGTAATTGCACGCTAGTGATAGTGTTTGTTTGTATTAGAGCCTAAGGAACTACTAATGAGTAAGACCTTTAGTTATAAGGTAGAAATTAGTAAATTAAGTTAGATTAAAATTGCTTATTGATCGTATTAATGATCAGATTGTAATTTCAAGAAAAGCCTATTAAGGTTTTTTTTAAATAAAAAAATAAAAAAAAAAAAAAAAATAAGTCAAGCATTTCTTGTTTCAAATACTAATTACGTGGAAAGATTTAGAATTCCCAATTATTGTTCTGTTTTTTCTGCAGAAGCCTTCGCCATATCAAAAGCGTTAACTTGGTGTGCTTTAAATCCGATTCAAAGAGCTGTTATTATGTGTGATTCCAAGTCAGTATTACAGGCTATAGAAAGTTCTCCATTCAAGTGTTACAGACAAAATATAATTTTAGAAATTAAAAAATTAACAAGCGAATTAAAAACCCTGAACAAAAGTATTGTATTCATGTGGGTAAAAGGGCACTGCGGTTTAAAAGGAAATGAGTACGTGGACTTGGAAGCCAAGAGAGCCTGCAAAATGACTTCTTATACCAATCTTTATGTCTTCTCAGACCTTTTAAATTATTATAAGAAACATATTAGAACTAATTGGGAGCGGTCTTACGCCGACTTCGCTAAAACATCTAATAGCCAATATTTCCTTTTGCATCCTACTTTACCAACTAAGATCCCTCATATTTTTAATTTTGATTATAGAAAACAATATACCTCCATCATATCACGTTTAAGAATAAATCACGGTCGTTTCCCAGCTCATCTTTTTAAAATAGGTATTGTCAATTCTCCAGCTTGCTCCTGTAACAAGGCATCAGTAGGAGATCTGAACCATATTTTCTTTGAATGCACTGAAAATAAAAAGGCAACTACTAAACTTTACAATTTTCTTATCAATTTCAACGTTCCTCTTCCCACAAATATAACCGCTCTTTTGGCAAATACTGAGAAGTCTGTACTTGATTCCATAGTGGATTTCATAAATAATTCTAAATTGTCTATTTAGATATATGCTTAGATTTATGCCCAGTAATCAGCAATTTTATATCCTTACTCCTTTACAGTCCTTTTAATTTTTCAACCTTTACTCACTTTTTACTTTCTGTGGCTAATAGACTATGTCTGAGGCCATTCTCCCCCCACACACACAAGTCAAGAATCATTGATGAGGAAACTGAAAGTGAAGATAAAGAAGTTAGTTTTAATGAACCTGACGATGAAAAGCTATTCCAAATTGTACAAAAATTACAAACCGCAGTTCAAAAAGAACTTTAGTTAGAGTCAGAGTAGTTTAATATCGGTGATTATGTTCTTATTCCTTTTCCTCAGAAAAAGGTGTTCCACGACATCACGTTGGACAAATTATTTCTAAAGACTCTGCATATTTTGAACTCCAAATTCGGTTTTCGAAGCGAATTGATACTAGCAATAAATATCTCAAAGACTCTGATGAATAATTTGACGCAAATATTGAAGATCTTAACTGTCTCGACCCTTCGTGGAATCTACTCATATTAGTGTTTTAAATAAAACTCACTGTTTCTAGCTAATTCCACAATATAATAAACATTGTCAATTTATTAGAATTTTCAATACTTTTCATTATAATGTGGAATTAGCTAGAAACAGTGAGTTTCATTTAAAACACTAATTGAATATCTTGTTTGTAAAATTCCAAAACTCGTATACTGCACTGGTTCAGAAAGAGTATCACAAAAAATATGATTTCCTGTAAATTTTTAATCTTTTTCTAATGTTAAATAATTATTACTACTTTTTGTGCACATCACTTTATATAATAATTTTCCCAAATACTTACATGTAAAAATAAACTTTATTCGTATTTTCATAAATAATCATTTTTCGTTTAATCTAGTTATCTTATTTTTCCCTTCTCTTTGCAATCGGATACAAGGAACCAGGTTATCGTGTACCACGAACCAAATTTCAAATTTTCTTCAACATATCGTTAAACATTTTTATTTGTTTATATTTATTATTATAACCGCAAAGGATACAGTGAAATATGCAGTTTATGCCATAGACCCATTTTGATCATATCGTAAAGTCAAATAATACACGTGAACGGGGTGTAATAAAAAATTGATCAAATGTACAACGGTCTCCCCTACAAACTTCAGAAATAAATAACTACACTTAACATAAAATTCTGAAATAAAGAATTCAATTGTTGACGAAAAACGCTGGAGGGTGTTTTCAAAAATAGCAACTATATTTCTGAAGAATATTTACCATTTGCTCACGTTTGAGTATGTAAGGATGAGAGGGTCGATGGGTAAGGTTAGGATACAAACCAATAAGTAACAGTAACTTTGAGATTGAGAAAAAATCTATTTTTGAAGTTCTTGCGAATCTTCAATAAATTTTTATCTGGCTTTATTCTAGTGGTAATTTCCAACTCATATTCCAATTAATGGAGGGGAAATTCAGTTTTCGAATTCGTATCATTTATAACTATAAATAATTAAACAAATGGACATAGAACCAAATATTGTCTCAATTTACATAGAGGAATCTTCTTTTATATAAGGACCAAACGGGCGGGTGGTATGGTTTTCCAAGACTTATTCAGAACCTGTATGTAGAAATATTTTGTTGCAACTAGTGTAAATGGTTTAAAATGTGACATTTTGTTCAATTTCCAAATTTTAAAAAGTGGAACTTCCTTAGATTTCACAATTATCTTTAAAATCTAAAAATTATAGAAATTAACTTTGAATATAGGTACATGATTATTCAAAATTCTATTACAAACAATGGTTAGTTTTCTTATAGTGAAATAATAATTAATGTAACATTCTAGAATATTATCATAAAAACCATGTTTTCGAAACATTTGAAATTAATTGCGTTTTCATATTTTTATTATTGTCATTTAATTTTTTTTCTATGAAACGAGGCAGTGAAAATAACTGAAAATATTTTAAATATATACGTAAAAACGTGTCAACTAAAAAATATTTACCTACAAATTTAACGCTATATCGTTAGAAAATCACAGAAATTGGTAAACTGTCTTAAAACTACTAACACAACGCATCACTGATACAAAAAATATTAATACCTAGAATATAATAATTATGCAATTAAAACTAAGTGGAATATACAAGAATGTTTATTTCATATGCCTGTCCAAAACATTTTATAAAACAACAAAAAAGTGTGTACTTAATCTATACATTTCAAAATAAATTGAATTTAACTTTAAAATGGATTTAGTTACGAGTAACTCTCTGTCACATTAATAGACTGACGCTCGAATACTTATAGTCTAAGACTGGCTACGAAAAAGTAAACTGATAAGGTGCATTCACGAATTTTGTATAAAATGTCTCCTTGGTTCCAGATAAATACGTAGCGTTCCCGTCAGAACGCTCTCCCAAAGTCGTAAATTTATATTTAGAATAAAATGATACGATGCAGTCCTGAAATTTAGTAGAGTTATAGTTTTTTACTGTAGGAATCAAGGAAAATTATTGTCAGAAATCTAGGTCGGGGCTTAAAGACTGTCAGAAGTCGACAAAGTTGTAAAAAAATTGTTGAAATTTGCACCACAAGGTGCAGTTCTGACATTTGCATTTTTATATTGTTTATGGCTTACTGAACCTGTATATAAATTGTCAGAAGTCTAAATAATGGTCAAGTACATGAAAATTGATAACATGGCCGGAAGTCGCTGAAGCGGCTATCGCAACGGAAAGCGATCTTTCGAGGCTTTTGACTTCTGACAATTTATATACAGGTTCAGTAAGCCATGAATAATATAAAAATGCAATCGTCAATCTGAACCTTTTTATTTAAATTTGAAACAAGCTACGAAAGATTGCTATCCGTCGCGATAGCCGCTTCAACGACCTCCGGCCGTATTATCAATTTCCATGTACTTAGCCATTATTTAGACTTCTGACAATTTATATACAGGTTCAGTAAACCATAAACAATATAAAAATGCAATTGTCAGAACTGCACCTTGTGGTTTAAATTTCAACATTTTTTTTACAACTTTGTCGACTTCTGACAGTCTTTAAGCCCCGACCTAGACTTCTGACAATGATTTTCTTCGATTCCTACAGTAAAAAACTATAACTCTACTAAATTTCAGGACTGCACCTTACCATTTTTTTCTAAATATAAATTTACGACTTTGACCGTCCACCCACGCCTCCCGCCCCGGAAGAGCGTTCTGACGGTAACGCTACGTATTTATCGTGTACCAAGGAGACATTTAATACAAAATTTGGAATGCACCTTATCAGTTCACATTTTCGTAGCCAGCTCTCCGACTATTAAACTTACAGAATATTATTGAACTAGTAGGTAATAACCTTCTTGATAATAAAATTACCTTCAATCGCAGGCAAAACGCTTAGAGCCAAAACAATGAGCAATGAAATCAAAATGACGCGTGATATTCCAGATAGTAAGATGGGCAGAACTAGCAGAACACCATGGAGAGATCATGTCCATAAAATGGACGGTGATCGACTTGTAAAAATCGCAAATAAAAGACTACCAAAGTGCTAGTATGAAAGTTGGTTATCAGAATCACTGCTTCTTTGATAAATCAGAACAGAGTATTAGAATAAGGAGAAGAATAAGATAACTTTTCATTCCGATGATTTTTTATCTTGTTATTTATATGCGAATGAAACCAAGGAGTACCAAACCGTTTTTTCCATATATCATATTCCTTCGATCATGTGTATATCATTCTATAAATTGTATAGTAGTTGACTTTCAAATATTTTGTAAAAACCAAGAAATAACTTCTTTTTTATTGTTTAAAAATGTTTTGACATGAATACGTGATGAGAATGTTCTTCGATGAATTGAAATATATACAAAATGATCGTATTTTTAATTGCTCGTTTTCGCATCTGTAAACTCATTTTTCATTGTTCGTTTTTCAAAATTGTACTTGCAATTTATACTTCCAAATTAGTTCTGTTTGATGTTTATTTTAATTGACTAAGCGATCTCTAAGAATTGACTTATTTAATAATTAGTAGAAACGAAACTTTACTTCATCAACAATTTCGAAAAACGCTTGTATTCCTAAGTTCTTGAGTTTTCATAGAGGGTAGGTGAAAATGTGATATTGGAGGAAGGTGTGATAATAATTTTGATGGGTATGTTATTATTCCTCAAGTGATCAGGTATATTCTTAGTTTACGGTTAATTAAAATATTACATCAAGCGACTGTCTATTACTAGAATTATAAGGCGTCTTAACCTAACCGGTAATTTTAGATATCTATTCACATTCTTCCATTAGCTAATAATAAGGTCGGGAAAATTAGGTGAGAAAACAAATCGAAATATCTGCCACTAAGCGCAACACTAATAGATGCGTGAAACTATTTGGTAAATAAAAAATGTATCAGCAAGGACCACTGACAATTATTTGAAAAAAAGTGTTGAAATATAGGAGAAAGACACACTAGACAAAACCATTTATCTTCCAGAACAAATTATTGATGAAGTTTTCTCAACATTCATTTTAAAAATTGTTTTCACACCTTTCTAAAAGTAAGAATGTGACAGTCTCAATTAAATGAAATTTAGAAAAATTATTTTCGGATCTTTGAACTACACAGTGAAGGGCAAAAGAAGGTGTCTGAATAATTGTTCCATAAGAAATGAACAAGAACGTAGTAAAATATAAACTAGTGGATTCAAGAATCATAACAGTATCGATAAAAATAGACGACATAGGGGACATTATAAATATAAAACAAATATATGGTCCAGTGGAAGGAGCATCTGAAGTGGATGTACTGGAATTTTACAGAAAACTACAAAGAGAACTAGACGAGGCAAGAGACGAAAAGGAATCAACAGTAATTATGGGAGATTGGAAGAGCCGAGTACATAATGATAAAAACAGGAGAATGGGATGCATGGAAATTTACGGAGAACCAACAATAAACAGGAACGGTATAAAGGGGATAGATTTCTGCAGAAGAAATGATTTAATAATCGCAAATACGAGGTGGTACAAAAAAATGGATGGAAAATACACTTTTGCAGCAGAATAAAGAAATGCCAGAAGTCTGATTGACTATATTGTATATACCCAAAGTTTAATAAGAACTATATGAAAAGTACAAAGAAGAAAAGAAGCAGAAGCGGGAATTGATCACCAATTAGTGACAGCTCAATTGAAAGTAAATCTTGGGAGAGGTGAAGAGAAAATAGAATATAGTAACACACCCATACATGAATTCAAAAAGAAAGAAAAACGGGAGAAATATAAAAAGGTAACAAATGGAGAATTTCAAAAACGGGCAAATGAAAGAGAAAACGGGATATTAGAAGAAAAATGGAAAATATTTAAAGAAACAGTGATATCCTCAGTAGAGAAAATAAGTGGAAGAAGAAAATTTTGAAAGAATAAAAAAAGAACGAGATGGTGGAATGAAGAAATAAGAAAGCTTGTGAACGAAAAGAAAACAGCATAGAAAACTTATCTCCAAACAAAGAATGGGAAATAAAGAAGACTACAGAAAGGAGAGAAACGCTGTAAGTATGAAAATAAAAGAATAGAAAATGAAAAGTTGAAGATAATTTGGAGAGGAGATAACATAAAACGATAAATAACAGAGATTTTTGGACACAAATTAAAATATTTAGGGGAAGCAGAAAGAATGAGATAAAAGCAGTAAAAGACAATAACAATCAACTACAGAAAGGGGTAAAACAAATACTAGACATATGGAGAAGACGAAGATACAAAGGTAGAAGAAACAGAGGTAGATAAGCAAAAAATAACGAGAGAAGAAGTGTAGACAAAGCCATACAGAATATTAAGACATGAAAAGCAAGTGAAGTAGACGGAATATCACCAGAATATATCAAATGGCTGGAAGAACAAACAAGGAATAGATTGGATGTGGATAATGATCAAAGAAGCTTAGAAGAAAAACAAATACCAAGGGAATATTATCAGGTTTACATGTAATTTCGTTTAGCTGACCACCATTTCCCCATTCCACCTTAATTTTTGAACGTTTTAAGTTTAATAATGTGAATCAGCATGAGGGACGAACCTTCGATTCATTTGTAACAGAGTTAAGGAAACCTGTCAAAACAACAGAGTATCATGCACCAGATGAAATGATTCGAGATAGAATAGTGATCGGAATTTATAACAAGAAAACTCAAAAAAATTATAAACAAATAATTAAGAAAATCTAGTTACATGATTGTTTTACTAAACTTCAAATTAAATGAAAATTGTTTAGAAAATGTCAGTAAATACTTACAAATATCTTATTGGGCAATTTGAAATCTTTCGATGTGCAAGTTGAAATATCGAACTCAAAAATGCAGAAAAAGCGTTTCTTCAAACTATTGATGTAGTTGATAATTGGTTTAATTTTATAATAATTGTATAATCTGATATTTTCAATCCCAAGAAGTTTTAAATTGCGCTAATATTCTATTGTTTATATATCAATTCATCGGGAACATTTATGTGGATATGAATCGGCTTCCGTGAAAAACTTACATCAATGTAAAAACTAGTGAGGCAATTATAAACTAATTATACATTTACAACATATTCTCCGTGTAATTTTTATTTTGTCCACACATTTAGCATAACAGTCATTGGTTTGAAAATATAATACTTATTTTCAACTCTATTGAGAGCAAATGCAGCTTCAAGACAAATGATAATATCAGATACCGTTTATTTCTTGTATTGCTTCCAAGGAATGCGAGTTTTAATGTTATCTCCTAGTAAGAGGCTTTTGTCAGCTCAATGGTTGTATTTTTACAAAAATCTAACTTAGTTCATATTTTCTGACTTGATATAGATTTGATATCAGAAACAAAATATCTTCAACCAAACTGTTACTAAAACTCTACATATTCCAAGATAAACAACATTTAAAACTCAATATACACATAAATGAAGTTATAATCTGGATTCTTAAACAATGAAAAATAGTATTCCTAGACTGGGGGATAAACTAATGCCGAATAAATTGATCATTGCTGTAAGATTCTTATCATAACGATTGCGAAGATTTATTTAGTAATTTGAACTTGTAGGTTTCAGTGCTTACACAGATGGATCGGATCGACAAAAGAGTTGGATCAAATAATAATTCACTCAATATCACATTAACCTTTAATATGAAGAATGGGGCAGAAAATTTAGAAATTAAAATCACGTTCATGTCAATTTGAAATTTATGGAGAATGATATACTTAAACGTTTAAAAGAGATGCCAAAGAATATTCCCCTATAGTTACAAATACAAGAATTTATTTTATAATTATCACATTTTACTGCAATTTTGTTGGTTAGCCAATTTAGGTTGTTATTGTTAACGTATTCATTTCTCGAATGGTATAATTGGCAAATATTTAGAAAATTAATACAATATATCCAAATTTATAACTGCCACACTGTGTTCAGAATCTAAATATTAATAAATAATGATTTTTTGAGATAAATTTTCACTAAGCTTGATATTTGCTATAAATACGGAATTCGACAATATCTTGAATAATTTATTATGGCTAGAAATATGGACGTGCAAACGTTGTAAATAAATTATTGTGATGTTTCTAATATCACTTTTTCAATTTAACGGTGCTTTGAGGGTGAATTTGACCAAATTTGATACAGCGTTCATTGAAAAGTTGTTACTTGTTCAAGAATTAAACATGCAGATGTGCATCTTATTAACTCTTCCAATTAAAGTAACTGAATTAAACATAATGTGTGAATGTGGAATATATATATATATATATATATATATATATATATATATATATATATATATATTTATATATTTCCTATTTTTTCCTGGGATTAGGTCAATGAAAAACTTACTGACGTTTAGGTCATCCTTATTGATCTTTATCAAAACTACAAAGAATGGTATATAAAAACCATTAGGTCCTCTAATATCTTTTTTCCATTCATCGCCGGGTTGCATTTTTGGATGGCTATCATTTCATAAAACTCCCTTTTCTTTACATTATTTTCGGTTTTTGAAATCTTCGTGTTGTTATAATTAAATTGATGTTTTTTTGTAATTATATGGTTGGTCAAAGCTGGTGTATTTTGTATCCTATTTGTGACTTTTTATTCTTTATTCCAGATATTAACTGGTTTGACCTATATAAGTTGTCCCACAGTTTTTTCATGGAGTTTCATATACAACTTTATTCCTCTTTTACAGTTTATAAAAGTGAGGCGAAAACACTTTTGTGTATCCGCTCTTTCTTTAGTTTCAATTTTATAAAACATTCTGATTCTATTTAAAAAATAGTTTTTATTAATTTTATTGCATAGTTGTTAAGTTGTAGGGCATTTTTTGCTTTTTTAATATATGCTTCTCGAAATTCTGGATCTGATAATTTAATTGCACGATCAGCAAGTCCTATAACTACCGATTTTTTTTCAGCTTCACAAAAAGTTTTTTATTGGCCTAATTTCAAGTAAAAAAAATATATTTATATGGTCAAAGGAAATCAAAACATAACACCAGAATACTATGTAATCAAAGAAATAGAAGAATATTTTTGTTGAGATGTAAAACCGAAAATATAATACCAATATTTCTAAATTTAAATATATCTCACGTAAAATTTAATAATGTAAACTTGGAGTTGGTTTTTTCGATCCAATGATGTTGTTTAATATGAGACGATCTTTTATGGAAGGTGTAGATAAATGCATCGACGAGAATAGAGGACATGTCGAACATTTAATGTGACACCATTATAATGTTATTTGGCTTAGTTTTTTTGTTTTCTCAATGTTTTCAATAATAAGTTTCAAGGTTAATAACAACTTGTTTTCCATTAAAATAACGTGGTTTTAATATTCTTTTACACAAATATCGCTAACTCTAATAGCAAAAAAATCAAAGGCATAGAGATTCCACAAATGTGGCTTATGTAGCGCCATCTACAGATTACATCGAAGTAGGTACCAGATTATGATTTTTCGAGCCCAAAAATCTCTATTTCCAAGTTTTCATGTATACATATCCAAAAACGTTAAAGTTATTGCAAAAAAGAAATTTTAAAATTTAACTCTTAACATCCTGTATATTCCTTATTAGCAACATTTTATTAAAGCAAGTTGGTTTAAATCGTAATATTTTCAAGTCAGGAATCTACCATACTTCTATGTACAATTACTTGAGGACCACCCTGTATACGGTTTATATATCTCTGAGGATTTTAGTATCTTAGAAACTATTCTTTTGTTCCTTAATAACAATATAGTTGTTATAAAACTACGACTTCCCAAATTTCCCAGACTCTGTAGATTGATATAGGAAAAGAAACTAATGAGCTAAAGAGATAGAATAATAAAACAATGACTCTACGTGACAAGCAAAAATAATGATAGATATTTATTTTGTCTTATGAGTGCACGACTTGCATTTTTACTAGAGGAAATTCTATGTTTTCTTAATAAAAACTTTAGAAATAAGTCCATATTATTAGCCTTAATAAATAATCTTTGAGTCATACAATTTTATTATTGAGTAGTAAAGCTTATAACAGCTTTGAAATATACACTTCACTAAAAATATCATTGATATATTTACTGCTTTACAGTCTAACTAATACTTTTTTAAATTTAATTACCAGACATACAAATGCAAAACATAAATAAAACAGTTTGTCGAAAATACTGAATTTCCTGATATATTCAGGCTACAATACACATTCTATCTATAAGGCCGAATATAAAAATAATTCATTTCCTAAATTACATTTGAAAATGATGAATATTTTTGGTTGGATCGTACTTACATCATCACTCAGTACGTAGCCAAAATTATATTTGTTATTCACATTGAAAAATAATTGCATTGCAATTGAAATATAATAATAATAATAATAAAAATGATAAAAATAATAATAACAATAATAACAATAATAAACAACAATAATAAAGTATGAACCAGTTCACCAGTTAATACGTTCATCAATGAAATAAAACATATTTTACAAAACCATAATAACCCTCTTGAGATATATACCGACGGTTCCAAAACCGATCAAGGAGTAGGAAGTGCTATATTTGTAAAAGAACAGGCCTTTCATTGGAAACACCCCTCTTGGACCAGTATATATTTCGCCGAACAATATGCAATTTTGGAGTCTATTAAATATATAGAAAATAATCATATAACGAATGCAGCAATATGTTCTGACTCTCTTAGTGTCTTAAAAGCAATAACTAATAAGGAAACAACCGACACATTAACCAGCTACATGCAAAGCATTTTATACAACCTTCAACAACAAATCGACATAATTTTTATCTGGATTCCTAGTCACATTGGGATAACAGGTAATGAAAGAGCTGACTTGGCGGCAAAAAGGGCAATACATGCAGATGAACTTGCCTCCATACAAAACTTGGAAGATTTTAAAATAGACATCAAACAGAAAATTATCAATAAATGGTAGATAGACTGGCAACTCGATAACAAATTCTTAAAAATAACACAACCAAGAGTACAACTTAAACAAACTGCTTACCATTTGAAAAAACGAAAAGAACAAGTCGTACTATCAAGACTTCGCCTAGGCCACTCGCACTTAACATCATCATACCTTCTTCTGGGAAAAAAACCCACCAATTTGTGAGTGTGGAATTCGATTAACAGTTAGACACCTGTTGCTTGACTGGACACGTCTTGTTGGAGCTCGTCAAATGATCGGGTTGGGAAATGACCTGAACACCTGTTTTTCTACACCTATCGATCAGAAAAAAGTTATAGATTTCTTAATAATGCTTAATCATTATTTAGAAATATGAAAAAAAAATAGTCAACTTTACTTAAGGCTTAAGTTCTAGAAGTTTAGACGTTTTGTTATATGAGGATTTCTAACAGAAGGGTTTCAAAGTATAGACAGAGGAAAGGCTAATGACCATAGCAGTCGACGCCTTACAACAAAAAAAAAACAGTAATAATAATAATAAACGACTTCATTGCTTCCATATATTAATACAAGAAAAAAAAAGAAAATACACATAATATAAGGTTGAAAGCAAAAGGCGAAGTTCAGCTTACAAGCTGATATAACATCAGCTTATAAACTGTTCATCCACTTAACCTTGAATACATCCCGAGGTTGGTGTGACAGCAAAAAAAATTACAGATAAATCTAAACTTAATCGTAAGGATATCAGTGTTGCATTGAAAATAAATGTCTCTTGTAGGTCTTCTTAAATCTTAGCAATCTGTAAGTTTTAAACATGGCAGGTACCTGAATATAAATCGAGCTTGATAGGAATAACTGCACCTGAAAATTTCTAGTCTGAAGATTGGGGGTGAAACGGTTCCTTTGCATCGGATATTTGAATTATGTAGATCAGATCCATAGGTAATTTTTCTGTGCAAGTATGACGGTGTTTTATCATAAATAATTTTTTGGAAAAGAACAGCTACATGTAGAATCCTTCTATTAGCCATATTTAGCCCGTTTTGCGTATACCGAATATGAGTCGTAAACATGAATTTTGCACTTTTTTTATTTTTCTTTGATATAGGTGGGATAAAAACGGTCCATATAGTGTATCAGCATAATTGAATATAGACAGTATCAGTGACACAGAGATTTGATTTCACATGTTGTGGGAGAAAATGCCGGTTGCCATATATATTTTTAAGAGTGATGTATGCGCGTTGTATTAGTTGATTTATGTGTTTTTCAAATTTTAGACATTATACCTAAACTTTTAACTTCGTTTACATTCTGGAGAGTTCTATTTTTTATTACAATACGTACACTATTAGAAATCTCATCTCTTTTATTTTTGTTCACAAAACGTATAACATTAGACTTACTACAATTAATGCTTAGGCGGTGATCCTCTGCAGCTTTAATAAAACTATTAAGTTCCTTATTTATATACCCACATGTCTCCACTACAGTACTGGGGTAAGAACTATAATAAAGTTGAGTATCATCCGCATACAGGTGTACATTTCACAACTAAAAATTTTTCACTAGACAGGAAGTATATAAAGCAAAAAGCAATGGCCCCAGAATGGAGCCCTGAGGGACTTCGCACCGTAAATCCATATACCCAGAAGAGTGTCCGTCAACCACAACCATCTGTTTACGTCCTCGGAGGTAAGATGCTATAAGGTTTCTGGCATTATTGGAAAGTCCTATATAATGTAGAATTTCCAGCATTAAATTGTGGTTAATGGTATCGAAGGCTCTGCTAAAGTCTAGCAAGATCAGAACAGTGCATCCACCCTTGTCCAAAGCTCTAACAACATCGTCAATAATATGGAGAAAAGCCGTTGTACAACTATAATTTTTTCGAAATCCAGATTGTGTTATAGGTAATAATGAATACTGATTAGCATATTTATTCAGTTGTACTTCTTTAGCTCTTTCGAGTACCTTAGATAAAGTTGGCAGTATACTAATAGGGCGCAAATCCTTAATTTCAAGTGGATTTGTCTTGTTAGGCAATACTTTTACAATAGCTCTTTTCCACACTTGAAATATTATGACCCAGGCAAAAGTTAATAATGTGTGTGATATAAGGAATTATATATGGACAACATAACTTTAATAATCTTAAATTTAATTTGTCTTCACCGGCAGCATTTGTCTTTATACCATTTATACCATGTCTTATAAAACTGAAAATGATGGTCAAGTTTAGTTTTCTTATACTTGTGTAGCGTTTTATCTCGTATTTTCATCATTTCTTTGATAGCGCCAGTTAACCAAGGTGCTCGAGGCTTAGATACACGCGATGTTTTTAACGGCACATGGCTGTCGAACAGGTCCATCAGACAGTTGATCAAAAACGTTATTTTTTCATCCCCTTCCCCTTCCTGATCATATATTCCAAAAAATGGAGAATTATATAAATCTATTCTAAAATCATCTTCATTAAAATATTTAAAAGACCTATACGTAATCATTCTGGGGCCATGTTTTTCAACACTCAGTTTTACTTTACATGTAGCTATATCATGATCAGAAATGACACGTGAATAACTCCCCTGTCAATAACCCAGTCAGATGATGTTACAATACCATTCAGTGAGGTAGCAGTAGTAGCTGTAATTCTTGTAGGAGTGTCTATGATTCGTTCAATACCAAAGCATTCTAACACAGATGACATTTTATCTACATAAATATCATCGGCACTCAAAAAATCTATGTTAAAATCTCCAGCGCATATAATCTCATCTACAGTGGGATGAATTAGACTCATGATATCTACCATTTCAGCAACAAAAGAATTCTTATTTCTTTTAGGAGGCTTGTATACTGCACCAAGAGCAATAATTTTACTTTTAATTTTTATATTTACTGTTCCATGATAATTCAGTTCTTCACTATATCTTTTATTATTTACGTAAATACACAAACCTCCTCCTAAGGTACCTCTGTCCTTTCTATATAAAATATACCCATCAAAATTGATTAAGTCACTATTTACATTTTCATTTACCCATGTTTCACAAATGAAAAATATATCAAATTGATGTTCATTTACAATTAACTTAACATACTGCAAAGAAGACAGAAGAGACCTTGCATTAAGACAACCTATAAATAAATTACCGCCCTATGTTCAAAATGAATTGAAAAAACAAACTATTAAGCAATCCAGCTAATAAGTTTTGATTTTGCAAAGAATATGTGGTGATATGATTTAGAGTATTGCGTGATTAATTTTTAAGTTCAAATCAATTTTATTCGAATTTTATTGATAACAAAATCTGTTTAATATATTTAGGAGATAAAACTCTTACAACTACATAAAATTATTGCTTGTTTTTGAACTAAAATTATAAAATAGAAAGGATATAAAAACATTGATCAAAACTGCAAATATATGAAATTTTCATAATTGTGTTTCATAAATTATATTCACACTGTATGTTCATAATAAAATATTTACTGTTATTGATGTAGGTATTGGAAATTTTATTGGGAACGAGATGTAATTTTTCGCTTTATTTGTTTAGCAGAAGGAATTTTATGGACTATAAAACTTTCACTCATCGAGATTTATA
This sequence comes from Galeruca laticollis, assembly GCA_963921935.1. Lineage (NCBI taxonomy): Eukaryota > Metazoa > Arthropoda > Insecta > Coleoptera > Chrysomelidae > Galeruca > Galeruca laticollis. The sequence continues at coordinate 61,559,082 of OY998181.1, read as the reverse complement.
AGTTTTTGATTGATATTACTGTTGATGTCGAATATATGTTTGCTAAATATATTTGATGAAAACATTGCATTAATATAAATATCTAAGTAATGGATGTTTATTAAGTTAGTTGATTTGTTCAATTTCTAAGGAACCCGAACCTAAGCCAGGTCTCCCTAAACAAATCAGAAACAGAAAAACTCCGATCTAGACTTTGGTTTTGATGAATTTATTGGGTAGCAGACAAAATTAGAATCTGGAATGACTGTTATGAAATATTTTGCTTCAGTTTTTGAATCGAAAGAATCTCCATAGCTCATTATCTGAAGTCTGATATAATTTTCTGGCATTTCACATCTAACATGTTTTAATCACTGAGCTGAAGAGAGTGATTGATAATTTGATTAGAGAAATCGCAACAAAAATCAATTTATGTACTGTTTCAAATGAAACTTACTGTTTCTATCGTCAATTTTTTTCTAAGCAAACATCGAAGAAGATATGAAATTGTGGAAAAATCGGGAACAAATCTGGAATAATATGTGACTAGACCTAGCAATATTTTAACATCATTTACATTAGATGGACGTGGAATTTCTTGAATTGCACGTATCTTCACTGGAGATTTTGAAATTTTGTTGAATTCTACAATATGTCCCAGATATTCAATTTGTCCTTTGAAGAATGAGTATTTATTTTTGTTGAGGTGAAGATCATAATCCATGAGTTTTTGAAAGCATGATTTTAGATTTTCAGTGCATTCGTCAATGGTCAATCCATGAACAATAATATCATCGAAGAACGATTCCGTTTTTGTAAGACCCTTAACCCTTTGGCGACAATCGGGACATATATATCGTAAACAAATTTCTAAACTGTCTGCTGGTTAAAATCAAACCCATTTTGTAGAGAATATTTCAAATTCAGTCTTACTACGGCTCTGGCTAAAAGAAATGGAAGTGTCAATGCAGGCACGACCTTGTTAGCAGACATTTACCGTTTGTTCAACGTGGTTACTGTGATTTATTGTTAGTTGCTGGTGGTTTATCTACATATTCATTGAAATTGTGCATTTATTTGGAAAAAATACGTGATAATAAAGGTAATAACATATTTATAAATATATTAGTGGTAAGTATATATAGCCAAAATTATAGTGAATATTTTATTGGTTTACATATATCCCAACAGTCTTTTATTTAGGGTTACATTTAGCCCAACAGGCATTTTTATTCCAGATGAGCCGAAAGCCGCTTGATGCAAAAGAACTGGAGGAGGTAGGACAAGCATTGTTTGACAGTGACGGCGAATCAGAAATTGATCCTTTCCATTCCAGTGGCTCAGCAGACTCCGATTATGAACCTTCTGATACCGAGATTGAAGAAAATGAACTGAAAACGACATCTAATGGAACCGAAGAGTCAAGTTCAGATGAATATGAGTTGGGTAGAGACGAAGAAGAACAAGAGGTTCAGCATGTTGTAGATGAACTAGATCAAGGGGCTAACGAAGGACAGGTGCAAACAGACAATCTATGGTTTGTCAATGATGGAAGTTTCATTCCTCGCCTTCAGGTTCCTCAACAAGAAGTAAATTGTAATCTGAATAGAAATTTGAGTGAAGTAGAAATATTCCTAAAAGTTTTCCCAAAAAACATTATAATGTATATTGCTCATTGTACACATTTACGTTTACAACAGCTTGAAAAGGACTCCAAGAAAAAAAGAAATTTGACTGATTTTCATGAGATTATGAAAGTATAAGGGGTTACAATTATAATGTCTTTCAACCGTGTTCCTACATTCAACGACTATTGGTCTCGAAATAAATCGCTGGGAAATGCTGCAACCAAAAAAGCTATTTACAGAGATCGTTGTAAACTTCTGTTATCCAAGATGTATTTCAATGATCCCGTGAAACCTACAAATGCTGGAAAATTATATTATATTGAAGAAATTGTCAATTGTCTGAAGACCACTTTTCGAAAGTTTCGAACTGAAGCTACCCTCCAAAGTATAGACGAGTCGATGGAAAAATGCAAGGAACGATCTGCACTCAAAAAGTATCTTCCCATGAAATCCGTGAAAAGAGGTATGAAGATAGTGACTCTTGTACTGGTTATGTTTATGATCTTAACATATATGAGGGCAAGGATACTGGAAATTCAGAAGGAATTTTAGGAGAAAGGGTGATTGGTACCATTAGACACCCACAAGTAGCACTCTGTTTCGATAGATTTTTTACATCTATTTCCTTGCTTGACACAATGCCATATCCAGCCGTAGCTACATTGATGAAGCATAGAAAGAATGTTCCTAAATTTATAACTAAACTGAATCGAGGCGATTCAGAATTTAGGGTAAACAGTTATGGTACTATAATCACCATATGGCAGGACACCAAAGACTTACTTGCTATAAGTAACTGATTTACTGATAAAGTAACAACTGTAAAACGTACAGGAAAGGAAGGTTATAAAAAAGATATACCTTGTGCTGAAGTGCTAGAGTTCTATAACCGATACATGAGTGGAGTAGATTCAGCCGACCAGATTATTGGTTTGTATGATTTCGATGGAAAGTCGGCGAAATAGTGGAAGAAAGTTTTCTTCAGACTGTTCATGACATCTCTTCTAAATGCTCACATCTTATTCAATGACTTACATAGGAAGGAAAAATCACGGTTTTTGCCGTTTATTATTACATTAGCGGAAGGGTTAATATCATTAGTATATAATAAATTCAATATTATTTATATCCCTGTTTATTATACATACACTATATAAATATATATATAAATATATAAATTTTTATAATTCTATTCCACATATAATCTTCCTTCCATTATTACTAAAGTTTGTTGTAAATCATCTTATTCAATTTTGAATTTTTCTTTCAAATTAGAAGCTATATAAAAACTATGAAATGTCATATTTCAATTGTATAAAAAAATTTTATAATCACAATTTATTTCATTAACTTTTATGATCTAGTCAAAATATCTTGAAACTTTGAGCTTAAAATCAACTTGGTCTTTTGAAAAGAAATTTTACTATTAGAATTCATAGCTGTGTCTTTGGGTCGCCCAACAATCAAGAAACTAGAGATGTTTAACGTTGGTGATCATTTACCATTGGAAGGGAAAACAAGAAGAAGATGCCAAAGTTGTTCTGTACAGTTCAAAAAAGAAAAACGAACGACGACTATGTGCCAGAGTTGCAACATGTAGGTATGTATACTAGCACTACAGACCGTGAGGTCCATGGCTGATGTTTCGACACTAGCGGTGGGTGCTCGGAGTTCCATACGAAACTCTTCTGCGACAATCTACTAAGTTCAATTGCCACTTTCGCACAGGCTATCCGAATGCCCACTACTTCGGTTCGTTCCAAAATTTCTTGTGTTCTGCACCTATTTCCAATTTGCACATTATTAACTTAAACCTTCCATGGTTTGGTTGACGACTTGCCTCCATTCCATCTTGTCATTTGTCTTACTTCTCTAATTTCTGACATTACGTCTTCGTAGGTTCTCTTCAACCTCCGTTTTCCATCTTGTTCTGGGTCTACCTCTCCTTCGCCTTCCTCCTATAGAACTATATATCAATATTTTCTGTAGCCTTCCCGTTCACATTCTTTCTATATGTCCTAACCATCTTAGTCTTCGAGATTTTATCATTCCAATAATACCCGGATTTTTATATAATTCTTCGAGGTCTTTGTTTGTCCTCCTCATCCATATTCCATTTTGTAATTTTCCCCCACAAATCTTCCTCAATAGTTTTCTTTCCCATATTTGTAGCATTCCTTGTTCTTTTTGGTTTAATGTCCATGTTTCTGAGGCATATTTATTTATTTATTTATTGAATAAAGATCCAAACAGGCTTAATAGCCTTATTACATGGATAGTATATTATAAAAAAAAGATTTTTACATGTGATCTAAGGGAATACCTTATTTTATTCTAACTGCAGAGGAGAGACACATTAAATGGTAGAATAATTCAAATTTATCTTTTATGAAATGTTTTAAATTCTTATCAGAAACTCATACCCGTGTTTTAATCATAGAAGTATTAAATCTCAAACGTTTCAAAATATGATACTATTAATCTTTTCAACTGCCCTAAAGGTAGAGACCAGTCCAAGTTTATCAGTGCATTAATTGTGTTGGTCAATCGACAAATAGACTGAAGTGGAGAACCAGCAGAATTTTGTATACTAAACATTACGGAGTTTCTCGTGCGCTTTGGAGGGACATGAATCGGTAAATAATATAAAAGAGTGCTACAATTTATTTTGTTTTTCATCACTTTCGATATCAAGTTCATCATTGCAATTTTGCGTGTCGTACTTAGTGAAAGGATTGCAAATTCTTCCCGTAACATTTGCGTTCTTACACAATTATAGTCTGGCCTCTTATGATATTTTTTATGATACAAATGACGTAGCAGTTTATTTTGAATTTTTTCTATTGAATCTAAATATATTTGTGATTGTTGATTCCAAATTACACATGCAAAATCTAGTTTTGGTCTGACTAATGTTTTATATAGTAGAATAATTGTCTTCAAATTGTGAAATAAAGCAGTCTGTCTTAAAACAAACCCTAATATACGATTGGCGTTCTGAACAGTAAATCTAATATGTGAAGCAAATGATAACTGATAATCATACGTGACCCCTAGGTCTTTCGTTTCCTCTACTCGTTTTAAATTTTGTTTATTCATTATATAATTGAAGATAATAGGGTCTTTTCTCCGAGTAATTGACATTACACAACATTTACCTTCATTAAAATTTAGTTTATTATCAACACTCCATGAATGAACGTTATCTATATCTCTCTGTATCATCACACAATCCCTCACCGTTTGTACTTTTTTATACAATTTGAAGTCGTCCGCAAAGATTAAACACTCTGAAAATTTAACACAAGTAGGTAAGTCGTTGATAAAAATTAAGAAAAGCAAAGGTCCCAGATTAGAACCCTGCGGTACTCCCGAGATGGAATTTTTTCGGTTCGAAACAATTCCATCATGTTTTACAACAAACTGCCTGTTCTGTAGATAGCTTTTTAGCAATAGAAGCAAATTTCCTGCAATGCCCATATCATTTATTTTTTTAAGTAAAATATCGTGGTTAACGCGGTCAAATGCTTTCGAGAAATCCGTATAAATGGTATCCAATTGCGATTTTTCATGAAGAGTATTAGACGCTACTTCCGTGAATATAAACAAGTTTGTGTTTATTGATTTTCCAGTCACAAAACCATGCTGTTCATCAACTAATATGTTTTTAATGTGGTTGTAAATTTTATTATAAATGATATGCTCAAACAATTTGGAAGGAGCACAAAGTATGGACACGCCTCTGTAATTTTCTATATCTTTTTTATTTCCCGTTTTGTGTATAGGAGTGTAAGTTGCTAATTTCCATTGATCGGGATAGGTTGATTGTTTAACAATTAAGTTGAAAATATGTAATAGAGGTTTCTGAAGGAACTCTTGGCAACCTTTTATAATATAAGGGGGTAGATTGTCAATACCAGCCGATTTCTTTGGTTTCAATTTATATTCTCTGTCTTACAGATATTACTATAACTCGTAGTGTTATTAAGATTTGCTAAGTTATACAGTGATTTTTCTGTAGATTGAGCTGACGCAAAAAAATCTGCAAACTTATCTGCAGTATCCTTGTCAGAGACTTCCCGACCTCCAAAGTTAAAAATTTGTGATTGATTTACATTTTTTCTCTTTTGATTTACATAGTTCCAAAAATTATTTATGTTGCCCCCACCTATATTATCACCCAAGTCCCGTATATATTTTTTGTACTCCTTCCGTATTAATATTTTTAGTTTTTTCCTTGTTTCTACATATAGTTTATTATGATATTCTGAAGTATTCTTCAGTTTTCTGCATTGGCATTTTTCTTTTAATAGTTTTTTAATTTCGGCATTAAACCACGCAGGGTATTTATTGAAACCATCGTACGTTTTATATTTTGGTACAGTTACGTTCAATATTTCATTTATGTTTGTGTAAAAACTTTCCACAGCTTTATTAATATCATTTAATTCAGTTACGTTATCCCAAGTAACATTCCTCATATACTCATACATTAAATCAAAGTTTGCTTTTTTAAAATTAAATTTGTTGCATGTTAATTTATCTTTAATAGGAACTTCACATTTATTTAAACACACAGTAGCCACAAGGGCCGGATGAAATATATCTTCTTGAACTAAGGAGCACATTTCCCTAAATACCCCGCAAGTCTAATGTTTTTCCATGCGCATTTTTTACATCGTTGCAAAGTTTCAAGGAATTGAAATCTAAAAATTCTCGCAAGCTATTTGTTTTAGTATTTACGACAATGTCCAAACTGTCAATACCCTTTATTTCCGGTAAATTGAAGTCTCCAAAAATAAATGTTTTATTTATATTTTTCACATAATTTTGTAATAATTGAAAACATGAAGTATACTGATTCAGTTCTGCATTAGGTGGAATATATACTCCAATGATTGTATAGGTAGTTTTTCTACAAATCCTTACATTCACAATTAAAACTTCGAATACTGAAGAATGCTCAACAACATTTAATATCTTGAATTTTTTTTTAATTCCTATTATTAATATTAATATTAATATTATATTAATTCCTATCCCCGGGTTTTTTGAGTAATTTCCAAATTTCTATCTGCTCTGAATATATTAAAATAACTTACATCTGCTAATTCCCCACTACTGACCCCGTCCTTCAGCCAAGTTTCAGTAACAACAAATATATCGTGATTACCTTCTAAAGTGTTAGTGTAAAATTCCGCCATTTTCGTGTTCAAACCTCTCCAATTTTGATAACACACAGACACACTTGACATTTTTGTATTATATAATTTTATATAAGAAGCATCCTGAAAAATAAAATATAGAAAAATAAAAGAAACTACACAACTAATAAATCGAAATGATAACCCTCAGATGCTTTAACATTTTCATAACTCTCTCCTTTTCCTCTACAAATTTTCAAACATACATGACTTATTTATTTTAATTTTATTATAATTGATAAACAATTGCCAAACGTCCTGTACTGTTATTTTATATTTCTAAATAAGTAGCAAAACAGTTTTGTCTTATCAGTGTTAATGAGCAAAAAAGAAAATAACAAAATTCACAGAATGTTCAACTAGTTACAATCAATTTCTTTAATTAAAGCTGTCCATACACTTGTAATCAGATTTCATTTTCGTTTTGTATTTTCTTTATTACGTTATTGACTTTTGCAAAAATGGTTCCAGCCCTACTCCAAACGTCTTTATTACCATACTTATTCTTAGCCTTCTTCAACAAGTTATATTGTTTGACTGATAGATATTCATTAACAAATATCTTAGATTGTTTTAACGCACTTTTAGCTTTCAAAATTTCATTCCTTTTCAAAAAGGAGACAAATTCCACTAGTACAGTCCTTGGCCTAGGATTATTCTTATTGACCTTTCCCATTCTATATATATTCGAAATGTCGGCAATTGAACATACCACCTTCATAGTGTGCCCTATTAATATAGTAATAATTTGGTCCAGGTTTTCATCCTCATTCTCACTTATTCCATCGAAACGTAGAACTTTTCTTCTGTTATAAGTCTCAAGTTCCTCCTGTTCGACATGTAATAGACTTATTTCCTTTTCGTTCGTATTTACAGAGTTCCTCAGTTCATCCATTTTACTACTCATATCATTCATTGTAGATTCAAGTTTATTAAATTTTTTCTCAAGCTTTTCATCTAATTTATTGACAAATTTTTGACATACCTTAGTAATAAGCTGTTCTAATGCCGTCTCATCCAGGCCTATTCCAGATTGGCTACTGCTTCTTGTGTTTTTTATATTTGCCATTATGAACACTTATTAATAATGATTATAGAAATTACGTGTATGGCCCACTATACCTGCATCAATCAATTATTTTTAAATATAACTATTTTATTCAATTTCCTATTTTCACAAGTTGCAGTAGTCACTTTTAATGTATCTTCCAGCTACTTTGATACACATTCACTGAACATTTACCACCGATTCATTTAATTTTACCAGGAGCTCTCACAAACGTGTCTACTCAGTCACCACCATATTGAATATGTGACTATAGGCCTAATCATAGTCTTGTAAATCCTGATTTTCGCACTCCTTGATATATTTTTGCTTTTCAATAATTTATTCAAGGCATAAATGCAATTACTGCCACGCATTTTTCTGTTTTGGATTTCCTCCCCTACATTGGGTTTTCGTGTGATTATTGTTCCAAGGTACTCGAATCGATCTATTTCTTCAAATTTATATATCTTTCCTTTGGCTGTTTCTACTGTTGAATAATTCCCTTTTATGAAGTCTCGATCTGTCCATTCCATATATTTTGTTTTCACTTCATTGATATAGAGCCCTTTTTTTCTGCTTTTTCTGTAATATTTTTTATTACCTGTCTTATTTCCTCTTTACTTCTCGCTAATACTGCTATGCCATCTGCAAATGCTAAACATTGATGTCTCTCATGATATATAAGTCCAGACCTATTTATGCCTGCTTCTTGAATTACTTTTTCCAATAACAGACTAAAGAGAATAGATTACAGTGGATGGCCTTGTCTTACGCCTTCAGTGACGATAAATTTCTCTGACACACCGTTATTTATTCTTACTTCATTTTCGGTACTTTGTAGCGTTAGCCGAATTATTCTGATCAGTTTCCCGTTTATTCCTAGGTCTGCTAGAGCTTTGTACAGTTCCTTTTTTTACTTTATCGAATGCTTGTTTGAAGTCGACGAATAGCACAATCGTCTGTTTCCCAAATTGATAGCTCTCAGCCTGTATTTCTCGTAGCATGAAGATTTGTTCCACAGTGCTCCTACCTCGTCTAAATCCACATTGGTATTCTCCGATTATATTTTCCACATTTAATAGTGCTATCCCTCTATAGTTGTGGTATTCATTTTTATACCCTTTTTTATGTATAGGAAGTATTATAGCGTTGGTTCACTCTGTCGGTATTCGTTCTTCTTCCCATATGCTTTGCAGTAGTTTTTCCATTTCATTACGCGCGTTACTCCATATTTGAACATTTCCGCTGTTATGTGGTCACTTCCCGGACTTTTATTGTTCTTTAGATTAGCTATAATATAATTTATTTTATCCCTACTCGAAATTTGTTCCTACATTTTCTTCATTATCCAGTGCTTCATCCTCATTTCTTCGCCCATTTAAAAGATGTTCGAAGTATGTTTTCCATCGCTCTAAAATTTCTTTTTCGCCCAGTAGCATTTCTCCATCTTTATTTCTAATGAATACGGGATTTAAATTGGATCCTCTTTTTTCTCTTTCGACTCCTTGATACAGGTTTCTCAGATCTTTGTTTCTGTAATTATCTTCTACATTTTCCAGTAGTCGCTCGTTATACTCCATCTTCTTCCTTCTCAATAATCTCTTTGTTCTTTTCTTTTGTTCGCTGTATTTTTCTTTAGCATCGTGTACTTCTGTTGTTAGAGTCTTTAATCTTAGTTTATTTCTTTTATCTATTTCGTGCAAGCATTCATCATCAAACCATGGTTTCAGTTCCTTTCTTTCATCTTTACTCGTTTTTTTGGCTGCAGTATTCATTATTGTCTTTATTGTTTCCCAATGATGCTCTATATCTCTTTCCAATATGTCATTCATTTCCTCGCTGATTACTTTCCTTCTTTCTCCTCATTTGTTAATAACCTTGCAACTATGCTATCTTCCATTCGTTTCTTCTTTTCATTTTTGTTTATTGGTATGAGTTGCTTTAATGTGACTCTCACCATGAAATGATCAGAGTCCAGATCGGGTCCTCTATACGTTCGTATATTGGTCGATTTGGTTCATTGTTTTTCTGTCTGGCGATATTTACGTACCTTTATGAATATTTTTACGCTGAAAATATGTGCCTTTGATTCTGAGGTTGTGTTCTTTCGCAAAATCTATCAACAATCGGCCATTTTCATTTGTTTCCTCATGCAGACTATATCTTCCAATTGTTGGCATATACGTCTCCTCTTTACCTATCTTGGCGTTGGCGTCTCCCAATACGATTTTCAAATGATAATTGGGGATAGCCTCAAATACTCTGTCAAGATTACTATAGAATTATTCTTTCACTTCTATATCCTTCTCTTCTAATGGTGCATGTATGTTTACAAGTGTAATTTTGTGATGCTTTCCTCTTATTCTTAAAGTGCACAATCTTTCTGAGATGGGTTTAAAATCCATGACCATCCATTTTAGATTTTTCCTAACTATAAAACCAGTCCCTAACATTCTGTTTTCGCCCCCACTATTAAAGAATACATAATCTGCCATTTTTGTGAGCCTTGCCCTAGTTGTTTTGTTTCTTGTAATGCTATGATATTAAAATTATATTTTCGAGATTCCTGGTCCAACTGTTTTAATTTTCCTTCTTCATATGACCTTCTGATATTCCATGTTCCAATTTTATTATATGTTATTTGATCTATTATGCTTTTTCTTTCATTTTCTGTTTTTTTTGTTCCCATTTCGCCATTTTGTTTTCGTTGTTTCTTTACATATTACTTTAGTTATTTTTTTAATTATACTTTATTATTTCCAGCCTATCTTTTTCCCTGTTCCAACCCCATACTTCATCGTTTACAATTAGTTTCTGGAATCCAATCTTGACTGATTTCCCGGGAATTCTCTCGCCTTTTGCATGTTTCCTAATTTTTGCTTGGAGTTCTCTTTCTTTTTTGGTCATATCATCATTTATGTAAACTTTTCTGTGTGTGGCTTTCAGCTTGCTTCTATTTTGCATAACCTTCCTCTCATCGTCTCCACTATTAAGTTCTACTAGGCATGTATTCTCTCCCAGTTTTATTGCGGTATTTACTTTAACCCCTATCTGCAAGTTGCAACATACTTTTGTGTAAAACTTGCTTCACACCGTTTCATTTGAAATGAATTATTATGAGTTCCTACCTTATTTAGTTTTTTGGAAGCATTTTTTTTGGATTTTGCCGATATTTTTAATTTCCATTTTTATAATAAAATGTTTGACTAGGCCTGTTGGGTTAATTCTGTCCCATTATAAATGTTTAACCGGGACATATATATCCCATTCAAAATTGCATTTTTTTTGTCAAAATTGGTGTCAGTATTTTTTTTTCACAAATATTATCCCTACTAACTATAATAATCTCAAAAATACTTTACCAATTTGATAAAAAAAATCCGACTTCAAAGGGTTAAGGATCTGAGAAAGAATACGATTAAATCCGGATGGCGCTGTTTTTATTCCGAAACTGAGACGTTTCATGCGATAAGTCCCACGGTGAAATGAAATTGTTCGAATTGCACTGCTTTCTTCAATTACTTGTATGTGCAGATAAGCTTTATAAAGATCAACCTTAAAGAAGTATTTAGAATTTCGAAGGCCATTCAAGATATCGTCTATGTGACGTATTGCATGATTTGCTTGAACTAATTTTTCGTTAACCTCACATTTGCTTTCGTAATTACAAGTAAAGGTGAACCCCAGTCACTTGTAGGAACTAATGATATGATACCATCTGCTTCTAGTGAATCCAGTTATTTGTTTACAAGCTCCCGGAGTGCATATGGTACACTTCTTTCTCTTGTAAACGAGGGTTTAACATCTTTTCTAAGTTGTAATGCAACCTTCAGTCCTGGAACACATCCAACTTTTGCTTGAAATATTGGTGAAAAATGATTCAATATACTTTCAATTGAGTTGTCGTGCTGCATGGTATATACTGGAAATGAGATTTTTATGTCGGTGTCAATTTGATGAAGTTCAATACCTAGTCCTCGAATCCATTGTACCGCTGAAACGATGTGTAGTTCATCTTCAATCACCTTCCGACATTAACAGAGACTATTTCATTGGATTGAATTACATTGCCTGAATAAGATCTGAAGGCTATGTTTGAATTGTTCATGGGTACATTCGAATTTAAATTATTGAAATCATTCTCATGTAGTAAGGAAAACTTTGCACATGAATCGACTTCGAAACGTAGAGATTTTCCATTAAGGTCATAAAATATTTATCAGAATCAGGCAGTATTTCGAATGAATCAACCACTTCAAAATTATTTTAAAATGTGTCTATCTGGTTAACGCCATACTCAACATCGGAACTTGGTTGGTCGTCAGAAACAACATGCACAGATGTGGAACTTGAGTTTGCTATACCCGATTTTTTGCCAGGAGCATTTAACAATATTTTTTTACAAACTTTTGCAACGTGTCCAATTTTCTTGCAGGATTGACAGGAAATTTTGTTTCTATCGACACGCCGATAATTTTATGATTGTTTCTGCCACATCGAATTCAAAGATTGTCGATACCAAGTGTCTTGTAATTTGGACTTTGTGCTAGAGAATTTGATTGCAAACTGGAACGATTCCTGTTATATCTTGTAGAATTTGAAATTACTCTGATATCACTAGTGTTGAAATTTGAGTGATTCGAACTGGAGTGCTGAGATAGATGTTTACTCTCTATTTTCGATGCTTCGAGAGCAGTTGCCTTTTTTAATATTTCCTCGAAAGATGTACCGTTTGACTGTAAAACTTGTTCTCTTAACCAATCATCACGCAACCCACAAATAAACTGAGCTCTGAGAAAAATGTCTGCGATAGAAACAGACCTGGTACATTCACATGTAGTTGAAAACTCGCAATCTGCAAGATCGCGTAGCAGCACTTCATGCTGCTACATATTCGGCAATTGTCTGACTTTCTTTTTGGTAAACGTTCAGAAAATAATGTTGAGAAAAAATGACACTTTTCTTTGGTATTAACATTTCTTTCAAGACCTGCACTAAATCTTTGTAGTTCAAAAGTTTTACTGGTTTGTCAGAACCAAGAAATTGACTATTATAATGTGTGGAACCTATTGAAACACAGAGCAGCTGAGCAATTTTTGATTTATCATTGACTCCTTTCATGTTATAATAGTTTTCAAAACGTTCAAGATTTCAGGAAAATTTTGCGGGAATTGAAATTTTCAAATGGTGCTAAATTTTAAGGAAGTCGCAGTTCAAACTAATTTCAAGCCGATGCTGCACAGTGAAGGTATGTTATTATACTTATCGATGGCGTGTTTTGGATAAAATGAATATATGTATGTTAAGTATTTCATAGCAATTTTATTTTTCAGACGATATGAAATATCAAGATGTTTATGTTCAAACAGAAGGCGAATTTTTTTCAGAGAATGTTGAAAGTGGTAACGATGTTTCTACTCTAGCTTCTGTGGTTACCAGAGGTATTCAAAGTTTTTTTTATAGCTAGATACATTTCTAAAAGCTATGCTATGAATGATTTAAATTGAACATTTCTATTTTTACGTCTATTATGTTTTCGTGGTTAATAAGTAATACTCATTTAAAAGTGGTGGCGAAAGTTTAATCCTTTATAGATTTTTTGATTTGTTTTAGATCAACATTCACAGACCTCAATGACGCTTATTGCCAATACTCCTCGGAAAAAAGTGTTGAGAGAGGAGGTAAAGTGAAAAAATCAACTGCGCCTGCTCAATGTTCAAGAAAGTTGGAAACCGGAATATCGTTTGAAGATATTTCCAAATATTTGGAAACAAACTACTCATAAAATGCCTGCAAACTTCTAACGTTTCAGATAAGTTTATTAAATAAATCACCTGAAGGTTATAGGTACACAAATGATATTAAAAAGTTTGCTTTGAGCGTTCACTTTTTAGGACCTAAAGCATACAAGAAATTTTCTACTTTGTATCGGTTACCTTCCAAAAGCACGCTCAACCGGTTTACCCGCCGTTGGGCAGTAAACCCAGGTTTTAACGAATTTATTTTTCGCCTTATTGATCTTAGATCTCTACTATTAAGTGACCAAGAAAAAGATTGCATTATATGCCTTGATGAGATGTTATTGAAAACTCATTTATTTTATGATTTATCAAAGGATAAAATAGTAGGCTTCCAAGAATCACTTTCAGCAGAAAACGAATTCGAACCAGCAGCTAGTGCATTAGTTGTTATGGCACGGGGTGTGTACCAAGCCGCTGGAAACAACCGCTTGCCTACTTCTTTTATAAATCAACGGCGCCTTCAAATGAAATAAAAGACATTTCGTTCAAAACAGTTAGAAAGTTACGTGATATCGGTCTAAATGTGCTAGGTATGGTGTCTGATCAGGGTTCTAACTTCCAAACATTAGTTAAAAGCTACCTTAAATTGAGCACAGACAATGTTTTTCTACGTAGATAATATCAAGCTTCTTTACTTTTTTGACGTGCCACACTTACTTAAATCTACTAGGAACAATTTTTTTCTTACTGGTTTGAGTTACCAGAAGGAACTACCAATAAAATGTATTTGGATACATTTTACAATTATGAAAGAAAGGAATTTAGACTCTGTCCAAAATTAACTGACGAGCATATGTTTCCAAATAATTTCCAGAAAATGAAAGTAAAATATGCTTCTCAGATTTTTAGTCATTCTGTTGCAGTTGCTCTTAATACGTACATTGATTTTAGAGTTTTGCCTGAAGATGCCAAAGTAACTGCTAAATTCATTTAAACAATGAATGATGTTTTCGATTTATTAAATTCGTGCCATTTAAATAATTTCAATCCATTCATAGGTACCCAACAACAGTTTCAGCTGATGGAAGAATTTGAAATTTTACTGAAAAATGTCCGTGTGGTTAACAGTGAAGGAAAAAATTTAACAAATGAAATGAAATTTATATTTGGATGGAGGCTCATAATAAAATCAGTAAAAGCCCTTTGGGGTATATTAAAATCAAAGGATTACACATTTTTACTGACTATAAATTTAAACCAAGACTGCCTTAAAAACTTTTTTGGGCAAGTTAGAAACTGTTGTGGTAATTCAAGAAACCGTAAGCCTATACAGTTTTCTAGAGCATTCAAAAAGTTGTTTACTCTAAAGTATTTAGACCATGTTGACGGCGCCAACTGCACTAATGACATTGATGAATTGTTGTTAAATATTACTCCAGACTTGGCAGAAAACTGTAAAGATCTCATTTTTCCGTCAATAGAACCATCAAATCCTTTGAAAGTCTTTACAGCTGATTACAGGAATCTAAACCGTACCGATGGCAACGCGTTAGTTTACGTTACTGGTTATTTATTAAAAAAATGTATGTAGCAACATTCCTGCGACATATGTATTGCTTTCAATGAAATAAATACCTTAAGAAAAGGAACAACCATTTTTTCTCAGACAAAAGCCTATGTCAGCAATACAAATTTTCCATTTGGCGGGCTCAATGGACCTAGCCAGAATTTTGTTGGATATGTTACCCAGCTTGAAGATATATTTGTAGTTAACTTCAATAAATTAGCATGTAAAAATTCTATCGGAGAGACGTTAAAAGATCTTTTTAAAAATGTATCATTTACGCATCCTTGTAAAAATTTTCCTTTAAGTTATTTCTTATCTCTCTATACAAAAGTGCGTTTATATTACACAATTAAATTTGCAAATCGTGAAATCAAACTTAAAAAATCCTATAAAGCCAATACAAAATCACAAATACTACAAAATTTGTAATTATTCCTTTTTGCTTTGCTTCATAAATATGGTTTAGGATTACATTCTTAACTATATGTTATTATTCAATATTGTTCATATATGCAAAACAAATTCTAAAGAATGTTATAGAATCTGGTATAATTTTTACTATTTTAAATATATAGTTGTTCATGCTTCCTATTTTTATATTGTAATGTATACATGAGGATTTGATTTATTCTAAGTATTTATATACGTAGAACCTTGATAACTTAAACTTCGATAACATAATAACCTCTATAAATTCATAAAATTTTGTGATCCCTTCCCCTCTGAGTCCAAAACCTCCTTTACTTAAAATACGAACCCTCTGTAACTTAAACGAATAATTTGGGCATCGCACGTCAGGAACTCAAAGTTGTAACGACGACGACCTTTGTAACTTGAATCAGCTATCAATGAGTCGTCATTTTGAAATGAATTAACACGTGTTTACCAAATGGCTCAGTACAGTAACTTATTTGTATCATTAGCTTGCAGCCGTCTATCTCTATAATTCCTGAACAAAGCTCATAAACGGACCTCCGTAAGTAAAAATATAAACCAATAAAAATTCCTCAACTTAAACCCTTAGTAAATAGAAACCTCAATAACTCAAATTATTTAACGTCTCCCTCGGTCTTTATCTTATCGAGGTTCTACTGTATATATTTGTACATTTTTGATAAATTATTTTATTTATATAATGTGATAAGAGCAATTTTAATCGATAATTCTAGTTTATTTCTTATGAGTAATTTTATATTCCCGTAAAACGTACCCTGCATAACAAAACAATACCTATCGTTTTTTGAAATAATTTTCTAACAATGGTCATTTTTATTAGCCCCCGTACCAAACACTCAATTTATAAATCAACAAGCTATGACGGTAGTAATTCGCGCGACCCCTGTATACTCGAGACACGTGCGGTTTTACGATCGTTTTTCGGAAAGCCTTTAACAGCGTTACATCAAAGAGCCGACGTCGAGTGAACTTACTATTCATTTGTTTATGTACGGTGTCTATACTATGAGACTAATAGACACACCAGCATGCAGAAAGTGTGAAAAATAAGATGAAACTGGGCATCATGTCATATATGAATGCCCAGAGTTATAGTGTATACACCTGCTCACATACGGAGATGACCACCAGTTGACTTGTCCACCTTTCTAGAATTGGCAGGATGGATGATAAAGTAACTGGGACAACTCCTGGACCAGCTGTGGTGAACTCACCCTCCCAACTGTGATGATCGGAATCACAAGACTAGACAGCCTAAGCCCAGTCTTATTTAACCTCATAATAATGGATGGAATCATAAATGAAGAGAAGCAGGCTGAGGGAGGTTATCAATTTGGAGACAAGCAATAAAAATAATCTGACATACTGTCGATGAAGTAATCAAATCTGAAGACGAATATAACTTACAAATGTGTCTATATAAGTTTAAACAAATGGCAAAACTGTTTAATACACAAATATTCGTAAATAAAACAAAATACCTTACAGAATCTAGAAGATTCAAACTCGCGTTCTTTGATCAGAGTGTGGAAAAAGTGATGCCATTCAAGTATCTAGGGATGAATATAACAAGCGCCAGGAATCTAAAGGAGATATTATAACTTCAAACAACAAAGCCATCATTTGAATCAGGATACTTAGAAGATATAATTTTAAGAAATAAATATATGAGCGTCATAAGCGAAATAAGAAATTATAAGGCTTACGTAAGACCGGTTATGACCGAAATGATAAAAACTAGAGCGGAGAACATAAGAACAACAGATCAATTACAGGGATACATGTTATTCGACCAGATGAAAAGTGGAGAAATATTATGAAATATTGAACGTAGTAAGATGAGAAATAAATAGGAGAGGAGAGTGGAGGTGGTAACAGAATGCCAACACCGGTTAGTGAAATTTGATAAAGATCCTTGAAGAAAACACAGGACCCAGTCCTAGCGTATGAAGAGGAGGAATACGATTGAAAAAATTAATGTTATTCAAATAATGCACAGAATGCACTATTAGAAATTTTCGAAGGAAACATGGAACTAACATTGAACAAATACAAGATAACAATATCCTTGAATTCAATTGTGCGGAAATATGTAATTTGTGGCAGAAATATATAATGATAGTATTGGAAAGATCATAAAAAACATAGTTGGAAGATTTATTTATTTGCACTAAGTTGTCTGTATACAAAAAATACGACTGAATATGTCCTTAATTTATGATCACTATTAGTTTAGAAGCGGATTGCTGTCCGACGAAGTGTTGTATGTTTATCGTCGAATAAATTATGTTTCCTCAATTGAACAGTCTGCAAAACGGCTATATCGTAAAACCACTCAGATCTTTGCAATTAAAACTGCATTATTATAATATTAAGAACTAGGCAACCAGCCAAACATATTACATTTAATATACATAACGGTTCATAAAATAAGCGCTAATGACACTATTAATTTTGGTAAGTAAAATGCTGCTAAATATGTTCAAATGCCTACTTTCATTGAAATAATTCATATAATGCTTGAAATAATAATTACGGAATTCAGAGTTTGAAAAATCGTATATTTTCACATGCGATTCGTCTGAATCTAATTTCGGTCCTTTTGTCAATAACTTTCCATATTTGATACTTCAGTGTATAAACATTTTATTAAGTTCTTTGAATTCCTATAAATAATATTTTACGAAGAAAGTTCTGAACTCAACTTAACGATTTTGAACATATAACCAAAAAATATTCATCATTTTCCGTTTATCTCCACCACAACTTACAATTTTCAACAACGATTGTTTCAGTAGAAATACTGTCTCAGTCCTCAGATGAACTAAATGGTAACATAATATCAGAAATTAAAATCACCACCATATTTTCAAAATTCAATATATAGTTCTATTCATTATTTTCTTCTTAACTACATTTGCTTAAATTCATTTGTAGACTTGAACAAATGTGACAGTTGAAGGATAAGACTAGTTAACATTCAGTTCCTGTTATTTTTGTTGGGTTAGTACGAGTGTAAAAGTAACATGCAAATGCGTTTATTTGTATCACATTTTTCTTAAATTTCCATTTGCTTACAGAAGATACTTACAATAATCTACTTTCTGGAAGTACCTATTAGTGACATTAAAAAATAATAACAATGATATATTACTGAAGAAATCAATTGTAGCAGCATAGTTTCAGTAAATGTCGCCAACCGGTATGTGTATCAAGAAGAGGCTCATTTCATAGCAAATTTCAATTATTCTTCGCATCATCGTTCTTCTATGATAGGTTTTGGTAGGTACATATTTTCGTGTTATTCACGCACAGTGTTTAAAGTAATTAGCTTTTACTGAATTTCGTTATCAACTTCATCCGCTGTGCTGGCGAACCTGCCCTATGATAATTATCCGTTCATTTTATTGTGCGTTCAAATGAGTGCGAAAAATTGCCGGCAAAAAACGAAGATGTTCAGCTGAACTTTCACAATTAAAGAGAAAAATGGTGCGGCTAGGAAGAAATATAAGTTCTGATAGCTCCTCATCATTTGAAGGTACGATTAAGTTAGCATTGTTGATTTTATTGTTACCATTTTAATGGTTTTCCGTTTTATATTCAATTTAGGAATCTGTCTTTTGGGAAGCTTTGTTATTTTTTAATTCGCTATACCAGATAATGGTTTTAAAAGGAATGTAAAACATTAATTTAAAAAACATTTTTCTGTTACCTGATAATGGTTTTTAGACAGAAATAGAAAATTGTGGGTTTTTACTCACAACAATGTTTCATTAAATGTATCTCCAATATATCATTAAAGTAGTAGGGGTTATTGTTCGTTACATATTCTAGAACCTCATTTTGTTCTCAGGATGATACAACTCAACAAAAAACAAACCAAGTGCAACCAATGACAATTATTTACTTCTTTTCAATCCTAGGCGAAAATCCAAATAACCCAACAAGTGCTGGGCCGCAATTGCATGAGGAAATCGTAGTTCGGTGGGAACTATATTTAAGAGGGTATTTCGTCAGAAAATCTTAACGAATTGAACCAAAATTACCCTATGGCCGAAAACTGCAATTCCTTAGAAACACCATTAATGATTGGGGAAATAAAATCGTTGTTAACTCCCCATAGTCACAAGGGCGATAAATTTCTGTTTAAACTAAAGAACCAATTAGCAACAGATGCTACTTCCATTGGCTCAATATCAACCCATAAATTAGACTCACCAGAGGAAAATTTACCTTCCTCAGAAGATATTTTAGAAAAGTTGGTTGATGCGTATCAACTTTTTGCTAACGTTCATCATAGAATTTCTCTAAAACACAAATTTAATGTGAATCCTATCATCAACGAAGATAGTAAATGGGCAGCTATAGTTTATTCACGATAAAAAGGCGATGATGTCATTTTTAGTTACATTCCTGGGGTCCGGTACACTTCGCGACCCTCCGAATTTTGCAACGATTTTTTTTTATTAGAAAGCCCTATTGTTATAGAACATTTTAAGAGAAAAAAATTCTTGGATCATGCACTTTTGAAAGAGAAAATCGCAATTGAAAGTACTAAAAATCCGCCATTTTTCAAAAAAATTTGACAATTTTGTCTAGATATCAGATGGTCACAAATTTTAGAAGGGGGAGTGTTTCCAGTTCTCATTTCCGTGACTTGTGTCTGCTTGGAAATACTTTATACAAGAATTATACTATCTTCATGATTTAAATGTATGTATTGAAAATGTACTTCTTTGGACATATTATGAATTTTCCACTGGTACTAACTTAGTACGTATATTTTATGTAGTTAGGGTAAATATAAAAAATTATGTATATATTTGTGATTTTTAATTAAAAGTTAACGTTAAATGTCCCGATAAGTATAAATATTCTTCTTATAACGAACGTATTGTTGATAATTAAAGGAGAAGTATTTTTAAAATAATCGCGAGATCGCAGTTCTTGTGGATTGTTTTATTCAATTTTAGTCATATTTTATATATTGCTATTATTTTACATTTGACTAATGTTCAATTGAACAAATGGAAAAGTATAGTTTCCATCAAACGAACGAAAAACCTAGCTAGCTTGGGCGATAGACAAGGCGAGAAAAGAAGAAGCGATTCACCATAACACATAACCTAATATTTTAAATATCTAAAAACAACGAAGTAATATGATCAGTGTTCTAATTTAATGTCCTTTTTGTTTTCTTCGCGTTAAATTGAGTGCAAATGTAAATGTGATGAATTTTCGCAAGTTTTGAGCCTTCTTCGCGCTAGCTTTGTGCAATTTTTCCGCTAAGTTCTGGTATACTATTATATCTGAGATTACCTATATACTCTTCTGGAACATTTGTCGTCCCTAGCAAATTTGTATAGCACATAATGACATCCCAAATACGAGTTCAAAGATTCAAAGTTTAAAGATAATCTTAAGTACATACAAATGTTGATTTGAAATATGTCTTTAAGACGTACATTATCATTTTAATTAGATCCATTATCGGTTGTAGCAAACTTCATGTGGAATACAAATTATTTGATATTTTTTCGAGAAGGGGTAGGGAATATACAAAGATTATATTTCGTTCCACTCTTCGAACCAATTATAATCCGACCAACAGTCACAAATATTTGTAGTCGAACGGGCGCGAATTTTTTACAGTATGTCCACAGCTGTTGACTCAATTTTTTCATTTGCATATCGTGTATGTATTCCTAATAGTATACGTATTTGAGCACGTATTATTTCATAATAATGTGGATAATCAATTGAATTATTGAGAATTGGATTTCCGTTTAATAGACTAAAGCAGATTGATATCGCGAGCGAAGCGATCGCGCCATTTCGACGTTTCGCAATTCGCGCGCGCGAATTAAGGAACGTCGAACCGGCGCGCATTTTTCACAATACGTCCATGGCTGTTCACTCAATTTTTTCATTTGCAAATTGTGTATGTATTCCTGATAGTATACCTATTTGAGCACGTATCATTACATAATAATGTGGATAATCATTTGAATTATTGAAGATTGGATTTCCGCTGGAAATACTAAAGCAGATTGATCGGGCACATCTTATATTCCGCGGTGACAAGTTCATATTTTGGAGGCTAATTAACAATTCCTCATCGTTTAAATTAATAATCTAATTCAGTTGGAAAACGTTTTTGACTTCTATTTTGACCACCGTCAAAATATTATCATAATACTATCATTTTTTTTCACTTGCGATTACTAACAACCAATCCTATCCCAATAACGAACTCAACAATATAATAACACTTTTGTCATGACCATAAACGAAGGAAAGTGCATTTAGAAATAACGTAGGCATCGTTCCGCGTGCTGCGTTAAAGGGAAAGGAATAATTTATTGAATATTTAAAAAGTTCGCAGAATGTCGACGTTACATAAGCGCAGGCGTAGATTACTATAGCTGCAACCCACGGTACAAACATACTCTATCGATCGTGGCTGCAATCGTGCACAAGAATATATTATCGATCCTATAAACCTTTCAAAACAAATCGATAATGTATGAAAATCGCCATGAGAGATTTATATTCTGTTGTTTATTGTTGATTCTGTGGTCCAGCAAAAAAGTTTGTATTGATCTCTTTCATTTAATGTAACTTATAAATCAAATCTAAGATGAACAGTACATTCTAAGGATATTTATTATTTCAAATTTCATTATTAATTATACATGCAAATACTTTTATATTTTTATAATATATTCATATATCTATTACAACACAAAATTAATTCAACTGAAAGAAAATAAATACCACTTGACAACGCTGCTAAAACTCATATGATGACAGAAAAATATCCTAATTTGTGACCCTGGTTGCCTAGACATAAGATGTCAGTGTCCAATTTATAATCTATAAGTGTCAAGTGAAAATAATTACGCCTAAGAATATATTTAAAAATTGGCAAAATTTAAGATTTTCTTCCGGTTTTTTGTGTGAAACAGACTCATATTTAGTTCAAGATGATAACCTTAACAATTTGAAGTGAAAATATTTATCGTAAAATAGCATTACCTAGTGTTGAAAAAGTACCATTTTTCGAACTAAATTCGTGATTTTTAAAGTAGTTTCTGAATGATCCAGCGAAATTTTTGTTCTTATCTGCTTTATTTAAGGTAAGCTATCAAACAAAATTTAAATTAACATTAAATTCGGAGGGTCGCGAAGTGCACCGGAACCCATTCCTGCTCATCAGAATAAATATTAATTTACCAATCGTGAATACAATTTATCCCCAACAGCCAGGGCAATTTACAGCTAACGGGTTGGCAAAACTTCAAGACGTTGTTAAATAAACTGGTTAAATTCCCCAGTTTGTTTTGACGTTTATTGACATTCGATCATTGTCTAATATTTACAAGTTTTTCTGGTGCTTTTAAATTCATTGTTTCTTTGAGATTAAAAAAACATTTTCATAACTAATTATTTAGGCAAATCTGCAGTGTGTGGTTAATAAAATGCCGAAGCAGCTGAACAGAAAATGTCCAGAGATGGTAACATTTATGTTGAGCTATTTGGAACGAGAATGCCGAAATGGGGGCCTGCTTCTCCCGCTTACTGATGTAAGAGACGTAAGTAATGGTATTCGATATTTGTATTCATCATTATTAATATTATTGTTACATATTTAAATGTAAATGATGGAATGTTTTTAACGTTAGGTTGTTAATTGAACTTGATAATATATTATTCTTCCATAAGTTGAAGTAATTATATTGTAGAGAGTTGCAGAAGCTTTACCACTGTTAACCGTATTGCCGCCAAGCATAATAGAGGTCACTAGCCTAAAAGCCCACCTAAACCTATTGTTGAAAGTAATAACTTTGATCAAAATGCTTTCCGAAATGTTATATACGAAATGTATGGAAACAGTGAGTAAATTGAATTTACTGTTTTATTTTATTCACAATTAACTAACACAATATTTTTTCAGAGGAACATATAACCTTGAAAACTTTAAGAGACAAACTCCAGGAGCGTGAATTCTTAAATGGTTGTTTAACTTCACTCTGGAAGATAGTGAGAAATATTGGATTCAAATACCAAAAAGATGATCCTCGTCGTGGTTTAATGGAGTAGCCACATATTGCTTTGAAACGTGTACATTTTGTACATGAATATATCAAGATAAAAAGGGAAGATATATATAAATTTATGTTGTTGAATGAGACCTGGATATATAAAGACGGTACTTTTGGATGTTTTTGGTAAGATTCTAATCATAGAAGCGTGAAAAAAACGAAAATTGGTGGTCCAAGGTAATTGAATAATAAAATTTAGCAATTAATTTATGATGTACTAACATTCCTGCCATTTTAAGACCTTTTCAAATATTTGCTAGTCACACTATTTTATTTAAATCTATATAATTATTAATAGTTTTTTGAGCTATGCAGTCTATCTAGGAAACCTAGTAGTAATTTGTTATTTCCTTATTGTAGGTATATAGTATTGCATGCTGGTTCCTCAAGATGGTGATTACCACGGTGAAATGAACCAAGACATTTTTTGCATTGGTTTGAATACTGGTTGATACAAAATGATATTCCTTTTTGAAAATACTTCCCTCAAAAGCCAATTATTGAATTTAGTACATCGGTTAGTTGTTATGAACATTTTTCAATATATAACTTATTTTGTTTAAATATATGCATTTTTGTAGGAATAAACCACCAACACTATATGAAGCTGACATATTATCTGAAAAATATGGTCACAAAGTGCTTCGACTTCCCCATTACCACTGTATGTTCAACCCAATTGAACATATTTGGGGCACAGTTAAACATTTTTATAGAGATCTTGTGGGAAATGATGGTTCTTCAACAGAACAAGCAATAGGTGTATGGAAAAAGTCTCTAGAAAAAGTGACTCCTGATATTTGGTCAATAACAGTAGAGCACACTGAAAAAATTATATCTACAAGATGGGTGGGATGGAGAAGTAGTATTTGATAGACAGGATTTCCCTCCACTTATTATTAATTTTGACAGTGACGATGGAGATAGTGATTATTTTGTAGTGGAGTAGTGGTAATCTTGTGTTTTATTTTCGGTATATTTTTCCACCTTTTCAAAATCACTAATACCTATTATTAAATTAATTAGGTACAGTTAGTTTATAATACACAAATTAAAACAACGACCACAGTATCTCTACATAAATAATACTGATCAAATGGGACATTTTTTATTTTTATATCTTGTAACAAAATTTTATTTTGTGTATCTATATTTTTCTTTTCCATTCTATTTTTATTATAATAAATTAGATATTGTATAAAGAAACTATATTTGAATTTGCATGAAAATGATTACAGCTTGTATTGATTCCTTTTAGCGTAAACCCTTGCAGTGCTCTTGAAGATGGTTCTATAGAGCATAGAATAAGGTGCAGGCACCTACAGTTCGTCATTCAACCCTTTTCTAGGTAAGATAATTAAATGTTAATTCGAATATAGAATGATTGGTTACTGTTTCTTGTATCTTATACATATTGACTCATGAGTAAATATTTATATTAAATTAATCAAGCCTACCATACAAGCTTTTTATTTTTAAATAAAAATGTTTGACTTACGCCCTACGAGGCACGGAACATTGAATAAGAAGAACTGTCAATCTAACATCAGATTGACTTTTCTAGTTTTCGTTAAGTAAAGGAAAAAACTACAGCTTGGCAACATCACAATATTTTGTTTTGTAACAGAATATGGAAAAATCTATACAAGAATTTGAAAAAAAAAACATTGCAGAACCAGGAAATTGCTGGTTGGAAAAGAGGGACAACATCACTCGCAGGAGATACCACAGAACTTGGTATCACCGATACCGAGAGCCGAGTAGGGACAAATCAGAGGAAACAGGGACTTCACAGGACGCCAAAACCGCGACGTTAATGGTAAATAAAAAATTTGCAGTTTTCTCGTGAATGGAGCAACATTACTCAAAATCAAAAAATTTTGAAATGCGTTATAGTTATTTAAGTATTATTGGCAGTAATTGTCATTTATCGCCCGAGGTTGTTTGAAGACCGACACGACAGCGCAGGTCTTCAATATTCGAGGACGGTCAATGACGCTTGACGCCCAAAATACTTATTACGTTTTAAGCAGGATCGAGCTTTCCCAATTCAAAAATGAAATTAATTTACCCTGACTCCTATAATAAAGACATCCATTTGACATTCTAAAAAATTATACATTCTTCTCTGTATAATAAACCATAATTAAAGTTGGCAGAACTTATTCTAGACTAATGTTTTAACATAGTTGATTGCTGTTTCCAGGGAGTTGATTATCTTCTATGGTTATCCGTTTAAATGATGCAAAACGTGGTTTTAAACAAATCTTTTTAAAAATTAAAAGAGCGAAATATGAGTGAAAATAGTGAACTAGACAATTCTTGGAACATTGGTTATGACGCTGTTATTCCATAAATATCAAGGGGACGGTACGGAAAAACATCTGAAATCCTTAAGAAGTGGTCTGTTGAAAAATCTAGGATTGTTTCGGAAAAGGTGCTTTTGTAATTCTTTGTAGACCGAAATAACAAATTAAAATCCCCAGGATGCATAAAGGCTGAGTAGTCTATGCAAAAAGCAACACTGTTTTTGAAGGAAAATATTGACATTTTAAAATAGGCAACGTTGATTGCGTTTGTAAAACGAACAAACTTTGGCCATATAGCGGAGAAATCCGAAGTTTTCACGAAGGAGGATTTATACACATTTCTTACAGAAGCACCAGATGATAAATGAAGAAGAAGGAAGCTATGTAATATGACTGTACAGGGTATGCATAGTCATGAACCAATTATTTTTGTTAGAATACCAAAAACAAAAACCAGCATCCAAAGGATCTTCCCCATTACAGGCAAAGACGACCAGCGCGTAGATTATTTAGCGATTTGTAGAAAATATATTGAAGTGACACCCAAAAACGCAAAATCAAACAGATTTTTTTTAAATATCCGTAACAGCGTTGATACCAATCAAGTCATTGGAAAGAATACTATAGGAAAATGGCTAGTGCAAATCGCCTTATTTTCAAATTAGCCAAATCCTTCTTCGTACACTGGACATGATTTTCGAAAAGCTCTTGCAAATAGTAGTGTTAGGAATTCAACGCAGCCTATAACCTTTTCCCTAATAGGAACATATTTTTTTTTTTTTTTTGTAATTGAAATTTAGAAATAAATCTAAATTTAGCGCGCCTATGGCCATTTTAATGAATTATTCCTCACTATTAAATGCACAGATGGAAAAGGACACAGCGAAAACCTGTAATCTCCCATAAAAAGCGGAAGCAATTAATGAACAAAATGACTTGCCGGTAAATATTCGTCGTGTTCGCATCGAAAGTTACGAGCAGTGCGAATTCATTGTTTTCACCTTTGTTTTGTGAATAAAATCAAACTTGCATGTAATCTTAGTGAACGTTGCACATCGGAGCATCTGGGGCCCCAAGGAAGCAGTAGAGGATCAACAGGTGAGCTCATTTTCCATTCTTCCTTTGCTATACATAAGATAAAATTTTGATTGATATATGTTTTCATATTTTCCGCATTCATTAAAATGGCCTTCGAGCCGGATTGAACTAATATAAGCCTTTAATCTATAATAATTTTGCAAAATCTTAAATTTCAATACATTTATTTATTTTTAAAATAAATCTACAGATTTTTTGTAACTTGTTTATTGTTAAGCGATAAAGCAAAATACTAGTTTTTGGTGTTATTTACCAATTCTATTTTTATTTTCGAAGCAAGTCAAAATACAACTTGATATTTCTATTATTTCAATCGTTAAAATTTTGAGGGTATCGTAAAATATAAATATGATGTCGATTTTTGCCCGGTAAAGAGCATATTCTTTTAGGTCTGGTTATTATAAACATTTTTATCTTTTCTTTAATTTTCAAGGATATTAATTGAATTTCATTTGCAACATTTTTCAGGAGTTTTTTCCTTTTTGTTTTAGTTGCAATGAAGATTAATATCTATATAAAAAATCAGTTTATAATAAAAAGACACAAACATATAAAAATAACCGTACCAGAGCTATAATTAAGTTGTTCGTACTGCCTTGTCTGAACTTCAGTTTTTTTCATTTTTATTTTACAATAATTTAAAAAGCCAGGTTATTCCATTACAAACTATCTTTGTTATTTGTTGGGTGCTTTTGTTTTTACCTTTCGCTCACCTCAAAATGGCAGAGAAGTTAAATAAAGCCAATTTAAAACGCACTACTGCGTTCAATAGATTGCAGGAGTGCTACGATTTGGGGCAGAATGCAGCAACTGATGAGGCCCAGAAAGCGGAATTTTTGGCTCGTTCGGAGGAAATTACGCGAGTGTACGAGGAGTTTGAGACTCAACACAATACTGTGATTGGTTTAATTTCTGATCAGGAATTTGAAACCTATGACGTCATGCGTATTCAAGCCGATAAGGCTTATTACGGGTCTAACGGTATAAAGCATGATTTTCTTGTTAAAGACTCTACCCAGATTTCTCATAATAATTCAGTGTCCGGTCAGAGTCAATCGCCATCCAAATTCTCAGTTAATCTTCCCAAATTGATAATGCCCAAATTCGATGGAGATTACAAAAATTGGCCGGCTTTTTATGATTTTCTCAATAGCGTGTTTCATAAAAATCCTGACGTTCCGGATATTGATAAGTATAGACATTTGTTGACATTATTAGAGGATGAACCACTCTCTTTAATTAAGGGTCTTCCAATAACGGAAGCCAATTATAAGGTGGATTATTATATTTTGGAAAATAGGTATCAAAACAAACGAATTCTTGCGACTCATTATTATAACGCACTTTTTAACGCACCTCCTGTTAAAAGGTCCACCGCGGCTGAACTTAGATGTTTATTGAATACTTTCAACGAAAATCTTGCCGCCTTAAGAGCTTTACAGTTTCCAGTTGAGCATTGGTGTTTTTTGCTTTTCAATTTATTCGCAGGAAAACTAGATGAAAAAACTCGAGCCGATTTTGAATTAGAAAACTGTTTCAGTTCTGAACTTCCTACGTATAGACAGCTTAGTCTATTTGTAGAGAAGACCTGCAAGGCTCTAGAATCGGTGCAGTTTACTGCCAATTTACATACGCAACCAACCAAGTCTCGCAGTAAAGACAAGTCTAATTATTCTCGAAAGCCATCAGTTTCCTCATTCTTAGCCGATAATTATTCTTCTAGCATCAGTCAGCAATGCGTTCTATGTTCTGGCAGTCATAATTTATTTAAGTGCCAAATGTTTTCGGCAAAAACTCCTCAAGACAGATTTTCTATCGCAAAACAAAATAAACTCTGTGTTAAATGTTTAGTATCTTCACATGCAATTAAAAATTGCAGTTCCAAATTCAGTTGCAAGGTCTGCAAATTTCCACATCATACGATGCTCCATTTTAATAAACCAGATAACCCCATTTCTGCTTCCGATTCGACCATTCATCCAACTTGTGAGCCTGAGCAATCCACTAGTACTACTAATACTCATTGCAACACGCCCATACTATCCCAATCTACATATTTGTTATCCACTTGTCAAGTAGATATAAAGGATGTTAGGGGCAACTATCAGACTATTAGAGTTCTATGTGATTCGGGATCTATGTCAAATTTTATTTCTGATAAATGTGCGCAGAAGCTTGGTTTATCTCGATAATCATATGCTATTCAAGTTGACGACTTAAATGGAATGTCAACTGTAGCTAATCGTGGCCTAGCACATTGTGTTATAAAACCACGTGGTCAAAATAGCCCCATTTTTTCCTTTGAGTCAATTATAGTCCCCAGAATTTGTTCCGATTTACCAAAGATAAATGTCAACCCGAGTGACATTTCTCACATTCGGGGACTGAGACTAGCTGACGAGCGATTTCATGTGCCAGGGCCAGTGGACATGTTGATTGGGTGTGAAATATTTCCACGTATTTTACTTTCTGGTCGCGTTGTGAGTGGCGCGAACCAACTGGTAGCTTTGGAGACCGTTTGCGGATATATTATTCAGGGGAAGGTCTGTCAGTCGGAGCCTGGCGCTCATTCCCTGGTAAACTGTCATGTGTCTGTCGAAAATCTCGATTTTCAACTGCAAAAGTTTTGGGAAACTGAACAAGTTCCTAAAGCGCCTACTTTATGTGCTGAAGAACAGCAATGTGAACAAATTTATAAGTCCTCCACTTATAGGGAGACTTCGGGCAGATTTTCCGTGCCGTTGCCCTTCAAACAGTCGAACCCTACTTTTGTTGACACTTACTCAAAAGCACTTCGACGGTTTTCAATGCTAGAACGTCGTTTCTCAAAAAATCCCGATTTGCGGGAAAAATATATAGAATTCATGAAAATTTATCTTGACAGCAATCACATGTCATTAGTTCCCTTACATGACTATAAGTCTATTTCGGGGTATTATATATGTCATCATGCAATTTTTAAGGAGCAGATTTTTGGTCCTCCAAAATCACGTGTCGTTTTTGACGCAAGCGTTCGAGATGTTTTGGGAACTTCTTTTAATGACACATTATACGTAGGGCCAAAACTGCAAAAGAATATTGCAGCTATTTTGTTGACTTTTCGGTACTATGCGGTTGTATTTATTTGTGATGTAGCCGCTATGTACAGACAAATTAATGTCCACGAAGAGTATTGGAATTACCAACGAATCTTGTGGCGTTTTGATACTACTGAGCCTCTTCAAGAGTACTTTCTACGTACTGTGGTGTATGGTATCTCGTCTTCACCATATCTAGCTTTAAGAACTCTGCAAGAACTTGCAGATCAAGAGGAATCCTCTTTTCCCAATGCTGCCTCAGCTTTTATATTGACGATGGATTAATTGGAAGTCATGATATACAGTCCGCTTTGTCGCTCCAATCCGAGCTTATTCAACTTATGAAACGTTGGGGTTTTGAGTTGTCCAAATGGGCAAGTAACCATCCAGACTTATTAAAAAATTTGGATGCTCCTGATATTCAACAGTCATGTAGTTTTGACAAAGAGAAGCCTTCATTTATAAAGGTTTTAGGTCTTAAATGGGACCCAAGCTCAGATGTTTTTTCTTATTCTTATGTACCCATTGAACGACCTTGTACGAAACGTAACCTTTTGCCAGAAATTAGTCGGATTTACGACCCTCCAGGATACGTTTCACCGTGTTTATTATTAGCAAAGCAACTCTTGCAACTGCTATGGCAATCTCAATTAGGATGGGATGACACACCCTCGCAAAAGATTTTCGATATATGGAATAAATATAAATCCGAACTGCCAGTTCTAGCGGAGATTGAAATTCCTAGATATATCGAATCAAACACTATTTCAAGTATCGAGTTACATGGATTTTGCGATGCTTCGCAAATTGGCTATGCCAGCTGTATTTATTTCCGAGTTATTAATACCTTTGGTAGTATTAAGACATTTCTAATCTGCGCCAAGTGCAAAGTGGCCCCTTTGCATACGCAGAGTATCGCTAGGCTTGAATTGATGTCGGCCAAGCTTTTATCGGATGTTGTTCATTTTGTCACGGAAAGCTACACTAACTTGACTACCTTTAACCAAGTCTACCTGTGGTCGGACTCCATGGTAACTTTAAATTGGTTAGCTGCTTCACCAAATAAGTGGAAAACATTTGTTGCCAATAGGCATTATATTCCATCATCTTTAAACCCGGCCGATTGCGCCCGTCGTAGGCAAACTCCTGTGCAGCTACTAAATAATTCCCTGTGGTGGTCGGGTCCAGGTTTTTTATTTTCTGAAAAATCTTCGTGGCCAACTAAGCCTAACATGCAATCTCAATTTGCCTCTGAGGTTGCTGGAGAGGAAAGAGAAAAAAATACTGTGTTGCTTATTTCAAACGTCACAGATAACTTTATCTATTCCATTTTAAATAAATATTCATCGCTTGAAAAAATTAAATCTTTGTTTGCAAAAATTAATTGCGTTGTAATAAATTTTAAGGCTGGCAAATCTAATAAAATATGTGGTCCTATTACTGCCGCGGAGATAACTGCTTCATTTCGAGTGTTAATTAAGGCTGTACAGCATTCAGTGTTTGATGGAATCTTTTCTTTAATTAAACAAAATAAGTTGTTGCCAAAACCTATTAGAAAGCTTGCACACTTTATTGACCCTGAAGGTTTGCTTAGAGTGGGTGGTAGGCTAAAAAATGCACAACTTGCATATGAAGTCAAACACCCCATCTTGTTGCCCAAATCGCATCGCATCACCGAATTAATTATTGAATGGACGCACAAGGAACATCTTCACCCAGGTTTAAAAACAATGCAGTACTTGTTGCTTCAATAATACTGGATTTTGGCTTCACGTAATGCCATTTATAAATGTAAACTAATTGCATACGTTGTTTTCGTTGTAAGCCAAAATCGTATAACCCTTATATGGCTAATTTGCCGGCTCTCAGAGTTTCCCAACTCAGAGCTTTCACCTCTGTTTGTGTAGACTTTGCTGGCCCTTTCACGCTTTTACTAAGTCGTCATAAATCCGGAGTTCGAACTTATAAAGCCTACCTTTGCATCTTTGTGTGTACTAGTGTTCGAGCTCTACATTTGGAGGTCACCTCAGATTTAAGCTCCGATGCTTTTCTAGCAGCGTTTCGGCGATTCATTTCTCGTCGCGGCAAATGCATCTATATCACGAGTGACCAAGGCACTAATTTTTAAGGGGCGAACAATCAATTGTTAGAAATGGCCAAACAAGCATCCGAAAAACTTGCTATCACTTGGCGCTTTAATGTTCCAGGTAGCCCTCATATGAATGGGTTAGCAGAAGCAGGTGTAAAATCATTTAAAAGCCACCTTTATCGCATTTTAGGTCATCAGATCCTCTCTTACGAAGAATTTTGTACTTTAACTACGCAAATTGAAGCAATTTTAAATTCACGGCCCTTGTGTCCCATATCGTCCGATGCTAACGATTTACAGCCTCTCACTCCAGGTCATTTTTTGAACCTCGAGCCTCTTCATAGTTCCATACCCGAGGTAGATCTGGACGACATTAAAATGAATAAATTAAATCGTTGGCAATTAATTCAGCATCTCCAGAGCGATTTCTGGAAGAGATGGTCGTTTGAATATATTCAATCGCTACAAGAGCGACACAAGTGGACAGAACCGTCTCCCACCATTAAAGTAGGAACTTTAGTTTTAATTAAGCATGATTCAAAACCTCCTTTACAATGGGAACTAGGTAGGGTTATAGAGGTACATCCAGGACAAGATAATGTAGTTCGTGCAGTGACTCTAAAAACTTCGCACGGGCTCATGCAAAGACCCGTCGTAAAAATATGCCCTTTGCCGGGAAATTAGCGCCTGTTACTTGTGAATTCTCGCAAGTAATCGGTGTATAGATATCATATCTGTATTTTTTTTGTTGTATTTAGAATATGGGGGATTTATTTATTTAATTTTTTTTTGTGAATTGGTTTGAAAACGTTCGTTTTGGTGGGGTGAATGTTAGGAATTCAACGCTGCCTATAACCGTTTCCCTAATAGGAACATATTTTTTATTTTCTTTCTTTTGTAATTGAAATTTGGAAATAAATCTAAATTTAGCGCGCCTATGGCCATTTTAATGAATTATTCCTCACTATTAAGTGCACAGATGGAAAAGGACAGAGCGAAAACCTGTAATCTCCCATAAAAAGCGGAAGAAATTAATGAACAAAATGACTTGCCGGTAAATATTCGTCGTGTTCGCATCGAAAGTTACGAGTAGTGCGAATTCATTGTTTTCACCTTTGTTTTGTGAATAAAATCAAACTTGCATGTAATCTTAGTGAACGTTGCACATCGGAGCATCTGGGGCCCCAAGGAAGCAGTAGAGGATCAACAGGTGAGCTCATTTTCCATTCTTCCTGTGCTATACATAAAATAAAATTTTGATTGATATATGTTTTCATATTTTCCGCATTCAAGTGGCGTAGAAGTATTAGCCCACAAAAGGCACAGAGGTTGGCAATCCTCGTCAGTTGCTGAGGGTTATATCCAGGAATCCATAGGAAATATAATGAAATTCGCAGATCAACTTTTGCACCAACACCTTCGAGAAGTCGTAAGACAGCGGTCCAAACTATGCCCAACCTATACGATGAATTTTCTACTTTAGTGATAAGCAATACAGAAAATTCGGTTGCTCTTGATAAACTAAAAAAGAGAGATTTATATTTATAAATAACTTAAATAACTAAATTTGTGTGTTAACAAGGAAAAATAATTTTAACATTGTTTATAGGTATAGTTGTTGAGCAAATATAATAAATAACTATATAGTTGTTTTATTTCCTAATCAAAATATTTTTAATGTGGTTTTTATAGCGTTTCCAAAAAGGAAATGAGCACGGTAGATTCGACTTATCGCCCGCATTTCCGGGCGGTAAATCTAATTTACTGCCCTATCGTGCATATCAGGTATTATCCCCCCTTTTTATAAAAACGCAAAACAATACCTTTCCGAACAAAATTTTCAATATCAAACAGAATAGGAGAGAAATAAAAGAACTTGTAAAGAAATGTGGCATATCAAAGTGTAAATACAATTAACATTAATTTTTATTATCATACTTTTCAATTAGAAGGCCGAATGAAAAATATTCTAAATTTAAAGAAGTTAAATCAATCTATCACTAATAAATCTTTTAAACTTGCGGATCATAAGACATTAATAAAATTCATAATCCCAGGTAGATATATGGCAAATTTAGATCTCAGAGACGCGTATTTCCTTTTACCAATAAATATTTTTTTTTAAATTGTGTTTTCAGAAAGATCTTTATGATTCTTACTGTCTTCCTCTTGGCTTGAACATTGCTCCAAATACATTGAAACCAGTAGTCCAGCAATTGCCGGAGAGAGTTGTTAAACTGCTTATATGTTTTAATGATATTACTAAGGATTATCTAGAGTGTTACAAATATGTGGATCAAACTGTAAAATTATTAGCATCTCTGAGGTTTGTAATAAATTTTGAAAAAAGTCACTTATCACCATCCAATGAAATGAGATATTTAGGAGTTAAATTCAATTCTGAAACAATGAAAATGAAGATAACATATGAAATATCCCAGCAGATTGCTAAGGTATTGAATAGGTTAAAAATGTTAGAAACTTGCCGAATAAGATTCTTTACATGTATTGTTGGTAAATTAGCTTCGACAGGTCCAGCATCAAAATATGGCTGGTTACAAATGAAAAGCTTCGTGGTTGAGAAAATTAATAATCTGAATTTTAATAGAATTATTGTTCCACAATATTTAAACGAAAATGAGAGTATTTGGTGATTAAATAATATAAATCAACAAGAAAGAGAACTAATAAAAAAAATCCCAATGGCACAGGACCAATTGGACAGGCTTCTTTCAGTAACATGTTTGCATGAAACCCAAAATAAAAAATTAGATACAAAAGTAATAGAATGTTTTGAGATGTACAAAAAACTAAAGGAACATTCTGGCATCAAATCAAAAACAAAAAAATTAAAAAAATTTCTGGAAAATTAGTGAATTTTCTTAAATTAATGTTTTAATGTACGATTTAGAGAAAAATGTTAAATACAAAAGTTGTAGAACGTGTTAAGGTCTATTAAAAAGCTCAGTAACTTTTTTGCGTAAAATGAAAAACAAACGAAATACGTTCTTTTTTCAACTCTGACAGGCCGCCATTTTGTTTTTACTGGGCCGATTTGGCTCAATAACGAACTATTTCTAGATTT
Source organism: Galeruca laticollis (assembly GCA_963921935.1). NCBI lineage: Eukaryota > Metazoa > Arthropoda > Insecta > Coleoptera > Chrysomelidae > Galeruca > Galeruca laticollis. The sequence continues at coordinate 61,523,696 of OY998181.1, read as the reverse complement.
TGGCCTAACCGACTTTTGTAGCGAGTTTGGTTTCGATCCGCCAAAAAATAAGTCCTCTATCGTGCTTACAAATTCCGTTGAAATTTGTGAATTTTCTTAAATTAATGTTTTAATGTACGATTTAGAGAAAAATATTGCATACAAAAGTTGTAGAACGTGTTAAGGTCTATGAAAAAGCTCAGTAACTTTTTTGCGTCAAATGAAAAACAAAGGAAATACGATTTTTTTCAACTTTGACAGGCCGCCATTTTGTTTTTACTGGGCCGATTTGGCTCATTAACGAACACGTCGAAGATTTTGGCCTAAAAGATTTTTGTAGCGAGTTTGGTTTCGATCCGTCAAAAAATACGCCCTCTATCGTGCTTACAAATTCCGTTATAACACATACATACATATATATATATATATATATATATATATATATATATATATATATATATATATATATATATATATATACCATTTGGAACGGAGGGTGATTTTGGTATCTAGGAACACCAAAACGAAAAACTGCATTGAAAGTCGCGTCATGCTACTCTCTACAATAGCCCTATTTCATTCTGAAATAAGCCTAAAACCGTTTGATCGAGAAATATTTTCTGATACTTCAGGGTCGCGGAGGTTTATAATGATGGAAAAGAGGCTGGAATCAACAAGAAGTTGCAAAAAATAACACAATACAGATTCTTGCGCTTTTGTGAGTTAAAATGTTTTGCAACGTTTAAATTAAATTTTAAAATTCTGCTAAGAATAGATAATAGTTGCATATATCAATAAAATGGCAAGTACAAAATATAGTGATCCAAACAAAATTTCTAGGCAAATATGGGTGTGGTGTGAATCAAAAAATATTTTTATAACAGCATCGTATATAAATACAAACGATAACGCAGATATTTTGTCAAGAATCACATCAATGAATACAGAATATAAACTTAATCATGATATTTTTGTTTCAAAATTAAACTCAAAATACAGGAAGTGTATAATATGGGGTCCAGATCCTAACTCAAGTTTTGTTGATGCATTCACGGTAAGGTAGAACTGTTTACATTTTTATGCATTTCCACCATTTTCTCTGATCCGTAGAGTATTAGAAAAAATCAAAAATGAAGAAGCTAGTGGTACTGGTCTAATTCCAAACTGGCCAACAAAACCTTGGTTTTCTTTATTCAACGAATTGTTACTTGAAATACCGCTAATCTTTTTGCCAGATGATTATTTGATTATTTCTCTTTCAGGGAGAAACATCCTTTACATCAAACAATATTCCTGTTGGAAGGAAAGTTATGCGGAAAGCGTTTCAATTAAGGAGAATACCAGATTCAATTATCGCCACAATGATAAAGTCGTTATCTGAAAATACTCTATTTGCCAACAAAAATGGCGGGGATTTTGTTTAAGATAAATACTATTTTATGTTTTTTGTAGAAATTTCAGATACAGGGCTCGCTAAATTGTTATAGATTAGCGCTAGTATGTATTTTAGTATTAAGATTCCAGATAAATATGTGATTAAGCAGTTTTCAAAAAGTGCATACGATAAAAACCCATCAAAGCAAAAATATTCGACAACTTAGAACCCTCATCAAGTATTCATTTTTCTAAGTCAAATATTCCCTTTGGAATCGCTAGTCTTAAAAAATCTAAGACTAAAATTGGTGACACTATCATTACTTTCATCAACTCACAGACTTCAGACAATCTCCAAGATAGTATTAGAGAATATTATAATAGGAGAGGTAAAAGTTGAAATTAAAATTCATTTCAAACTAAATACTTCTGGTTCTACAAAACAAAAACTATTTTTTACTTTCCCTATTTCAAAGACCATCCTCAATTATGTGTAGTGACCACCTTAATACATAATCTAAATGTTACAAAACCACTTCTCAATAAAAAATAATAATATTTAATTCTTTACCATAAGCGAGTTCCTTTCAGGTGGCTTCAAAACAGACAATAAGCAGATGTGTTAAGGAAGTGCTGCACAGGAGCGGTATAGACACATCAACATTTTCGTGTCACAGCGTAAGACATGAGTAGCTTACCGCTTTGGTGTAAAAATAGATCTAATAAGAAACACTGCAGGATGGTTAAACACTTCTCTAGTTTTTGCAAAATTTTATAGCAGACCAATGATGGAAAGTTCAGAAAAAGATTCATTAAATGGCGTTTTGGATACAGCAAATATTTCGAATAATAATTATAATTCAAGGTATTGAATATAGTTAAAACAATTGGATATTATTATAGTCTCTCACATGTTACAGAATGTCCTTACAAAAAAAAATACCTCAGCTATAAAATATGAGCTTTGTATTGTTGTTGTATCACACATAAAGAATTGTATGTTTCTATTATTGATAATTATTTCAAATATTGCTTTATGATACTTATGGTTATTATATATGACTGATAAAATTAGTATTCTACACAATATAACCTAAATCGCTCTATATTGTTCATCTCTGAACATCTACCAAAACCTATCATAGGAGATGCGAAGAATAATTAAAAATATTAGATGGACACCTTGAAGATTCGAGCATCGTAGTTCTTTTATTATAGGACCTTCTCAGCACCATTTTCAGTATATAATATTCAGGGCCGCATTTAGTGCGATTGTTCACCCTAAAAATGCACCGATATTATTAGGACAGGATCGCCTGCACGGCGGGTGAGGGTGATAAGTAATTTCACAAAAAGATAATTACTTTAAACACTGTACATAAATCATACGATAGTACCTACCAAATCCTATAATAGTTGAATTACAATCTCGAATAATTGAGATTGATCTTCCAGGTAAGTCGATCTAATCTTTTCAATTATAGTAAGGGAATGTATCTCCAAAAACCTTAATATTATTTATAACTTTTGAAATATCAATATTTGACATACATTTTTCCCGCAAGATGGTGCCAAATCAAAAGGTACATAATTAACAGTCAAATTCCTTATAAAATACCCATTTACCGTTTGCTACTTTTACTCCTCGCTCACATATCAAATGTTACCCACAACCTAATAACCCATGATTCTTTCACTCCAACTGTCACTAGTTTTCTAAGAGCAATACTTTCTTCAATCGCTCTCTGAATAAATAAAAGTTATTAACCAAGTTCAAGTGGTTAATTCGTTTACGGACATCCGCATTCATCCACTACCATCTTAGGTAAGTCTCTTTTGATGATGGTCGAATCCGGTCCGTAATATATTAAACTCATGCTGGAAAATTTTAAGGGAGCACAACATGGTGTCATACCTGAGAGATGTTGCGTTTTGCGCACTTCCTCCATGACATGCGTATGGTACGTGACGTACGTGTCTGGGGTACGATGATGTCCACAGTCGCCTCGACAGTAATTTGCGTAGTACCTGAAACAACGAGGAAGATTTGAAATTTAAAGTTTTATGCTCAATGTTAAGGAACCTCTTATATTCTTAAATTTTGCAGCGTATTACATCATTGGCTCATGTTTGAGGAAATCGTCGACATGCCAAGATAGTCAGTAGATCATAAAACTTTGTACGGAGCTATGAAAGATAAACAGAAAGGAAGAAGTAGTGACGGTATTTTACTTCTTGTATCAAAAAACATCCTAGGTCTAAGTTATGCATAGATACGTAATTGAAATATGTAATATGTGGATTTTTTTTAATAACAAATCTATTATTTTAGGAATTATAGACTTGAAACTCGGGTTGGATGATCACGTTTGTATATAGATCTACTTGAAGAAACTATTAGAGACGTTATTGTTGAATATCTTAATGATCAGATAGTAATCTGTGGTGATTTTAATGCGAGGATAAGTCGTCTCAATGGATTTGACGATCGACAGTTTCAGAGTTGGGACTTTCCTTTAGAACCTCGTGCCTCAATGGATGAAATAACAAACCTACGAGTAACATTATTTGTCGAAACCTTGTAAAATCTGAGTTTTTATGTACTAAACGGTAGATGGCTACAAAGGTAGTTATATATACATTGTGCCGACTGGCAGCAGCGTAATCGACTTAATGTGGACAAACTTTAACAACAACAACCTTGTTTTAAATATTTATGTAACTAAAAATCTTATTTCTGATTATTTAGCACGTATAATAACCCTAGAAATAAATGTTGAACTGTCAAAAGCTAGTCTGACCCCATACATCTATACCAAGAATATAGTCAGATGGGATCCTCTAAAATCAAATTCATATAAAAATATAATATCTAACTATGACTTAAATTTACAGTTAAATTCACCTGAGTATTTAGATCACCAATTAAATGAAGCAATTACATTAACAGTAAAATTGTTAGGAATGGAATGAAAGCAAACCGCAAACCTTCAATTCTTAAGTAACTCCGAAATCTAAACCTTGGTTTGACCAATCTTATAGGGAAGCCAAGAAACTTTTAAATAAAGCTAAGAAAAATTTAAACAAATCAAATTTCAAAAAAACTTTGAGTTAAAATATAGAAAAACTGAAAAAGTTCATAAACAATTATTAAAAAGTAAGAAAACACCATTATGAGAGAAATATAAGAATAACATTGTATGCCATTAATAAGCCTAAATATTTCAGAAAATACATCAATTTCGATAATAAAAGAAAAATAAACGGTTTTAAAGACCTAAACTAACTTTTCCGCATTTGTTAGACACCCTGAATATTATCCTTCGATAAAACTGTCACTTGTATACACTTAGGAAGCTATATCGTGTTAACCAACCGAAATTTCTCAAATAATAACCAAACTTATAGTTTATCTGGAATTATAGGACCCGTTGTTCTCGCTCAACTGAGCTGAAAATCAATACGGTTCATCTGTGACACACACTTAAGAATATCCAATTATAATATTGGTCACTTGTATACACTCCGGAGGCTGTATCGTGCTAACAGCCCGAAATTTCTTATCAAATTACCAAAAATGTGGCCCTTCCTGTGCCATAGCACCTGTTGTACAATATCCAGCGACCTGAAAGACAATAACGTTCATCTATATAACACCGTCATCAATATCCAATCATAGAAATGGTCAGTTGTAAACACTCTAGAGGTTGTATCGTGCAAACAAACTGAAAACCCTTCAAAAATTACAAAAATTTGGTACTTCAAGTACCATAGCACCCGTTGTACTGGCTTTAGTCAGCTGAAAATCGATAGAATTCATCTGTGAGACGCTCTGAACAATAACCAATCAAGAAATTGGTAATTTGTATGCACTCCGGAGGCTGTATCATGCTAACAAACCTAAATTTCTCCAAAAATTATGAAATTTCGTACTTCTAGTACCATAGCACCCGTTGTACTGGATCTGGTGAGCTGAAAATCAATAGGGTTCATATGTGATATGTCCTGAACATTATTCAATCATACAATTACTGACTTGTTGCACTCCGTAGGCTGTATCGTGCTAACAAGGCCATGTTAAGAAAAGTGGCCGACGACGACATACAAACAGGATTTTTTTCCTAAAAACCGTTTTTTGTGTTGTTCTTGGTGGAAAACATGAAAATAACTGAAAAAAAAATTGCAAAATTCCAATTTTTTTGGGGTAAACCAATACTTTTCTCGCATATTAGATATGTCGGGCGGAAAAGTAATAATGCAGGCGGACTTGCCATGAACACTATGGTTAACTATTTCTATAGGCCAACGCCAAATGCAAAAATCCACTTCTTAGACGCTATACACCCCTACCTAGACACAGCTTTTTCCAACTCAGAGATTTTTCAGACCCTATACCAAGCAAAAAATAATAAAGCATGTGGAGAAGATAATATAACTAATGAATTCTCTCAACAATATTAAATCATAGAAATGGTCACTTGTAAACACTCTAGAGGCTGTATCGTGCTAACAAACTGAAAATTCTTCGAAAATGACAAAAATTTGGTACTTCAAGTACCAAAGCACCCGTTGTACTGGCTCTAGTCAGCTGAAAATCAATAGAGTTCATCTGTGCGACGCTCTGAACAATAACCAATCATAAAATTGGTCATTTGTACACACTCCGGAGGCTGTAACGTTCTAACAAACTGATATTTCTCCAAAAATGACAAAAATGTAGTACTTCAAGTACCATAGCACTCGTTGTACTGACTCTGGTGACCTAAAAATCAATAGGTTTCATCTGTAATATGTCATGAACAATATTCAATTATAGAATTGGCAACTTCTTGCACTCCGGAGGCTGTATCGTGTTAACAAACTTAAATGTCTCCAAAAATGATAAAATTTCGTACTTCTAGTACCATAGCACCCGTTGTACTGGATCTGGTGAGCTGAAAATCAATAGGGTTCATATGTGATATGTCCTGAACATTATTCAATCATAAAATTACTGACTTGTTGCACTCCGTAGGCTGTATCGTGCTAACAAGGCCATGTTACAAAAAGTGGCCGACGACAACGACGACATACACACAGGATTTTTTCTCCTAAAAACCGTTTTTTATGTTGTTCTTGGTGGAAAACGTAAAAATAACTCAAAAAAATTCCAAAATTCCAACTTTTTTTGGGGTAAACCAATACTTTTCTCGCATATTAGATATGTCGGGCGGAAAAGTAATACCGCAGGCGGGCTTGCCATGAACACTATGGTTAACTATTTCTATAGGCCAACGCCAAATGCAACAATCCACTTCTTGGACGCTATACACCCCTATCTAGACACAGCTTTTTCCAACTCAGAAATTTTTCAGACCATATACCAAGCAAAAAATAATGAAGCATGTGGAGAAGATAATATATAGTTATTTATTATACAAGGGAAAAAAGTATTAGATTTTAGCTCGAGGTTATTTTGTCTCCCGACGCGAAGCGGAGGGAGACAAAAAACCGACTATTTTTTTCTGTGACAGGAAAAACGACGATTTAATAGTGAAAAAACATTTTATTACAATGTATTAAAGTCAGAATGTTATCGAAATGAAATTTGAATTTTTAAACTAGTAAGCTGTTGTAGTTATAGCGACAATTAGACCTGCGTTGCTAAGAAAACTTCAAAGTTATCAATAATAAGTCAATTCAATTCTGTAATTTGATTCAAAAATAAAATTCGTCTGTTGTACCGAATAGTTCAAGGAACATGTCATTCATGCAATGCACATTTAATTGATATAAAGGAAATGTAACTTATGTTCAATAAAATATTCTAAAATCAAATATCTTCCTTTGTCTATATGTATATATATCCGGGGAAAAAGTACTCACTTTTTTCCTGGGAAAAAAAATAATTTCGTGAAAAGTTGTATTTTGTTACGTGTCAACAGAGATAAAATGTCAAATTTTTTTCCTGTTACAGAAAAAATTAATGAATTCTATAAAAACCTACTTCGGGACTGGATAATGCATTTAAAATCTCTTTTTAATAAAAAAATTTTGGAAAAAGAAATACCCTCCTCTTGGTTCAACATAAAAGTGGTCCATTTTCATAAAAAAGTATCAATACATGGTCCAAACTACTATCGTAGTATAGCCTTATTAAACCACAAATTATTCAGGCAACTTAATAATAACAGACTGTCGATCGCTATGAACTACTTCCAGATTGCCAAGTAGGTTTCCGCAAAAACAGAAGCCGTGATGATAATATATTCATTTTAAGTACAATGATAAATAATTAGTTACGACACCCATCTAGAAAACTATTCGGGCTGTTTGTGGATTTTAGGAAAGCATTTGACCACTAGAATACAGTCTACTATAGGGAAAGCTATTTGCTAGTGGAATAATCTCTAAGGTGGTTAGAACTCTAAAATTATTATATAGTTCAGCGACCCTGTTTATTGAACAAGATGGCAAAAGATATTGAAAATTGTGATAAAATAGAATATTTGCTACATGCCACGGTTCCGGTTACTAGAGTGCATCAATTAGTAGAAAGTTTTCCCTTAATGAGTGAGAATTATGGAAAAATTATCCAATGTATGAAGAGGATAGAGAGGATCTTCAAATATAGGTCTATGTAAGTGAATTATTAAAACTGGTTGTAAATAATGCTATTAATAAACAAAAACTTGAAATTTCTAAACTCTACGATCAAATTGAAACCCAGTTACGCGCTTTAGGTACTTTAGGCATTACAGCGGACAAATATGCTGCAATTTTATTTCCGTTAATAGAATCTTGTTTGCCACATAATCTGCTTAGGATTTGGCAGCGTTCAGCATGTAATACAGAGGAGCTTAGCATTAGTAGTGCTAGCAATATTTCTGAAAATAATAATATTGATTGTACGCTAGAGAAGAAGCTAGAAATTTTTTTATCATCTCTGTTCTGGAGAGGAAAATGAGCAGAGAATTGTATTAGTAAGTGAGGGCTTTGGACTGACATCTGACAGCAATAAAAGGTCGAAATCTGGTGAGACGTGCTGCGGAAAGAAAAAATCGTTCCAAGGGTCTGCTCTACCTACTGCCGCTAGTTTGCTGAATACCAAATAACAGAGATTTTCCTTATATTTGTATATAATAGAGATTCTTGTATTAAGGCGCAAGAAATGACTTTGGAAGAGAGAAATAATATTGTATCGTGTAAAAAGGGATTCTATAGGTGTCTTATTAGTGTCCATCATGCAAGAAATTGCTGAGGCCGTTTAAAGTGCATAATTTGTGAAAAATCCCATTACCCTATTATGTGTAATAATTTGACTTCTGGCATTTCTCCGAATATATCTGAATCAAGTGTAAGTAAACCTTCATCTACTTTGGCAGATAACGACGAACTTTCAAATCATACAAATTCGAATTCGAATTCGAAAACATACCAGTGGTCATGTGTTTCTCCAGACGGTGCTTATCAGATTAGTAGGTCCGAGTAGTTCAAAATTTGTTCGGACTTTGATTGACACAGGAACACAACGTTCATATATTTTGAAATCAACTGTGTTATTTCTTGGTTTACGAGTCAAAAGTTCAGAGAATCTAGTGCATGTTAGTATTTCTGTTGATAACCCCTCATACACTTTTGTAGTATTAGATCACCATAATATTTGTAACAACGTCAAGCTTCTTTTTAATGGGCTTTGAATATGCGAATTGAACGAATATAACATCGCTATTTTTGATTTAAATAATGAAGATTCCATTGAACTTTTGTTAGGTGCATACGTTCCAGGAATTTCATATACTGGAAACAAACATACTTTAGAGTGTGGGTTGGTAGCAATTGAAACACACATTGGATGGACTGTTATGGAAAAAGTACCTTGTCAAATTTCACATTCGAATTAATCAACTTCTGCTTTGTCTTTATTTGCGAGTGTCTCTATCACAGACTTATGGGAATTGGACGTTTTGGTCATTCAGGATCCTGGTGAACAAAAATCTAAGGAAGAAAGAGCTTTAGCCGCAAAGGAGCTTTTTTGAGATACTATTATAATTGTATCTTGATAATTTAGTTTTACTGTATCTATTTATTATATCACACACTAATTGTTGGTTACCTAGTTACTCTCAGCTTCCGTGATTAATTGTTTACTTCTACATCAAAAATGTTAGTTAAATTTAGTAGTTTGTATATTTCTGTTTTGTTGTGAAATAGACATATATTATTATACTTATTACTGTAGATGAGGAAGGACGTTATGGAGTAAGGTTGCCATGGATAGATGGGCATAATCCGCTTCCGAACAATTACACAGTTGCACAAAAAAGATTACAAAACACTGCGGAAACTGGAAAAAGATAATTTGCGAATTAGGTATAACGATGTTTTCAAAGAATGGGAAAGTTTAAATATTATTGAAAAGGTAGAGCCAAACACACAGTGCGGACATTTTTTACCACACCGTCCTGTTATAAAAGAAGGTTCTACAAAGGCTGTAAGACCAGTTTTTGATGCATCTTGTCAAGAAAAGGACAATCCTTCATTGATCCATTGTCTTGAAAAAGGGCCAAACATGATTGAGTTAATTCCTTCCTTGTTTGTTCGGTTCAGACAATTAAAAGACATAAAAAAGGCATTTCTACATATAAACATTAATTCATATGACAGAATATTTTAAATATTCCTTTGGGTAGTTAAAAATGATTTTGAAATTGTATATAGGCATAGGACAGTAGTTTTCGGCGTTTACTGTAGTCCGTTTTTACTTGGTTCCACTATATAGTATCACTTATCCCAGTGTTTGGCAGACATTTCAGAAGACCTATTCTTTACAGCATCTACAGTGAAAAAATTGTCAAAAAGTTTTTATGTAGATAATTGCGTAACCAGTCTTCCTAGTTCTGAAGAACTTGGGGAGTCAGAATATTAATTGTCAAAAAAGTAAGAGTTTTTTTCGTTATTAGTCTGATATATTTTTGAATAAAAGGTCAAGAAAAGTGCCGTAGGTGTATTATTCGATCCGTCTAGGCCGGGAGACAAATGCTATATCTGTACAGCTGCTCTACTGGATATTGTATACGATATTATTAGCTGTCAGATATAGGAAAATTGATAGCACTAGTATTATTGGGCTTTAGAAGCGCTTTTGATACACTAAATCATAAGCTGACGCTGATAGTTTTAAATTACAAACGTCTTCCTAGAAATACTGGGTCTTTTTTTAAGCATTATCTATCTGGTAGTCAACAATTACTAACTATTGATGGACAATCATCCTTTTTAACTGTACTATAGTTTCACTCTAGATGCCTGGAATCATATGAGTATATTTATATATCAACATTTTATCAATGCAGCATCTGATCACTGTTTAAAAATCAACTGTAACAAATCTAACGTAATTGTGTTTGTTTATATCAGACAATATTAATATTGAACCAATGAATGTGGTACGCGAAGGTAAAGTAAGAAATTTGTAAGAAATGATAAATAGTTCATAGGAACTAATAACATTATTATTAGGGTTAATTTTACGTAGAAATAAGCAATAAAAACCAATTTTGTTCAACCCTTTATGCTTGTACTAGAAAAGGATGTGTGAGAACCATTAAATGATAGGTAAGAACTCACCCTTGAGGTGCTATTACCCAGTCGTCCCATCCTAATGCTCTAAAACTAACATAAAATCGTTGTTTGCAACATTGGTTACCAGAATCTTCCGCACAATCTATAGCTCTTCGTCTAACTCTTTTCGCTGTACTTGGATCGGTGTGTATAACTAGAAACGGCCTATTGATGTTCGTTTTTCGATTTTTGTCATTTTTATGGTTGAAGAGATGGATGTGCCAATTAGAACAACAGCTACAGTCAACGAAGAGTTTCAGTTTTTGATCGTTGTCATTGACTAACCATTGACGAACAATTTCTGTGAGATCGATTTTCTGCCAGCCAGTTTGCGACTCCTCTAAGGCGATAGAAACGGGGTCTGATGTTAGGTGATCGAAATCCTGGAACAGAAATAGTATTTGTTGTATATTTCTTTACAGCGGTAATTGCACAACAATCCTATTAGATATGAAAATTACTAATATGAATAGTGAAGCATAGTTAATTCCAATGTTATTACTGTATCTGTTAAGAGCTTAAATAAGTAATTATCTATATAACAGCATTATTCAGACTAATTCATAGGTTGATCGTGTAAGTAAGTTCATTAAAACTACAAACATGTGAATTTATTCAACTATAAAAATAATAATAAAAATTACAACGAGTATAGAGAAAATAACTGCCATGAAATATATTCCCGTCAACAATCATAATTTCCAAATTAATTTTGTTTCTACTGAAATATAATTTAATATAATTTTTCACGAAAATGAGAAAGTAAACAGAAAGCAGGAGTACACGCAATGTAAATGAAACATATGAAGAAATAAGAAAGAGCATTGGCCTAGAACCAATACTAGTAAAGGTTAAAATTGAACAAATGAATTGGTTTGGTAACGTGGTCAGATTGGACGAATCTCGACTGGTGAAAAGAATAATAGAGATCGATAAAAGGGAAGGGTAAGAAGGAGGTGACTGGATCAAGTGGAAGAATATAGAAGTATATAAGGAAACTCCATAGGGGAGATCAAGGAAATTGAAGGGAATAGAAGAAAGTGGAAAAAATGGATAAATAATGATCCGGAATCATACTCCGACACCTGAAAGGGTACGGGGAGCGAAGGAGAAGTATATACTTTTTTCACAATCATTTAGAATAAGTTTTGTTATGACCCTCGTTACATTTACACTTCAGGACACTGATACATAGTGTATCAAAGAACCTAGCTGTAGCGAAAGTTATGATACGAATGCTACTATTGTCCCTAGGTTTCCTAGGGCATCTACTTCTCCAGGTCCTTCGCAGACTCCTACAAGTCATAGTAAGTCGTCAAGGATCAAATGTTAATACCATGATTGTGCAGTATGATCGTTGTCCTCCTGGTCAATCGGGTGTTGTTTTTACTGACACGCAGAATAAATTGAGCGTTTATTCATTTTTGGAGAAAATCTAAACTTACAGGGTGACACGCAATGTTTCTAAGACTGAGTAAAAAAATTCTTTGATTGATCTTCTTCAAGATGACATTCAATCCCAACTGAAGAAATTTTGGAAAATAGATGAAATACCGGGTAAGCGTATCCTTTCATATGAAGAACAACTAGTTGAAGAACATTTTTGTGATACATTTAAGCGAAGTTCTCAAGGAAAATTCGTTGTTTCAATTCCTTTGAAGGAACACATTTCTAAACTAGGTAGTTCTCAAGAAAGAGCAGAATATCAATTTTCATATCTTGAAAAAATATTGGCAAGAAATCATACATTAAATAAAATGTATTGTGACTTCATGAATGAGTATAAAGCTCTATTAAACATTTCGTATTTCAACACCTTATGACAGTGTATAGGATTTTTAAAACAATTAACTGATTTAATCCTTTATTGGTTTTATAGTAGATTTTAATAAAACATTCTTTTGATTCTCTAGAAATTGACGTGACCTCTGTCATCCCTCTCCGCGGAATGCTCTTCTTCTTTTTTACCGAACCAATGTGTTTAGGTTAATACATATATAACACGCCACTTTTCAACAAAGGCAATAAATGCCAACTAAGACAAAACACAAACAAATAATAGGTACCTTACAATAACTTTCATCAGTAAACTAAAACAAATAATACCTTACACACAACTTTGATCAATAGAATTATTGGCATTTATATAAAACCAATAATTGATTCCTTAACCAACATTTACATCATAATCTATTAAATATGGATTAGGCTTTCGGTTTCTCTGTGAACGTGACACAGTAACTGGTGCATCAGTACATTGTTCTTCAGGATCATTCTGAAGGAACTCCTCTGCATTACCGGATTCATTAGTATTATTCAAATCACCTGGACCTGTGATATTTACAGATGGTTTATTAAAACAGAGGTTATCATCATATATTGGCCTATTTTTATTAAACTGTTTAAAATCAATCTCTGTTTTATTTAGAAACCTACCATTTCTCCTAAACAGTTTCCCTTCACATTCTACAAGATAAGATCTATCACTCAATATTTCTTTTATTATTCCTCTTTTCCACCCTTCTCCTTCTTGTAATAATACTTTGTCATCTATATTCAAATTGGGTAATTCTCTAGTCCCTTTGTCGTAATATCTTTTTTGTGATTCCTGTTTTCGTTCAAGCCAATCTTTTATTTTGTTCTTATCAATAGATATAGGCTCCAGATTTTCTTTCATTACTGGTAGTTTAGTTTTTATTTCTTTATTCAACAGTAATTGAACAGGTGAATACCCTAAATTTGGTAAGATTGTATTCCTGTATTCCATTGATGCCCCTATAAATTCTAGGTTTTTTTCAGCCTTTTTCAGCATTAACTTTATTATACCCACTGCTTTCTCTGCAAGTCCATTTGATTGACTGTTGTAAGGGCTTGAGAACTCTAAAACAAAATCAGAGTCTTGAGCATATTTCAAAAGAGACTTGATATTATATGGGACATTATCAGCTATAACTTTGTTCGTAAAACCAAATCGTGAGAAGGTCTCCTGAAAAAATAATTTAACCTTCTCCGCAGATTTATTTGGTATTTTCTTAACTTCAATTCAGTTTGAGTAAGAGTCTACCAGAAGAATATAACATTTTTGTTTAAACTCAAAAATGTCACTACTGACATTTTGCCAACACCTGTCAGGTATTTCACGATTGAATAAAGGTTCTGTGCAATTTGATTTTCTGTTAATATGACATGGCTGACACCTAGAAATATAGTTCTCAACATCCACAGACATATTCTCCCAATAGAAAATTTGTCTTGCTCTCGATTTTGTAATACCAAGATGGCCTTCGTGAATAATTTTCAGCATTTCGTCATCAAATAACAAATTATTAGAATTAAAAAGATTATCTTTGATTTTGAAAAAGTGTTTTAAGCTATGGTCTAACTTTTTAAAAACAGGCCAACCTGATTCTACTTATTTCATTACTTGGGACAAAATTTTGTCCTCTGCTGTGTATATTTGAAACCGATTTTTTCTTTTATCACTTATTTGTGCATTATTATACAGTGAATGATTAATGTATAACATCTCTGGATCATCATCCACTTTATTTTTTAGAAATGCCCTAGAGAGAGTGTCAGCCACATACATTTCCTTACCCCTGGAACATATGTAATATTAATATTATATTTCAAGAGTCTTAACAATATTCTCTGGAGCCTATTAGAAACCTTATCGAAATTTTTATTAAATATCGGGATTAATGGGCGATGGTCACTCTGTATATTAACATTATAACCATAAATAAAGTTGTGAAATTTTTCACATGAAAATAAGACCGCTAACAGCTCCTTTTCTATTTGAGCGTATCGTTGTTCAGAATTAGTCAGAGCTCTAGAGGCAAATGCAACTGGAGCCCCTTCCTGCAACAAACAACAACCAAGACCCTCACTAGATGCATCAGTCTGAATAATGATTTTCTTTTTGGGGTCAAATATTGCCAAGGTGGGAGCACTAGAAATAATGTGCTCTAATAATATGAAGTCTTTTTCACAATCATTACTCCGATTAAACTTAACATTGCTTTTAATTAACTGTCTAATTTTATAGGTAAGTTTTGAAAAATTGGGTATGTATTTCTTAAAGTATTTTAATAACCCCAAAACCCTCATTACCCCTTGTTCATCCGTTGGACTTTAAAGACTTTTTATTGCCTCTATATTGGATCCATGAACAGAAACACCATCTTTAGACACTACTCGTCCCAAAAATTTAACTTGTGGTATCTTATATTGTAATTTCGAGAAGTTAAATTTAATGTTATATCGTACAGCTGTGTCAAGGACTGCTTTCAATGCAATATCATGCTCTTCTTCAGTTTGACCGTAAACTATTAGATCGTCAAAATAAATATCTACATTTGCAATATCCCCAAACATTTCGAAATTTTTGGACTGAAATATCTCATGCGCAGAGCAAATGCCAAAAGTTAGCCGATTAAATTTGTAGCGGCCAAATGGCGTGTTGAAAGTACACAATTGTGAGCTAGGCTCATCGAGTTTTAATTGCCAGAAGCCCTCCTTCATATCTATGACTGAAAATATAATCTTTCCAACGAGACTATACAAAATATCCTCTGCGGTGGGTACCATAAAATGTTCTCGCATTATATACTTATTCAGAGGTTTCGGATCCAAACACAATCGTGATGATTCATCTGTTTTTTCAACCAGCATCAAACTATTTACCCACGGTGTTGGATACTTTACCTTATAATTTCCGAAAGAAATTAACGTTATGCATGAAGCATGTAATTTGCTATTAGTGGATATAGTATCTAGCACTTTTAGTGGCAAAATACTTGTCTCAGCTCCTGTATCCAGTTTAAAGTTCACGTTCTTACCTTCAACTGTTGGTTACTCTAGCCAACTTGTGTCAAACCCTAACTCTACTTCATTGATAAAAATTTCATTGATGTCCTCACAAATGTTTTCCAATGTATTGTGACCTTCAGGATCATCATCTTCTTTTATTGCCGTCTGAATCTTGTTAACTTCTGTTTTACACATTTTCGCATAATGGCCTCTCTTCTTACATTTCATACATGTTTTATCATATGCTGGGCATTTAGCTTTTTCATGTTCGTAACCACAGAATTTGCACTTTTGTTTTTTATTTTTCAGAGTATGTACATCCACATTATTTACACTTGTTTGATTTAGTAAACGCACATGTTCTCTGCTTAGTTCAATTGATTTGCAGTAAGACTGCACTTTATCAAGTTTCAACTCTGGTTCTCTCAATAACCGTTCTTGAACTTCTCGATCTAAGATACTTAGAATCAGTTTATCTCGTATCATTCGAGTTTCATACGATGCCTGGCAAGAGTCGCATCTGAACTCACATAACCCTGCTTGAGTTCTAAGTATTGTAATAAATGAATCGATGCCTTGGTCTGGGTCCTGTTTCAGGTTGTTAAATTTAAATGATTCCATCACCACATTCTTTTTGGGTACATATTAATCTTCAAATTTTGTAATTACTCTGCTAATTTTGTAACTGCAGTACTTGGAAAAGTGTTAAATATTTAAATACCAGAATCTCCAATAGCATTTAAAAATATTGCAATTTTAACACCTTCATCCTGTTATTTGTCTGTTCCAGACGCTTTTATATATATATCTGAAATCTCTGTTCCCATTTTCTCCCTGCATCCTGCATGTTGGAGAACTCCTCTAAATATTTCGGCGGTTTGGCTTCCATAATTTTCCAGGTTATGTTCGGACTGGTGCAGTGTGCCTTACTTCTAATTTTACTCACTGGCGAGTACCACTATTGTTTCACACCTGACACCATGTATAGGATTGTTAAAACAATTAACTGATTCAATCATTCATTGGTTTTATAATAGATTTTAATAAAACATTCTTCTGATTCTCTAGAAATTGACGTGACCTCTGTCATCCCTCTCCGCGGAATGCTCTTCTTCTTTTTTACCGAACCAATGTGTCTAGGTTAACACATATATAACAGACAGAACCAAATGATCCATTTCTCTTCTCATTATGACGTCTTACGAAAAGACAGTGTGATCACAAATTGCGCGTGGTTTTCGACTGCTAAGTAGATTCCTCTTCTGGATATTCTTACAACTCAATTCAGTTGGTAGGACCTACCATTCAGGAGGATCTTTACTCAATTCAGGCAACATAATTTTGTTGTGTCAGCTGACATTAGCAAAATGTAACGTCAAATTAAAATAACTGACGAATTTAAACCTCTTCAGTTTATATAATGTCGCGAAAATAATGACGATGCACTTCAGACTTACTTTCTAAACACAGTAACATATGGCACATCTAGTGCTCCTTTTTCAACAACTCGGTGTTTATTACAATTAGCTATTGATCACTAAAATTCTTACCCGGAAGCCTCCCAAATAATGAAGATGAACATGTACGTGGATGATTTACTTTGTGGAGCTGACTCAATTAATAAGTTGACAATATTGTGTCAACAAGTCTCTTCCATTTTACAATCAGCTGCTTTTCAGCTAAGGAAATGGAAATCGAATAGCCCTGAGCTTCTAGAAAACCCAGGAAGTGAAAATACCTCGGAATCAGAATCTTATTTTTTTTTCACCTTCTGAGTTTGGAAAAACTTCAGGTTTGCTTTGTTCTTGTGAAAAAGATGATTTTCTCTTTCTAATCAGTCAGCTACCAAAAATTAACCACATCACTTTAAGGAGATTCTCATCAGACATTGCAAAAATATTTGACACGCTGGGTCTGATTAGACCAATAATCAATTTAGCAATAATTATGCTCCAAGATTTGTGGAAATTCTCCCTGGTTTGGGATCATAAGGTTCCGCAATAAATTTCAGATAAATGGACTCGCTTCCGAGTAGAAATTCTTTGTTTAAATGAACTTATAATTCAATGACACATATCATATTCAAATCATGTGAATATACAACAACATGGCTTTGCAGACAGTTCTCAGAAGGCTAACGGTGCAGCACTATATTTGCGTGTGAAAAATACTAGTAACGGAATTATAGTTGATTTAATTTCTTCAAAAACTAAAGTAGCTCCCATTAAGACGGTAACGAGTCCGAGACTGGAGCTGTGTGCTTGTTTATTGCTTGCTAAAATTGTTTAACTATTAAAATTGACGAATATGATTTGTGGTCAGATTCAACAGTAGCGTTAGGATGGCTATGTACATCTCCTCTTCTTTTGCAAACATTCATCGAAAAAAGAGTGTCACAAATCCAGAATCTAACAAAAATCGATAGATGGCGCTATGTTCCTACAAATTTCAACCCAGCCGATATTCTTTAAGGGGAATGTCTCCAAAGGAGCTTCTCAATTCTAGTCTTTGCCTTAATAGGCCTTTATAGTTCAAAATGAAAGTAACGTCTCAAAGGTTGTAGCCTTTGGTGATCTTCCAGAAACCCGAAACGGATTAAAAACTTTCGTCCACACTAATGAAGAGTTTTTTCCTTTCAAAAAATGTTCGGCTTTAAATCGCTTAAAACGCGTTACTTCATACATGTTACGTTTTGCTCACGATTGTAAGAAATTTAAAGGAACCAAACCTAAGTTCACAGGTCACTTTAAATGATTACGAAAAGAGGTCTATCATACATAAGAATCCTCATTGTCCACAATTATATGGAACAGTTAAATTACATAAAATAACGAAACCAATTAGACCTGTAGTCTCATATGTTAATGCTCCTAATAATATATTGGCAAAAAAGCTCAACAATATACTCAATACTTACGGATATGAATCTCAGTACTCAATTAGAAATTCAATAGAACTAATCAAAAAGTTGAAATCAATCCACTTGCAAGATAACTATAAACTCATATCGTTCGATGTAACTAATATGTTTACTAAAATTCCTCCTAAAGAATGTCTAATACTTGTAAGAAAATTACTAGAAGATAAAAATATTAATCCAGGAATAATATCAGATATACTTAATTTATTTGATGTATGCAATAATCAGAATTATTTCACTTTTGACAATAAGATATATATTCAAAATGAAGGTTTACCAATGGGAAGCCCTATATCACCTATATTAGCAAACATTTTTATGGACCATTTAGAAAGAAAGATCTTTGAAAGTAATATTTCGAAAAATATTTTATTTTGGTATAGATATGTGGATGACATATTAGCTTGTTTTATGGGTAGTGAGCGACAATTAGATGTGTTTTTCAACCACATCAATAATTTACACCCTAAAATTAAATTTACATTAGAAATTGAAGAAAATAGCTCAATCAATTTTCTTGATTTAAAAATTCAAAGAGTTAATAATGTACTTGATTATTCAATTTACCGAAAACCAACACAGACTGATGTGACAATTCCATTCAATTCTAACCATCCTGTCTCACACAGACTAGCAGCATATAATTCAATGATACATAGAGCTTTTTCAGTTCCTATGAACAAATGTAATTTTGATAGAGAGATTAATACAATTAGACAAATAGCAACATCTAACGGTTATCCATTAGATATGATAAATAAACTAATTAGTAAAAAAGAGAAAAAAGTGGCATTACAACTAATATATCCTCAGCAAGCTGATGAAATGAAAACTTATAAAACCATCACATATGCAGGAAATATTTCTAATAATATTTCAAAGATAATATCTTCAGCAACGAATGCAACAACTTCTTTTAAAACAGAAAGTAACGTTAGTACAAAATTGTTAAATGTAAAAACAAAAATACCACTATTAAAGAAGTCAGGTATATATAAACTCAAATGTCCAGAATGTTATGCTGTCTATTTGGACCAGACTCTTAGGAATTTTGAAATACGATACAGTGAGCACTTACGAGCTTACAGATTAAAACAACCAGATAAATCCCACTACGCAAAACATCTACTTGACACCAATCATTCATTGACACCTAACACAGAACTAGAAGTGCTGCATATTTGTGAAAAGAAACAAGAACTGGATTTCCTTGAAGAACTGGAAATTAGAAGACATTTAAGAAACCCACAATATGAAGTTGTTAATGAACAGTTAAATCTAGGGAATTCTCCACTAATAAACTGTCTTCTTAAGTGATAATTGTAAAGATCAGCAGATATAGTTTTCCTGGTTTTCTATATCATTGCACAGTTATACTGATCTTAATTGGAAAAATGATATCCAGTATATCACCATAGGGCTAATAATATCTAAGCTTCAATATTTGTAATATCACATCTTCTTCTTTTCCTATAAACATATATTAAGCCAATCACAAGTTAGGTTACTTCTTGGTCTAGCCAAAAATATAACTACTAAACATCAGGTAGGCATAAAATGAAATGTAACTTCTGTCATTCTGACGATGATATTGATTCTTTTTTTACTCATTGGTGTCTGAAAAATCAATAACATATTAGAAATTATGATTTGTGAATTTGCAGGTTCTCCCACAACTCATAAAACGATTAAATAATAAGTCCTATGCGCATTCACACTCACTCACTGACGAATGGCGAATGCATTTGGCAATGTTGCCAAATGACAAATGATTATCAAGTTTTAACATATTTTTTATCGTTTCTGATAGAAAATAAAATGTTAACAAAATCTGATAATTTTAACATAATTTTCTAATATTCACGTAATTTCTTAAGAAAAATTAAAACAATGTTGATGAGTACTGGATTAAAATATCTAAACTTTGTGATATGGCCGGCAATTTAATATAATCAGTTAGGAACAAGGTTTGTACTGAAGCAATCAATGGATTGATACTGGCCAGTGACTATTCACAAAATTGTTACTCATTTGAGATTGACGATAAGGCACTAGAATTACTGACGATACAAAAATTGTATTATCTTTCGAAAAACGAAACAGAACCTGAACCAACGTCAGATGACAACTAAATCGTTTTCGAAAATTCGATTGAGAAAGCAGAAATTTCTTCTGTCATTCTGACGATGATATTGATTTATCGAAACAATTGTCAATTTTTTAGAATTTTCAATAACTTGTATTATATTGTGGAATTAACTAGAGACCTTGAGTTTCATTTAAAAACACTAATATGAGCATATGTCACGAAGTAAGGGTCGAGACAGTCAATTTCATCGACTAAGAAACTTACAATAAGAAACATCCCATCATTCTTTCCTACAAACATCACCTTGCACTTCTTATCCTTAGAGAAACACATCTTTTTCAATTGCACTGTAGCCCTCAAATGCTCCTAACATCGATTAAAGATAAGTATATTGGCCACTTTCCGGCAAAAACTTAGCAAAACGTATAGTCAGAGAGTTGCTTCAAATTCAACCCAAAAGCTCAAATTCCTTTAATGAAAGATTTACCTGCATCTAGTCTCTCCAAGGTCGCCATTCTCTGACACGGGTGTTGATTACGCTGGTCCATTTCTTTACAAAAATTGCAAAGGAAAAGGATAAAAGACACTCAAATGTTATTCAGCATTATTTGTTTGTATGACAACTAAACGTATACATTAGGAATTAGTGACTAAACTTAGCACTTATACCTTAATAGAAACCTTCCAAAAGTTAATTTCCCATAGTGGTAAACCAAATTGCGTGTACTCTGACAATGGCACTAATTTTACAGGGGCAAATAACAAACTCAAAGAACTGGGAAATTATTTATTGGCGAATCAAGTTGGCGTGAAATCTAGCAAAGATCATCTTCTTAAAGTCATAGCTAGCACCTCGCTTACATATGAGAGTTTGTCCACAGTTATTACTCAAATTGAAGGAATCTTAAATTCAAGGCCATTGACTCCTCTTTCGACAAACCCAAACGGTCTTAATCGGAGGACTCCTCAATTCCTAACCTAATCCAGATGTTGAAAATATCAAAACCAATAGACTAAACCATTATGAACAACTTGAGAAGTTGAAACAGCAGCTTTGGTCACGCTGGTCGAAGGAATACATCAGTCAACTCCAAGAACATACAAAATGGAAAACCAATTGATCAGATATTGGTCTTAAATCCATGAATTCTGTTCGCGAAGACAATTTACCACCAAATAAGTGACGGCTAGGACGTGTAGTGAATGGTGCGGATAAAATTATTCAGGTGGTAACTATAAAAACTAATTCGAGTTTAATAAAACAATCAGTAACAAAATTGTGTTTACTACCGTTACCTAAATCGTTAGAGGACACGGTGGCTTAGCCATAAAGCGCAAATGTTAGTTGAAGGCTTCCGATAGCCCATGTAAACTTAGGATAAGTTTTTTTTTATAGTTAGTAGATAATTTGCTTTTTTTGAAGTCGGGAATATGTCAAGCTTTGGTTTTTTTATATATAGGCAATAAAAAACCACAAATAAATTAGTCTGTAGGCAAATATGTTCTCCAAATTGTTGATTGAGAAATGTTAGAACAGTTGACATTATGTATGCCATTTTCTGAAATAAAAAAATGTTCACCTTGCAAGAATAAATCCGTTTTAATCTTTAATAATGAAATACAGTCCACGCAACGAACCAGTACATGCTAATCCAATTGAAATGAATGTTTAGGTAAACAGTTATCCACACATTTTTTGGAGAAAGTTTCTGAATATCCTCATAAATATCCAAAGTTTAAAGTTTAAAGTAAAAAATGATGAATTATATAAACTTGTGAATGAGGAAGTTCAGAAGTTGGTTAGTGAGTATGGCTGGAAATTGGTGATTCCAAAGAAATTGTGACAGGCTGTACTTTTGGAAATCTATGATGAGGCCACGGCAGGTCATTTAGGATACTTCAAAACCATAAAAAGAATATGTTCTCACAAACCAGAGCAAAAACTACTACATGGTATTATGAAACCCAGAGTAATATACTACCCATTGCAGTATGTCTGTACAGATCTAATGGATCCGTTTCCGTTATCCATAAACAGAAATAGGTATGTGTTAGTTATTTTCGATATGTTTACCAAATTCACTTTGGCGTTTCCCCTAAAAGCAGATACGGCTGGGGCATATAGAAGAAGATGTCTTCCTTGTATATGGTGTGCCACAGTTTCTTCTCTGCGACAATGGTCAGCATTACATTAGTCACTTATTCAAACAATTGGTTTATTCATTTAATTGTGAAATTATTTATAATGCAAAATTTAATCCACAATTCAACCCCATGGAACAAGGAAGATTGAGACATTGCTAAGAAAATATTTACCAGACTATGGTTGGAATGGGCAATAAGTACCTATCAACCATATAAATCACCAGGAGTGGATGGGATATTTCCAGCACTCCTGCAATAAGGGATAGAGGAGATTCTTCCTCACCTGCTGAAGATTACAAGAAGCAGTCTAGCATAGGGTCCAATACCTAGAAAATGGAAAAGGGCAAGGGTACCTCTCATACCAAAGATAGGGAAAACAGGGACTGATCCCCGATCTTTAAGACCCATCTGTCTAACATCGTTTCTACTCAAAACGATGGAGAAAGTAGTGGATAACTACATAAGAACAGAAAACCTGGAGGATATACCACTTCATAAATGTCAGCATGCCTACAGAGCGGGTCGATCACCTGAGACGGCTCGGTATCCAGAGAGAACTCTGAACAACAAATAAATCGCAATGTGCGCATTCCTGGATATATCTGGGGCCTTTGACAACAAAACTCATGTGTCTGTCAAAGAAGCACTAAAAAGGCGAGGAGTAAATGAAACGATTGCAAAATGAATGTATTAGTTGTTGACGACGAGGATAGCTGAGACACAGGTGGGTAATCAAACCACCTCAGCTAAAGCCACTAGAGGGAGTAATATCTCCCCTTCTATGGAGCCTCGTAGTAGATGAGTTTCTCTACAGGCTAACGGAGCTTGGCTTCGAATGTATGGGCTATGCTGATGACATAGTTTTAATAGTCAGAGGCAAGTTCTAGAGCACCTTAAGTGCTTTATTACAAAAGGGCCTCAGAATCATTGAGTAATGGTGCTTGACAGTGGGGCTAAACATTAACCCAAACAAGACCTTAGTAGTTCCATTTACCCAGAAAAGAACACTTCCAACCATGAAACCCATATCCTTAAACGGGTAAATCATAGAATTACAGTGAGAAGTTAAATATCTAGAGATTACCCTCGACAGTAAGCTTCTGTGGAATAAGCATGTTGGAATAACTGCTAGTAAAGCAATAAGAGCTTTGATGGCGTGCAGAAATCTAGCTGATAAGAGGTGGGGTTGTAACCCAAAAATACTGCGATGGATGTACGCCATGATTGTGAGACCAGCAATTACGTATGGGACAATAGTTTGGCATATAAAAGCAAGTCAGTACAGCACGAGGAAGACCCTCGACAAAGTCTAAAGGCTTGCCTGTGTGTGCATCACTGAAGCTATGAGAACGTGTCCAACTAGAGCACTTGATATTATTACAGATCTCACACCTCTACATCTGGTAATTGAAAGATCTGCCAAGAGGCTATTCTTAGAATATCTAAGGGAGGTTCAGGCAATGAGAGTATTAAAAATCAGGGAGCCTGGTCCTCTCTA
Source organism: Galeruca laticollis (assembly GCA_963921935.1). NCBI lineage: Eukaryota > Metazoa > Arthropoda > Insecta > Coleoptera > Chrysomelidae > Galeruca > Galeruca laticollis. The sequence continues at coordinate 61,499,276 of OY998181.1, read as the reverse complement.
ACAAAATACATCTCATCAGCGAATGTTCCCAGTAACGAAATGATCAAGAAAGTAAGTATCGAAAAGAATTTCACAACAATGCCAAATACGAGGAGAGACTGGGAAAGGGAATACACCATCCAAACTCTCAAAGAAAACACCATTAGATGCTATACGGATGGTTCAAAAACCACCACTGGAGCAGGCGCTGGAGTATTTGGGCCTGGCACCAGATACTCATTATCATCAGGCTCCTTCCCGAGCGTCTTTCAGGCAGAAATACTTGCGATCGTAAGATTCGTGGAAATGAACCTAGAAAGAAACTATCAGAAATGTGACATATCGATCCATTCTGATAGTCAAGCAGCTATCAGAGCATTGAGCTCCCATGTCATTGACTCATAGTTGGCATGGGAGTGCCGAAGAGAACTTGATTAATTAGGCAAGAATAACAGGGTCTCTTTAGTCTGGGTTCCTGGCTACTCCGGAATCACGGGAAATGATGAGGCCAATACACTTGCTACGAAAGGAGCACAAACGCCCTTTATTGGCTCGGAGCCTTTCTGTGGTGTAGGGAAATGCTCCTAAAAGAAAGAGCTTCGAAAGAAAAAGGGAACCGAAAAAGAAGCACTCTGGCGGTGCCTTTCCGGGCCGGAACATTCCAAAAAGTTGCTGCGGAACTTTGAAACTGCTAGATCAAAAAAATATTTGGACCTCAGTAAAAATAAGCTACATCTCCTCACGGGCTTTCTAACAGGACACTGCCTCCTTAGGAAGCACCTTATGAGAATAGGTCTAGCAGAAACTGACGAGTGTAGATTTTGTGGGGAGGAGGATGAAACTCCGGATCACCTAGTTCTAGAATGCCTCGCCATTGCAAGCCAACGCAAAAAATGCTTCTACAAGAAACTTGTAAGAGTGAGGATCGAACCTCGTTGAAGCAGTTCCAAACACTAGAGTTCATTAGAACCCTGGAACTGGAAGGTGAGCTGTAGTAGAAGCGAGAACAGCTCTGATAGGGGGGCACAATAAACCTTGGGTTTTAGGTGCATTTTAACCCCATTAAAATCCAATCTAATCTAATCTAACCTCACGGAAAGAGTAAATCGAACACTAAAAACTATGATTCGGTCATTTATAATAAATAACCAAAGAGAATTGCATGTTAATGTACCTAAACAATGCTTTGTCATATGAACTGCAATTCATGAACTTACGGATATGCGCTATCTTATTTAAACTTTGGAAGAAATCCGTTTATTTCCGGTAAAATGTATAAAAATTATGATGATTTTCTAGGTAGTTCTTCGTTAGAAGTAACCGACACTTCTAAACTAGCAACTCACGTTCAGTTGTTGAAAGATATTAATGCTCAAATCTAAAGCCTACGAATATAGTTCAAATAGATATAACCTCAGAGATAAGCCTCTTACCCTCACAGTGGGTCAAATTTTCTATCAGATGAAGCGAACTATTTATCGTCTTAATTAGATCCTAAATTTATTAAATGTAAAGTCCGAAAGAAAATTAGTACCAACGTCTATAGATTAGAGTCACTTGATTCAAGGACATCATTGAGATCTTGGTACATTAAGGATATTAGGGTAGATTAATTTTATTCCTCTAATAAATTGATCTAGTTTGTCGTACATTTAATTTGCTAACAATTATTTCATCAGCAGTAATAAATATTTGAGATTATTTGACGTTTACCCTATTAAAAGTGCTCTATTAATGGATTACTCAATATAGTGGAAACACTTACTCTCGAACTAAGTGTGATAGATTCAGGCAACGTCCTCGATATGACTTTAAAGACGAATAAATCGGTCGTACGACACTTGTTAGTCGATGTAGTTCCATAGTGATGTTTCACGTCCGCCTTCAGCCACAGCGTCGCCGACCTCACCTGGAATTCCTGTCCCACTTGATTGGATTCCTGAAGGGTGGCACGAAATTCCAACAATCGGTTGTGGTTAACCCTTGGACCTGTAACAGATGAGAGTTTGTTAGATAATTGAGCCGACTACAGGGAGGATGTTATAAAATAATCATGTATGTATGGCTTGGGCGCATTTGATTTTAAAATATATTTTCACCATTCATTTAACTAATTGAACATTAATCATCAAAATTATGTATTCTAAGCTCCTTGAATAATGATCTACGATATTATCTTAGAACAATATGCATATCTAAATATGGAAATAACCACAAAATATTGTATGTAAGACTTTCTTGTAGAAACCACACACCATTTTCTAGTTTTTGACCCCTGTATATCGACACAATGATACGGAGAAAGCAATTGAACGTAGCATTTTGTATAGATGTTATATAATTTCAGCTCTGAACGGAATTCTATTTTTTATGATAACATGCACAATGTTTATTTTCCTTCTTTCTAGGACTGTAAGAATTATTTAACTTAACTCCATAAATTACTGTTGCCAAAAAATCCTCTGGTTATACTACCTTCCCATTGAGAGTTGGAAAGCAGAAAGATAACTCACCTAAATATTTATTGAAATTGCGATCAATAATACCTTGAAACCTCCTTTTTTTATTCATGGACACATTCATACTGACGGTTTCAAGATATTGTGATATTTTCTCTGCAGATGATACTAGCTTGTTTTCGGTGAGGTTGATGTTGAGCTTCCCGAGATCTCATCGTTTCTTCGTACGAATTTTTAAACTCACCTCCTCATTATAGTCAAAGACTGCTTACACAATAATAAAAAAATTGAAACCTATAGTTGCAAAATTTGGTATTCCTATAACCTTTATTTCAGACAACAACTCATTTAATAGTGCAGAATTTCTACAGTTTGCAAAACAATGGGATCACTTCTATCCCACATTACCCAAAGTCGAATGGATTTGCTGAACGTGCAGTTGGTATTTGTAAAAGTATGCTCAAGAAATGTAAGGAAGACAATAATGATATACATATGGCCCTGCTAGAATATCGCAATACCCCATTAAGTGGATCAGAGATATCTCCAGCAGAACAGAAAGGTTATTAAGAAATTTATTACCCGTATCTGGAGACATTTTAAATAAAACACCAAACTTAAACACTGGCGTGTTACAAAATCAAAGAAATAGAAATAGAAAATATTATGACGAAACAGCACAGAAACGATCAATCTTTAAAGAGGGAGATACTGTAATGATTAAAAAGGAAGAACAGAAGTGTTAGATTCAGAGAGAGATGGTAGGCAGGGCCAACACTCCGAGATCGCACCTAGTAAAACAGAATATGAGCACAATAATTAGCAGGAATTCATCACATTTAAGGCCTTCTCCAAGACTATACAAAATGGGAAGTGTACCGTTTGGTGATATTGAATGCACCGTGAATAATGAAAATAACTTGAATATTATACCTAGCCCTAAATCACCGCTAAAAAATGGAATTATACCGAGTAATAATGAAAACACTGTAACTAGGTCAGGAACGTTAGTTATCAAACCTATGAGGTTTACAGAATAGTTGTTTTCTTTTTTTATTACTATTTAGGATTAGAGACTGGTGAACTTTGGTTTTATTATTCTTTAGATTTAGAGAATACTTGTTTTCCTTTTATTTTTATGTATAATTATATTCAAAAATATGGGAAGAGTTGTAACAGTGGCCACTGAATGCTGTCATTTGTCATGATCATCGGTGGTGATTGACAGCGGCGGTGCAGATGACACTGGGACAGAGTTAGACACGGTGGTGATTGAAAATAAAAAGTTTTAATTACATGTGTTGTTATTAATACAAAGCGACTAAAAATAACACCTTCATCGGAATATATAAAACATAGCACAGCTTGTTCTGTGTATTATTTTATCTTATTTTGGATACTGAATGTACACTTGTGAAGAGTGTTACTAATGATGATAATTCCTTGATTTATATATCATAAGTGATAGTTTTGTGTGATCTCAAGCTATTCATCATTGTCAAGTTACTGTAGCTCAGAACCAAGACGGAGTAAATAAAAAGATATTACACTTTAGTCAGTTTATTGAGTTGTATATTTTTGGCTGGAGACTGTATCATGAAAGTAACATTCATGTTGTATTTTGCAATTAAAAAATATTGATAATTTTTATAACATTACTTTATAAGAAATCTGTTAGTTGGTGATAAGAAGTTGACGTGATAACATTGTGCTCCGTTAACCTAAATATTAAATCTAGATATATGAAAAAACATGAAGATATTATTGGAAGTAACATGTCTCTTTTGTTTATTATGTGGACTAAGGTAAATTAAATAATATTTTATCAATGATCAAGCTAAAAAGATGTTTTGACTAAAAAGATGTAAAAGATCATACTATGTCCTTTCAAGGCGGTTGGTACAGCAATAATTAAATATATTAAGTGATCTGTAACACTTTTATTAATGATATATATATATATATATATATACATATATATAGGATTGAATCAACATGTGTTTCCCTACGGCAGCCATGATGGCGAAACTCAACTACCGTAAAACGAGGTGACTTAGCTCCACATTTTGACTTCTTTAATAATTTATAATACATATCTTATGAAGAATGCCAAAAAATTTGCGATTTATTAGATCAATGTTGGAGGTTCCTACCTAATTACATAATATATAGACCCAGGTTTGAAATATCTACATTTTAAATCTGGTGCAAAGTAGGTTATATGAAGGATTTACGTTGCACCACTTATTTATTATTTAAAACTGGTTTTTATAAAGTAAACTTTTGCGTGGACCCGTTGTTAAGTTTAAGAATGCTCAATTCTTTTGGTGTAGGGATTTAGGCATATAATTAACAAAACTTAAGATGGTAATCGTTAATAATTTTGAAAAATACAGGAAATTAAAATTTATTCAGGCATAACAGTTAACCTAAAGTACATCGAATACAATCAAAAATCCTTCTTATCTTCTTCTTATACTTCAAGAAGACCTTCAGGTCTGTTTATTGCAAAGACTTCAGTTGGTTATCCTGTGAGACGGAGTTCCAGCTATCCTTCCATCTCTTAAGTGGTCTCCCCAGCGGTCGTCCGCATGCTAGTTTTCCATCTTTAGCGATATATGCTAGTCTCTCTTGGTCCATTCTGTCCTTGTGATCACGTCAATTTATTCTCCTTCTTCCCGATCTCACTATGTCCTCCATCTTGCATGTCGTTCTTATGTCATTGTTTCTCACCCCATCTCTTAGTGTCTTCTCTGTGATGGTTCTTAGTGTTTTCATCTACTCTGAGTATAATTTTGTCTTATTCGTGTCAGCTCTCGATATCATAGGTTAGCACCGGTCTAGCAAAAGGATTATATATCCGCAATTCACTATCAATGCGCACGTTGTTGTTTTTCCAGATGATATCTCTCAGAAATACTGAGATTGTTGCGGCTTTGTTGACCTGTGATTTTACGTCGTTTATCGGGTTGTTGCTGCTTGATATGTCCGCTCCTAGGTAACGGAAGCTCATTACTTGTTCTATTGGTTTATTGTTTATTGCAACTTTGTACCTTGCTGGTTCTTTGGAGAAGGTCGTACATTTTGTTTTATCAATGGATATTGACATGTTGTATTTTTCACTAGTCTGATAGAACTTATGTGTTTGCATCTGCAAATCTTTTTCTGTTTCTGCCAGGATTACCGCAACATTCGCATAGCATACCAAGCTGATTGGTTTGTTATTCAGTCTGTATCTCCTGTTCATTGTTGTCACGCTATATATAATCACGTCCATGACAAGTTTAAAAGGGAATAGGCTGAGATTATCACTCTGTCTTATTCCTGTTAGTGTCGGTGTGTCTTTTGTTGTTGTATGGTCCACTTTTATTCTTGTAGTGTTGCCTGTATTCATGTTTCTGATTATATTCATGATTGATATTGGGATTTGTTTCCTTCTTAATATGTCCAGTATATCTCGCAGCTGTACTTTGTCGAATGCTTTAGTTAGGTCGATGAGACACACATAAGCGGGGTAGCCGAATTCGATCGCCGTCTCCTTTACCTGTCTCATAATAAATAGAGCATCGGTTATCGATCTGTTTTTCCGAAATCCTTGTTGTTCATATTTATTTCCGATGAGGCGTTCTAGAATGCTCTTGACAATGCTGGTGAGCAGTTTAATAGTGGTGCAAAGCAGGATTACGCCTCTGTAGTTTTCCGGATTGTTTTTTTGTCCCTTTTTAAAAATTGGTATGGTGATACTTTTGTGCCACTCTGCTGGTATGATGGATGTGGTTAATATTTTCTTAAGCACTTTCGTTAATTTCATGAGTTCTTTGGGGATCTCGTCCACTCCCGGAGCTTTTTAGTTTTTCAAGTTCTTAATCTTCACACTAACTTCCTCCTCTGTAACCATCAATCTGTTCGTGATCTCCTTCACTGCTTCCCGTGATTGAGGTTCTACCGTATTGTCAGTGTTGTCATATATATTTACAAAATCACGAATCCGGTGAACAATAACTCCACCAAAATTGGTCATTTGCTACTGCACTATTTATTTTCTCCCAGCTATACCAAATTTCATCGATTTTCGCATTTCCAAAATTTCTGTGATTTCACCATTGCGTTAATCTTAACCATTTTGCCCTCAATTTCTCTTACTACCCCAATATCATCTATTACCTGCCTTACTCCGTTTGGCAGGTAAATTCAGGTGTGCCATGAAAATTCTCATCTTTATAAAATAATATACTATTCTTATCTTGTTATTCCCATCCTGGATTATATTGTACTTCAACATTGTGGAATTGCAACCTAATGTAAACTTAGCACTATTAATACACTGTATACAAAAAAACTATTTATGAAGAAGAGATATGAACACAGTATTAAGTTAAATAAGTTTATATTTAATTGTATCCAATCGAGTATTCAACAGTTGTGTTTCTATAATATTACTTTCAATCACTTGGCCACAATAAATTTTATCAGATGAACATGATTAATGAAAAATTGGAATTAATGTGGACTAATTTTCAAACTTAACACGACACTTTCTAGTTAGTTAAAAAATGTTTACTACTTCTCCTACAAAACCTTATTCAAATCTACGGTTTTAAAGCTTAAAACTATCTTTCCGCATCTGTGGCCCTGAACAATGTTCTATCATAAAATTGTTACTTGTATACACTTCGGGGGATGTATCGTGTTAACAAACCGAAATTTCTCCAAAAATAGCCAAAAATGTAGTATATCTGGATTTATAGGACCCGCTGTACTCGCTCTAGTCAACTGAATCAATAGGATACACCTGTGAGATACCTTGAACAATATTCAATCATAAAATTGATTCATATACTCTCTGGAGGCTGTATCGTGCTAACAAACTGAAAGTTCTCCTAAAATGACCAAAATTTGGTACTTCAAGTACCATAGCATCCGTTGAACTGGCTTTAGTGAGCTGAATATCTATAGGGTTCATCTTTGAGACGCTCTGAATAATATCCAATCATAAAATTGGTCACTTGCATATACTCCGGAGGCTGTATCGTGCTAACAATCTGAAACTTCTCCAAAAATGACAAAAATATCGTACTTAAAGTACTATAGCACCTGTTGTATTGGCTCTGGTGAGCTGAAAATCATTTTTTCGTGTTGTTGTTGATGATAAACGTGAAAATAACTCAAAAAAAAATTTCAAAATTCCAACTTTTTTTGGGGTAAACCAATACTTTTCTCGCATATTAGATAGGTTGGGCAGAAAAGTAAAATGCAATATCAATTAGGACTCTTAATACTGGAAGTTAAATTTTAGTAGTGAAGTCGTTCAAACTACCTACAAATATATCATTAATCTTCTCCAGGGCAGAGAGAGAGAGAGAGAGAGAGATAGAGAGAGAGAAAGAGAGAGAAATTCGTATTGAATTTTGTTGGGTTGGAATTAGTTGTGGGTGTTGTTTTTCTTGTTGATGCCCTGGTGTAGGATAGGTTTCATCTTCAGGGCTGGGTTGGGGGTGTATTGGGTGTTTCAATGTATGTCGTGACTGAGAAACACGAATTGGTGGTAGTTAAAGTTGGGATTTGAAAAAGTGTCTAGAAATGGTTTTGAAAATGTGACTAGAAATTTTTTTCAAGGTGTATGGAATTGAAACAATTTGATCGGGCTTTTCGCCAGAAGGTAACTGAAGGGATGTTTTATTTTATGTTGGGGTGTATCGGGGGTTGATGTCTGGAAGCAGCGAAGCTCCGAAGTGTGCGGAATGGTGTGACAAAAAGTGTCTAAGATGGGGGCGTTCTGATGGAAGACGAACACTGTATCGTTGCCGATACATATATATGCGTTGAGCTGGCTAGGTGTCATAAATTATTTAATGAAAATTGGGTGTTATTAGTGAATTTGAGATGTCTCCGATGTTTTAGGAGTGAAATATTGAAGATTTCTGATTTTATAGGTTTTTTGGAATTTTTGTGGGAAAAGTGTATAGGAGACATTTTCCAAAAGTGTATGGAATTGGGCGGTTTGTTGAAATTTGATGAAACGTTGCGGTGATGTGCCTTCGGGGGTTTGGGACGTTATGCGGTGGTCGGCGTTGAATGATAACAATAATCATCCAAAAAGGCGGTTACAGCTGCGGCTGCATTTATTCTCTGTAGATGGTCGTCAGTCCATTTGGCTAGTGAATAAATTCACAGAGTTGCAGGAAAACCGCAGAAAAACCTGCAACACCGACGTGGGTGGTGTAGGGCGGCTGGAAAGTATAGGGTCTGTCCAAAGTGTTGAACGATTTAATAGTTATGAAATTGAGAGTTTTTGGATATTTAAGTGAGAAATGTTAGACGTGGTTTAAAACATGAATGAAAAATCTTTGTGGGAATTTGTTAGTGGTATTGAATGAATAAAGATTTATTGTGAAATTGGAGAGTCGTCTAGGTAGTCGATGTATTCGTCGGGGATGTCGTCGTAAGCCGTGGCTAGCAAGCGCAAAGGAGGAAATGGGAGCTTCCTCTTGGGTCTTCTATCGAGGGGCCGTCTGTTGGCGATCCACGGATTAAGTAGGGTATTTGTCGAAATTTCATTGCCCGATTCGATAGTACGACTAACATATCGGGCTTGTAAATTATTGAGACGTAAAGGAATTGGCTCGATGTCGGTATTGACAAGACGGTCTTGCTGGATGAGTATGGTGCCTTGTATTGGCAGTATATGAGGATTGACTGCTCACAAGTTCGGAGTTTTTTAACGAGATGGTCCGGAATGGTGCAATAGACGTTTGCTCTATAGTCGATTATGGGACGGATATATGTCTTATACGTATGAAGTGAGGTGGTAAGGTGAGTGCGTCCGAAGCTACCGCCGAGCGCCTTGAGAATATTCACTCGTCGTCGGACTTCATTTAAAGTGTCCATGAGGTCGGCCATCAAGTTGAGGGTGTGAGTGAATCTCACTCCCAAATAAACGACTTCCCTGCGAATTTCGAGTCGATCTCCCCAGAGCACGAGGCGGAAGTTTGTAGGTAGAAGTTATTCGCTCGGGGTGTTTGAAAACGATGGTTTCGGTTTTTTGAGTGTTAAGAGTCACCCGCCATCTTCTGCACCAATGAGAAAATTGAGTCAGTAGATTTTGGGATCGAATGTTGAGAGAGCGAATGTAAGTGGCGGAAATGATTAGTGCGGTATCATCCGCATATAGTTGGATGTTACCCTGGGGATGTCGTGAAATTGGTGTATTATACGTATAAATTATTTATAATAATGCGAGTATCGAGCCCCGCGGAACGCCAATTTGGGGTGTGAAAGAGTCGGATATGCTGTAACCAACTTTGACGCTGATTGATCGGTCGGTGAGACAGAAATATAATAGTTTTACCATTTGGTTTGTCAATCGGATGCTCAGTAGCTTTCTCACTAGTCCGGCGTGCCAGACTTGATCGAATGCTTTTTGAACGTCCATGAAAATGGCGGCAGAACAGCGTCGTTGATTTAAAGCTCGGGTGACGATAGTTTGAAGGTGGGTGGTGGCGTTCTGACAAGAGTGGCCTGGCCTGAATCCGAATTGAAATGACAGAATTATATGGTTTTCAGTACAGAAGGCCCAGATTCTTTCTTTCAACAATCGTTCAAAGGCTTTACCTAGGACGCTGATAAATTAGATGGGCCGGTAAGATTCAGGTTTTGTGGGGTATTTGCCGGGTTTGGGGATAAGAACTACGTTGGCTGATTTCCAACAACGATGGAAGTAAGAGAATGCCAGACAGGCGTTCAGCAGGGCACAGAGCGGAGGAAAAATCTCTTCTGGTAGGATTTTGAGTGCCTGTCTCGAGCTTTCGTCGTGCCCTGGGGCACTGTTTTTCCCCGCTCGGCACGCCTGCTGAAATCCTTCCATTGAGAAAAGTGAAAGAAGCGGAGAGTTGTCATTTAGTGGGATATGAACATGTGTGCTTCGTGTTATATCGCGGGTTGTTAGGTCTGTTTCGATGGAAAAGCCCCGAGGAAAACTTGGATTGTCAGGGGGTAAAGACAGTTTGTAGGTAATTTTTGAAGGCGGTGGATTTGTCTTCGGAAGTGTATATCTTCTGTCCTTGCACTTCGAAATGTGATTCCACCTTTCTGTTGAGGCCGACGGGGTGGTGAAATTTTTGCCAAAAGACGCGCCCTTGTCTGAAGTCCAGTCCAGCTATTTCGGCCTTCTATTTTCTCTGCTTTTCAACATTGATTTCGTACCAAACCTAAGCTCCATTGTGTCTTGACAGCGGGGTCTCTAATGCGGACGTATAACCTGTATAACTGTCTATTCTGACAAATTTTGAGCAGAATTCTTTGCGGAAAGGCATGAAAGTTGGTGTTTACGGTTGTAAGAGGAACGGCGATGTCGATTAAGAGGGATTGGAATTCTTCCGCGTGATTAACTATGTCATCAGTACTCTGATGAATGACGGGTTGTGGTAAATTAGTTGAGCCGTGGTTTGTGGAGGAATTCCAATCGGCTTTTTTGAAATCGCGAAATATGAAATTTGTTGACGGTGGTGGTATTGGATTATGTAATGCGGTTTTGACCAGCAGTGGAACGTCTCCAGGGCAATTTGATGCAATAATAAATAATTGAATTCTATTTGTTGATTGGAGCATTAGAGTATTCACTGTCACAAGTTACATATTCTTCAACTAGATTAATATACTTTTGTAAGGGATATCTAGAGGTTTTTACTTCAGCTTTATTGCATACAGTGTATTTTCAAATAGAAATGAGCGTTATAGCAGAAATTTCTGTTTTCAAAGTCTCAACAAATTTTAATTGTCCACAGGAATTTTTAGTATTATTGTTAAAATTTTCTAAACCTTTCAAATTATATTGATGGCTGTGAGTACGAACGACTATTGCTACTACTACAAAAACTAGAACTAGATATACGTGATTCAATATTTTTTGTACTATTTAATACAATGTCTGTATCAGCTGAAATAGTTACTCCCCTCCGTTTAAATAATTACCAACTATTTGATTTTCATTTTACTTACGTAAGTAACTCCGGGAATATATTGAACATTGAACATATTTTCTCCTAAATTCAAATCTCTGCAAACATATGAGAATGTTTTATTATTAATAATAATATAATAATATTGCAATATTAAGTTTTTTGTAGGTATAATGTACGTCTTGAAATATTCTGAATCTTTTTCAAAATATACCTAGTAACTGAAATATTTTAAAAATTGAAAAAACCTTATTTTGTAAACTCTATTATATAATTTTAGGGTACAATCCCGCCACCCGGAATTGCAATGTGCAATAGCCGATTAAAGTATTGAACGAGTATTAAGTTTGAATAATTATGATTTTGTAATAGGTACTTACCGATACCTGTTGTTGGTCCATTATAACAAAGAGCTATTACTAAGTATAGAAAATGAAGCTAAGTAGGAACTATCAAAAACGAAGACATCTTTATTTATAAGTACTTAAGTACTTCTAGCAAAAAATATGCTCCCGGCAAATAGAATATAACATCAAACTTAAAACCACACCACGATCCGCCATGTCATGCTTATCAATCGTTTCGTTCGTCAGTTCGTCTCCTGTTTTCTACTTTTATTGTAATTTTTTGAATACATCAATCAAACACCTCACCCAATTATGTTACTGTGATGTTTAATATGAAATATTACTGACAGTTTATAAACTATCATCGTATAAACGTAGTCGCATGAAGTTACTAAAAATTAGTTCGAAAGATGAAAAAGTAACTGCAAAATGTGATCATATTAGAAACATGTTAATTTGTAATATTACAGTGACGTTCTGTATGTGGCATCAGTGAGAAGTATACAAGTTAACATCGTATGAATCTTTCCTATAGGGAGTCGGTAGAAAGAAGTTCATAGGATGTGTATGTAACTGCGAATTCAAGTATTATTGTGTACATCAAAAATATGTTTTATTTACATGACATGGACGTTAATAGAGTTGGTAATAAAATTAAGAGATCTAGGAGATATTTTATTAACGTTTTAAATAAACATCATGAAAAGTCTCTGAAAAGAACATCACAAAAAATACTTGTTTAGTTTCTTGTTTAGTCGGTAGTATTCGTTTGGCTGTAAACCTTAACTAATTATTATAATTTAAAAAGTTTATAATGAAAATTATTTCTTTAAGCACCATCTACAAAAATGGTATGATGTAATTTTTTTGTAAAATGATTAGAAGAAAAGTTATACCGACCAATTTTCTCTTATATTTTCATGGATTTTCGCTTATAACTTTTTTATTTTTGGTTCTACGACTGAAAGTTACTTGACAAAAGTTGAAGATAATATTATTTGCAACAAAAAGGCCAATAGTTCGTCATAAAAACCATTTGAATCTCCTTTTCCAAGATGGTGGCCGGGGGACAAGGGTTACAATCCCACAAACTTTGATTTAACTTTAAACTGACCCCCATTAATATTTAAAAAATAAAAATGCGTCCTCTCACAAATGCACGCCAAGCCCCAAAAAAGATGTACTTACGCCTTGAAGATGTGAATGACTCTTTTTTATTTGTAAATGAAGTACTGGAGTTTTGCGTTGAGTCTACTTCTACTCAGAATCGTGAAAAATGGCGTTTACATACCAAAACAACCAATTTTCAACCTTAAAGAAACTTCCCTTTATTAATAACGATACAATCGATTTTAGCTCTTTCATATTTTGACAATACTAAATGCTAAGGATTTTGTCCCTTCAAAATTAAGGGCATTGATCTAATACAGCATTTTAGAATGTTTACTCATAATATAGACTAAAAATGATATGGAATTTATGTATTGATTACAAGTTTCCTGAACATTAGTGTATATTGGATTAACGTCTAGTGGAGGAAGCAGGGAAACTGCGATTACTTGAAGAAGAGATATTCAGTTTCAATATTATGATGTTTTTAATGAAATGTCAATACTAACATGTCGCTACAAGTTCATGGAACAAATATTATTTTCCTACTTGTAAATATTTTTACAAACACTTAGGGAGGAATAATACATTGTGTATTTAGTACTACTACTACAGATGAGAATGTAAATTAGAAGTCCGGGTATTTACTACGAGGTTTTCTGAAATCGCAATCAACATTATCATAACTTTTTATAACTGCATAACAATTTCTGATTGCCATCTTGTTAGCAATGACATTGTTTATTGCTGTGAAAAAAGTCAAATATTTGCGTTTAATACCTACTTATCGCTGAGAGGGAAAATGCGTTAGAATACTAATATCAACGTTTATTCATAAATTTAACAAATACAGTGATAAAATACAAATAAAATTGAATAAACATCTAGACATCAACAGAAGTATTGTACATACTTGTATGTGGTGAATATAGACAAGTGTGTCAAAATTTAAAAAAATTCAAAAAAAACAAAAAATGCAGTTGAAAAACAATATAAATCCATTCTCACATGATTGTATTTCAGACATACATTTTGTATATGAGTTTAGTATTCTCTGTTTTTTGATTCAGCATTCTATCATTTTGTGTATTTTTGTTTTGACTGTTTCTCTAACAAATGTTACTAGTTGGGTTTTGAAGCGTTTAAAATAAGTTTCATCGATAATTCCCTGTGGTAGTTGCACGAAGAATTTAGGTGCCAAGTAGGAGTAACCTTGTTGACCTATTGTTTTAAGAGCTGTTGGTATACAGTATTGGTTATTCGATCTTGTCGCGTATCTATGATTTTGAGTGGTAAGTTTGTATTTATTTTTATATTGATGGCATCCTATCTGAATAGTGTATAATTGTCTAGCATCTAATATTTGTGTTTAAGTATAGAGTAGTGAGCTTGAATATCTTTTAGGTTTATTTTGAATCATTCGGAGGAATCGCCTTTGAGACACTTCGAGGGCATTTAGATAGTTCCTTGGAACTCCTCCCCAGCCAATAATGCCATAATTGAGGTGTGACTCAACCAAACTGTGGTACAGTATTGTTTTACATTCAAAGCTCAGAAATTGGCTTACTTGCTTAAATCGAAATAGGATACTCCGAAGCTTTTCAGTTGAATATTCTATATGATGGTTCCATCGTAAGTGATTGTCAATGTAAATACCCAAGTATTTAATTCGTTTTGCAGGTTTAATTGAAAAATCTTGATGGATACTAAGATTGTATTTTGGCGGAGACGTTTCATGGCTACTGAAGGGTAAGTATACAGTTTTGTCAAAGTATATTGAGAGTAATCTGCTGTCGAACCAGTCTTTGAGTTTTCCAAGATCATTTTCAATATTTATTTTGAGATTATACCAGTCATCATGTTTGTAATAAATCACAGTATCGTCCGCGAAGCTGATTATTTTTTCGATTGTTTCCTGTTCAAATAGATTATTTAAGTAAATTACGAATAGCACTGGCCCCAATACTGTTCCTTGAGGTACACAACATTTAATGTTGATCTCTTCACTCACATGATTTTTGAATTTAGTTTTTTGTGTTCTGCTTGTTAGATAACTTTTGAATAAATTATGAGCTAAACCCCTTACACCCATATCTTCTAGTGTATCTAAAAGTATGGAGTGGTCGACAGTATCGAAGGCCTTTTTTAGATCCAAAAAAACCCCAATAGATGGAGTGCTTGAATCCAAGGATTCGTAGATAGTTTTTGTCAAGGAATGGATTGCATCATTGGTAGATTTTTTTTTTCTAAAGCCATACTGGGATGTCGACAGCAGATTATAATTTGATAGGTATGTCGTGAGTCTCGTTTTTATTATTGTTTCAAAGACTTTGCTTATTGAAGATAGAAGTGAAATATGCCTATAGTTTGAAATATTTTCTGTATTCCCATTTTTGAAAATTGGAGTTATAAGAGATTTCTTTAGAATCGAAGGAAATATACCTGATTCGAAGGACTCATTTATGATGTCCGTCAAAGGTTCACATATGAATTTTGCAATCATCTTCAGAGTTTCAGCTTTTATTCCATCAAGCCCGGGAGCCTTTTTGTTTTTTAAGCTAATTATTGTATTTTCAACCTCAGTAGTATTCGTTGGTGTAAGAAAAAGTGAATTTTTATTTATATATTTTTCACTTTTGTAATTGGGATTTTGTCGAATGTTCTTTGCCAAAGTTTTCCCCACATTCGCGAAGAAGTTGTTATATATATGAGCAGCATCTTTTGGATATGTGACGATCTCATTTTTTTTACTCCTAATATTATTTATTATTCTTCCTGTATTGATATTTGAAATTTCATTAAGTGTTCCAAAGTTTTTTACTTGCATTTTGTTCTTTTTCAACTAATTTTTTATAATAATTTTCTCTAGCAGTCTTTATTTTCTTTCCCGTTTCTATTTTTTCGTTAAATAATCATTTTTCAAGTTTAGATTATTTGGATTTTCTTTCCATAATAAAAATGAATTATTTTTTTGGTTGATGTGTTTTATCAATGATTTTGTTACCCAATTTTTCCTTTTACGTTGACTATTTTTTAATCTGAAGTCTTGAGTTGATTTTTGTACACATGTGTTTATGATGTTGATGAATTTTTCTGTTGTCGATTCGATATCATGCATTGGGTACAATTCATTTTTCCAACATAAACTATTAATTGCTTTTTGTAATAATTGTTCGTCTACTTTTTGAAAATATTTTTTGTTTATTGAATTGTTGTTAGTTTCATTCGACACAATTTGTAACAACGTTATGTAGTGGTCCGTAATTGATGTTGATATAGTGAGAGGTAATATGTTATTGAAGTTTTGTTGTTTTGTTTTAATGAATATATGATCAAGACATGATTCAGATCCATTTCTCGCTCTTGTTGTAGTATTAATAGTTGATTGAAAGCCATGCTCACTCATCATATCGAGATAATTTCTTGAATCTTTTCATCAAGTCGATATTTATGTCACCTACAAATAAGCTATAATAATGTTGATTACTTTCTTTATTTAGAATATCCCCAAGCTGGTCAAGAAAGTCGTCAATTCGACTTGCTGGAGATCTAGAGAATGCTTGAATGCAAAAACTCAGCTTATCCATAACCATTACAATTTTCAATAATATACCTCCGAGCATCTGAATATGTTCATGCGAATGGTATGAGTTTGTTTTTGCAAAAACGATAACACCATCATTTTGGTTATAGCTACCTCCATTGTATAGGGTTGTGTAGTTGGCCATGTTGAGGAAGGACGTATCCGGGACCCGCCAAGTTTCTGTTAAAACTATGCACTCGAAACATGTCTCAAGTTCCTCAGGATATATTTTTAATTCATCTATATTTTTGGAAACACTACAAATATTAGTATTAGGAATCTTGAAGTTATTCAATTTGTTATTCACAGACAAAACTTATTTTGCTTCATTTGTATAATTTAGGGGAGATGTTGTTATTTTTTCTAGCATAAAATTTCTTATATATTCATCCATGTGAATGCACCAACCAGTAAACAGTTTTAAATTATTTGACAGTCTTTACAATAATTATTTGGTTTTTATATAATAACAAAGTATGATGACATTAATAAAGATTTTTGAAGAAGTTATTTAAGACTGAAAGTAAAAATAGTAAATTAACATACATAAATTATTTGATGCTTTGCGTAGAACCTGTGCGTGCTCTAGTATTTTTTTTTCCTCCCACAAATGATTGTTTTTCTTTTTTTTCCGGAACCGGTTGCTAATTCTTTGGCAATAAATGATGTTTGCCCAGCTGTTATTTTGGGAATGTTTGCCACTGCTTTATCTCGCTTCCGGGTCGCAGGTTCGCTATTTGATTTCGGTCTGTTTATTTCAGTAGTTTCTATTACTTCTAATTCTTCAGGAGAATATATTTTTCCGTCCACAAATAGTTTGTTTCTTCGTATGTAGCAGTTTATATGATTATTTGCTTTCGCCAGAATTAGGTGTTTTCTTAAAATCTTGTGCTCCTCTCGCTGGATGAGTGTTAGGTCATTAGCTACTCTTATGTTGGTACCTTTGAGATTCTTTGCGTTTTTAAGTACTTCTGATTTTTTCAAGTATGAAACAAATTCCACTTTGACAGGACCTCGTTCTTTCCTACCCAAAGAGTAAATATTATTCAGCTCGCTCTCATTTATTGTAACGTTTACTAGTCGCCCTAGCTCGTTACAAATATATTCAGGCGTTATTTCCTCGGGTTTGGTATCGAGTCCAAAATCACTATATTATTTCCCTTCGCTTTCCTTTCAATGTTCTCAGTCTTATTCAAAAGATGAAGGTTTTCTGCTTCTACTTTATTCAGTTTTCTGTACAGATCTTCGATTTTTAGGGATAATCTAACCTCTACTGCTTCTATGAGTGATTTCAATTCCTGTTTACTTGATATGATTTCTTATAGTATTATTTCTCCAGTTATCGACGTTATCAGTTCTATCACAAAGGATTTGTTTAGACTAGGTACTATCAAAATTGAGTATCATTTTGTTTTATAATTTCGGTTTACATTGTTGATTGATCCGCCACTGGAGTTTACTGTTTATACATTTACTGCATACGACAAAAGCGGATTCCAAATAGTTAATTGCTTATAAATTATACGAGTTTTTTGTTCATTTGACGATAATTTTAATCTTTCATAAATGCAATAAAAGACCAAATATCTTTTTTAAATACAAAAAGATTGTAGAATCACATCCATATATAGAAAGTTCAGTCAATTACCTTTAAAATGATATATCTCACAATATAATTCGCGACTTTTTACCATTAAAAATTCATAAATTAGGAGGACAAAACAAAAAAACGTCTACATTCAACACTCAATTATACTATCATACTAGGATAACGTATTTTCGGATCTGAAGTGGCGACGAAAAAGTAGACATTCTTGAACTACTTAAGATAAATACAGTGTTTGAACAAATTATTGATTGATTTCCCAATAAATTTTGTTAATATTCCAACAGGGCAGATGAAATTCGCAAATATCAATTTGCCGAAGATTTTCTGTTTGGAACTGCATCTAGTGCTTACCAAATTGAGGGAGGATATAATGAAAATGGTAAGATTCTTCATATTACTAACTCTCCAAAAAAAAGAGGTGATCTACCATCGACTTACATTTTAGATTGAATGTGATATTTTATGTTTTGTCAAAGTGTTTATTATTACCAATCATTGAATTTTATGATTAATCAAGAAATAATCTTTTTCTGAATTCGTCAAGAAAGCTTGTCATGACAGAACTCAGGTTGGTCATGAAAGTGTCACTTTAAAGACTAGTCACTTTCATGATTTTTACAAGACTCCTGTCACTTTACAAGACTCATTTGTCATGTTTAGACTGCAATTGAATTAGAAACCGTCACTTATCTTATGAAACGTTTATTTAATATAATTAAAAACACTAACAATCAAATCCAACAAATATTATTAATTGGTATTAGAACTATGGAAATGAAAATTAATGTTAATGTTGCCGACACTAGTATTATGCACATTAGAAAAGTTTATTCCAGGTATATAATTCAAAGCATTATTATTTCTGTTGCATTAGCTATGTTTGACAACACTACTTTTACGTTGATATATATGTTAGGAATATTAACATTGTCAGCAACAGCAGTCTGATCAAATGCACTTGTTGAAGAAATTTCACTCGCGCTATTTTCCGTTAATGCATCTTGACCTTGCTGTATCTTTTTCGCAATTTTTCTTTTGTTTTCTAATGATTCGGCTATATAGCCCTCCGCTGCTCTTGTAGAAAACAATTCGCCGTGTCTTTTAAGGTCTTCTATGCTACTTCCAGCATCAATCAACAAAGTTGCTGATGTTCTCCTCAAGGCATGGCCCGTATATTCCACTGCATTTTGTAAATGAAGAAAACCTGCTATTTTAGCAGGTATCTTTCCGAAGGTATGAATTCCTACAGCCTAAATACTGCATTTACCTTGTCTATATGAAACAAATAAACGCCGGTGTGTTGTATGAGCAGGGCGAAGTGCTAGGCATTTTCTATATAAGGCAATATTCCGGGGTTCGCCAACATCGTCCAAAATTAAAAATCGTCTTCGTTTGTGAGTTTTCGAAACTGGAATGTTCACAATGAGAGTATCATTTTTGTCTTCAATGTCATCTAGAGCCATCTTCGTCAACTCATCGCAGCGGCATGCACCGGCTAATCCAAAAATTAATACCACCTGAAAATATAAGCCGCCAATTTAGATTATCTTATAATTTATTTATTAAAACTACTTACTTTTAAAAATAGGAAGACGTGATCGGGAGCTTTTCGAAGAAACTCGTTTATCTCATTTCTTGAAAATACTCGGGACTTTTTTGCTTCATATCCTACCGATCTTCTTTTCAGATATGATTTCAACTTTAAATAATTTGCGATATTGATGTTTTCTTCAATTAACAGCACGGCTCTAAGCATTGAATGAGTACTCCAGAGGCTTGAAGAATTGTGAATTTTACTTTCTTCGGCAAAAAAAGCCAGCATCACTTCTTCGGTAACTTGATTAACTTTTTACACTTTACAACACAAATTGTGACACTTAAAAAATATTTTTGATTTGTTGTTGATTCATTGTCATGGATATTAACTTCTCATACGACTCTGATGTTGATATATTTTTCAATTTGAATCTATTTTTAGTTTTGAAAAACGATTTCCGAAAAAATATAATATATCACTGGTCATGAAAGTGTCTCTGCTTGACTCGGAGGCTTTAAAGAGATACTCGGATGCTATGCATCCTCGTACTCTTCAATAAGCCTCCTCTTCTGCAAAGTTTCACTTTCATGATTTGTAATGTAATATACTATTGAATATTATTGTAATAAAATTTTTTATTTCGCTAGAGATGTCTTTTTTGTTCATAAATTTTTGAATTTTTGACTCATTGCGAAGTAGAATTTTATTATTTCATCTATTCCTTCGTTGATTTCGGCTTCTTGTTTTCCAGTTTGATCTAGTTTTGTTGTTGAATAATTATCGTTTTCTTCTTAGTACACAAGAATACACATACACCTTTTTTGTCTATCATTTTTAATTTGGATTAAACCAAAATTAAAATATTATTTAATGAGGTATATTTTACAGAAATTAATTTAATGTCACTGACAAGACTGAATACTGATTGCTTGATAAATGACATAAACCATAGAATAATACAATAAATTAACACTACCACTGTTCGGATTCAAAATTTTACATGTGAAAAAATCCTATTATTTAAGCAACCCCTTACGCACATAACACCACACTTGGCAACAATGTTATATTCAAAATACATCCGACCACGCATAAAACCTATTCTAGATAAATCTTTGACGCCCGCTTTTTGCTTCTTCCAAATTCAACGCCTGTAAATACGAAGTAAACTCATTGCAACAGATGCAGGACATCTTCGTCAGCCTAATGAAACGTTAATGTATCCAATTTCTTATATTTTCATGGGTTTCGGTCAGAAATAAAATCACTTGCTTATAGTGGTAACGTTTCGGTCTATTTTATTTAAACCATTTTAAAACCTTTCTAAAAATTTTGAAAACACAATACATTTATTTTAAAACATATAGTTAAAATATATTTCTTTAAAACTTACTTTTTGGTTATGCCTCCGTAGAGGCTTGTCTACTACTGTACAGTAGTATTTCTTAAATTAAAAAAAGACAACTATTACACATAAAAACAAACAATATAAACAATGAACTATGTTAAAGATAATTGACATGTATATTACAGAGTGTCCTAATTTAATCAAAATTAGAACTAGAGGCTAATTTTTTAATTTTTAATAACTAGGTGAGGTGTAGATATTCATTTATAATAGTAAGTTCGTATATATACAACTTAAGTTGTCTATGTCAGTTCTGAAATTGACTGAGTCAGGATTCTTCTTAATATTTATCACTTCTTTTGTTAATCTTTAACTATTATTTTTTTCTGTAGTTATTATTTCTACGTTGTTAAAATTAAGAGAGTGATTTTTATCAAGTGAATGTTTTGATAATGACATAAACCAGGTATTCCACTGCGACCAATTGTTAGTAACATTATTGCTCCTATATATAAATTATCGAAATTTTCATCCAATACACCATCATCTGTAATTGGACTAACATAATATCATATAAAAGATTCGTGGGAATTTTGTAATTTTATTAAGAAGCAAATCATTCCTCCAATTTACCGAATAATTTCTCTAGACGTTGTATCTTTATACACAAACATTCCTACGGATCTTGCAATCGAATGTATTGAAAACAAATGGAATATAATCAAGATTTTCACACCGTTAGACTTAGATGCGTTTTGCTAGGCGGTTGATTTGTATTTGAATTCCACCTATTTTCAATTTGGTGACGATTTCTACAAACAAATTTTTGGAACAGCAATGGGATCTCCAATTTCTGCTCCGATTGCAAACTTAGTACTTGAACATTTAGAATCTAATGTTTTAGCAGAGTTACCAGAAAAACCAATCTTTTTCAAAAGAATGTATTAACAGCTTCAATAAAAATTACAATTCACCATAGAAATGGACAAAAATCGTTCTATCAATTTTTTAGATATGAATATAGAATGACAACAATGGTCGAATATTTACAAATTGGTTCACGAAAAATGTATGGTCTCAACGATATTTAAACTATAATTCATACGCTCCCATGAAATGCAAGAAGAGTGTTGTCACTGGCCTCATTGATAGAGCGGTACAATTATCACATCCAAAACACAGGCCTATTAATACTAAAAAAATCAAAAATACCTTGGATTTAAATAATTACCTAAACATTTTTATGAGCCCATTATTAAACAGAGAATTAACAACTATTACAACAGATTTAAATTTAATAGCCAAAGTAATCCATCAAAATATATTTCACTTACGTACATTCCCGATATAAATAAACCATTACAAAAATGCCTAACACCATTTAATATTAAAATTGCAGATAAACCAAATAACATTACAGGAAATAAACTTTTTTCTAAACTCAAACCAGATAATAAGAACACAATAAACTCAATATATAAAATAAATTGTTCTGAGTGCAATGGTACTTACATTGGTCAATCTAGCCAATATTTACATAAAAGAATTCAACAACACCAGCAATCAGTTCGAAATAGCAATGAATGTACTGCATTATCAAAACATTCACTTGATAAAAATCACTCTTTTAATTTTAACAACGTAGAAATAATAAATACAGAAAAAAATTATAGTAAAAGAATAATAAAAGAAATGATAAATATTAAGAAGAATCCTGACTCAATTTCAGAACTGACATAGACAACTTAAGTTGTATATATACGAAGTTACTATTATAAATGAATATCTACACCTTACCTAGTTATTAAAAATAAAAAAATAGGTCTCTAGAGTAAAACGGAACAAACGATGAAATCAAATCTCTAGTTCTAATTTTAATTTAATTAGGACACTCGGTAATATACATATTTAAATTTAGCGACCCAAAAAACCTCCCGTAACGGTTTTCGGTTCGTCTTGTTCAGTTCTGTCAGGAAAACCCTCGGGGATGACGTTCAGGGCCAGGTTTGGGCGCACCAGGTGTTCGGGGGGTCGCTTTTCACATAAAATTCAGATTCAGCGCACACAAAACGTCCCCATAACGATTTTCGCTTCGTTTTTGTCGATATTTCCAGGAAAATTCTCGAAGATGGCGTCCGCGTCCAGGTTAGGGTGCTCCTGGTGCCCGTGGGGTATTCGCCGATGGCATATTTGAATTCAGCGACCCAAAAAACCCCCGGATGTCGAGTTTCTCTCCTTCCTCGCATGGGGTTCGGGATAGTCATTTTGAACATCATAATCGTGATCAGCGACCTCAATAACCCCTGGGGCCAATTCTGACTCTTATTTACAAAGTTATGAAATTTTCCAAAAGGCCTCTCAAAAAATGCATTTTTCGAATGCCTTTTTGGCTGCAGCAATGCAACTTCCGGTTTGTAATAAGTAGGAATGGTATAAATAATTTTTGAAAGCGAATGCAAAAAACCGAATTCCGATCCGTGCTGTACTAAAAGATTTCCTAACATAATGCTTCATCGCCTCGACTAACCCTTTACCAGTGCAAAACGACATTTGTTATTGACTTTAATTCAAACTTTGTGTGTTCGGTTCCCGCGGGTTTCGATTCTATTGTATTGAAGGTGCCCTTCAAAGTCGGGACTATGTTCAATTTTATGTGTTCACTGACAAACACGAAGGTTCGTGAATTGAAGCGCGGAGCAGTGTTCGATAAACAGTATTATTAAGAGTTGTCATTTTATGAATTTTAGTTGTCATTTATGAATTTAAAAAAAACATTGTTAATTTCCAAGTAATACTTTGTTGTTTTTACTGTTTATCAAGTATTTTAATTAACCAACGTTACAATTGAATCAGCAAAATAAAATAAAATAAAAAACACTCCATCAACCCATAATTTTCTGTAATTTGATATTTTTTCAATTTCTCTTTTTGAAGGGAACACAAAGACTACAGTTCTTTTCTTACAGAACCGGGATGGAACCTAATATCCTTTAAATTTTGCTAATTCTGAATATCTTTTTTTGACCACTAGGCTGTGGCCAATTTGTCTGAAAGTCTAGAATGATACCTTGCATTATCCATTATTATTATACAGTTCTGAGGAATAAGATCTGTCATTTGTTTGAACCATTCTTTAAAAAAATCAGCGTTCATGTTCTCATGGTAGTCACTGGTACGAGTAGATTCAAAAGTCAATAAACCTTTAACAAACCCGTTTGAACTGCCGATGTGTACTATTATCAGTATGCGCTCTATTTCTGAAGGTGGACTTAAACCGGTAGATGAATTATTTAAAAAAGCCTGTCTTCCACTTGTAACAGTTTCATCTTGCCAAAATGTAATTGGTGCATGTTCCTCGTTGATCCATGTTTCATGTAAATAAAATATATTTATTCTTTCGTTTCTCATTTCTTCTCCATACTACAATATCGCTCCTTTCTATTAAAATAGACTTTTTGGAATACTTTTTCCAGCTAAAACCTATTTCTTGGAATTGAAAAGTTTCCATAGTGCGCTTCGACTCATTTCATAGTAATCCATATCATCTCAACTGTGGTAAGAACTTTGTCCACTGTGAGAAATTCTTCTTTAAAGAAAAATGCATGCACTTTCCTTCGAGGCATTTCTTTCAAATGATTTTCTATTTGAAATTTTGGTTTTCCTGGAGCATTACGTGCTGTTTGTAACTCGCCACATTTCTCTTCTTTAATCACTCTATAAATCGTAGATTTCCCAACACCTAGCGTACTATTAACTAATTCCACTGTGTTATTAACACTTTTACATAAATGTTTACCTGTACGTGTTTTAAATCAATTAAATATTATTGTTTCTTCATTAACTGTTAAAGGACCGATTTTTCGGTGTTTATGCGGCCCTCCCAAATTTTCCATAATCACACAAGAATTCACAATAGACAGCTCCTTGCAAGTTGCATCTAAACGACTTTTAGTAAACTGTTAAGAATACTCAATTTGGACCTCCTTACTAAATGGAAAAACCTACAGTCCCATTTTCGGTGAAATTTGATGGGAAGGTATTTATCTACTTATAATTAGATTACTGTAAGGGAGTCTTGGAATTAAAATTAAACAAAATTTCAAACCTTTATTGGCAAATAGGTAATTAATGAAAGTAGTCTCATGATACTGCTATGTAATCTTCACTACACAGGGCTTTTGACCTGTCAAACTTTTTCTATTGTTCTGTTCAGTTCATGGTTATAGAAGATCGAAAACTTGTATTAGCTATGGTACATTTATGAAAATTTCAGAAAATGTTTGGATTATTGAGTATAATATTTAAACTGACCGAGTTTTGCATTAGAAATTAGGGGTTTGTTACTCTCTCGTACATAAACATAGACTATAACGTAAACGATAAGATAAAACATCAAATTAAAATATGTATACATTGGTTATTCCCAAATAGTTAAATTCTTTAACTTGTTCTATTTTAATATTATTTATTTAGATTTTATTTCCAATGTTCTGGTCTCCTATTAACAATATCTTTTATTTTAGAGATATCAGTAATTGAAGGAATTTTTTAATATTCTTGAATTAAATTAATGATATTTATGTATGTGTACATCATAATAATCTATTTTGTTGCTTTAGGTAAAGGAGAAAATATTTACGATCACTATACTAAAACTGATCCCAAGAAATTTTATAACGGTAGTAACGGAAACATAGCATGTGATTCTTTCCGTAAATGGAAAACAGATGTGAAACTTCTCAAAGAATTAGGAGTTCACTTTTACAGATTTTCGATTTCTTGGTCCAGAATATTGCCTAGTGGATACGCTAACAATATAAATGGGGATGGTTTGAGGTATTATAATGATCTGATCAACGAATTGATTAAAAATGGTGAGTTAGTTATGTCTGCAACATTATCAAGGAACACATACAAAATTACAATCTCGGCGATTTTGTATTATACTATTTGAGTTGACAGTAAATTATTTCATTACGCTTTGTTAAATTTTATTTACTATTGGCTCTTTTTTTGTTGTAAACGTAGTTTAGTAAAACTTGATTTTTTTTAAAGCATTATCCATACAAGAAAATAGTAGGAATATTGTGCGTGTTCTGTTGATACGATTTCATAATATCCGGGCGTAGATTTAATTACGTGTGATGTGCATGCTGTGTAGAGTTTTGTTAAAAATCTGAATTTATACAGTTGTAATATAAATGGAACACTTCCGGTCTTGTAGCCTCCACAGAAACAGGTATTTATTGTAGTATGTTCAAATTCTGCATACCATTTTAGATAAAGTTTGTGTATGATGTCCTATACCAAGCCTCTTCAAAATATTTTTAATTTCACAATTTTTCAAAAAATCCGAATCCACTATGCAAAAGGATCTTTCTATTAAAAAACAAAGCTGGTGACTTGAAATTGTGATCAATTAACAAAAAGAGCTTGCACGTTAATTCCATAAGTCCATATCATCGATAATTCATACAGGGTGTTTTGAACTAAGCCGCTAACAAGCATAATTTATAAGTTGTTCATTTTAAGTGGAAAATTCTGAATTTTATTACATTTTTAGATGCCTTTTTTGGGCCAATTCGTTTGGTATCGGTATTAGCTACATCTAAATTCAAAAATTTCATATATTTAACTATTTGCTTGAGTAATAACCCCCCCTAACCTAACTGAATCTAACCATCCTCAATTATTTTAACATAGGCAATGGCTGTCAAAAATTTGATAGCTACAAATTTAATTGTTTATATTTGCAGCAGAATTATTTTGATAGTTTTCGTACGTATTTCATACCAAAAGTCAAATATAGGAATTACTAATAACAATTGTTTAAATTTTATCATTATCTACTAATGTAATAGAAAAGAAGAAAGCAGATGCAGTGTTTTTGCAAAAAGAAATCCAAATAAACCAAAGGCAACTGGGGATACAGTCAGAAGATTTCTTACGAACTGCCGTCAGTTTTAGGCAGTACCGAACCTTCTTCCGTATTCAGTTTTTGCAGCTGTACCATTCCTAACCAATCCATAAATAAATAAAATATTTGTGTATTCTCGGTTAGAAAATTGATGAGGTATAATGATTTAATACTCACTTGGAAAAATGAAAATACTGTAGGAAGCTCAAAACATCAAACACTGTTTGACAGAAACTAAATACAAATGACACACACTTCAATGATGTGTCTATTCAATAGCCTACTTGAAGTATTATCTAGTTTATACGAGTACTTTCAACCTTTTTTGAAGTATAAATATGAAGAGCAATTTTAAAAAAATCTATATACAGGGTGTTGTTTTTAGGAAAGACGAGTTTTGAAATTTTTTGTTAAGCCGGACTTGCATTATCTTTTTGGAGACGCTTTTGATGGAGTTTCTAGGTAATGGTTATTACGTGTACCAAATTTCAAAATAATATACAGAGTAACTCGGAAGTTATGAGGTTCGAAAGAATTAGGATAAATTTATAAAACACCCTGTATCTCGGTTATGAAGTACAGAAAACATTAATGAAATAATTACAAATAGATAGGATACAGAAATATGGAAGACATTAGAATCTCTGACTGTGTTTTTGCCGATGGCTTAGTATTGTTCGCTAGAAACGGAAAGGAGTTTAAACATAATTTAATAACATGGAGACAGATATTAAAACTGAAGCAGAACTATAAATTGTGCAGAAGAACAAATTAATAGTACCGGGACAAGTAGAGGAAAACCTTAGAAATCGAAATACAATTAAAATAAGTGAAGAGTTTCAAATAATTACGTGTGCACATATAGAACATTGGAAAGTCAGAGGCGAAGGTGAACGAAAGAATAAGCGGAGCAGTAAAACTTTATTACATTTCAAATAGAGATTACCTGGGAAGAAAATAAATTACCAGTAACACGGAAATGATTACTTGTCTTTATGTATGGTAGTGAAAGTTATGTACTTACAAATACACTTAAAAGTAGAATACAAGCTAATAGAGATCAAGTACGAAGGAAGACCCCTGAAATGCGCAGAAGGTAAACAGAGAACTCAGCTGTGTAAAGGATAACAATAACTCACTTTTTTGGGAAAGTACAGTCGGTGAAACCATTTAGGAACTATTGCTTAGGCAATCAGGCAGATTTCGTTGCTCTATTTTTCACCTTAGTTTTGAACGCCTTTTAATTTGGCAAAATCACTATGATAATATACAAACTAAAATATTTTCAACTTTTGTTCGAGAGTATACCAACGATACGAAGTGCACGAATACACTTTAAAAATGAGCTCTCTGCATTAACTAGGTAGTTGGGCTGGATTGTGTACTGCGCATCAAAATCTCAGGGATCTTCCTACGTTTGCAAAGCTATACTTATGCAGTCAAATGTGTCACCAGATAAGATCAAATACGAAATGAAGCAATGAGGGAAGACTTAAATATATAACCTGTAGTAAAAATAATCCAGAAACAACAAATTATATTGTTTGGTCGCCTCTGTATAATGGAGAACAACAGACCGGCAAAAAGGATTTTGAAAGCTAGAGAAGTAGATAAGAGGAACAGAGGACGCCCAAAGAAATCATGATGTAACACAGTAGCCGAAACTTTCTGGGAAAAAGGAATTACATCGACAGAGGCTGTGAAAAAATAATGGCGGAAGTTTGTTCACGAATAAATAAAACACCCTATTCACCTACAGCGGGTACTCACGGATGTGTATATGATGAAAAACCTTGTATATAATTTCAAAAAATATTATTTCAAAAACAGAAAGAAATAAAATATTGGAGGTCATCAACCATTATCTTGAGTTTAGCATTATTGTATTATTATCGCAACAAATTTCAAATTTATTTAGCTTCACTTGAATTCTGTTTAAAATTTGAAACTAATGTTACAGATATTCAGCCTATGGTAACAATGTATTACAACGACCTGCCGATGCCTCTTCAACAACTCGGAGGATGGACTAACCCATATATGGCTTACTACTTTGAAGATTATGCCAGAATCCTTTTCAGCTATTTTGGTGATAGAGTGAAACTATGGATAACGTTGGATACCTCCCAAAAAGGATACGGTGACAATATTTATCCTCCATATTTAAATCAACCTGGCCTTGCTAATTATCTATGTCAGCATGTTATGCTTTTAGCACATGCGAAAGCATATCATTTGTATGACGATGAATTTCGGACTGTTCAAAAAGGTATTTGTTTCATAGTTGCTAAAGAGAATGCAATTTATTCAATTTATGATTTTAACATTGGTGTAAACGCACTACATTAAGGATTTTGTAGTGAATCTTGCAACGTCGCATTCAATGGGTAGTGTTTTTTGACCTTCGTCACGTTCCAGAGTATTTTTATGTTTCAGAAAATTATCGAATATTTTAAAGTTTAAATTAGTACGGTCCGATTAGTTATAGACTGCAGACGTTATGTTGGTTTTGATCACGTCTACATAATATAATAATATTCGATGAGAAAATTATTATTTTGGTATTACACGCAGATGAATATTCTATTTCTGTGAATAAATACATTCGATCAGGATCGAAGGCCGAATGTATTGTTGTTAAATCATTCACTAATACAAATACATTTGGGCCCTCGAGCCGAATCAAATGCTTGATCATTGAACTATTTAATTTGTTGTTACACACAGATGAATATTGTATTTGTGTAAATAAATAATTTGAAAACCATACAATTGGACAATGCATATTGTCAGAAAGAATTTACAAATACAATATTAACTGTTAAATTCAGTCATTTGGTTGAATCACACTCTAGTTGAAAGATTCCTGCTTGCCTCGACATTCAAAGCACTATTTTCCGATCTAATAAACTAAATTATTGTTGCCCATCAAGTGGAGCGGAATAAATACGTGTCTTAATGACGTCAATGTGAAAAGTTTGGAAATTAAAAGATTAAAAATTTGTATTTGTTAAAAAGTTGATACAAAAAAAAATTGATTTGAGGGTTAGAGACACTAACAGAGGTAACTTGAATGGAACAAAATTTTAGGAAAAATCGGTATTGCCATCAATGCAACATGGTACGAACCAGGAAGTTTTTCTCCCGAAGATATTGCAGCTACTGAGAGAGCTCGCGAATTTAAGGTAATTATTAATGTCCGTGTAAGTTTGCGATTCACTAATAACGGTATCTATATTCTAGATTGGATCTCTTATGAACCCTATATTTAATACCGATGGAAACTATCCAAAAATTGTATCAGAACGAGTAGACAATGTTAGTAAGACCGAAGGTTACCTTCAATCTAGGATGCCTAGTCTTTTGCCTCAAGAAGCAGATTACATACAAGGCACATACGATTTTGCTGGAATAAATATATTTACAACATATTTGGTGAAGCAAGATAAGACCAAAAATAACAATACTTCTCTAAATAAAGATGCAAATGCTACGTTTTATCAAGATCCTGAATGGACTAAAACCAATTCTGATTGGTTGAGAGTAAGTACTTATATATTCATGTTGCAAGACTTAATTCAGCATTTTCGGTTTTTCACTTGATATTACCAAAACAGAAATGCAGCACTATTAAAGCTCAAAGAAATCTTGAAAAGTCTCTTTACCATGTACTGTTTGAGAAGTATCAATAAGTAAAATTGGTGTTAGGAACTGAATTGTCAGTAAAATAATGTAGAGGAATACTGACTAGATATACCTCTGAATAAGGTGACATTAGAGATACTACACAATTAGCAAAACTATACAAACCAACCAACAATTAATCTGTCCAAAGTTGTACTAGACTCAAGTGCTTCTAATTCTATCTTCAAAAGACTAACGACCTAGCTGTTGTCGCACCCAAGTCGCTCATATCTCTCTCTATCTTTCTCAAATTACAAGTGATTAGAAAAATACCAAAGATACAGAATTTCTGCTCTTCACTCAAAGCTAGCTTAGAGCTACACAGTAATTTCAACTTAAAAATTAAGCTTGTACAAATATTGAACTAAATATCGACCATATTGAGCTGAATACTATTTAAAACATCGATATCCTTAAAGTAGTTTATTAGCTTGTCTATTGGAGAATGTTCACCAATTCTCAGATTAATAGGGATATCATGTGTTTTGCGTTGCAAATGATATTTGCTGCAATCTATTAATATGTGTTTCACAGATAATATTTCATCACATGCATCGCATTTGGGACTTTTTGTTTTCCTCTTTAAAAATGAATGAGTTAACCTAGTGTGCCCTAGATGTAATCGTGAAAGAGTCACCTGATTAGGTCGACCTAAATGGTTACTCCCCCAAGATGTAACGACCGATTTTACATGTCTCCGCATTGAATCACTGCGATGCTACTCGTTTTTCCACATACTTTACTTTTATAAAAATCTTTCAGGTCACTGCTCGCACATTTTATAATTGCTACCACAGCAAGACACGCACATTTATCCGCTTTCTCGTTACCACTGGTGCCAATATGGGATGGAATCCAGATGAGTTGAACGGTTCTTGAGTCTTCTTGAATTGTTTCAAGTTCGCATTTTATCAACTTTTCGAAAGGATGAGTTGGATATAAATGCTGGATTGACGAAACAAAACTTAAAGAATCCGTGAAGATCAAGTAATTGATAAGTTTTAGGCTGTTTATATGCTTAAGGGCTTCATATAGCGCATAAAGTTCTGCGGAGAGTATACTGCAGGACATTGGGAGTTTAAACAAAAACTGATTTCTGGGTGTAACAAAAGCACAACCACTTCGTCGTTGGATTCAGAAGCGCCTGTATAAATATGAGAATATCCTTCAAAACAGCGATCAGTCATCTCCAGAAATTTATTCTTAATTATGGAGTTATTCGACTCATTTTTTTTTGTAGCGCAGTAGTTGTGTATTGCAATGTAAATATTTTAGTGTCTAAGGTAGAGGGTACGAAATGGCATTAGAAAATGTATCGGGAGCATTCAGATTAAGGCTTTTCAGCGTGAATCGTAATCGTTCGTAGTATGCTTTTAAGTTGGTAAATTGATCATTTCCATCTGGATGCTGGTCCCGAAAGGTTTGAAGATGGATGGGTCTTGTGGTATCTCGTGAAATGGCTGCTGAATGTGTAAGAGTCAACTGCATCCGACGATAATGAAGAGATGGTTCTCCGGCTTCCACATACATACTTTGTACTAGTGTAGTTCTTGAGGCTCCCAAAAAAATATTTATGGCGTTGTTATAAACCACATCTAGGGGTTTCAAGCCTAATCTAATTGCAGAATCGTAAGCTACCGAAGCGAAGTCAATTTTTGATGTGATTTAAGATCTGTATAAATTAAGTAAAGTAGTTTTATCCGATCCCCATTATTTGTTGGATAGCGTTTTTAATAAATTTATGTTTTTATTACATGATAATATTAATTGTTTTATATGACGCTTCCAAGTTAATTTTTCGTCAAATATTGCACCTAGAAATTTCACGGGGTTTAAATTGTAAGTGTGGGTCGTACAAGTTTAGTTCAGGTTTCTGAACATTTCTTGAAGAGAAAATCATGTCAGATGTTTTTGAGTCAGAAAATTCAAATCATTAAACCAAACTTGTAGTTTTTCCAATGTGTTCTGAAGGATTTGTGACATTAGGTTCAAGTTTTTTACTTTAATAAATATAATAATAATAATAATACTATTTATTTGCATACTTAAACTGGTTTTACATAACAATAATATTATAATTGACCTAATGCAAAAAGGAGCCAGAAAACAATTTTAAAAAGCTCTAGTCTGACTCTTGTATTAATTACAAAACTTAATTTTAAATAAAGTAAAGCCTTACAATAATTAATGTGTACATATAGTAGAACACGAAAGATCGAAAGAAATCAATAGTGGTAATGCGAGTATGAGTAAGAAAAAACTAATTTTCATCTATCAAACTTCTTTTTATATTGATCTTAAAACTGTTCGGATTCAGTACTTTCAGAGAAGCAGGAACCCTATTGTATAGGTGGTAAATATTGTATGTGAAGCTTAGTTTGAACATTTGTGTCCTATGAGGTGGTGGTGATATAAGCCCTTTAAAACGCAAATTGAGCGTATGAACATCAGTACGATATTTTATTTTATTTACCAAATAAGTGGGTCTCTTGTTCAAAATAATATTG
This sequence comes from Galeruca laticollis, assembly GCA_963921935.1. Lineage (NCBI taxonomy): Eukaryota > Metazoa > Arthropoda > Insecta > Coleoptera > Chrysomelidae > Galeruca > Galeruca laticollis. The sequence continues at coordinate 61,466,239 of OY998181.1, read as the reverse complement.
TGAAAGAAGATAATTGCATGCAATTTCCTACGTTTTTGCATATTTAGCCATTCAGCATCTACAAGTTTATATGAAACAGGATCATATTTACGAATGTCATAAATATATCTTAAACATCATTTTTGAGCTTTTTCGATACGTGCTGTGTCTGTCGCATCTAAACAAGGTTCATATACGACATCGCAGTAATTGAAGTGACTTAAACCAGCTAATTTGTTAGTTGAATTTTATGTTTGTGTGATTTTAAATGTCGATGTGGATATAATAGTTTAAGAGATGCGTAAGCTTTACTCAAGCATAAATCAATATGTTTTTTAAACCTCAAATCACTATCAATAGTTAGTCCAAGATTTTTTACCTCATGAGTACATTTGATTTCATTATTGTCTATCTTGACAGATATTGACGTTCAACTGTCGCATAGTTCTTCCCAAAGAATATAACCGATGACTTATTGGAATTAATTTGCAAAAAATGTAATTTAGCAAATTGTACCAGAGCATTTATATCACGATTGATACAATTTTCAGCTATACCTGTATTTGCATGTTGAAATGAAAAATAAATTTGCGCGTCGTCAGCATATAAATGACTTTCACAATATTGCAAACACGACGTTATGTTATTTGTATATGTATTGAATAATAGTGGACCCAAAATAGATTCCTGTGGGACGCCATAACAAGTTTTTTCTTTAGAGGACTACCCCAAGCAAGTTTCAACATACTGAAATCTATTTTCAAGATAACTTCTTATCATATGAACAGCATTATCAGCGAAGCCTACGAAGTGCAAAATAGCATAAAACAATTAATGACTAATGGTGTCAAAAGCCTTTGAAAAATCTAACAATACTAGAGCCGTACTCTTCCCTAAATCGATTTCTCTCAAAATATCATCAGTTATATTCATTAATGCAGAGGAACAACTATAACTGGCTCTAAAGCCTGATTGATTTTCAGGTAAAATCAAATACTGCTCAAGATGACATTTTATTTGTTTGTTCATGACTTTTTCCAAAACTTTTGACAAACATGGTAAAATACTAATTGGACGCGAATCGCTATAGTTTAGAACATCAAATTTTTTAGGTAAAGGAGTAACCCGAGCTATTTTCCAGCTATTAGGGAACGTATTTTCCAACAAACAAGAATTAATGATATTAACAATAACCAGTAAAGCTCTAGGACAGCACAAGAGTATCATTTCTAAATTAATTAAATCAGGTCCAGTAGAAAGAGACATTATTTCATTTGAATATGCTTCAATTTCTTCAATACTAACAGTAGAAAAGGAAAAAAGTTCATGAAAATTTTGTTTTAGATTGGTACCATAGTAACTTAACAAATAGTTATCAGGTTGTTGTTCTTGTGAAGAATATTGCATGAAGAAGTCGTTTATTTCAATTGGTTTATTAATGAATTCAGGTATTGTATTTGTTTTTCGCTTATTAATAATGTTTAGTTGCTACAGTCTTTTCCAGAGAGAATTGGTATTGTTATTAATGTAAAAATTTAAATAACTCTTCTTTTCATCACTTATCGCTATATTTGTTTGATTACGAATTTGTTTATAATAATTCCAGTGCGTATTTTCTTTCGTTTTTTCACATCTATTATAAGCTTTGTTTTTCATATTAATCCTAGTTTGAATATTATCCGTTAACCACGGAGGTTTTTGATATCTAATTAATATTGTCTTTAGAGGTGCTAATACATCAAAAATATTAAGTTATATATTATTAAAATAGTTAACTTTCTCATCAATACAGTTTATATAAAAAATGTCCTTTTTTTCCCAAAATTACAAAATACTAAACAGTGGTCAGAGATATGCGAAACTTCTAGATTACCTACAGTATAAGCAGACACAGATCTTGAAAATACGATAACATCAAGCCAAGTTTTTGAAGTATTAGTCACTCTTGTGGGTTTATCTATTCCCTGTTGCAAATAAAATATTTCTAAAAGCGAATTAAATTTTTGAGTGTTTGCATTATCTAAGTCCAATGAATTTGTGTTAATATCACCACCAAAACTTAAGTTATTGTAGGAAATTGTGAAGTCAGATAGTGTATCAACGAAACTTTGTTTTGGAGGCCTATATAGACAACCTATAACACAATAGTTATTATTAATTTTAATTTTTACCCACAACTGTTCCAAATAGGAATTATTTTGTGTGTTCAAAATATCAAATTTAAATTTTGTGCTGATATACATACCCACACCACCACCTCTCGAACCTCTATCCCTTCTTACCAGGTTATATCCTGTAATATTAACAAAGTCACTGCTAACATGCTCTGAAAGCCATGACTCCGTGATGCCAAGAACATCGTATTTATTATTACTGAGAAGTATTTTTACGCTTGCAAAATGGCTAGTTAAAGATTTCACATTCAAGAAGCTTACAGTGAGATGTTCCATATTTAGATCAATAAACGCAATCAAAAGACAAAATGGATACCACTATCCACTATTAGTTACTAACGTACAGTTATTTACTTCCCACTCTTTCGCTCTTCTTTCTCAACTTATAACAACTAAAATAACAGTAAGCTTCGCAATAGCATCGAGTGGCTATTCAACTTGAGTATTTCTTACCTCTTCTTCTGTCTTTAAACATATTTTCTTGCCTTTAACACTTGTGTATATCAAAGCATCTTTGGTCCATACTTTTTGTTTCCGAAACTTTTCTTTTGCAGCAAACAATATATGATATCTGCTTTTAATCAAATCTTCCGTAATAATTAAGTTTGTATTTTTCAATTACCTTTTATTTAAAAACACCTTATTTCTGTCTTTATAGCTACCGAACTTCACCAAAACAATTCTTTGATGATTTTGTTCTGTTTGTTCCTTTCCTAGTTTGTAACACTCCATAATTTTAATGTCATTTACCTGCAACTTATCTCGAAACATCGTTAGTAGATTGTGCTCCAACGTATTTTCTGTATCTTCTGGTAATCCATATATTCGTAACTGATTTATTTTATCTCTTTGTTCTCGGTTTTCCAACTTGACATGTAAATCTTTATTTTCACTAATCACATCAGAAATTTCAGATTCAATTACTGTGATTTTATTATTGATTTCTTCTATATATTTTTCAATTGTTGTTATAATACTGTCAGCTACTTTTTTTGTCAGCTGTTCTAAAAACTTGTCGGTACTAATAATATCAGCAAACACTTTTTGTGAAGTGTCTTTAACCACTTGCATTAATTCACTTTTCTGTTTTTCTGTAAATACCATTGTGCTTAGGTATGATGTTTATTTCACGAAAATATACTTTTGGAGATATTAAAAATAAACGACTTTTACACTTATTCAGCCAAAGCGATGCATAAAACGTTCTACTCACTACGAAGGCTCATTACACACTGAGCCAGGTCATCTGCATACAAACATGCTTTAATTGATTCGTCGATGGTTTTGATGATTTTATTAATTGCAACTAAAAACAGAGTTGGACTTAATACAGAATACTGAGGCACTCCATTTTGTTGAATAGTGGAATTCGAGAAACAATTATTAACTTTCACTTGGAAACTTATATTCGTCAGAAAGTTTTCTATGTTCCAAGTGTCTTCAATATGTTATATCTCCATAGGTGTCAAATGCGTATTTTAGATCGAAAAATATTTCTATACATTTCTGTTTAGTAGCTAACGCTTCCTGTGTGTTGCTTTCTAAATCTAAGATATTGTCCACTGCCGAACTATTTTTTCTAAAACCATTTTGTTCTTGTGCTATTGGGTTATTTTTTTCCAATAACATAATAAGCGGTTGTTCTTAATCTTTTCAAAAACCTTGCATATGGCACATGTTAAAGATATTAGTCTGTATGACTTCGGCATTAGTCGAGATTTGCCACTTTTTTAGCAATGGAATAATTATATCTTTAGATCAAAGAAACGGAAATTTATGTTTGAACCATATCAAGTTGAAAATTGAAAATAATTTTTGTTTTGCAGAGTTCAACAGGTTTTTTAAAAATGCGGGTGGTAAGTCATCTATTCCGGGACTACTCTCTTTCATTTCATCAAGACAGCTATTCAATTCGTCGAGTGTTATTGGGTCGTTCATACAATTGTTGTTATCAGCTTCTTCATATCGTATAACTTCTTCGACTAAGAGCTTGTGTCTGGTAAAGCTATCTCTGTAACTTTCATCAGAGGAATGTTTTCTGTATACATTTGCTAAAGTTTCACTGTTTTAAATGAAACTCACTGTTTCTAGTTAATTCCACAATATATTGAAAATATTTTAACAAAACATCTACTTGACACCAATCATTCATTGACACCTAACACAGAACTAGAAGTGCTGCATATTTGTGAAAAGAAACAAGAACTGGATTTCCTTGAAGAACTGGAAATTAGAAGACATTTAAGAAACCCACAATATGAAGTTGTCAATGAACAGTTAAATCTAGGGAGTTCTCCACTAACAAACTGTCTTCTTAAGTGATAATTGTAAAGATCAGCAGATATAGTTTTCCTGGTTTTCTATATCATTGCACAGTTATACTGATCTTAATTGGAAAAATGATATCCAGGATATCACCATAGGGCTAATAATATCGAAGCTTCAATATTTGTAATATCACATCTTCTTCTTTTTTCTATGAACATATATTAAGCCAATCACAAGTTAGGTTACTTCTTGGTCTAGCTAAAAATAACTACTAAACATCAGGTAGGCATAAAATGAAATGTAACTTCTGTCATTCTGACGATGATATTGATTTATCGAAACAATTGTCAATTTTTTAGAATTTTCAATAACTGTTATTATATTGTGGAATTAACTAGAGGCCGTGAGTCTCATTTAAAAACACTAATTCTAAGATAATTGATAAATTAATATCGAAACAATTGTCAATTATCTTAGAATTTTTAAAATCTTTTCAATATATTGTGGAATTAACTAGAAAGTGTAAGTTTCATTTGAAACAGTAAAATGAGTAGATTCCACGTAGTAAGGGTCGAGACAGTTAATTTCATTTGCTAAAGTACTAGCTATTTCCGAGGGAGATGTTATAATATTGGTATCTTTTCGTAATCTTTTAATGTTTGATGGAGTGGGAATTCCAGAAATTTTCCTAATTTTATTCCATACCTGACTGGTTGGGGTGGAGCTATTTATTCCAGACACAAATTTTTGCCAACACATCTTTTATGATGATTTTACTGTTAATTGTGCAAATGCCTTCAGTTTTTAAACTCTATTTTATTTTCAGCCGTTTTATGTTTCTTGTATCGGTTCAGGGCTGATTTGCTCTCAGTTATTGCTTTTTCGCATTCGGTGTTCCACCAAGGAACAGTTTGGCGTCCTGAAACTAGTTTGGTCTTTCCAATACGTTTTTCCAGGCTTGCGATTATGATTTGATTGAAGTGAAAGCGAGTTGTCAATATCAGGTGAGAGTACTAATTGTTTCATACTTTCTTCTATTGCATTGGAAAAGGCGTTCCAATTTCCCGAGTTAATTTTCCATTTGCTTAAATTATTGGAGTTATCCGGTGGAGTGCAACTACAATTAATAATTATTGGATAATGATCCCTTCTATATGTGAAGTCTAATGTATACAATAATAGGGAAGGAGTTAAGTTTAGGTAGCATAGAGTTCATAGAGCTAGGTCAATGCACGAAGACTCGGCTATGTTATCATTGAATCTTGTAGGTCTACCATCGTTTAAGTAATTTAGATGTAAATCGTCTATAGCTTTTTGTATTAGACTACATCTTTCGTTCGTGCTTTGTGATCCCCACATAATATTATGTCCGTTAAAGTCGCCTAAAATTATCCGCCGAACTTGCTAAATTAGATTTGTAAAACTTGAACAGTCGACAGGGACATTGGGAGGTATGCATATATTACGAATATATAACAGAGGATTGGAAATAGCTTTCACAAGAAGAGCTTCTAGGTTTGTGCTTATATCATACATAACAGAATCAATAGATTTATTTATTAATATTATCACGACACCACTTACAAGAGCTGCATCAGTCCTATATTTTCTGAAACAATTAAAATGTTTAGTGCTGTATGTTTGGCATGCCTTAATGTTCGATTCTTGTATACAAATGATTTCAGGTGAACGTTCTGCAATGATAATCTGTAACATAGGTAAGTGATGGAGGGTTCCATTAATATTCCAATGTAGTATCGAGATGAATGCTGCTATTAGATTGTTTACGAGTCCTTGCTGTAGAGGGAGAACTATTTTGCGACGAATCGCTTTCCAGGTCCGTGGAAACTTTACCTATATGGGAGAAAATTTTCTTCTTTAATTTTGTAATTTTTGTTTTCGTAGACTTGTCAGTTACATGAGGATATATTCTATTTAATAATTTCATTAATTCCAACAAATCCGCTGTATAATCATTATTCACACTTACTGGATCTTGAACTCCTTGAACATTGTCCAATAAAAGCATCAATTGATTGTAGTTTAAAACAAAAGAGGAAGAATAATTGTCGACGAAATTTCTGGTGCAGTCAGCGCCAGAGGATTTGCAATTTGTCTTCGATTTTTTAGTCTTTGCAGATGAGTTGGATGATGGGTCCGTATTGGTATCTGAAGGAGGAGAGGCTATTTCTACAAACAGACGTTTGATTGGAGGGTGGGGCCTTTTATTTCCACTTACAGATTCACCTGATCTTTCTGGAATAGGGATATGTTATATGGGTGGTTTTGACGTTTTCACTCCTTGAGGTGAAATGGATGAAGATTGTATATATTTCACTGATGAGGGTTGTACTTCAAATGGTTGTGCTGAAAGTTCTGCTTGTGGAGAGGGTTGTTTGGATGGTTCTTTGAAGGAATTATCAATAGTTTGTGGTGGATATGAGAAGTCTGATACCGTTTGTTCATGAATTTGTGGTACAGGTTCTGTGGGTGTTTGTGATAGAGGTTGCGCTGTACATTGCGATGCAATATGACCCGTTTGTTTACAAATGTAACAGGTTACACCAACTTGGGAAAGAGATACTTTATAGTTAGTCTTATCGAAGGCTATAACAACAGAATCCGGAATATTCAAATTATGAGGGCTAACGTAAACCTGCCGCCTAAAGCTCAAAATATGAACAAATTCGGGAAGTGATGAGCTGATACGAAGAGACGTTAATGGAGATGCTAAATTCAGACCAAGCTTCTGTGATTCATCAGTAAGAAGTTCGTTGGGTATCGAAGGACAAACATTGGAAACTACAAGTCTTTCAGCTGGTGTGATCAACCGTCGAGCACATAAAGTTTGGTTAAGAACTTTTAAGGATCTATGATTGTTAATTAAGTCATCTACCAGTTGCGTACTTGAAATATAAACACATACCCGATTTTGTTTTAATTTAGAAAGATGGGTTATAATTTTAGGTTGTACGAATTGTCCTAGAGGAACTAAATAATCTTGAACGCTAGCACCATCAAATGAGCTGATTATGATTCCATGATTTATTGAAGGATATTTTGGTTGAGCAACTATGTAAGAGTATGATGTATTAATTGACATTTACAGTGATCTGTTTAAGGAGTCCCAGGCGCTTCAGTACGCCCCTGGCCGTCTTATTATGTTAAGTTGATAATTAGTTGTTATGGTACTTTTTTGTTGACTTTCAGTTTTAAGACAACGTTATTCTAAAGTATACAGTTTACTGCCAAGGTATATTTGATAGTAATTTGCACAAATGCACTCACCATATGAATATAGTTATTTTCTGAAGAATCACAATATTCACTTAATTGTTTAACTTATTAATTCCAATTTTTTCGTAGCACCGAAACAAACACGTCCTACTGAATAGGTTGCAGAGACAGATCTTCTCGGCTGTATTGTATCAGCTCCTAAATTGTACCATTCCCGAATTTTAAAGATAACGATACCTTAAGCGCCATCTTTTATTGCCACGAGGTGCTTTTATGTATTTGAATGCAAGTAGTTAAAGAGAATGTCGTTCCGCAACGGTTTCGATGAGCAAAGAGTGATTAAATAATTTATACCTATTTAAAGTAAGTTTCGACTACATGTTCTTAAGGTTTGAAACAAAATCTATGATATTTAGGACGACTTGATTAATACAAGTCTCAAAGTACTATAGTTAGCTTTTTTTCGTTCAAATTTAAAACATAACCTCAAAAACTTAACGAATTGTGAATAAAATTTTCCAATTTTGTCTAGTTGCCTAAAGTGGACCACTAGGGTGTTTGTCAATTTGTACCGGTACAATTTAAACCAGTTATGCAAGTTTTTTTTAGAATGCCACCTATTAGAAAATGAAAGGGAGAATATTGTCAGTGGTCAGAGGAAAATATGAAAGAAGCCATCGCGAAATATAAAATAGGAGAATATGGTCTAAATGAAATGAGTACCATGTACGAAATTCCTAAGCCAACTTTCAAGAGACATCTAGCAGCAACGAATAAAAGGGCTTCAAACGGTAAAAAAATTTTAGGTAGGTCTACAGTTTTCTCTGTTGAGGTGGAAGCAGGGCTGGAAAAATATATTATTGCTTTAGAGGTAATATTCTTTGGTCTTACCATTGAGGACACCAGAAAAGCTATATTTCGATTCGTAGAAAATACATCTATCAAACATAATTTTAGTAAAAGAATCGGTATGACTGGGAAGAAATGGTACTACAATTATATGAAACGCCACCTAAACCTTCTATTAAGGCAACCAGAAACAACATTAGCCCGTTGTAGAGGATTTAACAAAAACATGTCACAGATTTCTTTAATAAACTTGAAAAAATCATCGATGAAAATAAATTAGATGCCACAAAAATAAATAATGAAGACGAGTCAGGATTCTCGATAGTCCAAAGAAGTAATAAAAAATTTTTAGCCACAAATGGCAAACATCAAGTTGGTACCATTACGAGTGGAGAAAGGGGTGTCAACACTATGATGGTTGTTTGCGCAAGTGCCGCAGGTCAATTTGTCGTGCCAATGATTATACTTAAAAGAAAACGAATGTCACCAGAACTGACCATTGAAGCACTAGCTGGCTGTTTGGTGGAGATATCAGATACAGGCTACATTAACTCTGAGCTTTTTGTTACTTGGTTAAAAAAATATATTGAAGTGGTTAAGCCAACAAAGGAAAATAAAGTTCCATGGGTATTGGACGGTCATACTACCCATTCTAAAAATTATGATGCTATAATTTTGGCCCGTGACAATGGTGTAATTATTTTGCAATTACCAGGCCATACGACCCATCGGCTTCAACCTAGATGTTTCAGTTTTCAATCCTTTAGGAACATACTATAACCAGGCCATTGCAAATTGGTTAAGACAGCATGATGGAATGGGAGGTACGCAATTTCATGTTGCTTCTCTTCTTAGTGAAGCTTATGGCAAAGCTGCTGCTATAGTAAATGCTACGAACGGTTTTCGCATATGCGAGATATGGCCTGTAAATAGAGATGCTTTTGCTGATGCTGATTTTGCTACTTCAGAACTATTGACTGATAATGAAAATATTTCAATTGTGACGATGCCAATCGAAATTTTGGAAGAAAATTCCTATGATAGAGAGCCACCACAAATTCAAATTTTGGTAGATGTTCACAGAGCAGCTGACGACGTTAACACTGAAAAAATCGATACATAGACAACAAAAAATTTAAATGTGTTAATTGTACATATTCTTTCTTTCCCTGATGTTAGTGAAGCTAATAAACAGAAATTGGGTAAGAGCGCACTGGCAGCTGAAATTGTTACATTCATTCTCTATAAAGAGCAACTGGAAATGAAGCAAAATGCCGTAGAAGTGAAGAAGAGCTATTAAACGAAATTTTGGGGTTGAGATGTCACAGAAACTATCAAAGGGAAAATCAATTTTGAAAGGAAAAAAGAGGCCAAAAAAAGGAAATTCTCAAATACAATACTACTTACAACCATCATCATCATCATCATCAACAAATGAAGTATCCGTAAGTTATTACCAAAGTGAATGGTACTGCAAGATTTGTAAGGAATGCTTAATAGAAGATATGATTAAATGCATAATATGTGAAGAATGCGTACATGAATCATGTGCAGATGCTTCAGACAATTACATATGTGATATGTGCTCTCAAACATATTGCAGCATTTTGTTTATACCAAAGAAGGTCGTTTTAATTTTTTTCATTTTAACAGAATTTATGTTTATTTCAAGTTTTTTTGTTGTGCAAATATTGTTTTTTTTTAATATTACTAACTAATAAATTATTAAATCTAGTGAATGATTATTTCAATCCAAAATAAAATATTATGTATGTAATAATGGATAGTACATTTTAGGAAACCATCTGGTAAAAATTAGGCAACTGGTTGCCTTAATTTTATCACTTGTAAAGGTTTTAAAAAAAGTTAAATTTGAACCAAGACATTATTCTTAAATTTTGGAAAAAAGATATAATGTTTCCATAATTGTGATGAAAATTATGGAGCAATTTAAACTATCATTTTTTAAAATTTGTAATCGCTATAACAAAAAACGTCAGAACTGGTCCAAATTGGGCAACCTTACTCTATTAGGCAGGTTTTAAGGAGATCTTACGAATAAAACTTTAACATATATATATTTTTCCTCGACTTCCACCAAGCTAATCATTCAATTAATAAGAGTGATCTTCTGACTATACTAAAAACTGAAAAGACTAGTTATTGTAACCTTAAAAACAATGTTGAGACGAACAAAACAAAAATAAATTAATTCAATATAAGTAAGCGACTTGAATAGGCTGTACATCACATTATTCAATATGGCAACTGAATTTGTAGCTACAAGAATGCTGTATGGTGCAGTGAGAAATAAAGCAGATCAGATAGGAACCTATGCAAATGACGGGATATTAGTAATTAAAAGAAAACATATAATGTTACTTACGCTAGAAGAAATTTTCATGCAACTTTTGGAAAAGTACTACATTGCAATTGGATGTAATTGAAACATAATTGATTAGAATTGGGATGGAAGAAGAAATAAATGGCCCGAACTGCTAGAAAACAGCTGGGAGAGATTAACCAGCATACTGATATGCTAAACACTAAAATCAGTGTAAAAATAATTATGGCAAACAGAAGATCTATGTTCAGAAATGACATTTCACCTGAGAGAAATGAAAATGTAAGAAGCACTAATAAAACCCATAAATCTGTACGTGACCATTGCGAAGCAGAAAAATTATTTAAAATAGTAAGAAAACTAAAAAATACAAATGATTACAAAATATTGAAGCTGATCTGTATAGGAGGATAATGGCTAGAGCAAAAGAGGAAGAACCAAAAATAAAAGCAGCACCAATTAATTGTTGCTATGTATCTGCAGAGAGAAGAAGAGTGGGAAAACTAAAATCCAAATGATTACAAGATATTGAAGCTGATCTGTAGAACAAAAATGACTAGAGAGAAAGAGGAAGCAGCAAATAGAAAAGTAGAACTTATGAAACCCACAATTCAGTATGTGATGGATGTCCTGGTCATTACCAAGGAGAGAAAAAGGAATTAGTAGTTGATGTGTATATGCAGGAAGCAGAAGAGTGATAAAATCAAAATCAAAATCATTACAATATTTTGAAGCTAATCTGTATAGGACAAAAGTGACTAGAGCAAAATAGGAAGAAGCAAAAAGTAGTACAAATTGAAACCATAGGTGTGGACATCATGGATGCCCTGACCATAACGAGAAATCAATATTTGCTGGATATCTGCAGGTAGTATAACAGTGGGAAAACTGAAATTTAAATGAGTATCACACAATAAATACACCTACGTAAAAAAACGTTTTAATGTTATTTCAACGTTACTCGTTGAATTTTCAAGGTTGACAAATTGGTTGAATTCGAAACGTTATATTCCAAACGTTTCTTCAAATTTGAAAACAACGACTTAGCTTAACCCACATGTATTTTCGAAAACGGTTTTTATGGCCGTTATTTTGACATAGTATTGTTTAACATTATTTATACCATTTCGCGAGTTATAGACGGTTATACAGAAATGTTTTTAACACGTTGTATATACAACGCTTTTTTAAATTTGAAAACAACGACTCAATTGCACTCAAATGTATTTATAGAAATGCTTTTTATGTCCGTTATTTTAACATAGTATTTTGAAGATTATTTATACTATTTCGCGTGATAAGGACGGTTATACCGTAATGTTTTTGACATGTTATATATACAACGCTTTTTTAAATCTGAAAACAACGACTTAATTGAACTCATATGCATTTACAAAAACGCTTTCTAATCCCGTTATATATATATATATATATATATATATATATATATATATATATATATATATATATACGTTGTTTTGTAAAATATTAAAACTAGAAATCTTATATATTTTATGTCATAGTTTTAAGAACATTTTTCATTTTATTAGGTTAATTACAAGAATTTTTTTCTATTGTATACTATTTTTGTGTGGATTTATCAAATAAAATAAATATAACGTGTAACAATTGCCCGTAATTCTCGCAACCCCAAACCACAACGGCCAACACGAGACGCCTGAAGAGTTGGTAGTAATCCTATTAACGTCGCCGTGGAGTTCCGGTTCCCGCTCATCGATGTCGCTGTACGAATAGACTAGCTCCTTTTAATCGTAAGCGTAGTTCATCAGTATAAGGGATCAATCGAGGACCGAAGACGGTAACAAATAAAGAATACATAAATGCTTTATTTTTTATATAAGAAATATTATTTGTTATTTCATTAATATGAATAAAGTTTTATTTATGAAATGATACTTGTTTATAAACGTTAATATACGATTCCAGTTTTTGTCAAATATGCCCCCCTCTACTTTTAATTTCAAATGTTAATGTACCGTTACGAAAATGATGGTTTGAACCGATTAAATGTAACGCTTAAATCACGTTAAAAGTAGGTGCTGAATATTATTATACAAAAACGTTTATAAATTGCATTATAAAAACGTTTCTATTGCATCACAAGAGCAATGGGTAAATCACATTGAAAAGGTAACGTTTAAGTGACGTTAGTAAGGTGGGTGCTAAATTTCGTTTCAAAAGACCGTCTATAAGTAGCATAAGAACGTTCATATTACGTTACAAACGCAATGGGTACATCACATCAGATAAGTAACGTTTAAATTACGTTAAAAGTATGTGCTAAATATCATTATACAAAAATGTTTATGAACTGCATTATAAAAACATTTATATTACGTTTTAATAGTACTGGGTAAATCACATTGAAAAGGTAACGTTTAAGTGACGTTAGTAGGATGTGTGCTAAATTTCATTTCAGAAGACTATTTTATAAACGTTTATATTGCGTTCAAAAGCAACCGGTAAACAACATTAAAACGGTAACGTTTGAATGACGTTACCGTTATATGTTACGTAGAAACGAGCGACATTACTCCAGTAATATAACCAGTTGCCTAAAAACCATTTATAAACGTTAGGTTACAGTTAAATATTTTACGTTTTTGAAACGTTTGTGTGTTTATTGGGCAGCTTATGAAGCTAGAGCAAAAGAAAACGCACTAATAAAACCCTAAATTCAGTACGTGATTGACGACTTAACCATTGCCAATGAGAGAGAGAGAGAGAGAGAGAGAGAGAAAACTAAAATCCAAATGATAACAAAATATTGAACCTGACCTGTATAGTACAAAAATTATTAGATAAAAAGAGGAAGCGGCAAATAGAAATGAACAAAAGAGAATATACAAATAAATGAATGAATTATTATATGGAGATGTATCCATTCCAAGGAAATTGTTGTTTACTAATATTAAAATATCCATTATGGGAATCTCCTTCAGATAAAAGAATAAGTCCTTGCACTATACTCAAAACTGAAAATTAATTAATGACAGAACCTAATAACTCTTCAGCAAACAAAATAAATAAACTGCTGTACTACTTTCCAAATCAAATTAAGTGCTGATAACTCAACCTACATTTCATTTAAATCAAAACTACCTATTTTTACAAAAACGTATTATATTTGTTTGTCTCAAAATTTTATTCAGATGAAATGGAAACGGATGGTTTAACACATTAAAACGTGTCGACACGATCCGGCTCCAAAATATGAACTGAAATGTAATATTAATGGCTTGTTTATTAGGTTGTGCCAGAAGGAGTTAGAAAGGTGTTGAAGTGGGTCAAGGACAAATATGATGATCCAGAAATTTTCATTACCGAAAATGGTTTCTCTGACAAGGGTGAGATGAATGATGTAAAAAGAATACAATATCTTCAAGTAAGTCTCCAATCTTATATGAAATCATTGGTATGTAAGTTTGTGAATTAGCAAAAGTTATGGTTTAATATTGTTATTATTATGCAGATACAAAGATTGAGATACATTTGATTATGCAGTCTATCTTTTATATTATAGTTGATACAATAATAGTTATATTCAGCCAAGAACAAAAACATAAGAACGTGAAAGTTTGCAATATAAAAGTTGTAGGAAATTAAAGTAATCATTAAGGATGAGTAGTGAAAAAATGTAGTGCAAATAATAATTTGAATTACACTATCAGTTCTGTTAGAAATCGTTCCGTGACATTGTATTGATATTATGATGATATTATTTAATAATAATCTAATAATGAGGACCATAATAATCAACATAGTCTATTAATAATAAAAATTAGGGCAATTTACAAAAATCATCCTCATCGACTCTAAAAGATACGGGCAAATTTTTGATCTGATATATCGAGGTATTGTTGTATTTATTTTTCCTTTTTCTGAGAATATGACTGTGAAATACAAGTTTTTGAATAATTTTTGTAAAAAGGAAGAGTTACTTAATTTCCAATCAAAGAAATTAGATAAAAAAGCAGGAAATATTATCTTTGGACTATTCTCAATGGAATATAACAAATATACAAAGGACATCACATTCTCCGTCGAACTATCCTACAGTGCGGGCGTATCGATTTGAGTTCACTTGCGATATGTGATTTGCTTACCTAGTAGGTTCCTAGTATTACTATTTTTTGTGTAAGTAGATTTTCCCTTTTCTATTTATTTTTGCCCCAGTGGTGGCAAATATGGAGAAGGGGACAAGGACCCACTTCTCCGATCAACGAGAAAAATTATCCTAATGTACGTGTGGAAGAAGTTACATGTTCTGTGGATATTAAATAATATAGTCAACCAAACCTCACTTTCTCCCATGCTCCTTCCATGTGTTAACCCACCTCGACTTTTTGTTGATCGCATTAACGTTTGTTCAATAAACATATCTGTCCATATCTCAGCCCACAATTGAGTGTGGCTACGAAGAGTGAAGTGACCAACACTTAACAAATATAAACATCTTGATGCTTTTTTTCTACGTACCTCATTTGCTATATATACACCCTAACACATTTGGAATAGTTGTTGTGCCCCGCAGCCGCGCAGAAAGGAAGCATGTGCTTTATAGTTTGCAAATGCATTTCTTAGTTTCCTGCTCGTTTAGCCCAAATAAATGCCTTGGCAATGTGAACCATATCTAAATACATGATCCACAGTTTGGCTGTTCTACTTTGGACTTTCAAAAAGTTCTTCTTTTCTAGCAATTCAGAAGACAACTGTATTAGTTTGGTAGAGGAACTTACTTCAGAGACTGTAGTCTCTCTACTATATAGCGTATCGTAAAGTTCCCTGAGACTGTGTAAACCTAAATGTATTCCACCTGTGTCCATTGGTTCCATCTGTCCCTCACTTGACAGTTCTATTGGAAGTTGTAAGTTACTGTCCAGGATATCCTGAAGCAACATTGATGTAAGTACAGATGAAAGCAGTATGTGTCCTCTGACAGCTTTTGAACAAGCTTTATCTGTAAGCATATGTGAGACTGTGTTTTCTGCGTAAATTGTCTTCAAGGTTTCTTCGATTCCAGATCCACATAAAAGTTCACAAATTTTACCTAAATAGGACATCAGTATATGAAAGCCACAAAGACAAATCAAAATGTTTGAGAATTCTTCGGTTTTACTGCAAACAACTTCCATACCCTTAATCCACAGACACTGATGAAATGTTACAACTGGTAAGGGTATGTTGAGTTTTTTTCTTCAGAATATATCAACTTCAGTGTGGTATAAACACAGCTGTGAGTTGCTGGATTCATATCAATCATAGGTAAAATTGCTGTGGATACACCGGGGTGCTCATCACTGATAACGACATTTTGCATGTATCCATTCCATCCAGGACGCGGCGTCTTCAAGAACTTACTGGAGTTCCACAAAAGATTTAATAGATTCTGTTTCATGTCATTGAAAATCAGTTGTTCAAATATATTTTTATTCATGTTGGATTTAAGAGACTGAAAGAATCTAATATCATTTTTTGCTTCTGCAGAGATATCAGCAGCATTAAGCCGGATTTTGCAGCGACGGATCTTTCTCTCTGACAAAGAATTAGACTTTGTATCAGGTGGTCCGGATTTGCACATGATAATTCCCATTCCAAGGAAAGTGTTTTGACCATCGATGGTGGCAATGTTGTCGTCCAAATTATCAGCTATCCACTGACAGAAATGACCTGATGGAACTTGAAAATTTGTTGTCTTGTCTATTATTGCAGATTGTAAATACTTCAGTACTTCATCATATGATATGGAAAATCCAAGTCTGTAAAGATCGTCTACAAGTAACCGAGAACCGAAATCGCGATGAAGCTGGACACCAACACCATGGAGGATTGGACTTATAAGTGATCTTGGTCTTGAAGCTTGCACTAAAGCCTGTCCAATGGAAATCTTCTTCAAATCACTGGCCTTGGGACCGATGATAATATCCAAGAAATGTTGCAAAACTAATGGCAGAAACGTTTTATTTTCCTGTTCAGATGCAATCTCCGATGTCGAGGGATAGTGCTCAGTTGTAGTTGATAATAGTTTGATTTCCGTTTTGATAAGTTTTGCTGCTGCTTAAATAAGATGATATTTCTCTGCTTCATAGTCTTCTAATTTTTTCTTCTCCTGGTAATTCAAAATGATATCAGCCACCCATAGTTATCATATTAGGCAATCTATATTTCGAGGAAACGATGATATTTCCAAAAAAATGTTCTTCAAGCTTTTGCAGCATGTGGCGTTCACTATATGGTTAACTACGAACTGGTAGAAAGTCTTTCATTCTAGTAACCATCTGCTGGACACAAACCGGCTCATAATTTTCTTTAAACCACTTACATACTTTCAAAAAACCATCTTCCTTTTCTTTCTCCATAGGACGACCAAGAGATTTGTAACGTAATTCGTCTTTGGAATTATCTTGGTACTTTTTTGGGATCGGGCCACCTATTCGAAAATTTACGCTGTATGTCTGGTGGTAAATGACATTTGCTGCTAGCTAGTCATTAACTAATAGCAAACGAGATTGAATCTTTTCTGACCATGAATATTTTCTGGAGTCAGGTTATAACTGATTTTTGAAACATTACTCCACGGACCTGTATAACCCCAGATTTAACCCGTTTCTCACGATCAGTAACAAAGCGACCACAAATAAACATTATTCTGTTAATCAAAAAGGGAGGTATATTCGACCGGAGTACTCGGCTGCAACTACCTTGTGCTTCATCCTGAGTGGATAACTTTAATTTTGCATCACTCTGGATATTATTAAGATTTGTATATACACGGCGGCACTCAACATGGACTCTCACGGGGTCATCAGGAGATGGTTCAAATAACTCATGGATATTGTCTTTTCGAATTTTACTTGCACTTATAATTCCTTGTATACCTTTGGCGGATAACTCAATAAACTTCTTTTTTAGAGCACAAGATACAGTTTATATCTGCCATGTTAAGTTTCTTACATATTTTTACATACTGTATTGACTTAGTTTTTTTCAATACTATCTTGTTATTCATTTATATTCTTTTTAATCTGTTCTTTTTCAGCATAAAATTTCCCGTTATTTGATACCACACACGATTTTTCATGGATTTTGAAAAAACATTCAAGATGGCGGCCAAAAAACGCATTTCCCACACTCACATTTTTCTAGACTCTTAGTATGTTGAAATGATATGAGTAATGAGCTATAAAAACTGAACCTCGTCTTTGTGGGAATGAGTTCCACCCTAAACCCTACTTCGACTATACTGTATGCTGCACAACAACTTAAAGTAATTATTTTGTGTAGGAGATAAATAGATTCTTGTTAAACTGTCTTAAGCTGCGCCCTGAATATATTCAAAATAATTTATGTTATGCTCCTTTTTATGTTCATAAAAATAAATCTTATTTATCGTGTTATCGGAAACCCAGCACAAATATTTATATGTGATGATATTTAAATATTTTCAGACTCCACAATTCCTTTATATCTATTATTTACTTTCTAACAGATAATGCGAAAACATAGCACGAACATTGTACGAGAAGTTATATAGCTTTTGAGTGTACACGCTGGCTGCTCTCGCTTGCGCTCAAAAAGTTATATTCGTTTATTGAAACTTTGCTTTCCTAAACTTGTTCTTTAGTGAACCATTCATGTACGATTTTGATTTTATTCATATTTCCAGAAATATTTGAAAGCCGTATTAGAATCCATTCATGAAGATGAAGTTAATATTAAAGGATATACAGTATGGAGTTTCTTAGATAGTTTTGAATGGACGGCAGGATATAGGTAATACATTGTTTTCAATTCGTTTTCACTATAAAAAATTACTTTTTCGAATGAAACTAACTGTTTCTAAATATTTTCACAATATATTAAAAAAATTGTGCTTATACACTCACACTAATTTATATAAATACTTCACTAATGTTTATATAATTAGACTATATATGTGGTCTTAAGGTATAAGGGGATAAGTCATATATATTAAAAAATGAGTTACTAGCATGATACGATACTAAACATAAATATCTATTAAGGTAAAAAGGATATGAGTCAGTAATAGTGTTACAATTTCGTTAAACTTAAAATTGCAAATCAAGTCAAGTCAGAAACAATAGGATACTTAAAAAAGTAAAAAGAGTTAAGTATATTCGTCTCGTTATTGGGTACGCAATAGTTTTTAATTGATATGCATAATGAGATAAGTCGACTCATCCCCATATGTGTATTGTTGTACTCCGTCAGTCGCATTTCACGTGCGAAGTTTAAGAGTATTGAACAACGTAAAAAAACTATAAATTTGTGTTTCTAGTGTTTAAGAGTGTTTTAATTCTTGAAAATGAACAAAATGAACAGAATTAATAAGATAATGTCATTGGCTCTAAATAAATGTCCTGAACGTAAGCATAATTGTTTAATAAGAACTTTTATTTTTCTACCCTTAGAAATAATTATTATTACAATTCTTGAAAAATTAATTAGATAATGTCATTGTCTCCAAATGAAAGTCCTTCTCAACGTAAGTATAATAGTTTTATAACAACTTTTACCTTTCTAACCTTCAAAATAGTTATTATTACGTTGAATATTGTAGGTACATTGTTGACAATTTGTGCAATTTTACAGATTCACAAGGATTTTTATCAGAAGACAATCTCGGCAATACGTCGGTGAATATATCTATAGTATGCAGTGAGCTAACTGGAGAGCAATGCATGCTGCCCAAACATTAGAAGAGTAGTTACTTACACTTCTGACCTAGGATTCCAATCGCAAGATGATTGTCAAATTGGTTGGTGTTTTTTAAATTAATAATATTTTAAAATAAGAATTCGAATAGTTATTGCTACCTAATACCTACCTATCATTTTGCCTTGATCTAGGTGGTAATCTGACTGGAGTGGGTATTAGCAATTCATTCTTAATTATATGGTCTGCACAGTCGACATTGTTCGCGGTACATGACTTTTAAACCTTATGCACTTGAAATAACGTCGAAAAGTAGTCTACTGGGAACATTGTCAAATGCAGATATGTAGATACCAAATGATTAATAACTCAAATCTTTCTTTCAGTTCATAAAACATTTGAGAATGGAATTACTCCAAGAACTACCCCAGAGCCAACCGAACCAGCTGATCACAACTCAGACGATAGCGTGCGTGATCGGACATTCGTTCCTGGATCAGATAGTGCTTCATTCGAGTCTTCTTCTGAGAATATTGCACCACTTCACGAAAATGCCAACCATGATGTTGAAGTCACTGTTGAAGAAAACAGCCAACGGAGGGAACGTAAGGGAACAAACATTCGGAAAATAATTCACAATAAAAGTTATAAAGGATTGACGTATAAAACACAATCAGGTAAAATAATTCCGTCAAGACAAGTTACATCTTTACCCATTTGCCGTGAAAAATGTTCCGAAAAAATTATTTCAGAAAACCAGAAAGCACTTTTTGATGAATTATGGGCGTCTGCAGAAAAACCATTTAAAAATTCTGCTTTTAAATTTATCATGTGTACCAAAATTCTCACTGATATTCAGTCAGTTGACGAACAACGAGAGAAAGTAGAATATTACCATATAAGTAAATCAGGTCACAGAGGTATAAATGAAGTAAAAGCATCCCTTAGTCGTAGATATTATTGGCCAAAAATGATGGAAGAAATAGAACATTTCATAAATAATTGTGAAACGTGTCTGAAGAATAAGTATGACAGAAATCCCCCAGTTATAAAATTCAATTTAACACCCACAGCTTCGAGACCTTTCGAACGTATCCATTTAGACGTTTTCTATATATCAAATAAATCGTATTTAACAATCATAGATTCATTTTCAAGATATGGTCAAGCCTATCCGTTACACAGTATAACAGGAGTATCTGTAGTTGAGAAATTACTCGAATTTATTTCCCATCACGGTCTACCTAGCAAAATTACGTCTGACCAAGAAAATTTCGATCTTCAAGATTTTTGCAAATTACACCACATCCATCTACACTTCACAACATCAACAAATAGTAATTCTAACTCTCCAGTCGAGAGATTCCACTCAACACTAATCGAGCATTATCGATGCTTACAAGAAGAAAATAAAAATTTGAAATCTGATCAACTAATAAAAAATGCAATTTACTGTTATAACAATAGTATTCATTCAGTAACGAAATATACGCCTTTCTAAATTATTAAAGGTCACATAAACAATCCCGATCCTTTTGATTTAGACGACCATTTAATTATATCAACTCGTACAAGATCATAAAGAAAATAGTAAAATATTGTATGAAAAGATTAAGCAAAATAATGAATCCACAAAAGAAAATATTATTCAAAAACGAAATGAAAAACGCGAAAATCTCCCATATTTTGCAAACCAAGAAACATGCTGCATAAAAACTAAACAGAGAAATAATAAACTACCCAAATTTAAAAAGACGAAAGTACTAAGCCAAAAAGGTATCCTTATTAAAACTAATAAAGGCACATACCATAAAAATTTGACTAGAAAACCGAGGTTAGTAACAAATTGTTACAGGAATCTAACGATAATGAACCTTCTGACATTGATGACCACATACATCATGATTCTGCAGATACAATGCATTGAAGAGAATGTATCTACTACTAAAATCGAAAGCCTAATCCTTCCAATCCGATTAGGAAATTCTCGTAATATATATAATAAACATACATTTATACACTATGTAGATTTAGACATTATTTTTAAAAGTAAATAACCTAATAAAACATTATTATATCATTAAAGATAGTATTAAAATAATTGATAGTAGTAACCCCATATCGTATCATAATTTAGCAAAAAGTATTTTGACAAGGTCAGAATCTTTAATTAATTCTTTAGAAATAAAACTGAATAATCTATATCCCCATATCAGAAGTAAAAGAGGACTTGTAAATGCCGTAGGAAAAATTGACAAATGGCTTTTTGGCACACTAGATGCAGATGACGAAGAAAGATATAACCAAGCAATTGATATACTACAGAAAACCCAGAAAAAAATTATTACAGAAGTTAATTCACAAACCTCTTTATACAAAAAACCTATTGAACACTATAATAAATCTATAGATATTTTAAACAATAATCAAGAGATACTTAAAAATAATTTAGAGAAAATTCAAGCTTCATTTTACCATGAAATAGAAACTCTTGAAAGTTATTTTTTGAGTTTTCAGGGAATTATAACACAAATTAATTTAGATTGCCAATCAACGATTACCTTAATAGATAATTTACAAAATGCAATAGTATTTTCCAAATGAAACTCTCTTCATAATTCAATAATTTCTAGTACTGATGTTTTCGAAATGATTAAGTATTTACATAATATATATAACTCTAATCAAATTCCCAAATTTGAGAATTTATCAACTTATTATCAATTCTTGGGCACTCAAGTGTCTATATCAAATTGAAAATTAATTTTTGCAATTCATATACCTATCCTTAAAGAAAAAACCTACGAATTTTATCATATTTTCCCAGTAATCCAAAATCATAAAACGTTTACCCCTCTATTTCACTATTTGGCACACAAGAACGAAGATAACCAATTCGAGAAAGAAGAATGCCCTCTTCTAGAAAACACGTATTATTGCCGACAAAATCCTGTATCCCAAGATGATTGTACAACGAAACTACTCCAAGGAGAA
Source organism: Galeruca laticollis (assembly GCA_963921935.1). Lineage (NCBI taxonomy): Eukaryota > Metazoa > Arthropoda > Insecta > Coleoptera > Chrysomelidae > Galeruca > Galeruca laticollis. The sequence continues at coordinate 61,443,697 of OY998181.1, read as the reverse complement.
GACCTCTCACATTGCCACGTCATTGAAGTAAATTTACAAGAAACAGTCGTCGAACCAGTCACCAAAAACGAAATCTTAATTATACCCGAAAAACCTCAAGAAATATTTTCAAAATGTAGAAGTAACAGATATATTCTTGTGACGTCTCCAATTTTAATCAAAATACCAGGCTCCTGCGAAGTATGGACTAATAACCAGAAATACATCAATAAAATTCCCATTAGTAATGTCAAGCCGTTTATACTACCAAGAATTGAGATGGAAACGTTAAGTAGTTCGAGAAATTACCAAATTCCGAACATAACGAAAATAGACTTTGAAGAACTTGAAGAAAATAGCAGAATTTCGAAACAATTAGAACCAATTTCAGAAGTGGAAGACAATCCGTATAATTACACAAGCATATTAGGAACAGTTATTGGAATTGCTTTCGCATTAGCTTACATTTTCATCAAATATAGAACCCAAATTTTGAAGTTTTTGAAGAAGAAACCAAAGGAAAACCCAACAAAAGAAAAGAATATTTCGAAAAGCCACTCCGTATTTTTCGAAACTTAAGGAGGGAGGAGTTATGTCTACAGCGCTATCAAGTGAGCACCTGTAAAACTGCATAATAAGGCGGCGGGCACACTGATCAATTGGTATAGAGTAGTGTAGTGTCGAGTCAAGTGAGACTTGAAATGCTCGTCAAACTAAGCAAGCAAGCAAGAGGGAAAACAATTTTTGAATTTGACATTTAACAGCTATCGATATCATAATCTTTGTATATTGTAGATATCCTAACCTCAATTGTAACTCCACTTGAATTTTGAAATATTATAATTTCAAATTTAATATCATGTCGGATTCTGACGAACCCGAAGTATTATACCTTATGTGGCAAAATATTAAGAAAAGGAGGAAAAGAAGAACAATGTGTGTACGAGATATTTTTCTTGACCAACACTTGGAGAATATTTTTATTTAAAACAGCTAGACGAAGATGATGAAATGTTTTACAGCTATTATCGTATGAATAGAAGAACTTGAAATGTTGGTTTCAAAGACCAAACCCCATTTGAATTTGGGTCATACACATTGTAGGCAAACAATTTTGTTTGAGGAAAGATTGGCAGTTACAATAAGGTTGTTAAATATTTTAGAAAAGTAATATACAAGTTTAAAAATTCCATACGTTTTGTAGGTTCCTAGCTAATGGAGAAAACTATCATTCGGCTTCATTCAGATTTCGCATTAGTCATAGTTGTATAGGACCTGAAATGTTACCATTAATTTATGATGCATTGAAGAATGATGACTTGAAATTCCCAAACAAGAATGATTTTGTAAAGATATCTTAGGAGTTTATGGAAACAAAACATTTTCCAAACTGCTTAGGAGCAATTGTGATGGGAAGCACGTAAGAATTCCGAAGCCTAGTGATGCAGGATCTTTATTTTATAACTATAAGCAATTCCATTCTATAGTATTGCTAGCAGTTGTTGATGCTAAATATCTCTTTACAATGATTGATGTAGGCAGTTATGGAAAAAATAGTGATGGAGGGGTGTTTAATACATCAAAGTTTGGTCAGATGCTCAATAATGCTCAATTAGAATTACCTGATGACAAACCAATTGTCAATTGCAATGTCCCTTTACCATACGTATTTATCGGGGATGAAGCATTGCGTTTGGCCAGAAACTTATTGAAACCATATCCAAGAAGAGATTTGAATATTGAAAAAAGAAGATTTAACTATAGACTTTCACTTGCAAGTTAAGTAGTGGAATGTTCATTTGGAATGCTGGCTTCAAAATTCAGGATTTTTGAATCCCCTATTGCCATATCTCCTGATAAAATTGATAATTCAATCAAAGCTGCTTGCGTGTTACATAATTCTATTCGGATTGAGGAAAATATATTTGAACATCCAGAAAGTCTAATGTGAATGTAGCTGCTTTTGAGAATGTTACTCATTTACCAGAGGTAGGAGGAAGAAATTTAAATCAATCAACAAGAGAAGCAAGATCAGTCAGAGACAAATTCACAGAATATTTTTCAGGAACAGGAAGTACTTCTTGGCAGGATAAAATTATATTGAACACAGATGAAATGTAGCATGTGAAAGTTTTATTAAAATATAAAAATACATACAAAAATGGTCATATATTCTTTAAGCAGGATTGTTTATGTAGATATGTTGTGACAATTTATTAATCCAGTTTCCCATCTCGACTTAAACGTTTTTGGAGAGATGTAAGCACTTCTATTTTAAAGAGATTCAAGGCCCTACTTGAAAGTTTTGTCATATCCTCTTCCAAACTTTCCAAAAATGAACGAATAAAGGATTTAGTCTTTTTTTGTTCTAAATAATTAATGAAACTTGTTTCAACAGAATCTGGTCTCCTCTTTTTCCCTCTTGCAGTGTATGACAATTGTAAATTAATACTAGACTGCTCTTCTATAGGTTCTCTGTTATCACTGTCATTTTCCACCTGGATAACTATTTCTTCAGTCTCTGTTATTTTCTTTTCAAGAACTCCTGTTTCAGGGGACAATACATAATGTTCACTTACAGCTTTTGTTTCTTGACAGTCACTAAAAACAAAATTTCTTGAACATGTTCTATCCTAAATAAGAATGATTTACTTACCCAATATTTGAATGTGACTTTCTCTCTTTTAAATGCTTGCCCAAGAATGAAAGAGCATTAAAATATGGCCATTTTACTGGTGACTTTGCCCAGGAACCAGATGCTCCATAGATATATTGGTTTTTGGCCCTATATGTGCCCCTCAATATTTGCCATTTAGCTTTTCATAATTTAACTGTAATTTATTAGTCATATCAAATGTGAATATAATATACTTTTAATACAACATACTACTTTTTGTTGGAAATTGCTCTGCAATAGATCGCGAACATTTTTCTGTTGTATTTATGTTTGAATATGATGATCTCGATTGGTCGTGAGGTCTGGTTGATCCCTTACTAAATTAATCAATATATCTATTTCCTCAGGATTCCATTGATTTTCCATTTTGAAACCTTTCTGAATTAATACATTTCATTTTTTTGCACGGGAGAAATAAATATATAAATAATATAGGTTAGAAGTTCGAAAACAAATTACTATTTACGCATCCGCGGCTGTATCGAGTGTCGAGTAAAATTAGAACAAGTTTGAAAATGAAACATCTCGACTGGACATGACAGAGATCGATTGAACCGTGTGACAATTCTCATAAGGTAACGTCGGTTTGATTTTTACTTGATTCAAATTGATCGACACAACTCGTTCATTGTGCCCACCGCCTAATAGACACTTTTATACGATATTATATATTCTGTCTGAACACCATATTAATTCATTCTTTGTATAACTCTCAGTACAGTCTTTATACATTTTATGTATTATTTCTGCTCTTTCTTAAAATATATTTTTGTTATAGTTAATTTTAGTTCTTTTTAAATAGACATTTTTCGTAAAGAAAAACAAAACTCTGGCTATACATGTAGAATGAATCACAAGTACAAATATTTCCGTCATAATAATGACAAACGATGTGTTTTTGAATTCCGCACAATTGTTTAAAGGGCCACTGCAGCTACGAAATTAGATTCATATGGTGAGAAATTCAAATGGCATGATGTAAAATGGTTCAGATATAGTGGCCAATACGAATCGAGTGTGATTAAATTTAAAACTAAATTAGATACCACAAATAAATTTCAAGACATTTCTTTCTGTCGGAGGAGCGAAGTAAATGTATCTTTGAATCCGGAGAAATGTTTTGAGGGGCAAGTGCACATAAGTCAGAAAAAAAAATAGACCTGTTAAGCATTCTTCGCTTAGTTGACAGTAGTTGCCATGCCATGCCTATTGAGAATTTCAATGATGTTTAGGTTTTTAGTATTTTTTAATTTGTAAAAAACCCTATTGACTATTGCAATTAATATACTAATTTAAATTGAATCCTGTTTCAAAATTCTTAAAAAAATTAAAACCATGATTATTAAGCAAAACAAAACAAAAATAAACATAATATAAAGAGACAAGTGAGTAATATGAACATTATATATAATTTTTTCATGTTACGGAAAAACGAGACATGTCAATTATTTTAATTAATAATAAATTAAAAAACAAATTTTAAAACTACGATAAACAAGAGCCAATATTGTCAGACAGAAATAAATATAAATTTGTACTTCATACCTTTTATATTTTTAATTAAAATACATTTATCTTTTGAAACAAAAGAACGTTTTCTTTATTCGCCTCTGGTGAAAAGTTGTGTTTATTGAATTATCCTCTTTTACCTTAACACCACCGATATACTTGTTCACTATTTATATCACGAGATCAAATTATAGACTCACTCCGTTGGTAGGTAGTATCTCTTATATATTAAGTGCCTTTTATTCTGGATCCATGTAGATTGCGGTTCACAAAAGAATGGATCTCACTGGAAATGTCTAGATAAGACTAGTCACAAGAAATTATGTTAAACAGTTCGAAGAAATCCCTGCGCATTCGCCAAAATTTTAACTATCTAACATAGCTTTGGCAGAGTAGGATTCAGGAACTACACCAGTGTGCGATTTCGTAACATAACCCCCTCTTTAAAAAGAAGTTCCTCATGGAACTTCTGTGTAGCTGGGAATGGATGTTCAAATCGGCAACTGGACCTATGTCTGCACTTTATGGTCGTATAGAAATAAGGGCACCGTCTTCAATGGGTACCGATAACGAGGGGTATATCTGCTAATTAATACATGGACACCGGTATCTTGGAAAATCACCTCTATCATGTTCCTGATGATTCGCAAATCCAAATAGCTGCTCTCTATCCCGGCATTGCTAGTTTCTCCACGTAGGATTCCAGCACATCATCTCGAAGGCTTTGTAGCGCTTCCCACAAATCTCGGTAGGTGGTTCTGTCTTGAAATTCGTTTCTAGTCACCAGGTAGAAGACGTACCGCGAATTGTGTTTGAGTTTCAGTGTCTTGCCAGAGGCTGTCATGTGATCTCCAAGTTTATCCAATTGTCCAAACTCCTTCCGAAAGACGGTTGCCAACCCTCATGCGTATTTGTTACTGGCGAAGATGTTATGTGCCAGTGAGTACTCTTCCGGGAGCTGGGTCAGACTCTGGTTGTAGATGGTGCATCCCTTCCTCTTTGTCATGGTTTTCTCCGAATGGCGCTACTCGGTTTTGGTGGACTACTCTCGGTTTTCCATTGGGGGTCTTGTTTATACGATAGATGATGTCGTGGATGCTCTTCTTGATTAAGTATGGACCTTCGCATGATTTCTGTAATTTTGGAGAATGTCCTTTTCTCCTTGTTGGGTTGTGTAAATATACATTGTCCCCTTCTTTGAAATTGCCTTCTATGGCCTACGTATCATACTGTTTTTTAATTCTGTCACTGGCAACTTGAAGATTCGTTCGAACCAATTCGTGCACATCGTCCTTCCTTCTTCTCAATTGGATCACGTAATCTTCTACTGCTAGATCTTCATGAGGCCGGGCCGTCAGGGAAACTTCAGGTAACAAGAAAGCCTCATTTCACGTTCAAATCGAATTTTCCTAGGTGTTTCACCCGTGGACACGTTTATGGCAGATCGATAATCCAACGCAAATAGGGACATATACTGGTCCCAATCTCTCTGGTAGCTGGAAACTACTTTGAACAGGTATTTTCCAATGGTCCTGTTAATTTTTTGGACCGTTCCATTCGATTGTGGATACAACACTGTTGTCCTGGTCTTCCTAATTCCCGGCTTGTCAGATATTTCCTGGAATACCTGGATCTCGAAATTTCTTCCTTGATGGCTGTGGACTTCCAATGGCACACCATATCGGCTGATAAATTCTTTCACCAGTACACCCGCGACAGTTGTGGCCTCTTGATTCAGGATCTCGTAAATTTCCACCCACTTTGCGAAATAATCAGTTACTACCAGGATGTATTCACCACCATTTTTTGTCGTCGGAAATGGCCCAGAGATGTCTAAATCAATCATTTTGAAAGGGCTTTCAACATTATATTGTTTCATGATTGCCTTCCTTTTGTTATGTGGTGCATTACTCGTAGCACAAGTCGTACATTTCTTACACCAGTCCTTCATATCGTCGGAGCTGTTCATCCAATAAAACCTTTCACGGACTTGCCGAAGGGTTTTCTTAACTCCCATATGACCTCCCAATGGACTGTCGTATGCCTTCTTCAGTACCTCAAATTCTCTCGTTCTCGGGAATACTAGCTGACTCCTCATCTCGGGGTCCCACTGAGCCCAATATGCCTTGAGTGTCGGTGGAAATCTTGACACTTCTTGCCAGGTAGGTCGCCGATTTTCTTCCTTCCATTGCCGAATCTTCATTGGGTGAGGATCATTCTCCTGATCTTCTCTGATCCTGTTGGGTGACCATTCTTCGTTGATTACAGTAGTTCTTGAAACTGCAGCTTCCCTAGATTCCGTTTTGTTGCAGTGGGAGGAGTCTGCTGGGCACGGCCGTCTGGACAGGGCATCGGCATTTCGGTGACGCACACCAGCTCGATGTTCGATGTTGAAATCGTTCAATTCATCTAGCGATCTGACCCTCGGGACTCCTGAACTGCATTAACCACCTGAGTACTTCGTGATCAGTCCAAATTAAGAACTTCATTCCATAGAGATACTGATGAAAGTGTTCCACGGACTTCACTGCCGCCAAAAGTTCTATTGTCGTGACGCAGTAGTTTCGTTCTGGTTTGGAGAGGACTTTTCTGAAATATTCCAGCACTCTTTCTTGCCTCCCTTGGATCTGTGAGACTACTCATCCAATTCCTACGTTACTTGTATCAGTGTCAAGAATAAAGTCTCCCTCTGGTAATGGATACACTAATATCGACTCCGTGGTTATATTCCTCTTCAAGATTTCAAAAGCCGTTTGACAGTATTTGTACCAATGGACAGCTCTTCTTTCTACTGTGAGTCGAGTTAGGAGCGTGGCAATATCTTCAAACTTCGTTATAAATCTTTTATAGTATGTGAAAAGTCCAAGGAAACTCCTAATTTGATGTTTGTCGGTTGGTTGCGGCCAATGCTGAATGGAAGCAATTTTCTCTGGATCCACCGCCACTCCTTCATTGCTTACTATATGACCTAGATAGTTGACTCAGTTTAGGAACAGCTGATATTTTTTCGAGTTCGACATGAGCTGGGCATCTTGGGGTCGTTTGAATACATCTTCCAAATTCTTCAGGTGATCGTCACATGTTTTCTCCAGTACTACGATGTAGTCCAAATAAACCATTCATGTCTTCCAGGACAACCCTAACAAGACATGAGTCTTCCAGATCCGGTGGTATGAGCAGTCTTTTCTTCGTCTTCTGGGTCCATTTCTACTTGCTAATATCCAGACATCGGGCCCAAGGTGGAAAACAGTTTTCTGCCAGCCAATGTATTTAAACTACCGCCGATTCGAGGCAGATTATTGCTGTCTTTCTTCGTCACATTGTTTAGCTGCCAATAATCCACGCAGAATCTCGTAGTTCCATTCTTCTTCTTGACCAGCAATACTTGAGACATCCATGGACTAGTAGATGGCTCTATCACTTTTTATTCTGCCATCTCTCAAATTATTCTTTCCTCTCTTATCGCTAGTGGTAGTCTTCGAGCTGATTGCCTAATTGACTTGGCATTACCAGTAACTATTTTGTGTTTGATGGCTGATGTTCTACCAGTCTTCCCTCCTGTTGGTACGAATAGATTTTGACACTTCAAGAAAATTCTCTCATCATCCTTTTCTCAGCCCGAGTCAAGGATTGACCAGCTACTGATCAGTTTGAATCTGGAATTGGAATTGCCAGCTGTCGTTGTTTGGCGAACTGTAGACGTCACTGGTACGCAGGATCCAATCTTGGTTTCTCTCTTGATGGTAATTGGGCAATCGTTCACGTTTATTACATGTACTGGGATCTCCTTCGCCGACGTAACCAATCCTTTTCCAATTAGTACTTCTTTGCCAACTTCTTTGTCGTCGTTCCTTGGCTCAATCATAAACGGTGTACTCTCTTCCATTATTCCATTCCATTATGTACTTGTTTTTTTACAAGTTTGTCGACTAAATTTATTTTTGGTTTATACACGGTGTATTAAGAATTTGGAACACACTTTTCTAAGAATAGACAATCTTCTTCTTAAGTCGTGAGTGATTTTTCAAAAGTCACAAGTGTGACGGATTTGTGTAACTTTTCAAAAGACACTGTATACCAGTAAATAAAATGTTGAACAAGGTTGACTTGAGCAATACTGAAATTATAGATAATATTCAAGACTGACTTCTTTGAAGTTAACGAGGTTGTTGTTTGTTAAAAATAATGAAACATATAAAAAAAATTAGTATAATTAAAGTATAATGTATCTGGTTCGCGCAGGTAGAACGGTATCTTCCTGTACAGCTGCCAACCCTGTGCTGCCTTCATATGGCTGAAGGAACCCACTTTGATGGTTCTGTTCCTGACCAACTGGAAACCATGTAGATTAATTTCGTCCATTCCCAGAATCCCGTCTTCTTCAATGGCGGCTACGATTACCGTATGCGTGAACTTTTCTGCGCCAATTCCCTATTGGATTTGTGTCTCCCCGTGAACGTTGGCACTCTCATCTGTGGCGGTCCATAGCCGCATTTCGTTGGTAAAAGCTCCTTCTTGGAGTTCATTATCTCTGGTCGTATAATGGTTCTAGTTGCTCCAGTGTCTACCAGAAGAGTATTTCTCTTGTCACTCACTTCGCCATCTATATATACACTGTCGATGCGACATCTGAGAGAAGCTATTAGTATGAGAGGGTCTTTGGAACAATCATGGGTCGGTGTTGTCCCCTCGTAGCCGACCCGTTCTAGTTTCCCTGTGACTGGGGTTCTTCGTTTGTAGGATTCCTGGGGCACTTACACAAACTTCGTACCTGCCACAATTCCAGCATCTGATCTTTCTCGTCTTCTTGTCCATCATACTATTCATGAAACTGACGATCTGGTCGAATATCTCCTCGTCGCCTTCCTTTTGGATGGCCCTAACTTTGTTATAACCCGAAGCCTTTGTTGCTGCTTCATATCCAAGTGTAGCTGTCAATGCGTCAACTAATGTTTTGGGATGGGCTAAATCAGGCGTCCTCTGCATATCGGGGTCGCGTAAGCCCTCAATAAAGTCTTGGATGCCGAGACATTCCATCATGCTCTCTAGTGCTGATGGATAAGCGAAACAAACTAATCGGGCAATATCCACTCCATACTCTCGAAGGGTTTCATTGCGTTTCTGCCTTCGGTTCTTCAGCTGGGATTGGTGCAAATGTTCTAGATGTTCGTGACCATATCGCATGTCCAACCTCTTCTTTAGCTGTTCGAAGTAATCTGTTTGTTCCAGAGATATCGTCTGAAGTACATCTAAGGCATCTCCCCGAAGCGCGATGGTTAAGTTTACTTCCTTCTCCCTGTCGGACCAATCGTTCACTCTAGCGTAATTGGTCCATGACGTATTTCTGTCGAACGTTGGGGCATTGACTCGGGCAAAACTGACAATACTAGAGTTTATTTCTGGCTTGCTGGGTTTTATATGTTCAATCTTCTCCTGACGTGTCTTGTGTTCTCAAATCTACTATATTTCTCTCTAACTCCTTGATTTTCTAGTCTATCGTTGTCATCTTATTTTCAATGTCTGATTTTATTATCTCGTTCATTATTGCCATCTTATTCTCAATTTTCTCGTCCATCCTTGTCATTTTATCTTATATATATATATATATATATATATATATATATATATATATATATACATATATATATATATATATATATATATATATATATATATATATATATATATATATATATATATATATATATATATATACAGTGCGTTGTTGTTCGATCATTATTTATTGTTAGATCACTAGGTTCTTCACCGATACAAAGATATTTGGTCTTTTGAATGTTGACCCTTAGACCCCAGATTTCGTACTCTTCAATCAACTTGCGCATCATGTACTCCATATCTTCCTTATCATTTGATATAATTGTTTGATCATCGGCAAACTGCAAAATATAAAGTGTTGTGTTATCGAGTTCTATTCCCATTCCATGAATTTTACTTTTCCATTGTTTTAAAGCTGCTGCCACATATATTTCGAACAATGTTGGCGATATACAACATCCCTGTCTCAAACCTTTATTCACTGTAAATTCATCATATATTTTCCTATTCCTACTTTTGAGTTTGCTCAATTATGAAGATTTTGTAGAGCTGTAATAAGAGTGTGATTGATGTTGATGTCTTTTAGAACTTCCCAGAGTTTCACCGTTGGTATTGTGTCGTATGCTTTGTGTAAGTCTACAAATGTTATATGTATTTCTATGTTAGTTGCCGTCTTCTTTTCAATAATTTGTTTGAGACAAAATATATTATCGTCACATGTCGTTCCAGCACGAAATCCACTTTGTTGTTCTTCTTCTTGACCTTCAATTTCATCCTCTATAAGATATCTCAGTACTCGTCCATACAGTCGACTGACTGCACTTGTTACGGATATTCCTCTGTAATTTTCTCATCGTTTTCCACCACCTTTTTTATAGATTGGTGTTATATATGCAGTTTTCCATTCTTCTGAAACGGGATGTCCATTAATGCACAATTTGAATATGTACGCTAGACCCCCGAACAATGTATCTGTTCCATTCTTCAGAAGTTCAGCGCACACACCCTCAGGGCCACAAGCTTTTCAATTTTTCAAAACTTTCATTGATTTTTTGACCATATCCCCAGTGATTTCAACGTTTTCGCCTTGTATATCTATTTCCTCCGTAATTGATTCATTCAAATATTGTTGTCTGTCTTCAGTAAGTAATTCTTTGTAGTAGACTATCCATTTTTTTGTTTCTATTATCTGTATGTGTGACCTCTCCTTATGTGATGTTTCAACTGAATTTATGAATCTCCAAGCTTCTGTGTTTTTCCGTCCTCCAATGTAGGTATTGATATCGTGACATTTCTTATCCCAAAGCTCATTTTTTTTTCTGAATCAATTTTCTTGTTTCACGTTTAATCATTTTGTAGTGTTCGAGATCATCTGGATTTTTTGTGTTTAACCATTTTAGGTATAAGTCTTTCTTTTGTTTTACTAAAACTTCTATATCTTTATTCCACCACAAATTATCACTTATATATTGCTTATATGTTCCTAATGATGTCATTTTATCTTCAATATCCGATTTTAGAGACGAAATTTCATTCTCGACATCAGCAGTAAAGTAATTTTTCAACGATAAGATCAAGACAGAAGTGTCATTCTTCATACTGGAAATCTTCTCGTCAATATTAGTAGAAATATCGTTATTTATAGTGGAAAACTTCTCGTCCATATTAGTAGCAATATCGTTCTTCATAGTAGAATTATCGCTCTTTATAGTTGAAATCTTCTTATCCATGTTAGTAGAAATTGGCGAAATTAAGGTGGAAGACTCGTCATTGAATAAAAATGTTTCTGGATCAAAGCCGTCATTTTCCAGTGCCACACAAAACCATCACATATGCAGGTAATACTTCTAATTATATTCAAAAGATAATATCTTGAGAAACAAATACAACAATTTCTTTTTAAACGGAAAGTGATGTAAATACAAAATTATTAAATGTAAAATCAAAAATATCCCCATCAAAGAAATATGGTATATATAAACATAAATGTCCAGAATGTGATGCTGTCTATTTGGGTCAAACACTTAGAAATTTTGAAATTAGATATAGTGGCACAAGCAAACAGATTAAAACAACCAGATAAATCCCACTACGCAAAACATCTACTTGACACCACAAACATTCATTGACACCTAGGACAGGACTACAAGTACTACATATTTGAGATAAGAAACAAGAACTGTATTTCCTTGAAGTCTTAGAAATTAGATGACACTTAAGAGACCCACAATATGAAGTCGTCAATGAACAGATGAACCTAGGGAGCTCTCCAATTTTAAACTGCTTTTTAGTAACAATTGTAAAGATCAGCAGATTTAGTTTTCCTGGTTTTCAGTATCATTGTACAGTTCTACTGATCTTAAATGGGAAAAAGTTATCCGGAATATCCCCATTGAGCTAATAATATCAAAGCTTTAATATTTGTAATATCATATCCCCATCTTTTTTCTATTCATATATATATATATATATATATATATATATATAAATATATATATATATATATACATATAAATATAAATATATATATATATATATAAATATATATATATATATATATATACATATAAATATATATATATATATATATATATATATTAGTGTTTATAAATGAAACTGAAAGTCTCTAGTTAATTCCACAATATAATACAAGTTATTGAAAATTCTAAAAAATTGACAATTGTTTCGATAAATCAATATCATCGTCAGAATGACAGAAGTTACATTTCATTTTATGCCTACCTGATGTTTAGTAGTTATTTTTGGCTAGACCAAGAAGTAACCTAACTTGTGATTGGCTCAATATATGTTTATAGAAAAAAGAAGAAGATGTGATATTACAAATATTAAAGCTTAGATATTATTAGCCCTATGGTGATATCCTGGATATCATTTTTCCAATTAAGATCAGTATAACTGTGCAATGATATAGAAAACCAGGAAAACTATATCTGCTGATCTTTACAATTATCACTTAAGAAGACAGTTTATTAGTGGAGAATTCCCTAGATTTAACTGTTCATTGACAACTTCATATTGTGGGTTTCTTAAGTGTCTTCTAATTTCCAGTTCTTCAAGGAAATCCAGTTCTTGTTTCTTTTCACAAATATGCAGTACTTCTAGTTCTGTGTTAGGTGTCAATGAATGATTGGTGTCAAGTAGATGTTTTGCGTAGTGGGATTTATCTGGTTGTTTTAATCTGTATGCTCGTAAGTGCTCACTGTATCGTATTTCAAAATTCCTGAGGGTCTGACCCAAATAGACAGCATTACATTCTGGACATTTGAGTTTATATATACCTGACATATTTAATAGTGGTATGTTTGTTTTTACATTTAACAATTTTGTACTAACGTTACTTTCTGTTTTAAAAGAAATTGTTGTATTCGTTGCTGAAGATATTATCTTTGAAATATTATTAGAAATATTTCCTGCATATGTGATGGTTTTATAAGTTTCAATTTCATCAGCTTTTTTAGGATATATTAGTTGTAATGCCACTTTTTCCTCTTTTTTACTAATTAGCTTATTTATCATATCTAATGGATAACCGTTAGATGTTGCTATTTGTCTAATTGTATTAATCTTTCTATCAAAATTACATTTGTTCATAGGAACTGAAAAAGCTATGTATCATTGAATTATATGCTGCTAGTCTGTGTGATACAGGGTGGTTAGAATTGAATGGAATTGTTACATTAGTTTGTGTTGGTTTTCGTTAAATTGAATAATCAAGTACATTATTAACTCTTTGAATTTTTAAATCAAGAAAATTGATTGAGCTATTTTCTTCAATTTCTAATGTAAATTTAATTTTCGGGTGTAAATTATTGATGTGGTTGAAAAATACATCTAATTGTCGTTCACTACCCATAAAACAAGCTAATATGTCATCTAGATATCTATACCAAAATAAAATATTTTTCGAAATATTACTTTCAAAGATCTTTCTTTCTAAATTGTCCATAAAAATGTTTGCTAAAATAGGTGATATAGGGCTTCCCATTGGTAAACCTTCATATTGAATATATATCTTATTGTCAAAAGTGAAATAATTCTGATTAATGCATACATCAAATAAAATAAGTATATCTGATATTATTCCGGGATTAATATTTTTATCTTCTAGTAATTTTCTTACAAGTATTAGACATTCTTTAGGAGGAATTTTAGTAAACAGGTTAGTTACATCGAACGATATGAGTTTATAGTTATCTTGTAAGTGGATTGCTTTCAACTTTTTGATTAGTTCATATCCGTAAGTATTGAGTATATTGTTGAGCTTCTTTGCCAATATATTATTAGGAGCATTAACATAAGAGACTACAGGTCTAATTGGTTTCGTTATTTTATGTAATTTAACTGTTCCATATAATTGTGGACAATGAGGATTCTTATGTATGATAGACCTCTTTTCGTAATCATTTAAAAGATAATTTGAATTATTAACAATATCCCTTACATTATTAGAAAACTTTTTTGTTGGGTCTGCTTTAAGAACTTTTACATCGCTGGATTCTATAAAGTTATATACTTTGGAATTGTCATTTTCAGTCGTCAAAATGACAGTAGCGTTCATCTTATCAGATTTTGTAACTGTTAGGTTATTATTCTCTATCTTATTTTTTATTGCGTTTAAAACTGAAATGTCATTTTTTGTTTGACGTTTAACTTTTGAAGGTTCAATTTTTTTGATTAAATTGGCAATTTTTAATTTCTCATAAATAAAATTATTTGAATTAGATTTTAAAGCTATTTCTGACTCTGTAGCTATAATTTGTTTAATATTATTCGTAAATTAAGGTGGTATGCTGTACTTTGAACCTTTATTTAAAAATTCTATTTCACTATTTGTAAAATTAGTGTCTGAAAGGTTTTCAAATCGTGGTGCAAAGTGTGTAGGTATGTAGGTACTTACAGTTTCATGATGTTTTGAGTATTGAATTTTATGTTGTGTGTGTTCAAGATTCTATAGCTTCTTTTATTGTTTCTTAAATTTCATATGCTTCATCGTGCTGACATTTTCTCTAATTTTGTCATCCAAATAGTCAAATTCTACTGGATGTAATTGGAATGTGAGTTCTGAATGTACAACTTTTATGTAGTTGTCTAAGGAGTCTCTAACTTTGAACCATTTCTTACATTCTGATTTTATCCAAACTCGTTGAGCACATTTTATAGCTTTTTGTGCTTGCGGTGTTTTAGTGTGACATTTTATATTCACATAATTTGGTATTACCTTTTTTCTAAGGCATTCTTGGTTAAACCAAATGTTTTGTGATGCTTTGTAACGTTTTTGTAGTAACTTCTGGTACAGTCGGGTCAAATCTTCTCTCGAAGATTTTTAATGAAATTATGTGGATATAAAATGTCACACTAAAACACCACAAGCACAAAAAGCTATAAAATGTGCTCAACGAGTTTGGATAAAATCAGAATGTAAGAAATGGTTCAAAGTTAGAGACTCCTTAGACAACTACATAAAAGTTGTACATTCAGAACTCACATTCCAATTACATCCAGTAGAATTTGACTGTTTGGATGACAAAATTAGAGAAAATGTCAGCACGATGAAGCATATGAAATTTAAGAAACAAGAAAAGAAGCTACAGAATCTTGAAAACACACAACATAAAATTCAATACTCAAAACATCATGAAACTGTAAGTACCTACATACCAACACACTTTGTACCACGATTTGAAAACCTTTCAGACACTAATTTTACAAATAGTGGAATAGAATTTTCAAATAAAGGTTTCAACTACAGCATACCACCTAAATTTACGAATAATATTAAACAAATTATAGCTACAGAGTCAGAAATAGCTTTAAAATCTAATTCAAATAATTTCCTTTATGAGAAATTAAGAATTGCCAATTTAATCAAAAATATTGAACCTTCAAAAGTTAAACGTCAAACAAAAAATCACATTTCAGTTTTGAACGCAAACAAAAATAAGATAGAGAATAATAACCTAACAGTTACAAAATCTGATAAGGGGAACGCTACTGTCAGTTTGACGACTGAAAATTACAATTTCAAAGTTTATAACTTTATAGAATCCAGCGATGTAAAAGTTCTTAAAGAACACCCAACAAAGAAGTTTTCTAATAATGTGAGGGATATTGTTAATAATTCAAATTATCTTTTAAATGATTACGAAAAGAGGTCTATCATACATAAGAATCCTCATTGTCCACAATTATATGGAACAGATAAATTACATAAAATAACGAAACCAATTAGACCTGTAGTCTCTTATGTTAATGCTCCTAATAATATATTGGCAAAGAAGCTCAACAATATACTCAATATTTACGGATATGAATCTCAGTACTCAATTAGAAATTCAATAGAACTAATCAAAAAGTTGAAAGCAACAAGATAACTATAAACTCATATCGTTCGATGTAACTAACATGTTTACTAAAATTCCTCCTTAAAAATGTCTAATACTTGTAAGAAAATTACTAGAAGATAAAAATTATATTCCAGGAAAAATATCAGATATACTTAATTTATTTGATGTATGCATTAATCAGAATTATTTCACTTTTGACAATAAGATATATATTCAAAATGAAGGTTTACCAATGGGAAGCCCTATATCACCTATTTTAGCAAACATTTTTATGGACAATTTAGAAAAAAGATCTTTGAAAGTAATATTTCGAAAAATATTTTATTTTGGTATAGATATGTAGATGACATATTAGCTTGTTTTATGGGTAGTGAACAACAATTAGATGTATTTTTCAACCACATCAATAATTTACACCCGAAAATTAAATTTACATTAGAAATTGAAGAAAATAGCTCAATCAATTTTCTTGATTTAAAATAATAATGTACTTGATTATTCAATTTACCGAAAACCAACACAAACTGATGTAACAATTCCATTCAATTCTAACCACCCTGTATCACACAGACAAGCAACATATAATTCAATGATACATAGAGCTTTTTC
This sequence comes from Galeruca laticollis, assembly GCA_963921935.1. Lineage (NCBI taxonomy): Eukaryota > Metazoa > Arthropoda > Insecta > Coleoptera > Chrysomelidae > Galeruca > Galeruca laticollis. The sequence continues at coordinate 61,427,002 of OY998181.1, read as the reverse complement.
AGTTCCTATAAACAAATGTAATTTTGATAGAGAGATTAATACAATTAGACAAATAGCAACATCTAACGGTTATCCATTAGATATGATAAATAAGCTAATTAGTAAAAAAGAGGAAAAAGTGGCATTACAACTAATATATCCTAAACAAGCTGATGAAATTAACACTTATAAAACCATCACATATGCAGGAAATATTTCTAATAATATTTCAAAGATAATATCTTCAGCAACGAATACAACAATTTCTTCTAAAACATAAAGTAACGTTAGTACAAAATTGTTAAATGTAAAAACAAAAATACCACTATTAAAGAAGTCAGGTATATATAGACTCAAATGTCCAGAATGTAATGCTGTCTATTTGGGTCAGACCCTTAGGAATTTTGAAATACGATACAGTGAGCACTTACGAGCATACAGATTAAAACAACCAGATAAATCCCACTACGCAAAATATCTACTTGACACCAATCATTCATTGACACCTAACACAGAACTAGAAGTACTGCATATTTGTGAAAAGAAACAAGAACTGGATATCCTTGAAGAACTGGAAATTAGAAGACATTTAAGAAACCCACAATATGAAGTTGTCAATGAACAGTTAAATCTAGGGAATTCTCCACTAATAAACTGTCTTCTCAAGTGATAATTGTAAAGGTCAGCAGATATAGTTTTCCTGGTTTTCTATATCATTGCACAGTTATACTGATCCTAATTGGAAAAATGATATACAGGATATCACCATAGGGCTAATAATATCTAAGCTTCAATATTTGTAATATCACATCTTCTTCTTTTTTCTATAAACATATATTAAGCCAATCACAAGTTAGGTTACTTCTTGGTCTAGCCAAAAATAATTACTAAACATCAGGTAGGCATAAAATGGAATGTAACTTCTGTCATTCTGACGATGATATTGATTTATCGAAACAATTGTCAATTTTTTAGAATTTTCAATAACTTGTATTATATTGTGGAATTAACTAGAGACCTTGAGTTTCATTTAAAAACACTAATATGAGCATATTCCACGAAGTAAGGGTCGAGACAGTCAATTTCATATATATATATATAAAGTCAATCAAGAGGCAAGTCACTTCTTGGTCTAGCCAAAAATAATTATTATACATCAGGTAGGCAATACATGAAATGTAACTTCTATCATTCCGACTATGATAGTAATATCGAAAGAATTGTCAATTATTTAGAATGTTTACCATTTTTTAATGTATTGTGGAATTATTTCGGCACAGTTAGTTTCATTTAAAAAATTAATATGAGTAGATTCCACAGAGTAAGGGTCGTAAGAGTATATTTCAATAAAAAAAATTCTTAATAGTTTTATATAAAAGTTTTTAATTCCCGTATGAGCTAAATCTATCGTGAAATTTGAGCTTTAAAACAATTGAATAAAAAAAAGTATGGGAGACCTTTTTCCCAATGCAGTAACTGTATTATTTCATAATGCATAATTTCATAATTATTTATATCATTTTAGCGAAAAATTCGGCTTGTATAGTGTTGACTTCTCTGACCCTGATAGAAAGAGAAAACCTAAGCAGTCGGCATCTTGGTATAAAAAAGTGATAAAAGAAAGACGCGTCGTGGACTTGAAGGAGGTGACGAGCAGTCTTAAAGGAGAGATATAAAAGGATTTTTGTATTCTTTCGGCTCACGTACTTTAGCGAAAGGTAGGTCAGGAATGAGGTTCTTACCGTCAGTTTTTCAGGTATTTAGATACTAAAATAGGAATATATATATTTATAATATGTAAGTCATTTGGAGAGTATGTTTGGTATACAGATGCTATTTGACGTTACCAATTATATATACACTGATTTGTGTAGTATTTTAATAAAAAAATATGTAGTATTGTGTATAATTTATTTCAAATCACTTCAAACACAATTTCATTTGTTTCCCTACGCTAAGTACTAATTAACCAATAGTAATTTTGATTTATATTGGGAAAACATTATTGAAACTATTGTCATATATTTTTAAAATTGAAATGACAATTCCAAAATTCTGTAATAAAAAAAGTAATTGAATACAACCACAAATTACACGAAAGACAATATTTGTCTTTACTAATTACTTTTTAACTAGGAATTACCCAGCTCTGGTTCAAAACACGCGTTTTTTCGCCATGCTCTCTTTCCAGATTAAAACCTGATCGAATATTCTTGGAATTAGATTAAAAAATGTTCACAGATATATGCCAGCCCTCTGAGAGCTTTGCTACATCCAGATATAGATAAAATCGGATTCAAAACACAGCTCGTCATTCGCAAGGTGTTATGCCTACCAGAGAAGAGAATAACCATCCCTTTCGTTTCAGCGGAAAGTATGGTAGAGTGAAACTGTTTTATTACGTCACATACTAAATTATATTTGTCCATATTCTTTTCTATCAATAAACTTCAAACAACGAAAACTTTATTACCAGCAATCAGTTTATTACTTTATTACCCTTATTTCATGTACATTGTCAATATTGTAGTAGTGTGTATGTCGGTCAACATTGAGGGACACCGTATATATAAATATTTCTATTAAAGGAATATATATACAACTATAATATACTGCGTTGTCTGATTCATAGCATTTAATCACAACAGAGGAATGTGGTTATACTTCTTTTTAATACGAAACTGTAAAAAGACAGATTCATTTCAACTGTTACGTTTGATAATAGTATATTAAGTACCAAGTGTCAAAAAGGTTACTTTAGTCACGAGTTTGACCAGGCACGAGTGGAGCGAAGCGGAACAAGTTCCTTGTGGAACGAGTGACTAAAGAAGGTTTTAACAAGAGGTGCTTACTATACTTTTTCTTCGCCCGCGGGAAGGAAAAAATTATATTATATTTGAATAATATTCATTACATGACGGACGATGGCGGACAGCTGACTGACAAATCAAATGACGCAGAACAACAAAATTATCACGGAAGTGCCAATAAATTAATAACAAACATCTCGAAAATCAATATAGCACTAATAACAATTATTGAAACACTAATATAAATATATATATATAAAGAGAACTAACGAATGACATTAACTTTAACTATAGTTTATTTCAGAAAGGTATAGAGTAACAAAACCTCATTAGGTATGCAAAGGACCACAGAGTGACCCAATGAATATTTAAGCGACTTTCATAGTTTGGCATAGATTTCATTGTAAAATTCTTTCTTTTTATCAAGTGCAGGTAGTACCACCCGGGTTGGGTTCAATATATGGGTTTAGCCTATTGTTATCCATTCACAAACACTGAAAATAGAGTGCCAAAGGCGTGCTGGTAGGATACTCGTAAAAAGGAAAGAATTTTATTTTAACAGAATAAAAATTAGGCATTTTGTACATAGTATTAGGTACACTCATTTTTCATTGAAAATTATACAAAAAATACATTATACAGAAAATAAATTATAAAAAATCATAATATTCTTCGTCATCTAAAGAACTGTTATCTCTTCTTGACGTTATAATTAACGGGTCGACGGCCCGATCGATCAAGTAGTCAAGACCCCACATTTTCTCCTCTTCTTTAATGACATGCTGGACTGCTTTTCGCCAGTTCTCTGGTGTCACCTCCTTAATGGCATGATCAAACAGTAGCTTAACGTCTTTAATTTTGAATGTCGTGTTGTGTCTTGCTACGAATCCTTTCATTTGAGCCCATTAAGTTCTATAGGATTTAGTTCGCAATGATATGACGGTGTACGCAGAACAGTTACACAATGTTTTCTGCTATATCTTCCACGGCGTATTTCATTAAACGATGTTTGTGTAAATTTGCTATAACTAATAGTTCTTTTTTTATCAAATTATTTTCAAATTCAATACTTTTGGTGGTTAACCAGTTAATAATCTCTTGTTTTCTCCAAAATAAAGTTGGAATCTTCTCTATGCGTCTTGAATGATAACTTGGGTTATCCATAACTACTACTAAATCAGCCGGAAGATATTTTATCATTTCACCAAAATAGTCTTCAAAAACATCCGAATCCATGTCCTCGTGGTAATCTCCCGTATGGCACGACTAAAAGGTAAGCAAACCTTCTTCTCTTCCAATATGGACGATTTTCCCTTTACCTGAAGGCACCTCAATACCCGTTGACAGACCTTCCATGAAAGCTTGGCGAGCACTGGTTATATTTTTGTCTTGCCACATTTTTGGTACTGTATAACCTTCATTAATCCAAGTCTCATCAACATAAAATATTTTCTTCTGCTCTGTTCTCTACTGCTTTATACTTCTTAAGTATATTCGTCACCAGCAAACAATTTCAATGCTTTCCAGTGAAGGTGCTTTACGGTTATGCTTTTCCCAGGAAAAATCCATATTTCTCAAACTGGTCCATAAAAGTTTTTTAGTTATCAACGGGATACTGTCATCCTGTCCAAGCTCCATTAAAATCTTATCTAGGGTGAGTATTTCTTTTTTAAAATAAAATGAGTGAACTTTTCTTCGAATTACACTTTTGGTGTCTTCATCAAGGACTTTTACTGGTCTGCCTGGACCACTTGGCCTGCTATCTTTCTCCCCCGCAATAATTTAAAAACGGTGGACTCTCCAACTCCAGTCATTCGGGAGCATCGGTTGACAGTTTCTTGTACAGTAAATTTCGGGTAATCGTATCTTATGCAATCGTGTACATTTAAAATATTAAGTTTTTTATTCACTGATAGTGGAGAATTATTTGAACATCTTTTCGTTGCTGTAAATGACGCCATTTTATTACTAATCTTATAATACTGTAAACACCATTTACGGCTTAACAGTAAATACTGATGCGATAAACTGAACAAATATACTTATAAAGGTCTAAAAGCCACCGTCCATGAATTTCAATAAGATATTACAAAATGAAGGTTCAAGTATCTAGCCAGGGCAAATCTGTCGTTGTGATCTTACTCAATAAACAATAAATTATTTTATCAGTCATCAGTATATCATAACAATATATATATATATATATATATATATATATTTTTTCTTTTTTTTTCCAATGGAGAGGAAAATCTTACATAAGACACCAGTGATGTTGTTGCTGGTAGTGTCGGATTCTTACCGACTAAAAACCTCTCCCCGTTTTCTCTGACACACCACATTGGAACCGCTCTCGCATTACTTCGATGTGGTGGCAGGTATGCTGTTCAGCTCACTGAGTTCATCTCTTTTTCCTTGATCTCGATAATTGTTCTTACTACTTTATATGAACTTTTCCATGTATTTTCACCGTCAACTAAGTCTCTTGAAAACTTTTCAATGGTAAACAAGTTATTTCTCTCTTCTTGGTACCCCGCTCTGATCTCTTCCCATCTGGGACAAAGGAACAACGTGTGCTCTACGTCGTCCACGTTCTTACAGTACTGACAGCGATCAGTGTCCGATTTCTTCCTCTTGTAAAGGAATGACTTGAAGCAACCGTGCCCTGAGATTGCTTGCGTCAGAAAGTAATCGACTTCGCCACAGAATCCGCTTATCCACTCTTCGATATCTGGAATTATTTTGTAAGTCCATCGTCCCTTCGTACTAGTTTTCCAGCGCTCTTGCCAACATGTCATTAAGGATGTACGTGCAACGTTTCGGTCCACTCCCTCGTAAATCGCCTTTCTTTCTTCAATCAAGAGGTCAATGGGGGGGATACCAGCTATCACTCCCACTGCTTCAGCAGATATTGTCCTATACGCACTAGCCACTCTGATCGACATCAGCCTCTGTATGCTAACTAGTTTTCTTTTAAGTCTTTTATTATACATAACCGCGCACCACGCTGGGGCGGCATAGAGAATCTGAGATTGAGCCACAGAAGCTAAGATTCGCCTTTTTGAAGCTTTTAGGCCTCTCACATTGGGCATAAGACTGGACAAGGCAGATACTGTTTTCTCCACTTTCTCAATCGTACGATGTATATGTTCTGAGAATGAAAGCTTTGGATCCAACCATACACCTAGATATTTCACCGACCCCTTTGGAGTGATTTTATTTCCATGAATGTTGAAAGATACAGGACTCACTCGAGTTCTTCCAGTAAGCAGCACAGCTTCTGTTTTCTCCGGTGCTAGACTGAGAGAGTTATTCTCCATCCAATTTGACACCATCAGAATTCCCAGATTTGCTTTTTCCATAAGGCCTTTCTCTTGTTTATCCACAATCACCATTGCTATGTCATCAGCGAAGCCTATAAGGGTGACGTCTTTTGGCAAGTCCATTATAAGCAGATCATCGTATAGTATATTCCAAAGTGTAGGGCCAAGAACCGAACCCTGCGGAACACCGCTACTTATTTCTATATTTTCCTCAATGCCCTCATATCCGATTATGATTTCTCGTTCGGAGAGGTATGATGCTATCAACGCAAGTAGGTCTTCATTAATGCCTCTATTTCTTAGCTTATTTAAGATTATCTGCCAGGCAGCACTATTAAAGGCATTCCTTACGTCTAAAGTTATCACAGCGCATATTTTTCTATTTTGTGGAGAGAAATCCCAAGCCTGTTTTGCAATTTTTATGACGTCTATGATAGCATCTACGGTTTGCCTTTTTTCCCTGAAGCCGTACTGTCTTTCAGCAAGGCCGCCTGTACGTTCCAGTTCCTTCTTAAGTCTAGCCAAAATTATGTGTTCAAAAACTTTTCCTTCCACATCTAAGAGACATACAGGTCGATATGAAGAAGGGTCCTCTGGTGCTTTTTTACCTTTGTCAAGCAGTACCAGTCTGGCCTGCTTCCATTCTTTCGGAAAGTATTTTGAATCGCCAAGTGAGTTGTAGAATCTTAGAACAAAGTCCGTCTTGCTGTCAATGAGGTATTTCAGAATTTCTGCAGGGATATTTCCTGGACCTGGTGCCTTGTTTGTTTTTAGCTTCTGACTTGCCATTTTCAGTTCTTCCTCCGTAAAATCTAGTGAGTAAGGGGTTTTTCTACATTCGAAATGTACCTCCTCATGTATCGGAAAGAGGTGCCTTACCACTTTATGTATAGTATCTGCCGCTAGTTGGGGTTTTGGAGGGTAGCCAATGATCCTCTTCATAGCTATTTTATATCCATTGCCCCATATATCGGAGTTTATACCTGCACAGATATTGTTCCAGCAGACCTGCTTGGCTTTTTTATAGCATTCCTCAACTGTTTTTTGGATTCTTTGTACTTATCTTGTAACTGTTGTTTCACTTCTGGTTCATATCTTCTGTTGTTTCTTGTGCAGATTCTTCTTTTTCTGGTGCATTCCTTTCTGAGGTCTGCGATTTCCTGCGACCACCAATATACCGGATTACCTCTTGGGTGGCGAGTATTTCATAAAAACTTTTTGAATCTGGTGTAGGTGCATTTACTGAAATATTAGAAACTATTTGGCTTAGGCTTGCAGTATCTAGCTTCCTCATATTCCACCCACTGTCGACTACTTTCTCACTTAGTTTGTCCGATTTTCTGTTCTCATGTACCTCAAACAAAATGTAGTTATGATCGCTAAGGGTCTCTCTGTCACTCACATACCAATTTTTTATTACAATATCATTGGTTGATAGCGTTATGTCGATGATTGACGAACTTTGGTTTCTCTGGAATGTAGGTCTATCTCCATGGTTTTGACAGACAAGGTCGTTTTCTGCCATCCATTCCACTAGGGCTTCTCCCCTTTTATCTGTATTCCTCATTCCCCATTGTGCAGATTTTCCATTGAAGTCTCCTACTATAATACTTTTTTCTTTATGCCTTCTGAGATGAATTCCTATTTCTGTTAAGGTTCTCTCAAGGTCGTCTATTTCTTTATTTGGGGAGGCGTAACAACTGTATACTGTGAAGGAATTTGTTACAAAGTATGTAAATCCATGGCCATGCCCCTGACGTTTAACTGCTACATTTCTATCCAGTACTTTTATTGCTGTATCCATTTCTTTGTCAAACATCCAGTCCTTCCTGTCCTTTATGGCATTTTTGTTTGGTTCACTAATCAAGAGTATGCACGCATTTTCTTCTCTTGCGGTAGCAATTGCCATGTCTTGTGCTCTAAGACTTCTATTTGTGTTTATTTGCATTATTTTGGTTTTCATTTTGGCTTATTTTATAGTTATGTTTAGTTTTCTTGAAAGTTAGGCTTCTTTTTAGAAACGCCTTCTTTGAACTCAGAACAGCCACGACTTGCCGTTTGATGGCCTTTTCCCTTGCAATTCAAGCAGAAGGGTGTTCTATCGCAGATAGCTGCTTTGTGCCCGTCTTCTCCGCATCTCATGCATAAATTCTCCCTGCTGGGTCCTTTGCACTCGTCTTTACTGTGTCCGTACTCCCAACATCTGTAACATCTGTCATCTTTTTGTCTCTCAAGGATCCAACAGTCCACCCAACCGATCCTTAGAGATTTCAGTTCCAGAAGTTTATTGGCGTCTTCTTCGCTTGTAATTATAGTCACGTTTTGTTTATTTCTATAGGAGGGCCGTAAGGCTCGTATATCAAGTCGGTTTTGATCGATATTCACTACTTTCGAGATTGCTTCCCTTATGTCCGGTACAGTTGTGACCTCGTCCATCCCTTTAATATGAATCACCTTCTTAGACACTAACACCGACACCATTGCATTGGGCATTTTGTCATTTATCTCCTTCTTCAATATCTCCGCTTTGGCTGTTCCATTGCGAATTTTTACCATTAGGTCACCTTTTTTGGTTTTATGTACTTCCTTCACTTCTACTCCTATTGATGTAGGGTTAATTGTCTCTTTAACTGTTTTCAGTAGTTCGGCATAGGTTTTACCATCCCTTTTTATGATCAAAACATCATCTCTCGGTCTTTTTGGATTGATTACACTATTTGCGTGTGCCAATTTACCGCTTAATGTAGTTTTATTTATTACAGGATTATAAACTACGACCTCAATGGGTGTATCCGAAAAGACAAATTCTGTCATTCTGTGAAATATTATCCCCATAATTCCATCAATAAACGGTAAGGCCAACTTGGTCATGCTGTTCTTTAGAGCGAGCATCTTTATTGTTTTGAGGGATTCAAATATATCCCTATCTTGAGGTTCACGTCGGGTTTCATTATCACTTATGATAGGATAAAATATTGTTCCAGTGACGGTGGAGAAATTTCCCTTATCGTCGGGAAGTTCCATAGAATGCCTCATATAGGCTACACCCCCTATAGGTTCTTTTTGACCTTTGAGTCCATCTATAATAATAATAATATTTATTTACACATAACTCAGAAATACAAACAAACAAAACAAACGACATTATGCGAAATAAATATATACACTTGCGAAGCCCATGAGGCTTGTTTGCAAGGATAAAATAATAATAATATAAAACTTATACTAGGTAACAAATAATAATAAGTATAGGTAATTAATAAAAACTGTATACTATAATTAAGGATTAATAAAGTAGAAATAGAAATTGATAGAAACATTATCAGTAATTAATTTCGATAAGGTTGTGAATAGAGCGCCTACTTGTATTGGTGATATACTCATGAAGTTTCAAAGTTAGCACCTTTACAGAAGATTCAGATTTAATTTGTTGAGGTATAGCATTATATAGCTTAGGTCCTAGAAACATAAAGCTTCTTTGTCCAGCTGTTTTTTTCATTGTTGTATTCAGGTAAGTATGTTTATTTCTTGTCATATAATTGTGAGTTTGAATTTGTAGATTTGATTTAAGTTTATGTTGTCTTAATACCGCTTTTTTTAAGTATAATTGTCTAACGTCTAATATTTTCGTTTCAGTATATAGAAGTTCACTGCTATATCTTCTTGTTTTTCCAAGAAGGATTTTGAGGAATCTCTTTTGCGAAACCTCGAGAATATTATAGTAAGTCTTCGCCACTCCACCCCAGCTGACCAGACCGTAAATTAGGTGAGATTCAATCAAACTTTTATAAACTATTAGTTTTTGTTTATATTGTAGGTGATATGAGATATGTTTGAATTTATATAATACACACCTCAATTTTTGAACTAGATAATTAATATGGTTATCCCATCTAAGATGTGGGTCTATCATAATTCCTAAATATTTTATTTGTTTTGCAGGTTGAATATTGATATTTTTTTGTACATTGATGGCGTAGTTCGGAAGATCCGGTTCTAAGGATGCAAAAGGCAGGTAAACAGTTTTTTTATAATTGATTGAAAGAAGCCTATAGTCAAACCACTGTTTTATACAATATAGATCATTTTCAATTTTCAACTTTAAATCGTACCAATTTTGATCACTGTATACCAGAACTGTATCGTCTGCAAAACTTATAATTTTACTGTTGCTTTCAATCATAAATAAGTTATTCAAATATATATTAAACAAAACTGGGCCCAGAACCGTACCTTGTGGAACACCACACTGAACTGTCTGTTCTTTACTGCATTCATTGCCCACTCTTACTTTCTGAGATCGGTTTGTCAGATAACTTTTGAAAAAGCGGTCTTTACATGGTTATTAACTCCAACAATATCTTTGGAACAGGGCAACACCAATTCATACTGAGGTAGAGATTCCCATATATTGCCAGGCCTCACAGGTATCCTTGAAAAGGTTTTATCTGCCCAGACGTTCTCTGGTACAGATTGGAAGTCATCGTACGTCCCATCGCCAAGAAGTGATTTTCGTTTTTCAAATGTTATTTGTGCTTCCCTGCATAGCTCACACTGCGTGCTGTTTCCAGAATTTCCCCCTTCTTGTTTTTCATGAATGTTCCTTATCGCCTCTCGAAGTGATTTATTTTCTTCATGTAATTTTTTCAACTCATCTTCATTTGTGTCTCTTTCACTAGATCTCATCCACTCTTGGAATAATTTGCCTTGCATTTTTTCAGCTTGGAATGTTAGTTTATATACAGCCTCTTTTATGTCCTTCTTAGGGTTATACGAGTCCCTAATGACTCTATCTAGCGTCTTAATCTGGTTATACAGTTTCTGAATAATGTCTCTAGGCCCCTCTATTTCTTTTTTAGAATTGCTGTTTTTGGTAGACGGTTCCATTCGTTTTCGTTTATTTGGCTGTTCAGATATGTCATCCGCTGCGTCAATAACAGACGTATCCAGATTTCCCGCATTCCTGTTTATAGAGTCCCTTCTTGCGAATGGATCCTTTTGCTCTTTAGTCGAAACGAATGTTGCATCTGTCTTGTCTCTCAACAACGGTTCAGTATTGTTCTGCACCATAAACTTCTTGATATATATATATATATATATATATATATATATATATATATATATATATATATATATATATATATGTTAAATATGATTGTATTTTATACTATAATATGTTTTATTCACTTATAATATGTTATTTATTTATTTATGAAATTGTTTGAATACTATAATTTATTTGCTCCACGTTTGGGAGATAAATTGTATATGAAATTTATATATGAGAATTATTATTTTAGTTGTGAATTTAGTATGAATATTAAATGTATTAATGTTTGTGACTATTGAAATATTACTCTTGGGCTAGCTAATTTATATATATTTTACCTATAATTCCTTTTATTCATTATGCTATTCAATATCATGTGGTTTCATTTAATTCCTAAATTTTACTACCTCGACTGCTCTTATTTATACACTACTCTTTAACTCAGTAGGGTTCTGGGCAAATCATAATAAAATCAACATTACTCATCAATGTAATTTATTTTATGTTATTTATGAAAAGATAAAAAAAAAATTGAAACACTGAAATATTACTTATATGTATAAAATATATTTGGCGCTTTATTTTATTGTTGGAGTCATATACCTATTATGTATAAAAATAAATGATTATCCTTTTCTTACTTATTAAAAATTCTTATGCTATAAAATAATATAATGGATTTTTATATATACATCGAAATTTCCACATAACACAAACTTTATATATATATATATATATATATATATATATATATATATATATATATATATATATATATATATGGTAAAAAAAACTATTCATTCTTTTTGAGATGTCTTTTGCAGACTTATTTTTATAAACTTGGATAAGCGTTTGTAAACATTATATTTCTTTGAAAAGAATGAACACCTGCGTTTGAAGTTGTTCAACTATTTGTAACTTTTTTCTTCTTGTTTCTATAAATAGGATTATTGAAAATATTTAAACACTGCTTTAGTTTTATTCGGTTCGTGAAATGGAAAGGATATTTGAAATATTTATCTACCTAAATTCGATCTTTTTTAAAAAGTTATTTTAACGTATTATAACAATTGTGCATGTGATAAAAAAAACTGAAATCAGTTGTGGCTTGTTGTTTCGTGGAAAGTTTTATATATATGTAACTGGAGAAAATTCAACATGGCAGAAATTAATACATATCTACAAATTTGATAATGGTAAGTTTTTTACGTTTCCTGGTTCATTATATGCATTTTAAAACTTTTATTACCATGTGTGATGATTTAAATTTCACTTTTCTATTATTTGGTACCAAATATTACTAATTAAAACACACCACAGACCTTGTTCTTTTCGCCAAACGACGCCTTCAGTTGTGTCCATCCATGACGCTTTCCCGCTTCAGGTGGCAATCTCCCTTCTTATAATTATCGGGTGATAACTATATTACTTGGCTTGACTTTGTTTCAACAGATTTGTCCTTACACTTATTTTAATTATAATTCACTTTTTATATTTCTTATTTTCATGTATTCACACTTATTACTTGAAAATTTTATAATAAAGAACTGGATCACATTCAATTTACCTCTTGCTTCTTTAATAACCAACGCTTAACTGCCTATCCCGGGTCTTTTTATCCGCCAAAAGCCTTTCTATCGTTTATAACCGGAAGCTGGCAATGTTCTAGAAAAATCTTTGATTATTGTTCACCTGTCACTTTGTTTATTAATGTTTTTATTGTTTTTCTGACTTAAACTTGTTATAAAATATTATTTTTTATTCACTATAACCTTATCGTCATTGATTTAATTCACTAACATCTTAATATTATTGTTTTTTCATGTTATTGATTATTTGAAATCTTCTGATTGGTCAATGCAAATATATCATTTTTATACTTCCTACAACCTAAATATTTACATAATATACATGGATACAGTTCATTTCTTATTTTGTTTTATATTATTACATCAATACACATAAATTAGGTAGGTAATCATTTATTTTTATTCTTATATTTCATATTCAATTACATTTTATGTTGGTCTCAACTGTTATTTTTCGTATTGGTTTTGGATATTTCCTGTAATAACAGTTTTCTACTTATATTATTATGTTTCCTATTAACTTCTATGATTAAATAATAACTAGCATATCTTATATATATTTTTACTAATTATAAATGTCATTTATTGATCAATCATCGTAGCACTGTTGATTTTATTATTACCATCCTATTTATTCTTTAAGTATAAGCAGATGCTTTGGGTGTCTAAAATTCCGTGTGGCGTTACGTTATTTTATTGATCTTCGTTTGCTTGTTAAGTTCTGTCTAAGGTTGTTTTTTTTTGAAATACAGAATTATTTTAAAACTGTTTTATGAATAATTTGTTTATGAATTCTTTTTATTTATTTTCTCTATGATTATGTCCATTGATTGTAATTGATTATGTTGTTATAAAGATATTTTATTAATTTTGGTACTTTATTTACAAATTAATTTTATTGATAGATATTATTACATTATCCTTTATTGGGATTCTATGAATGTTATATGCTCGTTCTATCTACAACAATATATATATATATATATATATATATATATACATATATATATATATATATATATATATATATATATATATATATATATATATATATTGTAATATAATTTTTATGTATTGTTTATACTTTATGTTAAGTTTATTTATTTGATTTATCTATTATGTTAAACAAAATTATTACAACCTAAAATTACTTATTACGTGAATATATTCTTTCTACATATGAAATTATCGATGCTAAATTGGCCAAATTAGAAATTTATGTCTGAATTTAAAATGGTTAACCAGATAAATTCATAAACACTGACCTGATCACTACACTGGGAAGTTCTTGTTTCAAAATATTCCTGTTTTCTCTCCTGGAAATGACTCTGGATCCCCATCCACTTGCAGAACTAACTTAATAGCTGGTACGGCAGGTAAGTTGTTAAATTTTATTGAATAGCTTTGTTAAAAATTGCTTATAATGTTTCAATTGCTATTATCAAAGAGTTTGAGGAGTTATTTACCGCTACAATGTGAATAATTTCTTCAAAATTTATGGAGCGTCCCCTCTCAATATTACATTCGCATGTATTTCTTATAAATTAATAATGTTGGACGTTAATTTCTTCTCAAAATGTTTATTATGTTATAATTTAACGTTTACAATATTCTTCAACTTTAATTTTCAATAATTTCCAATGATTTTAATGAATTTTATAAAAAATGCTTACACGCGTCCATTCCACTTTGGATCACCTCACCGACTTCTTTTGTTCCCCAAATCAACAAACTCCTTATTGTTAGCTTTGTTATTTTTTTAACAAAACACTAACATCGCACTAGATACATAACAATATATCATATTTCATGTCTGATATTCTGTTTAATGTCTTTACCTAATTTATGTGACTATTTAATGTTCATTCAAAATTTTAAAATAATTCCTTATACCTATTTTCATGTGAAATTCTCCTGAAATATGCCTTATTTTAACAAACAATGATTACATACATCCTACTTTAAATTCAAAATATCAATAAATCTACAATCAAAATTGTTTGAAAACCTTTTATAATGCCTTCCAATTAAATTATTATTTATCATCCAATATTCATTTCATATAACCTTGGCCTTATATTTCATTCAGTTATCAAATTTTTAAATGTTCCTACCGATTTCCAAATAATCAATACATAAATAATTCCATGGCTGAATATATTTTTGCCATCGCTCTCTACAAAATGTTGTGAAGAAGTTTGTACCTCATGTGGTGTTTGCATTCATCTGTATTCATGTGAATGCAACTATTTTGAAGAAACAAGGTTCATGTTTAAGCATATCCACATCATTTGGCCAAAACAAATTTGAAACAAAACAAATAATAACGCTTTGCTATCTGATTCTTTGGAAAAAGAATCAACAATTGTCCAATGCCTATCAGCTTTTTCTGTACATGTACCATTGCTAAGAAAAACCATGACAAAAGGATAGGATGAGAGCAGAGTCGGGAGCTATTTAGAATAAAATGATTTAAAATGCATACTTAAAATATTGAATGGCATTTTGTGTTTTTCATTTTAAATAAATCTGAAAAAACCATTTTTCATTTTGTATTTTAAATAACTTTATTTCCGTTTTCATTTTGCATGAGAAAGTTATTTGATAAAGTTGCAAATTTGCTATACTCTTGTCTTTATTTCTTCAATACTTATAGGCATTGCTAAATAATTTATCAAAGTTCAGAATGTTTGAATATATACTTGATGTATATCAATGTCAAAATACGAAAATTTCCGTTTAAATTGTCTATTCCAAAATTATCTTCGCTTGACCTTGAATTTTATTTCAGTAACGTTACTGTAATTTCAATCGAATTTATTACCATATGATGCATCTAATTTTGAAATATTTTTAATAAAGGCCTATTAATTCTCGAGAAATAATGTAAATAAACTGGACAGGACTCACCAACTAGGTACTGGTCAACTCGTTCGTATTCTAAACCGTATTTAGAATTCAGGAACAACTTTCTAAATTATTAATTTAGAAATCGGAAAATCACCCGCACATTATCGATACAATTCGTTGCGAATTATACACGCACTGGCTTTACAATGCAGGATTTGATGATCTGATAATATTCATATATATTACTATGATATTTTTAAATAAATTTGAGGCAACTCTTATTTCGATGTTGCCTAGTGGGGATATCAAAATCAACTCACTCAACTTTCTTTATAAATAATTCTCCTCTCCTTTGGTTACCAAAAAATTCTTTTTTTAAAAAAAAATATAAATTTACGTTTTCCTATAACAAAGAGAGATTTCCATTCTTTTAATATAATTGCAATTTTGCTAACAGAGACATCTGTATTCTTGTTTTCAAATCGTTATAAAGTATATTCTGCATTAATGTCATCCGAAATTGAAATGTCAAAATTTATTTGTGTATTGAAACTTTAAAATTATTGATAATACAGTGTGTATCACTAGTATTACATACAAATATGCACATTTTTCCTTATTTCAATATTTTCTTCAGAATTTAGATAGAGGATATGTATTACCATATATATATATATATATATATATATATATATATATATATATATATATATATATATATATATATATATATATATATATATATATATATATATATATATATATATATATATATATATAAGCTTTCTAATAATGGAATAGTACAACTATAATATATTGCGTCGTTTCATTCATACCATTTAAACACAACAGATAAATGTTGAGATACTTTTTTTCATACGAAACTGTAAAAGCAGATAAGTTTCAACTGTTAGCGAATACATTTGATAAAATTTAATTATTGAACTCCTTTTTGTTAATTTTCGTTTAATTTATTATTGATAGATTACACTATCAATAAACTTTAAACAACGAAAACTTTATTACCAGCAATCAGTAAATTACTCTTTTACCCTTGTAACGACACTGTTGTCCAAAATATAAGTTAACCACCTCTACACATAATGAACACGAAACATCGGTGACCGGGATACAGAACACTACCATCCAGATTATCATAGTAGACGAAGTTGGGAACCCAGTACCTAGAGAGCAACATTTTCGTCAACTCACTAACAGCTCGACCGATATTATTACCGCTGAAACATTTCAACATACCAATAAGCTCAATCCTTACCTCTAGAAACGATGGTAACTATATCCTGGAGCGTGTTGATCCTGGGATCGTAATTAACATCCGGCTTGTCGTCGACCCCTTGGAGTGTGTTGAGGTTAGACACAAGCAAACCCCGTCTTTTGGCCGGAACACTAGAGCCTGCTGAACCTAGAACGGAAGTCAACCGTCCTAGCCGAAATCCTGGAGCGTGTCGAGCGCAGGACAGAAGCCTTCCTGTCTAGCTGGAATCCCGAATCGTGTTGGGCCCGAGACGGAAGCGAATCCCCACCTCCCCCACCTCACCGAGACCATGCTGTATATTGAACGCGTGATCTGGTACCGAATACACCCCGTTTGTTTTATGGTAACTAGAACGAGGGAGTTAAACGAATATCCCAGGTCGACAAAATTGAGTAAGTTTATATAATAGTACTGATTCGTCAATCAATCTTCGTCGTAAAGTCAAAGGGATGAGGTACAGCTGATCCAAACCATTTACTACGAGAAGTCGCATAATAAGAGGAGATCTGCGGACGATCAACAAATGCACTTATAATAACTGTAGATAGAATTAATTTGAATTTTTGGTTTACCAGGTAACATACATGTTACTATTAAATAAACACATCTAACAAACAAGCCCTTTTTATGTTCTACCCCCCTGACTACCCACGGCAATTACACCCTTATTTTATGTACATTGTATATATTCTAGTAGTGTGATGACAATCTTCAAAGTACTTACAAAACTCTATTCTAAATCAATAAATGTTGTGACTCAAATTTCATCGTTTCCCACACATTATCAATGTCGCTTCATGGGAGTCGATTCATGTGACTTTGAATGTTATTGGAATGTCGCCGATGCTATTATTCTAAGATGACTTATTTATTGTGATGCACAAAGTTGCAGAAACTATGAATTATTCATCAAATCCAAGTTTAACAACCATAAAATTTTTGTACGAATAGATAACAGTTTTCATCAAGTGGCAGTTCTGTTCGTCAGAAATACATTGAAACTAATAAATATATTTTTTAATTCATTATGTAACTAGTGCATCTTGGAGAATATATTTCTTTGCAACTTGAATTTACATTAATTTTTCATTTTATGACTATAAATACTGTATAAATTATAGGATCTGAAGGAAGTAAAAAGCAGTTTGTGCTTCTCAAACAGATGTTTAAAGCACGGAACAACATTAGCGTAACGTAATATACAGAGTAATTTTTCAAGGTTGACCAGCCCTCAAGCTCTGAATTCCAAAACCCATTATAATGATTTAGAGCAGGGGCGACAAAGTAATTTTTCTAAAGGGCCAATCATAAATTTAAGGGTTTGTTAGCAGGCCACATCAAAAATTAAATCCCACATTGTATTAAAATCTTCATTTATTTATCTTCAATCAATTTTCATATAAAGGTATTAAAACGGGTAAATTAAGTTGAGATTGTGGATGCTGACACCTAAGGTCTCTTGTATTTGATAAGTTCATAAATATTACGGGTCATATATGAGGTAGTTATGCTCAGTACAGATTGGAGATGTTCATCAATAATCGTTGAGCAATGTTTGTTCTTATTTATTTCCATCACGGAAAACATCTACTCCCATAAATATGTACTACCAAACATATACAGGATACGTGCTGCAATATTTTTTTTATATTTTGATAGTTATTCAAAATCTTGAAAAACTCTGTATAAAATGTAGTAACATTTACTTCCTTAAATTAATCCTTTTTAATACACATTTGAGATCTATTAATTCCATTTGCAAATCAACTGGTGCCTGTGCAGCTTCAAAAGTGAATGGATTGTTAAGAAGTGGAAATTCCATTTTATTGATCTTGCGAAAATCTTCAAAATGACTATTAAATTCTGTGGAGACAATCAGTAAAAGTAGAGAACACTTATCCAATTTATTCTGCTTCACTGTGCCAAATGATATTAATTGATCAAGTCTTTGGTTTTTTTATCTAATAAATTAGGTGGTTGAATTGCCATAATCCAGATCCGGTGGTAAAAGCAATCTTCTCTTTGTACTCTGGGTCCATTTCCACTTGCCAATAACCAGACTTCAGATGCAAGGTGGAAAATAGTTTGCTGCCGGCCAAAGTATCTAGCGTATCGTCAATTCGCGGCAGAGGATAGCTGCCTTTCTTCGTCACGTTGTTTAGCTGGCGATAATCCACGCAATATCTCGTAGTTCCATCCTTTTTCTTGACGAGCACTACTGGAGACACCCATGGACTAGTAGATGGTTCTATTACTTTTTCTTCAGTCATATCTCGAATTATTCTTCCAGCTTCCTCTCTCTTCGCTCGTGGAAGACTTCGAGCTGATTACCTAATTGGCGTAGCATCACCAGTATCGATTTTGTGTTTGACGGCTGATGTTCTACCAGTCTTTCCTCCTCTTGGTACGAATAGATCTCGATACTGCAAGAGAAATTCTCTCATTCTCTTTTTTTCAACTCGATCCAAAGATTGACTAGCGACTGCTAACATCTGTTCGAATCTGGCATTAGAATTGTCAGTGGTCGTGGTTTGACGAACTATAGACGTCACTGATACGAAGGATCCAATCCTGGTTTCCTCATTGATGGTAACTGGGTAATAATTCGCGTTTACCACACGTACCGGGATCTCTTTCGCCGACGTAACCAATCATTTTCCAATTAGCCAAACTCTTCGTCGTGGTTCCTTGGCTCCATCGTAACCGGTGTACCTTCTTCCATGACTCTCTGTAGCCGTGCTACTTTCATGGTTTCGCTTCGTGCAGGTAGAACGGTATCTTCCTGTACAGCTGCCAACACCGCTCTGCCCTCATATGGATGAAGGAATACCTCCTTGGGGCCCACTTTAATGGTTCTGTTTTAGAGTCTAATTGGAAACCATGTACATTCATTACGTCCATTCTCAGAATCACGTCTTCTTCAATGTCAGCTACGATTACTGTATGCGTGAACATTTCCTCGCCAATTCCCAATTGGATTTGTATCTCACCGTGAACGTTGGCACTCTCACCTGTAGCGGTCCGCAGTCGCAGTCTCGTTGGTAAAAGCTTCTTCTTGGAGTTTATTATTTATAGTCGTATAATGGTTCTAGTTGCTCCAGTGTCTACCATGTCTGCCATTCACTTCGCCATCTACATATGCACTGTCGTTGCGACATCTGAGAGAAGCTATCAGTATGAGAGGGTCCTTGAAACGATCAAGGCTCGGTGCTGCCCCCTCGTAGCCGACCCGTCCTAGTTTTCATGTGACGTGGTACTTGGTTTGCAGGAGTCCTGGGGCGCTTACATCAACTGCGTACATACCCTAGCTCGCCACAATTCCAGCATCTGATTTTTAACGGCTTCTTGTCCATCATACTTTTGATCAAGCTGACGATCTGGTCAAACTTCTCCTCGTCGCCTTCTTCTGGGATGGTCCTATCGTTGTCGTAACCCGAAGCTTTCGCTGCTGCTTCATATTCAAGAGCAGCTGTCAATGCGTCAACTAACGTTTTGGGATGGACTAAACGAAGCGTTCTTTGCATATCGGGGTCACGTAAGCCATCATTAAAGGCCTGTATGCCCACACATTTCATAATGTTCTCTGCTGCTGATGGATAAGCAAATCGAACGAGTCTGGCAATATCCACTTCATATTCTTGAAGTTCTTCGTCGCGTTTCTGCCTTCGGTTCTTCAGCTGGGATTGGTACAAATATCCTAGATGTTCGTGACCATATCGCGTGTCCAACCTCTTCTTCAGCTGCTCGAAATCATCTGTTTCTTACAGAGGTATCGTCTGAAGTACATCTAAGGTATCTCCCCGAAGCGCGATAGTTAAGTTCACTGCTTTCTCCTTGTCGGACCAATTATTCACTCTAGCGGCTGCTTCAAACTGTTTTACGTAGTTGGTCCACGACATTTTTCCATCCAACGTTGAGGCCTGCCAATATAATCTGTCTTTGGTTGTGTTTCTGGCTTGCAGATCTCGACCTTCTTTTCTTCTGCTGAAGTGTCTTGTGTTCTTAAATCGGCAATCATTGTCTCTAGCTTCTTGATTTTCTCGCCCGTCTGATTTCTCATCGTTGTCATCTTATTCTCCATGACTAATTTCAGAGACGAAATTTTATTCTTGACTTCAGCAGCAATGTCATTTTTCAATGATAAGATATCTGCAGAAATATCATTCTTCATAGCAGAAATCTTCTTGTCCATATTAGTAGAAATCTTGTCAATGTAAGCAGAAATATCATTCTTCGTAGTAGAAATATCGTTCTTCATTGGTAAAATCTTGTCGTTCATATTAGCGGAAATCTTTTTTTCCGTGGCAGAAATTGTCGAGATTAAGGTGGAAGCCTTGTCATTGAATAAAAATAATTCTGGATCAAAGCCGTCATTTTCCGGTGCCACTTCAAGTCTTTCTCGAATTCACTTTTCTTACCGAACGTTTCCAACTCACGATCTTCCAATTCTGCTCTTAACTCAGTCACTTTCAAGTCACATAGTCTCTTGACCATTTTTACGTAGCAATTTATTTATATTACCCCACACCTGACACCAATGTAATGTTTTTATAATTTATTTAAACAGTAAACGGGTGGGAAAAACTTTAAACACCACGGTATGGCTACTTACGAATGTATTTAAACACTAAACTACTCACTAACACTTAATTTATATACGCTTAACTATTCACTTGAATTTAACTTATATACACACAACCTTAATTATTAATTTATATCAACACGTTACTTTTCGCTATTTCGGTGTATTCTCTTTTATTTGACGAGATCACTTTTTAAATTAAACTAAACGTCGCCGCTAGTCGGTCCTTTATATATATATATATATATATTAGTTCCTTTTTCACTAGATAATTCTAGATTGCGGCTTACACAAAAACAATTGGCTCTCGCATTTTCTAGATAAGACTGGTCACAAAAACAATGTCTAGATAAGATAGTCACAATTGTAAACAATTCTAAGAAACCCTGCGCATCCGCCATAATTTTAACTTTCATACATGGCTTAGACAGAGTCGGATTCAGGGACTATACCAGTGTGCAGTTTCGTAACAATAGTAAATATTTCAAATGACCACAGATCGAAAACTATGTATCGGACAGTGCCTGCTTTTTGAACATATAAAGTATATATTAAAAACTGATACCGGCCGAAGAATCTACGCTACAACTCAAAAAGTTACCAAGTTATGAATTTCTCCCAAACTAAAGGTCCGATCGAGTTATTGAACTCTCAATTTCTTCCTGTTTTTACTCTTCAGTATTTCTTTCTTGACGCCACGATTACCCTAACAGATTTAATTTTAGAAACAGAAAACTAAAAAAAAGCCATGTTTTGCATAAAATATTTATGAATAATAAAGTCGAGTGAAAAACATCTCACTATATTATATGAAACTATTCTCCAAACAATGGAGTAGCTGATTTTCTTTTAACACTTTTCACATGAAAAAATCTCTGTAAATCTATATTTGTACGGTTCTTTAGAACGGCTTAACTGTTCATTAATTTTAAATCAAACGTTCAAAAATTATCCAAAAGGCATTATGAATAACTGTTGCACTCAGTAAATTCAATAAAAAATTTAATTCGATAGTTATTGCAGAGCATTTATAAATCGTGCGCTCGTGTATGAAATCAACTGATATGAAATCTATTAGTGTGTATATATCCGGAAATTTTCACATTTCATACTTCAACAAACTCTTGCACAACTGATTTAGATATTAACCATTCAATTGAGTAATTTCAACCGAATTAGATAAATTAGTTTTATGTACCGTAGCTTCGGGAAACATTTTTAACGCAACTGTTGATTGCAGGGAAACTTAGAAATAATTGAAACGTCCAACCCTAAACGATGTATTAGAATAGAAGAAATACAAAAATCTAAATTTGCCTAATCAAGATGCATTGAAAATACATTCATGATATCTTTCACTATATATTGAGTAGGTAGGGGACGGTCGTCTTGATGACGTACTTTCCATGATGGCATACCACAGTGTGATGATTAGAGGTGAGCGTACCATATACTAAACCATTTTATATTCCAGACCAATAAATAGGGCAACACTTTCCTCCAATCTGTGGGAAGGAAATAATACCATATGTTCAAAATCTCACTGAGATATCTTATACTTCACACATTAATATCAATTAACCATGACCACCGTCAACATATGGATGACCAGAGTTACACTCACGAATAAGAAATACAACTGTTGTTTACTATCTAGAACTAAACTATTTTTATATGCTGAATCGATATTCTGCAGTCCGCTAACACCGTTCACAAAATATTAACCTTGTCCGGGTTGGTTGTTTTACAATTTACTAACGTATTGTAATGTTTTTCTTATTTATTAAAAGTTTTTAATACGGGTGGGATAAATTTCAAACACTCGATATGGGTACTTACTAATTTATTTAAACATTAACTCACTTAATTTATATATACTTAACTAATCACTTAAATTTAATTTATATACACACAAACTTGATTATTAATTAGCACTTTACTGTTCGGTGTATTTTTGTTTATTTCTCTTTATCAACTGACTGGTCCGCTGATCGGTCCTTTTTATATACTAGTGCCTTTTTTACTAGAGAATTCTGGGCTGCGGCTTGCACAAAACAAAAACAATTGGTTCTGGCCTTTTCTAGATAACTCTGGTCACAAAAACAATGTTTACATAAAATAGTCGTAAAGTCGTAAACAGTTATAAAAAACAGTGCGTATCCTCCATAATTTTAACTTTTATACCTGGTTTAGACAGAGTCGGTTTTAGGGACTATACCAGTGTGCTGTTTCGTAACAGTATTATTTCAAACATGTTTTATCCATTACTTAAATAGGCGTATTTTCTAATGGAATCAACTGATTTTGCGCCAACGCGCATGATTACTCGAGGGCGCGATATGGATCGACAGTTGTAAGTGGAATTTCAGCCGTGATGGATGTTTTCATGTGAAGTTATTTAAAAGGACGAAATTTGGTAAATGCCAAAGTAATATTAAACAACTTTTAAACTGAAAATTTATAATTTAAGGTGCACTAAATTAAAATGCAAGATTATTTCAAAATAAATAGAGGAAATAGGCATTATTCTGTTGTAATAATTTTAAATTTAAGTTGGGGTTTCAAGTTTTTATAATTTACTTACTAAAAGTGTATCATTTTCCTATTGTGGCATATCCGGTAGATTCCGTTCATTATAAGAATGGTACAATATTTAATTGTCTTTTTAATGTTTTCTAGTTATTTCGCAAAGTTAAGAAGAAAACCGAAAAGGCAAACATGGAATGAGAATGCTATGCGGGAAGCTATATAAGCTGTTACAGAAAAAAATGGTTTGGAAGATGGTTGCCCAAACCTATAATGTTCATGCGACAACTTTACGTAGGAGGTGTAAAAGAACGATGCTGCAAAAGGAGATTTGGGAGGTCGTAGATCAATACTGCCTTGTAAAGTTGAAGTAGATCTGCTAAAGCTTATTGTAGATATGGAAACCTGATTTTTTAGAATACTAATAAAAGATTTAAGAAAACTAGTGTTCGAAATAGCGGAAAAAATAATTTGAAAGTGGGCAAAAAGGTTTTTGACCAGAAATCCCAGAATTTCTTTAATAATCCCAGAAAACATCTCGTATGCTCGAGCTCAGGTGTTTAATAAAAATAACGTTGCCGTCATTTGGGGTGGAATTGATGAAAAATGAGTGAGTTTTTCATATTCTGCGCTTGTTATTGGAAAAAATGGGCCCAAGGAGATGTAGATATCTAGTAGAAGATGTAGATATCTAGTAGAAGATGTAGATATCTAGTAGAAGATGTTGATAGGAATGGAATATCACGAACATCAACTTTGAAATATAGAAATGATACAGAAATAAAGTTGTGAACAATCTCATTCACGTCTTGGGTTGAGATTGTTCACACACAATATATTGCACAGGCTGCAAGCAGGCTAGACCATAGATGATCAATCCCAACCACGCTGCTCTACGTCAAGTACTTTCGAAGTTATAGCTGTTTATACTGTGAAGGGGGGAAATTGTTCAGTGAGGGTGAGATTGATCATCAGAATGATCTATCATACATTGCCCTTTTTCACCAAATCAAGATAGATTTATCGTTGTTATGAAACCTTTTATTACATTATAAAAATGGAAATATATAAACTTAAAAAAAAACTATTTCTCTTGAATTTCCAAAGAAAACTGAACTTGTAAACCTGATTGAAAATCACTAATTCATCTTAAAAACGGCAATTACTTTTCCGAAGAAGTACTTGTCAGTACCATCAAGTTGTTTTATTGTCTGATTTGGTAAAATTGCTAACACATCATATACATCTGACATGAATTAGTTACCGTCTGCAACTGCAAAAATCTTCTTGGATGTGTCCAAAGACTTCATACCCAATAAATCAATTTCCTTCCTTCCTTCTTCGTCGACTCTCACCTGCTGTACAATAGCTGTGTACCGATCGATTGTTTTTTTCCTTGACCTACCGTAAACCTTAACCAACACAAATTGTCCCGTCGTAACTTCATTGTCATCTGGTTCTAAATACTCTGTTTCTGCTCGCACGTCATCACTCTCATCTTCCAGGGGTTCATTGTCGGAGTTGTCATTGGTTAATGGATCATCTACATCTGAATCACTATATACTGCATCAGTACTTGCTGTAACGCTTTTGCCATGTTGTACAGATAGTTTTTTTCTTCTAATATTGCATCTTGATGGTCCTGCTGTAAAACGTTTCTCTGCTGCAAGTAATTCACAAGAATGTTATTCACAGAGCCATCAGTATCATTGCCAGTATCTTCAGTTGGGATTTTCTGCAAGACTCGTTCGGGATCAAAAGGTACAATTCCTGTCGCTTTAAATGAAGCTATCAGATCTTTTTTCATAGCATTTTCCAATTTATTATTAATTTCAAGAAGAGTGTAAGCCAGTAAATAGGGAAAATCTTTTTTGCCAATAGAAGTTTGCTGTGAATGGATCTTCTTTCAATTCAATAACACCGACCTCCAAACCATTTTAAATGGGCGGAAAAATCCAACATCAAGTGGTTGGGTGAGGTGTGTCGAATTTTTTAGAAATAAGCTAATAAAACTTTCTCGTTAACTTGTGATATTTTCTTTTCTTTAACCCACTTCTCAAATTTTTCATAAGCTAGATCATACACAGCTTTTTATTTTTGTGGAATCACGGCCGATAATGCACTTTGTGCCGCCTCTTCAATTCTGTTTGGTACATCTGATTTTGAATCAGCCATTTTTAATCGTAGAATGTTACGCTTACGTATAATCTTAATTATATATTTACGAAAATAACTGGGAATTAATAATACTTCAAGCAATTTAAAAAAAAATGTCAAATAGCTATTTTTGATTTTAATTTAATATTAATGGTAAAATAATAAAAAAAAGTAAAAAAGTCTGATATTAAAGTATAGAATAAAAGTATTCTCTTGTGTAATATGGGTTGCATAACTTGTAGGAATCAAAAAGTGCTGTTTTCAAATCAGAAAAGTTAATTAAAAATTGTTAAAAAACAAGAAATATAATAAATGTAAGTCGTAATTGTACAATATTTGGGTGATGATCAGGTTGATTTAATTAGAGGAAGTAACTCAGCTTTTAAAATATGGAAGAACTTGCAAGATAGATATAAGAGAAAAGGAATGCCAGGACAGTTAATATTAAGAAAGTTGTTGTTCCATCTATGCCTCCTATCCACGATATCCGATCTATTTATCTATATCACAAAACACAGAAAATATTGAATTTCATTAAACATTATTATTATTATCATCCAAATTATGCTGTAAGTAACAAATTTAATACTCCAGTTTCGTCGTTAGCATTGTTACATATGCAGCACACCCTCGTTTGGATACAGACAAAATATCGATGTTCTAGTTTTTCTTTTTTTTTGTGAAATCCAATACACTTATCCCCAGTCTCTTGACAAAAGTTGTTCCCATTTTATTACGTATATTATTCGTCCATGTCTACAATACAACATGTTTATCGATTTTCAAATGTAGATCGCTTTGTATTTATTAGCAATAGTTTTTTGAAATCGGTATGTCAGATCAGATTGTTTCATGAGTTTCAAGGATTGATTTGAATAATTTCCATTAACAATGTGTATCTTGTTCCAAAAATATATTATCATAGAAAACAAAAAGTTTTGTGTTGATAAAAGTCTATTATCATTGCGTGAAAATACATAATCCAATATTTACCGTGGCGAGTCTGTTCCATCAGTAAGTGATTAATTATTTGTTCCACAAATTATTTATTGAATTATTTTTGTAATACAATGCGTAGAGGCAAATTATTTTCATTGCGAATAGAATTCTGTGTGTAAAAAGAATTACACTTAAAAGCGATAGTGATGTGGTGGAATATTTGTATCTATCTGACTGATTGTAACCATTATCAATTTATAGTAAAAGGTATGATCACTGAAAATCGTCGTTTGGGTCAAAGATGCTGAAATTTTCATCTCAATAAATTCCATTGATGCGTACAATCTGAGAGGTTAGCCTAACACAACACAACATGGCTCCGGCCGACTTTTCATCCACTCAGAGGCTGAGTGACCAACTTGAAGTACCAGTTTTTAATCAAAAATATATTAATATATTACTGTTTTAAATGAAACTTACTGTTGCTAGATAATAGTGTGTGGTTTGCTTTAGATGTAACACATGGTTATCACAGCTCTTGGAAACTTTTCAAATTCAGTTAGAATAAAAGTGAATAATAATTTTGAAAGTTTATATCTGGTCAGAAATTTAGTAATATTACCTCATGCTACATTAAAAAGGTACGCATACTACACCAGAGACTAGTTTCTAGTTCGTTATTTCAAAAGTCTAAACGCCCCCTGGCGAATAAATCGTAAACCTACTTTGTAAGTAATCGCAAATTATTTTCTGTTGGGTTCTTATGTGGATGTAGATATTTGATTCTTTTATTTGTATTTTTTAAATTGTGTCTTGTTATCAAAGTGTAGAAACACGTTTGTAGATGAAACATTCTTGAATAGCTCAAGTTTTAAAGGTATTCAAAGGCATTTTCTCAATTTTCAAATACTATAATTATTGCTCTTCTTCATTTTTAGGTTAGAATTGTTTTGTTGTTGGAACAAAAATAGGATTGCTGTTGTTGAGGTCTGGAGCATCTTGGGTTCGTAAGGTAAGATCTCGGGTAAGATGTTTAAAAATTATTTGTTCCGCAAATTATTTATTGAATTATTTTTGTAATACAATGCGTAGAGGCAAATTATTTTCATTGCGAATAGAATTCTGTGTGTAAAAAGAATTACACTCAAAAGCGATAGTGATGTGGTGGAATATTTGTCTCTATCTGACTGATTGTAACCATTATCAATTTATAGTAAAAGGTATGATCACTGAAAATCGTCGTTTGGGTCAAAGATGCTGAAATTTTCATCTCAATAAATTCCATTGATGCGTACAATCTGAGAGGTTAGCCTAACACAACACAACATGGCTCCGGCCGACTTTTCATCCACTCAGAGGCTGAGTGACCAACTTGAAGTACCAGTTTTTAATCAAAAATATATTAATATATTACTGTTTTAAATGAAACTTACTGTTGCTAGATAATAGTGTGTGGTTTGCTTTAGATGTAACACATGGTTATCACAGCTCTTGGAAACTTTTCAAATTCAGTTAGAATAAAAGTGAATAATAATTTTGAAAGTTTATATCTGGTCAGAAATTTAGTAATATTACCTCATGCTAGATTAAAAAGGTACGCATACTACACCAGAGACTAGTTTCTAGTTCGTTATTTCAAAAGTCTAAACGCCCCCTGGCGAATAAATCGTAAACCTACTTTGTAAGTAATCGCAAATTATTTTCTGTTGGGTTCTTATGTGGATGTAGATATTTGATTCTTTTATTTGTATTTTTTAAATTGTGTCTTGTTATCAAAGTGTAGAAACACGTTTGTAGATGAAACATTCTTGAATAGCTCAAGTTTTAAAGGTATTCAAAGGCATTTTCTCAATTTTCAAATACTATAATTATTGCTCTCCTTCATTTTTAGGTTAGAATTGTTTTGTTGTTGGAACAAAAATAGGATTGCTGTTGTTGAGGTCTGGAGCATCTTGGGTTCGTAAGGTAAGATCTCGGGTAAGATGTTTAAAAATTATTATTGAATTTTAGGCTGAAACAACTAAAAAGGGAAAATGAACGAACAAAGTAGGAAAAAAAGACATTACACAATGCTAACTGTTGTGTCTACAAGTGTTCCCCAAGAAAAAATAAAAATAGAACTTTGCACTTTCATGCCTTTCCTAAGAAAGATGCATCCACAGTCCATGTCACTAATGCTTTTGGCGTACTTGAGAAAATGGATCGAAGGAAAGCATGGACAAAGGTTTTATTAATGGGGAAGCCAGTCACTGACTCAATGCGGGTTTGTTCTCTTCATTTCCAAGAAAGTGATTATATTGCCAAAGGTCAGTTGAAATCAAATTTTCGGCAAAAGGTGATATTTAAATAACTGTTTTCTTGTTCATAGGTGCAGCTCTAATTAGCATGAACCGTCCAAGACTGAAAGTTACAGCAGTTCCATCCCGCAATTTACCCAGAATACAGCACACAAGATAGTTGCAAGAGGCTAATGATTTTCAACGAAAACAAAGGTTTGAAATGCGAAGTATCCTAAGAGATTTAAATACCAAACCACAAACTATCTCTGAGGCCTCACTTTCTCATAATGTAGAACATGGTGAAGAAATCGAACACAAGCCTCTGGAATTTGCTGACTTGACAAAAAAAGAATAGTGTGTTGTGCAATCTTTGTTGGACTTGAAATTTGCCAAAAATAAAACTTTGGTGGAATCATTCGAACATAAGGAGGTTCAAGTGACAAGTGGTGATTTGATTATTAGTTTCACAAGCACAATTCAATCTAATGCCCAATTGAATTCATTAACTGGAATTCCAAATTTTGAAATGATGAAAAATTTTACCAAAATAATTTCTGATTTATATCCTGACAAAAAAATTCATAAATTAACTGTGACAGATAGAATAGTTCTTGTATTTATGGAACTAAAAATGGCTGTCAGATTCAATGTATTATCTTTTCTGTTTAAAGTTGCTCAACGTACAGTCAAAATTGTATTCAGTGAGTACATAGCTTATCTAGCTAATATTTTGAAAGATTGTATACGATGGCCAAGTTCAGATGAAATCTCAATGAACTTACCCCTTTGTTTTGAAAAATTCAGCAATGTAAGAGTGGTACTTGATTGCACTGAGATACCAGTGCAAATATCAAAATGTTTATCATACCGAATAAGAACTTATTCTCATTATGAAGAGGGACAAACAATCAAGTTCATGACAGGTGTTAGTCCATCTGGGCTCATAACTTTCGTTTCAGCTTGTTATGGTGGAAGGTGCTCAGATAAAGCTATATTCGAGCAGAGCAATTTAATTGAAAAACTAGAACCTTTCAAAGATGCTGTCATGGTTGATTAGGGGTTTTCTGATTTTGAATATTTGTCACAAATATTCTGTCAGTTTAATTAGGCCTTTTTTCTTACGACATAAAAAACAATTTACATAACAGGTATCTGATATGAACGTTGCTATATCTAAGGCTCGAGTACATATTGAAAGAGCGAACCAGCGAATGAAGATTTTTGAAATATTGAGAGTTCCTTTGCCATGGACTTTGCTCAAAGATGTGGATGACATAATTACAGGCATAAGTGCCATGGTGAACCTGCAAACCCCTATACTAGATGATGATAAATTCATTAAGAATTAATATTCATTGATGCACAGATACCATGCATTTTTTCATCTTCTTTCAATTGATCAATTATTATTTTAGTTGTGAGTTGAGTTCATATTACAGTATTAATTTGATGACATTTTCTAATATACTTTTGTAGCTTGTATAGATCACGCATTCGTAAAATTTCAAGATAAAAATCTCGAAAACATTTGTGTATTATTATTAGACACCAATATCACTGATCATCGTAGTATACTTATCCTTATCAACTACACCATATAACGTATGTTAGCTCTAAAAACGTTATTAATTACACATCTAAAAAATAAACTAAGGAGTATATATTGGAATGTATTGTATAGAATAAATGAAACACAAAATGCTTGGGGTTGTTTTCTAAATATATTGCTATTTTGTCTATTGTTTTTATTTGTTGTAATATTGTGTTGCATTTTATTATGGTAATATTGGATTTTTTTATTGTTGTAATATTGTATTTTATTATTGTAATATTGTGTTTTGTGATTGTTATTTCAAGATTACCTATTTGAGTGAAAAAATTCCAAATAACGGCATTAATACTACCACACCTAATGACCACGGAAAGCCTCTGGCTTTGTGGTGTTTAGTGTTTGTATTGGAAAGTGGATAATTGGAATTTCTATGTAATTTTATATGTGTATATATAGTATGTCTGAAAAAGTTGGCAACATATGGAAAACTTTTTTATTAGTAATGTTATGAAAAAAAGTTATTCTTTATAAAAAGTTCTGCATGGCCCATAAAGTAAAACGCGAACATCAGATGTTAATTTTTTGAATCGTATACGAGGTTTGTAAAAAAATATGAATTTGATAAAAGTTTAAAGTAGCTTTATTTTTTACAATATTGAAAACTATAATTATTAAAACTCATTCGAAATAGAAAATCATGTTTTAATATGCAATTAGAACATACTACTTAAAAAAATTATGTTATTTCTACAAATTGTTCTCAATATATTCAATGTAATTTTAAAGTGTTGATAGGAATTACAAATTACGTTTAAGTGCAATTACTGATTACTTCACTCATTACCTCATTGCAAAATTTATGAACTTTGACTTTCTCTTAAGAATTTTCTCAAATAGACACACTAACTAAATGGAATGTTTCATTTATTTCCCGAAAGCTTTTACTAGACTGTCTTTCGGAAAGAGAAATGTCATTGTCAGAGTCGTTTACATTTAAAATTATTTTGCTTGTTTTTGTGTATTCTAGTAGAAAATAAATACATTATTCTGTTTTTGGTATTACTCATTTATTACTGATTAAAGTTCATTGCTAAAATATTTCAAATCAACAAATAAACATTTGAGGTGTGTTGAGGTTAAATAAGATAAAAGTTGACGTGTTTCACAACTAAAATTTGCGAAATTTAAGTTGAAATTGAAGTGGTCAAAATATTCCTAATAATCTTTTGCAATTTTGTAAATACCTGACATACTGTATATGTATACATCTTGCAAAATTATTTGTTATGTACATGTAATATTACAAATACATATTATTATCATTAGCTTTTTGATATTTAATCTAGTTCCTTATAATTATAAGCAAATTATTATTTTTCTCATATGTATGTGGTGGCGAGTGATAAATTTTAACTAAATTAATCCAAATACTTCAGTTTTGTCTAGTTTCACAAATCTTCACTTGTATCATCTGCATTGCAAAATTAATATATTAATGAAATTGATATAAAATGGAGTCTTCAAGACCACATTTTCATAATAGTAATGATTGTTTTCATGTATGGGATACTTTTTCCAAAATAAACTCGAAAATACTCTAGCTCCTGTTTATTCTCACATATAACATGAATCATGTGGTCAAAATAATTCATAGAAATTTTTTCTATTAACTGCCTGGTAAAATCTTCATCAAATGGTACAATTATAATTAGGGAAGACCTTGAATATGTTGAATATAATATGAAATCACATTGGGTCAAGTTCAACAGGGCCATGCCCAATTATACTTGTCCATAATAGGCATGCTGCTTCTTCAGCCTAAGTGTATTGCACCTTTTGTTTTGCCTACAAATGAAAGACATTTATTCAAGTTTCTTATTATTATTATGAATGATCATATTACCAACAAAAGAACATTTAATTTCAAGCATCCTAGATGGTTTTCCTTCTTCCATAACAATACCATCAGGTGAGTACTCTAACCATGGATATAGCTGGCAAATAATGAACCCAGGTTCAATTACATTCGCTTCCAAATTTTCCTTGTATTTGTTAAGAGCTTCTTTCTCATGTTTGATACCATGCTGTACAAATTTATTCGTGGACCCTTTTGGAATGAATTAGTTCAAGCTCTTTTTATTCCAATCCATTTGTCTATAAGTGAATATTGAATAGCAGCGGGAACCTGAAAAACACCTTTTATCATCTCTACTTTTGAAATTTTTATGACATATTTATACCCGTTAACCTATACTTCCGATGAATTTTCCAACCTTCGCTTCCACTACAGCAACTGACAATTATTTCTGACATGTCTACATCACAGAGAGTTGAATAATAGTTATTTGTAAAACAAGTGTCACAATGACTCGTTTTGTAGTACAAGTACAAGTACTACAGAAAGTCGTTGTGGCACAAGTTTTACACAATATTTTTTATAATCCGCATTTATTTAATTATTTAAATAAAATAGAATTTCATATAATCCCTGTTTTTAAACTAGGAGGAGTGGTTTGAATTTAAGTTGGCAATTCTGTAGATTCCTAATTGGTCAGATCACAGATGGTTTTATTCAGCACTTCTGACTTTTGACATATTATAACCGAATAATTGTATAAATTGTAAACAAACTTTCATTTAAGCAAAAAGAGGATAATTACTTGCTTAAAAAAAGAGCTTGTTCGTATATGCTCTTGCGATCTATTTATATTATATCATGAACAGAATTATTTCTGTAATACATCTTCACATAGATATCTGGCAATTTATCCCAAAAATAGAACGTTATGTATACCTATATATTGATCCAATACAATATAAAAATAACCAATTGACAAATCATTGATAAATAAACGTTAACGTACTTTATTCAATAATATTTTTAATATATAAATCATTCTAATTTACCTTTAGTATAATAATTTGCTAGTTAGAACAACGCTAGACCATTTTATTTATAATTTGTGTCAAGGTTGAAGTCAAATGTCAAATAAAAATATTGCTAAATTCAATAACCAACTGTACACTAAAAATTACTATAACAGTGTTCAAAGAGCTTCATTGTGACACTGTAAACAATGTTATAATGAAGTCTCTTTTATACGTGAATTATAAAAAAGCCTTTGCAACACTCTCGCAATGTGTAGTTTGAGACATTCAAATTCAAACTCAACAAAAATGTTGATTCTTTCATGTGTGACACCAGAGGATTAAGCCAATTTGGAGGTAGGACTTCCACACCTAATTCAACTTTTGTTGTCACTGTTCGACGCCCCTCTTTGTAAAGAAAGTTTTATAAGCAATGTTTTTTTTATAAGTCTTATTGTTCTGGTCAAATACTCACATATGCTTACTCAGTGCAGAATAGGGATGACTGGATATCAATAAAGACAAACATCTTTCTTTCTCTTCCTGTGAAAGTGGCCTACAAAGTTTCCTCGTAGCCATTTTCTTCACACAACAAGTTAGGCTAATTGGTTGGGCCTCGTAATCCTACTCATCTGCCTTCTTGTGAGTCCTCCAATAGCACTCCACATCAGTGCTTGACAATGTTTCAAGTGATAGAACATCTCCCCTGCAATCAATAACACAATCTGAATTAATAAGTGTCCCTTTCAAGTGAAGAAAAAAATTACCTTGTGCATTTCAATAATGTGGCTGAAATGTGTTTGCATTTTCCTGAAGCTCCATCTTTGCAGGTACATGAGAATGAAAGTATTTTCCAGGTTCCTGTTGAAAAGTGAGCCTCTAACCATCCATAGACTTTTTGAGATTTTCCAGTTAGAAGCGCACTGGTTTGGAGGCAAAGTGCCATGAGTCTAATGGCTGAGTAAACACCATCTTCATTGCATTTCCGATTGCGAATGCCACAAAGAATCAAATGCCTACTGTTTAGGACTTCTTCGCCCTCCACGAAGCACCTACTGTCATGTGTTGCATCCAAATATGCAAATACAGTAGTCAAACTCAAATATACCTCCTGGTTTTCCATGACTGTCGCTAACTGAAAAGGATCTGATGTGATACCTATTTTAAACCATTGCAAAACGTTATATTACCTCACAGTTTGTTATTTTCTTTCACACACTATAATCAATTGTCCAAAACACACACAAACATCCACAAAAACACTTTTTTATAGTTCGCAAACAACTAAAACATACGAATCAAGCTTGAAATCCGTATAAAAACTAACGCCATAAACAGAGATTACTCACAATCCTCCATATTTGTTTACGTCTTGCAGCGCCCTCAACGGTGGTCGAAATCGCCAATACTCCAAACAGCCCACAAAATAATATAGGTAACAAAAAAATCGCCAACAAAAACTATCTCTGCTAAATTGCAGTCGACTCGTTAAGGAGAACATACACTACAACTAGCGAGACAAAATAAAATGGTAGATTTGGATGCGGCGGTTAAAAATATTAGAGAAGAAACCTTTAGAACACGCACTGACATAAAAAATTGTATAGAAGCTAGACTCCTATTAACAATAGAACAACTCAAAAGCACAGTAACAAAACTTGAAACAGAAAATCTCGAACTTAAAAGAGAAGTAGAACTCCTGAAAAGAGCACAAAACAAGAAAACCATTGTGATATTTGTTGTTTAAAAAAACGAGAAGAGGTCACGGCGGAAAACCTGTGTAAGGATCTCAAGAACTTGCTTGGTATTGAGCTAAAAGATAGCGACTTTGGGGACGTCTATACATTAGGTAAAACGGAAAACTGTCCAATTAAAATTGAATTCAATTCACACTCCAAGAAGAGAAGAAGTCTTGAAAAAGAGTAATAAGCTGAAAGGGAAAAATATATCAACGACTTAACTCTCAAGCAAAGAAAGGATTTTGAAATATTGAGGAAGCATCTCCTCCTCGTTCGGCAAGAACAGATATATAAGGAATGTTACATAAAAGGTAACAAACTCTTTGTCGACGGAACTGCTTACGTAATTGAAGACCTTGAAAGACAAGAGCACTTGGAACCTAAACACAACAGTGCACCTCCCACACCTACAGCCGTGAGACAACCCGAAGTCCCCAACACCCCGGAGAGTTCCACAACAAGGAAACAAGGAAACCAGTGATTCAAGCAAAGAAACTAATACATGGAAAGCCAAGAACACGGTCAGTCAACAAAATTTAGACGCAGTAACGACACCTCGACTGTAATAAGACATTAATCTATTCAAATTGTTGGTGAAAATTTTTATGTATGAAATAATAAAAAAGTAAACACTATTGTAGCTCGGTGGAACTAAAATGGATCAATAATAAAATTCGGAAAATAGATTCATATATACGCGATTTTGATAGCAATAATGTAGAGACCTTCACACTGACTAGTGTGAAAGAGTGTAAACATTTGCTAATGATAAATGGAAGTGATCATAAATTCAAGTTGTTGAATCAAAATATACGTTCAATTAGTGCGAATCTTGATGAGTTCAAAATATTTCTTAGTCTTTTGGATAAAAATGTAGATTGTATAGGTCTAACAGAAACTTGGCAGATTGCTGATACAAGCATATTTGAGATCGATGGATATAATCGAATATACAATAAAGGTGATCTAAATCAAAATGACGGTGTTGTTGTATACCTGAAATCTCATTTCTCATATGAGCACTCAGTTGTACTTATTAATAATAATAAAGTGCTGAATATCAGAATAAATTTAGATCAACATAATAATATAGTTGTCACAGCCATGTACAGATCGCCATCCACGGATCCTAAAGAATTTATTGTTTGTTTGCAAAATTACTTGGAAGAGAATGAGAGTAATACCGAAAACTTCAATATTTTCACGGGAGACATTAATTTAGATCTATTAAAGAATAACGATACTATTTCTGAATACGTAAATATGGTAAAGGAGTTTGGCTACAACTCAACAAGTGATAGTATTACTAGAGTTCAGGACAACATGAAAACTTGTATAGACCACATATTTATTAAGGCAAAATTCAATATACTTGAGAACATTTTGTCTATGGTTCTAGAACCGAATATTACTGATCATTATTCGACACTACTACAAATAGTTTTCGATATACCTGAACAAGACAAAAAAAGAAGTCAACTAGCCCACAATATGTTGATCAGGGTAAACTGAAATCTTTTCTTGAGAGAGCATCTTGGGCAGCCATTTACTCTGCTGAAAATCCTGATTCTAAAATGAACATATTCGTTGATACTCTATCAAATTTGATTGGCGAAGCGACGATATCCAAAAGCAGTAAGAGAAAATATACAAAATTTGAACCTTGGGTGACAAATGCTCTATCTATTGAAATCAATAGATACAAAAAATAAAATGTTCAAAAATACCCTTAATTATATGGGATACGTAGAACTAAAAAATGAATACAAACTGTACAGGAATAAATTGAGTTCGTTTATACAAAGAACAGAGTTTCATTACTATAATAATATTATAATAAAAAATGGCACCAACACGAAAAAATTATAGGAGATAGTACGCGACTTGAGTAGAGGTAAAAAAATAAAACACCATCGAAACTGACTCATGTTTGTTGATAACCAACAAAAATATTATCGCCTACGAATTTAATACAAAATTTGTAAATACCAGAATAACCATTGCTGAT
This sequence comes from Galeruca laticollis, assembly GCA_963921935.1. Lineage (NCBI taxonomy): Eukaryota > Metazoa > Arthropoda > Insecta > Coleoptera > Chrysomelidae > Galeruca > Galeruca laticollis. The sequence goes on along the minus strand of OY998181.1, from coordinate 61,389,478 downwards.
AAAATTACTAGAGACCTGAGTTATACTCCGAATGGCAATCTTACTGCGAAATCGTTTATCTTATTACCTGCGAACCACAACGAATTGAAAACGATATTGAAAGGTTTGAAGGATAAGAAATCGGCTGGGATTGACGGAATTAGAGCTGAAACTCTCAAAATTATTGGTGATTTTATTATGAAACCATTATGTCACATAATCAATAAGTGCATAGACGGTGGTATATGGCCATCAACCTTCAATGATTACATTGTAAAACCACTTCATAAAAAGGGGGATGAAACAAAAATAAATAATTTCAGACCCATATCATTCTTAACACACGTATCAAATTTTTTCGATAAACTGATAAAGAACAGGCTGACTCCTTACCTTGAAAAATATAAAATTTTGTCTGACAGGCAGTTTGGTTTCAAAGAAAACACGTTAATAGAGGATGCAATTCTGGCCCTAATGATGAAACTAAATAATGCCTTGAATGAGAGCAAGTCTTTTCTGTAGACCTATCGAAATCTTCCGATACTGTGAGTCACGACCTGCTTCTGCAAGTATTAGAGGACATTGGTATAAGGAATGTAAACCTTAACTTATTTAAAAGCTATATTACCAATAGACGGCAGATAGTAAAAGTGGACAATGTCTTCAGTCAGGAAGAAACTGTTGAGTATGGTGTAACTCAAGGTAGTGTTCTGGGACCACTTTTATTCAATATTTGTATAGACGGAATGTTCTCGTTGAAAAGCAGTGGTGAAATAATTGATTGATTTGCCGATGACACAGCAATAGTATACGATGCTGAAAATTGGGAGGCACTTCGAAATAAAGCTCAGGCTGATTTTTAAAACGTAAAGAATTGGCTTGAGCATAAACTATTGACTATTAACCTTGAGAAAACTTATTATCTGCCTATCAGTTGCAATAATGTGGGCAGGCCGGTATTTGATCATCTATAAATCATTACTTTACGAAATCGAAGTATAGCTATATTGCCTGTAGACAAAATCAAATACTTAGGTGTAATGATTGATAGTAGTCTGAACTGGGATGTTCACATTAGGTACGTCATCAAGAAATTACAGAGCATCCTCTATAAATTCAGGTACTTCAACAGAATGTTAACATTCAAGCATATGAAAATAACATATTTTGCCTTAGTGGAAAGTCACTCACGTTACGGCTTGGTAGGTTGGGGTGGAGCCCTAAGAACACACATAAAGCCACTGGAGATTGTCCAAAAAAGGTTCCTGAAATTGATTTTAAGAAAGCACCACCGATATCCTACAGATCGATTATACGAGGAATGCGGGATACTGGATTTGAGACAACTATATTGTTTGAATGTTATATTGAAATATAAAAAAAAATGTTCGTTTACCAACGCATAATTACGGTACCCGACAAACACACCTATATGTTATTCCCCAAATGAGCAGGTCGGTTTGTCAGCGATCATTCTTCTACTTAGCACCCAAGGTGTTCAATTCTATTCCTGGCTATATAAAAAACATAAACAACATCAAGATTTTTGAATGTAAAGTAAAAAGATTCATTCACGAAACACCAAGAGCTGGGTGGGATGGGATTGTTCGACTGGATATGTCCATCTGATTCATTTCATACATTTTACATCTACTTACAACATTATGCACTGGTTCTATTTCTTTTATAATTTTAATTTATACAATGTGTTACTTGTAACAGCATGTCTGTGAAACAAACGTGCTTTGATACTTTCTACAAATTACAGATGTTAACTATCATCGTCAGAATGACAGAAGTTACATTTCATTTGATGCCTAGGGTAAGTCCGGGTGAGATGCCCTACAATTCGAAAAAAAATATTTTTTTTAAAATGCAACATCTCTATGTCGAAAACAAATGACGGAATAGTAAAAGCAAAGTTTGTTTAAGCATTTTACAAATACAAACAAATTAAATTATCTCACATTTAACGAAAAAATAATTATTTAGTAAAAATACGACTTTGCCACCTCTCCCGACTTATAAGGGATAGATGGCACAAACTAAAATAAAATCTTAAAGTTAACAAAAACACAAAAAAATGTCTTTTAATTATTTTCGGCTAAACTTCCCACATGAGTCACACTTATTTTCAAATTTAGTGCAATTTTCGTGCATCCACCGATTGCAATTAATGCAACGGATCCAGTCATCTGAACGAGTTGTGCTGTTGTAGTCTTCCAAACATCCAACACATTCGTTCTCATTAAATTCCTCGTTGATGTCGCTATCGCTGTCTTCTTTGGATTTAAAATCTTCATCTGACTCAGAGGAAGGCAATTCCGGCTTGGTCTTCTTCGCTTTTTTAATTGGTTTTAAAACAGATTTGATTTTTGCTGCACCTTTACGTTTTGCAAGTCTTTCTTTTAATAATTTGGCCTTCTCTATATTTTCTGGTGAAGTTAATATTGTTGCAACATTTCTACCTCGCTTTTTTAATGCTAAAGGAATTATAGGTAAGGGTGAGATATAATCCAGAATTTTTCCAGCAGATGGAGGTTGACCAGATGATGAGGATGAGCAATGTCTAATTTTTGGTGACTGTTGATGAGGAACTAATGGTGAACCAGGTCGAGGATCAGGAGATTGAAGATCAAGTGCTGAAGATGGACCAGGTCGAGGCTCCTTAGATCGACGATCAGGTACTGAAGAGGAACTAGCTTGAGGACTAGAAGATCGACATTGAAGTGCTGAAGATTAATTGGACTCAGACTCTGGTAATCGACAATTAGAACCTATTGCATTATCTTCAATAGGCCGAGCACCTATTGCAAAAGTTGCTGAAGCATCAGAAACATGATAGGCATGTTCTGGTACAGCTTCAGGGTTACACGGAAAAATTCCCGTGGCTCTAAATGAAGAAACTGCATTGTCATTAGTTGCTGCTTTAGTCCATGCTTCGGCCAATAATTTGCCAAATTGCAATCTGGTTATTTTTCTGCTTGGATTTGTTTTCATAAAAAGGTGACAAGCTTTGTTAAACGCAGATTTTAATGATTTGAACACCCCACGGTCTAAAGGCTGAAGGTAATGGGTAGTGTGGCTAGGCAAGCACAATAAAATAATATCATTTCTTTCCGCAAGTTCTAATACTTCGGCACTGCAGTGAGATGTATGACCATCGACGATCAACAGTGCTTTTCCTACACCTTTTCTTGGCAGAAAATGATCTTTCAACCACAACAGAAAAATATCTGAGTTCACATACGCCGACTTCTGGGTCATGTAAATTTTTGATCCGTTGGGCATACCATCTTGGAATTCATCTTTTTTGTACTTGCCTTTAAACACACAAGCTGGGGGTAGAAAAGTGGCTTCTGCATTGCAACATGCGATAACCGTTATGGTTTCTCCCTTTTCTCCAGATGTAATTGTGGATACATCTTTTGATCCTTTTTGAGCTTTAACATAACCCACTTTATTATTAAGCTGTAGACCTGATTCGTCCAAATTCCATATGGATCCCGGTAACTCGAATAAGTTGTTTCCTTCTAGAATTTCATGTAGTAGTTGGAAATAAGCCAAGACTTTTTCACGGGACATACCTTCAGCGCGGGCTACAGAAACTCCTTCAGCCTTTCTCACACACAAATCTGGGTGGCGTAACAAAAGCGAATTTAACCAATCGTAACCAGCTTTTTGTTCCTCATGGTTAAACCTATGGTTTAATTTAAGTTCTACCGCAAATTCATATGCCATGGTTCTCAAATCATCTCGAGTGGGAGCAAATTCTCTCTTTTGTAGCTTTTTAATGTGAGCTACTAACTTCAACTCATTAGCCATTCCTAAACTTCCTGTTGGTCCCATGGGTTTTTTTGATGCGTCATTATTCTGCACCCGACGCCGTAATGTCCTTGATGGTATATTAAAAGTTCTGGAAGCCAATTTTATTCCCATACCATTTCTTACTGCGGTTATCGCTCGCTGAAGAGCATCTTCCGACCAAGAACCTCTTGTGGAACCTGGTTTTCTAATATATTTCGTAGGCATCTGAAACAATACATCAATAAATATTCATCGCATACAGACTATGAGCATGATTTCGAATTTTATTGCATAGTTTTTTATCAAATATAGTGAGGCATCTCACCCGACTAACAGTGTGCCATCTATCCCAAATACCGGGTTAGATGCCCCACCCTATAACAAAGACACTACGTAAGCTATCGGATTTATGAATAGCCCATTACATAACTATAAACTACCACAACAAACTCTACTAAAATCACATGTTAAATTAACTGCTTTAAAAATATACAAACATTTATATATGTATCTAAACAATTTCAAACCTGTTTGGAAAATTATAAACTTGATAACTTACGTTTATGACACACTATTGACACACTACACTTCTACTTATTAACATGTGGTATTAAATGACGAGGCGGCGTATCGGCAGCGCCATCTGTCATCGCCTAGCCAAATAGTTGCACTTTGCCATCTATCCCGGTAGGGCATCTCACCCGGACTTACCCTACCTGATAATATAATAATTATTTTTGGGTAGACCAAGAAGTGACTTACTTTGTGATTGACTTAATATATGTTAATAGATAAAAGAAGAAGATACGATATCACAAATATTAAAGCTTAGATATTATTAGCCCTATGGGGATATCCTGAATATATTTTTCCCAATAAGGATCAGTTTAACTGTGCAATGATATAGACAATCATTAAAACTATATCTGCGGATCTTTACAATTATCACTTAAGGAGGCAGTTTAAAAGTGGTGAACTCCCTATATTTATCTGTTCATTGACGAATGCATATTGTGGGTTCCTTAAGTGTCTTCTAATTTCCAATTTTTCAAGAAAATCCTGTTTTTGCTTCTTATCACAAATATGTAGTACTTATAGTTCTGTGTTAGGTGTCAATGATGTTTCGCTTAGTGGGATTTATCTGCTTGCTTTAATCTGTATGCTCGTAAGTGTTCAATGTATCGGATTTCAAAATTTCTAAGGGTTTGACCCAAATATACAGCATTACATTCTGGACATTATAGTTTATTTATACCATATTTTTGTTTTTATATATAACAATTTTTTACTCACGTTACTTTCTGTTTTAAAAGAAATTGTTGTATTTGTTGCTGAAGATATTAGATTTGAAATATTATTAGGAATATTTCCTGCATATGTGATGGTTTCATAACTTTCCATTGCATTAGTTTGCTGAGGAAATATCAGTTGTAATGCCACTTTTCCCCTTTCTTTATTAATTAGTTCATTTATCATATGTGATGGATAACCATGGGATGTTGCTATTTGTTTAATTGTCTTAATTTCTCTATCGAAATTACATTTGTTCATAAGAACTGTCAATGCTATGTGTATCACTGATTTATATGCTGCTAATTTATGTCACATGGGATGATTGGAACTATATGGAATAGTGACATCAGTGTGTGTTGGTTTAGTGTAAATTGAATAAGCAATAGTAATACAACAAGTGTGATGATGATTATCGAAATATAAATTTCTTCGATTTTGAGAAACAAATTGTTGTTTGGAAACCTAAAACAACAATTTGTTTCGAAAAAGAGAAGAAATTTTCGATAATAAATAATTACACAAGTTGTATTTGTCAAGATTATTTCACGAAAACAATTAAAATTGGGCTATGATGACGTTCGTTGCAAAATTACATGATTTGTTTCCACACGTACTCTATAGATCGCACGGTATTATGCGGCATTTGTTCTTTCACTTTCTTTTGAATCTCTTTTTGATCAATCAGACCAAAACAGTTTTTAGAATTCATTCTTGATACAATAATTCTGACGTTTCTTTATTAATTTGACATTTTCTGTCAGTCACTAGATTTTTAATATCGAATAAAACAACTAATGGCAACGCGAAACACACAGATAGGAAAATTGCATGTATCCAATCAGGTGCCGAAATACAAAATCGAAAACATGGTGTTTTCAGATATCAATCCTCATATTTAAACCAATCGAAGGCGCGTATTTTGTATTGAGTGAAATAATCAAGTACATTGTTAACTCTATGAATTTCTACATCAAGAAAATTGATTGAGTTATTGTCTTCCACCTCGAGTGTAAAATTTATTTTTGGGTATAAATTATCAATATGGTTGGAAAATATATCTAGTTGTCGTTCACTACCAATAAAACAAGCTAATATGTTATCTACATATCTATACCAAATTAAAACATTTTTAAAAATATTACAAGAATGTCGTAGAAAAAAAGTAATACCAAATTATATAAATTTAAAATGTCATACTAAAACACCTCAAGCACAAAAAGCTATAAAATCTGCTCGACGAGTATGGCTTAAAGAAGAATATAAAAAATGGTTTGGAATAATAGACTCCGTAGACAGCTTCAAAAAAGTTGTAGATTCTGAACTCACGTTCCAACTACATCCAGTAGAATTTGTCTGTTCAGATGACAAAATCAGGGAAAGTGTCAGCACGATGAAGCACAAGAAATTTGTAAAATAAGATATAAAACTGCAGAAACTTGAACACACACTACATATAATTCGATACTCTAAACATCATTAAAGTGTAAGTACTCAAATAATAACACACTTTGCACCACAATTTGGAAACCTCTCAGACATTAATTTTACAGATAATGAAATAGAATTTTTGAATAAAGGTTTAAAGTATAGCATACCACCAAAATTTACGAATAATATTGAACAAATAATCGCTACAAAATTAGAAATATCTTTAAAATCTAATTCAAATAATGTTCTTCATGAGAAACTACGAATTGCCAATTTAATCCTGAATATGGAACCGTCAAAGGTTAAACGTCAAACAAAGAAATACATTATTGTTTTAAATTCAATCAAAAAGAAAGAAGAAAACTAGAACCTAACAATTACAAAATCTGACAAGGGGAACGCCACTGTCATATTGACAACTAAAGATTATAATTCAAAAATATATAATCTAGCGATGTACAAGTTCTTAGAGCAGATCCAACACAAAAGTTTTCTAATAACGTAAGAGATATTGTTAATAATTCAAATTATCTTTCAAGTAATTACGAAAAGAAGTTCATCATTATTACAAATCCTCATTCTCCGCAATTATATGGAACCGTTAAATTGCATAAAAAACGAAACCAATTACACCTGCACTTTCTTGTGGTAATATTCCTAATAATATATTAGCAAAAAAACTTAACAATATACTTAATAGTTGCCGATATAGATCTAAATACTCAATAGAATTAATCAAAAAATTAGAAGCTATCAACTTGCAAGATAACTCCAAATTCATTCCATTTGATGTTACCAATATGTTCACTAAAATTCCTCCTAAAGAATGTCTAACACTTGTAAGAAAATGACTAGAAGGTACAAATATTAATCCAGGAATAATATCAGTTATACTTAATTTATGTGATGTATGCATTGATCAGAATTATTTCACTTCTGACAACAAGATAAATATTCAAAATGAAGGTTTACCAATGGGAAGCACTGCATCACCAATTCTAGCAAACATGTTTATGGACAGGGTAGAGCGAAAAATATTTGAAAGTAATATTTAAAAAAAAAATTTATCCTGGTATAGATATATAGATGACATATTATCTTGTTTTATAAGTAATGAACGACAACTAGATATATTTTTCAACCATATTGATAACTTACACCCTAACATAAAATTTACATTAGAAGTTAACTCAATCAATTAACATGATTTAAAAGTTTAACGAGTTAATGATGTACTTGATTATTCAATTTACAGAAGTGACTATACCACATATTTCTAATCATCCCATGTCACATAAATTAATGTATTTTCATGTCCAATGAACTTATGTAATTTTGATAAAGAAATTAATACAATTGAACAAATAGCACCATCCAACGGTTATCGATTACATATGACAAATGAACTTATTAATGAAAAATAGGAAAAGTGGCATTATAACTGATATTTCCTAAGCAATTTAAAGAAATAAGAAGTTATAAAACCATCACATATGCAGGAAATATTTCTAATAATATTTCAAAGATTATATTTTTAGCAACAAATACAACAATTTTTTTCAAAACAGAAAGTAACGTGAGTACAAAATTATTAAATGTAAAAACGAAAAAATCCCCATAAAAGAAGTCTGGTATATATTATGTTAATATTTTTAATCTGTGTATTTAATAATTATATTTAATAAGTTTTTCTGTCATATGATAATTCGATTTACCTCGTATATTACTCTGGAGCTTGCTTTAGTACTTACCTCGGCTATAGCTCAATATATGGCATGGACTGTTAAACTGAATTGAAAATGATAATTCTTTTTATTATTAATTTGTAAACAAACAGGGTTCTGAGTAAGGCCTTTGTTTTTCTGCAGAATATTTCAAGGACAATTTAAATAAGCATCGAACTCAAATTGGTGAACAGTTTAATAATTTTCACATATAAAAATATAATTAAAGGACATAAAATGGGTGAATATACTTATGATAAATTTGAATCCTGATTTGGCTTGGGAATACCACAATATTTGTGACTGTGCAAAGATAACAATTACTTGTTGTTGTAACGCAAATTTAGGTTATGTCATTTTATTTTAAAATCTGAAGAAGTTATGTAATTTCGGAGCCAATTATGAATGAGTACATGAAGATGATTTAAAAATAGTAGTGAATGAACAATTAACAAGCATGTAAGTAAACCTTAAATCTAAATAAACACTTGAATACTATCTAATTTAGAAAGAAGTAGAGTGTCTTACCACAGTTCAATGATTTTCTTCACTGTTTAAGCAAAGAATAAAGTTCGGGGTTGAAACTGATGTGGTCAGGTCAGGACTGCAATATAGTCGTTAGAGATTTAAACCTTAAAACTCCAACAAGGTTTATCTATAAATCAAAAACTGCTACACACAGGATACAGGAAACACTGTTGATGTTATAATTGTTAACTACAGGATATATTTAAGTAATTACAGATTCGGGAACCAGGAAAAAAATTTTTTATGTGGATAATTCAAAATATGTCTTGTTGCGAACACGCAAAATATACAAATGGATAATTTACATTTATAAGGTATGTTTCTCTTTGAGTTTTAAATTATATTGTTCATGATTTTGTCAATAATTCATAAAATCTCTCACCAAATTCAATATGGAGATTTCTTCCATTCCAGCTCTGAACAACCAACTCTTTCTTTTTTTTCAAAATTTATTGATAGTCCTCCCTTCCTGGATACCAGAGTTTCCTTCTCCTCCGATTGGTTTAAATCTTAAACAGGATCTACTCAAACAATTCATTTCGATAGCTAAATTGGTGTCATAAATCAATATGACATTTCATTGGTTGCTTTTTATAAAACTTTGTACAGAAGTAAAAATGATGAAAATAACTATGTTACAATATAAATAATAAATTTAAATTTTATTATTATATCTTTATACTCAACTATAAAAGAATTTTTATTCGCAACAATATTAATCCTGAACTGTCATAGGATATTCTTCTATTTTGACTGATATAATTTCTATTTTGACATACAGGGTGTTCTTTTTATGAATGCATATTTATGACAAGTGTATGCTTATTATGAATTAAAATAATTACTATAATATATAATCAACTGTCCAGAATTTAATGCTGTATATTTGTGTCAAACCATTGAAATCTGATACAGTGAACACTTACAAGCATACAAATGAAAACAATCAGATAAATCCCACTACGCAAAACATCTACTTGACACTAATCATTCATTGACACCTAACACAGAACTAGAAGTACTACATATTTGTGATAAGAAACAAGAACTGTATTTACTTGAAGAATTTAAGATTAGAAAATACTTAAGAAACCCACAATATAAAGTCTTGAATGAACAGATAAATCTAGGGAGTTCTCCACGTTTAAACTGTCTTCTTAATTTATAATTGTAAAGGTCGGCAGATATAGTTTTCCTGGTTTTCTATATCATTGCACAGTTATACTTATCTTAATTGGATAAATATATTCAGGATATCCCCATAGGGCTAATAATATGTAAGCTTTAATATTTATAATATCATATCTTCTTCTTTTTTCTATTAACATATATTAGGTCAATCACAAGGTAGCTCACTTCTTGGTCCAGCCAAGAATAATTATTAAACATCAGGTAGGCATCAAATGAAATTTAACTTCTGTCAAATTTCTTATAATTTTTAACATTTTTTTCAATATATTGTGGAATTATCTATTAACAGTAAGTTTCATTTAAAACAGTAATATCAGTAGATTCCACGAAGTAAGGGTCGAGACAGTTAATTTTGTTAATAGATTATTTATTGGCGCGATTGTATCTTTCATTTCAAAGACAATACAATTCAAGTTAAAAATACATATGCTTTTGTTGGAAATTTACGATAATTTGTTGAAATAAAAGTATGTATAATTTTAGATTTATAGCAGAAAACTTCACTCAAAATATAGCATATTATGAATCTATATGTGGGTTTATTTTACAAATGGCCAATATTATTTACAGCATTTTATTCAGACGAAAAAACTCACATGGTAAGATCATATGGGGGAAAATAACATCTTCATATAATCTTAGATATTAGTGTGATATTTAAAGCAATTTCTCTTCCATTCAATTGATTAATTTTGTGACTTATGAATTTACGTTTTTGGCGAAGGTGCTGCGCACTCGCCAAAAGTTTTGAAAAAATTTGTCGGTAACTCTCTAAGCATTCGCAAAGATTAGATCATTATCGTTAACCTGTTAATAAGCTGAAAACATAGTGTGAGGTCAAAAACATCCTATGTTTGTATATAAAAATCAATTGTATTAGCATTTTACTGTCTTGCAGACGGTTGGTAATAATAAATGCCTTAACCTTTTCGCCGATATAGATAGGATCCAACAAAAGCATGTGATTCTAATAACTGGTTACCTAGCTGACCATAAATTGGCATCTCTGCATTTTTTTACATCAATAATATTTTAATTGTCCCACGTGATAATGTTTACTGTCATTCTGTAAGACAAGCAAGTGCAATTAACATTTTACTGTTTGCAAACCGAAAATGATATATTTTTAAAAGGAAATAACATAGTTTTTCTCCGATCGTGGGAAAAGTGACACTATTTTGACCTGTTTTCTATGCGCAAAGCTCAACATCCCAGAATAGTGGGCAGTTGCTTAGCAATTAGAAAATAACAGTGTGGTAATATTCTTACCGCACTGCTGTAGCGTGCGGTAATGTTACATATGGATTATCACAATAAAATGAAACAAAGTATGGTTTTAATCTTTATAGGTATTGATAAAGTTGTTATGAGAGAATTAAAAGAAACATCTAATTTATAACGATATTCTTGAACACAAATTAATTATTATTTACATTTATTGTACAGTTTGTAAATTGTAGTGGAGGGTAACGAGAATTTATAGACGTTGAAGCTGTTTGGCTAATTGTTTGGTTTATCTCGTTGCGATCATTTTCATTTGAAGTCGAGGCACGGGTGTTGAATGTTTTATTAACCACTTCTACTTTATTATTAAGTGATTCGTCAATATATTCTTCCGCCACATTGGAAGATTTCCTTCCTCCGTGGCGCTTTAAAGATAGAATATCAGCTGCTCCTGCATCTACCAAATGTGTTGCCGATGATCTTCGGAAACAATGTCCTGTATATTCTGTCGGATTTGGCAACTGTTAATAACTTGCAATAATTTGCGGCATTTTTCCAAATTGATTCATTCCAATGACTGTCTTCCATCCTTTTCCCTTGTTATATTTAAAGAAATCTAGGATTCTCAAAATCATTAGGCCTAAATGATACGTACTTTCTATAAACATTTAAATAGGTTTCGTTAATGATAAATGATCTAGGTTCATTTGTTTTTGTTTCTGGTATTTTCACCAGTATTTTTGAACCGAAATCTTCTATATCCTGAACTTCCATTTGGGCAAGCTCATTTCATCGACAGGCTCCGGCTATTCCAAATATTAGAGCTACCTAAAAAGTAATCAAAAATTGTATATTTCGTATTTTGTGAATTTTAAGTAATACTATTTTATTTATTTCTACTTACTTTTGTCGATAAAAATATGTCATCTGGGGCCTTTAAAATGAGTTTCTGAACTTGTTCCTGGGTCAAAATTTTGGATTTTTTTGGTTTGTACCCTGTAGCTTGACGTTTTAAAAATGCTCTCAGTTTTTGGTGCTGGGCAATATTAATATTGTAATGCCGAGACTGGATGTTTGAATCGACAACTGACTCCATTTCTACACTTTCCAATCTTATGGAAATAGTAGGGCACCGTCTTCATCGGATACTGATAACGGGGGTTGTAGATGCAAATTAATATCTGAACACCGGTATCTTGAAAGATGATCTCTACCATGTTCCTGATGATTCGCCAATCCAACTGGTTACTCGCTATCGCTGGATTCCAACACATGGTCTCGTAGGTTTCGAAGCGCTTCCCACACATCGCGGTGGGTAGATCGACATTCATTTTTAGTTACCACGTAGAAGACGTAACGCGAATTATGTTTCAGTTTCAGTGTCTTGCCAGGGGCTGGAATCTGGTCTTCAAGTTTTTCTAATTGCCCGAACTCCTTTCGAAAGACGGTTGCCAACCCTCGTGCGTTCTTGATACGGGCGTATATGTTGTATGCCACTGAATAATCTTCCGGGAGAGTGAACAAATCTTGTTGTTGTTCCGAAGTGACTCCATATCTAGCTTCCCCGGTACCTCCATACGTGCCCATAAATTCATCGAAGGTAGGGTCAGACACATCTCGAATCAGGTTTACTCCTTCCTCCAGGTCATGGTCTCCTTCGAATGGCACTAGTCGGTTTTGGTAAACTACTTTTGGTTTTCCGTTGGGGATCTTGCTTATGCGATATATAACATCATTGAACCTTTTCTTGATTAAGTATGGACCTTCCCAGGATTTTTGTAATTTTGGAGAAAATCCTTTTCTCCTCGTCGGGCTGTGTAACCATATTTTGTCCCCTTCTTTAAAACTTCCTTCTGTGGCCTGCGTGCCTTCTATGGCCTGCGTGCCGTACCGACTTTTCATTCTGTCGCTAACAACTTGAAGATTTGTTCGAACTAATTCATGAATTTCGTCCAGCCTTCTTCTCAATTGGATCGCGCAGTCTTCGCCTGCTAGATCTTTTCCAGGCCGACAGCCAAATTCCAGGTCACTAGGAAGCCCCATTTCACGTCCAAACAGGATTTACGCCGGTGTTTCACCTGTGGACTCATTGACGGCAGATCGATAAGCCAATGCGAATAGGGAAAGATACTGGTCCCAATCTCTCTGAAGGCTGGATACTACTTTGGACAGGTATTTTCTAATAGTCCTGTTCATTCTCTCGACCATTCCATCTAACTGTGGATGTAATGCTGTTGTCCTGGTCTACTTCATTCCCAGCTTCTCGCAAATCTCCTGAAATAGATGACTTTAGAAATTTATTCCCTGGTCGCTGTGAACTTCCAAGGGCACTCCATATCGGCTGATAAATTCTTTCACCAATACATCTGCTACAGTTGTGGCCTCTTGGTTCGGAATAGTTTGCCATCGTCATCTTCTTCCTGCATGGTCCTACATTTGTTGTACCGCGAACTTTTCTTGGCTGCTTTACATTTAAGAGGTTCTTGGTTCACAGGAGTCGTAGGACGCTTACACGAATTGCGTGCATGCTCTAGGTCGCCACAATTACAGCACCTGATTTTCTTCGGTTTCTTGTCTACCATACCTTTCAACAAGTTGACGATCTGGTCAAGTCTGTCATCGTCACCTTCTTCCTGTATGTTCCTATCTTTGTTGTATCCCGAAACCATCGTGGCTGCTTCATATTCAAGAGCAGCAGTCAATGCATCGACCAATGTTTTAGGACGGGCTAATCGAAGCGTCTTCTCCATATCGTGGTCACACCAGCCCTCAATAAAGGCCTGGATGCCTAAACATTCCATCTTGTTCTCTGGTGCTGATGGATGAGCAAATCGAACTAGTCGGGCAATATCCATTCCATACTCTTGAAGGGTTTCGTCACGTTCCCGCCTTCGGTTCTTCAGCTGGAATCTGTACAAATGTTCTAGATATTCGTGACCGTACCGCATGTCCAACCTCTTCTTCAGCTGCTCGAAATCGTCCGTTTCTTCCAGAGGTATCGTCTGAAGTACATCTAAGGCGTTTCCCCGAAGCGCGATAGTTAAGTTCACTGCTTTCTCCTTGTCGGACCAATTATTCACTCTAGCGGCTACTTCAAACTGTTTTACATAATTGGTCCACGACATCTTTCCATCGAACGTTGGGGCCTTGACTCGGGTAAAACTGCAAATATCATCTGTCTTGGGTTGTGTTTCTGGCTTGCACATCTCGATCTTCTTCTCTTTTGCTGAAGTGTCTTGTGTTCTTAAATAGGCAATTTCTGTCCCTAACTCGTTAATTTTCTCGCCCATCTGATTTTCCATCGTTGTCATCTTATTCTCCATGTCTGATTTTATTTTCTTGTTCATCGTTGTCATCTTATTCTCCATATCCGATTTTAGAGACGGAATTTTATTCTCGAATTCAGCAGCAATGTCATTTTTCAATGATAAGATATCTGCAGAAATATCATTCTTCATGGCAGAAATTGACGAGATTAAGGTGGAAGCCTCGTCATTAGATAAAACTGTTTGTGGATCCAAGCCTCCACTTTCCAGTGCCATTATAAGTCGTTCTACTAATTCACTTTTCTTACCGGATGTTTCCAACTCACGATCTTCCAATTCTGCTCTTAGTTCCGCCACTTTTAGGTCACATAGTCTCTTGGCCACTTTTACGTAGCAATTTATTTATATTATCCCACTTCTGACACCAATGTAATGTTTTTGTTATTTATTTAAACAATAAACGGGTGGGACAAACTTTAAACACACGGTATGGCTACTTACTAATTTATTTAAATACTCAACTAATCACTTACACTTAATTTATATATACTCAACTAGTCACTCAAATTTAATTTATATGAACACAAACTCAATTATTAATTTATATAAACACTTTACTGATCGATATTTCGGTCTATTTATTTCACGAGATCACTCTATCAACTAACTGGTCCGCTGATCGGTCCTTTTTATATACTAGTGCCTTTTTTCCTAGAGAATTCTGGACTGCGGCTTACACAAAACAACTGCCTTTCGCGATATTTCTCGATTGCTTGCTCAATGCTTAAAAGACCTTCCGAGAACATGTCTATAAAAATTGTCACAGTAAATCCCTGGATTTCGCCAGAAGTAAAGTAGGTGAAGCCGCGTTCGTGGCTTCTACTAGTTCAGGAGGCGTACAAGGTAACAAATAATCACTATCAGTGTTCATGTTTACTAATTCTTTTTTAATTCCTTATAAAATACGAGTCAAACAAAACCGGCTTAAAAATTATTTCACTTTTGTCATAACAAAGTAATTTCCATGGTTACCACTTCTATATTTCAATATGAACATAGAGAAACCTATATAAACTTACTTGATTACATATTGAATTAAATATTTTTTAATTAATTTTTTAAATGTAAATCAACGATCGAAGAATAAATAGTATTTATAATTCGTGGAAAAAGCATATTCCCAAACTCCTGTGTTACCAGACTCGTAGCTACGCTCCTCCTCTGGTAATTATCACAGTCGTTTGGGAATATTATGCTTTTCCCACTTATTATACAATATACTATAATATATCGCTTTGCTAAAACAATACTGAGTGAACTTAAAAAATGTCAATTTCAAGGTAATCTTATATTCGAATTATGAAATTGCTATATTTGCTGGTTTAATAATGTAACTTCTTGAATAGACACTTTATAGGTTTGAAAAAAAAAACATAATATACTAGTGTTGCATTTTTTGAAACGTTTTTAGTTTTTTGTGCAATAGAGAGATAACTTAAAAATTTTTCATTTTATTAAAGAGATTAATTCTTTAAATAGCCTACAATTTACATTTTAAAATTTTTTTATATTGTGCTAAAATGTGCACAAACATGTTTAAGTTGCCTCTTTGAGTTGTCTTACTATTGCGCTCGAAGTTTCTGTTATATCTCATTGATGTCTTAGATTTATTTTAACTTCTCTTTTTCTTCTACCAAGAATGCAGTTAACAACAATGAGTTGTCTAGTAAGAGTGGGGTTCATTCTCGCTTAATAATATTTACTTACTCACTGTTAATACTTAGTGCTCATTATAAAAATGGCTTCAAGGGCAAACAACTTGTTGAATTAGCTAAGACAATTATTGTACGGTCTGATGCTTTAGACTGCGTCTAAGACCAGGTAGGTTTATAATCTTAATCTCACTTTTGGAAGTATTATTATTTTATCTAAATTTTAGTGTAATGTTAGTGATATTGAACAACAGCTTTTTATCGGAAGTCAAATGAAATAAAAAAGATAGTGAAAAGTCCCAACATTGTATGATATATAGATTAATATATACCTTCAATAAACTTGATAGAGAAAAGGAGGGGCAAGAACAGCAACGTGCGAACAAAGATAGTAGTTGTACCATAGTACGACCGGTAACTTCAGAATTCTGAAGTGAATTTTGAATTTAATTTCGAAAAATTCAGCATGAAGATTCAACTAAAGTATGTATTCGAGAAACCCAAAACTGCGCAGAAAAAGCTGCTGAAAATGTTTTGATAGCACAAAAAGAATACAATAATAGTTTTAGTGACGATAATGACGATAGGTATGTCGATCAACATTATTGTATGGGCGGGAAATAAATGAACTCTAGTAATTTTCATTGATATTTGGTTCAATGCATAGATTGATACCAGCAATAAAAATGATGCAAAAAAATAAAAGAATCATATAAAAAACAGGAAGCAGATAACACTTACCTACCCTGGTTATGACAGTATGTCTTCTTGTCGGTACATACTGAGAATGAAGATAGGACCACCACGTGAATTATCGAATCTGGAGTTACACACTTAATTTAAAGGTAAAATTAATTTTTACCACGATCGAAAATACGTACTGTGCACCGTTCAAACGCTACTCGAAGGTTTCTGCCTAAAATCTAGTTGGCACGGGCCGAATTATGTTTTAACTTGGGGGCAATGCTAAATACTTCCAAAAATTAATTAAACAATTGCCGTGGGGATTGAACATGCCGCTCACCAAAATGGAACATTCTAGCACTAAATAGAGGTTAATAATAATAATTGGATTAATTGGCGTTCAATGATATAACATGAGAAGAGAGAAAAAGAAAAATTTACATTTAAATTGAATTCACTGAGTGAAACGGCTAACTGAAACTTACATATAATGAGAAAAAAATTCAAAAAACAAGAAATTAATTGTGCGGCAAAGGACACACCTTTGAAACAGGTCGCTTAAATTCACCTTTAGCGGTGCGCAATGTGATAACACGAATGACTTTATCCGCGCCATGGTGAACTTCTGTGACACGAGCCAGTGACCATTTTATAGGGGACAAATTATCATCTTTTATAAGAACTAAGGTATCCTTTTCAACAGGAGTACCCGGAAGTGTCCATTTGGTCCTCTGATGAAGCGTATGAATATATACTCGATGCCACCTGGTTCAGAAATCTTGCTAAATTCGCTGAACCAGCTGCCAACCATAGAGACGCCCTAGCTTTATATCCTCTAGGCCAGGATCTATAAGGGTACCTACAGATGTGGAAGTCAAAAAATGGGCTGGAGTGAGTGGAAGGAGATCATGAGGATCAGGGCTAATTGGGCAGAGGGGTCTAGAGTTTAGAAACGCCTCTATTTACACCAGAACCGTATATAATTCCTCGTAAGGGGGATCTGATCGCCTCTAACCCTAGAGAGGTGAGTTTACACTGATTTAATGCCTGCCTTCCATAGACCTCCGAAATTGGGTGCTGAGGGTGGATTAAAATGCCACTTAATGTGCTCCATTTCAGTAGCGCCTTGAATGGCTTGATCCAGTTGCTTACGATCCCCAACAAAATTTGTTCCGTAATCGCTGTATATATTATTAACGGAACCCCTGCGAGCAATCAAGCGAAGAAACGCGGCAACAAAGGTGTCTGTGGATAGATCTGAAGCCAATTCTAGATGAACAGCCTTTATGATCATACAAACAAAAAGAGCGAGATAACCCTTATGAGTTTTGGCTCCACGAGATCGTCCAAGCGTTATATAAAAAGGTCCACCGTAATCATCAACATAATTTGAGAAGGGTTTTACTTGAGATGAACGAAAAGAAGGTAAATTGCCATAAAGGGCTGAGATGAAGTAGGGTTAGCTCTAAAACATTTTATACAACGGGAAATTACTCTATGAATCCAGCGTTTTGGGGCGAGCATCCAGAATTTACGGAGAAGTAAGAGGTAGAGAGTTTGCAGTCCAGGATGAAGATATTTCCGCTGATAGTATTCTATAAGTTGATACGTGAAGGTATGACTACTGGGTAAAATAATAGGGTGCTTTTTATGAAAGGGCAAACTAGAGTCAACAAGTCTACCGCCCACCCTGAGCAGTCCTTGATCATCTAAGAAAGGGCTTAATTTTCTAAGTACTTTGATTCACGAAGATACTTTTGAAGCAAGGATATATTACGAGCAAATGCATGAGATTGAGTAAATTTTATGAGGTAGACAAGAGCATTATCACAATCACTTTCTGAAAATGAATCAAATCGTGCAATAGCGGGATTACGTGCATTAAGAATAAATCTAAGTACATAGCAAATTATTCGTTGTATTTTGAGACATGAAAAATGAGATACAATATTATGAATAAGGGATTGATTTAATTCAACTTCGGAAACTTCAAATTCAGGTAGAGTGGTAGGTCAACCATCGTATGATTTACATAACCAAGGAGGTCCCGCCCACCATAGGGAATTATTGAGAATTTCTTGAGGAAATATGGCAGGGTCTGCAGACGTAAAATGTCTCCAAAATAGAGGGAGGAATCTTCTCTTGGATCAATGTCACCCGGTTTGACACGAAATTATCCCATTTGTGGGGAGAGCTTTGTACCCAAGAAAGGAAAATGGTGGAATCTGTGTAAGTGGACACCTTTCTAATCTGTGAGGAATCTAGAAGATTTGTCTGTACAAAATGCATTACTTCAGACAACAATAGGGCCCACATAATTCGAGTCGAGGTAAAGAGATTTTTTTTAGAGAAGCTACCCGGATTTTGCTACACAATAAATGTGTTTTGATCTTACCATTCTCGTTTTCAGACCTTAAATAAATTACAGCGGCATAAGCCTTTTTTGAGGCATACCGAAAGCCAAGAAGATAGTTACAATTATAAGGAGAAGTTATTTGTCGAGGAATATGAAGTGAGGATAGAGAAGGCAAAAAAAAACTACACTAGAAATCAACAATATTATCTGGTGGGGATGAGTCCAAGAGCCCAAAGTGATTGGACTAGTATTTTGAGAGAAACCGTTACAGGGGAGAGAAATTATAATGGATCAAAGATTTTTGCTAGTTCAGAAAGTATTAGGCGCTTAGTACAGCACTCATTGTTACTTATGACATTATAACACAAGAAATCTTGAGATGGGTTCCAGCAAAGTCCTAAAATTTTAAGAATAGTTTGACTATCGAAGTCAAACGATGGCAGATCAACTTGTGAATCAGTAGCCGACAAGGATGAGAGAAATTGAGTATTATTACTGGCCCATTTACACAGGTAAAAGCCACCGCTAGATAAAAGGGCAATAAGCTCCTGTTGAACAGCAAAGGGGCTTCTTATAAAGAACTACAACCAGAAACAATATCATCATCATTAATTAACCTGATGCCCAAGAAAAATGAATAAAATTATATACAAGGTTAAAGAAAAACAATGAATTTATATATATATCTGTACGTAAAATTTGAGAAGCAAGAGAGTATGAATGTTTATACATATCAGCTAAATGGAGAATAGTTCGAAAAAAGGCTAAGAAGCTAAGTGACTGTTGTGAGACGATAATCTTGAATATTGCCAAAAGGATTAAAACGCCACAAGATGCGTTGATATTCACGATGAATCTTATCTATAAGGACCTGGCATAATATCTGATTTATGTCAAATCACGGGTAAAATTTCCCAGTTTGTTTTCACGTTTATTGACATTCGATCATCGTCTAATATTTACAAGTTTTTATGGTGCTTTTAAATTCATTGCTTCTTTAAGATTAAAAAACAGTTATTTTCATAACTAATTATTTAGGCAAATCTGCAGTGTGTGGTTAATAAAATGCCGAAGCAGCTGAACAGAAAATGTCTTACTGCTGTAAGAGACGTAAATAATAGTATTCGCTATTTGTATTCATCATTATTAATATTATTGTTACATATTTAAATGTGAATGATTTAATGTTTTTAATGTTAGGTGAGGTTAATTAAACTTGATAATATATTATTCTTCCATAAATTGTATTAATTATATTGTAGAGAGTTGCAGAAGCTTTACAACTTAGCGTAACCACTGTTAACCGTATGGCCGCCAAGCATAATAGAGGTGAACAGCCTAAAAGCCCACCTGAAAAGAGACAACGCATAAATCCTACTGTTGACATTGATAACTTTGATCAAAATACTTTCCGAAATGTTATATACGAAATGTATGGCAGCAGTGAGTATATTGAATTTACTGTTTTATTTTATTCACAATTATTTAACACAATATTTTTTCAGAGGAACACATAACCTTGAAAACTTTAAGAGACAAACTCCGGGAGCGTGAACTCTTTAATGGTTGTTTAACATCACTCTGAAAGATAGTGAAAAATATTGGATTCAAATACCAAAAAGATGATCCTCGTCGTGGTTTAATGGAGTTGCCTCATATTGCATTAAAACGTGTACATTTTCTACATGAATATGTTAAGATAAAAAGTGAAGGTTTATATCAATTTGTGTTTTTGGATGATACCTGGATATTTAAAGACGGTACTGTAGAAACGTTCTTGGTAAGATTCTAATCATAGAAACGTGAAAAAAAAAGCAAAATTGGTGGTCCAAGGTAATTGAATAATAAAATTTGGCAATTAATTTATGATGTACTCACATTCCTGCCATTTTAAGACGTTTTCAAATATTTACTAGTCACACTATTTTATTCAAATCTATATAATTATAATAGTTCTTTGGAGCTTTCCTTATTGTAGATATATAGTATTGCATGCTGATTCCTCTTCTGGATTTATTCCTGGAGCAGGGCTGATTTTTTCTTCCAAAAAACAAGATGGTGATTACCACGGTGAAATGAACCGAGAAACTTTTTTGCATTGGTTTCAATACCAGCTTTTAGTGAACTTGAAGAACCTGGCACAATTGTAATGGATAATGCAAGTTATCACAGTACAGTGATCAATAAAGTACCAACAACAGCTACCAAAAAGGCTGATATACAGAACTGGTTGATACAAAATGATATTCCTTTTGAAAATACTTTCCTCAAAACCCAATTATTGAATTTAGTACAACGGTAAGTTGATATAAACATTTTTCAATATATTATGGTAGTACTTAGATAACTCATTTTGTTTAAATATATGCATTTTTGTAGGAATAAACCACCAACAGTATATGAAGCTGACATATTATCTGAAAAATATGGTCACAAAGTGCTTCGACTTCCCCTTTACCATTGTATGTTTAACCCAATTGAACATATTTGGGGCATAGTTAAAATTTTTTATAGAGATCATGTGGGAACTGATGGTTCTTCAACAGAACAAGCAATAGGTGTATGGAAAAAATCCTGATATTTGGTACAAGACAGTAGAGCACACTGAAAAAATTATAGAAGATGGGTGGGATAGAGAAGTAGTATTTGATAGACAGGATGTGCCTCCACGTATTATTAATTTTGACAATGACTATGAAGATAGTGATGATTTTGTATTGGAGTAGTGGAAATCTTGTGTTTTATTTTTTGTATATTTTTATCCAATTTGCTTTATTTCCACCTTTTCAAAATCACTAATAACTATCATTAAATTAATTAGGTACAGTTATTTTATAATACACAAATTAAAATCACGACCACAGTGGTCGCGTTCATTCTCACACACGATACCTGATCGATCAGGTAGCGATCCCAAGATGCGTGCATGAGCGGTTCATTTTACTATGATCGCTCACTGATCGGACGCCATTTAAAAGATCACTTTTATTTTACGATCCGCTCCTGATCAAAGCGCTCACCCCACGTGACCCACGTGTTTTGTTTGAAAGTTTTGAGTATAGTAGTTGATTTTTTATTTATTCAATGTTATTGTGTAGTTTGAAGTAGAATTTAATATTAAATATATTTAGTATTGTATATTATAATCTTAGTTTAGTAAAAGTAGTGTAGAAATAGTTATATTGAAATTACTGCCTTGTGTTATATTTTAACTTATTGTATTGTTTTCCTGTAGTTTTTGAAATATTTTGTATTAATAAATCTAGTTGAGTACCTATCATCTTGTGTAGTATAGTAGAGAACCCATATTGAAATTACTGTAAGTAGAGTAGTGTAATTTCTTTGTTAGGTTATAATTATAGTAGGTAAAAAGTTCAATTTTGAGTCATGAGTATAAAATTAGTTGAGGGGTGCATAAGTTATGTGTTGATGAAGCGGGATTAATGGAAATGGATGAATACTTATGATTTAGATCAACAATTAAAATAATATTTCTGAAAAACAATGTAAACAGTAGAACAAAATCAAAAGATAGAAAAGCTACCTAACCAAATTTCTTGAAAACATAAACATAAACAAACGAATGACAAAGACATATATCGATGTCACTTCAAATTGTCGGTTCATTCGTGCGAGATGAGCGCTCACTGAAGGCTACTTTCGGAGCTATCTTTAACTGGTGTGGATGAACGCGACCATTATCTCTACATAAATAATACTGATAAAATGGGAAATTTTTTATTTTTATATCCTGTGACAAAATTTTATTTTGTGTATCTATATTTTTCTTTTCCATTCTTTGTTTATTATAATAAATATAATCGATATTGTATAAAGAAACAATATTTAAATTTGCATGAAGATGATTACAGCTTGTATTGATTCCTTTTAGCGTAAACTCTTGCAGTGCTCTTGAAGATGGTTCTATAGAGCGGAGAATAAGGTATAAGGACCTACAGTTCGTCATTTAACCCTCTTCTATGTAAAATAATTAAATGTTAATTCGAATATAGAATGATTGGTTACTGTTTCTTGTATCGTGTCCATAGTTTTTCATGAATAAATATTTATATTGAATTAATCAAGTCTATCATACAAGCCTTCTATTTTTAAATGAATTTTTTTGACTCACGCTCTACGAGACAAGGAACAATGAAAAAGTAGGACTTTTCTAGTTTTCGTTAAGTAAAGGGAAAATCTACAGCCTGGCAACATCCCAATATTTTGTTTTGCAACGTCATCGCCTTTTTATCGTAAATAAACTATATAAGCTTCAATCCGTTTCAAGATTTGGAATTTAAAAGCGAGAGATGTGCGAAATGCCAAAAGAAAAGAATTGCAAATTTGTATAGAAAAAAGAAAGCAAAGTGCAACAGCACTAGAATAAGAAGAATATACTCGTATGAGGGTGATCGGTTGGTGCGACGAAAATACGCCTTCGGGTCTCCAAATGAAGTTCTTTCATATTATTTTCTATGAATTAGTATGGCGCGGAGGCGTAGGTGTTAATTGTCTTATCCATTATATCAGGGAGAAATTACATAATTCAGGTGAAAAATCAAGACGATTAGAATATAATCCTATATTTAGTAAAACTTGCCAGGGTGGGAATAGAAAATGCAGCGACACAAAATGGTTGACACCTAATTCAGAGAATCCTGAACGATGCCCCATAAGATTGTATAATAAGCTTATGGATAAACGCGGTAAAAATATCACCACTGATCGATTTTTTCTTACTCCAAATCCTTATTGGAAAAATGCAAATGCTACTTGGTATAAAAATGTACCAGTGGGTAAGAATGAAATGGGCAAATGGTTAAAGAAATCAGCTGAAAAACGTGAGCTTGACACTAAGAAAAGAAGAATAATGAATCACTCTGGACGATCAACTTTGGTTACTCATCTAATGAAGAAAGGTATACAGGAACAAGAAGTCATCAAAATAACCGGTCACGCCACAGCAGCATCGTTGAAGCCATATTTACATATTGATGCCGAACACCATAAAATATCATGGATAAAGTTAGAACGAACTAATCGGTATTTATTGCCAATACATCCATAACTGCGGTAACATTAACCAATACATCAACAACTGCGGCAACATCAACCAATACATCAACAACTGCGGCAACATTAACCAATACATCAACAACTGCGGCAACATCAACCAATATTATATCCACACATGAGTTGCAAGAGCTGTTCCTGCTGGCAAAACTATTTACAAAAACTGTGTTTTTAATGACTGTAATGTTTCAAATAATTAATTTTTTCTCTTGTTCTAATAGTTGATTATATTTCCAGTTAGCTTATGTATTCTTTGAATTCAATAAAATAATAGAATGAAATTTTAAATTGTTGAAAAGAATAATCTTCCCAAATACAACTCATTATTTTCATGACTCATACTTGTTTATTTGAGGCAAAAACATTCAAACAAAACGAATTCAGATAAATTCACTCGTCCTAACGGACTCGTGATTTTATCAATCGGTTTGTTTTCATATTTTTGCCAAATAAACAAGTTTTCGTGGAAAAGAAAAATTATTGATAAAATTTGAAGCACTCGTGATACCTTTGATAATTGGACCAGCTAAAAACTATGATAAGAAGAGTTCTCCTAAAAGCAAGACGTTAAAAAGATTTGACTCCGATCACTCTTTTCATGAAGATAAACATTCCGATTTTGGCTATTCTGGATCAGATATTGAAGAAACAGATGATATCGCAACAGACATTGTGGGCATTTCTGGGTTAAAAAAAAACTAAAAAAGAATCAAGAAAGAAAAGAGAAAAAACTGAGAAAGTGTTAGGGGCTAATAAATCCGTTCAAGAAAATCCGTGTAAAAATAAAAGATGCCCAAATGGATGTACAGGAAACTTTACAGAACAACAACGACATGACATATTTGAATACTACTGGGGTTTCGGCAGTTATTCTAGGCAAAGAAATTGGCTTTTATCATGTATGAAGGAAAACATTATTGATAAAATTTGAAGCACTCGTGATACCTTTGATAATTGGACCAGCTAAAAAAACAGGTAAACCTAATATTCTTGACCATTGAAAGACCGATAATGTTATAGACTGGAAATCGGTAGCCAAATATATCAATCTAACACTTAGAATGTCTATTTCTAAATGTCAATATCTTCTGCCATTTTATGTTCTGAGACGATTTCAATAATACTTCATTTCCTATCCGACAAAAGCTTCAATAAAAAGATGAATTTAACAAATTGCGAGCTCGATTTTTACCACCCTGTCGTGCACTTTGGTGTAAATCTGACATGACACGACTGTCATGCTACGAGGTTTATAAGAAGCTGGTGATGTGGGATGTCGAATTTTTCCAGCGTGGAAAATTTATTATAGATAGTATTGCGGAAACAAACATTTATTGAATTGAAAGTACTCAAACTTGTGGTCTATAAGGACAGCAGATATAATACAATTACCGTTTTTAAGTTCAACATCAAATCTACTCCAATCTAAACAACGATTTTCCCGCAGATAAATAACACAATTCCATTCATAACGTATTACCAGAGTTGCGAGTATCACGGAAGAGTCTAAAAATAAACTCGAGAAAACAGGACCGACCCTAACACAAAAGCTTAATGCATAATAATGTCGAAGAAGATAGTAGGTTACACGTTGTCTTGAGGTAATCATTATTGCAGCTAACCTCAAAAATACAACTGGTGTGTTTGAACAGCGTCAAGTACCGAAATACTCATATATTTCATGTGCCAATTAATAGTCACTTTTTTATGGTGTTCTATCTTTACTGTACTACAGATGTTCCCATTATATATTTATGATTTGGATGACATTGGAAATAATTATTTATTAAAAGTCGTCGACAATATTGGTAGACCAATAAATATTGGAATATTCTTTTTCTTGCTAGGATTATACATCTTTCATTAATTGCTAAATACACAAAAAGTATGTACTGCAAAAAAAGAAATTTATAGTCTGACATATGACATTCAACTATTACGGCCAACAGACTAACCATTTCCAGACAATGCCATAGAACACAAAAAAATAGGTTATTTCAACACCCTCCCTATTTGAAATAGGTCCTCGGTTCTTTAATACACTTGAGAAATTTCACTTTGTCCAATGAATGAATCTGCTAACGTAAAATATGTGGGCATATACTTGAACGATATCAATTTTTTTCTCCAAGAAATGATGTCTTACATCAATATGCTTCGTGCGAGTTTGATAAGCACCATTTAATGCCAATTTCAGAGCTTCTTGATTGTGAAATTTAATAAAGTCGTTCATAAGGCTACACAGTAGGCTGCTTCATACTATTTCCAGAAAATAGAGAACCGTTTTTCAGGAAAAATATATCATATCAATTTGATCACTGCTTCAATCTGCGCCAAAATAACCTATACTATCCGAACCACCAACTTCCTCGCCACTGAATTTTAATCGATAATTTCTGGTTCCATTCAAATATCGAAGAAGTCGTTCAACTGTATACCAATTTGCTGGACCAGGATCTTGATTGATACCACTTACACAGCTGATTGCGTAGCTTATATCATGTCTCGATATCTGTGATGCGAATAACAAACTACTCCATGATATGGACTGTTCTCCATCTTCGTTGATTGGTGACTGTTCTTTTAGTAATTTCTCACCTACAGACAACTGAGTATCAACTCAATTGCTTTGATCCAAATGATGACAACGCGAATAAAATGCAACATATTTATTCAGTTTTAAAACCAGTACAAAATGAAAACAACACTGAAAGTATTGACAATGAAAATAACGAAATTAACTGTCTCGACCCTTACTTGGTGGAATCTACTCATTTTAATGTTTTAAATGAAACTCACGGTTTCTAGTTAATTCCACAATATAATAAAAATTGTTGAAAATTCTAAAAAATCAACAATTGATTCTGATAGTATAATGGAAGTTGTACAAGATCAGTCAGATATTTTAATTGATATTGCTAACATTCAGATAATGCTTGTAGATGACTTTGTTGAGGACGTTCCAAAATTCAATCTGGAAAACGATGTTTCTATTCAGACTTCAAATTTAAATGACACCATGAGAGAAACTAATGTTAATGTTTCGCTTAGTACCCAACAACCAGCCTTACCAAATAAGCTGTTATACTACTCATCCAGTTCAGAATCCGAAAACTATGATAAGAAGAGCTCTCCTAAAAGCAAGACGTTAAAAAGATTTGACTCCGATCACTCTTTTCATGAAGATAAACATTCCGATTTTGGCTATTCTGGATCAGATATTGAAGAAACAGATGATATCGCAACAGACATTGTGGGCATTTCTGGGTTAAAAAAAACTAAAAAAGAATCAAGAAAGAAAAGAGAAAAAACTGAGAAAGTGTTAGGGGCTAATAAATCCGTTCAAGAAAATCCGTGTAAAAATAAAAGATGCCCAAATGGATGTACAGGAAACTTTACAGAACAACAACGACATGACATATTTGAATACTACTGGGGTTTCGGCAACTATTCTAGGCAAAGAAATTGGCTTTTATCATGTATGAAGGAAAAAGAAGTAAAGCGAAAGCGAACAAAAAATGTAGAACATAGTAGAAGAACTAGAAGCTTTAGTTACATTATTAAATGGAATGAGGTTGAAACTGAAGTGTGCCAACAATTCATTTTAAAAACGGTTTGCATCTCACAAATGACATAACGATAAACTAAGGACCATGCAGGTCCTGGTATATTTGCCAAAGCCGATCAAAGGGGCAAACATAATCCGCCTCACAAACCTACAACCGAAGACAGAAAAAGAGTTCACGAATTTATTAAGAAGTTACCTGCAGTTGCCTCACATTATTGTAGAGCAAGTTCAACTAAAAAATACCTATCTAGCGAACTGAGAAATGTGTCTTTTTTTATACCGGATTTTTGTAAAGGATCAATAAGAAATTTACAAAATAAAAACTAAAGTATCCCTAAAAGTATTCAGATCAATATTTAATAAAGACTTAAATATCGGCTTTCACTTTCCGAAAAAGGGTAAATGCACCATATGCGAATCTCGAAAAGACGAAGAAAATAAATTTAGCGAAGCTGAAGATTTGTTATACCAAATTCATATTAAAGATAAAGATGAGAGCAAAAAACAGTTTCTTTCCGACCAGAATATTGCAAAAGAAGACGATAGTTATGTTTGCGCAAGTTTCGATTTGCAAAAAGTTTTAAATACATCCCATGGAGACAGCATGCTATTATACTATTCACGTAAATATGCGTTTTACAACGAAACTGTGTATGAAAGCGAAACAAGAAGTGCTTATTGCTATTCATGGGGCGAAACAGATGGAAACCGAGGCACCAATGAAATTTGCTCAATTCTTCACAAATATCTGGTTGAAGTTGATGGTCGGGAAAACGTTAGAAGTGTTGCTTTATATTGTGACAGCTGCACTGGTCAAAATAAGAATAAGGCCATGCTAATAATGTTGAATACGTTTCTAAAAAAGGCAAGTAATATCCGCCACATTGAATTAACTTTCCTTTTACCTGGACATACTTACATGCCAGTAGATGCAGTCCATGGCACAATAGAAAGATTTATTCGTATGCGTATTTTTTGGGCACCGTCAGAATGGCCCACCTTAATAGCAAACGCTAAGGTTCACCCTAAACCTTTGGAAGTTATTAGCATGAAGTATTCTGAATTTTTATCTTGGAAAGCGGTGAGCGAAAATTTCTTTCCAAATTATAGGAAGAACTTTGAAGATGGAACTAAATTCCAAATAAGTCAAGTGAGAATTGCATTATTGGAAAAAGGAGAAGAAGAAATCAAAATTAAACTTTCTTATTCTGACATAGCTGAAAGTTTTATTTTGCAGATTCGTAATGGAGCTCCTGAAGGTTTGTTAACGTTTTCAGAAATTACGATATTTAAAGCCCTATTTTTTTATAATTTCAGGTAGAAGATCAAAGAATCCCCAGAAATCACTGGAATCTATATACAAATGTCCTTTAGAAATATCCCTTCCGAAGTTTCAAAATATAATGGAACTTTGCAAGAAGCATGTTATCCCAAAAAAATTTGTTAACGAATACCAATAATTCCAAGGAAGAGCAATACCAAGACATAATTTAAGATGAAAGGTTAAAATAATTCCTAAATCTTATTATTGTCATTTTCGTTTTTGAGTACAGAGTTTTTATTTACGCAATGAATTTTATTTCAAAAAAAGATGCCGACAAAACATCGTAAGTGTATCTTAAGCGACAAACAAATATACATGGCTTTCAAAAAATGTATTGACAAAGTATTATAACCTGCAAAAATACCTGATTATGTTAAAGTTGACTATAATTGACTAATCTAAATTAAACTATAGAAATACGAATACAAAAAAAATTTAACAGATTTAAATTCAAAAACAAAATAATGAGAAGGAAAAAAGCCCTCCTGTAAAATTTGACCCTCGTCGCTTATGATGTTTTGTCAAAAACCCATCGATATTATGATAAAGCAAAAAAAAGTGTTGACATGTCAGATCAGATGTCATCCTATTATAATTCACTACGGAAGACAATCAAGTGGTATCGAAAGGTATTTTGCTAAGTTGCACTTGGAACCGCTGTGGTAAACACTTCGTCAATATACAACTTCGGAAACCCAACATTTTTAGTGATGTTTTTTGACTTTTTTATTTGTGTGTTGCTAGATTTCTATTCTTTCAGTACATAGTTAGGTATACTTATTCATGTTAATTTTTTTATCTTCAGACTGATGCTTTTGTTTTGAGCCTAAACTTTTTTTTTATTAGTATGTTGTTATTAAGATTTATGTTCTTTTAGTTCGTAGTTAGGTATACTTACTTATTCATGTTCATTTACTTTTGTATTATCATGTTTTGAAATGCTTTAAAAAAATTAACATATATTTTTATGTATCTGTATGTTTTTTTTCTCTTACACCTATCTGCGTGGACGAGTGCGCCATCGGTGGTACCCAAAGCAACATCTACTATTCCTATAGCCGTTGTCTATCTTTACCGGGTGAAATGTTATGTGATTCTAAACATACATTGATCAGTGGCCACAGATGGTTCCCATCGTGTGTAAGGATAGATCGGTTGGGGGCCACCGGTGGCGCACACCGTCGTTAAGTTTTGTTTCGGTTTACATAGTAGTCCCCATTTATTCCACTATTTTATTATTCATTTAGTTTTAGTTAATAATGTAATTATTGATTTTATTAACAAACTACTGTACGTCATTAGATTCTTGCTTTCTTTAGGAAATATCCCGATTGGCATTGAAATTAGGAATATCTAAACCCATATTTTTGTACTCGTAATAAAATTCGTTATTGGGAAATAAAATAATATACAGGGTGTTACATTACAAATCTTGAAATTGACATCATTTCCAGTAAAACCGGAAGTTCAAAATTGTTGTCAAAATCATGAACAAATACACAATCTACCCTTCGATACCTCGAAGAATTCCATAGATCTTCACTTGGTTCTACACATTTGCCCATCACTGTTTGTATAAATCTCTCTCATAAATCACTTTATCTATTATTTGAAAACTTCAAGAGAATCTATTCGGTAGTTTTTGAGTATATCACGAACATACAATAGTGGACGAGTATATTTTCATTCAGAAATTTCAATTACTCCAAAACTGATTAATTTGTTTAGGGTGAACAAATTATTCTCACATATTTTCATTTATTTATTAAAAACGGCCCTGGCGATCCCACTTACTTAGCACAAATCTACGAAGGTCGTGTAAGGATTTTGCTTCTTCACTTACTTATACATACATAGTCAGGAAAATTGTTTAGACGCTCCTCAATATTGTAGACGCTTGAATAATTCATGCATCATCTGTGAAAGTTTGTGAATTTGAAGATTCATATCTTGGAATAGTTGTACATCTTATGTTCAGGTATATAATATGAAGTCTATCTTAGAAACTGAATAGTTAAATATGGCTCTTTTCAGAGCATTAGGTTAAAATTTTATAAGTAATTAATATAGGAACTTCATCTTTTATTATACAGTGAGCCATAAATTAAACTTTAACCACGAGCAATTCTGATAGTCCCGACATGCTTAATTTATTATTATTGTCACTTTAGAATAGAGAATAGATTCTAAAAAAAGCGAAATTTAGTAAATATTAGAACAACACAGGAGTAGCAGGAATTTCTAGACAATTGGCACTTATGTATATATTTTATTTGTACAAGTGATGTAGATATTAATTGGTAAAGGTTTTATTATAAAGGGACTTGTTTTTATTCGATGCAATTGAGGTAGCATGTGACAATGTTCGATAAATTCTTCGATAATGTAGAGGAGGTTAACCCGTTTCACTATGAATACTATCGACAGGTGTTGTTCTAAAAGCTCTAAGAGCATTTCTAAGCCCATGGTTATGAACAGTATCAAGTAATTTTAATGTTGTTTTAGATACAGAGACGTAAGCAATTGATCCATAGTCTATCTTAGATCTTATTGTAAATAGTTATTAGCATAGTATAATCAGATCCCCAATGTTTGTTACTTAATGTCTTCATTATGTTAAGCTTTTTATGACATGATAATATGGTCTGTTTTATATGTTCTTTCCAGGAAAGTTTTTGGTCTAACCACATTCTGAGAAATTTAACTGTTGGCTTGAACGAAATCACTTCATCATATAGAATGAGTTTTGGATAAGATTCTGGAATCCTTTTAGAAAATAGTATATACTCCTTCTGTTTTTGAAACTGAGAATTTAAAGCCGGTGTGCTGAGACCATTGTTCTAATTGTGTGAGAAAGGATTGAAATATATTTGACATTCGAGTGGTGTTTATGCCTTTAGAATGAACTACCAGGTCATTTGCGTATAAGCGAACCTTGAGAGGCTTTGGTATTTCTTTAATAATCCTATATAGCTATTAGAAACAGTGTTGGGCTAAGGACTGAGCCTTGAGGAGTTCCGTTTTCTTCAGTTTGACTTTCGGAATATGAATTATGGACTCTTACTTGAAAGGATCTGTCTTTAAGGAAATTATTAATAAATCCTAAATCTCCAGCATGTGTTAAACGCTTTTTTCAAATAAAAAAATATAGATATACATGATTGTTTAGTTGACAGTGCTTCATGAATATCACTTTCCAGTTCAAGAATATTATCGATGCCGGCACGATTTTGTCTAAAACCATTTTGTTCGAACATTAAACGTTTTGATGTTTCGAAGGTCCACATTAGTCTGTAATTGACCATTTTCTCCATTAACTTCCACATTGAACAGGTTAATCTTATTGATCGATACGAGTCAATTTCAATACTTGGATTTTGTTTTTTCAGGAAAGGTGGTATGTACGCTGTTGACCATGTTGAAGGAAATTGATTATGTTCATAGACAAAGTTGAATAGTTGGAGAAGGTATATTTTCGCAGATTCAGGAAGGTGTTTTAAGAATGTGACTGTGATATCATCGTGTCCAGGACTAGTATCTTTCAAAGTGCATTTCCAAATTCCTCCATAGAGAAAGGTAGGTTTGATGGAGACTTTTCGTCTTCGTCTTGCAATAGCTCTGAATTTTCCACCATTAATCTGTTTTCAAGGAAGGTATTATCATAATTTCGGTTTGAAGACAAACTTGGCTAAAGCGGTGGCCATTAGCTGAGGAGAGGTTGTGACTGCATCAATAATCTTTAGTCGAAATGAATGCATCTTTATCTTCATCATATCTCTTCAGTAGGTGCATGAAAGTTAACGATAGTTACGTTTTTGTTATTTCCAGTAAACTGTAGTTTGCATATTCTGTCTGAGATCGCTTGGAAGTGTGTGATTTGTTCCTTCATATTTTTACTGACTACAAAGCCTGTACCACATCGCCATCCACTTGTGAATAGGACATATTTTTCAATTTCTTTTTTATTATTATTTTTCACGTGTGTCATTTACTGTGTTAGAATTTATATATTTTATCTTTTTGCTTCCTTCACTGCATTTGTTATGTCCTTCTCTCCGTATATTCCTCGCACGTTCCATGTTCCTGTATTCATAACTTCATTTTCTTTTTTTCTTATTTCTTTTTAATATTAATCATTATTAATATTTTGTTATTGTTGAATGTTTGATTTAATCGTAACTAGCACACTTTTTATCACCTTACTCTAAACTTACACCACATATAACATTTTTTAAGGTAATTAACTTTGTAAATATTTATAACCGAACTGCATTACACTTTATTAGTCCAGGAGAAATCGGCGCATGAGTACCGAAAACTATTCCATCTCAATTTTTTCATGCGATTCTCTTTGAATTGCCCTACTGATGATATAAATGCATGTTGCCATGGGGCAACCTAGTGCCATATTGTTTAAACCGAAATTGTTTAAACAATTGGAAGGAATTGTTATTTTTCAACCGGACCATTTTTTTTATATTCTTTATTGAAATACAAATAGAAAAGGTCCTATGACTTTTCACGATAAAGTTTATTTTTAGAGATATGAATTTTTAAAGATTCGAAAAATCTCAAATTTGGGTACTTTTGACCCATGAAAAATATATTAAAAAAATAAAATAAAATATAAATAATATTTTTTTTAAATTCTTTATACAATAGTTAATAATATTCTTAATAGAGATTTAAGAAAATTTCATTGTTTGTACCTGTTTTTCAATTGTTAATTTCGCGCGCTCACAAGTATGCGTCGCTACCTTTAAGTATCGCCGTCTCTCTCTGACTCATGCGCTGCATCGACCTCTCTGTGCCCTGAATCATTATTTATCATTTATCTTAGAAACCATTAACTTCATCAAGATTGGTAAAGAGAGCAATGTTATTAATAATTAAATTGTCTACAATTTGTTTTTAACAAAAGTAATTTAAGTATGAATCGGAACATGTAATTAAAATTACTTTTTGTTATTATCATAGTAATCTATGCATTTTTATCAACAATAATAAGATATGATAGTATTTGAAAAATTTTTGGAATCACAATTATATATAAATAATAAGCTTTTGCTCAAAACATACATTTGGATAAATGCATTGAATCCGGAATATAAAACATTAGATTTCACGAATTTCGCATACAATCTAGAGAATGATACTTTGCTAATACCTTTATTTATAAACAAAACCCCATTTCCAACTGATCAAAATCAAATGTTTTATATTCCGGATTCAATGCATTTTTCCAAATGTATGTTTAAGCAAAAGCTTATTATTTATATATAATTGTGATTCCAAAAATTTTTCAAATACTATTATATCTTATTATTGTTCATAAAAATGCATAAATCACTATGATAATAACAAAAAAGTAATTTTAATTACATGTTCCGATTCATACTTAAATTACTTTTGCTAAAAACAAATTGTAGACAATTTAATTATTGATAACATTGCTCTCTTTACCAATCTTGATAAAGTTAATGGTTTTTCACATAAATCATTAATAATGATTCAGGACACAGAGAGACCGTATGCAGCGCATGAGTCAGAGAGAGACGGCGATACTTAAAGGTAGCGACGCATACTTGTGAGCGCACGAAATTAACAATTAAAAAGCAGGTATAAACAATGAAACTTTCTTGAATGTCTATTAAGAATATTATTAACTATTGTATAAAGAACTTAAAAAAATTATTAATAATATTTCATTATACTTTTGTAATATATTTTTCATGGGTCAAATGTACCCAAATTTGAGATTTTTCGAACCTTTAAAAATTTATATCTCTAAAAATATTACCTTTATCGTGAAAAGTCATAGGATCTTTTTCATTTGTATTTCAATAAATAATATAACAAAAATTTGTCCGATTGAAAAATAAGAATTTCTTCCAATTGTTTAAACAATTTCGGTTTAAACAATATGGCACTAGGTTGCCCCATGGCAACATGCATTTATATCATCATTAGGGCAATTCAAAGAGGATCGCATAAAAAAATTGAGGTGGAATAGTTTTCGGTACTCATGCGCCGATTCCTCCTGGACTATATAAATAAATTCTATATAATGGTTAGGAACTTTTTCCCATATAAATACGCTAATCTTACTTTTTTGTCGCCTTCATTTGTACACTCACTCTACTACTTGTTTATCACTTTTCTAACACACAGTTGACTATTTAAACTCGCAATATACCAAATTTTGAGTTCAATTGCCGAGTGAATTATTTATCATCCGAACAGATAGGTACTCGATAAAGTTATTCATGCGATACTCTTGTAAATACTATTCCATAGACTATTGTGAATAAAAATATTCCAAAATAAAACAAACAAACCTGATTTCAATGTGAAATCATATTTCCAACACTCTAATTATCAAATTTTGACGTTTGTTCCAATCACCAGCTACTTGAATTAACTTCTTACACAGAGTTACAACTTGTATTTTTGTTTGAGAATGATATCTTCTGATGGTAAAACCACCCCAAAATGTTATGGGTGATTAGTAAAAGTGTCAATCCTTTGGCTGACTAAATGATCAGTCTAGATATATTCTGTGGTGGTTACTTAGTAAGGGTCCCTCGTATACTCGACGCTTACCATAAAGGCATTATATCTTGGAGGAAACCACTTACCTAGCAACCTGTATGCGGGAATAAAATAAACAAGATCACTACTCTAAATATCACTGAGATGACGTTTAATACATTTAAATACACAAATATAAAAATCAATCGTCGTATTCAAAGTATTAATAACAACTCTTCTATCCTGATTCGGTAACTCTTAATTTATAGGAAATATAGATATGATTTTCTGCATGCCTCACCTCCGTCTATAAGTTGTACATGTTTGTATAAACACGAACGTGCTTCCACTGATAACTGACATTGACCGTGGCCGATCAATTCTCCCTAAATACTATAGTTAATATCAACCTAAATTTAAATATTATTTCTAAGTTAATGTCTTTTTGCCATTGCTGTCCTTTAGGGATCACTACAATTCGAGTTTTCTGACTTTCTACAAAACCTTCTACAATTACCTCATCACATATAACTGCAAGGAGGATTATAAGTAGCTTATTTTAGAAAGCTGGAAGTAATTTTATGAATAAGTAAATGTATACGTATAATCTGGGTCCGGGCTCAGAATGACATTGTCATTTTACCAGTTATCGTAAATGCTATCATAAAATATTAATACCTCTTCCATCGATATTGTTATTTGAGTCTTAATATTTCACATTCTACCTTCAGTTGATGGATGTTTGATTCATCTTGTCTCAAGTGTCTGGATTTTCAATTGATATTGCCTTGGGTTTGTGGTATGTGTTTCGAATCCACTATATTCAGAATTGAAATTTCAGTTTTACAATGAAATTATGAGCTTGAAACATCTCGGAATCATTTTTATCTTTTGCGATCGTTTGGTAAACTATTTATTCATTGAAAATTTCATAAACTTGGTATAATCGTCTTCGAGGATTTCATAGCGTGTAAAAGTAACCCTTCTCAGTTTATCGAATGAGAAAAAAACCATATCGTGATTATATTGGTTTGAAAGGCTTCGGTAGCAATTATTGGCGTGTTATTCGTTTCGTGTACAATTTGCTATATCATTTTCCAGTCTGTCTTATGTTTCAATGATATTTCATGACATATAAGAAAAATTTATTTGTCATGATTTGAGAATAATCACTTAGTTGATTATTTGTATACAATATACCGGAAAATCACCTTTAGTTCCGTAATTCACTAGTTGAAGAATGCAAAAATCTTGGATTATCATTCTCTAGATGAAAAGACACTGAGATACAGCTATATAAGAACTAGTTCTGCGAAGTAGCATAATGAGAAAACTAGCCCATCAACAAAATAGTACCAAATTAGATAGTATTTAATGGCACATTATACTTTAAGTATCCTGGATAATATATTTTTTTGTCTTGACTGGATGGTGTTTATAGTTGAGGAGTGTAGTTCGAAAACTCGCCTAATCCAAAAAATTTAAAAATACCGCCAGTTACAGAAACAAAATCTCTAGTATATCTGCTGTTATTTGTAACTGATAAGTTTTACCAAAATTTGCCTATTCCCTGTTATTTGTGTGTGCTATTATTGAATGTAGTTCCAAAACTCACCTTATCCAATTGACGTTTAATTCCAAAGCGCGCCTATGTCACGACCGTCTGGTATAAGCAAAGTGCGCCTTATCACTTGAGTACGTACGTGCTAAATTGCTTTTGTTTTCAAACGGCGTCTTATATCGAATGGTCTTTTCCTTATGGGGATACACCCGTGATTTTATATTGTATGCAGTTGTGGGTAGACGGAATTGTTATTATAACTTTCTTTACTTTCTTCCAAAATATTCTTGAATGTAAAGCAATGGATAGTGGTAAAAACATTTGTGAAGCTCCGAAAAATAAAGGAAGAAAAAATGGAACGGACAAATCAGTGTGGAAGAAAAATATTGTTAAAAATGCCAGGTAAGTAACTTATTTGAGGTTAGTTTGAATTCCAACTTAACTTTATTTTTTATTTCATTTCTTAGATACACGTCAAAAAATCCTCCAACTATGCCAGCATCATGCCAAAAACACACAGGCCCAACATATAGGTGTCAACATTTAAGTTCAGAAGATATACGAAAGTTTCATCAAGCATTTTATATTGAACCAGTTAAGATTATTCAAGATAATTTTTTTTGCGTTATACGGCACTGGAGAAGCCAAAAAGAGCCAGACAAGTAAAGGAAGGCAGTTCTAGGAAACAAGTAACCATACGTTAGTATGCTCCTCAATTTAAGAAATCTAAAGCATAAACACATGTTTCAATATGCCGCAAAGCGTTTTTAACCATACTGGGTGTCTTGAAGGACAGGGTACAGCGAATTGTGAATAAGCATTTAGAAACCGGCTGTGGTGCCAAAGAAAACAGGGGTGGCGATACACGTAGCAGAAAATACACGTCTAGAAAGGTTGAAGTAAAACGTTTTATAGAAAGTTTTAAAGCTGTCGATTCCCATTATAGTCGTGGCAAATCATCAAGGCAATATTTATCTAGCGACTTGTCTGTGAAGAAAATGTGGACAATGTATAATGCAAAATCACCTGATATCTTAAAAGTTAAATATCACTATTTTCGGAAAATCTTTGTAAAATACTTTAATATTGGTTTTGGCATGCCTGCCAGAGATGCATGTTCAAAATGCATTGAGTTAAACGAGACAGTCAAGAGAAGTCCTGTTCATGAGAAGAATCGCATAATGATGCAATTGCGACTTCATACTTCAACATTTAAATCTTTATTCAGATTTTTAAAATCTGATGAAGAAAGAGTTTTGAAATTTTCGTTCGATTGCCAAGAAAAACATGGTTCTACCTTGAATTCCAGATCAAACTGCTTATTATAGTAGGCAACTCTATTGTTGCAACTTCACAGTTTGCCAAGGATATTCAGGTTCACCCCAAAATAAAGATACTGTTTTTATTTACACCTGGTTGGAGACTAAATTAGCAAAAAGATCAAATCAAATTGCTTCGGCTGTTCATCATCGACTGCATAATACCAGCTTAGAAGATTATAATACGATAAAACTTTTTGCTGACGGATGTGGAGGTCAAAACAGAAACGTAACGATGATTGGAATGCTTTCTAAATAGCTGAAATTAGAATCGTCAAATAACATTAAAGATGTAATAGTAGTATTCCCAGTACCTGGACATTTCTATATTCCCCCTGATAGGGTTTTTGGCTGAATAGAATAGAGGGTGAGAAAATTGGATACTATAATCAAACCAGAAGAATATGAACAGATTTTTGGTGAATTTGGGACAGTGTTCAATTTAGGAAGAAATGTTGAGGTTATGGAATGGAAGGAAGCAATAGCTGATGTCATAAAGCCACCTGGTCTATGGCATTTCAAATTTGCCCCTTCCAAACGTATTTTAATAAAAAGATCGCCACAGGGAAACATATTGGTAAGAGGTGAGGTCGCTTACAATAGCGACAGTGGCGCATCTAAATCCATACTGAAAAAAGGAAAAACCTTGAACAGCATAAATCCTGAGGTACCTAATTCCCATTGGTCACGCCGTAAATGTGAAAAAACTAAAAAACTGCGATAATCTTTTAAAAAAACATTTTGGTGAAAACTGGCGACAAATTCAATACCTGGAATTTTATTTAAAAGCAATAGACACGCCTCTTAATGAAGAAGACGCAGAAGCAGAACAGAATGAAGAAGTTTTTGAAGATAATGATATTGATATCAGAATATAATGCAATAAAAAGTTTGAAAAAAGAATACTATTTCAGTTCAGTTATACATGATGATTGTTTTTACCAGAAAATAAATAAATAAGTTCAATAACAACAATAATGTTGAGTTTTGAAACCTTATTTACTTCCAAACCCAGTCTTATCCACAATGTTTTTCCAAAACTAGGCTTTTCCAAAAAAAATTTATTTGAAAAAAGTCTTAGATGAAATTATTTTTTATCATCATCCCAGCTTCCTATGTGTAACCGATTGTAAATGATAACATTTGCAGTTTATTGTAGTGATTACGTTTGTAACAGCCATTTTTTCCGATTTCTGACGTATCAGACATTATGGATTAGGAGGGCTATGGAACTACACAGTGGAGAGGCCACGGAGGCATTATATTTAGTCAGCTTTGGCATTGCACAAGCAGGTGAAGCACCACTATCGCTGAGAATTCAATAAAGCCTTGTGTGTTAGACATATTAAAATGTATGCTTGATGAAAAATATGCAAAGCATCTTTCTATTGTTCCCCTATCAAACGATTCTGTTTCACGACGAGTTCATGATCTGGTAAGCTACGTCAAACAAGAACGAATTACACGCCTACAGAAAAGACGATTTGTCTTGCAAATGGATAAGTGGACTGATGTCGCTGGTCTGGCTATCTTGCTGGTTATCGTGAGATATCCATATGAAAGCTCTTTTGAAGAAGACATGCTTATGTGGTCTTCACTGCCCACAAACAATACCGGAGAATAGATTTTTAATAGAATAAATATATTACTTTCCCGCCCAACCTGCCCAATATGCGAGATAATTATTGGTTTACCCCAAAAAAAGTTGGAATTAAGAAAAATTTTTTGAGTTATTTTAACGTTTTTCATCAACAACAACATGAAAAAACGGTTTATAGAAAAAAATCCTGTGCGTATGTCGTCGTCGTCGTTGTCGTCGGCCACTTTTCCTTACACGATACATCCTCCGGGGTGCATTAAGTCAGGAATTTTATGATTGAATATTGTTAAGGACATGTCACAGATGAACCCTATTGATTTTCAGCTCACCAGAGCCAGCACAACGGGTGCTTGAAGTACGACATTTTCTCATTTTTCGAGAAATTTCAGTTTGTTAGGACGATACAGCCTTCGGAGTTCAACAAGTCACCAATTTTATGATTTAATATCATTCAGGACATTTCACTGATGAATCCTACTGATTTTAAGCTCACCAGAGCTAATTCAACAGGTGCTACAGTACTTTAAGTACGATATTTTTGTCATTTTAGGAGAAGTTTCAGTTTGTTAGCACGATACAGCCTCCGGAGTATATACAGGGTGTCCCACGACGTTTTGACAGTCCAATTTCTCGAAAACTGTTCGTATGACATGTATCAAATTTGGCAGATATAAACAGTCGAATCTGATGCTTATATTTATTATAAAATGACTTCCGTTTTTCCTGTCATTTCGGGTCACGTGACCCCAACATGATTTTTTTTAAATGGGACAACCGTTATATTATTACAATTTTGGATATAACATTCAAAAACAAATTCAACGATACCACACTTGTCATCATTGTATTGTGCAGTAATGATAATAGGGGTAATTAAATGATCATTTGTATAACTTATTTTATTAAAAAGCGTAACATAGGGAATTAAAAAGTACAAGTAATTAAAACAATTGAAGAAAAGGTTCAAATTGATGACTATGTACACTGACACAATGTTCAAACCTTGTTAAAAGATTTCTTGTAAGTGTTGCTGTAATCATTTCGAGTGTTACGGCTCGACATGCCTGTTTTATTTTATCCTCATATAAATTCGACATTCTAAGTGACCCCAGAGAAATAAATCTTTGGGTTATAATATCCAGTGAACGGGGCAGCCACAAAATCGCACCATTTCGACCAATCCATTTTTCAGGGAATGTGCTATCAAGATAACTGGCACAAAAAGTGATGAGATGTTCCATCTGGCCGCCACCACATTGTTTGCCTTTCCCGTATGGAAATGTCGTTAATTAATTATGGAAGAGTATTTTTAAGAAAATCTAAATATCTTTGCCCCGGTAATAGTTCTTCATAAAAATAGGAAGCAGTCAACCGACCATTAAATGAACCGCACCAAACATTGATTCCCATATTGTTTGAAAATTGGTTTCGCGCATCCACTTTGGATTCTTCCGCGACGAATAATGATAATTATGGCGGTTAACAATACCATTGTTATGAAATCTACCTTCATCAGTCCATAATATTTTTCCTAAAAAATAAGTGTCTTCAATACTTTGTACTAACATTTCAGCAATGAAATTTATAGCAGTCTTTTTCATTCAATAAAATTTATTCTCCTTTCAGGATCTGCAGGAACTAAACCTTGTGTTAAATGCGTTTTATAAGGATGGTTTTTGTAATTTTTTAATATTCTTTGTATTGAATTTCTACTTTTTTGTTATTCTTGTTCAATAAATCGTATTGAGGTGTGTTGATTAACCTGAAGATAAGACATTGTCATCTGCCTCAGCGGTTTTTTGACGAGGAACTTGATTTTTATCGTTTGGAAAAGAACCAGTTCTTAGCTTTCGTTCGACGTAGACAAAAGTATATTTGCTTGGAGTTACTCTAAGAGAAAACCGATTTTCTGTACAAACCTTGAGCATGAGTTTTGTTTTTTGCACATTCTCCATAAATAAGTAGCATGTCAAAAT
Source organism: Galeruca laticollis (assembly GCA_963921935.1). NCBI lineage: Eukaryota > Metazoa > Arthropoda > Insecta > Coleoptera > Chrysomelidae > Galeruca > Galeruca laticollis. The sequence goes on along the minus strand of OY998181.1, from coordinate 61,347,334 downwards.
ATTCATCGTAAGTGAAAATGTATGGCCTTATTTAGTTAGTCGACAGTTCTTGAATAAACTTCACCTAACAATAATGAATCACAACCTATGTTGTTGCTACTATAGTTATTTGTTTCATAACCACCTAAATTTTGAGAGCAAAATATTGCTTTAATAAATTCAGTAAAAATAAATAGCCCAGATTAGAATTATTACACAATACAATGATGACAAGTATGATATCGTTGTATTTGATTTTGAATGATATATCCAAAATTGTAATATTATACCGGTTGTCCCATTTAAAAAAAGTATGTTGGGGTCACGTGACCCGAAATGACAGGAAAGACGGAAGTCATTTTATAATCAATATAAACATCAGCTTCAACTGTCTATATTTGCCAAATTTCATACATGTCATATAGACAGTTTTCGAGAAATTGGACTGTCAAAACGTCGTGGGACACCCTGTACATGTGACCAATTTTATGATAGGATATTATTCAGAGCGTCTCAAAGATGAACCCTATTGATTTCAGTTCACTAATGCCAGTACAACGGGTGCTATGGTACTTGAAGTACCAAACTTTTGTCATTTTTTGAGAATTTTCATTGTTAGCACGATACAGCCTCCAGAGAGTATACGATTGATCAATTTTATGATCTAATATTGTTCATGGTGTCTCACAGATGTACTCCATTAATTTTCAGTTGACTAGAGCGAGTACAGCGGGTCCTATAAATCCATATATACTGAATTTTTGGTTATTTTTGGAGAAATATCGGTTTGTTAGCACGATACATTCCCCGAAGTGTATACAAGTAACAATTTTATGATAGAATATTGTTCAGGGCCACAGATGCGGAAAAGTTAGTCTTAATCTTTAAATCCGTTTATTTTTTGGAGAAAATAATCTCAGTTGGAACGATTGCGTTGACATTTGTACAGATGGGACCAAGGAGATGACGGATAAAACAGCAGGAACAGTATTACTAATAAAAAATAAAGCGCCTAATTGTAGTTCCAGCCATTGTATCCTGCATAGACAAGCACTTGCGATGAAGCAAAAGCCGTCAAATTTAAAATTAGTTATGGATGAAGCGGTAAAAATAATTAATTTTATCGATATTTTAATAGACACGTGCTCCGATTATTTTAACATTCAGTGTGGATAATTCAAAATTGTTCTAATAAATTTGTTGAGTTGGATTCCTTAGAAACTGTAAATGGTCTCAAGTCTTATTTTACTTCTATTTATCAACTGTACAGCCCAATACAATTAAATATTACATCGTTATCAGTAAACAAACCTTACTTATAGCAGATTCAAGTGCCTGGTTTATCGGACGGCCAGGGCCGTACTTAATTATTTTATCACTTTCTGTTTTGTGGAAAGTTCAAAATGTATACCAACAACTATTCTCAATCATTGACCACATCTCAAAGTCAATCTTTCATCTTCAAGTGAATTTTCTCAATGATGGAACCCCAACTAGATTGAACATCAACACTGCGGACTCAACTGTCATCGATCTAACCCTTTGCGATCCCTCATAAACACCTCGCCTATGCTGGGAAGTCCTGAACTTTACTTATGGTAGTGACCACCACCTCATAATAATAAATCGATGTACTCTTCAATCTCCGGATCTTTTTCTGCCAAAATGGAAAATCGGCTCTGCTAACTGGTCCAATTTTGCTGAGCACATTCAAGTCGCTATCTGAAACTATCAATTATCTGAAAACATCGATGAATCATTATCAAATTTTAACAATATAATTCTGAGCAGTGCTGAACTAATTATAGGCCAAACATAAAGGAAAAAATTGAATCACGTTCCTGTACCTTGGTGGAGTCCAGAATGAGAAGCAGCAATTCGAGCAAGCAAAGCAGCTTTGAATAAATATAAAAGACACGAAACAGTTGAAAACAAGATGTATTTCAAGAAACATACAGCCAAGGCTCACCTTACAACGAAACTCGCGAAGAAAAATTCCTGGATTCAATATATCTCAACAATAAATAGTTCTACTCCTATCAGTGAAGTGTGGACAAGAGTAAGGAAAACTTCGGGCCTTAATTATAAGTCAGTAATAACTAGTCTTAAATTCAACAACACAGTCACCAGCTCTGCAAGTGAAATGGCTGACATATTTGCCAGTATTTACAAGCAAATGTCCTCGAACGACAACTACAACATCGCTCGATAATAAATTAGCTGCAGAAAACTCGAATCTGTGACTGGATGGAAATGAACATACTGCTTTAAACATGAGCTTAACAAATGCGAAATTGGATAACGCCCTTAATAATTTAACCAATTCTAGTCCAGGACCGGATGATATCCCATCCGTATTTTTGAAACATCTTCCTGATATGGAATATACAACGCTCCTTTAACTAATAAACTGCATTTGGAAACCACACCAATTTCCATCAATCTGGTTAAAATCCATCGTCCTTCCGCTCCTTAAACACCAAAAATCTTGCATTGAACCTTCATCTTACCGATCTATAAATTTAACATGCTCAACCAGCAAACTGATGGAGAAAATGGTCAATGGCAGACTTATGTGGGCTTTAGAAAAGTCAAATCATTTAATATCCGTGCAAAATGCTTTCAGACAAAATCGTTCAAGGATTGATAACATCCTGGATTTAGAAAGTGACATTCATGAAGCTCTATCGACAAAACAAACCTATATTGCCATATTCCTCGATCTTAAAAAAGGTTTCAATACTTGCTGGAAACTTCTAAAGCGGCTGCACATGTGGAACATTTGGGGAAGTTGTTTAAAATTTATCAGTAATTTTATGAAGAACCGATCTTTTCGTGTAAGAGTCCATAGCTCTTACTATGCAGATCAGATAGACAATAATGAGACACCACAAGGATCCATTCTCAGCCCCACATTATTCTTAGTGGCCATAAACAATATCATCAAGTGTTTTTAAATGAAACTCAAGGTCTCTAGTTAATTCCACAATATAATACAAGTTATTGAAAATTCTAAAAAATTGACAATTGTTTCGATAAATCAATATCATCGTCAGAATGACAGAAGTTACATTTCATTTTATGCCTACCTCATGTTTAGTAGTTATTTTTGGCTAGAACAAGAAGTAACCTAACTTGTGATTGGCTTAATATATGTTTATAGAAAAAAGAAGAAGATGTGATATTACAAATACTGAAGCTTAGATATTATTAGCCCTATGGTGATATCCTGGATATCATTTTTCCAATTAAGATCAGTATAACTGTGCAATGATATAGAAAACCAGGAAAACTATATCTGCTGATCTTTACAATTATCACTTAAGAAGACAGTTTATTAGTGGAGAATTCCCTAGATTTAACTGTTCATTGACAACTTCATATTGTGGGTTTCTTAAATGTCTTCTAATTCCCAGTTCTTCAAGGAAATCCAGTTCTTTTTTCTTTTCACAAATATGCAGTACTTCTAGTTCTGTGTTAGGTGTCAATGAATGATTGGTGTCAAGTAGATGTTTTGCGTAGTGGGATTTATGTGGTTGTTTTAATCTGTATGCTCGTAAGTGCTCACGGTATCGTATTTCAAAATTCCTAAGGGTCTGACCCAAATAGACAGCATTACATTCTGGACATTTGGGTTTATATATACCTGACTCCTTTATTAGTGGTATTTTTGTTTTTACATTTAAAAATTTTGTACTAACGTTATTTTCTGTTTTAAAAGAAATTGTTGTATTCGTTGCTGAAGATATTATGTTTGAAATATTATTAGAAATATTTCCTGCATAAGTGATGGTTTTATAAGTTTTAATTTCATCAGCTTGTTTAGGATATATTAAAAACACTAATATGAGCATATTCCACGAAGTAAAGGTAGAGACAGTCAATTTCAATATCATCAAGGGCTTATCGAAACCTTTGAAAGCATGTGTGTATGCAGATGATCTTGTTGAATAGATTAAAGCAAAAAATATTTCTCTCATGACGAATATTTTGCAAAAATTTTTAACGCAACTCGAACAATGGTCCTTGAATACAGGTTTTGAAGTCTCCTCATCAAAAACAACCGTAATGTTCTTTCCAAAAAAAAAGTTCAGACGCTCCTCCAATATTACAATTATATGGTAAAAATTTATCGTTCAGATCATCGGTAAAATTTCTGGGAATGTGGTTCGATCAAAAGCTTACATGGCAGGGACATATTAAACAAAAGACCCGTTCTTGTAACCAACGACTGAATCTAATGAAGACATTGGCTAGTAAATGCTGAATATCTGATTACAATACACTACTTACCATTTATAAAACATTAATCAGGTCAAAAATAGACTACTGTTCCATTTCATACGCCTCGGCTTCCAAAACAACTCTAAAGTTACTGGACACTGTGCACAACAATGGCCTCCGAATTGCACTAGGAGCTTCCAGAACAACTGCTGTTGAAGCTACATATTGCGAAACTGGTGAGCCACCTCTGCATTACAGAAGAATATTCTTAACTCCCTCACACGCCACATCTATAACCTCGAATAGAAACAAACCTCTCTACACCAATGCCTTCACCAAAAAATATACTAACTACTTCAACAACAAACCGCCTACACCTAAACCTTATTATGAGAGAATATGTACATATCTCCAGTATTTAGACATCCAATTTCCAGATTTATTTCCAATAGATCTAGATCACCCTCCTTCCAGGACCGTCAACGTCCCCACCATTAACACTAATTTGAGCAGATTTGATAAACATGAATTATGCCCAGCCGTCTCTAAAACTAACCTTATATTAATATTGGAAGAATATCAGGACTCCATCAAAATATACACAGACGCATCTAAATGTGAAATGGGAGTCGGAGCAGCAATTGTAACAACCAATCTAATTTTGCAATTTAAACTTTCTCCTACCCTGAGTATATTCTCAGCCGAAATTTTTGCGCTCTATAAGGACCTCCAACACATAAATTTTTGCAACATTCCAAAAACGTTAATTCTTACCGACTCTCTCAGTTCTTTGTTAAACTTGAAACAGATCTATCCCTAAACCCCTATTGGGAAAATGATAAAATAAAAACTGCTACAAGCTCAAGAAAACTACAGACGTGTCAACTTCATATGGATCCCATCCCACATCGGCATCGAAGGCAACGAAAAAGCAGACATTTGTGCCCGTACTGATATTTTTAGTGACGAACCAGAATCGGAGTGTCGGAATGTTGCTAGTGATCTCAAGGTATTTATTAAAAATAAAGTTTTGTGTAAATGGAATCGGAACCGGGAAAGTTCTCAGTCGAAATTACGGCAAATCAAAAGTGACATTTCTCCGTGTCAGTTTGAAAGTAGTGATCGACGTACGCAAGTGATTCTTACACGCCTACGCTTGGACCATACCAGGTATACTCACTCCTGCCTTTTTTCAAACGACGATTCACCAAAATGCACTGTCTGCAATGTAATAGTTAATGTGAAATATTTCCTGGTCGTATGTCCCAGATTTCATAAACAACGTAGCATACACAACATTCCTACCGATTTGAGGAAACTCATTGGAAATTACTGCGATCACCGGCTCGTAATTGACTACCTAAAATCAATTAATATGTTTTACAAAATATGAATTTTTCGATTGTACCGTCGCTAATAACCTTCGGGTCGATGCGACTCTTCTAAAGAAAAAAAAATAATTTTATCAAATCACACAATAATGAGAACAATCGGGACTGTAGCCGATTGTTCTCATTATTGTGTGAAGATTATGGCAGCAAACATAAGACACTGCTGCTCCATACAGAAGTACGATGGCTATCTCGGGACAAAACTTTAACAAGGCGATTTTAACTTAGAGCCCACTTACAAATGTTTCTTTCAGATACTTTTGTTAACTTGAAAGATCGTTTGTATGATAAAACATGGTTGTTCCGACTGTCTTTTATGAGCGATATCTTTCAAAAACTGAGCAAATTAAATTTATCATTGCAATTTCAATAAACAACAGTGTTCCAGGACTGTAACAAAATAACTGCCTCCAAAAGAAAATTATATTTTTTGCATTGGTAAGAGAAAAATAGAAAGCTTCACGTCACTCAGTGAGTATGTTAGCGATAATCACTCAGAAATGTTTCAAGATGATGTAATTGAAGAATAGGTCCAAAATCTCACTTCGTTGCGCGCATCTTTTGAGAAGTATTTTCCCGAAGAACAGAAAACAAAAAGGAAACTGAAATCATGGATTTATAGTTCGTTTTTACCCAACTTGCAAAGGCCCGAAAGTATGTCAAACGAGATATATAAATATCTTTTAGAAATATCGTCAGATACAAGTCAACGATTTTTGGTGCAGAATTCGTGATAAATATCCAGTGGTAGCCAAAATGGCTCTGAATATTCTTTTGCCGTTGCTGTTCTTACACTGAGGAAAATCACCCAATACAACTTTTAATCTGACCCAAGATATGTAACCACAAATTATTATAATAATATTGATAAAATACAATTATATTGCAGCAAAAACAAATGTTATTCTAATTAAGGGTGTATAACTGCTATACAATTTTTTTCTGTAGTTACCTACCCGAATCAAGTTGTATAAAACTATTATATACTCCTTATATTTTCACAAGTTTGCCACAAATTATATAATCAAAATACAAAAATTATATACGGGTTACTATACCAGTTTTTTAACACAATAATACCGCCTTTATATGGTTAGTTGTATAATAAATATCCGAATTGTAGTTTAAAAACCAATTTCGGTTATATACGTACGATATATGTATTGTCTTAGTTCTAAAATTACCGCTAATACGTACTAATTAGCCATTAGCAAAGAGAGAGAGAGAGAGATTATACCAATAGACAAGCACAGATTGGACAAGTTACTCTTTATTCATTTATTGTTTAGATGTTTGGAAGCGACAAGCGACCATGTTCAGCTTTTAACATCTTGTTTTATCTTTATGGTTTGTAAATAGTGTGATATCATATAAAAATGAATACTTTTGATTTGTCCGAAGATGTTCAGGAAAAATTCAGAGGTAAGTACCTGTACCTGTATTTAATTATATTTGTTAAAATTTAGCAAAAACCATCATTCATTATTAAAGCACTAAAGCGTGTGTTGTCGTTGTGTGGCGTCCATGCTAGTTGGCGGGAGATTTTTGTTCCCTCTTATATCGCCGACTCGAATAGGTATGGGAAGTTATAAAATATAAATTGATTCATAGTTTGCTTTTGATATTCCGCAATACCTACCACTAACACATGATTTCTTAAAAATTACCAGTTATTTGATGCTTTTAGATATAAGGGTTGTAAGTATTATTAAAATTTCAATGTATGAAGCCATCATAGGAATCCATGCACAGAGATATATATGACTAAAATAGGATATTTTCCTCCAATACAACTTTTACTTATTTTACTAACACATTTTAAACGTGATTATTTACTAAACGCAATAAGATAAAAATGTGCGGTTTCAACCAATACGTTTCAAATTTAGAAACGTTTTTTCCCACTCATTAAAAAATTCACATTTATATGGGGCGAGGAAAAAGTGCCCATTTTCAAATAAAAATTACTTGATTTATTTAAAAGGGTGGCCCTTTATATTTTAGCACCATTTGAAAGCTGAGTTCTTTATGTTTTTAAAACTGTTAATATGTGTAATTTATTTTTTACTAATAAAGCATACCGAGTTTTTGTGAGTGCGCGCATTTTCTATATTTTCAATATCCCTTAGATTTTAAATCTTTTTTCTGCAGTTTCAATTTATTGCCATTTATACACTGAAATAACTAACTTTTTCGTAACTTCTACTTATTTCAGTGTACAAATGACAAAAAAGTTAAAAATAAAGGAAATGAAATGAAACATCAGTTAATGATTTATTTTGCAAAAAGGTTTCTTAAATGAAATTGAAATCCACAGAAGTGTTACGATATTTAGCCATGATAAAGAGTATTCAGATCTGAAAAACTTATTTTTGGTATCTAATGTAAATTTTGATTTTGAATATTCTATAATTCTAGTAGAAAAAATAGATATTCATAATAGTACATACGAACCAGGGAATATAATACTTGTTGAACCTACACTAAAAATGTTTGGTGAAATATATAAAATTATTTTAAATATTACCTCATCTGATGTTTCTTTTATATACTATAAAACATTTTGCACATCTGATAATCATTTAATGACTTATTAGTTAACAGATAGTACAAAAAAAATATAGTCTTTCGATCACGACTCTGTTATCACAAAACATTCTCACCTGTTGCGCAGTCCAACAAAAAGTGTAGTGTTTGAATATTAATACAATTCTTACAATAAAGGGTATATTTTCGTTCATTTGTTATTTGTTTGTGAAGAATACCTTTTTTTTAATTGTTTGTTTATGAAGAATATAGTTTTGTTTATTTGTTTGTTTGTGAAGAATAAAATAAGTATAACCGTAAAAACTATTTTCTTTTTTATCCTTATCCATTTGTTAACAGAGTGGTTATGCATACAGTTATATGGTGGTAAAATGTCTATAATAATACTCTAATATTAAATTAAATTAAATTCTTAAGCATAAAATATTAAAGTTTCACTAATATCTCAAAGGCTCATGAACGAACAAAATTGGAACTAGGTTTGGTGCTTTTAAGACCTACTACTTTGGATGATAGCGAAGAAAATACCTATTGTTTGAAGTTGTGTAGACAATAGAGCTCCATGTAATTACCTGCTTCGGATTTCCTCTGTCTTATGCTTGTTTATCTCTACATAACGTTTCAATCAATATGAATGATCTTCAGTTGAAATCTGTTCTCACCTGAAGAAAATCGAAGATTCATTTCGATTGAAACGTGGTGTAGAATATATAAAACAATCAAAACAATGGGAGTCCGAAGCCAGCAATCATGTAATGCCTATCTAAAATTATTATAACGACAATATAAAAATAATATATTGGCCATACAAAAATAATATAATAGTCATACAAAAGTAATATGATATCTATACAAAAATAATATGATGGCTAGTCTTCAATCAAGTAAATTCAACAAAATTGTATACACAAATATTATAATATTTAATTAACAATTGTATTCTATCGAATCAATCAACGAAAAAATCGATGAAAATGTACCGAAAAATACGAGGAAATCGAAGGAGTACATTTGGAAGCAATTCACCAGATTTTGCAATGAACGAAAATACCTATTAGATGAAGCAACGCCTGTCGAGAGACTAGCTATTATTTTGAAAAAAACTTATAGCAAATGTCAGAAATTATAGCAATCAAGATGTAACAAATATTGCAAGTACAAGCGCGTGTTCAAATAATCAAGCTCAGAACATTGTATATAATAACTGTACCATTTATAATAATTATAATTGAAAAATATTTCAGTATGTTATGGTTATTGTTGGTAGTGTAGTATTTCTTTCGATGTTAATGTTTTCTGTTCATTGAAATTTATTGATTTCTCAGGTCAACTTTTTTGCCAATTTCCTCTAATCCTGCCGAATTTCAGATTTTTTATCTTTCACTTTGTTTGTGTAATAGTCTAATAAAATTCCACTCGTGATTGAATTCATCTCATAAGTCTGTCTTTCATTTATGATCTCAACTGAATTGATTCGAGAAAACACCACGAGTCCGCAGGACGAGTGGTGTTTTCTCGGAACAATTCAATTTCGTTCAAAAATGAATCGACAGACTTATCGCGAAAATTCAATCACTTGTGGTATTACTACTGATTATACAACATTGTTATTGGCTTAAAAATATGTATAATTATAGGTATACAAAATGAGAATAATAGTTATTCAAGTGAATTTGAGTGCATATATAACTAGTTGCATAACCAATATACAAACATGTTTAATCGTTAAACAATCCAAACTTAGTTTTCAGAAAAACACGTTTTATAACCACAAAATAATAGTTGATTTGTCACAAATAGTATATACTTTTTGTATAAAGATAATACAAGTTTTATATTATGGTTAATGATTTTTCTCTCAGTGTATGCACAAGGTTTTTTATAGTGAAATTTTGACCAATTTAAGTTATAATTAATATTCTTATTGTTAAATAAGTGTTTTAAATTCAATTCAAATTTGATTCAAGTACTGACTTGTTTGTTACACTTTTCTTTCAACATCTAACTCATTCAAACTATTAATGGGAATCAATCTAAATACTTTTTTCATAAATATTCCACCAGACTGCTAGCAATAAATGATTTCCTCAGTCTGTATACATAAACTCGAAAGTAGTACATTAATATCCATATTTTGACTAAAGGATATTCTTTAGAGTCTGTTTATAGGTTTTTTATTATTCTATCACTGTTGTCTGGAGATGTGCTTGAGATTTTTTATGCCTCTTTATAAAAATAACATATTTTGGATACATTTGAAAATCATGAGTAGTCTTCTATCGTTTATTCAATAGATATCATAGTGGTAAAGTTTTCCAACTTTATGTTTGTAATTATAATAGATGCGAAGCCACCAAGAAGATGTCGCATAAAATAAGTTGTAAACTCCTTGTTTATTAGTTTATAGTGACATAAAAGAAATATTGGGTTTGAAGTTTGACGTTCATACAGATATTTTGATAGAAATCGTTTTATCTGGAACGCTGTCGATATTATAGTACAGTACCGTCTCAGCCGCTATTTATTTTGATTTTATCTTGTTAAGGTTCCCTAATTAATAGAACAAGTTGACAACTTCGTGTCGTAAGAAACGGTGGCTAATATTCCAAATTACTCCCTTAATTGGAAAATTAATTTACAAACCTGACTATTTCTATTCCAATCCAATGTGCATTACAAATGTATTTAAATGGTACTTGATTATTATTCTCTCATTAAATTGATGGCTTTGTGTAGTTAATTTCAGAATTTTTTTGTTGTTCAGGTAATTTATGCTGAGACTATTTTTCGTCCATTATCCTTTAATGTGAACGTGTTTATTGTTATTTATTGCAGAAATTGCAATTATTCATTGACTAGGCCTTATAAGAATATAGGAGGTACCATGACGAAGCTCTTATAAATGTTCACAATACTGATATGTTAACAAAAATTAGGAAGGGAGCAGATATAGGATAAAAGCGTGCGTTATAATGTAAATGGACAATAAAATATGCACTCAAGCAAATCGTGCCTGACGATTAATGGCCAGTCCGAATTGTACAAAATTGATGATCTGTCTATTTTGGGATACCGAATTTATTTTACAATGTTGCCAAATCTTAACTACTTTTGTCTATATCCTACAATTCAATACAAAACTATTGAATGTTCAATAGAAATATGAAATCAAGCAGCAAATGTCGAACTGAATTCATCTATAAGATTCAAACCTCGTGAATAAAAAAAATAAAAGAAAAGTCACTGCTTGGAAAAACTTTGACAGTAAACATGGAACTGAGGGAATGCATCGAACACACATTTATTTTAATAAATCAACCAGAATTGTCAATCTTTATTCTAATCTAAGATATATAAATTACGTGTCACGTTTGTTTTCCCGCGATGGACTCGTAAACTACTTAGGGGAAAGTGGTCACCATTCGTACTCGGGGCACATTCGTACAGTTGGTTAAAAAAAATCCAAACGGCGCACGAGCACGCCTTTGTTTGTGAGCATAGACATACCGGCCGCCATGTTGCTAGCGGAGTGTCGCACCAGTCGCACTACGGTGTATCAGCTGACAAGACGTAACGTGTTTTCGCGGGCGGTGAGTAAATTTTTTACCTAAGTTTAGTTCGTGATTGTAAGTAGAATTGGCATGTTTTGACAAAATGATAATGATTAATTAATGTGAACATTATTTATTTTGAGCTCTAATTGTTATATTTCTTAAACTGAGTTAGAATTTGAATAAAGTTGTATTTTATTTTGTGCAAAGGCATGGGGTGCATTCGGACACCCAGACAGGGGGCACATTTGTACGCGTACGAATGCTCCCCGTTAGATTTTATCAACCACCAGTATCTCAAAATTCAATTTTTAAGAAATAAAATATACCTAGTATCTTTTAAAATTATCGCACAGACAGCATACTAACATATTTTTTCTTATATTCCACTTCTAACAGAATGAAATATTTTTATTAAGTCAACCTTATAATTAATATTTTATTGCAGAATCATGGTACGAAAATATAAAAAAAAGGGTACGCGTACTCAAGAAGTGGATGAAGAGTCTATGAAGTTAGCAATTGATGATATAATACAAGGAAGGTTGTCGTATAGGAAAGCCGCGTGAAATTACATCAAAACATCAACGTTGGAAAGTAGTGTCAAAAAATTTAAAAATGGCTCTAACGCCGATGTACCCTTAAGAACTTTCCATTCAAAATTCACGAGTCTACAAGTCTTCTCCATGGAAGAAGAGGCACGCTTAAATGACTATATTAATAATTGCTGCAAAATGCATTATGGGCTAACTATAGTAAAAATTCGGAAACTTGCCTACGAATACGCGAAAGCGTTGAATTTAAAATATCCAGCGAAGTGGGATGAGAATCGAATGGCTGGCTTAGAGTGGATGCGTAGATACAGGGAACGAAACGCCAACCTCAGTCTGCGAAAGCCAGAAAACACTAGCGCTGCTCGATCATTCGCGTTTAATAAGAATGCAGTTCAAGAGTTCTATAAAAATTTGGCTGATGTATTACAGCGACATAATTTTGCTTCCGACAGGATATTTAACTTTGACGAGTCCGGCGTGTCTACTGTTCTAGAAACTCCTAAAGTTTTGGCTCCTAAATCACAGAAACAAGTGGGACAAATCGTGACAGCGGAAAGAGACGAATTGATAACATTTAGTGGTATTATTGAAGTTGAAAATAGCGTTAAATAATTGGCATATGTCGAATCCAGGCAAAACAATCAACATTTATATTATTCCTAAATTGGTAAAACTTGCATATTTCGAATCTTTTACCGCCAAAAATATTACAAGTGGATTTGAAAAGCCAGGTATATGGCCATTCAATGAAATGGCCTTTAGCGATGAAGATTTCGCTCCCATTGACGTGTATGCTTCAAATAATTCGGTAAATGTGCCATCTAATCCGGAAACAAGTACTGTCACTCAAGAACCACAACCTTCCACCAGCGTGCCATCGACTGATATGAATGAGTCAGATATGCGTGAGCAGTCGCCTTCTTTGCTCCAAAATCCTCAAGACATTGTTACCGGAACTGGCGAACCTGAACCTTCCACTTCTGCGGCTAAGGCACAATCTGAACTGAGTTATTATCTTCCCATAACAACAGAAGTCATAAGACCTCATCCTACAGCTGTTAGAACCAGAAAAACCAATGAAGGAAGAAAACCAGGTAAATCCCGTATGTATACAGATACAGAAAGAAAAGCCTGAGGTAAAGCAGTGAAACGTAGTTTGAAGGAACTTAATTCAAGACAGAATATTAAAAGAAAGCTGAAAAAGTCGAAAGCGATGAAGATTCAAAGGAATCTGAAGGATCGCAATTTAGCTTGCGGGGGAGTTCAACATCTCCAGTAGATTCAGAAATGGACGAAGAGACTGATGATAGCAGTATCAATAATAATTTAAATGTGACACCAGAGAAAATCAAGGAAAATTGTTTTGTTTTGGTAGAGTTTGAAAAAAAGACTTCTGTTGTTTATTACGTCGGAAAATTTCTGTGTCTGCATTCGGATACAGAGATGCAAATATCTTATTTTCGGAAGAAACCAGGATTATCATGGTCATTTTTACCCTTATATAGAAGACATACACACTCTGTATATGAGCGATGTCATTATGATCCTCCCTGATCCTCAACCACGTACAGCTAGAATAGCTAGACTTTTTACTTTCGCAGTTAATTTAAATGATTATGATGTGCAATAAGTTCAAAATAACAACCAAATGTATAATTACCTACTTAAGGTCAAATTGTCAAAGACTGTATAACGATGTCATACAAAATTATATTAAACATCTCATTTAGACTGATTGTAAGCTCAGAATTATCAATAAGTAAACTGCGGATGAAGGATTTTATGTTTCGTTATTTTTCTAAAGACAGATTTATCGACTATGAACTAAGTCACACACTATTAAGTTAGTTCTTTGATAAATAAATATTTTTATAATAACCATAATGAAAATGTAACGACTTTAATTGGCTTTTTAATTACGCCGTATGAATCTACCCCATGGCGTACGGAAGTACCCCACCTACTCTACGAATGTACCCCGTACGTGGGGTACTTTCGTACAAATATCTTATCGCAGGAAAATGACTATAACCCTTTAACCGTTTGACGCACTAGTATCGGACTTTTTTGTAACAAACTACAATATATTTGTAACACTTACGTACATAAACTAGATAATTTCGACAATTATTCATAAAAAAAAATAAAATCTAAAAAGTGTACGGAGGGTAACCACTCTCCCCTAACCGATTTTAATCAAATTTGCATACCGTGTGCAGTTTGATCCAACTTGAAAGATGGGATAGCTTACATATTAATTAATAGTCGCAATATTTTATTGCAAATTATTTGTCTATTATTTGACATTCACAATTATCAGTTAACTCCAAACGAATTTAATAGATGGGGATATCTGTTGAATGGATTGAGTAAATAATCAATAGATGGCGCTGCTATGTTAAACCTAATAAGCTACAATTCAATAGCATAACCACCACGTGTTGTTGAGGCTGAAGTATAAGTTTAATTTATTTTGTAGTAAACGAAATACCGTGAAATTCGATTGTTTTTACTTTTCAAATTTTTGGTGGTAGCATAGCCAGCCACGTGTTACTTAGACTGAAGTGTAAAATAAATTCATATTATAGTGAAGATAATACAGTGAAATTGTTCCTGCTTTTAATTATTTGTGCTTCATTGTTCAAAACTCTATAATTAAAATATATACATGTAAGTATTATCACATAGTTATAAAAGTTATTTATTATATCTATGAGAAAATGATACAAAGCTCCCCACACTTTTTCAATAATTGTACAATTTTTTTTTCATTATTGTTATTTAACCTCTATTAAAAATTATTTTGCACTTCTCATTCCAATATGCTATGATAGCATGATCTTCAGTTTTTTTTATAATATTTAAACGTTTAAATTATTATTTTCAGTCAAATGCCACCGAAAAAATCTAACCTCAATAACGAGAGGAGCAGAGAGGCACGACGCAAACGTGTTGAAAGCGCTCATCGGTCGGCAGAACAAATCGCAACAAGAAATACAGCTCAAAGAATCAGGACAGCAGAAGGTCGTGCACAAGAATCTCAAGAACAGCGTGACGAACGTCTGCGAAAGACTATTACGAGAACAAGAGCGGCACGAGAACGAAACATAGCTACAGCACGAGTACAAGAACGACAGAGGCAGCGGACCAGCCGCTCATTATTACATACCGTAAAACGGGACGACTTGATACCATTTTTGGAAAATTCGATACTCTACCGCCGTTGATTATCCGTTTTAATTCAAATAAAAATTATTTTAGATTACTTTGAGGTGGTGGCTATGGGACACAAGGCTTAAAAAAGTTGTACCTCCCTCCACTCCCTATGAAAAAAATATGGAAGGTTTTTTTTCAAGACCCATATGTTGGGGCGACTTGGAATTTGCCTTTATTTTACATTGTAGTAGCTAGTAGGAACGCAATTGGGGCGACATGAAAATCGCAATAACTGATTTTGTAGATCCAACATAAAACAAATTATTTTTTTTATATTTCTTCATTACTTTAAACACAAAAAAACATTCTTTCCAAAATTGGCTTTATTGTCATCACATATTCATTATAAAAATAAAAAACAATATTCTACATTAACAAAACAACCCAAAATAAACCTTCTTTGGTATAGTAGAGACTAAAAAAAAATAAATAAAAGCAAATTCGTTTGACAGTTTACAATCAAATTAATAATTAAGATAACATATTTTTAAATTTTAGCTGCCCTCGTCGTAATGTTTCATATTCTAAAAGCTTTTGCTTAATTTCTTTTTGCTCGACAAGTCCGATGTTTTCTGCGTGGGGAAAAACATATGCATTAGGTATTTTATCACTTAATCTTAAGAATGAGCATAGATAAGATCCTATTTTTGGTACCACCTTCAGTTTTCATGTCAACGTGAATGAAATCACCTTGTTTAAAATCTGTCGAGACAGAAGAATCTTGCATAGGTGACATGTTGTAATAAATACGAATACCTAGAAGATAATTTTATGGTAGAAAATTTCAGAACACACGGTAAAACATATTTTATTTTAAATCATAATATTAAATGGAATACGACCCACATTATGTTTAATAAAACAATACGAAGTCAAAACAGAAAAGAGAAATAAAAAACATCTTACTGGGTCAAAGCAAAATAATTGTTTTGAATACAATTATTTCGATAACAAAAACTAGCACGATTCAAAAAACAAAAGCTGTTTTTTGCAATTCGACGAAAACCCCAAAACCGAAGTCGGGGGAAAACAAAAAACGAGTGTACACAGACCAGGAGCGGCAGTGTGTACCGGGGGTCGAACACGCGAAGGGAAAGGTTTTTCCCCTGCCACGGTAAACGGTACTAGTGTTTTTAGTGTTAGCGGTACGAGTGGTAAAAATTCTCTCCGTTGTGTTAGGAGGTGATAGGAATACTGAGATTATGCCTTGACTGGACACAGCTGTTCACTCTCAGATTAAGTTTTTCGTCCTGACAAATATATAATTTACCGTGTGTACTGGAATAATTGAGATTTGCCGAGTTCGCCAACTTGACACAAGCTAGGTTTCATTTTGTTAAGTAGGAGTTATCATTTGTTGGGTCACATATTCTCTTCCACCTCGAAGGCAGGAAAGAGATAGAGAGTTAGGCGAGGTTTATTTTGGTATTTGGTAATACAAAGGCCGGAGCGTATGTTTTCCATATTTTCGCGGGCTTCAGCGAACTTGCGCTGATAATTCAATTTATTATAGAGAAACATTGTTATCAGTCTTTTGTTCAGCCGTAAATTATAAATTAGAACTCTTTCTTATTTTGCCAATGTAAATGCATAAATTTATCGTAGGTTATTATATAACTGGGAAATTTCGCAACTTGTAACGCCAGTGTCGATAAATAATTTAAATTGTTTTCCTTAGCTCATCAGAATTTTTCTTTATAGAACAAAAATTTCACTTTCGTTCCCTGAAGGTCAACGACGACCTGAAACGACATAACCTGAATCATTGTTGCGTTTAAAGGTATTTACACGTAATATTTATTTATTTTTCTCGACACCGGGGAATAGAAAGATTGAGAAACGAATATAATAAACCATACGCCTCTCACGCATTTTTTTAAAAAAAAACCAAGCCGATAAGAGGGATAGTTTTGCCGCTCCACCGAACAAACGAGAACTCTGTTCATAAATTTGATTTTTTTTATAATTGTAGGATATACAGGGGTAGGTTTAATAATAAACCAATTATAGATAAATATATGTATAGGTAGAGTTATACCAGGGAATTGAGGTTAATTGGGTCATACGGGATTGTAGTTTAAGGTTAAGTATACAAATATATATATATATATATATATATATATATATATATATATATATATATAGCTGTATATGAGGATTTGGAGAAATTATTTTTATTATATATTTTTGTATAACGTGGAGGTTCTACATTATTTTACCTATCACCCTACTCCAAAAATTCCCCCTCTGGAAGTGTAACAATCGTGGACGTGTGACCGAGACGAGGAGGACAAACCCTGTCCTGACAAAGGAAGATTCATCCGTTTTAAGACCAGGCGAACCTAGCAAAAAACAATCGGACTGGATTGCCTTACACGCTCAGCCGCGCATTGGAGGCAGAATTTGGTGAAATCGAAGGACGGGATCAATACAGAGTGACCAAGAAAAAGGGAGGGATATTTTTTTGGTATTTTGATCAAGATATCGTACATATCTGGTGTTAAAGATTATTACTCTGGTGACAGATTATTTATAGTGGCGACAGCGGATTTATTGACCCCCTTTTAACTTTGTTACACTGGTGACAGCGGTTCCCCTATGCAGGGTAGTTCGTTCAAGTCGTCACAGCGGTTCCCCGATACAGGGTTGTTCGTTCAAGTCGTCACAGCGGTTCCCCGATACAGGGTTGGTCGTTCTAGTCGTCAAATCGCGAATCTACAATACAGGGTTGTAAGTCAGCAGGGACGCTAGATCATCACACAAGATACTCCTGTCAGGCCAAGATTATATGCCAATCTTGCTACAGCACAAAAGAATACAGGGAACGGTGAAGCTGTACGGTCTGTAACCAGAGGCTGCAATAGGCAGTAAACGGGGCATACAGGAGGGGAGAAGGCTGGAAAACATCGAAAACTAGCCGACACTCTCCCACCGTCATCGCAGCTACCCACAGGGACAAAAGTCATTAATTAACGGGACACACAACTCTAAAACAGATTAGTTGTGGTCTACTGAGTCGTCATACAATTGATTTTTTTTTGTCTTATCTTTTCGTCTCCAGTTCTATTGTTAGAATACATCATACTCCCGAAACTACGTGAGCTTCACTTTTACAAAGGGGGAAGTTAACCCATCCTTAAAAAACATCGTATCCGTGCACCAAAAGCTATCCATTTCAGGCGTCGTAGAAGCCAGAAAGGTAGGAGTAATATAGGTTTATAAAATTAGAAAATTTCGTTTAATATATATAAAAAAAAAGTAACCAAGTTCAGACAGCGTTAGGCCACTCGATTTGCAAAATAGGTAAGGTACAGGCAGTCAAGGAGGCCAAGAAACCACGGGAGACGCAAGCAGCATGCCGCCCACATAGAGGGTAGCACAGGCACAACCATTAGGGGTCATAGCGGCGACTTTAGCCGATTTCACAGGTAGAGATGCGGCTAGATACATAGAGAAACTCGAATTTAGGGCTAAATTAGACGGGTGGACGGAATCAGAAACACTAACATTATTGAAATTTGAGCTTGCGGGCGTAGCTCACGATTTTTTCAAGGCGGATCCTAGATTAGACACAGTGTCATATTCAGAATTTAGAGAAAAATTACTACTGAAATTTGTTCCAAAAAAATCGATAGCAGATTGGTGGATGCAACTGGTGCAATGCTACCAAAGACACGATGAGGACGTAGCGTCGTTCTGCACCAGACTAAAATTAATCGGAAACAAGACACTAGAAGAAGATATAAAAGGTGCAAGTAGGGAACAAATACCAAACATACAAAAAAACATAATTCAGTATTAATAAACCAATTCAAAGTAGGGTTGAGAAAAGACTTATTAAGGGAGGTAGGTTTTTACATTTTACACAAAGACGACATGACACTAGAAGAAGCAGAAGAGATAGTTAGTTGTCAGGAAACGGCGGTAACTATGACAAGCGGCAGAAGCAGTGGCCAGAAAGTTGCGCTTATGAGTGAACAACTGAGGTGCACAACGTGCGGAAGGTCGAATCACACTTCGGAAGAATGTAGGCAGAACGCGAAATGTTTGTTCTGTGGCAGACAAGGGCATTAGATGGCTAATTGTAGGACGAAGGAAGCAGAAGAAACAACAAGAGAGACAAGATGCCAGATTCGTAAAAAACAAGGACTCTGGGCACCGGATTGCAGAGAGAAAGGGAACGAACCAACAAATACATGCTATTACTGTGGGAAACAAGGACATTGGGCAAAAGAATGTAGAAAGAAAATGTTCGACGAAGCAAACAAACGGAATACGAAGTACGACAGATACACCAACGGAAAAGTAAGTACATGGAAAACGGAGAGAACTAGGTATCACGGGGAAAACCAAGAAACACAACAAGGAAACTACAGAGAATATAACAGACACAGAAACCAAAGGGAAGACCATAAACAAGAAACACAGAGGAGGTCTCAACAAAATAATTTTGGGAACTACGAGAGAAACAGACGCAAAATGAACAATGATAGAAGAGGACAGTCTGAAGAAAGAGGACACACAAGTAACAAAGAATGGACGAAACATTTAAACTAGTAAGGACCACAGTTAGTCCCCGGACAAGTGGCCGAGCAAATGTAACAGGGGAAACAGATTTAAATGAACCACAATGGGAAAAAACAAACCAAGAAGCAACGAATAAGTATAAACCGAGAATGGAAAGAAAGGGAAAAAAAGAAACAATGTATCACAATGATGCAACGTCAACAACAAACGAGGACGCCCCATATATAGTAATGTTAAGGGTGAATGGTATAAGCAGACCATGTATGATAGATACAGGAGGAGCGTACTCATTAGTGAATAGGTCAATAATTGCAGATCGGGAATTAGACACAAGAATCATAGAAGAATTAACTCTAAAAGGGATAACAGGACACACAATACAGCTGTATGGATCGACGAAATTGGCGATAAGCACAAACGGAATGAATCACATTTACGCAAGAGCCATCGCAGCAGAAGACGAAATAATGGGAGAAATACCAGTTCTTTTAGGAAGAGATTTCCTAGAAAAGCGAAAAGCAATCATATCATACAAAGGAGAGCCTTCATTAGAAATATGGGAAAGAAGAATACCATTGATAAACGCAAGGCAAGTTGAGAGCACAATAGATAACGGTAGAAGCACAGAAGTAAATAACCAAGTGGCAACAGTAAAGAAAAAACCAAACACTACCGAAAAGAATAATTGGCAGAAATGGTTAAGAATAGTGGAAACAATGTATAAAAGAAGGGACACAGAACACAGAACAATGGAGAAAAATGAGAAGGCAATGACAAGAGAAAATAAATCAAGAGCAAATCAAACAGACAAACAAAGACAAAACGGCTACAGAGACGAAAATATAGAACTGTACAGAGTGAAGAAAGAAATCGACACAAAGAAAGAAAAAAGTCAGGAGACAAAAATCAACGAAGAAAGATACGGACACATAGAACAAAAGAAGAATAGTACAGAATCAGAAACAGGGAAAAAGGGGGAAACAGAAACCAGGGAGAAGAACAAAGGAATAAAAGAAACAATAACTAACAGAAACTTCACAGATGTATACATAGAAGATAGCATAAGTATACCGGCACTAACCGAAGTTCACACAATTGGGACACTAAAACATACCATAAGAGGAAATACGATTGCGTGTAAAACACAACACAAAGGACCAGAAGTAATAAGACTAGCAAATAGCATAGCTAATAACGGGAAAAAGATTCCAATTAGAATAATAAACACATCAGCACAAGAAATACACCTAACAAAAGGAACCAAACTAGGAAAAGCATACGAATGTACAGAGGACACAGTACCACAAACAAAAACACAGGACACCATCAGGAAATTTGACATCAAAACAGATGAATGGATCAGAAAAAATTTCGAACTAGGTCATATAGATACAAGGTACAAGGAAGAATTATTTGAGTTAATACAAAAGTACCATCACTTATTCACAGACGACGATGAAATTCTAACAAGCACTACAAAAGTAAAACACCACATAACCATAGAAGCAGGAAGCCAACCAGTATGCAAAGCTGCATACAGAATACCATATTACCAAAGAGAAGTGCTTAAAAAAGAAATAGATAGGCTACTAGAAGCTAAAGTAATCAGGACATCATCCAGCCCATGGTCAGCGCCAGTCGTATTAGTGGTAAAACAAACTCCCGAAGGATAGGAGAAAGTGAGAATGTGCATAGACTACAGAGGACTAAATGCAGTAACAAAAAAAGAATATTACCCTCTACCAAACATATCGGATCTACTACAAGGCTACAAAGCAGGAGGAGAAACGTTGTTCTCAGTAATTGATGTAGCAGAAGCTTATCACCAAGTAGATATGAACGAAGAAGACATTCCACTAACTCGATTTAGCACATATCAAGGGCACTACGAATACACCAAAATGCCATTTGGACTGGTAAACGCCCCAGCAACTTTCCAAAGATTCATGAACGCAACCTTAAGAGGCTTAACGGGAATAAAATGCATGGTTTATTTGGACGACATAATCATATTTAACTATGCAGGGAAAAATTACCATTTGGAAAAATTAGAAGAAGTATTCAATAGATTAACAGAAGCAAACATTAAATTGAAACCAAAGAAATGCAATTCTATGTTAAAGAAAGTGAAATATTTAGGACATATCATCTCACAAGAAGGAGTAGCTCCAGATCCACAGAAATTGGAGGCAGTACACAAATACCCCCTACCAAAAAACGTAAAAGGAGTAAGAGGTTTCTTTGGACTAGTAAACTGGTACAGACGGTTCATACCAAACATAACCGAATTAGCAGCACCATTAGTAAACCTGACCAAAAAAGATACCCCATTCGAAATAACAGAGGAAGTAATTAAGGCAATGGACCAACTAAAAGAATCGCTAACGTCAGACAAAGTTCTAGTCCTCCCTCCAAACCGTTCATCTTATCGACAGATGCATCAAACATAGGTGTAGGAGCAATATTAAGCCAAATAAGGGACGGTAGAGAAAGACCAATAGCGTATGCAAGCAGGACACTAAGTAGAGCAGAAACAAATTACTCAACGACTGAAAAAGAACTTCTAGGAGTGATTTTTGCCATTAAAACATTCAGATGCTACATTTACGGGACAAAATTCACAATCATCACAGATCACAGAGCGATAAAATGGGTACTTACACTGAAAGACCCAAATTCAAGACTAACACGATGGGCCTTAACCTTAGCCGAATACAACTTCGAAGTAATCCATAGAGTAGGACGGAAACACGGAAATGCAGACGCGCTAAGCAGAATGTTCGACAAAACGTGCAACTACATAGAGACGTCATACGAAGATTACTTATAATACATAACGGAAAACGAAGTGCCAGCAAAAGACAAGATACTAGAAAAAGAAGGAAAGTTAGTATCCATACAAGAAGAACAAGCAATAGTACTATTTACAGCCAAAAATAAGCCAAACCAAGATCCACGGATAAAGGAAATAGAAGCCACATATAATTTACCGGACGTCGCACAAAATCGAGTAGAAGAAATTAAAGAATGGGACACGTTGGACGCAAAATTCTACATAGGGGTGAATAGAGCAGCGGTGAAAGATGAAACCTCGTATGAAATCATGTGGAGCATAATACAACAGTTGAAGACACTATGCGAAGAAAACAAAGAGGAGAGCAGAACCTTCGTAGCAAGCAAAGACCAAATTCCAGGACTTTGTTGGGACGAAATTACTAAAATGATCCAATTTACATTTTACGGTATACCCACCAAAATAATCATTCTACGACCAGATAACACAGGAGAAACAAAAAAAATTTACGCGATAGAAATAGAAGAAGGTTGGGAGCCAATATGGGACAAAGACCTGCTGAAAAAAGCACAAAAACGAGATGAATTCTGCAACAACACCTTACAACAAATGGACAGGGACGAAGAAACAAAAAGAAAATACTACATCGACAAATAAGGTATTTTATATAGACAAGAACAGGAAGAACATAGAGATCAACTGGTAATACCGAAAAGCTATATCACCAAAGTGATAGAAGACTTTCATGACTCACCCATATACTGTCATCAAGGACAACAGGAAACATTATTGGCAATGAAGAGACGTTGTTTTTGGCCAACGATGAGAACAGACATAATAAATTACTGCAAACAATGCGACGCATGCAACAGACGGAAGACGTCACCACACTTCAAGAAAGCTCCATTACAAAAATTTACAAAAGTCACAGAACCATGGGAAATAACCTCTATGGACATAGTAGGACCACTACCAACCTCAAGCGAAGGAAACAACTACCTACTTACATTTCAAGACCATTTTACCAAATACTGTGAAGCAATTCCGTTACCAGATCAGAAAGCAGATACAGTAGCAAGAGCATTCGTTGAACAAATAATATCAAGACACAGAACACCCCACAAACTATTAACAGATAGAGGAACAAATTTCATGTCAGAACTAATGCAGGAAACATGCAAGTTACTAACCATAAAGAGGCTACACACGGCAAGTTATGCGCCAACGACAAACGGTCAAATAGAAAGATTACACAGAGTATTGAAAGGCATGTTAGCACTCTACATAGCACCAGATCAACGAGATTGGGACAAATGGATACCATACGTACTTATGGCATACAGAGGTAGCGTACACACTTCAACAGGATACAGCCCATACTTTTTACTACACGGAAGAGACCAATCATTACCATTTGAAAAATTCATCACACCGAAAAGAATCAAATACGACATCGACAACAATTATGTGTCAGAATTAGAAGCTAGACTAAGTCAAGTATACAAGACAGCACTGAAAAACACAGAGAAAGCAAAAGAAGAAAGGATAGCCAGATATAACGAAAAAACAGCATTAAGAGAATTTGAACCAGGAGATTTAGTGTACCTACTCGACATAAGCACGAAAGTAGGAAAATCGAAGAAACTACAAAACCAATGGACAGGACCGTTTGAAGTAAAAAAGAAGGTAGGACCGGTTACATATCAAATAATTTCGCAAGAAGGGAAGAAGACACAAATAGTACACATCAACAGATTAAAAACATACCACGGCAAAATAGAGGAAAAGGAACATAAGATACTACAAGATATAGAGAACTTGGGAAGCATAGAAGAGTTAGAGGAAACACACGGGCAGGAAGAAAATTAAGTAGATCCAGGAAAAGTAGCAGCACTACCATTATGGTCAACGAACGAGAATCTACAACCGCCAAGAAACAAACCACCATCCCAAACCAGACATAAAGGGAATAGAACAGAACAAAGACCACACTTCTCACAAAGTGCACCGAGTTACACAAAAACATTTAATGCCGAAAGGAGACTAACACGGAATACAGGACAAAGACAGACGACTAACTACAAAAGAAACAAGACCAAAATAAGTACCAGATGGATAGCGATGAACTTGAAACGACGTAGCTAAAACGTCGCGACCAAGCATACATGTATATATTAGCATATTATTAATCCAAACAGATTTGCGGGTTCAATTCATAGGTTAAGCCAAAGTAAGGGGATAGGAATAATTAAGTAAGTTAGGAATCATAACAGAATAAGGAAATAAAAGACCATAAGTCACTATAACCAAGTATATAGGCAAATGATACTAATAGTACGATTTAAGTAAATGATTTCACGTAAGTAAGTCTTTTTCAATTCATAAATACAAGGGGACTACAAAAGTAATTAAATATAGAAATGAATAAATGGGAACAAGATCACGGGTCATAAGTTTAAAGAGTTTTTCTCTTCTCTGCAAAGAGTAGAGCTCATTTGACAGTCCTGAATAAGTGTGAAGCTCGGTCAAATGAGGAAATGTCATATAAATATGACAAAATTGTAGGTAACATAGTATTGTGACAAATAAATGTTTAAAAATGTTTGTAAGAAAGATAAGTTGTATTAACCACTGTAAATTTTATGAAATTTAAGGATAACAAAACCAAATCAATGGCACGACAAAGTACCATCCTGACCCGGGTGACATTCGTCATGTGCGGGATACATATAGCAGTTGGGCTAATCGCGTATGAGTGTTCGCACCCCAACACAAATTTCACAGTGTTATCGCTAAAAGATATACAAAAGTGTCCGGAACCAGAAAAAACGTACGCGAGTGAAAAAACAGACATACAATTGATTCAACGAAACCAAATAAAAATGCAAAAAGTATGGTCATGCGTAATAGAAGTCACAAAATTCATGTTCTACTGCGGGATGCACAGCCACAAATCAGTCGTCAACGGAGGACTATCAACCTACATCCACAAATTGGGAGCAGAAGAATGCAGAAACACCCACAGATATAAACTAATAAAGTTGTACCAACAAACAATAGACAACATACTAATGAACGGTACCACAACAGCGTCAATAAAAATAGGCGGCACACTCGACAATATGGGAACATGTAAAGGTATCACATACCAAGAAAACAGCAGAAGTTGGAACGACGTAGTGATAATAGCAACAGCCAAAATAACAACCAAAGACTATCTAGCTAGAGTAACGCTAGAAACGAACGAGATCCACTTACAAGGAGAGATAACTTGCAAATTCACGAATGGTTACTGCTTCGACTCCACGGTAGGAGAATCCACCTGGTCCAGTTATGAGCCAACAACATGCGAAGACCATCTGAGCCAGTTATACGAAAGCATAGGCAACAAAATCACAAACACAAAAACACAAGAAGAACTAATAGTAATTGAAGAAAAAGACAAAGTATTCGCACTAACATTACAAAAAAGAAACATACTATGTGGAATAGAAGTATGGCAAGCAGAACACCCACGAATTGTCATAACACTTCAAAACACACAAAAATTACATCCGACAATGCCAATTTTAACACAAAACTTCGATCTAATGAATTATGTAAATAGTAAACTACTCTATATTGAACAAGCATATAAACGAGACGTAAACATGCTTTACACAGATACAATACACCGAAGATGCTTAACGACACGATAAATACTCAAAAACATACTGCTAATGGCACATACACTACCTAATGCAGTCAGCCAACTAATGGAAAATGAACCTGGACACATAGGCAGAGTATTAGGCGAAGTACTTTATATCATAAAATGCATACCAGTAACAGTCGAGATAAGACGAACAAACAGATGTTACAACCAACTACCAATAAAAGTAAACAACGGAACAAAATTTATGGCTCCACTAACCAGATTAATACAAAACCACGCAGAAGAGATAGATTGCAATAACATGATACCACCTCTTTATTTTATAGATGATCAATGGATAGGTCTAACGCCACATCCCACAATAGCCAACCAGCCAAAAACAATAAAAGTAGAAGATAGAATAAACCTCCATTTCGACCCCATTCAACCACTAGGAGCGAAGGGTCTGTACACGCAAGAAGAAGTCAAAGCAGCACAAAGAGCCCTCACATTTGGGACAGACAGAAATACAGTAGAGAACATTATTACTCGCAGAGTAGCGGGAATTAATGCCAATAGTCAAGGCTACACCGTATCAAACATATTTGATATAAAAGAAATCAAGAACCTCGCAGAATCCACCCTAAAACACATACGGGCATGGTTCACAGAATTAGGTTCAGTCATAAGTGGAATAATTGGAATATACTTCACATTCCAAACCATTAAATACATATAAGGCACCATATTTAATGGAATTCGTATACACCAAACTTTAGGATGCAGTATAGCACTAATAGGCAGCATATGGGACTCCCTAACGGTATGGATAATTCACTCACAGCAGACGAGGAAACCAGAGGAAGAAACGATAGAGATGTACCAAATAACGCAGCAAGGGACAAGCCACCCGAGGTCACAGCATTGGACAGACAGAAGTCACCAGATGAACGATCTTCCGAGCAGCAGTGTCGCGAGTGTAAACGGTCGCGACCTAGGTCAAGGATAAAAAGGGTAATAGCGAAAAAAATTGCCAAATACAGTGCCGATCATAAATATTGAGAAAATGTAACATAAATATGTAAAATATATAAAACTGTAACATTAATTTTAAGATTATAGGCCACTATTGTAAGCCGACAGCCACATATAAATTAAGGGTAGGAATAGTTGTACGGGGGATTAGAAAAAAAAGGTATTGGACCAGGGAGGTCGCAATACTTTTACAAAGGGGGAAGTAATGTAATAAATACGAATACCTAGAAGATAATTTTATGGTAGAAAATTTCAGAACACACGGTAAAACATATTTTATTTTAAATCATAATATTAAATGGAATACGACCCACATTATGTTTAATAAAACAATACGAAGTCAAAACAGAAAAGAGGAATAAAAAACATCTTACTGGGTCAAAGCAAAATAATTGTTTTGAATACAATTATTTCGATAACAAAAACTAGCACGATTCAAAAAACAAAAGCTGTTTTTTGCAATTCGACGAAAACCCCAAAACGGAAGTCGGGGGAAAACAAAAAACGAGTGTACACAGACCAGGAGCGGCAGTGTGTACCGGGGGTCGAACACACGAAGGGAAAGGTTTTTCCCCTGCCACGGTAAACGGTACTAGTGTTTTTAGTGTTAGCGGTACGAGTGATAAAAATTCTCTCCGTTGTGTTAGGAGGTGATAGGGATACTGAGATTATTCCTTGACGGTGAAAACTGTCTCCTTTTTCGATACACAAACGGTAGAATTACCCTCTACGCTAATTGCCTTTCGACATAGCACGATTCCGTTTATTAGCACGACTTGCGGTGAACAAGCAGATAGAAAAAAAATCAAGAAAATTCCCGGCGAGACGGAGGAAGTTTGACAAGCAGTAAGTTTTTGAATTAAATTCAGATTGGGATAATTTTCTACTAGTGATATATTTACTAGTTATTGGTCGAGCTGGACTCTTAACTTGGAAGTTTAGGTCAATTGCTATATACAAGGTGTAGCGATAGCAAATATATTTATTAGATTGTTGATTTTTCAAAGAGACTGGACACAGCTGTTCACTCTCAGATTAAGTTTTTCGTCCTGACAAATATATAATTTACCGTGTGTACTGGAATAATTAAGATTTGCCGAGTTCGCCAACTTGACACAAGTTAGGTTTCATTTTGTTAAGTAGGAGTTATGATTTGTTGGGTCACATATTCTCTTCCACCTCGAAGGCAGGAAAGAGATAGAAAGTTAGGCGAGGTTTATTTTGGTATTTGGTAACACAAAGGCCGGAGCGTATGTTTTCCATATTTTCGCGGGCTTCAGCGAACTTGCGCTGATAAGTCAATTTATTACAGAGAAACATTGTTATCAGTCTTTTGTTCAGCCGTAAATTATAAATTAAAACTCTTTCTCATTTTGCCAATGTAAATGCATACATTTATCGTAGGTAATTATATTACTGGGAAATTTCGCAACTTGTAACGCCAGTGTCGATAAATAATTTAAATTGTTTTCCTTAGCCCATCAGAATTTTTCTTTATAGAACAAAAATTTCACTCTCGTTCCCTGAAGGTCAAGGACGACCTGAAACGACATAACGTGAATCATTGTTGCGTTTAAAGGTATTTACACGTAATATTTATTTATTTTTCTCGACACCGGGGAATAGAAAGATTGAGAAACGAATATAATAAACCATACGCCTCTCACGCATTTTTAAAAAAAAAGACCAAGCCGATAAGAGGTGCAGTTTTGCCGCACCACCGAACAAACAGATTATTTAGAGTGGCGACAGCGGATTTCTTGACCCCTTTTTTACTTTATTACACTGGTGACAGAGTGTAAAAATAAGGTCTAGCGTTATTACATTTACATGTTAAAAAAAATAAGGGTCTAGATTTAATTAGAGGTCTACACGTTATTACACTTTAATTTTTGGTGTTACACGTTTTTACAATGTTATGATCAATTTTTTTGGTGTCTGTATCGGAAAACGGTTCTGGGTCCAGATCTTTGTCGCTGTCGACGGTTAAATCTTCTTCATCCACGTCACTTTCGGAAGAAGATGATAACCTTGGGCGTAATTATTTATTCGTGCTTTTATTTTTATTTGGCTTGAATGGCGCTGGTGTAAATGGTAGCTCTAGGTCTCCCTGTGAAATGCTTGTACCTGCATCTCCCTACTAACAAAGGTAGGTGCTCCAAACTAAGATTTTTCAAACACTTCTTTTAGTGAATCGACAATTGCATCTTGTTCTTGCGTTCTTTGCTTGTCAGTTTTTTTGGTAGCTTGCATATAATTTTATTTTTATTCAGTGGTAATAGACCGGTCGCTTCAAAGCTTGATTAAATATTTTTATCCATACTCTCTGAAAGTCTATTTATTACCTGTGTTAATGAGCGTGGAAAGACTTCTTTTCTTACAGTTCCTTTATTATGTTTTTCCATTCTTGGTGTATCTTTCTCCAAGCGATCTCAATTGGACGAAAAACGCTAACATCTAATGGCTGCGTAAGGTGCGTACTGTTAGGAAGCAAAAGCACAAAACGAATATAATTCTCCGTACATTTCGAAATAACATTGGCCGAAATGCGGCTTTCCAAATTATCTCCAATAAGAACTTTAGGACTCGGTGGCAAATATCGAAAATATGGCAATACTATGTTAATAAACCAATCTTCAAAAATATTTGTATCAAACTATCCAGAACTAGAGCGATTATATCTTGCTCCGGTTGGTCCAAATTACGTCCAAGTGCTCCATAAGTGGTCTGCCTTATAGACTATGTAGACCGGAAGCGAAAATCCTGAAGCTGTACAAGCAAACATGACGGAAGTAGCCGTTTTAGATGTATCTTTTACCTTCTCCGCTCTTTTAGAAGTCCTACGAACGATGACGTTCACACGGCCAGGATCGTCCGTAAAATTAGTCTCATCGTAATTCACTATTGCGTTAGGTGGAACATTTTTTAGACTTTCTGATAAGTAGTCGAAATATGTATTAATACTATTAGGGCAAACTTTGGTTCTACTTTCTTTTATTGATTGAGACATTCTTTTAGTCAGCTACTCCTTATGTCGCTTTAGAAATTTTTGCAGCCAGCTTTCACCAGGTCTGTTGTCTCGGAATTTTTTCCCACTTCTGTCCAAGTAGGATTTTACTATCTCTTTTATATCGTTTGTATCACAGGGATAACCCCAGTCCGCTGCGATAGATATAGACCGAACCAGATAGTTTTCCTATTCGATCGGCATTGCAGTTTGACCTCCAATTGCTTTTGTGTGTAGTCCTTTAGCTTTGCCATATAAATTTATAAAAGGAATTTCGTATTCTTCACTTAAATCTTTTAATTTTCTACCTTGTTTGTGTAGATGTAGTACTCGCTATAATCCCGATATTTCCGACTTCCCGATTTCTTTTTGTATATACGCACCATTTTTCAAGTCCCCCCTGAAATTACATAAAAAAATAAAATGATACGCCACTGGCAAGTAAGAAAGGAAAGTACGGCTTTTAGTTTAGAGAACGATTGCCTGATATATAACTACTCTTCAAAAAAATACGGCGATATTCCAGTCTTTTTAGGGATCTCTGTACAATAGGAAGTTTGCAGGTTAAAAAAAAATTAGCTTCTTACTTTTTTTTGGAGATGCACAACACAATAACAGTGAGTAAATAACCAGTACCACAACATAAACTCAACTAAGAAGCATGGTAGGCATAGATGCAGACTCAATTTGAAATTAAAATTTCGACCGCCAGAGCGCAGCATCGGTTTCAACTGGACAAAGCAAAATTTTTCCAGTCACTCCGGTGTTTTCAAGTAGCCCCATTTTACGGTACGTCATTTGTTTGTCTTCCTTTTGAATATGCACCAGATATTAACTACTCTGCGCATTCAAAAATTGCTATCGGAGGAATGGATAAAGTATGTCAATGAAATTAACTGTCTCGACCCTTACTTCGTGGAATCTGCTCATATTAGTGTTTTAAATGAAACTCACGGTTTCTAGTTAACTCCACAATATAATAAAAGTTATTGAAAATTCTAAAAAATTGACAATTGTTTCGATAAATCAATATTATCGTCAGAATGACAGAAGTTACATTTCATTTGATGCCTACCTGATGTTTAGTAGTTATTTTTGGCTAGACCAAGAAGTGACCTAACTTGTGATTGACTTAATATATGTTTATACAAAAAAGGAGAAGATGTGATAGTACAAATATTGAAGCTTAGATATTATTGGCCCTATGGTGATATCCTGGATATCATTTTTCCAATTAAGATCAGTATAACCGTGCAATGATATAGAATACCAGGAAAACTATATCTGCTTATCTTTACAATTATCAATTAAGAAGACAGTTTATTAGTGGAGAACTCTCCTGATTTAACTGTTCATTGACAACTTCATATTGTGGGTTTCTTAAATGTCTTCTAATTTCCAATTCTTCAAGGAAATCCAGTTCTTGTTTCTTTACACAAATATGCAGCACTTCTAGTTTTGTGTTAGGTGTCAAAGAATGATTGGTGTCAAGTAGATGTTTTGCGTAGTGGGATTTATCTGGTTGTTTTAACCTGTATGCTCGTATCGGATTTCAAAATTCCTAAGGGCCTGACCCAAATAGACAGCATTACATTCTGGACATTTGAGTTTATATATACCTGACTTCTTCAATAGTGGTATTTTTGTTTTTACATTTAACAATTTTGTACTTACGTTACTTTCTGTTTTAAAAGAAATTATTGTATTCGTTACTGAAGATATTGTCTTTGAAATATTATCAGAAATATTTCCTGCATATGTGATGGTTTTATAAGTTTTTATGTCATCAGCTTGTTTAGGAAATATTAGTTGTAATGCCACTTCTTCCTCTTTTTTACTGATTAGATTATTTATCATATCTAATGGATAACCGTTGGATGTCGCTATTTGTCTAATTGTATTAATCACTCTATCAAAATTACATTTGTTCATGGGAACTGAAAAAGCTCTATGTATCATTGAATGATATGCCGCTAGTTTGTGTGACATAGTCTGTGTTGGTTTTCGGTAGATTGAATAATCAAGTACATTATTAACTCTTTGAATTTTTGAATCAAGAAAATTGATTGAGCTGTTTTCTTCAATTTCTAATGTAAATTTAATTTTTGGGTGTAAATTTTTGATGAGGTTGAAAAATACATCTAATTGTCGTTCATTACCCATAAAACAAGCTAATATTTCATCTACATATCTATACCAAAATAAAATATTTTTCGAAATATTACTTTCAAAGATCTTTCTTTCCAAATTATCCATAAAAATGTTCGCTAAAATAGGTGATATAGGGCTTTCCATTGGTAAACCTTCATTTTAAATATATACCTGATTGTCAAAAGTGAAATAATTCTGATTAATGCATACATCAAATAAATTAAGTATATCTGATATTATTCCTGGATTGACACTTTTATCTTCTACTAATTTTCTTTCAAGTATTAGACATTCTTTAGGAATTTTAGTGAACATATTAGTTAGATCAAACGAAATGAGTTTATAGTTATCTTGCAAGTGGATTGCTTTCAACTTTTTGATTCGTTCTATTGAATTTCTAATTGAGTACTGAGATTCATATACGTAACTATTGAGTATATTGTTGAGCTTCTTTGCCAATATATTATTAGGAGAATTAACATAAGAAACTACAGGTCTAATTGGTTTCGTTATTTTATGTAATTTAACGGTTCCATATAATACTCAAAACATCATGAAACTGTAAGTACCCACATACCAACACACTTTGCACCACGATTTGAAAACCTTTCAGACACTAATTTTACAGATAGTGAAATAGAATTTTTGAATAAAGGTTTAAAGTACAGCATACCACCAAAATTTACGAATAATATTAAACAAATTATAGCTACAGAGTCAGAAATAGCTTTAAAATCTAATTCAAATAATTTTCTTTATGAGAAATTAAAAATTGTCAATTTAATCAAAAATATTGAACCTTCAAAAGTTGAACGTCAAACAAAAAATGACATTACAGTTTTGAATGCAATAAAAAAGAAGATAGAAGATAATAACCTAACAGTTACAAAATCTGATAAGGGGAACACAACTGTCATTTTGACGACTGAAAATTACAATTCCAAAATATACACCTTTATAGAATCTAGCGATGTAAAAGTTCTTAAAGCAGACCCAACAAAAAAGTTTTCTAATAATGTAAAGGATATTGTTAATGATTGAAATTATCTTTTAAGTGATTACGAAAAGAGGTCTATCATACATAAGAATCCTCATTGTCCACAATTATATGGAACCGTTAAATTACATAAAATAACGAAACCAATTAGACCTGTAGTTTCTTATGTTAATGCTCCTAATAATATATTGGCAAAGAAGCTCAACAATATACTCAATAGTTACGGATATGAATCGCACTACTCAATTAGAAATTCAATGAAACTAATCAAAAAGTTGAAAGCAATCCACTTGCAAGATAACTATAAACTCATTTTAGTGTTTTTAAATGAAACTCAAGGTCTCTAGTTAATTCCACAATATAATACAAGTTATTGAAAATTCTAAAAAATTTACAATTGTTTCGATAAATCAATATTGATTTATCGAAACAATTGTAAATTTTTTAGAATTTTCAATAACTTGTATTATATTGTGGAATTAACTAGAGACCTTGAGTTTCATTTAAAAACACTAATATGAGCATATTCCACGAAGTAAGGGTC
Source organism: Galeruca laticollis (assembly GCA_963921935.1). Classification (NCBI taxonomy): domain Eukaryota; kingdom Metazoa; phylum Arthropoda; class Insecta; order Coleoptera; family Chrysomelidae; genus Galeruca; species Galeruca laticollis. The sequence goes on along the minus strand of OY998181.1, from coordinate 61,313,183 downwards.
GAGACAGTCAATTTCATAAACTCATTTCGTATGTTCTTTCTTCATTATTCATCCGATTCCTTCTTTTGCTCTACTTTTAGCGTCTACCCCATTATATATTAATAAATGTCCCTTTTCTAGTTGACTAAATAACTTTCATTAATACATGTAATAATACACTTGTTCCAGTCCATTGCTAGAAGAAGGTGAAAATAGCAGACGTAAAATAACTAGTATGGTCGTTGAATATTAATTGTTAGAGCCAGAAGTGCAGAATAAGTGTACTTTATGACACTTTTTAATAAAAAAGAAGAAAATACACTATCTATTAGCCACAATTATCAACTGTCAGAATTGTCCAATTTCTTTAATTCAAATTCATATCACTTCATAAAAAGTAAGTAAATTTACACAGGTTTATTTGAATAATAGCTATTACATGGCTTCATTCCTTTTTAGTGTCTGATACTGACAGCAGTGGTAGTTTTGCCCCAACTCCTCCAGAAATTAGGGAGTTTGCAGAGGCAACAGCAGACAATCTGTTGCCTGAAAATTCTGAACATATTTATCTTCAACAATATGACCTATTTATATAATAGCGTAGATTAAAAAAAGCCGAATCATTTTCAAAGAATGTATTTCTTGTATACTTTGCAGAATTAGTAAGGTCAAATAAACCATCTATTCTCTGGAAAATATACTAAATGCTGAGAACCACTATTAACATAGAACATAAAGAGGATTTGTCAAAATATGCCAGGTTACGAGAATTTTTAAAAAGACAATCAGAGGGATATCGAGCGAAAAAATCAAAACGCTAACTGGAGAAGAAGTTAACTGTTCTATAAATAATGCGCCTGATGATCAATACCTCGCTACAAAGTTAAATACATTATTAGCGTAAGTCTAAATAGAGTTATAAGTAATTTATATTTATCAAACAAACCCTAAAATCATCTTTCCATTATTGGATAATTTATATTCACAGAATATCTACAGTTAAGTTATTAGGAGCTATAAGAAATAAACTTGTTCGGGTAGTGAATAACAACCGACTGAAGCCGATTAGCCAGATTAATTTTCAAATGGACATTTTCAATGATTTCGAGTAGCTCAAAGACCAAGAGATACAATAATAGTAGATTTTGTAGACCCAGACGTATTGACCATGTTTAAAGACGTGATAAGGGAGAAAATATTATACCTAGACAGTGCCACATTTTTTAAATTTATCTGACTCAAAATTATACACAGGACATTGTTTCCGCAGGACCTCAGCAACAATGCTTGTGGATTCTGGGGCAAACATAGAAACCTTAAAACGGCACTGGGGCTGGAAATCCACAGAACTTGCAGAAGGGTATATAGATAAATGCTTACAGAACCGCCTAAATGTATCGACAGGCATAAGGTGGCAAATTGATAAAAACCAAGAGCTATCAGTCAGCGAAACTAATTTTCAAGGACAAAAATTGCCTAATTCACTCCTGGGGCTTTCTTGTTTTAACCAGCAGCAACAAAATATATTTGCCTCATTGCGCACCAAAAATATAAGTGATTCACATTTAAAAATTGTACAGTTACTGGCGTAACTATATATATATATATATATATATATATATATATATATATATATATACACCAATCTAGAGGAGGAAAATTAAAAAAAACTAATAAAATCAGATTGTTTCAATTTTTAATTATAAATAAAGTTATATTTGTTCGTTTGTTGTTTGTTTTTTATTTGATAGTCGTAGAAAAAGTTTAGTCTAAAACACGGGTGGAATTCAAAATTCTACACTCGTAGAACCGAACAAATCTTCCTACTCGTGTAGAATTTTGCTGATTCCACCCTTGTTATAGAATATACTATTCTTTACTCGGATACTATCCTCCACAGGTGTAATTATACTTGCAGTGCTTGTAGTCGCCACGTAATATGATGCCATTCTATTAGCAAAGACGACTTCAGCACTGTTGCAATCACGACGATTCTCATTTTGTCACTTGGCAACATCGCCAACTTCAGTACTTTCACCAACAGACTTATCCACAATATACTTTTTTGCAGAAAAGTTTTGATTCAAAGCATGCGTTTTACGAACAATAATACATTATTGACGCACGTAAACAGTATACTTGAAACACTATCTGACAACACTGTAAATGTTAGCACCAAACGTGAACAAACAACGGCTGTCGTTAAATGTACATAATGGCGGTTAAAATGAGCTCCTCTAACGATGACCAGCTGTGTCTTATCCGGGCCTGTGCAGATTGCAACTAGCTGTCAACCTCTTGCCATGCCGCGGACAAAGGCCCGAGACGACGTTGGTACCAACCAAACCGTTTATTGCTCACTGTTGACTCGAGCCCCTTATTAGCGCCGGCAAATTATGAATTATAATAATTCACATAAGTTAATTTTCCGTTGCATTTTCTCATTTCTGACAGGATTCGGGCCCCTTTTCCCCCCTTATAATCGCCCCAGTGTTGTAGTAATTGTGATGCCATTTATTTGGGATACACATCACAATATTTGGAAAATTGCTTCAACAAACCATGAAATAGCAAACATTTAATTATATATATATATATATATATATATATATATATATATATATATATATATATATTATCATGTATTTAAATATTAGAGTAATAACATTTATTTATTTATTAATGATCCTATATTGGGATGCTACTTTATTATGGATCTTATATTTATGAGTATGTATTTATAATTGATTTGACTTTAAATATTTTTTTTTAATGATTGTGGGCGCCAGAATTGGTTTAGCTAACCACTAATTTCCAATTCAAAATTTTATTTAGTAACAAAATTATGAGTTATGTAACTTTATGACACTATACCTCAGGGATGAGATTCGGCACTTGGCGATCGGTAGTAACAAGAAACTGAAAGGTAAGATATCAAAGAAAAGAAAGGAAAAACATAGATAAATAGATTTTAATTGTGAATAGTTGTTTGAATAATGAACATTTTCTGAATCATAATTGTATAATCATATTAATTAAACCTTTGCGTAAGTACGTTTTTTTTTATTTTTATGAATACTATTAAATATGAAACATATCAAATAAATTTCGCTTCCTATACTTATCTCTATATGTTTTTGAAAGCTTCCACAAACCATTCAATCTCTACTCTAATAATTTGTTAATGTTGACGTGACGTTGAGTTATTCTATGGTAATGATAATTCAGTTATTAAATAAAGAATGAAAACCAAGTGTGTTTGTGAGGCAAACTGATGATTTATCGCAATGATTTGGTGAGTATTATTTCCTTTATTATTTCCTTTAATGTAATTTCAATGTTCTATCCCGATCTAGTGGAGATTGAATAACTATATCTAATAATTTTACCAACGAATAAATTTTTACACAATATAACCTAACAAATGAAAATTATGAACGACGTTTTATAGGACAAATATGTTACACACGAAAGGAAAAGTCTATGCTTGGCATCTTCTTGTCTCTGGGATGAAACATTTGGAAGAAATACGATCACCTATGATCATAAAAGCGAAATCTTGATATTAAAATGATGTGACGTGATTTATTTCGCCAGGAGCAACAATTTATTCACGGAAGATACGTGAATGAGCAAACGAAAAGCAGATTAATAAAGGTAAATTGTTCACCTTACCAATTCTCGGCGTTTCACTAACTTTTCACTTTTTATTATGTATTCGATAGAAAGTTTCTGTTATTTTATAGCATCATTGTTTCTAAATACTATGATTAATTCTTTAAACTTAAAATATATCAAATGTTTGAGATTTACAAAAATTTAGAGGAGAGAAATTGTAATGCGTCCTCACATTATTGAATCTACACCGCGTCTCTCCCAGCTCTCAATCAACAACTTTTAGTTGTTTTTAATTTTTGTTTCATTTTTCAATTGTTTATAAATAAACATCATTGTTTTCAAATCCAAATATCTGTTTTCTATGTTATTGTAGATAAGTTCACTTTGTTCTTATGCATTCCTAATGTCACTCCGAAATTACACCGTTCGAACTATTAACCGAACGTCATTTTACGATGACATTTTGACCTTGAAGTTTATACCAAAATAATCAATAATTTACATAACATACAGGGTTTCTGAAAAGTGTCTATAATATATAAATTACAATTATGGAATTTTATTTTGAAATTCATGCAATATTATACCGTGATAATCATTGTTATGTACCAAATTAATGTTTACGTAATTTATTTGTTACGTCTGTGTTTTTTGTCATGAAATATAATTTGAAGAAAAATTATTGCAAACTTAAATAACAATTTTTATATGCAATATTAGTTGTATCTTGTTTGTAAGTGTTTCTTCACATATTTATACTCATATTTAAATTGTTATCTTATGGACTATTATGCAATTTATTGGGTTTATCGTCATCTATTACTACGATTCACATTAACTTAGTGATATCTCTGTTTTAATTTATCTTGATAGATAATTTTCAGTTTAACATTCCCTAAAATTCTATAGAATTATTCTTGGTTTGACAAGAATATTCTATAGAAGTTTACCTTGATATTCTATATATGATTTCATAATCATGTACTACTTATTTAATTAATTCCCCATTTAAATCTCTCTCAATACTAAAGAAATCTTCTAGATTCTCATAATTAACTTATACTTAACCTACTAATGAATCTTAATTCCACTAATATTAATTCTCAATTAAGATTGACTAAATAAACTATTTTATACTTGATTAACTAAATAATATCTCTAATTCTAATGTTTCTCAATTTTTATAGTTACAACTGATGGTGTCAAATTGATGATTGGTTGGTGTTAAATTGATGCAGCTGGTTGATATGGAAAATTCCACGTTCTCGATGAGTGTCAGGATGTATCAATTTATAGCTATTTATTCCATGACTGGTTTCGACTAAATAAGGACCTTCGTAAGGTAACTGTAGCTTAGAACATATTCCTTTTTTATGATTAGGTACTCTTAATGCTTTTATTATTACCAAGTCACCTTTTTTAAATGTTTTCCTATTTCTAAGTTTAGCTAGTTTTCTTTTAATATATTTGTCAGCTTGTCTTGCTTGTCTTTCTCTTGCTATTCTAATGAGTTTACTATAGTTGACTTCACTAAACCATGGTCTATCTGGTTCTGTTCCTGTAAATAAAGTAATGGGTGCTATTTCCGTAACGATATTAGGTATGTTGTTTATAAAGTCTGTGGTCTCCTTTAGACGTTCTTCCCACATACGGTTTTCGTAATATGTAAGTATCCTCAGATGCTTTATCACCTCCTTAATTCCTCGCTCTGCAGGGTTGCTATTGGGATGTCTGATACTTGTGAAGACCTGTTGGATTTCCAGATCTCTCAACCATTTTACTATCCTTTTGTTCCGGAAGTATGTAGCATTGTCCATTATGCACTTCTTTGGCTTTCCATATTTCTTGAAATAGTTTCCTAGCGATGCTTTAATGGAGTTTTCATTTGTTTTACTACAAGGATAGGTACTAATAAACTTAGAAAAAATGTCTACGATTACCAAAATGTGTTTGTTACCATTATAACTTGGTATAAGGTTTGAGATGAAGTCTATTGCTACTATATCTAATGGATTTTCTGCTATGATGGATTTCGGTACGTTTTCATGATGTATGTTCTTTTCCTTTGATAGTTGACATAGTTCACACTGTTTAATGAAATCCTTTATGATCGTGATATCGTTTTTTGATATATAATTTTCTCGAAATATCATATGAGTCTTCCTAATTCCTAAATGATTAAAATCTAAATGTATTCTTCTTACAATTAATTTTGTTAAATTTTCAGATATTACATACAATTCCTTGTCATTCATCAATTTATACAATATTCCATCCTTTTCAGAGCATCTTCTTTTGTATTTCTCTTCTAGTAATAGTTGTTCCTGTTTTATTTGTTCCAAAGAAAACATGCCACTGTTCCGCTTCATGATGTTAATTCCCACTCTAGCTTCGTTCGTATCTTTTCTTTTCTCTCCGTCCATTCTACTGATCGAGTCTGGTACTACATTTTGAATTCCTGGAATATATTTTATCTCGAAGTCATATTTCTGTAGAAGTAATGCCCATCGATGGATTCTGGCATTATTCATCTTGTTGGTCAATATTGTCAACAAAGCCTGATTATCGGTTCCAATTATAAATTTTCCTCCCAGTAAGAAGTATCTGAGTTTATTCACACAGAATATGATGCTAGCAAGCTCCAATTCGCTTACTCCATAATTCTTCTCTGCTCTTTTCGTTATTCTAGAGACAAATGATACGGGTACATACATGTCATCATATTCCTGCATTAAAACTCCAGCTAGTCTGTTTTTGGATGCATCCGTCCTTAAAATGAAAATCTTCTCATAGTTCGGATGGTATAATTTTATGTTTCTAATGAACTGTTCCTTGATCTTATTGAAGGCGTCTTCTTGTTTACTGGTCCAATTCCATTTTACTCCCTTTCTCAGTAGCTCCATTAAAGGTAATTCCAGATCAGTTAAATTTTCCAACATTCGTTTAAAATAGTTAAGCATACCAAGAAACCCCCGAAGTGTCTTCAGATTTTTCGGTCTTTTATACTCTCTAATGGTTCTTACTCTCTCTGGATCCATCTCGATTCCTGTCTCTGTGATCTTGTAGCCTAAATATATCACTTCTCTCTTCAAAAATTGACATTTCTGTATGTTCAGTTTCAGTCCGTTTTCGTCAAGTTCTGTTATAATTGTCCGTAGGTGTTGTAAATGTTCTTCTACAGTATTTGAAAAAACAAGTATATCATCCACATAGTGTATCGTAAATTGGTCATATTTATTTAAAATTTTGTTTAGTGCTTTTAATAGTGCTGCTGTAGCGCTCTGTATACCAAATGGCGTTACTCGGAATTGATATACTTCCCCATTAATTTTGAAAACTACAAACTTCCTGCTTTCCGGATGTAGTGGTATCAGCCAGAAGCTGTGTTTCAAGTCTAGCTTGGAAAAAACTTTTACTTTACTTATTTTTCCTAGTATCGATTCGATAGTTAAAGGTGATTCATACTCGGGCATTGTACATTTATTTAAATTTCGTGCATCAAGACATATTCTTATATCTCCGTCTTTCTTCTTCACTATTACTACTGGATTGATATACGGGGTGGTACTATGTTCTATTATTTTATCTTCTAATAATTTATTTATAGATTTCTTCACATCTTCTTGATATTTGTAGGGTATCGGATAGCTTCTTTGTTGAAATTGTTGATCCTTTTTTATTTCAATCTTGTGTACATAATTTCTTGCAATTCGAGATTCTTCATTAATCAAACTTCCATGTTCTCTCAACATCTCCATTACTTCATTTTTCCACTCTATTTTTCCATCTATATCCAAATTCCATTTCGGCATATTATTATTATTCAAATTTATTTCTCCATTGCCATCCAACATCATATCTCCATTCATTTTTCCTTCCTGCCTATAATCATATCTCTGTTCCATATCATCTTCGATTTTCTTATTATAATTAATACATTTATCTACTTCTTCTATTAACTCTTCATCCCTTTTTGAATTATTATTTTTCTCTTCATAACTAAAATCCACTTTTTCTTTATTAAAGATTATGTACATTCCTTCATAATTGATAATTGCTTTGTTTTCATACAAAATATCCGATCCTAGCAATAGTTCACATTCCATATCTTCCACTACTAGCAGTTGTACCATAGATTCCCATTCCTTGAATTTTAATGCGACGGTTATCGAAGTACTTGAAATAGTTAATTTCTTTTGATTTATTCCTATTAAGCTTACTTTTGGTACCTTGACGAAATTTTTCTTTGATGTATTTAATTGATTTACGAATTTGTTATTTATTAATGATATCTCTGACCCGGTATCGATCAATATTTTTATACTAATGCCTTCTATCGTTCCATATATATAAATTAAAGTTTCATTGTTTTGTTCTAGCTGGTCCTGTACCTTTAGAAATTCGCGTGGGTGAACATAGCTGCACCAACTCAACCTACCATATTCACCCTCTAGTGGAAAAACTGTTGTTCCGTACCAGAGGATGACACGGGAACTACAACATTATTATTACTATGATTATTGTAACTTAAATTAGTTTGATTAAAGTTTGTGTCACGATTAGTTGTATTCCTTTCTAAACTGTTCGTTCTGTCAGTTCTTGTGTCACGTCTTATGTTGTTCGTCCTTCTCATATCTCCATCAGAGTTTCTTCTCTCTCTCCTATTATAATTGTTTTGTTGTTGTCTCCTATCTGGATAATTGGTGTACCTGTTATTGTTGTTATTTGTCCTATCATTATTTCTGTCAAATCTCCCGTTGTTGTTAGTATTGTTTGTGTCATGATATTGATTGTTATAATTATTATGTCTGTAATTGTTATTATTTCTGTTAAAATAGTCTCGTCTGTCATTGTTATTTCTATAATAGTCGTCGTTGTCACGTCTATTATTGTTATGATGAACTGTTCTCTGTACTCTATTTAGGTAATCTAATAATGATTGGAAATTTGTTACGTTTTGTATGGCTATGCCTTGCGTTACGTTATCGTTAAAGTGTCGAGACAAGAATATTATTATTTCTTGCTCGGAAATAGTTGGCTCTAAATACTGTGCCTGTGAATATAATGATAGAGCATAACTACTCATATTGCTGTTCCTTCTGGTATCGAACTTACCAAAGTACAACTTTTCCCTAACACAATTTTGTTCAGTTTCCCCCCAATATTGTTTTAGGAAATTATTTTCAAAATCAGTGAAGTTATTAATGTTCACATCATTACAGGTGAACCAAAGTAATGTCTGACCATGTAGATGAGATCTTATTATTTCCTTAAGATCCTCTATCTCTCTGATACCTTTTAATTTATTTTTAAGATATCTTAGGAAAATTTTCGGATGCATTTTCCTGGTATCCCCGTCAAATCTGAGGTTACTTTCCCCATGATTGTAGATATAATTTACCCCTTGAGTGCTACTGTTTGTATTCGTTTTGTTTTTTATATTTCCAAATTCTTTTTCTAACTCCATCATCTTCTTCTTGAAATCTTCTTTGATTTCCTTTTCCAATTTTGTAAAGTCTCGTAAGTTTCCATCTTCCTTGATTTGTTTTAGTTTTGAATCCATTTCCCATATAAGTTCTTTTCGCGTTTTTAGGTTCATCTCCTCCGCAATCGACAAATTTAATTGAATGCCTTGTTCAACATCGTTTATTTTGGCGTGGGTTTTCATTATATTTTCCTCCACTCTGCCTATCTGTTCCTTTCCTTCTTCTCGCAGTTTATTTCCCATCTCTTCAATTTCTTGTTTCCTAATATTGCCTTCTTGTATTAGATGTCCATATAACTTATCCATTTTCTCTTCTTGTTCCTTCTTATGATCTTCAAACTGTTTTTTCATTTCCACCATATGTCCTGCAAATTTTTCTTCTTGTTGATCCAGTTTTTTATTGATTTCTTCCTTTGTACTTTTAATGTCCTCTTTTATTTCTTCTTTGGTCCTTTTGATGTCTGCCATCATTATTTTCATCATGTCTAGTAGTTGTTGGTTTTCATTTGGTGTCGGTTTTACGTAGTGGTGAACTTCTTTCACTATGCCATCTCCTTCTTCCAATCCTGCTGCTTCTTCAGCTTGAAGGGTCGCTGTCAAACGTTCTTTCAGTGTCTGCTTATTTCCTTTCACGTCCATGTTCCTAGTTTTTAAAAGTTCTTTTAAGTCTTCTACCGTCAGTTCGTCAACGTTTATTGTTTTGTCTGTCATTGTTTTTAAAAAAAATTCCCTCAGATATCTCAAAAATAATAACCTGTTCCTGTTACTAGCGTTATTTCAATTGTTCAACAATCGCCATGCGTTGGGCTTGCCATTTTTATCATGTATTTAAATATTAGAGTAATAACATTTATTTATTTATTAATGATCCTATATTGGGATGCTACTTTATTATGGATCTTATATTTATGAGTATGTATTTATAATTGATTTGACTTTAAATATTTTTTTTTTAATGATTGTGGGCGCCAGAATTGGTTTAGCTAACCACTAATTTCCAATTCAAAATTTTATTTAGTAACAAAATTATGAGTTATGTAACTTTATGACACTATACCTCAGGGATGAGATTCGGCACTTGGCGATCGGTAGTAACAAGAAACTGAAAGGTAAGATATCAAAGAAAAGAAAGGAAAAACATAGATAAATAGATTTTAATTGTGAATAGTTGTTTGAATAATGAACATTTTCTGAATCATAATTGTATAATCATATTAATTAAACCTTTGCGTAAGTACGTTTTTTTTTTATTTTTATGAATACTATTAAATATGAAACATATCAAATAAATTTCGCTTCCTATACTTATCTCTATATGTTTTTGAAAGCTTCCACAAACCATTCAATCTCTACTCTAATAATTTGTTAATGTTGACGTGACGTTGAGTTATTCTATGGTAATGATAATTCAGTTATTAAATAAAGAATGAAAACCAAGTGTGTTTGTGAGGCAAACTGATGATTTATCGCAATGATTTGGTGAGTATTATTTCCTTTATTATTTCCTTTAATGTAATTTCAATGTTCTATCCCGATCTAGTGGAGATTGAATATCTATATTTAATAATTTTACCAACGAATAAATTTTTACACAATATAACCTAACAAATGAAAATTATGAACGATGTTTTATAGGACAAATATGTTACACACGAAAGGAAAAGTCTATGCTTGGCATCTTCTTGTCTCTGGGATGAAACATTTGGAAGAAATACGATCACCTATGATCATAAAAGCGAAATCTTGATATTAAAATGATGTGACGTGATTTATTTCGCCAGGAGCAACAATTTATTCACGGAAGATACGTGAATGAGCAAACGAAAAGCAGATTAATAAAGGTAAATTGTTCACCTTACCAATTCTCGGCGTTTCACTAACTTTTCACTTTTTATTATGTATTCGATAGAAAGTTTCTGTTATTTTATAGCATCATTGTTTCTAAATACTATGATTAATTCTTTAAACTTAAAATATATCAAATGTTTGAGATTTACAAAAATTTAGAGGAGAGAAATTTTAATGCGTCCTCACATTATTGAATCTACACCGCGTCTCTCCCAGCTCTCAATCAACAACTTTTAGTTGTTTTTAATTTTTGTTTCATTTTTCAATTGTTTATGAATAAACATCATTGTTTTCAAATCCAAATATCTGTTTTCTATGTTATTGTAGATAAGTTCACTTTGTTCTTATGCATTCCTAATGTCACTCCGAAATTACACCGTTCGAACTATTAACCGAACGTCATTTTACGATGACATTTTGACCTTGAAGTTTATACCAAAATAATCAATAATTTACATAACATACAGGGTTTCTGGAAAGTGTCTATAATATATAAATTACAATTATGGAATTTTATTTTGAAATTCATGCAATATTATACCGTGATAATCATTGTTATGTACCAAATTAATGTTTACGTAATTTATTTGTTACGTCTGTGTTTTTTGTCATGAAATATAATTTGAAGAAAAATAATTGCAAACTTAAATAACAATTTTTATATGCAATATTAGTTGTATCTTGTTTGTAAGTGTTTCTTCACATATTTATACTCATATTTAAATTGTTATCTTATGGACTATTATGCAATTTATTGGGTTTATCGTCATCTATTACTAAGATTCACATTAACTTAGTGATATCTCTGTTTTAATTTATCTTGATAGATAATTTTCAGTTTAATATATATATATATATATATATATATATATATATATATATATTGAACTATTATTTGATATTATACTTACTTTTATAGTAGATTTAAATGTATATGTTTATAATTTAGAATTTTAGTTTTTAGTTTGGCTAGCTCAGTTTGTTTTTAATATTTGTTTAATAATTTATTTTAATTAGATTATTCGGGAGCATGAAATCCTTTTTTCCCTTTGAGTCCTGGCAATTTATACTGTTGTAATAGTTGAAATAAAAAGAAAACACATTATTTGAAATCAATTTAATTATCAATGCAATATTTATTTGATAAAATAATATGCGACGCCAATGGATATATGTACCTATTTATTGATTTTAATAATATCATAAATGCGCATGCGTGAAAAATTAGTCATGCGCTTTATGCATGAAACGAACAATTATGGTACGTAAGAAACATCTATATTAATACAAACATAGTTTGTTTGATGATGCAGATAGGTAAATGGATTATACAAAACATAAAAGAATTTATATATATATCATAGTCATATATGATACAAGTAGCTGTGGGAAGAAATTAGTTATATACATGGATAGAGAAATAGAGATTATATACAGATGGACATGGTTATAACATTATAAAATTTCAATCACCAGATTTCTGCGATTACAAGATGGCGTGATTAGCGTAAGTACATATTTTAATTTATATAAAGTTCGGCCTTTTATTAAATTTAATGATTTATGCAATGAATATACTATATAAAGTCTGTTTCTTTCTTTTTTAGATCGATCATATGTGAAAAAGTTTATCAATTTATGAAATTAAGTACTTAATTGGGATTTTGAGTTTTTACACTATTTATTGGCCAATAAATGATTTAAATACACTGACCTGTTGATCTTGAATTTGGAAGAAAGTCTCTGGATCCCAGGAACACTACACTGAATCTCCAAAAAACCAAAATTAACGAAAATTTCGCAAATTCTTGTCGGAAAACTTGTTACACTTGACTGTAAGTATTTCTAATATTATATTTAACAGTACTTTAGGAGTTTAAATGTCTTATACCGGGAATATCTTTAAATTTTTAGGAACACTATCCCACACACTCCTTGCTTCTTAACACCCGCTTCCGTTCTCCTTAAGCGTCCCCTCGATTCTCAACTTTTTTTTAAACAAACAGTTTTTTGTTCTTTTCCAGATCACTATTCAAAAGTTTATTTATTGATTCACAGTTTGTTATGTCATCTTTTACAACCAATAAGATATTGTCTTTTGTAATCAGATAATTGAAACTTCAATCACTTATCAAAACAATTTCATACATACAAATACATTAAAATTGGTTATACATAAATCCATTTACATAGTACAACATTCAATATTATTATTGATAGTATATCCTTGTTACATTCATATCAATTATAAATATAAATTCTCTTATGTTATTTGTCTATATGCCATTATTTGTTTATCTATGAAATCTATTGGATTATATTCTATTCAATATTTATATTTGTTCTTATTCTTAAATTAATGATTATAATGAATTAACTATAGTAATATTTGTTTTCATTTCAGATGAACAGCTGTTATGATATGGAAATTATTCTTCGTCTTAGGCAACTTTATTTACATCATTACATTGGTTAGGCAATATCTATATTTTATGTTATCATTGAGGTAATTCCTTTTTTATTATATTGTTATAGGCTGTTATTTAATATATCTTTATTTGATATGTTGTTTAAATTAAGAAAAGTGTTTCCTTTTTACTTGTTTTCTTAAATTAAGTTATTTTCATATATATTTCATACTAGTAAACATATTTTTATATTACTAATTCTATTATTATCTATGATATCTGGTTCAATATATATATATATATATATATATATATATATATATATATATATATATATATATATATATATATATATATATCTATTACCAAATTACTCTTCTACCACACTGTGTTGTAGGGTGATATTGTTACTGTCACTTATTTCTGTCAGTGGCCAGCTCTATAGCTGCCATCTAAGTTTTTCATTCCGCTGTAATATTTCCATTATTGGCCCATCTCAAGTCTTCCTGTGTCTTCTTCAATTAATTTGATTTGAATTTTCTCTCGCCATACTTTTAAGTTCCATTCGCTGCAAATGTCTCCACCAGCACAGTTATCTCTCTTCAATATACTCCGAAGTTGATTGCGTTTCCAATTCTTCTCTTATTGTTGTGATTCTTCCTTATTTTTTTGCCACTCCTCTTATTCGCCCAAGATACTTGATTTCAACCGCCGCTATTTTGCTCTTTTGTATCCTAATGAGCCTCCAAGATTCACATCCCTCTAATTATAGGAACACAAAATTTCTTGAATCAGAAGAAAAGAGAATTTTTAGAAATAATTTTTATACGTGAAAAATGAGTTTTTGATAAAAAAGACCTAATCAATGTAAACAAAATTCATAATTTAATAATTTAATAAATTCCAGAGTATTTGTGGATAATTCAAATTGATAATTGCTACTTTTTTGTATATTATAACATAAAGTCTTCAATGTTTTCATATATCAGGGTTGTCAATGTCAGATAACATTCTCTAAGAAAACATATTGTTAATTAAAATGAACAAATATTTTTAATAATTTTCTACGAGAAATATATAGATACATTCCTGTTCATACTTTCCTGTTCGTAATTCATTTTCAAACTCTTACCAAATATTTAAATCTATAAAAAACTGGATGTGGTAAGCTATCATAACTTCCTCAACGCTTTGTTTTTCCATTTCCATTTTATATCGCCACCCTTGTTCGTTTTTACCTAGCTCAAGTTCCAATTCCTTTTAACCTTGATCTTCCTCACGTACTATAAAGTTGGGAGTTGGTTGCGTGAGTTGTTTTCACATAAAGTATTTCCGGTCGCGTGCAATTATTTATCCTATAGGTGATACGCTCCGTTTGGAAATTTGATTCCTGTTATCCTACATGGTAAATTCCCCTTTTGCAGGCATCGTATTCCGTTAGATTATTAAGGGGCTCATCAATTCAAGTATTTAAAATGTATTAGGTAGAATGTCAGTATCGATTTCATATATTTGAAAAAGTTCAAAGAGTGAAGTATTAGTTTACGTTAAGCTTTGCGTGTGATTTAGGTATACTGGATTTTATATGGCAGGTACACATCGTTATCATTATTGCTGATTACTCCACCTTTTCCTCATACAACTCTTTAAAACATGTCAAGGGCACTACACCCAGACTGATTAAATTTTTTAGATCTTTATGTAATCCAAAAATAGCCTATAAAACTGCTTTGGTTTCTACATAAATATTTCAATGGTCAAAGACAGATTTGAGATAATTAACTGCTCAAATATACAGGGCGTCCCGGGACTAATGGGAAAAAGTCAGGAGCGTATAATCTGAGCCAAAATAATGTTAGTACTTCATATAAACTTTTTCTATGCAGGCCCTCGTTTTCGAGTTATAGGCCTCCAAAGTTTAAATTTTGAATTTGATTTTTATTTTTATTTTTTGTACTAGTTATTTGATCTTTATAAAATTTACGGCAAAGCTATAATGTACGTGTATGTTTATTTTGGAAAGGTAAACAGATTTACAGTAGTGCATTGAAGCCAGGGACGGACTACTCGCAATGGTTAGGGATCCAAAAATTTTGCAGGGATGGCACACCCTATATGAAATTATCGAAATTCACTTCCCCACACATTAAGCTAACGAAAAGGTACTCCTGTTGGAATTCGATAAAATAAGCCGTTTGGCTAATATTTACAGTTTTATTAATGCACTGCGTACCAATTTACCTAACTAACTTATTAATACGATGTCCATGATTTACCTACAGTACTACAAAAAAATAATTTGATGATAGCAGTTGATAAAAACATTAAGAACTTATTTAATTGGAATTAAATAGATACGCAAACAACGTAACTAGTTGCTTTTAATCAAAATTACGAACACAACATTATTAAACCATTAAGAAACCCTCAAAAAACACAAGTTATAAAACATTAGACTAAAACTAATTCATAAACAACAACAAAAACTAACGTTATTCTAATAAATGTTCAATATGAGCTCCTCCCACTTCCACGCACATTCTAAGTCTACGAAGGTTGTTTCTTTGGACTTGAAAGAGCAATCCCATATTATTTCTAATAACATTGTAGTGTAACACAATTCTGTCTATTGAATCTTGTCTTGTTTGCACATGTTTTGCGTATCTTAATTTTGAGATGACCCCAGAGAAAGAAATCCATAGGATTAACGTCTCCTGATAGCGGTGGCCATCGAAAAGGACATCCACGACCAATCCATCTATTAGGAAACCTTGTGTGTAAATGCTGTCGTACATCTAAACTGAAATGAGGAGGGGCCCCATCATACATTAACCATAAATTCCTACGAGTTAGTAGTAGCACATCATCAAACAGGTTCCAGAACTCATTTTGCAAAAACTCCAATTATCTCCGACCTGTCAAAGTACCGTCAATAAAGTAGGGCCCTATCAAATGATTGCCAACTATTCCTGTCCAATCATTAACCATGAATCTATGCTGGTTCCTAGTTTGGATAATGCCATGTGGATTCACATCATCCCATAAATGCATATTATGAGAATTAATGACACCATATCTGGTGAAACCGGATTCGTCCGTAAAGAGAACGTTACTAATAAATGTATTGTCTGCTTGTTGTTGTCGCAAAAACCACTGGCTATACTCAATTCGTGCAGGATAATCAGCCACTGTCATACTGTCTATATTTTTCATGTGAAAAGATACAACAGTTGTTCTTTTAGGACGCGATGAACAACTGATTTCGAGACGTTATGTTCTTTTGATAATTTTCGAAAACTCGATGATGGTTCATTATCAACTGCATTTAACAAATCTTGTTCAACTGCCACAGTACGTACGCTTCGTACTGGACCTTCTCCAACTTTTTTTGGCAAAAACTTCCTAAAATTTTAAATTTTGTTTTGTATACATGGTAAATTACATTTACTTGTTCATACCTGTTTCTCGTAACCTGAGATCAATACGCTCAAACATTCGTCTGTCGGGCAATGCTCAGTTTGCAAAATGTTCAGCATAAAGCCTTCTGGCCTCTAATCAGTTTAGACAAGCCAGTCCATACATTAAATGCATATCTACGTACTCAATAAAAGTGAATATTGCCATTGTAACTGTTAAATTAAGGACTTATGAACTATTGACAAGTACTGACTACGAACTATTCTACACAACGTTAGACAACCAATCCTATGGTTACTTGATAAACGGTAAAAACACTTTTAAAATGCTTTTACCAACTTTCGAATTAATAAGTGGTTATTGTTTTTTATCTTCTGCTATCGTTTAATAATTTTTTTGTAGTACTGTAGGTAAATCTTGGACATCATATTAATAAGTTAGTTAGGTAAATTGGTACGTAGTGCATTAATATAACTGTAAATATTTGCCAAACGGCTGATTGGATCGAATTCCAACAAGAGTACCTTTTCGTTAGCTTAATGTGTGGGGAAGTCAATTTAGATAATTTCATATAGGGTGTGCCATCCCTGCAAAATTTTAGGATTACTAACCATTGCAAGTAGTCCGTCCCTGGCTACAAGGCATTACTGTAAATCTGTTTACCTTTCCAAAATAAACATTCACGTACATTATAGCTTTGCCGTAAATTTTATTAAGATTAAATAAGTAGTACAAAAAATAAAAATAAAAACCAAATTCAAAATGAAAACTTTGGAGGCCTATAACTCGAAAACCAGGGCCTGCATAGAAAAAAATTATATGAAGTACTAACATTATTTTGGCTCAGATTATACGCTCCTGACTTTTTTCCCATTAGTCCCGGGACACCCTGTATATCGCATTCCCTATGAGTATGTGTATGTCACATTTTGGAATATTTCAATTTCACAAAGACTTTAATGTAGTTCCTAAATGTTAGAATAATCTTTCGTCATTGTCGTAGAATGTCACATGTAATAATAACAACTGTGAAATACTATTCTCAATAATGTACCTAAGTATATTTTGTTCACTTTCGTTCTCAGTTGATATTATAACCTACAATTTCTTTTGTAGTAACTTCTAGAAGATGATAACAAATATTTTCGAAACATCGAATTTTAGGCGGAAGGAGAACATCATTTCGAATGTTGTAAATCTCTCATTGACAACGAAGACTTCTTTTCTTATTTGATTTTTTTGAAAATAATTGTCAAATTGGAAGTAGGTAAATAAAAGTGTTTTATTAGTGTTTTTAAATGAAACTCACGGTTTCTAGTTAATTCCACAATATAATAAAAGTTATTGAAAATTCTAAAAAAATGACAATTGTTTCGATAAATCAATATCATCGTCAGAATGACAGAAGTTACATTTTATTTGATGCCTACCTGATGTTTAGTAGTTATTTTTGGCTACACCAAGAAGTGACGTAACTTGTAACTATGTTTATAGAAAAAAGAAGAAGATGTGATATTACATTCTGACGATGATATTGATTTATCGAAACAATTGTCAATTTTTTAGAATTTCCGATCACTTTTATTATATTGTGGAATTAACTAGAAACCGTGAGTTTCATTTAAAAACACTAATATGAGCAGATTCCACGAAGTAAGGGTCAAGACAGTTAATTTAATTGAAAAATTGTTTTAAATAGGTATTCTTTGAAAAAAACATAGAAACAACTCAAGAAATTAATGGTTATGTTCAAATTAACCATAGATCTAAAAAATGTTGATTGATTTATGATTATCTTTTTTTAATATAAATGACGTTAATTTAACCTAAAATTTGTTGAATACAAGAAGAATTTTAAATTGAAAGAGTTTTATGATTTTCATCAATAAATAATAGGTAATAATAAATATCACTTAAATTATTATTATCACTTTTTTTGTTAAAGATATTTAGTTCTTGAGATATGGAAATTTATGTCTATGGTTAATATAACCATAACCTTTAATTTCTTTAGTTATTTCTAAGTTTTTTTAAAAAAAGAATAACTATTTAAAACAATTTTATTTACTTTCAAATACGTCTTGAGATGTTTTATAAAATTTACCATTTACCCCTTTTATAGCATACATCTTCGTAGACTGTATCCTTGAAAATGGATAAAATAAATTCCGAATGATTGGACATAAAAAAAGTATGAAGAGTACTCGTTTTAATTTGCCACTTCCCTAATAATATATATATAACAAAGAACAGATTAGTGGGTATTGCACGCAAATAGAAGAAGGGGCTACTGAAAAGAGTGGTAACCGCAGACATGCATGTTTCTGGCTCATTAGCCTTCATCGGTACGGCATAACCAAGAAAAGGTGTACAACTTGGGAGCAAGGATGTTAATTGAAACATGAGAAAACACAACCAACGGATTTCAACAAGATAACCAAACGCACATTTGTGCCTTCAAATGGAAGATCCCGAGTTTTCAGGACAACAAGCAACAGAGACACGGAGGCGTCTATAGCTCTCCCGTCTGAACCTTCCGACCCTGGAAATATATAAATATATAAAAAGATGTACGAATTCTTATTCGATTGTTAATTTTATAATGAGGAATTTACATATGATATATGAACAATAACAAAGAACAGATTAGTGGGTATTGCACTTGTAATATAAGAAAAAATAGGGATATTTAACTAATGTTTGTTGTAAACTCTCAATTTTATATATTCAACCTTAATTAAATAATCTTGATATCATCTTTAAATAAAAATAAGAAATTTTTTTATTATTATAAGGTATTGTTGCAGATTGTCTTATAACGAATTTGTAATAGAACATTCATTATGTGTATTATACGAATAGCTCTGATGATGAACCTAAATAAAGGATTCGAAACGTTGTAAAAAAAGAAAAACTTTTGAAGTTTTATTTCTTATAAAAGGAGTTGGCGAACAACCATTAATTATATATAAATTGAAAATTTTCATACTGCCAATTAACTGCCATATAAAGCATCTATTTTGTTCAAAACGTGCTCTGAAATGGTCGAGTTCTGAGAACCGTTGTCAAGAATACATTTTGCTTGAATAGGGGTGCCATTTTTGGGATAAACCGTGACCATGGCAGCTGCTAATAATACATCATTGTTTTTTCGAGACAAAGTTGAAATGCTATATGATGTCGCAGTGTATAACGGGCTACGCGAATTTTCAGGCAATTCATTCTCCCGTGTACACAAATTACCGCGAGGACTATAAGGCATTCGTGATGATGATCCTTGATAAGAATTTTGCCTGGAATTACTCGCGTGCGAAGTTTGGCGAGATTGACAACTTGTGAGTGCACTATTTGCGCAATGCGGCTGAGAAATAGCCAAATCATCTAAATTGTTGCGCTGAGCATGGGCCGAAGCACTTGTAAATGTTTTAAATCCGAACAGTATTGTTATGATATAATGATGAATGATTTATTTTCTCTTTATTGTATATTGCGTAAATTCACAATTTCAGATTTGCCCTGGCTAGATTCCTGATCTTTTCTTTTGTAATTTCTTCCCTTTTATTTATGTTTCAGTAGCTCAACTCATACAATGCATGCATGAAGTTCTCTCAATCCACAGGCAGAGTTCTTGGAAACAAGTTATCAAATTTTGAATATAACAAAGATATTTTATATCAAATGGAATGAGATTTGTAAAAATTCACACACAATTTTTGTCTTTTATTCAAACATAACTAGCAAAAATTATCAAATGTAAATTTTTCTAATTTTTTACGTCAATACTTGTACTGCGATATCTAAATTCTTCTATCAAATACTTTATTTCAAATTTAAAATGCAGTGTCTGAAAATTTCATAAAAATTTCTCTTACGTTCACGGTACTGATGTACTAGGCACCGCTTATTCACCAAGAATACGCATCAATAATATCTGACATTTGATGAAATTTCAGTTCGAAATATGAATGAATATATGAATACACTAATAACTGAATTATGGATTATACAAAGTTTTTAAGGTGATTATAATCACTGAGTGTGTAGGTTTGAGAATTAAAGTTTATCTTGTAGGGTTTACAGTTCAGTACATTTTTGAGGTTAAATTCTCTATTTTCAATTATTGGTTGTGAACGACTTTCCAAAAGTTATAACAAGCTTGTTAACGTTTTCATATGAATGCATTTTGATGTCCGTCTTCTTATAATGAATTCTTCAAGGATTTTTATAATTGTTGCAAATAACCTTGTTCTACTAATAGATGGATCACTTCAGTTCTGTTCAGTTGTATCAACAACTTTTTCTGTCCATAGCGGGAAAATTTCAATGCAGTTTTTCGTTTTGGTGTTCCTATATGCCAAAATCACCCCCCGTTCCGAAGGTTGTGTATATATATGTATATATGTATATATACATATATATTATATATAGGCTATTCACTCTTGTCAGAGTGGTGGCCGCTCTTTTGAGTTCTTAGACTTCTTTATTTGCGGGTAGTTACCCCGCGTTTTTCTTGTTTGTTTTCCTATAGATTGTCGTGTCTTTTTGCTTTTTCTGTTAACTTGTCCCATTTTTTCCGGTCCTTCACATCTGTTTTCCAATCTCTTATATCCAATTTTTTCATATCTTCCATAACTTTATCTTCCCATCTTGTCTTCGGTCTTCCTTTTGGCCTTGCTACATGTGGTATCCAATTACTCATTCTTCTTATTATTGTTGTCGGCTCCCTTCTGAGCACATGTCCGTACCATTTTAATCGTTGGGCTTTTATGAACTTTACAACATCCTGTCTTTCCATTTTTTGTCCAATTTCATGGTTCATCATAGTTCTGAAGTCGCCCTCTTCTGTTCTCACTGGCCCAAAAAATTTCCTCAATATTTTCCTTCCGACACTCCTTAAAGTTTCTTCGTTTTTATTTGTCAAGGAGATTGTCTCTGCGGCATATGTCATTGTTGGTCTGATAGCGGCTTTATACAGTTTCAATTTGGTGTTTTTGGTTAGATGTTTATCTTTAAGAAATTTGCTGTATTTCCAGTATGCTCTGTTTCCTGATTTCACCCTTCCTGCCACCTCTATACTTCTGTCGTTCTCCTCGTTTATAGTAACGCCTAAGTATTTGAAATTTGCTACTTTTTTAAACTTGTGGTTCTGTACTGTGATTTATTTTATACTCTCTGTTGTTTCCCTGCTGACTAACATATATTTTTCAGGGTTTATCTCCAGACCTCTGCTTTTTGCTTCTTCAATCAGGTCACCTAGCATTTTATCCAAATTGCTCCTATTCCTTGCTATAAGTCTGCATACCCTATTATTTGTATCATGTTCTGGGCTATTGTTGGGCCTGTTTCTATCGCCTTAATCGCTCCATCTAATGCTATATTGAATAATACCGTTGATAATGCATCCCCCTGCCTCACACCATCTACCATATCGATTTCCTCACTATAGCCCTCACTAGTTATTACTCTGGTTTTCGAGTTGTTTATTGACATTTCTGTCAGTCGAATTAACTTGTTTGGAATACCCATTTGCTCATGTCTGCTATCAGTTTACGCCTGCTAATACTATCAAATGCTTGCTTACAATCTACAAACAATATATGTAAATCGATTCCATATTCATAGCTTTTTTCTATCGTCTAGGTCATTACATGCACTTCATCTATAGTTGATTTACCACTTCTGAAGCCATATTGGTATTTCCCTAGCTCCTGTTCTGCGTATTTGTTTATTTTCTTCTTTATAAGCGATGTCGTGACTTTGTATACTGCGTTAAGCAGGGTCATTCCTCGGTAGTTATAGCATTTTGTTTCGTCTCCTTTTTTGAAGATCGGCATTGTTAGACCTAAACGCCATTCTGCTGGCATTTGTTCTTTCTTCCATATAATTATGAGTAATTCATATATCTTTCTTTTTAGTTCTTCTCCTCCTTTCTTTATCAGTTCGTTAACTATTCCATCTGGTCCTGCTGCCTTCTTGTGTTTGAGATTGGTTATTATTTCTTCATATTCTGCATATGTTGGGAGGTATTACTCTTCCTCTTCTGCTGTTTCCTCAAAATTTGCTTCTGTAAACTCATCCTCCTTTAGATCGTCCTTGGAATATGCTTCCCATTCTCTTTTGCTGATTCTGGTCGTTACTCTGCTTCTTCTACTTTGTTTTCTTATGTAATCATATAGTTTTTTATTATATCGGTTGTCACTTTCTATTTCCATCATAAACTCCTTTATCCACTCCGCTTTTTTCTTCCGACAGCATTTGTCCGCTTCTTTCTTCTTTTTCTTGTATTCTTTCAGTTCTGTCTCTCCTCCTGTATTTAGCCATTGTTTTCGTGCTTGATCTTTTTGTTCCTTTTTGTTTTCACATTCTTCATCGTACCATTATTTACATCTTTGTTGCTTTTTTGTCCTAGTATTTCCTCGGCTGTGTTCGTAATACTGTTTTTTATGTTCTCCCATTTTTTCTCTATATTTCCATCTGGATCTTATCTTGTGTTCGTCTTACTTTTAATACTTGTCTGTACCTTTCTTCCGTATGTTCTTCTTTTAAATTATCTATGTTCCATTGTTTTCTGCGTGTTTCCTTTTAAACGTTCTTAGTATCTTATATACATATATACAAATTGAAAAATATCTTATTGGGGATTGCAGCAAAAGAGGAAAAAAAACTCTATTCAATTCTCCAAGCTTTCGTATATCTTTATTTACATCATCTGGGAACTACAATAAAGGAAAGGAAAACATAAATTATAAGAAGTTTTCTCACAAACATTTCTACAACTTACATTGATCGAGATTGCATCATAGATCTTGAATACAGGAAATGTGTAAAACAGCAAGTCATTAGAGAAATAGGTCCAGTCAGCAATACATTGGCCTACTACTGGTTAAAGTTTGAAACATTATTAAAAATAAAAGTTGAAACATTCAAAAACGAGAATCCACACACCCACGCGGACTTGTGAGAATAATGGCGGAAACTGAAAATGTCAGGTTAAGTACAACATTCATCATTACTGAATGAATGAAAAATAATAAATTTTACAAACAGACTTTTGGTACATTTGGTAAATTTTACAAACAGACTTTTGGTACACCTATGGGAGCTAGTATTTCTCCGATATTAGCGTGCTATCTAATGGATGATCTGTTGGACATGGTCCTTCCGGTACTTCCTTTTGATATACCTTTCATCAAGAAATATGTAGATGATATAATCCTGGCTTGCCCTGTGAACTCCACCCAAGATCTTCTTTTCACCTTCAACAGCTATGATCCTCATATTCAGTTTACTCTCGAAATAGAAAACTCTAACATGACTGTCCCCTTTTTAGATAATTTATGGACTAGGTCTCCTGAAAATGTGATTATAATTGATTGGCATAGAAAACAAAGTAGCTCTGGGTGATATCTCAACTACAATTCTTACCATACATTTAGCATAAAGGTTAACTTGGTTAAACAAATGACAGCTAGAGTTATGAACCTCTCTGACCCTATATTTAGAAATAAGAATCGTGATATTCTCTTCAATTTGTTCCTGGACAATTCCTATCCAAAACAGTTACTAGGAAAGATCATCTTCAACACGTCTTCTGTTTTGTCACATACTTCAAAACAATCAATTGACGCAACAGGTGCAACTGAGTTGGATCCTTTCTCGGCCTCTAAAACGATTCCTTCCGTTTTAACGGTTTCTCTGCCTTATATAAGGGAAATTACGCCCAGACTTACTAGGACTTTTTCACAATACTTACAGAATGTTAGGTTTGCCTGCAGGAGTTCCTTGATTGTTAAGTCAATGTATAGTCCTTTAAAAGACAAGATACCTGTCGTGGAGTGTAGTAATGTTGTTTATAAGCTGTGTTGTAATAGTGTGGCCTCTCATATATTGGTCAAACCTCTCAAAAAATTTCCAGCCGTGTATCCCTCCATAAAAGTGATATAAGGTTACATCCTGAAAGATGTTCTCTGGCTAATCATGTCTCCTCGTTGGATCATGTCATTGATTTTGAAGGAGTTAAAATCCTTTCTTGGGAGAGAAGTTATAACAAAAGATTGTTTTTGGAAATGGCGTTCATCTTCCAAGAAGAAGGTTGTATGAATAAGAAGACTGACATTCATAATTTGAGTAATCTCTACTCCCTCCTCCGCTTGATAAGCACAATTGTCTTCATATTAATAATAATAATAATAATAATAATAATAATGATAATATTAATAATTCTCACTAGTTTCGTACTTGTGTCATCATGGTAGGTGTTCCCCTTTCATGAAGAGATTCATAATAATAATAATAATAAATAACATCAATAATCACATATTAATTCTCGTTAATGAGAATTTCCTTGTAGTGATATTTCACAACATTTCCATGATTTTGGTACCACCCTGGTATTCTTTTGAAAGTTCAATTCAATTGTTCCAGTGTCTCGCGTTATTGCAAAGATCGATTCTTTTCATTCATTCAGTAATGATGAATGTTGTACTTAACCTGACATTTTCAGTTTCCGCCATTATTCTCACAAGTCCGCGTGGGTGTGTGGATTCTCGTTTTTTATTGCTTTAACTTTTATTTTTAATAATGTTTTAAACTTGAACCAGTAGTAGGCAAATGTATTGCCAACTGGACCTATTTCTCTAATGACTTGCTGTTTTACACATTTCCTGTATTCAAGATCTATGATGCAATCTCGATCAATGTAAGTTGTAGAAATGTTTGTAAAAAAACTTTTTATAATTTATGTTTTTCTCTCCTTCATTGTAGTTCCCTGATGATGTAAATAAAGATTTACGAAAGCTTTGAGAATTGAATAGAGATTTTTCTTCTCTTTTGCTGCAATCCCCAATAAGATATTTTTCAATTTGTGTTCTAATTGATCAGCAACGATCACGGCGTTATATATATATATATATATATATATATATATATATATATATATATATATATAATTATATTAAAAAAGGATGTTTAAATATTCCATTTATTTATTAATAAAATTGGGTAGCTCATTTCTTGTTGTCTTTCTGGTACTTAATTGTGTGCATTTAAAAATGTAATTGCTATATAAAAGCAAAATATAATAGAACTTTAACTACTACAAATTCAAATAATACGTACATATTTTGTTTAATATAAATGACGTGTTATTACCCGATTATTATCACGTCACTATAACGTCTCTGTTACACGTCATTTTCACGGCTATAAATGACGTCTTTAGGCTGTGACATTAGCCGTGATGTTTTCGCCATTTTCACGTCATTTTCTTGGGGATACCGACGTTATTAATGCGAAAAATGTACGGCATAATCACGTGACCATGCTCACTGGGTGATTAACTTCAAACAATTACTCACAATTCACATTTTTTGTCGATAAAAATCTCCACATTTTGACAACACTGTCTATGATTCATACTTCGCCGAGGTCAGTCATCCGGACAGAAGTTGGAGTTGCCTTATCTGCTTGTCAGATTTTATTTGCAACTTCCGTACTTCCGTGCAGCTTCTGTCGCCCGCGATATGTTGTTAAGCACTTCCTAAATCTATAAGGTTGATCATTCGCTTTGTCGGTGGCGTAGCCATATGAATGAAGAATTGTATATTATAACGAAGGATGTTGCGTCATTTATAAAAAAAAAAGGAATAGCAATAAGAACGTATTTTTTAAGTAGATTTGAAAATGTTTACGCACTTCTCCCATTGAAGATATTTGTTGAAGAAAAACTTGTTTCTAATGAGGAGAATGAAAATTATTAGTTACACTAGTCTCCAAAATTAGAATTTCTGGAAGTGTTCATGATATTTATATTAAACACTCTATTTACTACCTCTATAACAAGACTCACAATTACACTGTTTGACACGCGTTTCGACAACCAAGTTAACATCTTCAGAGACCGAAGTTGATAGTAAATAGAGTGTTTAGTATCACTACTCTCCAACAAATAAATATTTAAAAATAATAGGTATTTCTAGCCAATTTTTATTTATTCATATTCTTGTCTTACTTAATTTCTTTTTCTCTAGCAGTCCGAAAGATTTAATTTGTTCATAATAGAATACATTTTTTGGTCACTAGCATTACTTCTGTTTGAATTGAAGCAAGTTGATATAAATTATTTAAATCGGTCTGGCAATGAAATGGCAGTGCATGGAATATTGAACTACGATACGTCTTTTGATCGAATTGGTTGTACTGTACGAATAGACCGATATGAAACAACTGTCGAGGGTGGGTTGGCCAATAGAAATAAATTTATTATTTAATTCATTGTGTGATATATAAGACATCCCTAAACATGATAATTTTAGTGGAGGGAATGGAGGCGATCGTATTTTTCATTGTCAGACTTTTCGCATTACACTAAATTAAATTACAACCACTAAATTTCAAATCAAATGAGCTTGTAATATATCGTATCTGAATCTAGCATTGGAAAATGTCAATAACATTTATTCAAGTATTTGATGAAAGTCCTTTAGTTTTTGATAATGATATAATTATAACAGAACCGGACATTCTAGATTTGATTCGCTCAACTAGTAGTGGAATCTACAGGGTATAATAAAAACTAAAACCAGATATTATTGATTGAAACCTACTATATTTTATAGAGACGATATTTCTGCGCTAATTTTGAAGAGTGATTTCATACCGAGTCAAAATTATAAGGATAATAATTTTTCCCTAATACATAAGTGACCTGAACATAAGCTTCTCTGGTACCGGTTGACCTAAAAGCGGGAGCATCCTAAAGCTGCAAAAAATTTTTTTCTAGAAGTAATTCTCCTCGTCAGATTAAACATGTTCAGCAAAGAAAAATCATAAAACCAAAGACTGCTCAGATGTGGACGATTGAGAAGAAGAGGTATATTCTGAAGCTGAAGCATGTTTGATTCAAATGCTTTAAGAAAGCTCATTCAGCTCGTTCCTGCCACGGAAAAATGAAATGCCCCTCTTGCAACGGAAGCCACTTCTTGTTCATGGGTCACAATGCAAATTAAGTCAAATCCGGAAGACGAAAAGATGACGATCTCATGAAGCCCCCTGAAAACATAACAGGAATGGTTAGTCAGACTTGCTTGAAGAAAGTTGCTCTCCAAACAGTATTGGTCGTCACCAGGAATGGGAGCAAGGAGAATTTTTTAATAACCTTCTTGGATAATGGATGTTCATCGTCCTACATTCTAGAATAGACCGCGGAGAAGCTAGAACTCGTAGTAAAGAAAACCGAATATTTGTACCACTCAATATTTGGAGAACAACAGACCGCCGTCGGGAATCATTATAATTCAAATTTAGTACTAGTACTAGTTGGGAGGAAGTTAATCTTGTATCCTCGAAGATCGAGATCCAATTCGGATGGTCAATCCTATCCCCAGGGTTTCAAGGTTATCACCTGTGATAGAAGACCTACATGATCTAACTATTTCATTGTCAGATATCGGGGAAGGATGTCCTCCTATTAAAGTACTGCTGGGAGCTCAAGTCTACGGGAGACGCCGAACTAGAAAGAAGAAGGTACTTTCGTCTGGAGTGACCACACTTGACACAAATTTTTGTTGAACTCCGTGTGACCCTATGTCAG
This sequence comes from Galeruca laticollis, assembly GCA_963921935.1. Taxonomy (NCBI): domain Eukaryota; kingdom Metazoa; phylum Arthropoda; class Insecta; order Coleoptera; family Chrysomelidae; genus Galeruca; species Galeruca laticollis. The sequence goes on along the minus strand of OY998181.1, from coordinate 61,284,838 downwards.
GTGTAATAGACTACAACGTGGCGATGTGTGTCTTGACAATATCTGTGAATGATGCGTCCATTTCTCAGTTGTGGGAATTGGATATCCTCGTTATTAAAGGTGAGATCGATGTGAAGCCCAGCAAACACAAATGTATATGTTATATAAAAATATATAACAGGGGAGGAATTATTTTTATATAAAACGTTTATATATTTTTTATGTAGTATTTATGTAACAAAATCCTTATAAATTTTGTTATATATTCTCAATATTCATATTATAAAATGTTTTATATATTGGATATATATAATTTTATATGTATTCAAGATGTAAATTCATAAATATGGAATCTTTGTATATATATTTATTACGTAAAATTTGTTACATAAAATATTTTATATATATATATATATATGTATATATATATATATATATATATATATATATATGTGTGTGTATTTCTTACAAACCTCGTCTAGTGTATTTCGAAAGAAAAAGAAGAAAGCTCTTCAATATTATAACCTTTAAATTGTCACGAGTCGATCTGCCCACATACCTGCAAGAAAGTATAATAACGTTCTAAAAGGTTTTTCTTTAGTTTTGTCAGTGTGTTTGTTTTTAGTTTTGTTTGTAGAGGAATGGAGAACACATCATGTAAGTGTTATTATTATTATTATTTTCAACAGGCAAGGGGCATCGCCGATGAAGCCGTTCATTGTCGTTGACAAAAGATTATTTAACAAACGTATTAGAAAGGTTAACTATATTGAAACATACAATGAAGTAAACAATTACAAATCACAATATACCTATCTCACTAAAGTACTTTTGAAGATAATATTTTCGTTTTAACTTACAACTTAGACATGATTTAACAATAATTCCCTCTGTAAGGAGTCGTTAATCCGAAACAACTACCGCCGCCCAGGTATGCACTCAGGGCTAAAGTAGATTTTGTAATAATATCAAATAAAATACACATAGGTAGTAAATCAAGACAAAATATCTTGAAATGGATTAATTAACACTTATCTGTTGAAAGTTATTTATATTTGAATACTTAGATTAATAAAAATCATAATTTTAGGCAAAATAAATGTTTAAAACGAAAAAAATTTAAGGACTTATGTGATTTATCAATAAGATAGAAAAACGATACGTAGTACAATCTTACAATGGTGACGGTGAACCAGAAATATATAATTTAGACATCTCACTCATGGTTAGGACAAAGAAATAACTACAAAATAAGGTATTGTTACTATATGATTTGTTTATTTAATATAATTAATATATACACCTACATTTTTAGAAACTTTGCTGAAACAGTTAATTATGACATGCGCTGATTTTGATTAAGTCACCTTGGTATGGATAAGGATAAGTTAATAGACTCCAGAGGGAAAAGAAGGGCGAAACTGTAACCCTCCAAAACAATGGATAATATCTCTTAATATTGCCAACTCGCTTACAAGTGGACCTCGAAAAGTCTTCTAAGAGAATATTTTCCGTGGTTAATTATTGTTTTGTTTTTGAATATTCATTTGTTATGCATTCTCTTTTATATTTTATTATCATTTAGTATTTGAATATTTTTATTTCTGCAATATTTTTTGTCATTAGACGTTTTGTTTTTAGTTTCTCTTTTTTATGTTAATAAAATGAATGTACTTATATGCATCTATTTGCTGTTTTTTTAGTAACTAAGTACCAGCTGCTAAATTCCAAAGATAGATAAATACCATTTACAATATATAAATATTAAATTGTATTCAGTTGCTTTAAGTTTGAACTATTCATAAGGTAGGTATTCAATTATATAGTAACAATAGTTCCTTAATCTTTTGGCCATCAACACTACTAAAAATTTTATATTTCATTTCATCTATGAAAAATTATATTTGAACAGATTTTTCTAAATTTATTATGAATTAGGTATTTCACTGAATTTTTTCATAGATCCAATGAAATAAAATATTTTAGGTAAGGGGTGAGGTTAAAGAAAAATTATGTAACTTTCGTTACATCTATATTATGTAATATTTAATATATAAATATTCTCTAGATATTATATCATTTTTACATATATATAACATAGTAATTTGGAAGTATTTGAGATATAATTTATAATATGTATTTCTTATATCATTATTGTTCTCTAGCTGTGCCGGCCTTTGTCAGTATTTTATACATAAATATTATCTAGTTGTGACTTCAGATTCATATAACTGTGACTTTTATATTTCAATATATATATATTTATATATATATATATAAATATATATATATATATATATATATATATATATATATATATATATATATTGGAACAGTGCAAAAGTATAATAGCCAATAAATAACATAATTAATGCGAAGAAAAGAAAAATAAAACTCGAACGAATAGTAAATATAACAAATTGACATGTAGTCCAAGTGAGGTTATATTAATCACACATTGCAAGGATTAAAATAGACGTAACTAAGAAATCCTAATTATCACTTGCTTTCATTAATAAAAAAAATCATAGTATTTAAAGCAATAGTAGTAAATAATAATATAAAACATTACAGAGATACAACAGGAAATTAAAAACAGATTGTAGCCATGTAATTCACAAATAAATATAAATCATTCAAAATTCAAAACATTCAGACACAATAACAATCAACAAACTTTAATTGTAAATGTTAATATTTAATTATAAGAGTGTAATTGAAAATGAACCGAGCAGTTAATGAACAAACGGAAGACTTTAAAAATGAATTTTAATATAGTTATTATTTTAATATAAATTTAAAGAAATTTTGAGTATGGTGACAATTTATATTCATGATGAACTCTACAATGAATTTACTCATGATTCAGATATTTTTATTTAATTCAATAGTTCTTATGTAACTTTTTGATCATCCTGGTACATAGCGATTGACAGAAAATTTAATTAATTTCATGAAATCAAGTTAGTTTTTTTTGAAAGGTCTATATTAATCTGTGTAGAATTTGACAGATGGATTATTATATTTCAATCGTCAAGGGTAGATGTACAAAATTGTGTCCTGAGAATTTAAGAGAGAACAAATGAACTGAAATGGGGGAAGCCATATTGAAAATTGAGGAGAGTGGTTAAAAAACTTGGAGTATGAGGAAGAATACCATGATAAATTAACAAATTACATATAAAATTAGATAACAAATACAGAACTTACCTCAAGTAAACCAGGACTAAACTGTGAGTCATTTATTTCAATACTAAACATTACATCTTGAAAGTGCATAGGTACCTATATTTAGAACATTTTCCGTACTTACAAACATTCAACTCAATATTATCGAAGCCATATAACTGTAAAGAGACAGAAATTGTGTTATTAGTGATAATTAAGAATATTTTTGATGAATTTTATAATAGTAAATTGTAGATAATAAGAAATAATTTAATCAACTTACCTACCAACAATATGAGCTCATATAAACTATTATACTTATAATCTGAAAGTATTTCAATATTCCCATATTAATTTCAATCATTTAACAAATAATATTCGTTTCATTTTAAATCTTGCATATAATAACCTTACTCTTACTAAATAATTTTATCTCTCAGAACAGTTTTCAGATTATACCTAGATAAGTTATACATCCAGTGGTCTGGTCTGAATTTAAGGAAGGAATTTTAATGTTTTGAATGTTCAATGAATTAAATATAATTATTTGTATAAATTTACAATTAGTGTATCGGTTATTTTCCCAATTTTCAGGAATCAGAAGACGACAAATGTTTTATCCACTGTGGATTTGAAAAATCTGCAGTAAGGTAGGCAACCCTATCTACGCCCACATACAGAATTCTTTGAAATAAATATACTATATGTAAAAGTTTATTTTTCTTTAAATTTGGTTACGTTCTCGTTAATTTTTAAGCCCTACCTTATCATGATATAAAGTAAGAATATTAAATATGCGTTTAACAATATACAGGGAGGACATGTAGGTATATCCGCCGAATGTACACTCATATATTAAACTTACAGATAAATATAAAACATAAAAATTAACAACCATATATGCATCACATACACACACAGAAAAACGAGACAATACCAATATATATATATATATATATATATATATATATATATAATATATATATATATATATATATATATATATATATATATATATATTAAATATGTTTTTGTGTTTGATGGGAGTCAGCAGAGTAACAAGACAAAGAGGACAAAGATGCTTTCATTAAGGGTTTAAGTCGAAACGAAGATGGAAGATATGTCGTCAGTTTCACTTGCACTTGGATCACCGATCACCCTCCACTACCGACCAATTTTGAAGTAGCGAAGAAATGAATTCAGTCTACTACGTGTAAACTAGAAGAAACAGGAATGTTTGGAGCTTATTCTGACCTCTTATCTAGATAAAAGAAGGAAGGTTTCATCGAAGATGTTATTGTTTCTCAAGTTTCCCCCTGATCAAGAGGTCCTTATGTACCCCATCGGGCTGTGATCAAGATGAGTAGTCCGACGACTCCAGTGAGACAATTCTTTGATGCTTCCTGCAAAGTGGAAAAAGTACAAGACTGTTTGAAGAAGAGATCAAATTACATCCAACTCATCCCTGAAATGTTATTTCGTTTTCGTGAAAAGAAAATCGGATTCGTCTCTGACATCCGCAATACCTTTCAGACTATTGAAATAAGGGAGGAGGATCATGACTGCATGACATTTCTTCGCTGGAAAGTTAAGAAGAAAGACGAGCTGATTCAATATCGTCATGTTCGCGTCATGTTTGGAGAAAATTGTAGCCCTTTCATTTTAGAAGCTGTGATTGAGCATAATTTGAAGAATGTTGTAATGGGAGACAAACTGACCGCGGAGCGTTGAAAGTGTTGTACGTGGACAATTGTGTCTCCTCCAGAGATACGGTGGGAGAGTATGAAGAGTTCCGCAAGAAATCGGCTGAGCTGTTGGCCAAAGCTGGATTAGACCTACGTTTCTGGATGTCTAATACAGAAGAAATGGATGATGCTTCACCTCATTAAGTTTCCGTTTCAAGAATGAAATGAGATTGGATAGAACATAAGCTTTTCCTGGATGTGAAATCTGAGGAAATGCCACAAATTATCATGGCTCAGAAGATTAACGATCCAATGGGAGTGGTATGCCCTGCAGCTATGCCCGTGAAAATATTATTACAGAAAACATTCATCAACAAAATGAAGTGGGATGCCCGAAACTAAGAAGAATATATTGTTGTGATGGTTCTCCTAAATTCCTCTATTGAACTCTACGGAAATCAATCAAGATTCCTCGTTGCATGGCGGGAGGTGTCTTGGACGTTTCTCGTTGGTCTTTTCATGTCTTAATGGATGCGAGTACCGTAGCTTACGTAGCGTGTGTCAACGTTATTAATTCGATGGAGGAGCTTATGTTCAGTTGGTTAAGGCACGAGCTTGAGTTGCTCCAATTAAGAAGATGACTCTCCCGTGTTTGGAATTGTTAGAATGTCTTACTGGACAACGTCTTGCAGATTCTGTAAATAAGAGTCTTGTATATAATAAGATTCTCCGTACGTTCTGGCCTAACTCCACAACAGCAATAGCCTGAATTCGACGAAACGATAAATGAGGAACCTGCGTTGGAAATCGTGTGAAAAAATCAGAAGGTTGACTGATCCTGGCATCTGGAGTAATGAATCCAGTAGATCTAACTTCAACGGGTTGCTCTCCATATCAGCTACTTGAATCCAAATGGTGAGAGGGTCCAGCCTGATTGAAAGATGCTCCGACAACATGGCGATCTGCAGTGAAAGTTGTTTTTGAGGAACCTGTACATACGAAGTGGATGAAGTCATAGAATATGGAATCTGAGCTGTCTTGTTCCATGTTTGACAGTATCCGCCTCATCAATTTAACGTTTGAGCAGTCTGTCCGTGTGATCAGATGGTGTCTCCGCTTCTTTCGAAATCTGAATGAAAAGCGTCGTACGAAACAACTTACGAAAGGAAGTAACTACTTAACTATGGATGAAGAGAAAAGGGGTCGAATAGTATTCTCACGAATTATTCAACACGAAAACTTTTCAGATAATAAAATATCGTCCAACTTGAAGACAATTATGGAGGAGTATGAACTTCTTCATGTAAAGGCCAAGTTGACCTATGGAGATGATCATTTCAAGAAACCTGCAATTATTTCTGGAAATCATTCCATAGTCAGACAACTGATACTGGAGTATCATCGTATCTCCTGTCATGTAGGGGTAGAATTTCTGATGACTAAATTGAGAGACAAATACTGGATTCTCAAAGGTCGTCAAACTATCAACTCTGTATTGAGAACTTGCCGTCGATACAGACCTCATGTCCCGATACCGGTGGTAGTGGAGTTAGCTCCCTTATCAACTAAGAGGATTAAAGAAGGTAGGGTATTCGAAATAGTTGGAGTGGATTTCGCCGGCCCATTTATTCTGAAAAATAACAAGATTTGGATTGTTAATTTTACTTGTGCAGTACGGCTAGAAATCATATCATCTCTTTCCTCCGCTGCGTTTATTGCTGGTTTGAAGAATTTTATCCGTGTGAATGGAACGAATTTCTGGAGAGCTGATAATTTCTTTCGATGTCTGAATTGAGATGCAATGAATAAAATTTATTCGGTGGATCCCATTGAATAGATATCCAACGTTACCACAACTCCGTGGTGTGGAGGATTTTGGGAACGATTAATGGGAGTTGTAAAGAGTGTGATGAAACGTTATATTGGTAGTGCATCAGTCAATCGAAAAGAGTTGGAAAATGTCCTGATAATGATGGAGGATGTGATGAATGGACGACTCCTGAAATACGTGAGTGAATATTATTATTATTATTATTAATATGATACCAAGTTGGAACAATTGTCTCCTTTCATGTTTATGTTCACCTCAGGAGGATTAACATTCTCAGTAGGATGTGATACGGATAAGGACAAGATGAAATATCGTTGGAAGCATTTGGTTAAAATTCGAAAGGCCACTCAATGGATCTTTCGTAGAGAATACTTGGCTCATCTCGTCAGTAGGAGTGAAACCAATCCTTCTTGTCAGCTCCAAATTGGTGAAGTTATTATAGTTGGAGATCAGTGGGTCCAGCGGATCATATGTCCCTTGGAACTAATTCTAGAGTTATGTATAGGAAAATATGAATTGATATGTTTGGTAAAAGTGAATATGCAGTCTGGAGTTGTGGTCAAGGCAGTCCAATCTTCTACTCGTTTGAGTTAAATGTCAATGCTGCTGTAAACTTGGTGTCGTGTCGTGCCTCGCCGAATGGAGGTGCCATTTTTATTGAAAAATGAAATCGTCGTGGGATTCCATTGGAGAAGAATGTCAAAAATGAAGCCATAGACTTACGTTACTATTGAAACTGCCCTATGAATTATGTCCTTGGATTGGAATGAAACTGAATATGTACCAAAATTATAAAAGTGATTCTACTAGTAAATTGAATGAGATCGCAGCGGTTCACTGGAAATTGTAATATCGAATTTGTTATATGTTATAATTTATATTACTTATGTCAATATCAGTTATATTTTTATTAATTGTATTGTCAATTAGAATCCCGTATTATTTAACTTGAAGTCGTCTTGTCAGTAGTTTGGCTAAAGTCTATTCTATCACTTAGCGCAAAGAATTTAAGTAGTAAAACTCCCCAGACTACTTTTCTCAACGCGTCCTTTAAGGTTTTCCCCTGCAGATCTTTTCTTACTATCATCTGTCACAAAATCGTCGCTGTCTGTATACATTTTATTCCAATTTCCTCACTCTAATACTTTATTATTGCGAATATAATTAAATACTGCTCTGTCCCTATTAACTTGTAAGCAGCGCAAAAGACTGACCGCAGTCGACCAGTCGGAAGTCAATCTCATATCAGAAATACTAGTTTTTTGAGGGCTGCTTATTGAGTTCTGATATATCAATTTATTGTTATTAATATTATTTTATTGTTTTTCAAATAATTCTGTTCTTACTAAACTTATACCTACGGTATTTTTCACTGTTAAACTTGTTTTTATAATTATTGTTTATTAATTTCGGTAAATAAAGCACTTAATTGCAGATCAATACAATACACAACTAATCGCTTTCTCACCAGAATCGGATGTTTATAGTTATGCTTATAATTAGTTTAAAATATCTCTTGCTAACATGTGTTTATTATTATATTTAATTGAATAATTGTTTGAGTTTTATCAACCTCGACATGATCTGAGTTCATATTAGTTCGTTTGAAATGTTTCTTACGTTTGAGATTAATAACCACTACACCGCTCTTTCTTGGGAGAGGAAAATTATATATGGATTTTTTCGGAAAACGATATGTTTTGCTTACACTGTCTTTCACTTTTATTTGGGTTATAACGTCTATTGTCCGTGAATGTTTATGTTAGTTTATTACACTTTTTAACGTTCGGGACATTCACCTTTTACAATTACTGTCAATGTTTATATTTGTACAGTCTGTTTCTATGAATCTTCTTATGTTTATTCTTATTTAACTTGATTTCGCAATGAACGTCTTCTTTTTTAGTAACTTGAAATGGCCCTAACTATTGAGAATCAAATTTTGTTCCTTCCTCTCTTTCTACAAAGACTACCTTAAACTCTACAGAATATGAATCTTGTTCACTCTTATCTTTCGTAACGACTTTGTGTTTCAGTAAAGACTCCCTAGCTCGCTCATGTGCGTATTGAAGTTTGTACTTGAGCTCGTTGTGATACGACCCGAGGTCATACCGGTATTTAAATATTCTGGTATGTTCGGTTTTAAAACTGTAAGCAAACATTCTCGCATACATGAACCAATCATCACTTGTTTCATTTATAACATTTGTTTAAAAGTTCTGTGAAGTTTTTACAGCTTCCTATAGATTCGTGATGCTACACGGTAAAAAAAATATGTTATTTTCAGTATTTCTGTCCATTTCTTCATGATCTCGTTCTTATTTTCTGTTCCTTGATCTGTTCTTAATTCTTTCAATAAATCGTAAGTTGGTATCAAATTGTCAAATATTCCTGTTGCAATTGTCTGAGCCTCTTTGTATTGGATAGCATACTTTGTAAGCTCACATAACATTGCCCTACAGTAGCGATTACCTCTACTACTTTCGACAAATGGGCCTATTGTGTTTATGTATACAATGTCAAACTGTTTTATAGATGTGTCCGTTATGATAAAATTTTCTGTGTGACCGGGTTTCGCTTTGTTAACTTGACAATCGTGATACTTTTTTACGTAATTTCTCCCATCCTTTGTCCATCTAAAATTCGCTCTTATTTTCTTCAGCAATGACCTTCCTCCAAACATAGGATCATTGTGATATATTTCTAGGATCTTTTGTATTTCTTCTTTTTGCGCTACCATTGCATATTTGTTTATGTCTTAGAACTTTGTTACCGTCATTTATAAATTCTTGTACTGTACATCTGTTGAAAATGTGGCTATTTTCATATATTTTTATTCCTTTTACCTCAACGGATAGCTTTATCAAGCTTCTCCAACGTTCGTCCTAAGTTGAAGTTGTGTAATTCGGCATTTAAAACTTCGCTAAATTTCAACCTGTGTTTGATCCGTACGCTCAGCCTGAGCGAGACACGGTTTTCTTCAAAATGTAAGATTCGTAATTTATAAACCTCTAAATTATTTACAAACAACAAATTATTTATAACTGAAGATTTTTCTAGTGGCTATTCGTTTGTCGTATGTTCCTCTGTACAATTTTCCTAGTGCTCTCCTGTCTGCATAATTCGAATATCCTGTCACGTACTGTATTTCGGAATTGTATTTCTCTAGATCAAGTCTTATTCTAGTAAGTTTCGATGTGGGATATATAATTCTAAATAAATGCGTTAATGGTTTATGGTCTGTTCTCACTATGAATCGTGAAGTGCCATGTAAGTAACATTTAAAATAATTTATTTTCCAATGTACTGCTAATAGTTCGTTTAGTATTGTAGGCTTGTTAATCTTGTTTAAACGACGATTAGTTGGTGTGATTTTTATTAATGTGTATAGTACAAATTGACTTGGTTTACTAAGGTAAAAATGTCTCTAAAGCTATTCGCCTCAAATCTCACCGGATTTTGTTCATAAATATGTTACCTCTGTAATTTAGTAGCTATAATATAACAGTACGCTCCAAATTAATACCTCATTAGGGGAACGATTATATTTGTATTATATAATAAATAATAATAGTACAATAAACATTTATATAAATATTACACACAATCCAGCTAGCGAAGATTTTTCACTCAGATATTTATTGGTAATATCATAAGATGAAACAATCTACAACGTCAAATCCCTTGATATATACACCATCATGTCCTGTGTAATTTCTTTTGCCTTTTTATCTTTGGACAACTTTCTATTTTCGCGTATATCAATCTTAAACTACTGGGGGAAAATAACTTATTGGTGATATCTGCTCTGCTAGGAGACCCAATTTCAGAACAATGCAATTGATGTTTCCTCTATATTTTCTGAGTAGTCCCTGCCATTTATCATTTTTTGAATTATTAAAAAGTTTTAAAATGTTTCGTAGAAGTTTTCTTCATTCTCCCTCGCTGAATTCGATACGGAAATTGAAATATCGGTTTTGTTATAGTCCTTTCTCATCAACTGGATGGTCTCTTTATTATTCTCATCAACTGAATGGCTAATTTGTTTTTTAAGAATGAAAATAGCATAGGAAAAAAGGTTCTTCATAGGCTTCGCGTAAGCTATACGTTCATTTTATATATTTAGACAAGTATACGTTCCCCCCCCCCGCAGGGGCATCAGAAGACGGAGATGAAGAATTTTATGAAGAAGTGAGACAACTAATCCATAAAAACGTTCAAAACCACGAAATAAACCTCATACTAGGCGACTTCAACGCTAGAGTTGGAAATGGCGTACCAGATGAACTAGTGGGCCCTTATGGATTGGGAGAGAGGAACGAACGAGGTGAGTGGCTACACAAGTTTTGTCAAGAGGAGCACATGAAAATAACTAACACTTGATTCAGATCACCACCCAGGCGTCCCTATATATGGAGAGCCTCAGCAGACTGTCCCGAACATATAATTAGAAACCAAATAGACTTCATAATGATCAACAAACGATTCGGAATATCAGTAACAAGAACATGTACACATCCTGGAGCCGAACAGACCATGTCCTTCTCATAACAGAAAAAAAATATTAAAAAACCAAAACAAGAACCAAGGATATATTATGGTAGAATTAGAGACGACACCATCGAAAGCAAAGTAGATAATAAAATAAATGGAACCTTAACATATTTAGCCCTGTCACAATCAGCTGAGGAGATGAACCTTGACAACACATAGAAGGACATAGGAGAAATAATGATGAATACAGCAATAGAAGAAATAGGATACAAACAAAAGATCGAAAAGAAAGAATGGATGACAGACGAAATATTAGTAATGCTTGGAGAGAGAAGAAAATACCAAAACACAGACAGTCGAGACAAATACAGAATGATGCAAAATGCTATAAGAAGAGCGATAAGAACGGCAAAAAATAGATGGCTGAAGGAACAGTGCGAATAAATAGAACACTTACCAGAACAACAAGATGAGTATAACCTGCGCAAAAAAATAAAAGAAACAGCAGGAGTATACAGGAAAGAGACTTTCTCCAACATACAATGGCACAAGACAACGCACAGAGGAAAGCTATCTGGGAACAATATATTGACAACCTCTTTGCAGATGAAAGACCACGGTTAGAAGACATCTTGGAAGAGGATATGTTTGGACTGCCAATCACAACAGAAGAGATTACTAGAGCAATAAAAAGCTCGAAGGATAAGAAAACGGTTGAGCCAGATCTAGTTCCTATTGAACTGCTTGAATTATTAGAGAGCGAAGGTATTATGATACATAGGCTTCCTAACCAAATTTCCAACAAAGGAAAATTTTCAACTAAATTGCTCACGTCTCTTTTAATCCCACTTCCGGAATAGAACAACGTAACAAGATGTGAAGACCACAGATTGATCAGCTTGATGAGTCACACTCCTAAAATATTTCTGAAGGTCATTCACCATAGAACTTCCACAAAATGCGAAAGCGTTATTGAATCCTTCCAATTCCGTTTTAGAAGGGGTCTCGGTACAAGAGAGGCACTAGTCACAACCCATGTATTAATTCAGAACTTCTACGACCAGAAAAAATATGTAGTGATGTGTTTTATAGGCTATGAAATGGCGTTTGACAGAATGCAACATCGCAAACTCGTTCAAATACTAAGGCGATTTGACATAGATCAAAAAGATATACGCTGTATTGAAATCTTGTACTGGAATCAAACAGCTGCAGTTAGAGATGACAACGAGGCCACAAAAGCACATAAAATCCTTAGAGGTGTAAGTCTTGGTTGTGTCCTCTCTCCACTCCTGTTTAACGTATACTCTGAAAATATCTTTCTAGAGGCTCTCTAAGGACAACAATTGGGCATCAAAGTAAATGGCATATGGATCAACAATATACGGTATTCAGATGACACAGTCCTTATAACAGATAACATGAATGACCTCCAAAGATTTCTAGACATGGTAGGAATACATAGCCGGTTGATGGGGATTAACATCAATATAAAAAAGACAATATTGCTAATAATCACCCGTAAATTAGATGATTTCCAGAATGCAATGCTATCATACAATAGTGAAGACATAAAACGGGTAAAAAAGTTTAAATACCTGGGAGCCTGGCTATGTGAATACTGGTCGTCAGACGTGGAAATCAAGTGCCGGATAGAAAAAGAGAGGAGCTCATCCATGACATTCAAAAACGTATTCACGAACTCTGACTTCTACCTCAATCTCAGAATAAGATTCACAAAATGCTACGTATTGTCCGTCCTATTGTATGGCATGGAAGGCTGGACTGTGAAGGTGAATACCATAAACAGACTGGAAACATTTGAAATGTGAATATATCGAAGAATCTTGAAAGTTCCATGGACGGCAAGAACAACCAACGAGGAAATTCTGAAGAGGGCAGGAAGAGAACGTGATTTGCTGAACACGATAAACTTCAGGAAAACAGTGTACTTGGGACATGTAATACGCAACGAGAGATACCAGTTGCTCCAACTATTAATAGAAGGAAATATACAGGGAAAAAGGAGAGTGGGCAGAAACAGGATGTCGTGGCTCCGAAATATCGAACAGTGGACAGGGATGAGAACCATAGGAGAATTAATCCACACCATCAGAGACAGAACGAAATGGTCAGAAGTAGTCGCAAACATCCATTAATGGATAGCACAAGAAGAAGAAGAAGGTGGCGAAGGAAGATGAGGAGAATATACAGAGATTCCTGCAACAAATTGAAGGTAGAGCGGAACGGTTATTTCCTGTAGACAACAATATAAAAAAAGCAATATTTACAGAAGAAACAAAAAAAAATATGGAAAATATTTTACAGGATGAGTTTAGTAGTAGTTAGATAAATAACATACAACAATATATACGAAACCATCACAATATATAAGAAAACATTATGTACACTCAAACTAAACATATATCATAAAATGAACTAGCACCAGTTAAAATCAAAATATAGATTAAAACAAACAAAAAATTATAAAAATTGTCTTGAATGTAAAATACATTGATTTAGGTTTTTAAAGAACAATGTCTAATTGACGATTGGCTGCAGTTTAAAATATGAACAGATTTTCCGAATCAGAATAATTTTTAATTCGAAAGTGTAGAGGTGAAGATTTGTATATATTAGTTCGTTAAGTTCGTTGATGAAATAGTTGATTATGACGGAAATTGAACATAGGAACATGGAAAATCCAACATGGCAACTACACCATTATAATCTAATTTTAGGTGTACAATGTTATGTAAAAATAATACAGAGTACATTGACTGTCTTCTCAGCAGACCGTGTGCACCAAATCGATCATAATAGTACTGTTGTGGTATATTCCGTGCTGGATACAAACCATCCAGAATGAAACATGACTTGAAGAAGCGCCTCTGGATACGTTCAATTGTAGAAATATTTATTTTATGAATAGGATTCCATATAACACTAGCATATTGAAATTGGAAGTAAAGTTGATTGTGCACACATAACTTTCCTCAAACTCAACGAATTTGAACAGTTAATAACTCAAAAGAAAGAGATAAACATCCATTCATTAGAAGAGGAGCTATAAGAATTCGAATTGCTTGAGTGAATGTGTCCCATACGTAATGTACAAAGAAGAATCGCATTTGAGTATAACTTGAGTAAGGTGTGAGTTGAGTAAATTTCAATAATTGATGACATATCTGTGTCTAAATACCTTTCATTGAAAGAAAAATGAAGGAAATCGGCCGAATAGAACGGCCAGACGGATTGACTTTAGTTTTCTCAAATTTTTTTAATAAATAAGAAGATGGCTGAGCCAAAACTTGGCGGCAACCTTTAATCAGGAAGGCGGGTATACCGTCCGTTCCGGCAGTGGTTTTTAGTTTCAATTTTTTTAAGGCAGCCAAAACTTCTTTCTCAGAGACACTGGTAATCTTAACATCATAATTATTCGGATCATTATAAGAATTATTAGCATTGGAAATCGTATAGTTGCTTGAGAAAAATGTACCTAAACTGTTAACTATATAAGCAACGGCCCCAGACAATAAGCCAAAACAAGAGAGAAAGCGGACTGGACAAAATTTAGAAGAATAGCAGAACATGTCATAGGACCGATAACGTAAATAACAAACGCCGAAACCCTAGAAGAATAACACTGTTTCTTAGAGGAAGCGTTAACAGAGGCGCTGGATCAAGGCACCACAACGACCATAGCAGACAAATACGGCAGATTCAAAAACATAAATGACAAGCTAAAATATTTGATAAGGGAGAAGTACCGTGTCACGAGAAATATACTTAGGATACGAAATCCGAACGAACTGAGGAGAGTCAGGGAAATCAAGGGAGAAATTCAAGAAAACCTGAAAAAACACTGAAGCAAAGAATAGAACAAAAGAATCAACGAACTAGACCCGCAAAAACCGCTAAAAACACACTAAAGACCCAGTTTATATTGAACGAACACCCCGACGAGGACATAGATTTCTCAGATATGGTTGAAGAAAGCATCGCTCAATACCTAGAGGAGGAGGAGGAGGAGCATGAACCCCTGGGGTTCGCAACTGCGCTAGAAGTAAAGGAAATACTAACACTAGCATCAAAGAAAAAGGCACCCGGAGTAGCCGAAATCACGAACAGAGTGCTAAAAAACATGCTCAACAAAGGTACCAGATACCTAACAAATATCATCAACGGCATGCTATGGATGGAACACTTTCGAACAAGATGGAAACGTATAAATAATCATGCTGCGAAAACTCAGAAAGAACCCAACATTTCCGCAAAATTCCATATCAATCAGTTTGATACCAGCCATGAGTAAAATAGCTGTAAGAATAATAATGAGGCTTCTAAACGAACAAATCAGTATTCTAGATGTGATACCAGATGAACAGTTTGGTTTCAGGAAAGAACATAGCACCGGACAACAAATATTGAGACTTGTAGAATATACAACTCAATGCTTTAATAGAAAATAATCAACAGGAGGGATATTCCTCGATATAAGTAATGCCTTCGACCGAGTGTGGCAGAATGAACTACTTATACACGATGAAAGAGGCAAGATACACCAAACCTCTTGTAAAACTCCTGAACAGCTATCTCAAAGAGAGAAATTCCAACTGAAGGTAGTAAACGAAAAATCAGGAATAGGCCAACAAGAAGTAGGAGTACCGCAAGGAGCAGTGCTATCTCCCACGCTATACAACATATACACCGCAGACATTCCAAAAATAGACAACACTGTGAATGCTGGCGACTCCACCATAATCAAAAGATGCGTGAAGCTGAAGAACATCACAAAAAGACTGCAAAGAGACGCAAATGAAGTCGACGAATGCTGTAAACAATGGAAAATAAAGATAAACAGCGAAAAAACTCAAACTGTTATATTTTCAAGAAAAAGAACTCACCGGCGTCCAGAAGTAAGAATAGAAATCGACGGAAAAGAAATCGAATTGACAGAAAAAGCGAAATATCTGGGAGTAATGATGGACCAGGGACTAACATTCACCCACCATGTGAAAAGCATAGTGGACAGAACGAGGCAAGCGAGGGTAAGACTCGGCGGATTGCTTGGCAGAAAAAGCAATCTCAATCTTAAAACCAAGTTGAGGTTCATAAGAAGCATCATCATACCGATAATTACATACGCCTTAGTCGCCTGGGGACACACATGCAACATCAACAGGAAGAAACTACAGGTCCAACAAAATATATCCATAAAACACGTGACAAACGCACCCTGTAGCGAAAGATGCGATGAAATGTACGAAGAAGCCCAAGTAGAGGAAGTACTTATTTATTTATTCAGCGTATGGCATTACACATCATGCAACAGGGCCAATAAAAAAAATAAAAATTAAAATTGAGGTATATACAAAAATACAAACAGGAGTGTAAATGACAAATAGCGAACAAATCAAATAAAATTAAAAACGAACAATAACATTACATATATAGTCTTTTGCGGCATCGGTTGCCATCAGAACATCTGAGAAGTTCCCAGCATAAGCCCTTGTTTCGCATTCTGACACTATGTGGTGAACGGTTTGACGTTCTACTATTGCTGGGTGTCTGGACCGAAGTCTGCCGTTCTCCAGGTCAGGTATGTCGCGATGTGTGGGTAACTGTGAGTTGTCAATCAGTTTCCTGTATTCCCGAAGAAGAGCATTCCTTCGCCGGAGATCCGCGGGTGGTATGTGGCTCAAAACAGGCAGCCAGTGGGTTGGAGTTGAGCGAATGGTTCCGCTTATAATTCGCATAGTGTTGTTGAGCTGCACATCGATTATCTTTGTGTGAACCCTATTCAACCATACCGGGGCCCAGTATTCCGCTGTCGAGTAGACCAGTCCAAGTGCTGTAGTGCGTAACGTGTCAGCCGAAGAACCCCATGTGGTACCGCACAACTTATGGAGAATATTATTCCTCGTATTTAATTTAGCTGCAGTGTTTTCCAAATGCTGGTTGTAGGTTAGCGTTCTGTCTAAAGTAACTCACAAATATTTCGGACGCGGATTGTTTCGAAGATGGATTCCCTCAAAATAGACGTTTAGTCCTCTGTTTGTGGTTTTCTTGCAGAGATGGAAGCATGTGGTTTCTGTTTTTCTGTGGTTCGGTTGTAACCTCCATTTACGAAAATATGTGCTCAGGGACGTTAAATCAGATGACAAAATTGTTTCCATTGCTTCGAACGTCTTATGTTGTATTTCCAGGACCCAGTCATCTGCATATCCGAACCTTTTGGACGCTGTATCTGGCATGACGGCGATATATAAGCTGAACAATAGCGGAGTCAATACATAGCATTGTGGTAAGCCATTATTTAAGACTATTTGGGCACTCGACTGTTCTGCTATCACCTGGAATGTTCTATCGGCCGGCATGCTGTCAACGAGTTGGGTAATCCTCTGACAAGGAATCACTCGGATGAACTTGTGAAAGAGAACGTACTAGAAATAATAAACGCAAGAGCGAGGAAACTCATCGAAGAACTAAAACCCACCCCAACACGGAACTTATGTAACTAACGAACTACAAGAAAGAAGACTACAAGAAGTACAGAAGACTAAGAAAACAATTAGAAGAATAAACAGCACCAATAGAAAAACCCCAACCGAAAAATCGTGCAAGAGAGCAATCGCTTGTACAAAAAAAACAAGAAACAAAAAACCGTGTAGGTGAGCAATCGTCTGTACACCAATGAAAACAAAAAAAAATCTCGAAAAACAAATAATCCCGGGGAGACCAAGTAACAAAAATTAGGACTCAGTGCTTCCGATTAAGGTTGGCGCCGAGTTAGACATCGGGGACAGCTATGAAGAAGGCGATAGACCCGACGACGATACAAACAACCGCGAAGAACAAGGCGTATAGCCATCAGAGCTACCCCTTAGAAAAAAACAAGATCTCCTGGAATCTATCAAAAAGTTAGATGAAACGCGGTGCGAGCTACGATGAGGCTCTGTCGGAAAATTGCCAGTGCGTGGTGGAAATCCTACTTCGCACTTAATGGGACGGGGTTCTCTCACGTGGGCCCGTGTGTGTTTGGGGTACGGTCATATGCTCTTCTCCGTTAAAAGAAGTCATGAAGTGGAAGCCACTAGAAAGTAGACCGAAAAGACGAACGATAATCAAGTAGGAAGGCCAACTATATAAAGACCTGAAAACACAGAAAAGAATGGACACAGATGATGTATATATGTGTCGACCCGGGAACTTATAAGTCGATGTAATTACAAACTTATATAGTTTTGACGTGAAAAGGCAAGAAGCGAACGTATTTTGATCAAAAATGGTTAATGAATCTATTATTAATTAATTGATCAAAAAGGGTTTTCAGGAATCGACTCTGAGCTATTACCTTGGCAATGTATAAGAATAGCACAAAATTCAGCCACATTTTAAAATTAAAACAGTGATTTCGCCCACCTAAGCGGTTATACACTGTGTTCATTTTAAAACTTACCCTGCCTGTAACTCAAAAACCCCAATACATTGCAATATTCTCCGGGACAGGTCAATTTTTGATTTTCGGGGGAACTTTTTTGACGGTCAAGGGTATTAATATTTTCATCCCTGTAACCCCTAGCAACCCCAACTTTAAAATCTCAAATACAAATACCCCACTTGTTATACATAGTTAAAAAGCCTCTTTTATTGTCAATACAGCGATGCATTCGTTTCAAAAATTAGGTGAGATTTGATAAAATTATGGGTCAAAAAACACTCAGTTGAAAAAAAAAATTTTCTGTAATAGTTATTGTATCGTTTAAATAAAAAAATTCAAAAGAAGCATTCAAAGAAAAACAGTAGTCATTAGTGGTTGTAAAAAAAACATTTTTTGAATGCCAACTGAGGCAAAGACTACTCAGTTGAGAACCACAGAGTGTGCTGTGGTTTATTTACGTATCTAATAAGCGTCGAAATTGAAATAACTTATATTTTGTTATAGTTTGAACGTTGTAAAACCAAAATTTACTTTTGCGCTGTTATTGAAGATACAATGGTTTATTCTTTAGAAGAAAGAGTTGAAATGATTTTCATTTATGGTGCTAGTAATGAATGTGCGCGACAAACAACAGGCATCCGGATAAAAATGTTTCGCATGTTTATGTGATACAACTTGAGCAAAAGTTTAAATGCGAAACGAAATACGTCTAGAGTGTTAAATGAAGCCGCTCATATTGAAGTGTTGGGTCATTTTGCGGTAGATCCAACTACTTCTATTAGAAAAGTTTCACAAGAAACTGGAATATCAATAGGCTCAATACATAAGGTAACAGAAGTAAATAAGTTCCATCCCTATAAATTGCAAATAATTCAAGAACTGTACGAAGATGACCTGGATCGAAGAGTGCAATTTTGCGAAAAAATGATAGAACGAATTAATAATTCACCCAATCTACTAAAAAATAAACGGTTTTAAGGATTAAAACTAACTTTTCCGCATCTGTGGCCCTGAACAATATTCTATCATAAAATTGTTACTTGTATACACTTCGGGGTATGTATCATGCTAACAAACCGAAACTTCTCCAAAAATTCAGTATATCTGGATTTATAGGATCCGCTGTACTCGCTCTAGTCAACTGAAAATCAAGTACATCTGTGAGACACCTTATACAATACTAAATCATAAAATTGATCAATCGTATACTCTCTGGATGCTGTATCGTACTAACAATCTGAAAATTCTCCAAAAATGACGAAAATTTGGTACTTCAAGTACCATAGCACCCGTTGTACTGGCTCTAATGAGTTGAATATCAATAGGGTTCATATTTGAAACGCTCTGATTAATAACCAATCATAAAATTGGTCACTTGTATATACTCCGGTGGCTGTATCGTGCTAACAATCTGAATTTTCTCCAAAAATTACAAAAATATCGTACTCAAAGTACTTTAGCACCTGTTGTAGTGGATCTGGTGAGCTGAAAATCAATAGGAATCATCAGCAAGATGTCCGGAATAATATTCAATCATAAAATTGTTGACTTGTTGAACTACGGAGGCTGTATTGTGCTAACAAACTGAAATTTCTCAAAAAATTACAAAATGTCGTACTTCAAGTACCATAGCACCCGTTGTACTGGCTCTGGTGAGCTGAAAATCAATAGGGTTCATATGTGACATGTCCTTGACAATATTCAATCATAAAATTGCTGACTTATTGCACTCCGTAGGCAGTATCGTGCTAACAAGACATGTAAGGAAAAGTGGCCAACGACAACGACGACGACGACGACGACGACGACCTACACACAGGATTTTTTTTCTAAAAACCGTTTTTTCGTGTTGTCGTTGATGGAAAACTTAAAAATAACTTAAAAAATTTTTTCAAAATTCCAACTTTTTTTGGGGTAAACCAATACTTTTCTCGCATATAAATAGGTTGACGGAAAAGTAATATTTGCTTCTCGGATGAGTGTACTTTCTTCCTAAATGGTCGAGTGAATAAGCAAAATTGTCGTTACTTGACAGATGAAAATCCCCATCTATTCCGGGAAGGTCATACGCAGTACCCCCAAAAAATAAATTTTTGGGCGGGATTTTAGGCAACACCATAATAGGTCCCTTATTTATAAATGGTTCTCTTACCGGGGAGCTGTATTTAGATATGCTTCGGAACACAGTTGACGTACTGATCACTGAATCATTAGAAAATCATATAGATCAGCACGGAAATCTATTACTACAAGAAGACCAAATACACTTTCAACTAGATGGTGCAACTGCGCACTATGCTTGACCAGTACGTGATGGGTTGAATATCACATTCCCTGGTAGGTGGATAGGAAGAAGAGGGGTAGTAGAATGGCCAACAAGATCCTGTGATCTCAGTCCAAATGACTTTTTGTATGGGGTTACCTCAAATCAGTGGTTTACAAAACTGAACCACTAAATATTGACGATTTAAAAATTTGTATAACAGCTGCATGTAAGGTTATCAGGCCAGAAACTCTTCAAAAAGTGCGCGAGGAATTTCATCACCGTCTTTTTTATTGTTTGAAAAGGAATGGTGAACATTTTAAACAATTAATAAAATTAAATTGTGAGCTAATGAGAAAATAAATAATTTTTTTCAACTGAGTGGTTTTTGACCCATAATTTTATCAAATCTCACCCAATTTGTAAAACGAATGCATCGCTGTATTGACAATGAAAGGGGGTTTTTAACTATGTATAACAAGTAGGGTATTTGTATTTGAGATTTTAAAGTTGGAGTTGCTAGGGGTTACAGGGATGAAAATATTAAAACCCCTTGACCGTCAAAAAAGTTCCCCCGAAAAACAATAATTGACCTTTTCCGGCGAATATTGCAATCTATTGGGGTTTTTGAGTTACAGGGGTGGTAAATTTTAAAATGAACACAGTGTATAGGAAACCAATGATTATAATATGACCTAGTGTGCAACAAAAAAATAAATATATCCCAAATAACTACCGATAGAAGTCACTTACAAATTTTCACTTTCTACCAAATCTACGACACCGTAACAATAAACAATTAAAACTAATATTGTCAATTACCTGATTTCGACGTAAACAGATAAAACTTTTTTCAAAGTTTTATTCGCATTGGCAATTAGGAAGATAATTACTACTAAATAAATAGTGAAAGAAGTATTTTCAAATCCCATCAAGAAAGTTCTATACTTTTGGAACTTTCCAGACTAACCTTTATATCCAGTTTTTACAACCGAACGGTAAAAGTGTAAATACGTTTGAATTGAGAGAATGTTTTGGTTTTTATTAGAATAGAATTATGAAGAAAGTGAGTGAGATCGCTTATAATAGCAACTCCATTTTCAAATTTGTGATTATGGTGCGAAACATTTGGAAAGAAATATGGAAACAATGATTATAATAATGGGAGGAAGGTAAGCACGAAAACTTTTCAGGTAATTAATTCATTTATATGAAAAATTACGAATATTTGGGATATACGGCTGTAATGCATTCAATTCACATAAGACAAAACGTGCAGGAAATCTGTTGAAGAACTATGGAGAATTTAGACAAAAATTTCTAATAAGTAGAGGAAAACTGAAAGAAAATGGTATAACGAACTTAGGAAGCAAAATATATTGGAAAAAAAAGAACTGACTGATGTAGGAAGATGTATAACGAACGAAAGTTTACATAAAACAAACAACACAATATTTGGTTGATATACAGGGTAGACCTCAACCCATTAATGCCCAAGGGATCATTGATGACCCTCAGACTAAAAATGAATCTGTTACGCAGTGTCATTTTCAGATGGCACTACAAGTACGTGCGTCTAAAAGAGCGTACTTGCTCCATCGTATTCTCACTCTCTCGCAACTGGCCAAAGCGTACACTTGTTTTTATTACGAACGTAAATATACAAAGAAACAATGTCTTCAAACAATTATTGATAAGTGGCTTTCGTGTTGTTAGTTTGATCCAATATTTATATTGATATACTTGTTAGGTGTTCTTGTGAATATCTGTCCACATTTTGTTTGATTTGAGTACGATATACGTGATTGATGAACCGTTTTTGTTCTCTGGGTCGATAACGACCCCTTAGGCATCTATCGAACTATTTACAGTTCTTATTTTTTTTAGGAAGAAAACCACTTTCAGTTGCTAAACTGCTAGGGGAAGCCTAAGATTTGCACATGGACGGTTCTCAAATTCTTCCAGAAGGTATATACATAACCCCCCCTGAAAATGATAGCGAAAATACGGACTGTGATTCAGGAGATGAGGAAGATACTGATCCAAATAATTTGAGTAGTCGTCAACTCAGAGCTGAAGGGGAACTTATTTATAATAGAGTATATAGGGGTATTTTATTAAGCATACAGGAAGAAGAAGAATCTGACTGAGTTGATTATTCGGATGAAGAAAGCTAGAATAAATCCAATAATAGCCAATCAAGTAATAAAACCTTGCAACCTCCTAAAAAAAAGGCCAAAACCGATATGAAATTTGAATGGGAAAAGGGTGATCTAAACAGGCCAATTTCTTCTTGGAATGGTACCATGGTACCACCATTGTCCCTATCTAAACATAGCCATCCTATTGAGGTTTTTCACCTGTTCATGAGTCCATCACTTATTGAAGACCTCGTGAAATATACAGTTAGATACGCTGCTCAAAAAAATATTTGTGAATTTGAACTCTCAAGCAGAGAGTTATATATATTTATAGGAATTCTTTACCACGCAGAAGAATGTTTTGGGAAGAATCTGAAGATGTGCATAATCCACTGGAATTGAAGTCGATGAGGCATAATCAATTTGAAGAGGTATGTAGATTTTTCCATGCATCTGACAACAGCACACTACCTCAAGGGGACAAAATGGCTAAGCTACGTCCAATAATTGATGCATTGAATAAAACCTTTTTACAATACGCAACCGTACAGCAAAACAAATCAATGATTCCTTATTACGGAAAACATGGCTGTAAGCAATTTATCTGAAGTAAGCCCATACGATTTGGCTATAAAGCTTGGGTCATGAGTACCAAACCAGGATATTGCTTACATTTCGAAATTTATGAAGGACACAAAAAACCAAGAAAAGCCCATAAAAAGTCGAGGTCTTGGGGAATGTGTTGTGCTAAAATTTGCTAATATTTTACACAAAGAATACCCTGGTTTACGTTTTTCATTATATTTTGATAACTTTTTTACTTCGGTGAAGTTGATATATGAACTTACTCAGATAAATTTCGGAGCAACAGGAACAGTAAGGGAAAACCGAACTATGAAATGTAAATTAGTTGATTCAAAAATAATGAAAATGGGATAAGAGGAAATATTGATAATGCGGTGGATAAGGACAATTGTATCATAGGTATAAAATGGAAAGATAATAGTGTAGTAACTGTATTGTCAAATGAGTATGGTGTTGAGCCCATGCAAAAGTGTGAAAGATTTTCGGTCAAAGACAAAATGATAATAGATGTGGCCCAACCGCATGCAATAAAAATGTATAACACATATATGGGAGGTGTGAATCAACTGGATAATAACATATCCAATTAAAGAATCACCATGAGAGGGAAAAAGTGGTATACACCAATATTGCACTGGATCATTGATTTATGCGTTGCTAATGCTAGTCAGTTAGCCCGCTCTTTCGGATATGATGCAGACAACCTCCATTTTAGGCGAGATATTTCACAGTATCTCCTAAAGAAATATGGAAGTAAACCAAAATTTCCCGGACCTAAAAGGGTTTCTGTGTATTGTACCACTTCGGAAGGATGCCACTTGATAATCTGCCAACAGACAAGAAGAAGATGCTCCCTGTGTAAGAATAAAACCACTAAAGCGTGCGAGAGTTGTCTAGTTCCACTACACGATAAATGTTTTGACGAATTTCATAAATTGTAATTAAATTTAAATGGTTTTCATTCCAAATTTCTAACAAAAATAATATTGTTTCTTTATTTCCTCAAGTACCCAAGGGGTCGTTAACGCTCAAAATCATAAACTACAATTCAAAGATTTTTTTAAACATTGTTTCAGGTCATATTTCATCATTTATCAACACAAAACATTAACTCTAATCATTTAAAAACATTTCCATAGTTCTGGACAGTCAGGGGTTAAGTACATAGAACTATGGTAGATTTTTGACTTCATAGTAATACAATTTGAGCCAACTCGTCAATAAAATATTTATAATAAGATTGATACAGGGTATTAAAGGTGGAAATTTTAAATATATTTTTGTTCCCACCATAATGCCACCAATTATTTTACAACGAGACGAAAAATGAATAATAATGAATGAATAAGATATAAAAACTACCAAATATACAAACACAATAAAATAAATTACCGAATAGGAAAACACAAACAATATTACACGAAATTATACTCAATAAATTAAAAACTATTATAAAATAAATCTAAACATAAACAACAAAAGAACTAACAAGAACATTAACGAATGGAACAAGAAAAACCATGAAATAACTCAACTACACTAAAATTACAAATCTAATCGCATCAAAAATAGTTATTCGCTCCAAAATTACAAATTGCCCAGAATAAAAATGACATTAATTGGAAAGCTACCTACTAGATATTGTGTTATTGAAATTGACAGTCAATTTTCTGAAATCGTATTTAGGCAAATAAACTTATGAAATAAATAAACTTATGAAATAAATAACCTTGTCTTATTTTAAGTATAAATTTTAGTCAAAAATTAGGAAAACATAACTACTAACAAAAAAGAATTTGACCCAGCGCGGAATCGAACCACGATACTACAAGTTTAACTTTTGAATTTCCAGTGCGTCAATCAACGTTACTAGCTTATTGATAATAAAACATGCTCATATGTTGGCAGAGATTTGTATTTAGAAGAAAATATGTTCAATGTTCATGAAATTTCAGAAAATTAAATAGAAAATAAGTAGTTGGTAATTATGTAAAGAAAGGGGAGTAAATATTTCCGATAGTCTGATACAGACATTGTATTAAACAGTACAAAAAATATTGAATCAAGTATCTCTAGTTCTAGTTTTTGTAGTAGTAGCAATAGTAGTAGTCATAGCCATCAATATAGTTTTGTAGGTTTAGAAAATTTCAACATAAATACTAACAATTCTTGTGAAGAATTAGAGATTGTTTGAAGCTTTAGAAACAGAAATTTCTTTTAAAAAGCTCATTTCTATTTGAAAATACAATGTATACAATAAATAAGCTGAAGTGAAAATCTCTAAATGTCAATTACAACAATATATTTATTTAGTTGAAGAATATGTAACTCATGACCTGAATGCTCCAATCAACAAACAGAATTCAATTATTTATTATTGAAGAAACACAACTATTGGATACTTAATTGGATACAATTAATTATAAACTCATTTAACTTGATAATGTGTTCATACCTCTTCTTCATAAGTAGTTTTTTTGTATACAGTGTATTAATAAGGCTCAGTTTTCATTAAGTTACAATTCCACGATGTCAATATACAATATGTTCCAGGATGAAAATAACAAGATGAGAATAGTATATTATTTTATACAGAAGACAATTATGAATTTTCATGGCACACCTGAAATTACCTGCCAAACGGAGTCAGGCATGTAATAGAAGGTGAACCATAAAAAGTCGATTCTCGAAATAAAATATGTTATTATTCCTTTGAGAACAACGCATGTTTTTTATGGAAAATGGGTTCCAGTCTATTGGCTGAAAATCTAGTTTGATGTAGTTTATGATGTTCTGATCAAATGTCTCCATTACCACAATTTGATCTAAAGTAATTGTTTTTTTAGCTGCTCTTCAGAACACCTTCAAAGATTTCAGATATAAGGATTTTGAAGTGTACGGTATGTATTGGTTGAGACACTCGAAACAGCGACTCTTTCTTGAGAAAATGTATCCGTAAGTAAACGATAGAATGTTCTTTAATCAGATTGGATTTCTGTTGATTTACCGTAATGTTTTATAAAATATTTATGGTGTAAAATTTTTATTAGTTTTTTTTTCAAATTATTAAAAAACTATTCTAATAAATTTTCGGTAAACTAGCTGTAATGTATGTATATCCCTAAAACTTTATTAATTCATTTTCAAGGATGTTACGTTATGGCAACTACACATTAATATACCCTTTTTTATTTCTTGCTATCACTGACTGCGTTCAATAGTTTCCACATATGTAATATGCATACACAATTTTATTTTTATTTTAGGTTGGATTCCTAATTTTGTACCTGTTTTCTTCAAATTTACTGTAATGTTTTTTAATAGTAAATAAACTATTGAAATCCTTTATTGCTTTTTTTGCTTTTTTATTTTAAATGTAGAGGGTGAACAACTAAGAACGGCTGTAGGCCATATCTCAGAAAAGAATCATGGTACAATTTTCAAAAAAAATACCTTTAGGTAAGTGATCCTGAAAAATCGCCGGAAAATATTTTGCAGTCTCTAAAATGTCGGCTAGGGGTGGAATGAACACTCGAAAACATAATACTGTGATTATCTCAAAAAAAACATACTGAGGGTGTCCTAATAATAGAATTTTTGAAATTTTTATGAAATTATGAAAAAATTTAATTGAGGAGATTTTTTGCCATTATTCTTCAAATAATGGGTGAGGGAAGGTTCAAACTTATGAACAAATGTATAACTTTTTCGATTTTTAACCGATATTAGTGATTTTAGCTTCATTTAAAAGAATTTTTTTCTGTTTAATAAGATTAATAACAAAATTAGGTAATTTTATATCTGCTCGGAGCATTTTTTTAATTTATAAATCTGATATCATAAAACTTATATCTTGGAATATAATTACGATTTAGACTTGAGATATTCACTAAATTCCTATTTTTTTAAACCCTTATCATCAGAATTTGAAAAATGCAACATACCATTTGGAATTTCGGAGTAAAATGGGAAAATTGTCGACTTTTTGACATAGCGTTGACAAAATTGCTCAATTTTGTTATTTTTGTTAAGCATATCTTATTAAAGAGGAAAAACTCTTTCAAATGATGCCAAAAACATTGATATTGGTTAAAAAACAAAAAAGTGTCATGACATTTGTTTTTAACAAGTTTGAATCTTCCCCCACTTGAAGAATAAGGACAAAAAGTCCTCAACTAAATTTTTTCATAATCTCATCAATGTATCAAAAATTGTATTTTTAGGATACCTTTAGTATCTCTTTTTTTTGAAATCATCACAGTATTATGTTTTTAAGTGTTTATTCCACCCCCTAGCATATATTTTAGGACCTCAAAAATATTTTCCAGAGATATGTCAGGGTCATTTTCCTGAAGGTATTTTTTTAAAGTTGTACCCTGACTATTTTTTGAAATGTGGCCGACAGCCGGCGTTCTTAGTTGTTCACCCTTTATTTGCTGATTAGGCACAGAAACATCTATATGATGTCATCTAGAATGTTTGAGGTATATTATTTAGAGGTTTAAGTAATGTCCATTATCACATCTAAGAGAATACACTGTATTGTTTGGAAAATGTTTCATTCAGATCATTGGTAAGATGTTATTTTTTAGACATTGCATTAACATGGACAAAATGTTAAAAGGCATTTCAGAATGTAACAAAAATGTTGTTTAAGTTCGTTATAAACACTTCCTTTTGAGAAAGTTCTAGTAACA
This sequence comes from Galeruca laticollis, assembly GCA_963921935.1. Taxonomy (NCBI): domain Eukaryota; kingdom Metazoa; phylum Arthropoda; class Insecta; order Coleoptera; family Chrysomelidae; genus Galeruca; species Galeruca laticollis. Next base: position 61,256,551 of record OY998181.1, on the reverse strand, counting down.
TCACATTAATGTGAAAAGGCAGCGCTTTAACATCGCTGAGAAGTTAAGTTGAAACATCACAAAAGTTAACAGCCATCTGTACATAAGCGGTTGTATAGATGTGCATGTGATGAAAACAGGAGGAAAAAAAAGGAAGAACATTAACACAATGTGATGTTGAATTAACATAACTGTATTATTTATTTGCATTGTGCGCATGCAACTGAAAACACCTTTAAAGCACTTTCGAATTATTTTTGAGAGGCCATACAACGGTTGGAAAAATTGTGTTTGAAGTTAAATGGAGAGTGTTATAACCACTTTATATGCATACTCCGATAAGGGAAAAGTGGATAGCAGTTTCTGAGCGATTCTACGATTTATAGAACCTTCCAAATTGTGTGGGAAGTTTGGATGGAGAACATATCCGAATAAAAGCACCTCCTAAGAAAAGGCCCGCCTTCTATAATTATAAGGGATTTCCTTCAATAATTTTACTGGCTTTAGTAGATGCCGATGGGCTTTTTTGACAATAGATATGGGGGAATATGGCAGGGATAGCGATCGTAGAGCGCTAAAAGCAAGTTCTTTTGGTAAAGCATTCGAATGTAACCAACTCCATCTACCAGATCTAATACCACTACCAGGTAAAAATACCAATATTGGCTTCCCATATTACATTGCGGCGGACGAAACTTTTTCGAGAATCCGATGGAACCATACCTTCGTAGTCAGTTGACAATTGAGAGAGAGAGGAGCATTCAATTTTATAATTTCTCGAGCAACAAAGACGGTGCAATAAATAGGTTGATATGATTGATACCATATTTCAAACAATTTGCGTTTCACAAAACTACATCCGAGTTCATGATGGAACACTGGTAATAAGGGTGGAGCGATTTTATACAAGAAAAAATTATCTTCAATTTTTCTTTTGACTTGTGTGCTCGATTGGTGTCTTTTTATATGGTTAATGAAATGGAAAAATCTGGGTTCCTAAATGTGACGTCTTCAGGTTCCTAGATGACCCCGAAAATTTACCTAAAATACAAAATGTATAAATAACCAAATACTTCTGTTTATTTTACTAGTTACAGCTCTTTGCTTGGGTTTATTCGCAGAAGACCAACCCAGACCCCACCACGGGGAGGTGGCTGCAAATCGGGTTCCGCCCACTCCTACCCTCCCAATTTATCTTCAAAACTAAACAAAACTAAACGTAAAGGTACCTTAAATAAGTATTTCGAAGTTACACACAGAAATGTTTTTTGGTTTCAACTTTTGGCAATTTTTGTCTCGATGATATTCAAGCTCTTATCAATCCATCACGTGATGTTGTGCCACAAACTAACGAAGAAGCTTCGGTAACCAACTTTATATGCCGGTCAACCGCTTGCGTATGGCAGGGAAATTCAAGTATATCAATCTCATCAGGAACGTGTAAAATCATTTCTGAAAGTTCATCATCACTTATGTTTTTGATTATAAGAGGCTCTGTTATTTCAACTGACTGCCAGTCTACCAAGTCAAAATACTCTTGGGCATCAAAATTAATAGGTGGTACTTTAAATTCGCGAACACTTTTGTCTCTATTCTGTGATCGGCACTTTAATATGCGACGTAAAGATAACTCCCGGATGTGTTTTCGATCATCAGCTAACATGGCGACTAGTACATTCTCAGGGTGAGCAAAATAGCCGTTTCCTTGAATAACTGGGTCCACTATCTTTTTTATTTCACTTGGTAAGTACCGAGACGATTTTATCATATGAAATAGATGTTTTGCTCTGTATTTTCAGGACGATTGAAACTTAATTTGAAACCAAGTAGTCGCATACACATTGACAACATACTCTGCCAACATTTTCAATTGACTTGATGGGTCTTTAGTAGAAATATATAAACGCAATATCCTATTAGCCATTGTTAGCCACCTGGAATGAGATAACTTTCCAGGCTGCCTTTCTGCAAGCTGCGACGAAATCAGGCCGCTTTCGATTCTTAAGCACATTTCATAAAGGTACTTTTGATCTATGCTTAGTTCATCTATATTCACAAAAGGAAATTCAGCATCTATTTTCTCAAAGTCAACAACTGCCATTTGCTCACATCGATCAAGAAGTTTTCCGATAGTACCTGTTAAGCCACGAGGATAATTTGTTTGTCCGTCTAGCTGTTGCACTAAATGGCGGAGCGGTAGTTTGTCAGCGTGTAACAAACATATGAACCACTGAACTGGCTTCCCAAGTGAAAGTTCTATTTGTCTAATAACACCATTCTTGAAACCAGTATTGACAACGGTCTCGTCACAACCGATAACCTCTATCGTACTCAAATCATCACCCAATGAGTCTTTTAGGAACTTTGTAATGCTGTCTTTAATGGACTTCGCACTACCGTTCTCTGGAGATACGTGTCCCATGTATTTAGATCCTGGTTCAGCCAATATGACGATGCGGTCTTCAGTAACCGATTTAGTACGTTGACTTGACTCTTTTTTTTCAAAAACTAAGATTCTGTCTTTTCTCCCGTCATAGTAAATTCCAAAAGTTGAAGGTATCTCGTCATCTGTCTCTTTCTTAATAATACCCGTCCTACATTTCTTGCGTTCCCTTCTAATTTTAGATCTGTCTATAATTTCAGTAGTGTCCTCTTTAGTTAGTTATTAATCCCAAATCTTTTAAAACAGCGTTTGTAATAAGGGATGCTGATCTGTCAGATACGCCGACCCTGTCACATGCTTCTGCAAGATTCGTAAGTTTTAATCCTGTGTTGTATGGTACCTTTAAGCCTTTTGATGATGACGGATGCTCTGATCCTTGCGTTGTAGTCCTACCTTGATTTATAGTCATACCCTCATCAATGTTTTCACATGTACCTTCACAGCTTCTTATGGACACCGGATCGGACAAAACATTATCAAGTATACTCTCGTTCTTAGATTTTTTCTTCTCTAATCTTTCTTCTTCTAATACTTTCCTTTTTATTCTTTTTAAATTTTGCTTTGTAGTTTTTACATCTGTACCTCCTATCATCATTTTTCTTGTTGTTCTTTCATCTAATAAAAAAATTCTTTCGCAAAGTGGCACTTTAACTTTACAGTGGTATTTGGAAAAATCATCACGTTTGCAGGGTGATATGTCAAAAAGCTTTGAGCTGTTCTTCTTAAAAACCTCAATTATTTCTAGGCACTCTTTATTATAGTCGATTTTTGGTTTTTCTTCAGGGACTTGCATTTTTTATTATAGTCTTTTATTTTTTGTATTATTTGTTGATCAGATATTGTAGGGAGAGAAGCTCTTTGCCATATCTTTTTAATATCAATTGAAAGTTTCTTTGAAATATCCAAAACAATTGGGTCTTTGTCACTTCCAAATTTTAAACACTCTCTCTGCCAAAAAAGCCTCTCATAGCGTCCGAGAAGGTGGGAAGCACGTTAGGATTAAGTTCACTAGAAGTTCCAAATATAGGATCCATCACCCGCGTTTTCGGCATCATAAAAACTTAGTTTCTTCACTTTTCTTAACTAAACAGAATACTCTCGCTGCGAAACACACTCGAGCGCGCCTAGTTCAGAACTAAACTGATTCTATTAGCAACACTAACCCAAACAAAAGATAATCTCCCCACCACACTAGTTGGTTCACTGTTTGGTTTACAGCTGGAATGTATCTGCCTGTTAAGACTTGTTAGCGCTTACTTAGAGCCTATAGGTATAACAAACGTAACGTAATTACTGTATATTTAGTAATATATAAACTTAGTAATGTAGTAGTTTTCCAGATAAGTAATTATTATACTAGTAAGAGAGTGGAAGAACGCTAAAAATTATTGAATTTAAATGTCTGATAGGAATTTGAAAATAAGTCAGCAAGTGGCACAGGTCTTTTTATGAGTTTTCAGAAGAGAATAAGATAAATTATAACACTAGAGATTGAAAGACTATAAGAAAAATATTTTATAGAATTAAAATTCGAAGTTAAGAAAATTACTGATAATAAGAAATTTCCCCCCCCCCCTCCTAGGAACCTGAAGATTAAGTCCGATAAGAGTGATATTTTTTTGGTCTATACTCACCCTAAAAGACGATTATTCCGATACCAGGCATCATCAGATTAAAAAATTGAGAAAATCGCTCCACCCTACTGGAAATCAGGCACCATTGCAGCAATACAGATGCATAATACGACCGAGGTGTTCCGCAAAAGGATTGAGAAATCAACATTGTGAATATGTTCAAAGGTTTCCCCTACCTAATCAATACATGTATATTGTTTAATTTGTAAAAATAAACTTAACTCACCTGATATTTTTAGTTATTTGGAAATTTCTCCCCATGCTTCATCTTGTACATTTTTATTAGATTAATCATTTCTCATTTAATCATAAAGCTCTGGGTACTTCTCAATCATTTCTACTAATAAATAGTATTAGAGAAATTTTAATAAAAATTTCGAAATATTTACGATCCGAATACAGGTGTGATGTGATCCGATTACAAAACTTTACTAATCTCATTTTGGCCTAAGGATTTTCAACAGACATAGACAAGTCCCAGCGTGTCGAGTCGCCTAGTGTCGTTTAGATAAGCTCGGAGTAATTGTAAATCCTGCACGATGCAGGAAAGATTTGCTTTAGGTTTTTAGAATTTACACAAGCTGTAACAAAGATGTATTTGAGGCATATGCAAGGCGTCAATTGTAATCTTACGTTGCTGTTGTTACTACAACAAGTGAGGTTACATTGCCAAAGGTTCGCTTTACGCCGGAGAGCAAAAGGCCGTGAGTTAGTGAGGAATGTTTGAAAGCTGGTCCTGTTTTATTTTTTCAAGGCGCCACTTGATTAGTAGGACTTATTGATTAACCAAGAAACCAATAGTCAATAAATTAGCTATTATAAGTTTTCAAATATGTTATTTATATTGTTTTGCTCTTACGTTTGTGAACCAAATAAAACACATTTTATTTCCAATGAATCAGTTTAATCAAATTTAATGGTACCTTGAACAGATAGTGTAATAACCTGTCTCAATATATATGAGGTAACCGACTCTAATTATGAATTGATAATCAGTTATCAATGGTTGGTTAATTTGAAATGTTTAACAGTTTCTAATGTTATCAACTATCTGAGATCATCATGTACAATACACTAAATATTTAGTAACATGTAATTGGTATACCAGTTACATCCTTACAAACTGTAATGATTAACAAGATGTCACCAAATAGATCAAGAGTGTCTCTTATGTAGTAAGATTTAGCTGAAATATGATTTCAAGGCGATTTGCAATAATAAAGTTATTATTTAAACTTTACAAAGTTGAAAGAAAGTAATAATAAAATTGTGAATTGATAGACGTCTATACAAGAATGTGAAGTTACTAAATATTGAAATACAAAAGTTAATGTGTCGTTAAACGTTGAAACATGAAATTACAAAATGCATAAATTGCTTAAAGTTCAGATGAAAACGAATAAAACTTTAAATGTTACTTGCGGTTAGTGTCCAAACCATTAAACGTCAATCGGCTTAATTGATAAGCCACATCTGACTTGTGGAACAAGATTCAGCCAGCCAGTTAAGAATCGTTGTCCATAATGTAATCATCCCGCAATTGTCACCAACAAACATGAGTCCAGCATCGTCCCTTGAAGTGAAATGCCATCACGAGCTCTAGTCGGTCTGTAACGTTAACGCCATCCGAGATACGACACGTCTCTACTACCATGAGCTATTTCTACGAAAATATATCCCGTAAAGGAAACATCCGAAATTTGAGGCTTCTTAAAATTTTGACATAATCATCCTATCATCGATTACCATCACCCATAAAAACTGTTTAAACCATATCCATTTGGCAAAAAATATGTGTAAAAAAATGTATGTAAAAACTATGCTGTACAGAAAAAACCCTAAAAAGAAATTGGAGCTATTTTGTGAAAATATAAGTGAAAGACGAAAGCTTACCTTGTTACCAAGGGCTTTTCACCACGATAGTCCCGAAAATAGATGGTATAAACCATGTGCCACCGGCCATTTTCTATACTCACGACTTGTCATACTCGACACACGACTTAACAACTCGAAAAGTATCAGACAAGTGCACAGAGACAAATGATTCCAATTTACCTTATCGTTACATTTGACATCTGCGATCAGTGTTACCACTGACAATCAAATAAAATCACCACATAAAATAATCGTAGATTGGTTAAATCACATGAAAAATATTAATAAAAATATTAATCTAGACACCCATTTAATTATTTAAGTCCCATTATTTCAGGATTTGCTTACAAAATTCAAAACACTTAAAAAATTCCCTTATGCAACCAACTATACAGAAATGTGTATAAAGTTACATACTTAGTGGGTGGATTAACCGAATTATCGCACCTCCATAAGTTATAATACAATACAAAAGCATTGTATTTTTATCATGCTATTCCCATGTTCATGTCATTAAGACATAAGCCATGTCTATGATGGGCATGTTTAAGACTTTGTCAAGTGCTACCACATTTATATTTCTAGTTATGCAGGTGATTTCTAAAATGAGATTATCTCGAAAACTGTTGTTTTCGCGTGAATAACAAGTATAACTTTTTTTGGTTAAATGGTGTTTCTTCGATATTTTTTAATAAAAATAGTGCTGATTTGAAGCACAATACAGATTATCGTGCATTTATGCCACAGATTTGGCTTATGAGGCGTTGTCTGGAAAATTTATCGAAGTTGATGCCAAATCATGATTTTTATACCCAAAGACCCATATCAAATTTTCTATATCACATGTTCAAAAACGTTCTTGCAAAAATGTGTATGAATATCCGGACCTAATTTATATGTCCACCCAACAACTTGGATACGCTGCATCCACAATCAAAATTCTACAATTCGCATTTGCAGTCAGTAAAGCTCTCAACAAACACACAAAACAAATAGCATCAAAATCTTCCATTCATTCAAAATTCCAAACATCCTCAAAGCCTTCAACCTCCTCAAAACCACAGAACTCCACAATTCTAACACCAAAATACACTCCCTCTAGGTCTTACTATTCCTTCGTAAGATCCCAATCTCCCACCCCTTCAACCGTCCGACAACCCTCCATTCCAGACGAGGAATTCACCCTCCTCGATAGAACCAAACTCCGATCAATTCAAAACTCAACCCGCATCAACAATCCTACTTCAACCCTAACCCTAAACCTCAAGAACCTTCCCCTTCAACACTCTAACCAGAGATCCCTATACAACCTCCTAAACACCTTTGAACTCCTGAATGGACACATCCTGTACCTTAAAGTGAACTTCAACCGAACCGCACTACTTAAAACTTTCTCCCCAATGGCACCCTCCACAATCCTTAAAAAAATGTATAATTCCACCGGTAATCCCAACATCACCCTCCACATCCTCCTTCCTACACAACGTGCTGCCTGTCCAGTCAAAACACTCTCACCCATATTTTCTTCGTAATGTAGACGCTTCTATCCCTTTAGAAGAATTTGAAGAAATTCATCAATACCTGGCGAATCATCGCCAATTCCTCAAATAATCCCACTGTTCCGCATAATTATCAACTCCGAAATACATCACCAGATTTCCTTCACTTCTGGTCTCACATTCCATGGTCTCCCACACCAATGCGATCGATCCAACGCCAATCTGCTACCCCCAGTGTAACGCGAAAAATTGCCCGTTCGTTGAGTGTATGATTTTGGTATACCTGCCACGAACGGTGTCCGCTCGTAATTTTTGTACTAGGAAGCCAGTCCTATGAGAATGGCCTTGGCGAGTGAAGGTACAACGCGAAACCTCCCTGCCGGCGGCCATCACCACCAAAGTAGCTGTAAATTAATAAGTATCCACATTGGAACGGAGATTGAAAATGCCCCACTCGACAAACAGTTCAACTGCAGGAACTCAAAAGGCTGGGGGTTTTTGTTTCCTTTTTTTCTTTTTCCCCTGAAACTGGGCCACTATTGCAGGCCTTGGAGGCGTAGTATATCTGGGATTTTTCCGGATGCTTGATCTCCTACCCAACTGGACCAATGCTAGGAGGTCTGGCGTTTTAGAATCGCCGTCATCGAGGGATTCGACTACTGTATCCCGTAACTAACTGTGAAATTATTTTTTCTTTCATTTCGTTCCTTTATTATTAAATTATATGAATTATTTTTTTAAATAGTCTCCATCAACGTTTTGAACTTTTTTAAATCTAAGACTGCACCAATAATTTTGTTTTATTATTCATTTTTAAACTTTGAATAACTAAATACTAAAATAATGTATTTTTCATTTAAAAATTTATTTTTGATTGACACATTGAATCGTAATTATATTAAAACAGTTATTTAAAATGATTGTGATGTCAGCAATTTGATATCTGAAATTGCAACCATTCACTTTCGTCACTAGTGACGAAAGTTAACGTTTTCGGTTGAAGTTAAACGTGACGAAAGTGATTGATTATTAAATGATTATAGAAATTAAATTTTGTTAAATGCAAAACTTTAGCTGAAACGTCAAAACGATTTTTATAAAAAAAATCCCAATGGCACAGGACCATTTGGACAGGCTTACTTCAGTAACATGTTTGCATAAAACCCAAAATAAAAAATTAGATACAAAAGTAATAGAATGTTTTGAGATGTACAAAAACCCAAGTAACATTCTGGCATCAAATCAAAAACAAAAAAATAAAAAAAATGTCTGGTATGTTTGTGAATTTTTTCAAATAAATGTTTTATTGTACGATTTAGAGAAAAATGTTGAATACAAAAGTTGTATAACGTGTTAATGTCTATGAAAAAGCTTGGTAACTTTTTTGCGTCGAATGAAAAACAAAGGAAATACGATTTTTTTTCAACTTTGACAGGCCGCCATTTTGTTTTTACTTGGCCGATTTGGCTCATTATCGAACTCGTCCAAGATTTTGGCATAACCGATTTTTGTAGCGGGTTTGGTTTCGATCCGTCGAAAAATACGCCCACTATGATGCTTACAAATTCCGTTATAACACACACACATATATATATATATATATATATATATATATATATATATATATACAGGGTGGTCCTTAAGTAATTGTACATAGAAATATGGTAGATTCCTGACTTTAAAATATTACGATTTAAACCAACTTACTTTAATAAAATCTTGCTAATAAGGAATATACAGGATGTTAAAGGTTAAATTTTAAAATTTCTTTTTTGCAATAACTTCAACGTTTTTGGATATGTATACATGAAAATTTGGAAATAGAGGTTTTTGGGCACGAAAAATCATAATCTGGTACCTACTTTGATGTAGTTTATAGAGGGCGCTACATAGGCCACCTTTGTGGCATCAATGTGCCCTAAATTTTTTTGCTGTTTAAGTTAGCGGTATTTTTGTAAAAGAATATTAAAGCCACGTTATTTTAATAGAAAAAAGGTATACTTGTTATTAACCTTAAAACATAACGGTTTTCGATATAATCGCATTTTATGGATCAGCTGCTTGATTATTATTAAAAACATTTAGAGAACAAATTAAAAAAAACTAAACTAAATAACATTATAACTTCAGTTGTGTCACATTAAATGATCGATATTTCCTCCATTCTCGTCGATGCATTTATCTACACGTTCCATAAAAGATCGTCTCATATTAAACAACATCATTGGATCAAAAATACCCGCTGCTCTATTTATTCCTTCCCAAAGTAATAATTATTCATTTCGGAAACTATTAACATAGTAGGCTGACGTCACGAATGATTTTGACAGCGAAGCATTCGATTTGTTTCAATATTATGTCAGTCTTGTAATATTTAGTTTGCATTTTATTAGTTAATTTAAAAAAAGCTGAAAATGCCGAGGCATAATAATTATTCTAATACAGATATGAGAGATATGGTTGCTATTTACTGTCAGCAAAATTTTAATGGGCGAGCTGCGAAACGAGAATATTTGAGAAGATATCCAAACAGGCAGCAACCTAATCATCAAACATTCCAGAATCTATTTAGGAATTCAGGCGATAGTGGTTCGTTTCGTCCTAAGCGTGATAACTTAGGCCGACCAAGAATAATTACGCCTGATAAAGATGACGAAATAATGGTTCGCATTGAAGATGATCCTCAAGTTAGTACACGGCGTTTATCTGCTGCTTTACAAATCAGTAAAACTTCTATTTTAAAAAGACTACACCTCGAGAAGTATCACCCATACCATTTTACTCCGGTACAAAATTTATTGCCAGAAGATCTACCGTTAAGATACCAATTTGCAAGTGCTATCCGAAACAGGCAAAATCTTAATCACACCTTCGTCGACAGAATATTATTTACCGACGAAGCTACATTCAACCGCCGTGGTATTTTTAATTTAAGGAACAATCATCTTTGGGCTATTGAAAATCCCCATGATAAACGAGTAAGCCATTTCCAATATGAATTCAAAATAAACGTATGGTGTGGTATCATTGGTAACAATTTCTTAGGACCATACGAGTTACCTCGTAATTTGAATGGTGAGAACTACTTACATTTTTTGCAAAATAATTTCATTAATCTATTGGAAGAATTGCCACTGAATATGAGAAAAAATATGTGGTTCATGCAAGATGGTGCACCGCCGCATTATACGAGAGCAGTCAAAACATATTTGAATAAAAAATTTCCTGAACGCTGGATTGGTCGTGGTAGCCATTTTCCTTGGCCAGCACGTAGTCCAGACTTGAATCCTCTCGATTTCGGTGTATGGGGTGCAATGAAACAACTTGTTTATAAGGATTCCATAAATACAAGCGACCAACTTTGGGAAGAAATAAATAGAGCAGCGGTATTTTTTGATCCAATGATCTTGTTTAATATGAGATGATCTTTTATGGAACGTGTAGATAAATGCATCGACGAGAATGGAGGACATATCGAACATTTAATGTGACACAATTGAAGTTATAATGTTATTTAGATTAGTTTTTCTTAAATTTGTTTTCTAAATGTTTTCAATAATAATCATGCAGCTGATCCCTAAAACGCGATTATATCATAAACCGTTAAGTTTTAAGGTTAATCACAAGTATACCTTTTTTCTATTAAAATAACGTGGCTTCAATATTCTTTTACAAAAATACCGCTAACTTAAACAGCAAAAAAATTCAGGGCACATTGATGCCACAAATGTAGCCTATGTGGCGCCCTCTGCAAATTACATCGAAGTAGGTACCATATTATAATTTTTCGTGCCCAAAAACCTCTATTTCCAAATTTTTATGTATACATATCCAAAAACGTTAAAGTTATTGCAAAAAAGAAATTTTAAAATTTTACCTTAAACATCCTGTATATTTCTTATTAGCAAGATTTTATTAAAGCAAGTTGGTTTAAATCGTAATATTTTAAAGTCAGGAATCTACCATATTTCTATGTACAATTACTTCAGGACCACCCTGTATATATATATATATATATATATATATATATATATATATATATTTGCCAACTTAATAATCAGGATTATTTTTATTGGGTTTGTGGCAATGATACCAAATGTACTCTTTCAAATATTTATTTTACGAGCTTTCGAATACAATCGTATTCATTTTCAAGTACTAAAAATTATAAAATATGGTCAAAAATTAAAATAAAGGGTATATAAAAATACTTCCATTATTTAGCGAGATTGTAGGTAAAGTTGTAAAATATATGTATAATAAATCATTTCAAATATTATCCAAAAATTATTATAAAATTCCAAAAACAATATATGTATTATATAATGTTGCCAAGTCAATATGAATTTTATTGATTTGTATTACTTTGATGTTAAAAATAATTCTATTATAGGTTACTTATATGATTTTTACTAAAATTTTTAAATGTTGTTTATCAAATTCTAATAAATATGCGTATATTACACTAAGATTATTAAGGTCTGTTTTTTTATTTATACAATCAACATCTTGATTGATGTAAGTTGTTTCTGAGAACAGGCGTTTTTCATAATTCCTTTCTGTAGTTAGCACCTTAGCGGATTGATAATTCATGCTATGGCCTGCATAAAACACATGTACGGCAAGTGCACATCTGTCCGTATACAACTTGCTGTCACTCTACCTAATCCGTCAAATGAAAAATAGAGTCTTAGAAATTTCAAATCCAATATTTCAACAAAAAAATTTAAAATTATTGTACAACCTTTTTTATGAAAACTCTTATCCTCCATATCTCTTAAAACAAATTTTGTATAATACTTCTGAAAGAATGACCGACATTTCTAATAACATCACATCAAACTTGAATTATATTGACGCTGGAACTGACAATAATCATATGCCAATTTAAGTGTCTCTACCATATATTAAATCAGTTACACCAAAAATTTCTGCAATATTCAAAAATCATAATATAAAAGTTGCTAACAAACAACATCTTACTATTAGATCAATCTACAGTAAAATAAAAGATAAAACACCTACCAATAAACTGGCTAGTATAGTTTATGAAATTCCTTGTGATACTTGTAATAAAAAGTACTATGGTCAATCTAAGAGGTCACTTTCCAACCGAATTACCTCTCACAAGAGTGACAGCAAGTTGTATCCTGACAGATGTGCACTTGCTGAACATGTGTTCTATGAAGGCCATAGCATGAATTATCAATCCGCTAAGGTGTTAACTACAGAAAGGATTTATAAGAAACGTCTGTTTTAAGAAACAGCTTACATCAATCAAGATGTTGATTGCATAAATAAAAAAACAGACCTCAATAATCTTAGTGTAATATACGCATATTTATTAGAATTTGAAAAACAACATTTAAAAATTTAAGTAAAAATCATATAAGTAACCTATAATAAAATTATTTTTAACATCAAAGTAATACAAATCAACAAAATTCATATTGACTTGGCAACATTATTTAATACATATATTGTTTTTTGAAGTTTTATAATAATTTTTGGATAATATTTGAAATTATTCATTATCCATATATTTTACAACTTTACCCACAATCTCGCTAAATAATGTAAGTATTTTTGTATACCCTTTATTTTAATTTTTGACCATATTTTATATTTTTTAGTACTTGAAAATGAATACAATTGTATTCGAAAGCTCGTAAGATAAATATTTGAGAGAGTACACTTGGTATCATTACCACAAACCCAATAAAAATAATCCTATATATATATATATATATATATATATATATATATATATATATATATAAAAAAATATATAATTTTATTTCCATTTTTCTTGGGCATCAGGTTATAAACGTAAATTCTGTATCAATCAAAAACATAAATTGATACAGAATTTACGTTTATAACCTGATGCCCAAGAAAAATGGAAATAAAATTATACATAAGGTTAAAGAAAAACAAATGATTTATATATATATATATATATATATATATATATATATATATATATATATATTGAAGCAGTTTCATTTGGTTGTATTCCATTTGGTTGTATTCCATTTAATAAGGATTAATAGTATTAGTGAAATAAGTCATATTGATTTTCCCATCTTTTACTTTATTACCCATCATTTTGAGGAATATTTATAAATATGAAAAAAAACATGTCTAAATCAATTATAGACGCCGATAGTAAAAAAAGTGAACCAAATCCTCACAACAATACTGAAGAAAATCTGACCAAAGCTATTGAAACGATATACTCTTTGAACCATCAGAATCGGAAATATTGAAATCTGATTCAGATTCAACGGAAATCAACACTAATTATTCAGTAGATGATGTAATTTAAAAAGAATCCGTCGAAGTTAGAATGAAATTTAAAATAATTCAGAAGAAACACGTCAAATTTTTATATAGTCAGTAAATATGTTGTTTTATGCAAAGGATTTCAGGAATTTTTAATAAATAGTAAATAAGTTATGTTAATATTTATATGTATAAAAATTCTCATCTATATACATTCTAATTTCTAATAGAAAAATGTTATTTCATGCTTCATATACGGCTTTAAAAATTAATGGTTTATTGTAATATTAACAGCCAATCGTCGACAAAAACACAATGTTTATACAATTCATAATGTATAGATAGATACGTTTCGCTAGCAACCTGGAAGGATGTTGATTATGGATGGTGAATGAAAAACGTCAGTGATTTTTAAAACGGCAAGGAACGTCAAGGAATTTATATGTTCGAAAATATAAAAATAATAGATTGAAATCAAAAACTAAAAAGAGCTGAGAGTTTTTTAAAGAAAAACCAGAAATAATTGATATCGAAAACTGAAAAAGAGTGGAGAAGTTGTGAAGGAGAAACCATAAATAATTGAAATCGAAACTAAAAGGTATTAAACTGAGAAGAGTAGAGAGATATTTGTATGGGATAAGATAGTATTTGGAATATTATTTGAAACTCCTACAAATTCCCAATAAAAATTGTTGTTACAATAATAACGTAAATTTGGTCAAGGTACTAAACAAAATTTGTGAGTGTTTTAAAGTTGAGCTGGTTAAGAAAGAAAGTTATTTCAAGAGAAAAAGATGATAGTGTTTCAATTTAAAGGATATCTCTGCAGACATATTGCCTGCTAAATATGTGAAGGGGAGCTGTCGTTATTTTTGTTTGACGGAACGGCAGAAGAAATCTCAAGTATATATCTGAGTTTGGTGGTGCAGCGACGTTTAGAAAATTAAAAGGTGCCGGAATAAATTTATAAGAGATTTCTAAATTGATATAGGCCTTTATTTCAGAGAAAAAAAGGAATGCATTCATTATTAGTAATCATCATCAATCTAACATTTTAATTGTTCCGAAGTAATTCTATTTTATTTTGTTTTTGTAGTATCTGTATACATTTTTTCTGTTTATAAACTTCTATGTTTGAAAAGAATTCCTGAAATCATAAGTTTGTTCATTACAATTTCCCAATCCAAAAATTAGAGTAAATTTGAATGGCACAATTGAACCCTACCCTTTGATAGAGTTGTTATACATGCTCAACGATTATTCAAATAATAAATAATATAGAAGCCTACACAATATATATATATATATACATATATAGATATATACATATATACATATATATATATATATATATATATATATATATATATATATATATAGATAGTTGTTGTTAATGTGGCACCAAATTCCTATAAACATTGTATATGCAGCACCCAATATTACAAAGTGGCACCCGACTTTGGGTGCTACAATGTTATCACCTGTATATTTTCTTCCTGGCATGCGATAGAATGACTAAAAGTGGTACACCAAATATAGGGGGGGAGCCACATTGCTGATGATTTTCCTCACTTTATACATTTTTGTTCATCGATTTTTATATAGAGGGCGTACCAGTATATACAGATGTATAAAATTGGTGAAGAAGCGTCATTATGGGACTCAACATTGAATGTTGTTCTGGCACCCTATACATGGCAACAGTGTGAAGCCTTTATCGCTTCTTTATTTTTGCATAATTTGCATTTCCTAATTGAGATTTATAATCATAATATGAATCAGCGTGAAGTCTTTATGGCTTCTTCGAAAATGACGGAGAGGTAATAAATTATTATTTTTGCAGAATTTGCATTTACTGGTTTCTATATTCGTAATATGAATTTTGTGTTGTGCCTAATATACGTGTATGTGAAATCTAGTGCGTGTGGCTCCCATAGTGAACAGTGTAATAAGTGGCTCCCAGTGCTTAATTATTTTGTTACTATAATGCGCCCAAGAACAGAACGAATTTTTGCAAATCTTCACGGAAAACAAGAAAACGGTAAGAATTATACATACATAATATATTTTTGGGGTAATTCTTTAAACAATGACAATTTTATTGCTAGAACACATTTTTTTTGTAATCTTTTAAAACACAGGTACAGGGTGGACAACCACTTAATGGGAAAATTAATTTTTAAAGAATTACAAAAATCCAATTTATATTACGAACACCGAGTACGGTTTTTGCCACCTCTTATTTGGAAAATGTAATTTAATTTCGTATTGTTTAGATGATATTTACGAATTTAATGAAGGTTCAGAAGAACCAGATCCCTATACCACGGACGAAACTGACTCATACAAACCTTCAAATTCTGTAACGAGTGATTCCAGTAACCATTCGGTAAGTCACATTTAATTTTGTTTATACCTTGTTTCTGCTATAAACATAATATTGTTTCATCGACTCAGATAGCCGAGTTGTCAGAAAAAGGTGAATCTGATAGGAAAAGAGGAAAAAAACCGTACCCCAAAGATTAACGTGATCCAGGAAATAATAATTCCAGCAAAGGTTTGTCATTTTTATTAAATTTAGCGTCTAGATATCATTTATAATTATTTGGGGTGGGGGGAAGGGGTGTAGGTTTTGCCACCCGTTAAAAATTACAATATTCCTAATCAAACTCTATAAAATAAGGTAAATATTAAACAACAACCTTGCAAGGTTGTTACGAAAAATCATTACGTTAATCTATAGTGAAAAGTTACTAAAATTCTGTTATCGGTAGTTTTTCGTATTTTTAAAAGTTAAAAAATAAAAGTCATTAGTTCCTGATTATACAAAATTAGAGGAGCTCAAATTTAAGAAACTACTTAGTTAATCAATTCAAATGGTGTAAAGTACAAAATACTAAGAGTCTTTTTGCATGAGATTTAATTTGGAGGTTGTCATAGAAATATACGTTTATACTTATTTTATATGGGTCATCACAAAATCACAAAAATCAATGTAGGTTGATAGTTATGAAATTCGGTAAACATACATACATACTTTGTGTGAAAGAGACGCTTTACCTACAAAAAAATAAAAAGACCTGATTTTATACTTCAAATCAAAAATTTTCATTCACATCACAGATTCACTTATGCAGGCAATACTGCGTTACGCTTCCTTGCCTTATATACTGTATATAAAAGTGTATTCCACGTAAAATAATTTTGCATATATAAGGGGTCCTAAAAGTATGGCTTGTGCACCTACTTTTTTTTTAAATATTGTTTGTTTTTAGGGTTTCGTACCCAATGGGCAAGAACGGGACCTTATTGGCTCCGCTGTCTGTCTGTTCGCCCGTCCGTCCGTCTGTCATTAGGCTGTATCTTATGAACTGTGATAATTAGACAGTTTTCATTTTCACAGATGATGTATTTCTGTTGCCGCTATAACAACAAATATGTACTAAAAAACTAAATTAAAATTTTTTTACGGTGGACCCGTACAACAAACGTGATTTTTTGCCGTTTTTGCAAACAGACAGGAAAGTAAAAATAATAAAAAAATTCATCGGTGAAAGATATTGCGAAACGGTTTGCACTTTCTTATTTTAGTTAGTCAACTTTCGGTTTGATGGGATTTTACTCAATTCCGGCCAAACCGGAAGTTTACCCGATTTTAGTAAATGATAGATTATGCAAAACAAAGATAGGAAAGTGCAAACCGTTTCGCACACGATCTTATACCGGTTCGATTTTACAGCCTATCAAAGTGACCAAACCGTCAATTTTTAAATGTAAATATCTCCAAAATAATTGAATTTAAAAATATGATATGTTATATCAATCAATATGCCATTAAAAAAGTTATTTGAACGAGTCAGATGTTTTCGGACCACCCAGTATATGCAAAATTATTTTTCTGAAATATACGCACTATAGCTGAACCCTGTAAATTATCTTATGCTGGGACACAGTGTAGATATAGATATATTGCAGGATCTTGTAGATTCGATTACCTGGGACACACTGTGGATATAGATGTTATGTAAGTTTATTAAAATAATTTTACTTTTTTATGTAGCAGGCGCAGTCAAATATTACACGTGGTGCTTCAAACTTACTGAACTTAGAATCTGATATATGTTTTGAGGAGCAGATATTTGAGTATGATAATAGTTTCAAAGTAAGTTTTTTATTTATAATCTTTGGTCTTGAAGTTACAATTTTAGTCACAGGCCTTTAAAGCGGTTCTACACTGAAGCAACTATAGCAACTTAGTTGACGACGGGATGGATGGACCTCCTCCAGGTCCATCGTCAGGACCACCCTCTCTATCAAATTGCCCATTGATCTCTTTACTTATAATTATAGTGCTAAGATTTTGTTTTAAATATAGACATATCATGAAGGCTACGAGTTAAATAATTCAAGTTATATTAAAAAAATATGTTTTCCTGGGTCAATACCTATGTATTGAGAAAACCCCTCCCAGAGGAAACTTGTCGGTGCGCCACTGTCCTGAAAATACATTGATTCGCGTTATGGCCTGTTGCCATGGCTGCTTAAATGTTTACCCAATTTTAATACTAAACTAAACGGTTTAATTTCTGACTGATCTATAATGGTTAATCATATTTTAGGGCGATTTTTTAATCCAGGACGATCTTATTGACAGGACATTGGAATTTTTTGAAGGGGTCCTGGAAATAGCTTCTCAGAAAAAGGAAATTGAGAAAAAGGTACACACTGATTTTTTGACACAATAGACAGTATGAACATAATGACACTTTAAATAATTATTTGAATTAAAAATAATGTTCAATATACCACGTGTTTAAGACGGACTAATTTCTCCTAGCCCTATAAAGATTTCTAACCTCAAACAGATAGTCCTGAGAATTTCTGATTGTAAAGTTTTAATACCTATGGAAATACTTAGAAGGTTTTAAATGAAAAAAATGGGGCGCATGGAATAGATAACTCGCTTACAATTCCATTGCACTACAAATAATATGGTGAGAGTTTTTTCAATGACAGCTACTCTCTACACTCCTTACTATTATTGTAAGCGCCCAACGTTTTTCATTTAAAATATTACAAGTATATTCATAGGTATTCAAAAGTTATAATCACAAATTCCCAGTACTATCTGTATGAGATTAGGAATCTGTATGGAGCTAGAAAAAATTGTATTATACTTTATAGCTCGTCTTAAAAACTGCTATATTCAAAATTATATTTTATTCAAATAATTATTTTGCGCTTTTTTCAGGGCTACTAATATATTGATTATTTACGTTTCAGAGAGCTGCAGTTTACGAATCACCATACCTTATTAAAAATAAATATAAAAAAACAACATGTAAATATTGCGAATCCTTAGTTGTGTCCAGACACTTTTCTAGACATCTAGAACGACACCATAGCAATGAACGAGAAGTTAAAGAGCTTGCTAACTTTAAAGCAGGTAGTCGCGAAAAGAAACGATTACTTGAAATGTTGCGAAACGAAGGAAATTTAGAAAATGCTATTAGAGGACAAATAATTCCAAAAAAGCGCCATTTCGATCAAACAGAAATTAAAGAGAAGGATTTTGCAGTTTGTCCAAATTGTAAAGGATTCTACCGAAGATTGACTTTAAGTCGGCATATGAAAAAGTCATGTGTGGCGAAGAACATTAATGACGAAAATGAGGCCCGTCCCCTAGCTCATTCCTTAATATTTTCTGCGTGTACAAAAAAATTTGGTGAATTTCTAAGCAAATCTGCTGTGAAAAAAGAAATATTCAGTAAAATGCAACCAGACGAAGTAACATCTGAAGCTATTCAAGATGTGTTGGTGGTAAATTTCGGAGAAGATCTGTTAAAGAAGACAAAACTAAAACGCAAAAGATACCATATCTCCAATAAGTTGAGAGAATGTGGAAGATTTTTATTAGAAATGAAAAAATTTCAGTGTCACCAAGGAATGATTTCCATATTGAGACCAGAAAATTTTGATGACTCTCTTGCTGCCGTAAAATCAATGTCCAAATTTGATCCTTCTGCTAGAACGTTTGGTGCTGCTTCTCTAGCATTGCATTTTAGAACAACGTTAACAGCTCTATGCGATTTGGCCACGAAACTAATATTAAGAAAAAAAATAATACCACCTCAAGAAAATATTGATAAAAGCCTAAAAGATTTGGAAAGGTTTAGGAATTTTGTGGACACTCAGTGGGCTACAGAAATTGGAAGCTTGGCGCTAAAGGACCTAAACGAGAAGGGATCAGCGAAACCCAAGATTCTTCCCGTTACCGAAGATATAATTAAATTAATAAATCTTATAAATAAAAAAGCTGAAGAGGCCTACGAAAAACTTGAGTCATCAAAAGATATTGATGCCTACAAAATTTTATCAGAAACTGCTCTAGTAGCAACAATACTTCACAACAGGAAACGCGTGGGAGATGTGCAGTACTTGGAATGGAAATCCTGTGAAGAGCAAATCGAGAGATCCCACGAAATGACTCAAACCGAATTTACTGCCTCACTTACAGAGAATGAAAAAATGTTGACTCAAAATTATTGCAAAATTACAGCGATTGGCAAAGGAAGTCGCCCAGTAACAATTTTATTACCGAGACACATTCGAAAGTATTTTTCAATGATATGTAAATTGAGGAAGGAAAAATGGTTTCCTGAAGAAAATATTTATTTTTTCACCTATCCAAAGTCTAAGTTCTGGATTGACGGCTGCTCAGTAATGAGAAAATATGCTGCAATATGTGGGGCAAAACATCCTGAATTACTAACATCAAATAGATTACGAAAGCATATTGCTACTGTTACACAGTTGTTGAGCTTAAAGGGCAATGAAATTGATCAGCTTGCCAAGTTCATGGGTCACACAACGAGAACTCACGAGACATTCTATAAGTAAGTTGATTTTAGAAACATTTTATAGCTGTCTTAATAATATACTCTCGTATTACTAATTTTTTATTTTTAGGCTACCCGAGGACGTATATCAGGTCGCAAAAGTTTCTAAAATATTACAGATAACAGAAAAAGGAAATGCTGACAGGTTCAAAAATAAATCCTTGGAAGAAATTGATATTGATATGGAAGAAATATGTTCGGATCCAGATGAGAGTCAAGAAGAGATATCAGTTGACAGTAATAAAACAATTTTTTGGCATAAGTATTTTTTAATCAATCTGTTATGATTTGTAGGTCAAAACGAAATGTTAAATACAGAAAGTCCCCAATCTCCTCGTCTCATGCCTTCCACTCCAATGAAAAAATCGGGTATGTATTTAGAGTATCGTCAATGAAAAATATTTTCACAGTTAAATATATAGACTTGTTTCCAAATCTTTTTATTATATTATAATTACATTTTTTTTATTTATTTAACGAAATTATATATTTTTAGGTTCAAGAGTAAGATGGACATCAGAACAAAAAACTGTGATGAAAGTTTATTTCGAAAAATATATTGGATCCAAAAAAGCACTCCGGAAGGATGAATGCGAAACTTTTATAAATAAACATAACAATATGTTTTCTACAGTTAATTGGCTAAAAATCAAAACATTTGTTTACAATGAATATAGACAAAGATGAACGTTTCGTTCATTTTGTCTGTATTCTTTGAGTCAAGTAGATCCAATTTCGAATTTACGTAGTGTCGCCAATAAACCGTGCATCTAAAGGTCTTAAGAATTTTAGATTTTTTTTATTTAGTCTCATAAATTTATAAAAACGAAAAGAAAATAGTAATAATGAAATTAATTAATAATAATAATAATTAATAATATTACTAATAATAAGTACAATCTTTTATTTGAATAAGCTGTGTTTCAAAGCTAAAGAATAACTCATTAACAAATGCGTAAAGTACTCACTTTACGCACGCTAAACAGTGGGTAACGCTTAATTTTTAGCACTAGTGCGTAAAGTAGACTTTGTTTACTATTTTTGACATTTACCTGATATATTGCCACTAAAGAGTTATGCCAACTGTATAAGCGTAAGTTAATGGTTTTTTTTGCAGTAGATAGTATAATTATACCTTTTCTGTTTTCAGATTTGTGTTTATTTGATTTATTTTTTAATAATTGAAAAACCATATAAAATGGTTTAGGTCTAAGTAAAAAAATATGCATTTTCTATTTTTACTGTAACATTATTATAAGATTTTTTAACAGGCTTCTAGATAAGTACCTACCTAAGTTTTCATGTACCCTAAAATTTGTTTTTATATTTTTTTAATCTGAAATGCATTAAATGATGCTAAACTATTTTTTTATACCAAGAATTACATAAACTGCTCATTACAGTAATTTTTCTATATTGGATATTCCTATAAAAGTAATTCTTTGGCTTGGTAAGCTCATGATTCATCTTAACTTTGTTTTTGTTATAAACAATATTGTATATTATTAAAAAATACACAGAATGTTCTCAAACTTAAGTAATTTATTTTACCACTAAAAATAACAAAAAACTAGTAAAACGGTCACTAGAAATATTCAAAAAATATATTTCTTAGTAACCTTGATATTATACAAGGGTGATTTAAATTTGATTCGGCAATCCTGAACAGTAAGACTCTGATACATATCTTTTTCTTCTTCTCCTCGGAATTTTTCTGCATCCACAGTTTACTAAAAACTGAACGATAATACAGGATCTGTTGGGGTTATCCACTACACCTATTTGGCTTATTGCTGACCCGGCAGGACAAATTCGTATGAAGTCAGTTCGCACAGAAGTGAGGAAGTCACAATTATGATTATAGACGTTATCTATTCGTTCAAAACGTCCAATCCACCGATGTGGATTCCTGCCTGTAAAAAAATTTTTCATGATTAAAAATGGGGTGGTAAAGGGGGGGTTGAAGGGGTTAAATAAAAAAAATCATAATCAAAAACGATTTCAACTTGAAATTTTCAGGAAAAATCAAGCTCTATAAGAGGTCAAAGTCTATTGATTAAAGATAAAGTGGTTAAGAGGGTTAAAATAAAAAAATCATAAATTAAAAACGAAGAATGATATCAACTTGAAATTTTCAGAAAAAATCAAACACTATAATGGGATAAAGCCTATAGATTCTGAAACAAAGCTCTGAATAAAATGGGGGTTAAGGGAGGGTTGAAATATTAAAAAATCTAAATTTAGGAACAAAAAAGATTTGATATCTTCAGGAAAAATCAGGTTCTATAAGTGGATAAATCCTATTGATACTGAAAAATATCTTATTAAAATTGGCGTTACGGACGGGTATGTGAAACTGTGAAGACTCCAAGACAAGGGAAAATTTCTATCAACAAAAACATGAGTGAAACCGAGAAAAAAATTAAATTATCGGGAATTAATTTTGCTGCGTGGGATATTCGCTAAGAAAATTTCAAAAATTGTATTTTTTTATTGTAATTTTTTTGCTAAAATGCATACTTCCGGCGGCTTTAGTTAATTGAAAGTAATTAGGATTTTTAAGATGAAGTTTATTTTAGCCGTTAGCTCGTTTTATTACTAAAATGTGAGAAACATTAAATAACAAGGTTGTTATCTGAAATCCAATGTCTTTATAGTTTAAAATTCAAGTAAAACTTTAAGAAAGAAATTTCCGTTGAGTTTAGTTTAATATGATGCACTCTGTACTTTCACACTAGAAGTTGATTTTACCTGTTAGTAATTAAGTTTTATTACTAAAATTTCAGGAACATTAAAAACATTAATTCGTTTTACCATAACATTTGATATTACATGTTTACATAGTTTCAAATACAACTTAAAAAACCATATTTCCGATGAGTTTAATTAAAAATGACGAACTATATTTTCACAATATTTTCACAATAGAACTTGATTTTACTTGTTAGTACCTAAAGTTTATTACTAAAATTTCCGGAACGGAATGAACGAGTGTCAAAATATTACATATATTTGTTGAAACACAGACAATTTTTAATGACAGAATCACCAGGTGTTTTGCTCGTTAAAAAAGATACAGGGCAAGAATTTCTTAATATTTTAAATATTTTCAAAATGTTTGTGCCTCTTTTAGCCCCGGTGTTCGATATGTAAAGCAAATTGGTTAGTATCAATAAAAATTATAAGCAACGTAAACAAAAAGGAGCCTCCTCATTGGTTAAAAATAAATTTATCAAATTTTCAGGTATAATTTGACCTTGCAATAGCTCATTGATGCCAAGCTAAATTGCTAAGATAATAATAATTTTTGACAACTTTGACAATATCTGTTTTTTATACATACCTGTCTGACTTATTGGCTCAGCTTCAATTAACCGGTAGCCAGGCGGTGTTGAATTCTCTAGTATTCGTTGCGCTAAGGCCATACCCGCTGCATTAACACCTTCTGTGCATGGCAACACATCAATTATTCCCGCACTTTGTTCAAAAAGTATAAACATAACAAAAAACAAAAAAACAAAACCCATTTTTTAACTTGTGCGAAACGTTCAATACATGTACCCGCTAATATGCGATTCTCTAAATATATGATTCATTGAGTCATGAGATGATATGATTACTAAACAGCTTCTGTTGACAAAAACAATGTATAATATTAGATATTTACTTTTAAAGTGGCACCATAAATCTGACAACCTCGCGGGGTGCTTCTTTTTGAAGTATTAAAAATTAAATATACATATAGGGTGCCACAAAGAAATTATTTTTTTGAGTGCCAGAACTTCAATATATCAAACATAAAATATACGCTGGGTGCTGCATACACATTGATCTTAAAGGGTGCCAGTAAATACAAAACATATGTATATATATATATATATATATATATATATATATATATATATATATATATATATACATATATATTGAAACAATCTAAAGTTGGTAAGTCCAATTGAAGGTTACATAACTAAAAAAGGATATAGGTAATAAGTTTATTATTATGTTTTCGTTAGAGAATATTATAATATTTATTGATTTTGGGACACACTATATAGTATAGAGTAAGTCTAACAACATTTAAAAATGGAAAAGGCAAAGATTTAGAGGCAATAGCAAATTTGATATATCAGAATTATCTTTATAAACCTATACAAAAAGTTTAAATTTTAATACAATGTTTGCATATAGTGTAAATAATCATTGTATCTAAACAAATAAATCCTCAATTTTAATTGGTGAAGTGATAGATAGTAGCCGCGAATAAACATGTGACATTATCTTTACAATGACAGTAATAAAACAAAAATGTTTGTTGACAAAAAAATTGAAAAACGGCGTTGTTGAGAGGATGAGATGAAAAAGACAGCAGGAGAAGTCATGAAATTTGATTCTCTTTAAAAAGTTGTAAATTAAAAAATGAAAAGTCAAAAATAAAAGCCGGATATTAATATAGTGAAGAAAACTAACCTGTGAGTGGCATCCTATGTAATTTTAAACCAGAAAGTGGTAAGATATTTATCATATTTATTGACTGGAAATTATATCAATTACTATACTTATTCCTACTAAAGAAAGGAACATTTCATTTTCCACTGAAGTGTATATAACATCTGTATGCAGATCTAATGTTATTTGTCCCATACAAAGACTTGGTGAACTTTATTTATATTATGAATCAGAATTAACCTACAAATGAACACTCATAAGTCGGCTGAATTTGCATTTATTTGTTAGTTGTATATTTAATAGTTTTAAGGGTTTTGTATAGTTAGATAGGATTGTTGAATTTAGTATTAAAAAGGGAAGCTTACCTTACTTAATATTCCAAAGAACACAATATTAATCCATATAGAAAAATAGATAACATAACCAACATTTAGGATTTAGAAACACATGTAGATATTGTTGATATTTCAATCAGTAGTAAGAGAGAGAGAACCTACCAACGATGACGATCGTTGTCGAATGGAGCTGTAGAAATGTTTACTCGTAATACAGGGTCAGTACGATAAGTAATTCACTTAACACAAATAAATTTGAGAATAATAAAAATAGTATTTATTGAATATTTACCAATAACATCTAAATGGTAATTAATATTGAGTTGCAGAGGAATACTGATAATTTTGAGGTGAGGTTTATAAAGTTTAATTTATATTATGACAATTTGCATTTGATATATTAAAATCATTCACACAAATTTTTTTATTTTAATGATAAATGTTACATTGAGGGAACCGCTACCTGAGAACCAGAATCTCAACCATAATTATAGCTAGCCGGATAAGAAAAATATAAAATATAATAAATATACAAGGAGATTCGTAAAAAAAAGGAAGAAGGTAAAATTTAAAATTATATATTAAAACATAGAACATACATTAATAATAATATATATACATATATATAAATTATTTGTTTTTCTTTGACCTTATATATAATTTTATTACCATTTTTCTTGGGCATCAGGTTATAAACGTAAATTCTGTATCAATTTATGTTTTTATTGACGTTTCGCTCTCTAATTCGGAGCATTTTCAAAAATTTATTACATTGATGTTTAGCAATAAATGGAAAACGATTGAAAGATTAAAATGGAATGTACACACACAGACGACAAAAACTGATAACTAATAAAATAATTTCAAAAACAACAAAATCGAAAGTACCTCCTTAGAAACAACTCTTTACAATATACAAGGGACATTCAATAAGCTGATGTTATTATTATAATAAATTATAATATATCTGGCTTAGATTTTTTATATCTTGTTTATCGTTCACAATGTCTTTATTTATATGTATCATTTCTTTTATTGTTAGTTTTTTGTAATTAGAATCTTGGTTTATTATTTTAGTATTATTAAAGTCAAATTTATGTTTTTCATCTTTCATATGTTTATGAAGCGCAGTGGAGGCGTTTTTTGTATATTTATGGCCATTAAGTCTATTTTCAAGATGTTGGGTTGTCATACCTATATATTTTTAGGACAGTCTAAACATGGTATAGAATATATGACGTTAGATTTTTTTGAAGCATTTATTTGACTTTTTAATTTGGAGAACAATGGTGATAGATTATATTATTTTATGCCCTATGACAAACTTTTATGTTATGTTTAGATAATATATAATTTAGTTTTTCTGATAGTTGATTTGTGTATGGCATTGCGATGTATGGAAGAGGGGATAGTGTATTGGTTTGTGTTGATTGGATTTGACTATTGTAATATTTATGTGTGCGTTGTTTAATAATTCTGTCAATATGTTTGGATGGATAGTGATTGTTTTGTAATATTGTTTTTGTTTGATATAAAATCTCTGGACGATATTCAGGTGATGTAAGTGTGATGGCTCTATCTACTAATCCTATAATTACGCTGTTTTTTTGGGAATTAGGATGGTGGGAGTGGTATTTCAAGTAACGACCGGATGATGTTTCTTTAATAAAATGTTTTGTTGTAGTTTTATTTTCTCTAGTTTTATTAAGTGTCATTTCCAGAAAATTTATGGTATTGTTTTGTTCTGTTTCTATTGTGAATTGAAGCTTTGGATGAAAATTATTGAAAGCAGTCAATATATGATTTATTTCATTGGATGGAACGGCAGCTAAGCAATCATCAACGTATCTTTTAAAAAATAATATATTGCAATTTATTTGGTTAAGCACATTTTTTTCAAAGTATTCTATTACAATTTGTGCGAGGGTCGATGGAATTGGTGAACCCATAGTGCACCCGTTGAGTTGTTCAAAAAAATCTTTTTTATATTGAAAAAAATTATTGTTTTGGATTAGCATTATTCCTTCTATGAATTCTTCATACGTGAGAGTTGTGTGTTCTTTTAATAATCTCCATTTATGTTTTAATATATTGGTTATTAGTTCGTTAGGAGTGTTGGTATACGTTGAGACTACGTCTAGAGAAATAATGCTATAATTGTTTGGTATTTCAACAGTGTCTAAAAAATGTTTAAGTGTAGATGAATCTTTTATATAGAATTCATTCTTGTTGATTATTTGTGAGAGACAGTTTGATAAATATTTAGACAGTTTGTAAAAAGGGGATTGCACATAAGAAACTATTGGCCGTAATGGTATATCAGGTTTATGTAATTTAGGTAAACCGTAAATTCATGGGGGTATGGCATAATGTATTTGTAATTGCTAGCTTCCGTTGCACTAATTGATTGATTATCTAAAAATTTTTTAACAAATTTATTATTTTTTTCTTGTAAGGACTTTGTTTGATCAGATTTTATTTTTTATATACATTTGTGTTATTTAATATTTCATTTATTTTTGTGTCCGTTGCACTAATTGATTGATTATCTAAAAATTTTTTAACAAATTTATTATTTTTTTCTTGTAAGGACTTTGTTTGATCAGATTTTATTTTTTATATACATTTGTGTTATTTAATATTTCATTTATTTTTGTGTCATAATCTGTAATGTTCATTATGACAGTTTTATTACTTTTATCAGGTTTAAGTACCGTGATCTGATGGTGATTTTTAATGAAATGTTCGGTTTTTTTAATTTTTTGTTGTATATCTTTCTGTATTTTATTGTTGGTTTTACCTTTGTAATGACGAAGTTCAGTTTGATGCCCTGATGCCCAAGAAAATGGAAATAAAACATCTAGGAACACCAAAACGAAAAACTGCATTGACATATTTCCGATGTCGCGTCATGCTACTGTCTACAATGGCCCTATTTCATTCTGAAATAAGCCTAAAAATGCATTACTTACGAAAATAGACCAAAAATCAAGAACACTTATTTAAAAAGAAATAAATGATGACCACGTTTGGATATAAGAAGGCACTATGTACCAGTTTAAATAAAAAAAACTATTTAAAAACATCTAAACAAAACCAGAAAAGGAATAAAAAATGCATAAGATCACTGCGTAATTTAAGTATCCACAATGTCTAGTCCATCGTCGTTCCCAATGTCCTTTCCATGTATCCCGAATTTTTCCATTTGGAAGGCATCGCCGTCGTACTCGATGTCGACGGCGACTCTCCTCGACGGCATGGCAATAGTAAACCAGTCGTCGGGCGGCCAACGACAAACCGATCGATGGTGGTGGCTCCAACCTGACGGCTTATTCACAGCGTCCCAACCAGGAACGAAGTTAAAGGGGGTTAACGGGATATTTTAAAAATTGTACACAGAGCTATTTAGGCTATAAGTTTTAGGTTAACATCCACCTCAAGTTTTAAGTTATTTGCAAAAAGTACAAGTTATCAAAAATCATTTTCAAGAAATTGTAGGAGTAAAAATATAAAGAATCGTATCTGAGAAGAATTCGTATCGAAAAATAGAATGATAACAGCAATTTGAGTTATATTATTCTACTATTAACGATATTGAATGGAGTGAATATCTCCTATGATTTATACGAAGATGATAAAACATTAACCATAATAATTTTAGCAGAATTTATAATTATTTTTTCATTTCTTCTACCTCTCCTTTTCCTCTAATGTACCTTGCAAAGTAATTAAATTGATGCAACTATCTTCTATTGTAAGTACTCTAGAAATTCTAGGACAGGCGTTCACCAAAATCTATTGTAGTGTTATTAAGTTTTTTATTTCTACACTTTTCATTTTCTTGTCTTCTTTCCTCCAGTTTAGCTCAAATTGATACTTCCAGATACTATATTTTAACATGTGTGGCTATTATAATAGGTAACAATGTGCTGCTTTCTATAATGCTTGCAATAGCTCAATCACTCATCTTGTCTTTTTTTTCTATTCCATGATATTACTTTAATTAAATTAAATAGTAAGAAAGATCCAGGAGAAAATTGTATATGCGTGGAAATGTTGAGTTACGGATGGCATCGGTTACAGGAAAACATGGTGGATTCAATGAGGGAAATATGGAAGAAGGAAGACATGCCTAATAGTTGAAACCAAACCATTATTGTAGGGAATGCGATAATTATAGAATTGCGTTGTTGGATGTAGCGTACAAGATATTGGGCAATACTTATCGGAGAAAAGTTGTGGCGGGTTTTTGAAAACATTACTGTAATTTATCAAGCCGGTTTTCTTAGCCGTCAAATTGGCAGAGTATCCTATAAGATACATACATTTTTAAAAGCTACCAAAACTACAAACTTCAACTTACGGACCAAAAAGTCATTGTAATAATATTTAACCTTGCAAATTATCATGGCAGTGCCATCTCTCGCTTTTGTGTGCAATTAGAACATACAATGTCAAGGTGGTGTCAAAAAAACATGTGACCGCTGATGTTGGGGTAATCATTCATTTGTATTATTTAAACTAAAGTATTTAAAATAAATACCTGAATACATGTCTAAAGTCTAAAAGGATGATTTGTACTAATTATGTACAGTTGCAGCCAAAAAAAATGGGACAGTTGTTGTTGCCGAGTGTGACTGTGACTTTCCCCTTTCCGGGAAAAATTTGATAGTTTTATCGTTTATTTAAATGGCAATAACACTAAAGTGTAATTAATATTGATTTTTTATTATTAAATATCAAAGGCTACTAAATAGTTTTTAATTTTCAATAAAAAACCACAATTAATATTTAGTAGTCCCGCCATTATGCTCTATAATTAATCTACTGGTCATCGATCTATATAATGTGTAATAATATCTTCAGTTATTTCCTCCCGAGCATTCGGTATAACTTCCAACAAACCATCAACGTTTCTTGGTCTTACGTTTGCGTTTCGAATTACTCTTACTAACATTTATTACTGGATTCAAGTCTGGGCTTTTACTACACCAGTTAAGGACATTAATATTACGTGCCCGGAACCATTCGGTCACTCCACAGGAAAATAATCTCAACAGAAGGAAGCATAACATTTTCTAAGATTCTGATATCACTATTCACTATTGAATCTTTCGCCAATATGCCATAGAACTCCAGGTCCCTGCGTTGATATCTACGTCCACATATTTACAGAAAAACGACCATTTTTATTTGTTAAATTGACATAATTTTCGTCAAACCGTGTATTCGGTGGGCGATAGACACGAACGTTGCCGCTATTTGACGATTGGAAAATCTTTTAATACGTAAAAATAACACGATTCCAAAATTGTTCGCCATAAGCAATATTCTCTAAACCAAACCCCATTCTTGCTTCTTTGTGACTATTGTTTAATAATAGTTTCCTTGGTGGTGCGTGGCATTTCAATTCAGACTGTGCTACTCTGCGACGGCCCGTACGACAGGATACTGGAAAATTTGTTGCGGGAACAGCTGGAACTACTGTTTCAAATGGATTTGATCTTAAATGGTTAATCAAAGCAGTATCCTGCTCAGCAGTTCACTTTCTCGGACGTCCTGAGCTTGGAGTTTATCTCAACTCTTGCTATCCTAGTACAATCATCTTTACCAGTAAAAGTTTCAATAATTATACCAAGAGGCCAATTTAATCTACTAGACTTTGTTTCGACTAAAACTATATCTCCGACTTTAGGTCCATTTCTTTTGTTGTTTCCTTTATTAGCCAATAGCGATAGATATTCATTTATAAATCTGCTTCTAAAGTCTTCCCTTAACTTCTGTAGATACTTAAATCGAACATTTAGATTTTCCTTATTGATTTGATCTAAGTCAGGTGTATCAGATGTAGAAATACCATGTAAAACATCATTGGAGTTAGCGGTCTCAGGGTATCATCCTCTGTCTCTGTGTATGTGAGTAGTCTACTATCAATGACTGCCTCGCAATCGCAGAGTATAGTACTCAACTATATCCATGCTACACTCGCTTTTCCAAGCATCCTGCGTAATATCTCCTTCACAACACGTACCAGTCTTTCCCATCATCCTACACACCAAAAAAAAAGCTGGAGGTATGAACTTCCACTGAATCTTGTAGGAACTGGTAGCTTCTTCTACTGCTTCCCATTTTATTTTTCTCAGTAGATTAGCTGTACCCAGAAATTGGTCTCGTTGTCTGTGTAAATTGTTTTAATCCTCCCCCTTCGTGCTATAAACCTACGTAGAGTTAGAATAAAGCTATCGGTGGACAATGAGTCTGTCAACTCTGAGTGTATAGCTCTATACACGGTACATGTGAATAAAACAATCAATACCTTCTGGTTGTTTTTAAAAATAATGGGCTTGCTAGGTCAATGTCTGTTAATTCAAAGCAAGCTGTGTGTCCGATTCTATCTGCTGGTAATGGTGGTGTAGGAACTTCATAATGCTTCGCTTTGAATCTTTTACAGATAATACAGCTTTTTACAACTTTTTTCACTAACTTTTTTATCCCTGTAATCCAAAATTGGTTTCTCAAACTTGTCATTAGAATTAATCCTCCTGCATGAATTAACTCTATATGTTTTTCTTGCAACATTCTTTGTACTATTTCGTTCTTTCCTGACAATAAATGAGGGTATATGAAATTTTTATCTTCTCCACTGGTCTAATCTGGTCTTCTCTTTGATGATACTGTCTTCTTTCATAGTTTAAAACTTCTTGTCTTTTTTCGTCTCATCGCTGTAGTCTTCCTTTTGCGTTTATCTTATCAGTATTCTCTCTGCATTTATATACTCTTCATTTCCAGTATTTATCGAGTTGTTGTAAAACTATTTTCTGATTCAAGGGTGCATTCTTAATCATCTAGCTATAAGTCTAACAATCTTTTTGTAATGTCTAAAGAACAATAGATTGTTGCTGAAATATTCTGTAGTTACATGTACTGCAGTCTGTTTATTCTGCTCATTGGCGATTATTTCATCTTCATATTCTTCATTTAAATGCTGTGACTTTGGCCAGTATTCCTTTTCTACTAGTAGCTATTGTGGACCATTCCACCATTCTGACTCCATCAGCGTCTTTACACTGCAGCCCCGTGATGGTAAATCTGTTGTGTTATTGACAGTAGGTCTCGTTTTGTTATGTCTGTAGGTACTGTCTTCAAGTTCACATTGCATCTGTATATATGTCCCACTGTATATCTAATACAGAAACTGGTTTCTCTTCTGTGTCACAATTTGTCATCCAATCTCTGAGGTTAAAATTGCCTTTTTGCATTATTTCTATAGAATCTTTCTTAAATTTCTCTACCTGTTCTTTGGTGTCGAAACTTGTGACACAATTGTCTTCGTAGAATGATTTCTTAAGCTTCTTTGCTGCTTCAGGGTAAGTGTCTGCAGGTTTTTCCAGGTGATAGTGAATCTTTGCAGCGAGCAAAAAAGGGCTACAAGCGACGCCAAATGGAACTCGAGCATGTTGGTACGTAATCACTTCCGCTTTCTTATTCGGATTTTTCCGCCATCACATTTTCAAGTATTTCCGAATTTTCGGTAATTTGAGGTGATGTTGTACATATTTTTCTTGTTTGTGGAGCAGCTTACTGTCTGGTTTCATTCTTATCTTCAGCTGGAACCACTTTCTTCTTATTCGCATTCGTTGCACTCTTCTTCGTACATCTTGACATCGAATTTGGGTTGGCTCATCATCTCATCTTGTATAACTCTGTCTAACATCACCAACCTTTCAAATTTCTCTTTCAGGAACTCTTAATCAACTTCTGTATAGCTCGTTTGCTGCAGATGTCTATTAATGATGCGATGGATCTGGTCCCGCTCTCGTACTTCTTTATCGAGACCCATTTTCGGCTCTGCTATTGGTTTTTTTTCTGTAGAGATTATCTTACGTAGTACTTTTCCTTCGGTTGCCAGCATTCAATATATTTTCACAGGTTCTTGTTGAATTTGTAAGATAAATCGATGATATAAACACATTTTTATTATGGAGCGAACATTGCATTCAATTTACAGAATTATATCAAAATATGACTTCCTCATTACGGCAGACTACTAAATCTAAATTATAACACAAAACGATTCATCACACTTATAATCGTTACAATGATTTGAATGCATCTTGAAAGGTTCATCGCCAAGAGTTATAAGAAATGGGTTCTCATTGTTTTGTATCCTCCAGTCTGCAATGCCAATAACTAAGTAAAATTAACTTAACTTGTTTAGTATCCCATAGTCTACAATAATAGTAATATGAATTCAAATTGATCTGTATGCTATTATAGTCTACAACCACCAACTTCTGATGCAGACAGTTCAGATGATACGGAAAGGAATTAAATGATAGGGTACACAACTTTCTAATACTGGTACTGCTTCAGAAAATTATTTTTTCAGATTCAAACCAATTTGCTGAAAGAATACCCGTTATGGGAACCCCTATATACCACAAGATCTAAGTTTAGAAACGAACAAATACCACAAACTTCTAACTCAGCGATTGAATGCGGAGAAAAATAGGTAAATGTAAATCATCACCTGCAAAAAAGAATGAACTGACCAAAAGGAAAGAGGGTTTGAAGTATCAATTGAACACAAATAAATTTGAGTTTATTATAGATATCACCGCTCTACAAAATTTAAAAAAAAATTTTGTTGCCAAGTATTTTTGATCAAATTTAGGGTAATTAAGGTCTGCTGAATTCAAAAATAAAATCAGTTCTTCCAAATTGGCTCTTGTTTTTGAGGTAATGGATACATAATTTTTTAAGGAATTTAACTATAACATATGCTTTTTATTTTTTAAGAATAATTTACGAACAAGAAATTTACGCAGAAACGAGAGTTTGACCCTGTTTAGTGAGCGTGCCGACTGCTGATCATGTGATCAGTGCGTGCACTTGTTTGTCTTGTGTCTCTTGATTGTAACTGTCAGTTCAGCGTGAGCAGTTGTTCTACTAAGACTTAGCGTCGGGGTTATTGTGTCTTTCTTACGTATTTTGTGTATTTAGTTCTTATTGCCTACCTAGTGGAGTTATTTAAATTTAATAGGCGTCAAGTGGAAGGTAGGAGTACATGTAACGAATATTTGTACCTATATTTTTAACTAAAGTTACTCTTTTTTCAGAGGAATGAGTTCTTCACGCAGAAGCTGTTTGAACAGCCCGAATGTCTTATGCCACATTTGTGGCGAATATACTGTAGCGAAACAAAGAAAAAATATCACAGATTTTGTTAGACAAGCTTATCAAGTTTATTTCGGCGTACAGCTTGGAGACCAAGACAAGTCCTGGGCTCCCCATATAGTGTGAAAAACGTGTGTCGAATGTTTACAACAGTGGTCAAACGAAAAAAGAAAAGTTTGAAATTTGGTGTGCCCATGGTGTGGAGAGAACCTAAAAACCACCATGATGATTGTTATTTCTGTTTAGTTAATGTAAAAGGTTTTAACAAATACAAGAAAGGCAAATGGGATTATCCTGATTTAGAATCAGCACGAAGACCTGTGCCACATAGCGAAGAGATTCCCGTACCAGTATATACAACACTGCCAGATGTTCTGATTGCGGCAGAAGAAGAAGAAATTAAGAACCAGTACAGTAGCAGTGAATATGAGCAGGGAATACAATCAACACCACAGCAGTTCTCTAAAGAAGAACTGAATGACCTGATACGGGATCTCGGTCTATCAAAGCAAGCATCTGAACTTCTGGCGTCCAGATTAAAAGACAAAAACTGTCTACAACCAGATATAAAAATAACCATTTATAGAACACGAGAGGTGAAACTTGTTCCTTACTTTAGCCAAGATGAAGATCTTATTTATTGTTACAAAGTTCCCGGACTTTTTCGTCAAATGGGAATACAATTTGTTCCAGGTGATTGGCGACTATTAATAGACAGTTCCAGTAGAATCTTAAAGTGTGCTTTGCTACACAATGGCAACCGATATGCGCCAATTCCTATCGCCCACTCAACAAAACTTAAGGAAGAATATCAAAACATCAAGTTGGTATTGCAGAAACTATCCTATGAAGAACATCAGTTTTCCATTTGTGTTGATCTAAAAATGGTCAACTTCTTGATTGGGCAGCAAGGTGGGTACACAAAATACCCTTGTTTTATCTGCTTGTGGGATAGTAGGGCGAAGCAAGATCATTGGAATATGGTTAATTGGCCAATAAGACAAAATATGACTGTAGGAACAGCAAATGTCATGAACGAACCATTGGTTGACCGTGAAAAAATAAATCTCCCACCACTCCACATCAAGTTAGGACTAATGAAACAATTTGTTGAGGCTTTGAGTAAAGATGGCGAGTGCTTCAAATACATTTGTAGATCGTTTCCTAGGCTAAGTATGGAAAAGCTAAATGCGGGTATTTTTGATGGCCCTCAAATTCGCAAACTTATTAAGGACTCTAATTTTACAAATCACATGACGACACTTGAAGCTGCTGCTTGGTGTAGCTTTGTTATGGTAGTTAAAAATTTCTTGGGTAATCACAAAGCGGACAATTACGAGGAATTAGTGCAACAGATGTGATTAAACTTTAAAAACTTGGGTACTAATATGAGTGTTAAAGTACATTTCCTTCACAGCCACTTGGATAAAAATCCCGACAAACTTGACAATTTCAGTGAGGAACAAGGGGAACGGTTCCACCAGGATATAAAGGAGATGGAGGTAATGTATCAGGGCAGATGGGATCATCATATGATGGCAGATTATTGTTGGAGTCTCCAACGTGATGTACCTGACGGTCCTCATAAAAGAAAATCCTACAAAAAGAGCTGCTTTCCTACGAATTAGATGTAATTTTTTAAAATAAATTATTTCTTTGCTGTTATACCTAATCAATAGATGAATTTTATTATTTTTTCGTTTCTCTTTTTTTGAAACCACTTCAATATTTTTTACTAAAAGTTGCTTATAAGGGCCATTGATATATTAAATTGATATTTTTCTCTATCTTATCATATTTTGATAATATATCTCTAAAATTAGAGGCAATTTACCTAAATGGACTTCAAATTCGTGATCAGCACCACGAAATTACCCAGAAATCGCCCAAATATTGTTGACAATGAAATTAGTATTTATCAGTGTATTCCATCTTATACTTTTTCCATTCTTTAAAAACTTAAGTCTCCCATTGAATATTTTCGCATATTTTTTCACCTGATTTATTTCATTTAATCATTAATAATACTAATTTATACGCAGTTCAACAAACTGGCATTCAGTAAATGTTTCAGAGCAAGATATTATGGATTTTGTTTTCAATTTTAATGGGCATTGTAGATTTACCTGCTTATACTGACTACGGGGATCAAAATCTTCGATATCTAGAAATTTCAGATACAATGTCGTTAAAATGATTTCAGCAAATAACAACATTTTTGCATTTTGCAAATAACAACATTAATGACGACCCCTAGTTTCAGATTAGACCTGTATTGTCACAATATTTAAGAAGAAATACGTCAAGTGTAGACGGGATGATGGTACATTATCAAAAAAAAAGGCAGGGTTCGGAAGGACAAATCTAAACCAAAAAAATGGGGGCTTAAAATTTTTGTAGGAATAACAGTATTTGTGTATGATTTTATTGTATATAGTGGTGATAAAACATTAGAAAAGTATCATTTCAGTGTACAAAAAGGAAATTAGGAATGGGAGGAAAGGTTGTTGTCGCCATGAGTAAGTCGATGAAAAAGCCAGCTTTAAGTGTTCTTTATTTCAGTAACTACTTTACTTCATTTGACTCAATTAATTTTGTTCGGTATGAGTATTGTATACTCTAATTAGGAACAATAAGATAAAATCGGTTAGAAAACTGTATTTTAGAAAGTGATAGAGACTTCAAGAAAAAGGGAAGAGGGTCGTTCTGTTGCAGAACCGATAACACCCATAAACTTAGTTGTGTTAAGTGGTATGATAAGGCAGTTTTATCTTACCTCACCTTACATGTATACTGAGCCCATATCGTCTATCGAAAGGTACGATAAGTACATACAGAAAAAGAAATCCGACATTGTTTGTCCAAATGTTGTCAAACATTATAATTCACACATGGGTGTGGTTTATACTATGGACATGTTGGTGGGTTTGTATAGGATCCCTTTGGAAAGTATCTATCTGCCCAGATGTTAGATATTGTTGTACAGGCGTGATAGAACCTCACTTCATGAAAAAGGTAATCAGTTAGCATTAAAAATTTTTAGGTATGATATAGCACAATTACTAAAGATGAAGGATATACATTCACAGAGACGCTGATCTTTAGAAGATTTGAAAGAAAACAAACAATCAAACATCTTGTGGTATTCAGACCTGCAAATGAAATTCGATATAATACAGTGGATCATTTCCCCACTTGTGGTAGTAAAGGAAGGTGCAGATACTGTCAAACAGGGTGAAACTAATTAGAAATGCTCTAAATGTAATCTAAGACTTTATCTAGTAAAAGACAAAGATTGTATCGCATAAAATACAATTCATTTTTAGCAACTATATATTTTTTTCCAAAAATTTGGCAAAATGTGTTCTAAGAGATCCATTATTTATATATAATAACTCAAATAATCTTTTTCGCGCCGAAATCGTATCTTGCCAATTTAAGAGTTAAAAGGAAATCAATAGTTGACCATATATATATGGATTCAGACAAGAAAGGTGTTAACGAGAATATTTGAAGGAAAAATAATTGATGGTATCTGGCAAAGAAGTGATAATAACTATATGATTTACACAAAGATACAGATATTTTGAAAGTAATGAAGAGTCAAGGTGTAGTAACGATGGATCAATTATTATAAAAGAGGTACTAAACAAACAACGTCAAATGAACCGAAAAGAGATCAACCGAGAGAAAGATGGCAGAAACAAGTGGAGGAAAATTTCCATAGTGAAAGAGTCAGCGGGTGGAGGAGGGACACAAATGACAGGCTTGTTGCGCTGTACTTGTAATCAACATTGATCTCAATACCAACACCAACAAATATTATTATTTTCCCTTCACCCTTATTCCAATCAACCTCAAAAAATTCAAGCACCATGACACACCTATCATTGAGTAATCTGCTAATATCTGTAGAATACCCATTATTATTGCGATGAATACTTTCTGCGAAAAAGTACTATTCATAGTTTAGCACAATATTTAATTTCTATTTACTGAACTGACTATTTCTCTCCCATCTCTCTGCAATTTACCTTGAAAATTAAGCTTTTCATATGATGTGGTCATAAAATAGTATGGTATCACCCTTGTAGAGTCAAATTGTTTTCATATTGCAGTAGATATTCTAGTGAAAGAAACCTTTAAATTCCTTCATAGTGGTTCACCAAACGCTTCTAATGCAACATTATGTAGTACTGGAAAGTCTTGTATTTTATCATTCACTGACGTCTGAAGCATGGAAAGTAGTAGTTTCCTTCACAGTCATCGTTGTAGTATAGAATACTTCTAGAAAATATAGCACTAAGGTCTGGTATAATTATTCATTTTCAAGATCATGTCTACTAAATTTCTCCATGATTTAAAACAACTTTGGAGCAGTAACTAGAAGAATAGTATATCATTCAACGAGTGAGAAAGTTGGCCATTTCCATAAGAATAAAATTTTGAATGGATATGGCCATTTCACACAATACTATACAATTTCTAATCAAATTAATGAATTAAGTAATATTTGTTATATCTCTTTCTTATTATCAACATATAGGGGAAAGTAAACTGGGACGACCCTGTGCCAGTGATGGACCTGTTACTTTATTTCCTGTTATGAATCTGTGGTTGCCTATTTTATTTACTAGAGACCTCCAATATTGGCCGGTTAGTATACCATCGAGTTTGCTAGTTATAAATGCGTTTAATATGGCTCCTATAAAAAAAATGAATCCGGTAAGTAACTGATGTAAAAAATTACTATTTTAAATACATTTTGCGTTGGTATCTGTAGGGATTATTGAATACAATTTGGAGAGAGTAGTTTTAGTAGGGTCTTCGTTATATATTCTATAGTAGTTTAAAGGTTATGTTTTCATATGAATAGTTTTTTGTGTTTTTGTATCACATGCAATTTTGCCTATTATGGACAAAGACGAGTATTTCTATCGTGGCCCCAGGGCTATCATAGGATTATGATCATACGGCCATCATAGGAATAAACGTAATAAAAAGAATTCCTGTTAATTTCAGGACAAGTCAAAAAAAAGGCAACAGTGGGATGAAAACAACATGGCTGAAGCCTTACAAGCATTACGATATAAAACAATGGGCTATGTCGTAAAAATGTTGAAAGTACCACGAACGACACTACGTAGGATGTTCAATAATGAACAGGGCAGTAGCAAAGCATATTTAGGTGGACATAAGCCTACTTTTGATATTGATACTGAAGCTGAAATTGCAAAGCACGTCATAAACTTAGAA
This sequence comes from Galeruca laticollis, assembly GCA_963921935.1. Taxonomy (NCBI): domain Eukaryota; kingdom Metazoa; phylum Arthropoda; class Insecta; order Coleoptera; family Chrysomelidae; genus Galeruca; species Galeruca laticollis. The sequence continues at coordinate 61,216,720 of OY998181.1, read as the reverse complement.
ACCAAAATTTTCGGACTTACCGGTACCGAGTTAAGAAAGCTTGTTTATCAAATAGCCAAGAAGCATAAAATGAACCACCGATTTAATAGAGAAAAGGGTATGGCTGGTAGGAAGTGGTTGAAAGGATTTCTCGCAAGGAACCGAACGATAACTGTAAGAACTCCAGAGCACACATCTATCGCAAGAGCACAGGCATTCAATAAAGGAAACATAAGGTTGTTTTTCCGTTCCATTGGAGAAGTAATGGATAAATATAAATTCTCTCCTAGAAATATTTTCAATGTTGGCGAGACAGGGATGAGCATAGTTCCTACGAAATCTACCAAAATTATTGCGACCAAAGGACGGAAACTAATTATAAGCAGCACTGAGCGTGGCCAAAGTTATGCCGCTGTGTGTTGTATGAACGCCATACGAACCTTTGTTCCACCCACTTTCATTTTTCCGCGGATGCGATTTGAAGCAGAGTTAATGTATGGAGCCCCAGTACGCAGTATGGCATTTTGCCAAGACAATGGTTGGATGAACACTGAAACATTTGTCAAGTAGCTAAAGCATTTTGTCTTGCATCAAATGAAAATAAAGTGCTTTAAATCCTTGATGGGCATAGTAGTCACAAGGGGTTGGAAGTGCTGGAATATAGTAAGGAAAATGGAATAATACCATTTTGACTTCCAGCCCATTGTTCCCATCGCGTCCAACCCTTTGATGTTGGCTTTATTGCACCGCGTCAAACTTTTTATAAGATAGCCATTCAAAACTGGATGAGAAATAACCCAGGACGGACTGTGACTCACTTCCAAGTAACAAAACTTTTAAATAATGCTTATCTCAAGGCTGCGACTCCATTAAATGCAATACATTCTTCTGAAAAAAACAGATATACTTCCATTTAATCCAGATGTTTTTGGGGACTGGGAATTTGCATATGCTTCAACAACATAGGGAGTTGGAGACCACGCAAGACGAATCACAAACTATAAATATAAATACCGAAAAACAATCGCAGAGTGAAATTGATAACATCTTAAACGAAACTGACCATGTTAACGATACTCCAGTTGAAAAGATCTTACAGACTTCTCAGAGAAATACGAGTGACCAAGTTGCAAGCACGTCGAAATATTCTATAAGCAGAGAACAAATTGAAGAATTATCTCCTCTCCCAAAGGCAACAATAAAATTAACTACAAGGAAAAGGAAACATGGAAAGACTGGTGTCCTTAACAGCACTCCAGATATTGAAGAAATTAAGGAGTCCAGAAAGGAAGCATTAGATAAGGAGAGAAGGAAAACAGCAAACGTCGCCAGAAGAAAAATTGGAAAACAAATAAAAGAAAATAGTGATGAGTAAGTTGTGCCTGAATAGAGCGATAGTGATCAATCAGATGCAGCGTGTCTGTATTGCAACGAGCTCTTTTCTCTTTCTCGTCGTAAAGAATTCTGGCTAAAGTGCCAGAGTTACAACGGCTGGTGTCACTGCGAATGTGCTGATGTTCCTAGGTCAACAAAGACTTTTATTTGTGATGTTTGTCAACCAGAAAAGTATTTTTAATTTTGGTTTTACAAAAAAAATTCACTTCCCTCTTTCTTTTAAAAAGTTTGGGTATAATTTTTTTTGTGAAATATATTCTTATATTTTTTATTGCTTCTAAGAAATGTAGCTCTTCTTCTTTTTAAGTATAATTGAAATACATAAATCTTTTTCAGTTTTAAATACCTTTTAGTTGGAAAATACTAAGAATTTTTTTATTAAAATCTATTTTTTACAATTTTTATAAAGAGGGCCATCATAAGATAACATATGCCTATGATGGCCTCTTGATTTTTTTTAAACTTTGTTTTACTCCAAATAGGAAGTGAATACAAAAGTTTATTTCGTATAAATGAAGATAACATATGATAACAAGATATCTGGCGAAATCTTGTAATTATATTACAATTAGTTCTAAAGTTATAACAAAAAAGAAAAAGGGGGGCCATCACAGGTTACTTTCATCTATATTAACCGTACCGTATTTTTTTCTCGACTTTTGTGGCAGGATGTTATGTGTTCTACTTTGGTAGCCTCTTGCACATCTAGCGGCGTATGATTCTCTATTCAATCCACAATTTATATCCATTCTTCTTGATATTTTGTAGAGGTTGAACATACACAGATTCGATGACAAATGTTTATGTCAATTAATTTTCGAGAAAATAATGAACCGTCTTATAATTGCCATAGTAACCATAAATACTACCCTTTGAGAAGAGTAAAATCTTGTCGTCTCATTGGTCAGTAACCCGTAGAGAAAGTGTTCCACATTTGAACAATGAACAACTTCCTGAATGAAAAACGTATAAAAAATGTAGAAATTCTTCAATATGATTAGAAAAATACATTTTTCATTGCTGTAATATTTATATTCACAAAATTGCATAAATCATAATAAAAATAAAACACATATTTTATTATTTTTGGAAAACATCTAGATAAACAAATCATACTATCTAATGAAACTCTCAAAATATAATTATGTCTAATAAATTCCTACTTTTCGTTGTAATAATTCGAATTTTCGTATCTATTCTTTCGGAAAATAAATCTTTAGGACACCACTGATCCGTCGCCTAGTCAGGCCTGCCATCATGTTAACAGGCCTCTCGAAAAACTGATAACATCGCCACATAGTCTAAGATCTTTGCAGACGGGATTTTTCACCAAGGACGCAACGCGTCAAGAGGATGTTCCACATAACAGCGGCGACGTCATATCATAATAATCGAGTGCAGGTGGGAATCACTCGTGGATTACTATCGTGTATGAAGTCATACGTTGTAAATTGAATGAGTTTTTTATACAGTTGACTTCCAAATAAATGTCAAAGTTTCTCAAAGTTACAATGTTCTTGAACTAACGTTTGGGTTAATTAAAATATTCCTAACGAATTATAAACTTGATAAACTATCTTATTTATTTCAATAAAAACAAATTCCCGTGTTGTCTTATAGAAACAGTGTCAAATATATTACATAACAAGATATCAAAAAGTAGATTATGTATGATAATGTAACAGCAATCAATATACCAAGGTTATTTATTTAAAAATTGGAATCATTTGAAAGTACGTCAGTATGTACATAGGTATATTACTTTTCCGCCCAACTCTATCTAGTATGCGAGAAAATTATTGGTTTACCCAAAAAAAGTTTGGAATTTTGGATTTTTTTTAGTTATTACATATTTTAATTAACATAGAAGTGAGGTTGATACGGTGGACCAACTGAAAAGTATTTATTCTGTTGCAAGTATTACCTGCAGATGGTCTTTGACTGTCTTTTTCTCCGTCCTCAATATTGCTGAATAAACGGGTTTGTTACTTTTCGATCAAAAAATGTCGACCCCAATATGGCGCGTCGGGAGTGTCTAAAATCGTTAGCAAGTGAATTGGTAAAAAACCATATGAAAAAACGTCTGAACCAAAATTTACCCCATTTGCAAATGAAAAATTATTTAGGGATAACTCCAATAGAAAATCAAGACGATAACCCGAAAGAGTCTGGAGATAGATCAAAATGCACTTATTGTTCAAAATAGAAAAATCGAAAGACAAAGGTTAGATGTACCAAATGTCAAGCAGCTATTTGTGAAGAATACACCATTAACTACTGCGTTCAATCTGGTTTGGACTGAGTTTGTTTTTGGTATTAGTTTCTTTGTTTTACTTAATTTAAGACTATAATTTTTTTATTTTTGCAGAATGACAAACGTTTTATGAAAATATTTAATATAATTCACCATAACGTTCTTTGTATTTCTTTCGCATATTTGCCGTTAAAGGTAAAGGTGAGCACTGGGCTCACCCGCGGGTAACCGGAATAGATCGGAAAATCGACTTAGCTGCTCGGTAAAGTGACAGAACTGCTCGGCAAAGTACCTACTTTCCCGAGCTCTTATGTCGAAATATAGACAAAATACCAACATCTGGCCAGAGAATTTTCGACGGGTATGTTAAATATTACATTTGCCATGACAATAGCGTAGCCATCTGTCAGTAGATGTTTTGACGTTTTGATGTGTATTATTACAAGTTTCTAAACTATGTAAAAGTTAGTAGCGATAAAAGTGGCGTTGAAAACGTTCCATTCGAAATTAAAGAAGTGGCAGCTGCCGCCACTAATGAACTATTACCAGTTAAATCCAAAGAAATGGATGAAAAAGCTTATGAATTTTTGGAAAAATGGTGCGAAGAGAAAAAAAATAGCCAGGCTGCTCTGAAAGCTCTAAGGTCTATAATTTATGAGTCCAAAACAGTCTGTAGCTGCAAACAATCTCCTAAGCTACTGGCTAGACATAACAAACTATCTTTGTTATGGGTGCCCGGGCACAAGGGAATTGCTGGGAATGAGACTGCAAAGGAAGGAGCTACTAGCACTCCTTTCATCGGACCCGAACCGTTTTGTGGCATTACTAAAAGCCACATTGTAGAAGAAGTCCGGAAATGGGAAAAGGAACTTAGTGCAGCCTACTGGAAAAATGTTCCAGGCCAAAGACAAGCAAAAAGGTTGCTACAACCTTCTGCTCGCTATGCTAAATCGCTCTTAGAGCTTCAGAAGTCTGATCTCAGAGCAATCACAGGACTCCTTACGGGACACTGCCCACTCAGATATCACCTCTGCAAGATGGGAAAAGTGGACAGAGGAACATGTAGATTCTGCGACAGTGCAGATGAAACGGCTTAACATATATTATGCCATTGCGGAGTACTTGTTCGCCAACGCCATAGGTAACTGAAACGGTTGTTCTTGAGATCTGACCAGGTAACAAAAATAGCTCCCTTGATCTCTGGGACAAAAAATAGATGGAGAGTATACACGAAACATCTTTTCAGGTCGCAGTGTGGAAAGGCCATCTAAAGGCCAATCGACCCCTTTAGTAATCTACAATCTACAAAAATGAAAATGTTTCGTTAGCTTATTTAGCTATAAAATCGAACACACTTAAATCCTCAACTGTATGAAGTTTGTATTCAATGCTCAAAACAATGGTAAAAAGCAAGAAGGACATTGATATTAGTAAATTAGCTTATTTAAAGAAAAAATCTGTGGGATATAAAGCAAAGAAGTCTAAAGTTTTCAGTAAACAAGAAGTAAATAAATTTTTGACAGAAGCCTTAAATCATAAGTATCTCGCTATTAAGGTATTTTCAATAATTTTTAGTGGCTGCATTTAAAATTTTGACATTCCAATTTTTTGTAGACTATACTGGTAATTGGCTTGGCCGGCGCATGTCGCCGTGATGAATTAGTAAAAATCACCGTAGATAACGTGCAAGATAAGAATGATATGCTAAAAACACAAAAACAAACACACAGAGAACATTTCTCGTTGTCAACAAATGAGATTTATAATTATATAGACCATATTTAGCCCTACGTCCAAATCACATCACACATCGCAAATCATTTATACTTTTTAAAAACCTATTGGAATGCATTCAATAGGAAACTTTCCTTACAAAATAGCTACATATCTAAAATTGCCTAACCCAACAAAATATACTAGCCGTTGTTTCCGCAGAACTTCAGCCATATTAGGGGAGACCAGGTTTGGTTGTCTCACGGGTTGGATGTTACAGCGGCCATAACAGAAAACTGAGTGAACGAGTAGCTTTGTAGACCGACGTCGGAGGCTCGCGGTAACAATACCTCTTTTTAGACTTCACCTCAGTCTGCTCTGCGCTTTCGTGTGGGAAGCACGTGCATTTGTTTTTTACCCATTGTAGAAATAATTTTTGTCAATCTTTATTAAGTACCGTAAGTATGCCTGAATTTTGGATATTAGTGCACATTTTTGTGTATGTCTGATGTTTAGTGTGTGCTTTATAATATGGCTATATAATTTCTTAATAAAATATTGATTTGAACTTATTTTGGGAGGATATTTTGTGAAACGTGGTTTGGGGCCGGTTGTCTCACGCTGCCGGAGGCCGATTGTCACGTCTAGAGCTTCTTTTTGTTGTCATTTTGAGTTTTAGCTACATTTACGTTTGTTTGTTCCAGGGCTAGCTATAATAATATGCCACGGCAGCATAAAAGAAAAACTGCCAGAGAGCTTGTTACACCATCAGTTATGCTGCGTGCTGCCAGGGAAGTGAAAAATCTGAACAAATCCATAAGGTCTGTCGCGAAGGATTTTGAAATTAATTATCGAACCTTAACGAGGTATTGTAAAAAATTTAGTACCGAAGAGATAAGCAATATAGCCACATCAATATATATATATATATATATATATATATATATATATCAATATATATATATATATATATATATATATATATATATATATATATATATATATATCAGCACTACAGGCCTATCTGGCTCTCGCCTTCGAGATCTTTCACTTTCTCTCTCAATTTTTTTCTGTTCCTCGTCTCGTTCTGCCAGTCCCTTACTCCCACTGATCTCAGGTCTCTAACCTCCTCCAACCATTTCTTCTTTGGTCTTCCTCTCCTCTTTTTACCACCTTCTCGCCCTTTCAGCACTCGTTTTACCCATCTATCTTCTGCCATTCTACCTATATGTCCTAACCATCTCACTCTCTGTGCTTTAATTATATGGGTTATACTTGGGTGATTATACAAATCTACTTATTCTCTGTTTGTTCTTCTTCTGTATATTCCATTTTCTTCTATTCCACAATAAATCTTTCTGAGCATTTTACGTTCCCATACCTCTAGTTTATTCTGCTCTTTTTTGTTCATTGTCCAGGTTTCACAAGCGTAGGTAACTGACGGTCTTATTATTGTTTGGTACATTCTTATTTTAGCTGTTCGTGATATGTCTTTTGAGTTAAACATCTGTGATACCATTCCTGCTGCTTTCCTGCCTTTTGTTAACCTTTTTTCTATTTCCCTTTCTTCGTCTCCTTTATTTGTGATAGTGACTCCTAAATATTCGATTTGTTCCACTTTTTCTATTTTGTAGCTTTTGTTTCCATTACAATTTATAATAATATCGGTTTTTTCATTATCCTTCATTACCATGTATTTTGTTTTTTCTCGTTGATCACTAGACCATATTCTCTTGCCTTCTCTTCTAGTACCTTAAATACGCTTAGCAGTTCTTTCCTGGATCTTGCCATAAGTACTATGTCGTCCGCATATGCTAGACACTGATGTTTATTCCCATATTAATTGAACCTCGGTTTATTATACCACTTTCTCTTAGTATAATTTCCTGAACTAGGTTAAAGAGGGTTGTGGATAATGGGTCTCCTTGTCTCAGACCTTTCTCTAACTTGAATTCGTTAGAAGTACTGCTCTCCAAAATTACTTTGCTCTCAGTTTTTCGGATGGTCATTTCCACTAGTCTTCTCAATTTACCTGGTATTTTTAACTTTCTCATTGCCTCATACATTTTTTTTCTTTTAATAGTATCATAGGCCTGTCTGTAATCGATGAATAGCATATGCAGACTCAGATTTTATTCGTAAGCATTCTCCTGAAGTTGTTTCATAATGAAAATTTGGTCTATTGTCGATCTACCTGCTTTAAAACCTCCTTGGTATTCTCCTACATTTTCATTGTGGTATTTGTCTAATCGATTTTTAAGTATTTTTGCCAGAACTTTGTATGTTACATCTAAAAGTGCTATTCCGCGGTAGTTATCGCATTCTTCCTTGGGACGTTTTTTGTGGATTGGAATTATTAATGCCTTGTTCCAATTTTTAGGGATTTTTTCTTCTCGCCATACTAGTTTCAACAACTGCCATATTCTCTCCGTTAATTGTTCGCCTCCATATTTTAAAATTTCAATTGGAATATTGTTTTCTCCTGCACTCTTATTATTCTTCATATGTTTTAAGCATTCTGTCACCTCCAGTTTTTTTAGGACCGTTATGGCTAGATCTTCCTCATCACAATTCTCTTCCTCCATTTCGTTATCATTTTCGCCTAGTTCTTCCTCACCATCATTTAGTAATTCCTCAAAATACTGTGCAAATATATTTATTTTTTCTTCCCTATCCCGTATCAGATATCCCTCTTTGCTTTCCAAAAAATAAGGTGCTTTCCGGTTGTGGCCTTTCCCTTCTCTTATTTCATGATAAAAACTCCTCACTTCTTTATTTTTATAAGCTTCTTCAATTTTATTAATTCCCTTTCAAAGTAATTTCTTATGTTCTTTCTGCATATTTGTTTAACTTCTTTCCTTGCTTTTTTATACTCTAGTCTATTTTCTTCACTGTTTTCTTTTAATAGTCTTTGTCTGATTTTATTTCTTTTTTCCAACGCCTGTTTACATTGTTCATCAAACCACTCATCTTTTTTTCTTCCCTTGGGGCTCCATAGTATCCTATTTGTTCCATCTCTCATTACAGTTTCTATCTGTGACCATTCTTCTTCTAGTTGCTCGACGCAAGGTCTTAAATTTAATTCTCTATTAATTTCTTGTTGGAAGTGATTTACTTTGGTCTCGTCCTTCAATTTTTCTAAATCGTATATTTTCCGGTTTTTTTATCTTGTTCAATTATAGGTGGCCCATCTTTATTCAGTTTTGTAATTACTAAAAAGTGGTCACTATCCGCATCAGCTCCTCTATAACTTCGTACATCTGTTACCCTTTCTAAGTGCTTCATTTCTATTAAGACGTGATCTATTTGGTTTTTTGTTTTGACATTTGGTGATAACCAGGTTTCCTTGTGGATGTTCTGATGGTCAAATGACGTGCTTACGATTTTCATTTTATTTACTAAAGCAAATTCAATGAGTCGCTTGCCATTATCATTACTGAGTGCGTGTCTACTTTTTCCTCCCGTTACTTTTATATACTCTTCCTCCTGTCCGACCTCTGCATTCATATCCCCTATTACACATTTAACATCAAATTTCGGCATTTCATTTACTGCTTGTTCCAGTTCTTCATAGAACTTTGCTTTCGTGTCTTCATCTTTGTCCTCAGAAGGGGCATGCGCATTAACTAATGTCGTTTTCCTGTGTTTTCCTTTGATTCTCATTCTACATAGTCTATCTGATACTCAAAATCTATAATATTTGCTTTAAGTTGACTGCTTACTATAAACCCTGTACCCAGCATTCTATTATCTACTCCACTATTAAAGAACATATAATCGTCTATCTCTGTAATTACTTTCCCTTTTTGTTTAGTTTCTTGTATTGCTAAAACATCTAATTTGTATTTTCGCATTTCATTGATCAAGTGTTTTATGTCCCCCCCCCTCAAATGTACCTCTCACGTTCCATGTTCCTATTCTCATTCCATATTGTTTTTTTTTTGTTTTCGTATAACGCCGGAGTTTACCTTAAGTTGTTGCTTTTCTGTAATCATTTTATTTGTACTTTTCTTCATCTTTTGCATTTCCTTGTCCATTTCCATTGCCTGGTCTACTTTATTTTCCTCTGCCTCTAAGTTTATGCTTGTCGCCACTGGTTTTTTGTCGATATGCTCTGTTTTGTTTTTCACAACTTCTCTTCCTCCGTGTTCCATCTCCAATCCTCTGTTTCTATGTACATTTTTCTGAACCCACTTTTCACTCGTTTTCCTCTATCTCTTTCTTCTATAGCTTTCATTCTGATCTTTTTTTGAATTTCTCTATCCTTCTTCGACAAGTCATCCTGGATGAACAATCTCTCTTCACTTTTAAATCTCAATTTTTGTTTATGGAGCATCACCTTCCTTTTCTTTTCTTGGTTTGCCCGTCTTACTAAGTATGTTTTTTCTCCTAACTTTACTGAGCTTTCTACCGCTGTCTTTATTTGTAATTCTTTTTCTAGGAATTTCTCCATTTTATTTCGTAGTTCTTCTGGATTATTTGTCTCTATTCCTACTCCCTGAACCACTATATTATTTTTTCTTTTTTCGCTTTCCTATCGTTCCAATCTGTGGTCCATATTGGTTATTGTTTTCTTCATTTTTTCATTATCTTTCATCAGTTTTCCATTTTCTTCCCTCAGATGTTTCATTTCTTCTCTGTACTCCATTTGCTCTTCTCGTGTTTTTTTAATCTCCATGCTCATTTCCTCCATTTTGTCGCCTATTTTTTCCATCATATTCATAATTTTTTCTATATCACTTCCTATTTTTGTCGGCGATCTCGCTATTTTCTTACTTTTTTTGGAGATATCTTCATCCGTATCATAGTCTTCCTCTCTGTCGCTCTTCCTATTTTTGCCATATTCATTTTTTTCTATTTTGAATTTAATCGCCCCAATATTAGAGAATCCAGTTATTGGATTTTATCAATAAACACACCGCGCAAAAAGCTCTAAGGCCAGTCAACCCGTCGGACCTTGAACATGTATCAGTGATATTTAGCTTGACTAATTGTTATTTATGTTAGGTATGTTTGTGACAAAACTATTCTTACGCTTACTTGAATACTGTCGAATTTTCACTGGACACTTTTATCCTTATATTAAAAACTTCATACACTGTTTTGCTAAATATATTACTCGTAATTCCCGTCTAAAACGAAGTTTATTACGGAGCAGTAATCAACACAACTTTCCAGTCTCGTACCAGGACCGGGTTACCACATCAATACCATCTACAAAAGTGGGCTACCAAAGAAATCGACAGATCTTTAACGATGATCAGGAAGCAGAATTGGAAAAATATCTACTTCTGATTTCAAAAATTTATTTTGGGTTGTCTCCTGAGCAGATTCGGAAAATGACATTCGAGCATTCGGTTTCCAATAACATCAAAATTACAAAGTGTTGGGAAACGAACAAGCTAGCTGGCTCCGAATGATTCACGTCTTTTTTGCAGACATCCTTCTTGTCCATTAGAACACCTGAGGCTACCAGTCTGGCTCGAGCCCCAGTTTTAACCCACATAATGTCAGATGTTTTTTCGATAACCTTGAATCCGTAATTAAACGATATAATTTCCAACCACACAATATATGGAACATGGACGAAACTGAGGTGACTACGGTGCAGAAACCGAACAAAGTTGTTGTTGCTCAAAAAGGATCTAAGCAAGTTGGTGCAATTACCTCGGCCCAGAGAGGCACACTAGTCACCCTAGCTACTGCTGTTTCAGGAGGTCGCAATTCAGTTCCAGCATTCTTCGTTTTTCCGAGGGTGTATTTCAATTGGCTGCAAAGGAGGAAGTAATCCTTCGGGCTGAATGACGGAAGAGCTATTTGTTGCTTTCCTGAAACATTTCCATAACCACGTGCAATCAACAAAAAAAATCATGTCTCTTGCTGTTGGATAATCAAAGCTCCCATCTATCCATTGAAGGACTAAATTCTGCAAAAGTTAATGGCATAATAATGTTATCGTTCCCGCCACACTGCACTCATCACCTCCAACCTTTGGACAGATTGGTGTATGGACCTTTTAAAAAATACGTTAACAACGCAATGGACAAATAGATGGTTAATCATCCAGGCCAACAAATGACGATATACGAAATACCAGGAATAATTGCACAGGCTTTTCCAATGGCAGTTACTCCATCCAAGATTCTCGCAGGCTTTAAAACTTGTGGGCTCGCCCTGTAAAGTATCACTTTCCGAACTTCACACGTAAATAACTATTTCGTCTTGATACTTCAAAAATCCTTGCTAGGACAAAATTCTCGTCCTCCTCAACATTTTCACTTTTGTGGTTAACGATATTTTGGCAAAAACGTATCGATATATAAATAATGCTTTTGAAAACTATTCCAAACTGGTTACTGTAACACGCTCTCCCCTATATATTATGCATATTAAATTCATCCTAAGATTTGAACCAAACACTATAATTTTTATTAGTGTTTTAAACGAAACTCACGGTTTCTAGTTAATACCACAATATAATAAAAATTGTTGAAAATTCTAAAAAATTGACAATTGTTCCGATAAATCAATATCATCGTCAGAATGATAGAAGTTACATTTCATTTGATGCCTACCTGATAATTAGTAGTTATTTTTGGCTAGACCAAGAAGTGACCGAACTTGTGATTGACTTAATATATGTTAATAGAAAAAAGAAGAAGATGTCATATTACAAATATTGAAGCTTAGATATTATTAGCCCTATGGTGATATTCTGGATATCATTTTTCCAATTAAGATCAGTATAACTGTGCAATGATATAGAAAACCAGGAAAACTATATCTGCTGATCTTTACAATTATCACTTAAGAAGACAGTTTATTAGTGGAGAATTCCCTGCATTTAACTGTTCATTGACAACTTCATATTGTGGGTTTCTTAAATGTCTTCTAATTTCCAATTCTTTAAGGAAATCCAGTTCTTGTTTCTGTTCACAAATATGCAGCACTTCTAGTTTTGTGTTAGGTGTCAATGAATGATTGGTGTCAAGTAGATGTTTTGCGTAGTGGGATTTATCTGGTTGTTTTAATCTTTATGCTCGTAAGTGTTCACTGTATCGGATTTCAAAATTCCTAAGGGTCTGACCCAAATCGATAGCATTCCATTTTGGACATTTGAGTTTATATATACCTGACTTATTTGATGGTGGTATTTTTGTTTTTACATTTAACAATTTTGTACTAACATTACTTTCTGTTAAAAAAAAATTGTTGTATTCGTTGCTGAAGATATTATCTTTGAAATATTATTAGAAATATTTCCTGCATATGTGATGGTTTTATAAGTTTTTATTTCATCAGTTTGTTTAGGAAATATTAGTTGTAATGCCACTTTTTCCTCTTATTAATAAGCTTATTTATCATATCTAATGGATAACCGTTGGATGTAGCTATTTGTCTAAATTTATTATTCTCTCTATCAAAATTACATTTGTCCATAGGAACTGAAAAAGCTCTATGTATCATTGAATTATATGCAGATAGTTTATGGGACATGGGGTGATTGGAATTAAATGAAATTGTCACATCAGTCTGTGTTGGTTTTCGGTAAATTGAATAATCAAGTACATTATTAACTCTTTGAATTTTTAAATCAAGAAAATTGATGGAGCTATTTTCTTCAATTTTTAATGTAAATTTAATTTTTGGGTGCAAATTATAGATGTGGTTGAAAAATACATCTTATTGTCGTTCACTACCCATAAAACAAGCTAATATGTCATCTACATATCTATACCAAAATAAAACATTTTTCGAAATATTACTTTCAAAGATCTTTCTTCCTAAACTGTCCATAAAAATGTTTGCCAAAATAGGTGATATAGAGCTTCCCATTGGTAAACCTTCATTTTGAATATATATCTTATTGTCAAAAGTGAAATAATTTTCATTAATACATACATCAAATAAGTTAAGTATATCTGATATTATTCCTGGATTAATATTTTTATCTTCTAGTAATTTTCTTACAAGACATATAAGACATTCTTTAGAAGAAATTATAGTGAACATATTAGTGACATCGAACAAAATAAGTTTATAGTTATCTTGCAAGTTGATTGCTTTCAACTTTTTGATTAGTTCTATTGAATTTCTAATTGAGTACTGAGATTCATATCCGTAACTATTAAGTATATTGTTGAGCCCCTTTGCCAATATATTATTCGGAGCATTAACATAAGAAACTACAGATCTAATTGGTTTCGTTATTTTATGTAATTTAAGTTTTGGTCAATCACACATAAGAATTCTCATTGTCCACAATTATATGGAACCGTTAAATTACATAAAATAACGAAACCAATTAGACCTGTAGTTACTCATGTTAATGCTCCTAATAATATATTGGCAAAGAGACTCAACAATATACTTAATAGTTACGGATATGAATCTCAGTACTCGATTAGGAATTTAATAGAAGTAATCAAAAAGTTGAAAGCAATCAACTTGCAAGATAACTATATAAACTTATTTCGTTCGATGTGACTAATATGTTCACTAAAATTCCTCCTAAAGAATGTCTAATACTTGTAAGAAAATTACTAGAAGATGAAAATATTAATCCAGGAATAATATATATGTTTCCTTCACAAGAAAAAAACAGAAATATACACACTACAAAATTTAACTAACATTTTTTTTTGATGTAGAAGTAAACAAATAATCACTGAAGCTGAGAGTAACTAGGTTACCAACAACTTGTGTGTGATATAATAAATAGATACAGTGAAATTAAATTATAATTTAGGGTAGGTAGATATAAATTAATTCTCAACACATACATACACATATATTCGCACACACATACAACCACATATTTTTCTTTCTATATTTTGTTTATTATATTTTGGAAAAAGTCTCTATTTTTTGATAAAATCCATTTTTTTATTCCGCATTTAAAGCTCTTATATCCTTCAATATTTTGTAGTTCTACAGGTACTCGACTTAGAATTTTTGGGCCCAAGTAATCAAAGCAGTGTTGTCCAATAGTTTTTTCTCTTTTAGGTAAGTTGTAATGATATCAGATATACTCAACTTATTTGATGTATGCATTAATCAAAATTATTTCACTTTTGACAATCAGATATATATTCAAAATGAAGGTTTACCAATGGGAAGCCCTATATCACCTATTTTGGCAAACATTTTTATAGACAATTTAGAAAGAAAGACCTTTGAAAGTAATATTTCTAAAAATGTTTTATTTTGGTATAGATATGTAGATGACATATTAGCTTGTTTTATGGGCAGTGAACGACAATTAGATGTATTTTTCAACCACATCAATAATTTACACCCAAAAATAGAATTTACATTAGAAATTGAAGAAAATAGCTCAATCAATTTTCTTGATTTAAAAATTCAAAGAGTTAATAATGTACTTGATTAATCAATTTACCGAAAACCAACACAGACTGATGTGACAATTCCATTTAATTCCAATCACCTCATGTCCCATAAACTAGCGGCATATAACTCAATGAAACATAGAGCTCTTTCAGTTCCTTTGAACGAATGTAATTTTGATATAGAGATTAATACAATTAGACAAATAGCAACATCCAACGGTTATCCATTAGATATGATAAATAAGCTAATTAATAAAAAAGAGGAAAAAGTGGCATTACAACTAATATCTCCTGAACAAACTGATGGAATGAAAATTTATAAAACCATCAAATATGCAGGAAATATTTCTATAAATATTTCAAAGATAATATCTTCAGCAACAAATACAACAGTTTCTTTTAAAACAGAAAGTAACGTTAGTACAAAATTGTTAAATGTAAAAACAAAAATACCACCATTGATGAAGTCAGGTATATATAAACTCAAATGTCCAGAATGTAATGCTGTCTATTTGGGTCAGACCCTCAGGAATTTTGAAATCAGATACAGTGAACAGTTACGAGCATACAGATTAAAACAACCAGATAAATCCCACTACGCAAAACTTCTACTTGACACAAATCATCCATTGACATCTAACACAAAATTAGAAGTTCTGCATATTTGTGAAAAGAAACAAGAACTCGATTTCCTTGAAGAGTTCGAAATTAGAAGACATTTAAGAAACCCACAATATGAAGTTGTCAAAGAACAGTTAAATCTAGGGAGTTCTCCACTAATAAACTGTCTTCTTAAGTGATAATTGTAAAGACCAGCAGATATAGTTTTCCTGGTTTTCAATATCATTGCACAGTTATACTGATCCTAATTAGAAAAATGATATCCAGGATATCACCATAGGGCTAATAATATCTAAGCTTCAATATTTGTAATATCTCATCTTCTTTTTTCTATTAACATATATTAAGTCAATCACAAGTTAGGTCACTTCTTGGTCTAGCCAAAAATAACTACTAAATATCAGGTAGGCATCAAATGAAATGTAACTTCTGTTATTCTGACGATGATATTGATTTATCCAAACAATTGTCAATTTTTTAGAATTTCAGCAATTCTTATGATATTGTGGAATTAGCTAGAAACAGTGAGTTTCATTTAAAACACTAATATGAGTAGATTCCACGAAGTAAGGGTCGAGACAGTTGAATTCATTATATTTTTTCTCTATCTATTGAACTTTATTTTGCAATTAGCATGCATTTTGTATTCAGATTGCAGCTACATGTAAAATTTTGAGCTCCTCTACATAATTTGTGAAAAATGTCTCCAAAAAGTTTGAAAATTATTCAAATAGAAATATAATGAAACATAACTAAAAATATATTTCTACTATTAGTGAAAAGACGTGAAGGTGGAAAAAAAGCTGATAACTCCGCGTGTACGTGATGTTGGCAGTGTTCACCTCAGTAATTTACTCTATTGCTGTATACTATGGTATATAGTTTAGTACTGTGTGCCATATAGTGAAATTATAAGGAAAATTGCCCGAGAAACGTGTTCACGTGATTTCTCGCGTGAACATAATAGGTTTTGAAAAGGTAATCCCAAGTATTATATCTTTCTTGTGTCGTTCAAATGCAGTATCCGAATATGTAATCGCATCTGAAAGATCAAGTCATTTGTATCAAAATTACATCTCTGCAAGTTCAAGTTATTGATTGAATAGTGTGATAAAAATTCGGACTTCTGTAAAGACCAATGTACTCGCGAATTTTACCCCATCGATGCGGAGACAAAACGCAATACAGAAAATACAATGTCTCTTATTCTAACTTTCACAAAGATTATAAAAGAGAAGCTATGAAAGCCTGAGAACAGAAAATTTATGGGCGTGGAAACAAAGCGTTGATGCGATTAAAATGAATTAACCAATAACGAGAAAATCTCTATTCCGTTTGAGTTATGAAATTTTGGAAATATTTTAAGAATATATCCCAATATATATCGAACAATAAGTCTAGAATATGTTTATTACTTCAATCAATTATATTTCCATAAAAATATATCACTAATTCAAAAACATAGTAAAACGTTCTGCAGTATTACTTTCTCCTAATGACAATCCTCAGAATTTCATTTGTGTGCAGTATTATGATTGCCATCGAGAATGTCCATTAAATCACTCTCCATTCCTGAAATATTTGACGTCCGAACATACTTTCCGCATAAACAAAACCATCTGGCTGGAAATTCTGTTTTAATTGGATTTCAGTGCAAATTTCTTGGACATCTTAAATTTTTATGAGGTTGTAAAGCATTCACTTTGAATAGGGTGGTCAAAAATCACCTGGATTAAATGGTTTTTTTGTTTATATGTACAGTTTGTCCACGGATGAGGTGCCCAAGAAGAAATAATCAAAAACCTCATAAAACGAAATAAAATTGATGTTTTTCCAAACCTGCCTCATTTTATATTCAATGTTATGTAAAACACTATGAATTTCTGAACTTTTGCGGTGTAACTGTCAACTTCAGTGAATAATTTCCAAATTGTCATTTTTTTCAACAATGCTAACTGTCCAATAAAAAATATATCTTGTGAAGTGCTATGGTATTGGAGCTATATAGTACAAGCATGCAATTGATTTATTTAATGAAAAATATCTGGTTAGGTTAGGTTAGGTTAGGTTAGGTAAGGAATGGATTGAAAAAATTAATAAAGAAATTCGTTGACACAGCATCTGTTCATTACAGAAAGAAATGACCATAACACGTCTACGCTCTACCGGTATATAACCTTAGGAAGGATCCGGTGATTTGAAATGTAACTTTTGGCGTGAGGCCCTCAAAGAGGTTCCACTGCTGCAGGCCAATACGGACTCAATTTCACCGCAATATGCCTTTCGCAAGCCCTACACTGTAATCATTAAAATAACAAATAAGACCCATAAGAAGAAGGCGCAATTTGAATCTTCACTTTCAGTGTGAAGGCTGTTCGTCACATTCGACTTTGTTGCTAAGAGGATGGCTGGATATTTTTAAGTATCAATTGAAAATTGAGAAAGTTGGATACATTTAATAAACGACATAGTATTTTATGTTATTTTAAACATTTTAATGATCTGAAAATCATAACTTCAATTGTTAATTGAATGGACATTCCATTCTTGCTAAAGTCATTTGAGATATGTAGACGGCCCAAACTTTTACTGACATCCGTAGATGGCAGTATTCATAAATACAGAAAATTACCTTCTTATGTCTTAAAAATGCTACAGGGTATATATATTGTCGTAAAATAATAACCCTTAGATATCGAAAGATAAAGGCTTTATTTAGCAAAACTGTGACATTACAATTAAACACATAACGTCAATGGTTGTCAAGGCAATGTGAACATGCAATCACGTCATTCTTTCTTGCAGGAGAAGAGTCCATTGGAGACATAGTCATCAAGATGCTTTGGAGGTCTTCTGTTTCTTCTAGGTCGATCTTCATGCGTTCTTTCTTGACCCGGGGTTGGAGGATCTTGAATATCTGACCTGGACGGTCCACAGAAAGGGGCGGGACAACAAAGAGGAACAGGTGATTGAAAGGCCTGTGCAAGGGGAAGAGAAGGTGGTAGTTCTATTGCATCCGGGCGTTCCAAATTCAAGTCTCCACTAGGGGCCAGTTGTTTGAGAGTGACTGTAGATTCACGTCCGTCATCGAATCGGACATGAGCATATTGAGGATTGGCCTCGGTCAACTCGGCTTTATCCACAATGGAGTCATATTTACTGGTTCTGTTGTTTCGCCGGACAAGGACAGGTCCAGGTTGAAGTAACCAGACTGGAAGAGTCGCGCCACTAGGGGATCGTCTCGGGTGAATGAAGAACCTCTCGTGTGGAGTACAGTTTGTACTAGTGTTCAGCAACGATCTTATTGAGTGCAAGGCTTCCGGTAGAACGCTTTCTCAATGGCAAATCTGCAAGTTTTTGGTTTTCAGAGCAAGATTGATCGATTTCCAAATGATCTTGTTGTATCGTTCAACGAAACCATTTCCGGCTGGGTTATATGGTGTAGTCATGCTGGTGGCAACGCCACGTTTATGGAAGAATGAAATCATTTCCATTGAAATAAATGAAGTTCCCTGATCTGAATGTATGAAGCTAGGCATTCCAAACATCGAAAATATGTCATTCAGGCACCGTATTACAGTTTCAGAAGTCATGTCCTTGCAAGGATACGAGAAAGGGAAACGAGAGTATTCGTCGACAATGTTGAGTAAATACCGATTGTGGCTGTTAGAAGGTAAAGGGTCTTTGAAGTCAATATTAAGCCTTTCAAACGGCGATGTTGCTTTAGCAGATGCTGGTTGTCATTTCTGTAGAACCTTGGTTTGACAGCAGCGCAAGTAGCTGATCTTTATAATTTCACCTATTCCGTAAGGTAAATTTTTACTTCTAACCCAGTGGTACATCCTTGTAATACCAGGGTGGCACAGTACATAAAGTTTGTCCTGAGTGTGTAATGAACCGCAGACGCGTGAAAGAGCGTCGACTGAATGATTTTCAACACCAGGCCTATACTGAATGTCGAAGGAGTAGGGAAATAATTCAAGACGCCAGCGGTGGATCTTGTCATTCTTTATTTTGCTTGTAAGTAGGGAATTGAAGATATACGACAGAGCTTCTTGGTCCGTGAGCAGCTGAAAGTGTCTACCTAGTAAGAAATGACGCCACTTCCTCAACGATAGAACAATCGCTAAGGCATCTCTCTATCTCTCTCTCTATAGCAGAATGCCGTTTTTCGTTATCAGATAAGGTTTTTGAAAAAAACCCAACGGGACGCCCATTCTGACTAAGAGTAGCCGCTACAGCAATTCCCGATGCGTCAGTTTCAACTGTAAGTGGTAGATCATCTTGAATTGTCGTACTTGGCTATGTCTTCTTTAATTAGACGAAAATTTCCAGCTACAGGCGAGTCCGGTAGGGAAATATTTGCAGTCAATCAAACTCTTTATCTTGTCGGAATATCTTGGGACCCATTTTGAGTAATGAGAGAACATCCCTAGTGCGGCAGCTCATGTAAGGGTTCTGCATTTATCTAGGTTCAATGTTAAATTATGTTTCTTTGCTGCACTTAGAAATCGTTCAAGGTTCCTATCATGATCATCTTGCCCCCTTCCACCGATCGTAACGTCATCAAGATATGCATATACTCCATCAAGACATTATTTCCTTATTATATTGTCAATGGTCTTCTGAAAACAGGCTACTCCATTTGTTACCCCGAAAGGAATGCGACGAAATTGGTAAAGAGTTACATTGGCTTCAAAAGCCGTATACTGTTTTTCCGAGTCTAGTATCGATATCCTATGGTATGCATTCTTCAAGTCAATCATGCTGATTACATCGTAATTTGCTATAGTTGAGACTAACTTTTCAATATTTGGTAAAGGGTAGGCGTCTAGTGAAGTGAATTTGTTAATAGTCTGAGAGTAATCTATTACTAAGTGTTTTTTGTGATTTTCGTTTCTCGTTATAAAAACCTGAGCTCTCCAAGGTGATGAATTCTCCTCTATGATCCCTACACTAACTAGTTTCTCGACTTCAGATTTAATTAATATTTCATCAGCTTCGGAAAAACGGCGAGATTTAGAGGCTACGGCAGGCAGCCATTAACTAGGTATTGAAATAGTCGAGGTGGTTCAACTTCGGCACAAGCGACGTTACAAAGAGAAAGTGGGGTTTGGAACCACCGAATTGGAGTCGAACTGAAGAGTGGAGTTTCATAATATCATGCCCTATAAGAACTTCATAACATAGACTGTGTATTACTAAAAGCTTAGTTTTGGGGTATGACTCGCTTTGAAGATGAAGGTTTGCCAAAATGTACCCATTAATTTTAGATTGGAGGGAAGTGGAAGCCATCTTCACCTCTGGGTTCTCAGGATGAATTTTGAATTTATTCCTCTTGGCATAGGAGTAGTCAACAAAACTGTCAGAACTACCAGTGTCTACAAGGATGCTGGATGGGATATCATTTACTCGTCCAAAAACGACTGCTCTGGAGAGCCCTCCTGAAGAAGCGGCTGATGTAATAGTAGCTAGCAATGTGGAAGCGGATATCGACTTACCCTTTGATCTGGATTGGCATACCTTCTGGAAGTTGCTCTTTTTATCACAAGATTTGCAAATCGCTTCTACAGCAGGACAATCATGTCTAGAACGATGTCTGAGTCCACCACAAAAGTAGCATTTTCCATGTCGAGATTGCTGAAAAGTAGAGGCTGAATCAAGTGTAGATTTACAATTATATAATTCGTCAGAGGCTGGAAGAGATGTAGGAGTTTCCAACCTATTACAGTTAGAATCGGAAATATAGGCTGCTGTTTGTAAGATACTGCGAGTTTTTGGGCGGGTTCTCGGGAACGCGCTATCTTTTCCACTTGCACAAGATTCAGCGTGACGTTTTCCAGAATGCGTTGTCGAATTACAGGAGAGTTAAGGCCGCTTATGAATGCATCACGTACATATTCATTACAGTACGTCAGCGCATCTACAGATTTGAAGTTGCAGGCTTATTGCTCGGAGGGCCTGCAAGTATTGGCCAACGGACTCTTCAGTCTGCTGTATTCGATTAGCTAATAGGTACCCACCAAAGAATTCATTGGGATGGGGCGCAAATAGTCCTTTAAGAACGTCAATGGCCTCAGTATAAGTCTTACTCTCGAAAATGAATTCGTAGTTTTCGAATGATAAAAAATTAACCAATACCTTGTGCTTCTTCTCTTCGGGTACCTTGGATTCTACAATGAAACTTGTCAGTGTTTGAAGGAAGTATTTCCATTCCTTAGCGGAAGTTGGCGAATCAGACGATCCGTTGAATTTTTCTGGTTTCAAAATTCGGCTATCCATCACGAAGGTTGTATCGAATACAATTTTTACTAAATTAATTGTCGTAAAATAATAACCAGTAGATATCTAAAGATAAAGGCTTTATTTAGCAAACCTGTGACATTACAATTAAACACATAACGTCAATGGTTGTCAAGGCAATGTGAACATGAAATCACCTCATATAGTATCTCAATTTATTAACTGCGATCCGTATTGATGGCTGTTAAAAGAACACTCTATTTTGTAGGACTAGTAAACCTCAAACTTATATTTAAGAGCTATATTGTTAACAATTTATGCGTCAGGTCGAGTACTTTTGGGACCATCCTTTTTATAAATTAAGTAATTTGAGTGTGTATTTTGTCATAAAAATGAATTTCTCTTAGTCTATGAAAAATATGTGATAACAATCTCAAGCGTTAATGTATACCTTACTCAATAATGTCAATTAATGAAAAACGATTATATGGGCCTAATGTAATAAAACTTTGGGTGATGCAGTAAATTATGTCTCAGATAATAAAATTAACAAGCATGGATCCTTGAATTAAGTACAAGTTTAGGAAGAAATCCGACTTCATGGCGCCCTTATCAAGTGAGGTTTGTTTAATTGTTTTTATAAACCCTAACGTTGATATAAGGGCATTGAATACGTACATTGATCTATAAAATTTTCATTCTGAACTTGAAGAAGCAATAGCAAATATGAACGTTTTTTATTGTGATACCAATCCTTATTTGTGGAAAGTTTTATCATCATTTTTCGACTTCTCTATTTGATCTAATACAGAATGTGATGCGGTTGTCTTGACGATTTTCCAGCTAAGCAAATAATAAATAGAATCAAGAATTAGAAGAAAATCCAAAAATTATTAAATATTATTATTTGATGCCCCCTTCCAACTCATATATGAATTAAATGACTGGCGATCGCCAAATAAATGAAGAAAGCCATTTCGAATGATATGTTGCTGATCAAAATTGACTCAGTTGCTTGGACATTTTTTATCATCACTGGAGCCTTTACAAAAATTATAATTGGTTTTTCAGTAGAGCGAGTGTATATTATTTTACCAAATTTTATCAAGATTCCTAAAATGTACCAGAATACGATGACTTTAAGAAAAAACTTGCACAATAATCTTGCTAACTTTTCAGTGCAAGTGTTACGCCGGTTAAGATTAAGTTACGAAACTCTACTTGATTGTATGTGTTTTTCTTCGGCCCTTTTATTGTATATATCATTGTCCTAAATTTTTAAGATAAGTAGCTTAGGATATTTAGCTGCACACATTATTTATTATTTATACACGGTACATAACTTGATGATTTGATACATGTCTACGTAAATAGAATTTGGGATAAGCTCCATTAATTTTATTTTAAGTGTTTCAAATGAAACTCACTGTTTCTAGCTAATTCCACAATATAATAAAAATTGTTGAAAATTCTAAAAAA
The DNA here is from genome assembly GCA_963921935.1 of Galeruca laticollis. Classification (NCBI taxonomy): domain Eukaryota; kingdom Metazoa; phylum Arthropoda; class Insecta; order Coleoptera; family Chrysomelidae; genus Galeruca; species Galeruca laticollis. The sequence continues at coordinate 61,193,686 of OY998181.1, read as the reverse complement.
TTGACAATTGTTTCGATAAATCAATATCATCGTCAGAATGACAGAAGTTACATTTTATTAGATGCCTACCTGATGTTTAGTAGTTATTTTTGGCTAGACCAAGAAGTGGCCTTAGTTTGTGATTGACCTAATATATGTAGATAGAAAATAGAAGAAGATGTGATATTACAAATATTGAAGCTTAGATATTATTAGCCCTATGGTGATATCCTGGATATCATTTTTCCAATTAAGATCAGTATAACTGTGCAATGATATAGAAAACCAGGAGAACTATATATGCTGAGCTTTACAATTATCACTTAAGAAGACAGTTTATTAGTGGAGAACTCCCTAGATTTATCTGATCATTGACAACTTCAAATTGCGGGTTTCTTAAATGTCTTCTAATTTCCAATTCTTCAAGGAAATCCAGTTCTTGATTCATTTCACAAAAATGCAACACTTCTAGTTCTGTGTTAGGTGTCAATGAATAATTGGTGTCAAGTAGATGTTTTGCGTAGTGGGATGTATCTGGTTGCTTTAATATGTATGCTCGTAAGTGTTCACTGTATCGGATTTCAAAATTTCTAAGGGTCTGACCGAAATAGACAGCATTACATTCTGGACATTTGAGTTTATATATACCTGATTCCTTCAAATGTGGTATTTTAGTTTTCACGTTTAACAATTTTGTACTAACTTTACTTTCTGTTTTTGAAGAAATTGTTGTATTCTTTGCTAAAGATATTATCTTTGAAATATTATTAGAAATATTTCCTGCATATGTGATGATTTTAAAAGTTCTTATTTCATCAGTTTGTTAAGGGAATATTAGTTGTAATGCCACTTTTTCCTCTTTTTTATTATTCAGCTTATTCATCGTATGTAATGGATAATCGTTGGATGTTGCCATTTGTCTAATTATATTAATATCTCTATCAAAATTACATTTGTTCATAGGAACTGAGAAAGCTCTATGTATCCTTGACTTATATGCCGCTAGTTTATGTGACATGAGGTGATTGGAACTATATGGAATTGTCACATCAGTGTGTGTTGGTTTTCGGTAAATTGAATGATCAAGTACATTATTAACTTAAATTTTTGAAACAAGAGAATTGATTGAGTTGTTTTCTTCAATTTCTAATGTAAATTTAATTTTTGGTTGTAAATTATTAATGTGGTTGAAATATACATCTAATTGTCGTTCACTACCCATAAAACAAGCTAATATGTCATGTACATATCTATACCAAAATAAAACATTTTTCGAAATATTACTTTCAAAGATATTTCTTTCTAAACTGTCCATGAAAATGTTTGCCAAAATAGGTGATATAGGGTTTTCCATTGGTAAACCTTCATCTTGAATATATATCTTATTGTCAAGAGTGAAATAATTCTGATTAATATATACATCAAATAAATTCAATAGAACTAATCAAAAAATTAAAAGCAATCAACTTGCAAGATAACTATAAACTTATTTCGTTTGATGTTAGTAATATGTTCACTGAAATTCTTCCTAAGGAATGTCTAATACTTGTAAGAAAATTATTAGAAGATAAAAATATTTATCCAGAAATAATATCACATATACTGAATTTATTTGATGTATGTATTAATCAGATTTATTTCACTTTTGACGATAAGATATATATTCAAAATGAAGGCTTACCAATGGGAAGCCCTATATCACCTATTCTGGCAAACATTTTTATGGACAGTTTAGAAAGAAAGATCTTTGAAAGTAATATTTCGAAAAATGTTTTATTTTGGTATAGATATGTAGATAACATATTAGCTTGTTTCATGGGTAGTGAACGACAATTAGATGTATATTTCAACCACATTAATAATTTACACCCAAAAATTAAATTTACATGAGAAATTGAAGAAAACAACTCAATCAATTCTCTTTATTCTAAAATTCAAAGAGTTAATAATGTACTTGATTATTCAATTTACTGAAAACCAACACACACTGATGTGACAATTCCAAATAGTTCCAATCACCCCATGTCACATAAACTAGCGGCATATAATTCAATGATACGTAGAGCTTTTTCAGTTCCTATGAACAAATGTAATTTTGATAGAGAGATTAATACAATTAGACAAATAGCAACATCCAACGGTTATCCATTACATAACATAAATGAGCTAATTAATAAAAAAGAGGAAAAAGTGGCATTACAACTAATATTTCCTAAACAAACTGATGAAATAAAAACTTATAAAACCATCACATATGCAGGAAATATTTCTAATAATATTTCAAAGATAATATCTTTAGCAACGAATACAACAATTTCTTTTAAAACAGAAAGTAACGTTAGTACAAAATTGTTAAATGTAAAAACAAAAATACCACCATTGAAGAAATCAGGTATATATAAACTCAAATGTCCAGAATGTAATGCTGTCTATTTGGGTCAGACCCTTAGAAATTTTGAACACCGATACAGTGAACACGTACGAGCATACAGATTAAAACAACCAGATAAATCTCACTACGCAAAACATCTACTTGACACCAATCATTCATTGACACCTAACACAGAACTAGAAGTGCTGCATATTTGTGAAAAAAAAACAAGAACTGGCTTTCCTTGAAGAATTGGAAATTAAAAGACATTTAACAAATCCGCAATATTAAGTTGTCAATGAACCGATAAATCTAGGGAGTTCTCAACTAATAAACTGTCTTCTTATGTGATAATTGTAAAGATCAGCAGATATAGTTTTCCAGGTTTTCTATATCATTGCACAGAATATCACCATGGGGCTAATAATATCTAAGCTTCAATATTTGTAATATCACATCTTCTTCTTTTTTTTTCTATTAACATATATTAAGTCAATCACAAACTAAGGCCACTTCTTGGTCTAGCCAAAAATAACTACTAAACATCAGGTAGGCATCTAATAAAATGTAACTTCTGTCATTCTGACGATGATATTGATTTATTGAAACAATTGTCATTTTTTTAGAATTTTCAACCATTTTTATTATATTGTGGAATTAGCTAGAAACAGTGAGTTTCATTTAAAACGCTAATATGAGTAGATTCCACGAAGTAAGGGTTGAGACAGTTAATTTAATTTCATTTTTGTTATAACTTGTTCTTGTAATATTACTATATCAAAGTAGTCAATGTTTGTCGAGTAAACAACAGCAAAACTAGAAAATAAAAAACTTTTCCAAAACATTTGCTTATCAGTTTCTATAAGTCTTGTCTTGTCTATGATCTGAATAGAATTTGTGAACCAGTCTGAATCAATAAAACTTCTAAAACTTCTTCGAATCGGAATGAGAAGAAATCTGACAAATAAAAAGTGTATTGTCTGGATAAATTCCATACTCTTCTTTATTTACAACATAAGTAGATCGAACGGGGTATATTCTACACTTTAGATGATGGAAAATTGCAGGAAATTTTATTAGTGGCAAATCGCTTGTTTTCTTTCGTTTCAAGGAAACAAAATAGATATTTCAAAGTTTCATTTCAGGTTCACCAATATGAGATAATATCTACTAAAAAGTGTAAGTAAACATACATAGAAATGGTATTTCCACTCATACCCGTACAGGTTTGAAAATAATTGGTTCTCAAACTAAATTTTAACCGTTCTCCGAAGTAACATGCAATTCTTTTTTCGATTGTGAGCTCAAAGAGACAGTGTGAGTCAACCTCTGTCAAGTTCTCCGGAAAAATACAATAATTAAATATTCGTTGGGGCGTATAGCCATGAATGTAGTTGTTTTTGAGTCGGAAAACGAATCGGTCAAAATCTAGTTTTGGATAGAAAGATAAAAAGTACTTCATAGGTACCAGTCTCTCATGTACATCAAATCACTGTCATCGGAATTTAAAATGAACACTGAAAATACCCTACAGCATTCAATAGTGTGTAAATTTCACAATGATTTCTGTATGGATGAAAAAAAATATCGAAAGAAGAAGAATTTATCGTAATTACTCTTTAAACCATCTCACTATGGCGGAGATTGTTTTTAAACTCATGTTCTCAAACGGTCAAACTGAGATTCATAGTCATATTGTCTTGAACTTGAACTACATTTTTTTAAGGAATGATATTTGAAAATTGAGTGACATTCAATAGTTTTTAAACAATTTGGTGAATGCTAACTATTATAATACGGCGAAGGTGCCGGTGGCACCAAAAATTTCGTCGCATCATTTAAACATATAAAGTCTAAACGCTACTTACTCTCTTCTTCTAGTAACAGAAAAAGAACAAAACTCAATACAAGCATTTGTCATTTGCAACAGAACAGTTTCTTTATGGATTATAGGCCAATTTATTGATAAAATCAGTTCTTCTAAGAGCTCTATTAACCTTTCTACTTCATCTTATATCCGTAAGTAGAGATTTCATATATTATCACCTTCTAACCATATGACCTTTAAACTATGTCTAAAATGTTGTAAGATGGGAACATTAGAATACATATTTAACAAATAATTAATTTTAATAATGTGTAAAATACATTTTTGTGGAACTTTTTGAAATTGCATTAACTAAATACCTTACGTCACTTATAATGGTATTTTAGACAAAAATTCTCATTAGAAAATGCTTGGCAAAAATCTTAACTCTCAAGTGCGAGAATTAGTTATACAAATTTGCTGGAATATTTTGAACTGGAAAAACGCAATGGAAGACCTTTTCAACCTGTTTCATCTGTTCAGGAGGTAATGTTACGAAACAGCACACTGGTATAGTCCCTGAAACCGACTCTGTCTAAGCCAGGTATAAAAGTTAAAATTATGGCGGACACGCAGTTATAAAAAAACTGCTTACTAGTTTACGACTATCTTATGTAAACATTGTTTTTGTGACCAGAGTTATCTAGAAAAGGCCAGAAGAATTATTTGTGACTGTGTAAGCCGCAGCCCAGAATTTACTAGTAAAAACGGCTTTAATATATAAGGGACTGATCAGGAAGAGTTAGTTTAGTATATAATTTGACATCGTGAGTTAAACAGAAAATAAGTGAATACAAATTAAGTGATTATATAAATTAGTTTGAGTGAATGTACTGAGTATATATAAATTAAGTGTTAGTGAGTTAGTGTATAAATAAATTAGTAAGGAGCCATACAGTGTGTTTGAAATTTATCCCACCCGTTTATTGTTTAAATAAATAACAAAAACATTACAGTAATATCCGTAAAGTTGATATTCGTTTTTGAATATTTATATTTATGTCATATTTCGTACAAAGACTATCAACTGCCCTTAAAACTACAACAAGAACGGTATATTCCATAAAAAAAGATGAAGTGCAGGTTTGCGAACTTCCTCAAAAAATGTGAAACGCTGGCTCAAATTAGAAACAGGGAGTAAAATAGTAATACGAAACACATTATATAATACTTATGTAGAAGTAAGTATGAACTTACCAATTTACTTTCTAGAGAATCTAACTGTAATCAGGAAAAATATTATTTGTACAATAAGAACCTTAATTGCCAAAACCCAATTAAAAAAAATTGTCCTAACTCAAAATCCCTAAATGCTTAAGGGTAGAAACTTTGTGAGGTAGTTGCTTTTGTTGTAATAAAACAGATAATATAATTAAAATGAAGATAAATAATCAATCAGAGATAAAGGTGGAGAAAAATATGGAAGGTAAGTATGATATTAAGAATAATCTTTAAATAAAAAATTTCTTGAGTTAACAATTAAAGTATAAAGTATGGCATACCAAATGAAACACGAATAAATAACCTCTATTGTTTGCAACTAAATCAAATTTGAAAATCTAACGTATGTTAGGTCTTAATATTTTACACAAAAATTCAAACTTTTTTTTTTACTATAGGAGTTGGAGATTCTTTTTTTATGTTATTAAATCATATATCTATGTTGTCTATTCTATTTAATAAACTATTTTTCGGCGATATAGTAAGAGTCCCAAAAAAACTGGAAGTGACAGAATGCTTAAAACATATGAAGAATAATAAGAGTGCAGAAGAAAACAATATTCCAATAGAAATTTCAAAATATGGAGGCGAACAATTAACGGAGAGAATATGACAGTTGTTGGAACAAGTGTGGCGAGAAGAAAAAATCCCTAAAAATTGGAACAAGGCATTAATAATTCCAATCCACAAAAAAGGTCCCAAGGAAGAATGCGATAACTACCGCGGAATAGCACTTTTAGATGTAACATACAAAGTTCTGACAAAAATACTTAAAAATCGATTAGACAAATACCACAATGAAAATGTAGGAGAATATCAAGGAGGTTTTAAAGCAGGTAGATCGACAATAGACCAAATTTTCATTATGAAACAACTTCAGGAGAATGCTTACGAACAAAATTCAAGTCTGCATATGCTATTCATCGAATACAGACAGGCATATGATACTATCAAAAGAAAAAAACGTTTGGGGCAATGAGGAAGTTAAAAATACCAATTAAATTGAGAAGACTAGTGGAAATGACCATACGAAAAACCGAGAGCAAAGTAACTTTGGATGGCAGTACTACTAACGAATTCAAGATAGAGGAAGGTCTGAGACAAGGAGACCCATTATCCACAACCCTCTTCAACCTAGTTCAGGAAATTATACTAGGAGAAAGTGGTATAAAAACCCGAGGTTTAATTTATGGGAATTAACATCAGTGTCTAACATATGCGGACGACATAGTACTTACGGCAAGATCCAGGAAAGAACTGATAAACGTATTTGAGCTACTAGAAGAGAAGGCAAGAGAATATGGTCTAGTGATCAACGAAAAAAAAACATGGTAATGAAGGATAATGAAAAAACTTATATTATTATAAATTGTAATGGAAACAAAAGCTACAAACTAGAAAAAGTGGAACAAATCGAATATTTGGGAGTCACTATCACAAATAAAGGAGACGTAGAAAGGGAAATAGAAAAAAGGTCAACAAAAGGCAGCAAATCAGCAGGAATGGTATCACAGATGTTTAACTCAAAAGACATATCACGAACAGCAAAAATAAGAATGTACCAAACAATAATAAGACCGTCAGTTACCTACGCTTGTGAAACCTGGACAATGCACAAAAAAGAGCAGAATAAACTAGAGATATGGGAACGTAAAATGCTCAGAAAGATTTATGGTGGAATAAGAGAAAATTGAATATACAGAAGAAGAACAAACAGAGGATTATCAGATTTGTATAATCACCCAAGTATAACCCATATAATTAAAGCACAGAGAGCGAGATGGTTAGGACATATAGGTAGAATGCCGATGATAAATGGGTGAAACGAGTGCTGTAAGGGGAACAAGGTGGTAAAAAGAGAAGAGGAAGGCCAAAGAAGAAATGGTTGGAGGAGGTTTGTAGAGACCTGAGATCAGTGGGAGTAAGGGACTGGCAAAACGAGGCGAGGAATAGGAAAAAATGAAGAGAGAGAGTGAAAGATCTCGAAGCCGAGAGCCAGATAGGCCTGTAGTGCTGATATATATAGTAAGAGTCGGCAAACTCCTCTCACAAGATATATTACTGGAAAGTGAAATAACACAAGGCTCGGTAATTGGCCCTTTGCTTTCACCGTTTACACCAGCGATCTTATTTACTACGCCTCAAGCAAAATATCTTTATACGCTGATGACACAAAAATATATCCTAATTTGATTTCTTTTCTTTTAGCTCTTCCATATAATACGTCAGACGTCGTTTTCTGTCAGGTGATTGACATTTGGACTTGAGTTTTTTTGTGTAATTTATCTGTTATCTTTTGTATACGAAATGTGGAATCAGGGCTATTTAGGTATGCATGCATCTGTATTTCCTTTCCAAAAATTTTTCTATGTTGTTTTGTATTTATATGGATTATGCTGGGAATTCATACGCCAGTTACAGTTCGCTGACCCACGGTTCAAGCATGGTATTGAGCTTCGAGCTTTCGTTACAATTCCTAGACGCTGATCTGTGTTTCAACAACATCACATAACAACTGATGATTTTGCAGAATTGCACATTTTAAGTTCATAGTTTCATTTATTTTTGTATATAAGTTCGATTGATTGATTATAATGGATATTGTTTCGAAGAATGAAAAATGTTTTCGTTACATTATGAAAGGTTACAAATTATATGTAAAAAAAGTATGATGCAAGCAAATCGCTCAAAACTGGTATTCTTACCTGAAGGTCTCGGATGACCTTCTGCGGGGTTGCAACCCTTCTTGGAAGCGATAATGTGGACTGTAGCAGGGGTTCAATGGGTTTTATTAAATTTCCTGGCACTAGCGCGCTTAATATTAATTACTACGGACTGTTCACTTCGATAACTGTTCTGCTTCTCTCTTTCTGCTTGGAGAACTGAGTTTTTAAATTGAACATAATGTTTGTATACCGTATGTCCGCTTAATGTAAAAATACCACCAACGATCTGCTTGAGATTTTAACATTTACATTTTATTATTAAATAACCTTACATATTAAATATAGATCATAACCAATTAAAATAAAATTAATGAATACTACACATACCCCCCACCAAAATACATAGTATTTTAACTAACTTATTTAGAACATGTTGGTAAAGGACATAACTTTACCGTTGGTCTTTGAAGAAGACCCTGAGTGGTTCTGACATTGGCAACTCTTGCAATACCATCAGAACCCGGAAATAACTTTACAATTCTTCCCAATTTCCAATTTAAAGATGGGACATTGTCATCTTTAATAATAACTAGGTCGTTAAGTTTGAGTGGAATTTGTTGACTTAGCCATTTATTTCGTTGTTGGACTGTATTTAAATATTCACTATGCCACCGTTTCCACACATCTTGCTGTAGTCTTTGTATAAGCTGCCATCGATCCAACTGATTCATATTCAAATGGGAAAGATCCGGATCGGCAACTGCCGTTGGCGGCTCTCACATAAGAAAATGACTTGGGGTTAACACGGATAAATCATTGGGGTCTGAACTTGAAGAATAGAGCGGCCTGGAAATGAGAATAGCTTCAATCTAAGCTAATAGGGTGTGAAACTCTTCAAAAGTTAAAACTTCAGAGCCAACAACTCGGAAAATATGAGTTTTAACAGACTTTATGCCCGCTTCACTAAGACCGTTAAAATGTGGACCGGACGGAGAAGAAAATGAAAATTTTATTTTTTCTGATCCACAAGCCTTTTGCATATATTCATGGAGAATGCGAGAAGCCCCTATAAAGTTGGTTGCATTATCACAAAAAATATGGGTGCATCTGCCTCGACGGGCAACAAACCGACGCAAAGCAGCAATAAATGCATCCGAAGAGAGACTCGATACTAACTCCAAGTGTACGGCTTTTGTGGCGAAACACACAAACATACAGATATAGGCCTTTTGTGACTTAATTCCACGTCCTTTAAGGGGAGTGACTAAGAAGGGACCTCCATAATCAGTACCTACACAAGGAAATGGTTTAAGTTGGTTGATGCGGGTAGGAGGTAAGTTTCCCATGAAAGGTTCGTGGGCCACAGGTTTCAGTTTAAAGCATCGAATACAGGGGCTCAACACACTCCGAATTGCGCGTTTGGAAAAGAGAATCCAAAAGTTCTGAGCAATTAGGAAATGTAAGTGCTGTAAACCTGGATGAAAATATGTTTTATGAACGGACTCAATTATTAAATCTTTCAAACGATGTTGACGGGGTAGAATTGCTGGAAATTTTGTATCATAAGACAATCCTGAGAACTTCAAGCGTCCCCCCACCCTCAAAACACCCTCGCTGTCCAGAAAAGGGCTCAACTTTCTAAAAGGTTTTGCCTGCTTCCAAATTTTCAATTTCTTGTGCGAAACAAATATGTTGCACTCGTTTAGTGAGAACCATTAAAGCTTTGTGGAGTACCGAGTCAGTGAAATAATCCAATGATTTATTTTGAGGATTTCTTCAATTGGCTACAAAGCGTAGCGCATACGCAATAATTCGTTGAATTATACTCAAGGATGAGTATTTGTCCAATAGAAGATCTAAGTGTTACAAGAACTGAGGGTTTTTCTTCCGGACAGGAAACTGGAGAAAATTTAGGATTGGGCCATAGGGGCTTTGGAGACATTAACCAAGGAGGCCCCTCAAACCACAACGGATGATTAAGAATTTGACTGGGCAGAAGACCACGAGAGGCACAATCGGCTGGATTATCGGAGCTTTCAACAAAATGCCAACGGTCAGAGGGAACCTTTTCTTGTATGTGAGCTACACGATGACCGACGAAAGTTTTCCAGAGGGAAGCGGGTGATTTAATCCATGATAGGGTTACCATTGAATCAGACCAAGCAAAAATTTCACCAATTTGGAGGTTATCTCTGAATGCGTTGAGGACAAATATTCTATTAAATTGGAGAGTAGAACAGCTGCACACAGTTCTAGTCGGGGAATTCAAAGAGTTTTAAGTGGGGCCACTCTAGATTTAGCGGCAATTAGGCAGATTTTCGAGGCGTTATTCTCTGGAGTAAATTTAAAATATATTACACTGGAGTACCCTTTCTCTGAACTATCTGCAAAGCCATGCAGTTCACAAGAAATATATTTATTAGGTAAGCAGCGAGGAATAGTAATATATGAGAGGAGCGGAAGTTCAGTTTTATACTGATTCCATTTGTCGACTATGTCCGAAGGGAGTATTTGATCCCAATCTAAACCCAAACTCCAAAGTCGTTGTAAGAGATGTTTAGCTAGGATGGAGAGTGGAGCTAAGAACCCAAGGGGGTCATACATTCGAGCAACTTCTGAGAGTATTATGCGTTTAGAACAGAATCTGTCAAGGGGTTGAATATCATAAGAGAAAACATCTAAGGAGTTATTCCACCGCAATCCTAAAACTTTTACCACAAGGTCATGGGTATCAAAAGAAGACAAGGAGTGTTGGCAAACCTCAGCAGGAAGACTCTGCATTAACTGGGAATTATTACATGCCCATTTTCGAAGAAGAAAACCTCCTCTTTCCAGCATGGAAATTAATTCTGATTGAAGAAGTTTGGCTTCCTGTAGAGTTGAGGCACCTGTGATAATATCGTCAATATAGATATCAGAGGATAAACACTTTGCAGCTCGAGGAAAATTTTCCCTTTCCTCCTGTACTAACTGCTGAATTGTACGAAGGGCCAGAAATGGAGCGGACGATACTCCATAAGTAACAGTAGTAAGGTTAAAATCCTGAACGGGATCTTCCGGAGCGATGCGCCAAAGAATTCCTTGGTAATTCTGGTGCTCCTCCGATATTGATATTTGCCTATACATTTGCTTAATATCAGCAACAAAAAAAAGGGATGAAGTCGGAATCGCAATAAAATTTCAATTATATCCTTTTGCAACTTTTGCCCTATGAAAAGAGTGTCGTTTAGCGAAAAACATGCAGGAGATTTGCAGGAAACTTCAAATACAACCCTGAGCTTGGTTGTAGCACTATTAGGATTTATGACGTAATGATGTGGGATATAATATATTTTGTCGAATGAAGAAGTAGGAGAGGTCTCAACCATGTGACCATTGGAAAGATAATCTTTCATGAAGCTGTTATATTCATTGTGAAGCTGGGAATTTTTCGAAAGACGGGTTTCCATATTTTTCAATCTCTTTAGAGTAGATATTCTGGTATCTCCAAAAAATGGATCCACGGTTTTGAAAGGAAGAGTAACACTGAAACGACCCGTAGATATTTTTTTATGAGTTTTTCGGGAAATCATTTCACATTTTTTATCATCATCAGAAATAGGTAAAGACCGAGGAATATTTTCAAGTTCCCAAAACTTTTGAAGGGTATTGTCGAGGGATGTAAGACATGATGAAAGAAAAGAGTGTGAGACTAATGGTTTATTAGCGGTATTTATTTTCCCCATCAAAATCCAACCAAATTGAGTGTTAACAGCAATCGGTTCTCCTTTTGCTGTTTGAACTTTGTCAGGTTTAAAGATTTTTACAAATATATCTGATTCCGGTAACATATCTATAGGAGATGAAATGTTAAACATCTTATCAGCCAATTCCAACTTAGAAATACAGGGAAATGTATCGACTGAAAATGATTGGACCGGCATATTGTTACAGATTGTTGACACTATTTGAGCATCCAAATTGAATAAGGGAGTTGACTTATTCAAAGGTTTTAAAATACAACTTAGAAACTTGATAGAGAAAGTTCCAATATCTTCGACTCCTCCTATTTGCATAGGAGTGTTACATCTGGGCAGACCCAATCTGCTGGCACATTTATCAGTAATTAAAGAAACTTGACTACAGCTATCAATTAAAACTCTAACCTGTTGAAAGTTTCCACGGCAATCCAGTACCTCAACCTGGAAAGTAGGAAGTAAATTAGTAGAACGTACTGACGTGTGCAAGACAGAGGCGATTTTAGGATCAATGGGATCTAAAGTAGAAATTTGAGTTGAATTGGAAGAAGAGGGAGCATCTATAGCAGTCATATTGCTATTTACTAAAGATTGTTGATCGAAATGTGAAAGAGTGTGATGTCTTTTATTGCAAATTCTACAACCACCATTAGAAGTACAATTCTTTGAAGTATGTTTGGTACCTAAACAATTAGTACACCACTTGTATCGTTTGGATATCTCGTATCTTTCCTTTGGGTGCTTGGCACAAAAATCAGGACACTTATAAATCGAGTGATTATTTTTACAAATCACACATTTAGTTAGATCTGCAACATTAGCAAGACATGCAGAATTGTACGGTTTAACATTTTTCATTTGATATTTACTTGAGTTATTTCTCTTAGGAGGTTGGATTAAAACAACTGAATCGTAAGCATCGCATTGCTTTTCAAAAAATTTATATAATATGATGATATTTAGGAATTTCGGACGCAAAAGTGGCATTTTCTTGTTCGAATCGCTGTAATGTTTCCGAATCCATTTTTTTTCTTAAAAGGTGAAATAGCACAAAATCCCACTCTCGGACCGGTAACCCCAAATTTTTTAGAGCTTCCAAGTTATCAAAAAAAAGTGCCAAAAGCTGTCTAAGATATTTTGGGTTCTCCGAAGTTGATTTTTGAGAATTATAAACCTGTTCCCAATAAAATATGGCTAACGCACGCGTATTTTGATAATGCTGAATCAATTTACTAAAAGCTAAATCATAATTAGCTTCTGTAAGTTTAATATTTTTGATGAGAATTAAAGCGTCGTCAAACAGAGACGACATTAAATATCTAAATTTTCCAATTTTTGTAAGAGATTCATTAGTATCTATAAGAGATTTGAAAAGATCAAAAAATGCTGGCCATAATTTTAAATCTCCTGAAAAAAACGGTATATTCAATTTTGGCAGCTTTAGATTTGAACCTTTGTTCTTGGAGTGCAAAGTAGAGTTAGTATCACACAAATCAGAATAAACACTCATTATATGAAAATATTTATTATCTACTTCCTGTCTGAGCAATGTTCCAATATTCAGATCTGCCTCCTCATTTGCAGCGAGAGCAGTAATAATTGTAGAATGCTGAAGGTTAAAGTCACTGTAAAATGTTTCTAATTCAGCATATCTAGCTTTAAAATGGTTATGAGCACTTTGATCCCCCTCTGCCTGTATGGCAAGATCATGCAGTATCGAAATTCTATCAGAGGCTGAGTCTCTAAGAGCTTTTGCTTGACGTAATCTAGCAGCCATTGTGATACAATAATAAGAGTGATCAGATTCTAATGCCAAACCTTTTACCTATATAAAACTTTTGAACACAGAAATAATGAATTTCAATTGATAAATATATTATATAGGTACATACAGATTAAAGTTATACAACTCAAGCTAAAATACCTGATTTGATAAATTAAATTAACGTGTCTAATGAATCTTCCACTCAATCTTTATACTACCTAATAATCTGAGATCACTAAATTATAAGACCAATACACAATAGGTATGTATCTAATAAGTGTATAGAGAGATAAGATTCAATCTTCAATTCAATAATTATTTTTGATTGAGTAACTAGAGTTGAATCCAATAAATTATAAATATTTAGTACACTTGAGAATGGAGCTATTTAAAGAGCATAAATGGGACAAACTGTATTAATAAAATGAATTATTATTTAAACTAAATATAATATGTTTAAATAAAAGTGTTTTCAAATGAAACTCAAAGTCTCTACTTAATTCCACAATAGAATACAAGTTATTGAAAATTCTAAAAAATTGACAATTGTTTCGACAAATCAATATCATCGTCAGAATGACAGAAGTGTTAGATGTCAATGAATGATTGGTGTCACAGAACTAGAAGTACTGCATATTTGTGAAAAGAAACAAGAACTGGATTTCCTTGAAGAACTGGAAATTAGAAGACATTTAAGAAACCCACAATATGAAGTTGTCAATGAACAGTTAAATCTAGGGAGTTCTCCACTAATAAGCTGTCTTCTTAAGTGATAATTGTAAAGATCAGCAGATATAGTTTTCCTGGTTTTCTATATCATTGCACAGTTATACTGATCTCAATTGGAAAAATGATATCCAGGATATCACCATAGGGCTAATAATATCTAAGCTTCAATATTTGTAATATCACATCTTCTTCTTTTTTCTATAAACATATATAAAGCCAATCACAAGTTAGGTTACTTCTTGGTCTAGCCAAAAATATAACTAATAAACATCAGGTAGGCATAAAATGAAATGTAACTTCTGTCATTCTGACGATGATATTGATTTATCGAAACAATTGTCAATTTTTTAGAATTTTCAATAACTTGTATTATATTGTGGAATTAACTAGAGACCTTGAGTTTCATTTAAAAACACTAATATGAGCATATTCCACGAAGTAAGGGTCGAGACAGTCAATTTTTTATGTTTAAATAGTCAAATTTCGAAGAAAGTAAAAACTACTAATTATCGAGAATGCTAATGCCAGTTAACCTTGAAACTTATAGAAAGTTTATTTAAAAATTTATGTTTTCAAATTTCACAATATCAAGTTTGAAAATGAATATCTCGGGAGAAGTGACCAAAAAATGTTTCGGAGAATGAAAAATGTTTTCGATACATTATGAAAGGTTACAAATTATATGTAAAAAAAGTATGATGCAAGCAAATCGCCCAAAACTGGTATTCTTACCTGAAGGTATCGGATGATCTTCTGCGGGGTTGCAACCCTTCTTGGAAGCGATAATGTGGACTGTAGCAGGGGTTCAATGAGTTTTATTAAATTTCCTGGCACTAGCGCGTTTAATATTAATTACTACGAACTGTTCACTTCGACAACTGTTCTGCTTCTCTCTTTCTGCTTGGAGAACTGGGTTTTTAAATTGAACATAATGTTTGTATACCGTATGTCCGCTAAATGTAAAAATACCACCAACGATTTGCTCGAGATTTTAACATTTACATTTTATTATTAAATAACCTTACATATTAAATATAGATCATAACCAATTAAAATAAAATTAATGAATACTTAACAGATATATTGTATTTTGTTACTAAGTAGTGTATTTATTGTCAATAAAGTATCTTCTTAAAAAGTGACGTTTAGGGCAGTAACCCTTAATTGGGGCAATTAGTAGAATAGTGGAAAAACCCTTAGTTATCCTCTTCGTTTTTGAACGATTATCCACTTCAAGAAACTTTGTGAAACGTAGAGATTCGTCTAAAAGTGTCAGAAGAAAAAGAAAAGTAAGTAAAGTTTATCCATGATTATAAGAGGAAACAAAAATAATTAAAGTAAGTTAAGAAAAAAAACCTCTAGAAGTGAAGAAACAAGACCTAATAGGCCTGGATAATCTCAAGCTTCTAAAAGCCAAACTGAATTTTCCTGATTCTGAACTCGTCAAAGAAAATTGTATTCAATATTACGAAAGTTACAAAATCCAATTTTACTCCATCCAACTCAAGGAGCTAACATACTTCCCAAACAAGAGATACAAGGAGCTTCCCTTAACGAAAGTCTAACTAGAGCAGTCAATTGTCTAGCATGGGCAGAACTCATCAATACCACAGACGAACCACTACTACAGATACCACTAACAAATCCAGTTAGAAGTTCGGAGATCCATCAACCCGATTACCATTTTTAGACATTCAACATCGTAACTCTGGAATACCAGAAGACATATGTCGAACATCTACTAAGAACCGATAATATAAATCTAGAAGAAGAAGAGCACATAAAACGACTGTGTTTTCAGATGTCTTCCACCATCCATAGTCATACCGCTATCCACACATTCATAAAGAAGAGGTCCAGAAAGAAATAGCATCAATGTTAGACCAATGGACCATTAGACCAAGCCAATCACCAAGACCTCAACCTATATGGGTCGTCCATCAGAAACCTGACGCCTCAGGAAAAATTAAATGGCGAAAAGTGGTAGACCATCGTAAAGTAAACAAGAAGACAATAGATTATAGATATCCAACCCCACACATCACAGATATCCTGGAAAAACTAGGAAGATGTCAGTATTTCTCTACCCTCGACCTAAACAGCGGGTTCCACCAGATTGAATTGGCAGAAGGAGACCTGCCTAAAACTGCATTTAACGTCCAGAACGGTCACTACAAATACGTCAGAATGCCATTTGGACTCAAGAATGCCTCTGCAACATTGCAGATAGTAATGGACAACGTTTTTAAAGGATTGTCTAGTATACATGGACGACATAACCGTTTATTCTACGTCCCTACATGAACATCTTGTTAATCTTGCGAAAATCTTCAAATGAATTAGATAAAAGGGGTTCAAGATCCAAATAGACAAAATATGCTCTGTACTTTGAAAATGATGATCTTTATTCACTTCTCTGTAACATAGTATGAGAAGCATTCAAGAACATGCCCCATGATTTAGTAAAATGCAATCAAGTTTTAGAAGATATTGATAGCCCCCAAAGACCGAAGGACATTATTAATCAATACCATCAAAGAAAGACCAATCACAGAGGTGTAAATGAAACCCAAATTTGGAAACTATACTGTTGGCCTACCTTGAAGAAAGATGTTGAAGAAATGATCAATTTGTGTGCTACTTGTTTGACTAGTAAATACGACAAAAATCCTCCAAAACAAAAATTCACGGTAACACCAACGAAACCTTTAGAAATAATTCATCTCGGTACTTTCCAAGCAAACGGTCAAAAGTTTCTGACAATCGTCGATGCACGTTTCAAGTATGGACAAGCCTATCCGATAGAAGGATCTAATTCCATCAACGTCCTAAACGCCCTCCTTATCTAAGTAACACATCATGGAATGCCATACATGATGGTAGCTGATAGCGGTACCGAGTTCAAGAATTGACTTATGCAAGAGTTTGTAGATACCAATAAGATTACAATTCACTACACAACTGCTGATAGCCCACAGTCGAATGGAATAGTTGAACGCTTCCACTCCACAATACGCGAACACCTCAGAACAAAGAAGAAAACTTTAAACATTAAGGAACAGATCGTATATGCCATCTTGGGTTACTACAGTAACCAAACAAGATCCTTTTGATATAGACATCGATACAGCTTTGTTAAACAGCTATACACAGGATCATAGTGGAAAAAATAAGAAAATATATAAAGAAATCAACAAAAGAATCCAAAACATCAAAGAAAAAGCAATAGAGAAAACGAATGAGAAACGACAAACTCCTATATCCTACAAACCTTGTACCAAAATTTATAACAAAAAAATGGCCAAAAGAAATAAATTACTTCCAAGATTTTCTCCTGAAACCGTTACAAAAGACAACGAAGTCACTGTTGATACCCAAAATACAGCTATACACAAGAAAAATGTCAAACACTAGCCAATCAAATGTAATATGAATCCTATAGATGTACATACATAATGGCTCAAGAAGTCCGGATCCAGGATCTCAAGGAATACACGGTAATTCTATCCCTCAAGCTATGACTAACAAGAATTCGAACTAGTAAACAAGAATGAATCCACTATTTCCAAGTGGTACCCTTACCTGATGAAATAAATGCACTTGAAACACAATATCCAATTGTAACATCAGCAATACAAGAAGGACTAACGCAACCCTACTTCGACCAGCTACAAAAGTTCGACCAAAGTTCGCAATACCTACCAATCAGCAAAAACAGACCCCACACACATCTGGATTACCCCAATCTACATTGTTGCAATCATTTGCACATTACTGAGATTGTACAAACTCCAAGGACGTGTATACAAGACTTAGGAAGAAACAGAAATCCATCAAGATGTACCATCATTACCATCCGTTTTGTTGGTCCCTTACAAATGTTCTTCAGAGGATAGAAAAGTTACAGTTTACTGACTCAGACATGTATGGTATTGAATTTCGAGTTTCCGTTACATTTCGCAGACGCTGATTCATATTTCAACATCCCTATAACTGATTATTTTGCAGAACTGCACATTTTTAGTTTATTGTTGCATTTATTTTTGTATATAACTTTTATTTATTCATTATAGTAGATGTTGTTATTAAGCAGAGTAGTTATTGTCAATAAAGTATCATTCTAAAGAGTGACTTTTAGGGCAGCAACCCTTAATTCGCCGCTAAGGCATTATCATAGAGTAATCGATACCAAAATCCAAATGAGCCATTCCAGCATTAGCAATCATAAGCATCATTGTTAACTGAACACAGACGAAAGACAAACAGATGCTGTAATGAGATAAGTGCGAGAAAAATTTCTTGTTAATTTTTTGCGTTGGTTTTAAGGTTTGGCAAGGTAACTGTAAACGAGGAAAATTATGGTCGAAATAAATTTCACTAACATTCACAGCTCGTTACCTTAATAACTTCAAGACTTGTTCATTAGAACTTTCAACATAGAATCGCATAGCACAATTTTACTTATTACTTTCGTATATTTTCAACATATATATTATACCCTGCATATCCATTTAACAAAAAATCGAACTCTGGTATATACATCTTTAATGTATCCATCGATTTCACTGATATCTGAATAAAGTACATTCCGTGAATTTTATTTGTGCAAAGTACAGATAATTCCGTAATTACGATAGGAGAAGAAGTATTCAATTTAATTACATACTGACATGTTATATGAGTTACAATCATATAACTGTGAATGTGAATGTGACTCTGGAGAATGGAAACGTAATTTAAATTGAAAAAACGAATATTCAAATGATATTCTATGCATAGAAAATACACTTGTTCAAGATACAATAAATTTGGATAAATACTTTAATTTTTAATTTATTACTAACTGGTAATAATTTAACAGTAGAATCATGATTTCAAATTCATTGTAGTACCTCAAATATCGAGGATAAATACTTAATCAATAGCTACGTTGGTCTGCACATATTGTTACGAAACAGCACACTGGTATAGTCCCTAAATCCGACTCTGTCTAAGCCAGGTATGAAAAATAAAATTATGGCTGACGCGCAGGGATTGTTTACGATTGTGACTATCTTATCTAGACATTGTTTTTGAAGAGCAGTCTTATATAGAAAATGCCAGAAAGCCAATTGTTGTTGATTAAGCCGCAATCTAGAATTATCTAGTGAAAAGGGCACGAATATATAAGGGACCGATCAGGAAGAATAGTTTAGTAGATAAGGTGATCGAGACAAATAAACAAGAATACGCGTAAAGAGCGAACAGTAAATAAGTGATTATAAATTAGTTAAGTGTTTATATAAATTAGTTTAAGTGAGTAGGGTTCAAATAAATTAGTAAGTAGCCATACCGTGTGTTTAAAGTTCATCCCACCCGTAATAAAAACGTTTTAATAAGTAAGAAAAACATTACAATATTATCCATGTTAGTAATAGACTGAGAGCCTTGATAAATAAATTTGATGTTCTCAGGGATATTCTTTCACAAAAAAATTTACTGAGACTTTATAAGTGCCTTGACTCTTTAGAGATACTGTATACTATCCTGAGGAGGAGCATTAAAATTTTAGAGATAAAGCAAAACTCTATTTTAAAAATGAGAGTTGACAAAGGCTATTTTCAATGGAAAAATTATATATTGTATCAAACATACCACACAACTCCGCCTGCGTGGCGTTGGGTGGAGTGGATCGAGTAGCCCAGCGTTCACGTTGCCAGTCCTAAGCCCGGATAAAAGTGGAAGGTTCTTGGGTGAGGCTAGTAACCTACCCGGGGTGAAAATAAAAACATTCTCACAGACCCGGAGAATTGTCTCGGAATAGGAATGATTTAAAGATGACAAACCATGCAAGGAAAAGGTATATGAGTTAGGAAGAAGAAAAATATGATCAGAGCTGTAACGTGGAATATAGAATCAGTGAAAAATAGAGAACAAGAGATCGTTGAAGAGCCACGACACGGGAAGATCGACATATGTGCATTTCAAGAGACAAAGAAGAAAGGAAAGGTGGTGTCAATAGAGAAGAAAGAGCTAAAGCAGGAGTGGGTATACTCATCCATCAAAAAATCAAAGACAGCATAGAGGATTGTTATTACGTGTCAGAAAGAATACTACACGCAGAACATAAAGAACTACATATAGTATGTGTATACAGTCCCGAAGACAGTAAGCCAAAGGTAGAAAGAGAGGCCTTTTATGAAGCAATGCAAAAAACCCTAGATAATATCCCAACAAACGATATTCTCTTATTGATGGGAAACTTTAATGCTTGAATCGGGAAGAACATCATACCCAGGCAATAAACTGAGTAATAATTAAGACGTGCTAAATGGGGAGTCAATGATCAATTTCTGCACATACAATGAACAATGCATCAATAAAAGCTACTTCCCACCCAAGACAAAACATAAATATACATTTCACAATACGAGGGGTCAGAAATCAACCATTGATTACATAACAACAAATGAAGACTTGAAGTAAATAGTGGGCTAAGTGCCATACAAATATAAATAAGGACTTCTACTAAAATGCGTTCTAAGAGCCAGCGCCAGTAACCTGTATAACGGGCTAAATGGAAAGAGTTTATTTTATAGTTCAAAAGACTCCGCAAGATAGAGTCTGTGTAATTTGCAGTCCTGGTTTTTGTAAATAACGGGCTATGTGCCACTTGTCACGACCGTCACGTCGTGCGTATATCTACTTGTATATCTACGGGTGTATATATAAATTCCATATAAATATGGAAAAAAGATAATACGACAAGAAGAAGTAAAGGAAAAGGAAGAGCACAAGAAGAAAGACAAATCAAAAGATGGAAAATCGTATATTAACAAAAGTAATATCCTTGTAAGAGTGAAAAAGGAACCTAAAGGCGAGGTAAGTGGTTACGGTTTTTGTTAATATTATTTTTATTTGCAATTCCCTTTTAAGGTCATTTGTAAATGTAAATACAAGAGTCGAGAAATTCCTCATGTTCACAAGCTTAAACTCTGTCATGATTTTTATGGAATGAAAGATAATGTAAAACAAAACTTATACTTGATGGGATTACTCTCAATTTCTGGTGTGAAACGAAGAAGACACGGCCAATACGGAAATCTGGAAAATAGTAGAAGACAGGCAAGCGTGTATTTTACTCTACCAGATGGCAAAGGCAACATAGTCCAGGTCAGTAAACAAACTTTTCTAGAAGTGTACGGTGTAACCAAAAGAAGGATTGAAACTTTTGTCAAAGCTAAAAATTCAGGAGATGTAGTTTACACTGGGAAACGAGGAAACAAGACTAAAATGCGAAAATTTACAGAACAAAACGTAAATATAGTTATTGAGCACATTCAGTCATTTCCAAAAGAGAAAAATCATTACAGTAGATTGAACACCCAAAAAGAATATTTAAGTCAAGACCTTAACATGAACAGATTGTATATGGCATTTAAAAAAAAGTTTCCCCAGAAGCAGAACTCGTACCGTTGTTATTATACTACGTTCAAAAAGAAATTTCTCAACCTAAGTTTTCATCATCGTCGTACTGACACCTGCGATACTTGCGATTTGCCAACCATGCAAATGAAGAATGATCCTACTAATCGGGATGCAAAGCAAAAACTTGAACTCCACCATCGTCGAATCTCAAAAGGCTATGACAGGATCATGAAAATTCTCAACTTCCTTCAAGCTCTATGTGTACGATTTCGGTTGATTTCCAACAAGTTCTGTCTCTTCCTGCTTTAACACATTTTCAGATGTACTATTTACGGCAACTTTCGTGTTACAACTTGTGGGTGCATGTAGGAGACAATAACAAAGATTTTATGTTTTTATGGCATGAAGGAATAACTGGACGAGGAGGAAATGAAATTGCCTCGTGTATATTGAAAGCAGTAACCAGTAAAGTGACATTTAAAAAACGTCTCACAGTTTGGAATGATAACTGCTCTGGGCAGAGCAAGAACAAAACGCTCTTGTTTCTGTGGATCTACTTGGTTGCTCGGGGTTCCTTCGATGGAATTGATCATAAATATCTAAAATCTGGACACTCTGTCCTTAGCTGTGACAGAAATTTTGCACGGATCGAAAAAAGAAGACGACGGGAGACATGTCAAATGCCTATGGATTTGATCCGGCTCATGGCAACTGCTACACCAAACAACCCATTCATGGTAGCTTTGATGCAACAAGAAGATTTTTATAATTTTAAATCTGCAGCTGAGAAAACATTAAACACCACAAACTGGCGGGTTTTCTCATCAAGATTGGAAGCCGACTACTACGGACTGCAAAGGCAAATATGGAGATTTATTAGAACGCAGAGAAAAGAAATAAGCGAATTAATAGAAACCAATAAAATACATGTCAACACCTGGACCTCCCATCTCACCCAACTATTTAAGACAAGCGAAGACCAGACCCTATCAGAAACTCCAGATATAACAACCGAAAACGTAATTGTCACAACGGAGGAAATTACTAAAGCCTTCGAAAAACTATAAAACCGTAAATTCTAAACGAAATGCTGAAATACGGTGGAAACACACTAACTGAACAACTAAGGATACTTGTGCAGAAAATTATCTCGGTACATACAACACCAAATAGCTAGCGCATTAGCACAACGTTCTTGATGTTTCAAAAGGGTCACAGAACTTTACCCGAGAACTACAGAGAAATAAACCTGCCCAGCACCGCTCTGAAACTGACCATATAAGTCATAACCACCAAAATACCCAACGAAATAGATCTAGCAGATGAACAACAGGGCTTCAGATCCAGACGATCCTGTAACGATGCAGTTTTTGTAGTCAGGCAAGTCATGGAAAAGTCACTGGAAGACAACTTCCCGACCTTCTGCTGCTTCATAAACCTACAGAAGGCATTCGATCGGGTAGAGCTCAACGACATAATTCGCCTGTTATATAAACGAAACATTCCATCAGATACCATCAAGACTATCGAAAACATATACAGCAAAAATAACATACCGGCCAGAATTAATATAACAAACTATCACAGCCGATACCAGTGGAAAGGGGAATACGTCAAGGAGACTCATTGAGACCGCTGCTCTTTAACCTCATCATGGATGAAATTATCCATAATGTCTAAAATCTTAATAGAGGGTACAGAATGGGCGAAGAAACTATCTCTATAGATGATCTATGCAGATGATGCCGTACTGATTGCGGAGAGTGAAGAGAAGAGAGATGTGAAACATGTGAAATGGAAATAGTCCGTGATATCACTGGACAAACACTATGGGACAGACAACGTAGCACAGACCTCTGGCAAAACTGTAATATAGAGAAAATAAATCAACGGACACTGAAAAGAAAAAAAGAATGGTATAGCCATATAAGTAGAATGGGAGAGAGAAGAATATTGTTACGAAACAGCACACTGGTATAGTCCCTAAATCCGACTCTGTCTAAGCCAGGTATGAAAGTTAAAATTATGGCGGATACGCAGTTATAAAAAAACTATTTACGATCTTATCTAGACATTGTTTTTGTGACCAGTCTTATCTAGAAAATGCCAGAGCCAATTGTTTTTGTGCAATCCAGAATTTTCTATTAAAAAAGGCACTAATATATATAAGGAACCGACCGGAATTTAGTTTAGTTGATAATTTGACATCGTGAGATAAACAAGTAGATAAGTGAATATAAATTAGTGAACTGTTTATATAAACTAGTTTAAGTGAATCTACTGTGTATATAATAAGTGATTAGTTAAGTATATATAAATTAAGTGTTAGTGAGTAGTTTAGTGTTTAAATAAATTAGTAAGTAGCCATACCGTGTGTTTAAAGTTTATCTCACCCGTTTAACGTTTAAATAAATTAGAAAAACACTACAATATAAAAATGATAAATATAACCTAAAAAATAACCTGCTCAACTCGATCAGTCGCTAATATGGAGATCCATGTACAATTATTCAAAAAATCAGTAAGTCAATGATCATTTTCATTCTTTGGTCCTAAATTTTTGAATATACTTCATCAGAAAAATAACTAAATTAAACAAATTTAAAATCGAGATAAAAAAATTCTATTAAATTATAAATAAAACATTTATGATATAACTGCTCACAACTAATATAAGAAGAGCAACACTTAGGGGGCGGGGGTGTACTATTCTTCAATACTTCTCTGTTTTATTGTAGTTTTTGCTTCTTCGTCTTTGTTATCTTATCCATTTATTCTTACTTATTGTAATAATATGGTATATTATGCAACGATCATGTAATGAAGGTTATTAATACACGAGCATTAACCGGGATATGAAACGAGCCGAAGGCTCGTTTCGTATGGTTTATGCGAGTGTATTAATAACCATTACATGAGAGTTGCATATACTATTTTTTCTACGACTGATAAATAATAAAATGAAAACAAGAATTAATTTCAAACAAGAAACCATAATTCCCATAATGCGCCACGACCGCAAGCGTTACCAACTAAGCTACAAAGACTTTTATGAAAAAGTACGCACATTATGCATATACAAATTAAATAATTGTCTTAGATTTTTTTTTATTTAGTTGGAACTAAATTTTCACAGACACTTTTAGTTTTATCAGAAATTTCTGGTAGTGTACAAGATAAGTCTTCACTACTCGACATGTTTATAGTTATCTACTTTTGACGCGTTGTGAAATGTCAAATAGGTAAGTAGGTATGTAGAAACATAGACCACTTGATTATCCCCAGGTACTTGTTTCTATTGGCCGAAAATTCGTTTCATAATGAAAAGTACGTATTTTCATTGGCCAGAATCTGTATCGAAATGAAAATCCGTGTTAAAATGAGCAATATCAATAAATGGGTAGCAGGTATTTAATTCGCGTATTATAATACGGGAGTAGAAAAAATATTATATAGCATATTGTATTCAATATCAGTACAACATAAAATGTAACGGTAAATTTAAAAGGGTAAATATAAAGCAGTCAGAAATATTTAGGTTTAATTATCAATAGAAGTCTTTAAATACTTATAATTTAATTATTCAATTACTCTTATTTTAATATTTAGAGTATAAATAAATTGATAGAGTTGTTTGTGTTACTCTCTATTGCAGTTTGCCTGATAATGGGTATAAATATTCTCGGAAGATTGGATTGATCTAGAAAGAGTCTTTTTTCCAGTTGCTGCAAACCCCAATATTTCCCAATTTTGTTTCACAAAATCATAATGAACAAAAATATGCACCATATTTTTATAACAAAATTAAATTCCGTTGTGATGTACATAATATACATACAGGTTTCATAAGGCATATATAACCTCCAATTAATCGACTCTTGAACTCAAATATTCATTTTCTTATATTATATTTGAGCTTTACAACCAAATCTAGAGTTCTTGAAATTGGAAGTGTTCAAATATAAATACAAGAGAATATGAATATTGTAACAAACCCGTTAATGATAGTGACAGTGTTGAGTTAGTTAGATTTTCTTCTTTTTTCTAATCATAAGTTTTAGGTTAGGTATTCTCCTTTCACTTTAGAGTTGTCATATGTTAGTTAGGTTGAACAGCAATCGAATTTTCTGAATTGTTCGATCGATGATTCCGGTGGGTACAAAATGTCATTATAAAACATTATGGAAGATTGAAAATGAATATATAAGGAAGTGCGGTAGTTGAGCAGGGAAGTTGACAGGAGTGACGTTGAACGATTTGGCGAGAAATTAATACGTTATTGAGAGAATTGTAAATTGTATTCCTTGTTTGTCAATAAACCAATTCAAGATATCCACTATCATGTTACAATTGGTGTCAGGTGTAGGGTATAAAAGAAACAAGGATGCCTGGGAGGAAATTAAGTGAACTGTTAGTTGCTGAGCTCAGAAGAGAGCTAGAAGAGCGAGAATTGGAAAACGAAGGTAAGAAGACTGCTAAAAAGATTACAGGAGTATTTTTTCAAAGAAGGTATCAACTCCGAGTCAGTGGAATTCAAAGATTCATTGGACACGTTATGCCATCAAATATCGACCCAGAGACCCGCATTCAACAGTAAATTAGTAAACAGAACAACGATTCATCTCAGGATATATCGACCCAGAGAGAGGAGTTGGCCTGTATTCAACAAATAATTAGTGAACAGAGCGAGTTATCCTAGCAAATATCGACCCAGCGAGAAGAGGTTACGAATCGAATGCAAGAAATTACTCGTCAGATGATCGTCCAGCAAGAAAAGGTTACGAATCGAAATAAAGAAATCACTTGTCAGAGGACCGTCGAGCGAGACATGGTTGCTGATCGAATGAGGAGATAATTGATTGGGCAGATCACTGACGTAACTCAGCGAATGAATGGGTTAAATGCTGAATTAGGAAGGCAACAAGGACTAAGAACTCACCATGGCGAAGGGGTCGTCAGAAATTTAGCAGACCTTGGACCTACCATCAAGCCACCAACTCTTGGTCAAATTATTTGAAGCAATTCAATGCTGCTCTGGGGCCGAAGAAAAAAAGGTATATCAATCATCCTGGAGAGCAACATCGACCATATATCATCGAAAAGACCCTCCTATAGTTAAGTTGGCAACGGGCAGCTTACACATGGACAAGAAACTACAAGAATACGACTTTGAAATCGAGCAAAGACCTGGTACAAGACACGGCAATGCTGATGCCCTTTCACGGAGATCATGCCAACTAAATTGTCGCTATTATAGTCGCCTAGAACAGCACGAGCGGATAATTGCACCAGTCAAAGTAATTCCTGATAACTGCAACCAAAAGATGAAAGACCAGCAAGAAAGGGATCATGTCCTAAAGAGGATTCGCGAATGGAAACGAACGGACCAGCGCTCAATGTGGCGCGAAGCGTCTGCAAATCCTTCCATTTCAAAAACGTATTTGGAACAGTGGTAGTCATTGACCTTAGATGATGAACTTGTAGTGAAACTAATCGAAAACTCTGACGGAACGGAAACAAAGGATCAGTTGGTAGTTCCTAGAAATAATGTCCCGGAAATTCTTCAACTGCTTCATGATAATTGCTCAGGGTGTCATCTCGGTGTAACAAAGACCTTGCAGAAGGTCCAAGAGAGATTTTACTGGACAAACCTCAAAGAGGACACCAAAAATTTGTGCCGAAGCAGCAATGACCCTACTCCACAAGCTGAAACGCAGCAATACCTGGTTAGAAACCCTTTTGAAAGAATTGCTGTGAACGTGTTGGGACCTTAACCTGGAAGTGATGCTGGGAAAAAATAACATCTTCGTAGTGATGTTCTTCAGAATGGGCTGAAGTCTATGCTGTTCCCAATCAAGAAGCTGCGACCTTAGCCAATGTCCTGGTAAATGAATTCATCAGCTGATTTGGGATTCCTCTCGAGCTACATTCAGATGAAGAAAGGAATTTTGAAAGCAGTTTGTTCCCAGAGGTCTGTTGAAGGCTGGGTATTAAGTAAACCAGCACCACTGCCATGCATCCCCAGTCTGATGGAATGGCGGAAGGAATGAACCGCACCATAACTAACTTTTCATCGAAAGTTGTGTCGGAATACAAAAAATATTGGAATCAATACCTTCCATTGTTCCTAATGGCCGTTCGATCAGCTGTTAATGGATCTTTCGGTCAAACACCTTCAACGATCCTGTTCGGTAGGGAAATGAGACTGCCATGCGACTTGGTGTTAGGCTGCAGACCTGGTAAAGATGAGGCTGCGGAAGAATATGTAGAAGATCTCCACAGGAAGATGGGTGATACCCACGAAATGGTGCGTTCCAAGCTGCAAATAAACATTGACCGGATGGAAAGGTACCACGGCACCCGAGTAGAACAGATTATTTATGAAGAAGGAGACTTGATATGGCTGTACAGCCCTCGACGACGACGTTGTTAGATATTTCAATTATTAGGTATTTTGATTTTTCATAGGTTGGATAAATTCTGGGGATTGCTGGAGCTTGTCGAACTGATGAACTAGTCAATTTAACTGTATATGATATTGAGGATGTAGGCTCTTCCTTGATTGTAGAAATTCCAAACACTAAGACGAAGATTCCACGAACCTCTGTTGTTACCAATGTGGGAAAAATGCTTGAATTGTTTCAAAAATACCTGTCTCTTCGTCCTCCCTACGTCAAGCATAAGCGCCTTATTTGTACTACAAAGCAGGAAAATGTAGTTCGCAGCCAGTTGGCAAGAATACTATGGGAAAAATTCCGAGTGTAGTAGCATCGTATTCAAAATTACCTGATGCTGCATGTTATACTGGTCACTGGTTACGAAGATCTTCAACGACATTACTGGCAGATGCTGGTGTGGATATCACGACAATAAAGCGTCATGCTGGTTGGAAATCAACGACAGTCGCTGAGGGTTATGTCGAGAACTCCATTGAAAATAAGACCAAAATTGCTAATCAGGTTTTAGTAGGTACCACTGAAACAGTCAGATTTCGACCCTGCTTTATATCATATTTGAAATCGTTTCTGTCAGCCCAGAGTTTTAGGGATAACTCTGCCATCATGCTTCCGGCGAAGTGGTGCGGGCTGTAACCAACCCTGTCTTCACATCGTGACTACAATTTTATATTTGTCGCTAGGTAAGTGTGAAGAGTGTAAAGTTTTGTTATCATATGAAACAAAATGAGCGCCTCCCTTTTTAGAAGTCCGGTAATTAGTTTTCTTGTCAGTTTTGTTGCTGTAGATTTCATGGGTGTTAAGGGTATATTTTCTTTCTCTTGTGGTTTTTATTGTAGATATAAGGTGACCGTGGGACTACTGATTTTTGCTTGGGGTGTTAGCCTCAGTAGTCCAAAAAAAACTGCCCGCTTTAGCTGATAAGTGCGATAACTTATCAGGGTTCGATAGTATTCGACTCCTTGACTTTGCCTAAAACATTTGACTAGTGTTAGATTAAAACATATATTTGCTGATTATTTTATACATACTTGTCTCTCGAGATAGTTGTATATTTGATGATTATATATATATATATATATATATATATATATATATATATATATATATATTTATACCATGTCATAGCCTCAGTAAGTACTTCCATATCGTTCAGAAACTTCTGTTTAAGACTTGGTTGTCATTAGAATATATTGTAAACATTTACCCATAAGACGTTAACTGTTTGATTACATCTGATTTGTATGATAATTCCGGTTATTTTGGCTTTGTGCATCAGCATATTCAGGGGTACTATGGTACTATTATTGTTTAAAATAATTTAAATAATTTCTAATACTTATAAGAATCGTTGTATATTTGTTGTTGAAAAGTCTGGTTATGTTGAATTGTCAATTTGTTTGATGACAGATACGTTGTAGACAGCTGCGTTCGTTTGTCGTTTCGCACTGAAAGTAGACGAGATATCTGTCTAGCATTTGTGGTTCGATTTTACGAGTCATAGATAACTCATTATGCTTACAGATTTCCTCTCCGATGTGCTCGTAGATGACATGCGAACTGTTATTCTTAATACTTTTGGGTTTACTCGACTTTTTGTTCGATGTCTTAAGCGGATTGTGGTTCTATGTTCTGTGGTTAAAACAAATTTCTGTCAGCTGGATTGCTATTGGTTGGAAATCTCACTCGAGTTGCGTTGTAGGGAGAAGTTAAGTTACTTGTGCTATTGACGCATCGAGCACCGATGACTCTCTCTTCGAATCCATACTCCGAGATGGCTGCATGATTTTCAGTTTTATGTAATATCTTTATTTATTAATGGTATTTTAAAACCATCCCAGTTGAGGATAATAATCAAAACGTTGTAAATTGATTCGGGAAGCAGGTGGTGGCAGTAGTTTTTGAAGATTTGTCGTATATTGGCCGTTTTGGAAACCACGCTGCCTGTCTCTTTTTTGAAAGGATTTTTGACTGAAATCATAACGTAGTCGACATTTGGATAGCTAATTTCCATCCTCGTTTTTGATAAGACTATTGTAGGAGTTTCGAGGAAGTTTAGGCCCTCAATTAGAGGTATGTAAAAGAGATCTTATATGTATATTTTTTTGCAAAGTATGTTTAGACATTTTTCGCCCATTATATTTCTTCACAGTTCAGGGGTATTTTGTCGTTTTGAACCACAAAAAAAATATCTGTTCTATTTATGATTGTATATTTGATATTCGTCACATGAGTTTAATTCTCAAAGTATGGGTATAGATGACAAGTAGTTTTTAGTAAATTTTTCATATAGTGATTAGCATATTACTTATGGGATATCGGCACATGTACTTGCAATATTCTTAGTTGGATAGTTGAAATGTATCATTGTTTAATATCTCTACATAGTGCAGTAAGGTGTGATCACATATTAGATAATTCTTGGCATATTAATATAATTTTTCAGTTTTTCAATCAGTTGCTATACATAAGATTAATTCGTTAATTATCGCTTAGATTTTGTATATATTTTATTCACATAGTAGTCATTCAGGTTTTTCAAGTAAAACTTTATCTCGATTAGTAGAACACTAGGGAAGAAGCATTTTCTGGTTCCATATGTAAATAAAGATTTTCTATGCCGCAGAGGCAATACTTTAGTATATTAGATAATAACTCTTTGGAGGAAATTTTCAATTTCACGTTAGCTATTATTTTCATCTTATTTTAACAACACATCTGGTGTTGATAATAATATAGTCTGTCCACATAGCCTTAAGCTAGTTCAGTCGATTAATAGTTTCATCGTTGATGATAACATTTTAGTAATTCGATGTTATCTGTAGATTTAAGGGTTTTCCTGGAAGGATACCTTCCTTTTTGGGATACTCAAGCTTTCCTGGAGGGTTACCTTCTTTTTTTAGATATATACCTTTTTCCTGGAGGGATACCTATCTTTTGGATCCTTACCTTTTCCTGGATGGATACATTTTCTCTTGGATAGCTACCTTTTTCTGGAGGAGTACTTTTCTGGGGTACTTTACCATTTGGTTCTGCCTGGACCGGGTTAAAGAGGCGATCACCGTTCTTCCGGATGAGAAGATGATGAGGGGATAAAATGGGATGGATTTTATTGTTCATATATATTCATATATATATATATATATATATATATATATATATTCTTCTATGTAACATATATTTTCTAAAAACTTATCGTGCTGAAACACATCCAACCTGAGTTACAGTAGATCGCCTTGGTACCAAAGCTATCCCCTGAATTGAGGTCTGTATTGTCATTATTTTTTGCGTTCATGACGTATGTTATATCCTAGCAAAGTGTAAGCACATGTATAACCGTTATTTGGTGTTTTGTATAGCCCAGGTATATTTCATTTTAGGTTTTTTTATTAGTTCACATGTTTTATTAATAACTCGGAGTTCTGTGTAGCCCAGTTATTTTTCAACTAGTTTTTCACTTATTTGCTAATTCAACGACTTGACATACGTTATAGTTCAGTCATTTTCCATCTTTTTTTTGCGAATATTCAAAAACAAGAAAATTTAAGTATCAGTCTTTTAAAAACCTTTGTTATTTAATAAACACGTTGTTAAGAATACCTGTTTCCCTTATTCTTTCCTATTCATTTGCTAGGTTTAGGATAGGACGAACATTTTGGCCGTGCAGAAACCTGGCTGGCGCCCATTTTATTTTTAGAACATCCCGGATAACTGAAATAACTCACTTCCACTCACCGACTAAGTGAGCTGAAGGCCCGAAAGGTTGTCACCGGAGACAGCTGAACTTGCCTGTAGCCCATAGGGTCCATACTAGGGGAGCTAGTGGCCGATTTAAGTGGTTACACCACTACTAGCGCAATCACAAAAACTGTAAATGTGAGCGAAAGTAATATTCCTTCTAATAATAATTTCGAAAATTGTACTAATGTAACATTTAATTTAAATGTCAATAAATAATTTCAATGTTATATTTTTTTGCATGAAAAACGTTCTCCATAATGTAAACTCCCTTGGGAGCATTATTCTCCTTTGGGAATAATCGACTATTTCTGTTTGAATTTGGATATCATAGACACTGATTTCTACTCCCGACCGTGGAAAAATAAATATAAAAGAAGCTGCGACAGTTGAGAAGGGAAGTTGACAGGAGTGACGGAAGTGAAGCTGAACGATTTGGCTAGAAATTGTGAACGTTTTTGAGAGAATTGTAAATCGTATTCCCTGTTAATAAACCAATTCAAGATATTCATTAATGTGTTACAATATGAATACTGTATCAAAATGTTTATAAATTAGTGCATACTAATTTTTTGGAAGAATATATATAAAGTTATTATTTTATCTATTTGTAATGTATTATTTCTTCATTTTACGTGTCTTAGGTAGTTCTTGTTTTAATTTTAAGTATTTAAGTGTTCACCAATTCTCCCTATTATTTACAGCATGTCAACATGTCGTTTTTAGAAGAAAAAACAGATGATTTTCGTTATTATGATACATGTCATTATTTCGTCAGTTTGATGACATGCAACCTAGGACACCCTGTATACATTCCTAGATGGTAGTTCTTCCAAATTGTAACTCTAGATCATCAAATTATCGATTGTTCGTCCCAAAAAAGCTTTATCACAATATACTTGATCAAGTATGTTTACAATGCAATGATATCAAATTGAATCATAGGTAATTTTGTAATGACATAGATAACCAGAAATTCTCGTGCTGTTATTTTCTGGAATTTTCAATAACACAAAAACCCATTAGATGTTAGTTCATTGATAAAAGTCAAATCACTATCATGATCGTTTTTAATCAAACATTTCTTTGAATTGGAGGTTCATCACTTTTCTGAAGAACATTCAAATCAAGACTCTTTGCAGGCTAGATTTAATAAGTTATTGATGATCTACCCATTCTATACTAGAGAATAAATCATTATGTGATAAATTAACTTCAATGTTAAAATGTCATATACCTGGAAATGTTATTGTCACTTTGCCATCGATAAAAAAGGTGCATCCTTTTTTATCGCGATAAAAACTTCTCTTCCTCAATATCTAGTAAGCGGACGTCACTTTTACACAATGACAATGAGTCGCAATTATTGTTGTTGTTCATCCATATATTCTGTCGTTAATTTATCTTGCCAAAAAACACTCGAGCTTTTCTTTTATTAGATAAATTCCTCTTTGACTCAAAGTTTTGCCAATCACTAAATTTGCTCGAAAAACTGACATTAGATAAAATCGCTCCACCTTCGGTGTCGCGATTTTATCATGTCAGTTTTTCTCGTAAAATTAGTGATTGGCAAAACTGTTTCGTTGCAAAGAGAAATTTATCCGATAAAAAAAAAGCTCTTGTGTTTTTACTGTTGATAAAAAACGATCATTATAACATACCAAACTGATTTCTCACATATCAGAAAATAAAATAGATAAAACGACTTCTCACACTGATAAGTTTACATACGTTATCTAGGATATTTGGCTATTAATTGTCCTGGAAGTTAATAGCACTCTCCAATTCTTCCACATATTGCCATTACTACATTATTTATTTGCGATATCTGCTGAATATCACATAAATCCAATTTAGCTTTTCGACTCTCCTGAACCATATATCTGCAGATAGCTAAACTTTCTGGATTTCACCGCATATTAATAAACACATTATGCAGTTCTAAGAGACCTCAGAAGTCAGATATTCTGACGCTTGATTTCTTTGAAAATACTATCTTCATTTTCATGAAAATCCTTGTTTACACTTTGCTTTATTTCCTTGATTTGCCTTTTGTATGAAAAATTCTGTAATAAAAATCGTTCATTGTTAGTAAACCAAATTGATTTCTCACATATCAAAAAATAAAATCGACAAAACGATTTCTCACACTGATAACTTTACATACGTTATCTTGGATATTTGGCTATTAGTTGTCCTGGAAGTTGGTAGCACTCTCCAATTCTTCCACACATTGCCATTACTACATTATCTACTTGCGATATCCGCTGAATATCACATAGTTCCAATTTGGCTGTTCGACTCTCCTGAACCATATATCTGCAGATAACTAAGCTTTCTGGATTTCACCGCATATTAATAAACACATTATGCAGTTCTGAGAGACCTCAGGAGTCAGATATTCTGACGCTTGAATTCTTTGAAAATACTATCTTCATTTTCATGAAACTCCTTGTTTACACTTTGCTTTATTTCCTTGATTTGTCTTTTGTATGAAAAATTCTGTAATAAAAATCGTTCATTGTTAGTAAACCAAATTGATTTCTCACATATCAAAAAATAAAATCGACAAAACGATTTCTCACACTGATAACTTTACATACGTTATCTTGGATATTTGGCTATTAGTTGTCCTGGAAGTTGGTAGCACTCTCCAATTCCTCCACATATTGCCATTACTACATTATCTTTTTGCGATATTCGCTGAATATCACATAGTTCTAATTTAGCTGTTCGACTCTCCTGAACCATATATCTGCAGATTACTAAACTTTCTGGATTTCACCGCATATTAATGAACGCATTATGCAGTTCTAAGAGACCTCAGAATTCAGATATTCTGACGCTTGAATTCTTTGAAAATACTATCTCCATTTTCATGAAAATCCTTGTTTACACTTTGCTTTATTTCCTCGATTTGCTAATGTTTCCTTTTGTATAAAACATGGTACGAACCATGAATCACATCATCGAATATTCACATCTATGCTGATTTCTGAGAAGGATCTCACATCTTGAACCCCTAATTGAACCAAATCTAAGGCAGTATACCAGAGTAAATAAGTATATTCTAGCTCCTCTTTAGACTAACTTCGTATGACTGATTGACTTTTCCATCAATTATTGAAGTTCTAGCTTATCTTTTCCTATGAATTACCTACCTCTTACTATTATTAGGAGCTCGCTGGGATTGATCATGAGTTAGGATATATTGAAGGTTATATTTTCACAGCCAATGAAATTTGAACTAAATATGAACAGAAAAAATAGTAAGCTGTTAGTAACTAAAATATAACAAAGTAATTTGAAAAAAATGTAATTTACTATTTCGACCCCTACTCTGTGGAATCTACTCATATTACTTTTTTAAATGAAACTAACTGTTCATATTGTGGAATTATGTAGAAACAGTTAGTTTCGTTTAAAAAAGTAGTATAACAACGTATTCATTGACTACTAAGTTTACGCAGATATAATAGTTTGAAATCATGAAAAAACGGCTATTCAACATTTTTCCAAATTCTATAATTAACAATATCACGAAGTTATACTTACGAATATAACCGCTGCTTTTGGTACTTTTATGGAATTCAATCATATAAAACTATTATTATTGAATAAATCTCATTTGCTTTCACTTATTATCCAATTTTTCGAGGATAATTTAATAGTCTTGATTTTTTCAGTTCGATATTGTTTTTTATATAATTATTTGAATTGATTGATTGCTGAATAAATTTTATTGCCATCAAACCATAGATGATTAAATATCAGTGGCAATATTTTTATTGGATAGTTTTGGAAATTGTGAATATCAATTACAAAGAGAATAAAAGTTAATAGCACACATAACCCTTTGTAATAACTACTTGAGTATGGTTTTTTATTTTTCGATTGGCAAAACAGTCGTAGAATTGAGAGGAAGGAAGTTAAACTATGTGTGGTGGGGAATTTTGATTGTATGCTATACTTCAAGCCTTTATTTAAAAATTCTATTTTACTATTAAGTGTGTAAAAGTTTTTCAAACCGTGGTGCAAAGTGTGTTGGTTTGTAATTACTTACAGTTTTATTATGTTAAGATTATTGAATTCGATATCATATGTAGTCAGTTTTTAGGTTTTATTCTTGTTTCTTATACTTCTTGTTCTCCGACTCTGTCATCTGAACAGTAAAATTCTACTGGTTATAGTTGGAACGTGAGTTCAGAATGTACAACTTTTATATAGGTGTCTAAGGAGTCCCGTATTTCAAGCCATTCTCTAGTTTCCTCCTTAAGCCAGACTCGATAAGCACATTTAATTATTTTAAGGCTAGAGGTGTTATATTATGGCATTTATGTTTACATAGTTTGTTAATACTCCTAGTAATAAATTAGCTAAAAACTAGACACTATACTCAATATTTACGGATACATATCTAAATACTCAATTAAAAATTGCGAACTAATTAAATAATAAAAACATACAACTTACAAGATTACTCTAAACTCATATAATTTGATGTTAACAATATGTTCTGCACCAGAGAGTATGTCTTCCATGTACGTCTCAGTTAATAGCGTGTAAAGTTTTTCTTATTTACTAAAACGTTTTAATTACGGGTGAGATAAATTCATACACACGGTAGGTTCACTTACTTAATGTATTTATTCACTACACTATTCACTAATTTTAAACACAGTATATTCACTTAAACTAATTTATTTGAACACTTCACTAATTTATATTCACTTATTTACTGTAAATCTCACGATGTCAAATTACAAACTAAACTAACTGTCCCTGCTCGGTCCTTTATATATTAGTTCTAAGAAATCCCTGCGCATCCGCCATAATTTTAACTTTCATACATGGCTTAGACAGAGTCGGATTTATGGACTATACCAGTGTGATGTTTTCTAACATTACCCCCTCCTCAAATGGAAGTTCCTCTTGGAACTTTTGTGTTGCCGAGACTGGATGTTTGAATCGGTAACTGGCCCCATTTCTACACTTTCCGATCTTATGGAAATAGCAGGGCACCGTCTTCATGGCATACTGATAACGGGGGTTGTAGCTGTAAATTAATATCTGGACACCGGTATCTCGAAATATATCCTCTACCATGTTCCTGATAACTCGCCAATCCAACTGGTTACGGGCTATCTTAGGCATATCCAGGTTCTTCACGCTGGATTCTAACACATGGTCTCGGAGGTTTCGAAGTGCTTTCCACACATCGTGGTAGGTAGATCGATCTTGAAATTCATTTTTAGTTACCACGTAGAAATCGTACCGCGAATTATGTTTCAGTTTCAGTGTCTTGCCAGGGGCTGGAATCTGGTCTTCAAGTTTTTCTAATTGCCCGAACTTCTTTCGAAAGACGGTTGTCAACCCTCGCGCGTTCCTGATATGGGCGGGGATCTTGTATGCCAGTGAATAATCTTCCGTGAGAGTGAACAAATCTTGTAGTTGTTCTGAAGTGACTCCATATCTGGCTTTGCCGGTACCTCCATACGCGCCCATAAATTCATCGAAGGTAGGGTCAGACACATCTCGAATATGGTTTACTCCTTTCTCTAGGCCATGGCCTCCTTCGAATGGCGCTAGTCGGTTTTGGTGAACTACTTTTGGTTTTCCGTTGCGTATCTTGCTTATGCGATATGTAACATCATTGATCCTTTTCTTGATTAAGTATGGACGTTTCCAGGAATTTTGTAATTTTGGAGAAAATCCTTTTCTCCTCGTCGGGTTGTGTAACCATACTTTGTCCCCTTCTTTAAAACCGCCTACGGTGGCCTGCGTGTCGTACCGACTTTTCATTATGTCGCTGGCAACTTGAAGATTTGTTCGAACTAATTCATGAATATCGTCCAGCCTTCTTTTCAATTGGATCACGTAGTCTTCTCCTGCTAGATCTTCTCCAGGCCGACAGCCAAATTCCAGGTAAAAGGGAAGCCTCATTTCACGCCCAAACATGATTTTAGCAGGTGTTTCACCCGTGGACTCATTGCCGGGAGATCGATAAGCCAATGCGAATAGGGAAATATATTGGTCCCGATATCTCTGATGGCTGCAAACCACTTTGGACAAGTATTTTCCAAGTCCTTTTCACTCTCTCGACCATTCCATCTGACTGTGGATGTAATGCTGTTGTCCTGGTCTTCTTCATTCCCAACTTCTCGCAAATTTCCTGGAATAGATGGCTTTCAAAATTTCTTCCCTGGTCACTGTGGACTTCCAAGGGCACTCTATATCGGCTGATAAATTCTTTCACCAATACATCCGCGACAGTAGTGGCCTCTTGGTTCAGGATAGCGTAAATTTCCACCTACTTTGTGAAATAAACCATTACAACCAGTATGTATTCGCCACCATTTTCTGTCGTCGGGAATGGTCCAGCGATATCTGAAGCAATCCTTTCGAAAGGGCTCCCAACATTGTACTGTTCCATGGGTGCCTTTCTCTTTCGATGTGGTCCATTACTCGTAGCACAAGTCGTACATTTCTTACACCAGTCCTTCACATCGTCGGAGCTGTTCATCCATTAAAACCTCTCACGGATTCGCTGGAGGGGTTTCTTCACTCCCAGATGACCTCCCGATGGACTGTCGTGTAACTTTTTTAGTACTTCAGCTACTCGGGATAACTAGCTGTCTCCTCATCTCAGAACAATCATCCTTTTCAAGGACTCTTTTCAACAGCCCTTCTTTCAGAACAAGGGAGTCCGATTGAGCTACGCCTTGGGTGTCGGTGAAAATCTTGACACTTCTTGCCATGTAGGTCGCCGATTTTCTTCCTTCCATTGCTTAATCATCTTCAGGTGAGGTCATTCTCTTGATCTTCTCTGATCCTGGTGGGTGACCATTCTTCATTGACTACTGTAATTCTTGAAACTGCAACTTCCTTAGATTTCGACTTGTTGCATTGTGAATAGTCTACAGGGCATGACCATCTAGGTAAAGAGTTGGTTTTTCGGTGATTCACATCAGCTGGATGTTCACCCATGTCTGATTTCCCCTGTGACTGGAGTTCTTGGGTTACAGGAGTCTTGGGGCGCTTAGACGGACTGCGTACGTGCTCTAGCTCGCCACACTTCCGAGATTTGATCTTCTTTGGCTTCTTGTCTGCCATACCTTTCAACAAGTTGACGATCTGGTAAGTCTGTCATCGTCACCTTCCTGTATGGTCCTACCTTTGTTGTATCCGGAAGCCAACGTGGCTGCTTCATATTCAAGAGCAGCAGTCAATGCGGCGACTAATGTTGTCGGATGGGCTAAACGAAGCGTCCTCTGCATATCGGGGTCACGTAAGCCATCAATAAAGGCCTGGATGCCTAAACATTCCATCATGTTATCTGGTGCTGATGGATAAGCAAATCGAACAAGTCGGGCAGTGTCCACTTCATACTCTTGTAGGGCTTCGTTTCATTTCTGCCTTCGGTTCTTCAGCTGGGATTGGTACAAGTACTCTAGATGTTTGTGGCCATATCGCATGTCCAATCTCTTCTTCAGCTGCTCGAAGTCATCCGTTTCTTCAAGTGGTATCGTCTGTAGTACATCTAAGGCATCTCCCCGAAGCGCGATAGTTAAGTTCACTGCCTTCTCTCTATCGGACCAATTATTCAGTCTAGCGCCTGCTTCAAACTGTTTCACATAATTGGTCCACGACATTTTTCCATCGAATGTTGGGGCCTTGACCCGGGTAAAACTACCAATGTATTCTAACTTAGGGTGTGTTTCTGGCTGGCAAGGTTTTGTTTGCTCGGTCTTCTTTTCTTCCCCTGGCGTGTCTAAACTTCTTATTTCTGTCATCATTCTTTCTAACTCCCTAATTTTCTCGTTCATAGTTGTCATCTTATTCTCAATTTCAGATTTTATAGACCAAATTTCATTTTCAACGTCAGCGGCAATGTCGTTTTTCATTAATAAGATATCGGCAGATATATAGTTCTTCATGGCAGAAATCTTCTCGTCCATATTAGCAGAAATGTCGTTCTTCATATCAGAAATATCGTGATTCACTTTCGTTGAAAGATTATCTTCCATGGCCGAAATCTTCTCATCCATGTTAGGAGAAATATTAGCAGAAATTGACGAGATTAAGGTGGAAGCCTCGTAATTAAATAAAACGGTTTCTAGATCAAAGCCGTCATTTTCCAGTGCCACTTTAAGTAGTTCTACAAACTCACTTCTCTTAGCGGACGTTTCCAACTCACGATCTTCCAATTCTGCTCTTGATTCCGTCACTTTCAGATCCCATAGTCTCTTGGCCATTTTTACGTAGCAATTTATTTATATTATCCCACTTTTGACACCAATGTAATGTTTTTATTATTTATTAAAACGTTTTTATCACGGGTGAGATAAATTCATACACACGGTAGGTTCACTTACTTAATTCATTTATTCACTACACTATTCACGAATTATATACACAGGATATTCACTTAAACTAATTTATTTAAACACTACACTAATTTATATTCACGAATTTACTGTTTATCTCACGATGTCAAATTACAAACTAAACTAACTCTCTCTGGTCGGTCCATTATATTTGTCCCTTTTTCACTAGATAATTCTAGATTGCGGCTTACCCAATAACAATTGAATTTCTGGGATTTTCTAGATAAGATTGGTCACAAAAACAATGCCTAGATAAGATAGTCACAATAGTAAACATTCTAAGAAATCCCTGCGCATTCGCATAATTTTAATTTCCATACATGGCTTAGACAGATTCGGATTTAGGGACTATACCAGTGTGCTGTTCCGTAACAAGCGCATTTGCAGCTAGTGGAAAAGTTCATCTCATTAACAACATTGAAGAAAGGTACCTACCTAGTTTTAGTTTCAAGTGGATAACAATATTAGCTTTAGAAAAAAAATGTTTTTTATTTTCTATTCATAGATACTGCAAAGACACATAATATGCTTTGTTCCTTTTTGAAGGTATTTGAATAAATATTGAAATTTAGTTTCAGGCGTGTTTTACTAAGAGAATCTCATATTTTATAAGGAAACATAATGGGAGTAATATAGACACTTCAAAGTTCGCTTAGATTGTATAAAGTTGGGCGGTTTTTGAAACTTATAGAAAATATCACCGATATCACACTTAGGCCGTTTTCCTAAAGAACACAGCACATTCTCAATGCTGGTAGCTAACTGCCTATTTTGTGAAATATTGTACATACGGCGTTTTAGTCAACTACCACCCGTATGTTTGAAAAACTGAACATACGGCTTTTTTCCCTATGAACGAAAAGTTCTTTTACTTGACCATATCCACGTATGTGAACAATTTTTGTTATAAAAAGAAAACTAAACGCATCACAAATAGAATGGATATATCAAGATAACAAGCTAAGTCATGGGTGATATGGTACAGAATTTGAAGCAACTATTCCCTTCCATTCAACCAGGAGGACCATATATATTGCCTCAAATTTCAATCGCTGTTTTTACGAAATATGAGTTCTTCCACATACGGTGTTTTTCGTTAGGACGGCAGATGTGTGGAATATATTTATTTCATTTTCAAACAACGTGATCTTCTTTTAGCATGAAGGTGTTTGTTTTGATTTTCATTATCAAAGTACATTACTTATTGAATTTTGAAAAAACTGCGTATTTTTTGTTTACTCCTGATAAAGTTGATATTATATAAGTTTCCCTCATTTATTTATTCTAATACATTATTACTTTTTTAATTAAATATTTACATTGGTTAATAAGTATTGTCGTATTAGCTAGATAAAAAAACGTTCACCTGAAAATTCTTTATTTTCTAGTTATCGAGTTTAAAAAAACGGTCTTCATTTACACGTACAGGATTTTTTAACTGGAGAAACGGTCACAATTGGAATATTGCAATTCCCCATATAATCCGAGAATCATATTTTCGGCACGAATTAGAGATAAATATATGGTGCGGTATCCTTGGAGATAGTTTGTTGAGTCCATATCAATTACCAGCAAATTTGAATGATAACTTATATTCACAATTTTTACAAACAACATTTTTCGATCATCTCGATGAAGATGCATGTGGTTCATGTAGGATGGAGCACCACCTCATTATCGGACAATAGTGAGGAATTATCTCAATGAACAATTTCCTCATCGTTGGATTGGCAGAGGAAGTCCTAGAATTTTATTTTTGGGGCCATATGAAAGCATTAGTATATTCAAAAGAAATAAACACTCGTCAGGAACTATGGCAACAAATTGTAAATTCGACTAATTTTAATGGCAATCAGTCCAACAAATTTTGAAAAAAAATCATTTAGCCAAAGGAGGAATTGAGGTAAACGGAGGTCACATACAACATTTGTTATAAAATGTTTTTATTATTGTTTGTTTCTAATATATTCGTGTCATTATAATTGGAGATACTTTTATTTAGATTACATTTTCAGGACTATAATTTGCTTTTAATTCATCCGTTCTTCAATAGTTGTGTTATTTATTGTTACTAAGGATTAAGTTAACATAAGCATATTAAATGCAATACACTGGCTCAAAACATCGACATAGCTATTACACATCAAAATTTGGCAAATGCTGCAGTTTCATGTTTAAATAAATCATTTCATTTATTCATCATTCATTTCAAAAGTATAGGCTAATAGAAAAATTGTGCTAAAATTTCTATTTAGCCGGTGGCGTAGAAATTGTCGTACGCCTCTGGTAGTAGCCAGAAACATGTATTCAACATAATTAAGAAGGGTGTACAGTGTCTACACTTTCTGCAAAATATTAAACCGATACGTAGAATAGTTTTAAAGTACTGAGCACAAATCGTTTTCAAATTATTAAACAGTACTTCCTGTAACTCAGTCAGCAGCTACGTTTTAATTAGGTGTTTTGGGTTAAATCTTCATAATTTGAAGTTATGATTCTAGTGTTAAATTATTCCCAATTAGTAATGAATCAACCAACATAGTGGAATTATTTAGAAACAATTAGCTTCATTAATAACCCACTAAACAAGAAATATAACAAGTTTTTTTGTGATGTTCTTTTTAGAGACTTTTCGTGATGTTTATTTAAAACGTTGATAAGATTTCTCCTAGATGTCTTAATTTTATTACCAACTCTATTAACATCCATGTTATGTAAATACAACATATTTTTGATGTACACAATAATACTTTAATTCGCAGTTACATACACATCCTATGAACTTCTTTTTAGCAACTTCCTATGGGAAACATTCATACGATGTTAATTTGTACACTTCTCACTAATATCAGATACAGAACGTTACTGTGAAATTACAAATTAACGTGTTTCTAAGATGATCACATGTTGCAGTTACTTTTACATCTTTCGAAATAATTTTTAGTAAGTTCGTGTGATTACGTCTGTACGATGTTAGTTCATAAAACTCTCAGTAATATCTCATATCACAGTAACATAAAAAAAGAAGAAAACAGAAGAGGAACTGACGACCGAAACAAACAGTAGTTTTATCTGTGGAAACAAATGACAACCATGAAATGGCGGAAGGTTTTCAGTTTTGTGTTATATTTTATTTGCAGGAAGCACATTTATTGCAAGTTCTTGAATAAAGTAATCTTCGTTTTCGTTAGTTCCTACTTAGCTTCAGTTTTTATACTTAGTTATAATTCTTGTTATAATGGACGAACAATGGTTATTGGTAAGTACCTATTCCAAAATCATAATTATTAAAACTTAATACTCATTCAAGACTCTAATCTGCTATTGTACATTGAAATTCCAGGTGGCGGAATTGTACCCTAACATTATATAATAGAGTTTACAAAATAAGGGTTTTTTCAACTTTTAAAATATTTTAGTTAGTAAGTATATTTTAAAAACGATTCACAATATTTCAAGTCCTAGATATGCATTATACCCTACAAAAAACTTAATAT
Organism: Galeruca laticollis; assembly: GCA_963921935.1. Classification (NCBI taxonomy): domain Eukaryota; kingdom Metazoa; phylum Arthropoda; class Insecta; order Coleoptera; family Chrysomelidae; genus Galeruca; species Galeruca laticollis. The sequence continues at coordinate 61,149,867 of OY998181.1, read as the reverse complement.
TGCAATAGGGTAGATATTATTATTAAAAATGAAACATGCTCATATGTTGGCAGAGATTTGAATCTAGAAGAATATATTTTCAATGTTCAAGATGTTTCAGAAGCTACTTTCATAAATAAAATAAAAAACAAATAGTTGGAAATTATGTGAAGAAAGGGGAATAACTATTTCAGATAGTCTGATACAGTCATTGTATTAAACAGTACAAAAAATATTGAATCGAGTATCTCTAGTTCTAGTTTTTCGTAGTAGTAGTCATAGCCATCAATATAGTTTTGCAGGTTTAGAAAATTTTAACAATAATACTAGCAATTCTTGTGAATAATTAGATATTGTTTAAGACTTTAAAAACCGAATAAAAACACAAATTTCTGTTAAAAAGCTCATTTCCATTTGAAAATACACTGAATACAATAAATAATCTGTAGTTGCTCCTTACAATGGTACCTATATTAATCTAGTTGAAGAATATCTAACTTATGAGACTGAATGCTCTAGTCAACAAACCGAATTCAATTATTGATTATTGAAAAAACACAGCTATTGGATACTCAATTGGATACACTTGATTATAAACTCATTCAACTTGATAATGCGTTCATATCTCTTCTTCATAAGTAGTTTTTTTTGTGTACAGTGTATTAATAATGCTTAGTTTTCATTAAGTTACAAGTCTACGACGTTAATATACAATATGTTCCAGGATGAAAATAACAAAATGATAATAGTATATTATTTTATACAGAAAAGAAGTATGAATTATTATGGCGCACCTGAATTCACCTGCCAAACGGAGTGAGGCATGTAATAGAAGGTAAATCATGAGAAGTCACTTCTCGAAATAAAATATGTTGTTATTCCTTTGAAGAGCCCCGCATGTATCTTGTGGAAAATGGGTCCCAGGCAATTGGCTGAAAATCAAGTTTGATGTAGTTTATCATGATCGATGAAAGGTCTCCACGGGCACAATTTGATCTAAAGTAATTGTTCTATTAGCTGCTGTTCAGAACACCTTTAATGTTTCACAGATAAGGATTTTGAAGTGTACGTTATGGATAGTTGAGGCACTCGAAACAGCGACTCTTGCGTGAGAAAAAGTAACCGTAAGTAAACGATAGAATTTTCTTTAATCAGATTGGATCTCTATTGATTTAACGTAATGTTTCATAAAATCTTTGATGTGTAGAATTTTTATTAGTTTTAATATGATTACAAAACTATTTTAATACATTTTCTGTAAACTAGCTATAATGTATGTGTATCCGTTAAACTTTATTAATTCAGTTTCAAAGTATGTTACATTATGGCAACTACAGATTAATATAACCTGTTTTATTTCTTGCTTCCACTGAATGCGTTCAATAGTTTCCACTGTCCACACTTGTTATGTAATATGCTTACACAATTTTATTTTTTTAGGTTGGATTCCTGGACAAGATATTTTTTTTTTCTAATTTGGTACCTGTTTTTTCAAATTTACTGTACTGTTCATTAGTAGTGAATAAACGTTTTAAATCCTTTATTGCTTGTTTTCTTATTTTATTTTAAATGTACAGGATGAACAACTAAGAACGAATGTAGGTCACATCTAGGAAAAGAATCATGGTACAACTTTCAAAAAAATTACCTTTATGTAAGTGATCCTGAAAAATTGCTGGAAAATATTTTGCAGTCTCTAAAATATTCGCTAGGGGTGGAATGAACAATCGAAAACATAATACTCCAAAAAACATACTAACGGTATCCCAAAAATACAATTTTTGAAATCTTAATGAGATTATGAAAGAATTTGATCAAGGAGATTTTTTGCCATTACTCTTTAAATAATGGGCGGGGAAGGTTCAAACATATTAACAAATGTATAACTTTTTCGTTTTTCACCGATAATAATGATTTTAGCTGCATTTAAAAGAGTTTTTCTGTTTAATAAGATGGATAACAAAATTAGATTATTTTGTATTCACTCGGTAAATTGAAGCTTTTTTATATTTTTATATCTGATAACGTAAATCCCTTTTCATCAGAATTTAAACATTTCTCATTACATTTGAAATTTTCGAGAAAAATGGGAAAATTGTCGACTTTTTCACATAGCGTGGACAACATTATTCAATTTTGTTATTTTTGTTAATCGTATCTTATTAAAGAGGAAAAACTCTTTTAAATGACGCCATCAAAAACATTGATATCGATTAAAAAACGAAAAAGTGTTACGACATTTGTTTTTTAGGTTGAACCTTTCCCCACCCCTTATTTGAAGAATAAGGACAATAAGTCCCTAACTATATTTTTCCATAATCTCATCAATATATCAAAAATTGTATTTCTAGGATACCTTTAGTATGTATTTTTTTGAGATAATCACAGTATTATGTTTTTAAGTGTTCATTCCACCCCATAGCAGATATTTTAGGAACTCAAAAATATTTTCCAGCCAGTTTTCAGGGTAATTTTCCTAAAGGTATTTTTTTAAAGTTGCACCATGATTATTTTTTGAAATATGGCCGACAGCCGGCCTTCTTAGTTGTTCACCCTGTATTTGCTGATTAGTCACAGAAACATCTATAGGATGTCATCTAAAATGTTTGAGGTATATTATATAGAGGTTTAAGTAATGTCCATACAACATCTAAGAGAATACACTGTATTGTTTTTGAAATGTCGCATTTAGATTATTGATAAGATGTTATATTTTAGACATTGCATTAACATTGACAAGAAGTTAAAAGGCATTTCAGAATGTAACAGAAATATTGTTTTCAGTTCATTATAAAGACTTCCTTCTGAGGAAGTTCTAAAAACATCACAGTAATGTAAAGAGGCAGTGCTTCAACATCGCTGAGAAGTTAAGTTGAAACATCACAAAAGTTAACAGCCACAAGCTGGGCATAAGCGGTTGTATGTGATGAAAACAATAGCAAAAAAAAAGAACATTATCACAATGTGATGTTGAATTAACATAACTGTAATATTTATTTGCATAGTGGGAACCAGAAGGAATATTGAAAAAATAATTACAGAATCAAAATATGATATGTATGTTTCAGACCATTTTCATTTTAATAATTTATATTTTTTATTGAAAAAGTAAATTAATTTGATATTTTTTTGTCTCATAATTGAAAGCAGAAGTCTCCCAATCACTAAAAATATTTTTATAAATATGCCTGATGCAAAATGGAGTAACAATATTTTCTTCATATCAGCAATATAGTAAAGCAAAGGTTAATAAATAGGTAGTTGCATGAAACTATTATTAACGGAATGAAAGTTTCAGCTGTTAGTGGCAATTTGGCTACTTTAAACTTAGCTCTTTAATTTTAACCAGGTTTATAAAATAATACCGTATTGCGGATTCTTAGCTAGAAGTTTTTATGGAGAATAATATTAATACTGTGAACTATTGCGCACGCATGTGCATTTTATAGCTTCTAAAATTGTTATTTGAAAAATTATAATTACACAACTGCTAAATTAGATAAAATATTGCTTTACACATTTATTTAATTAATTATCTACTTTTTAATATTCATTTAGAGGCTGTCTATATTAGGATAAGCAACTTTCTATATTTATGTAATTATTGCGTGTAAAAATGAAACTTTTATATGACTTACCTTGTTCTGCAAAAGATATAATCTCAGATGTCCTCCCATAAAAATCGTCAGCATCGACTGTTTCCATGATATTATTCCTAGAGTTAGTCGTAGAAAACTTCTCTCTATCAAAATTTCTTAAAAAATCACTCTCTTCATCCTCGGCTCTATAAAGCGTTTCCAAAATAACCTCTTTTGGAAGACTGTGAGTCACATTTGGCTTTTGCCTCAAACCTAATTTTTGTAAAATTTGCTTTTTTATTGCTTCTAATCTAAGTCTGTCTGTCTCTTTTTTCTCTCTATCTAACTCGTTTTCAAAAAGGCAATTTGGGCAATTAAGGATGGAGTTTTTTGAACTATCATCTATTCTAGATTTTTGTAATTGAGACCAGATTGGTTCACCGCTTCGCTTCATGTGGGGGTGCCTTAACCTTTCAGCGTTAACTATGGTACAAGAAATGGTACTACAAAGAAGGTACAAACAGGACACTGCAATAGTCCAATGGGATTTACGGTTATAGTAGTTTTTGTAAACAGCCATTTTGATTTTTGCTTATTTTGGACGGTAATTTTTTTTAATTAGAAAAATTTCCTATTACCTCGAATTTTTATATTTTCTATCTAAAACTTTACAAACGCTTTTTTCTAACATCTTTATTAATTTTTACCGCTTACTGCAGTCATATTTATTTGCCGTTGTCGTTTTCGAAAATGTCTGTTTTTCGGAAAACAAAAATACGCACATTTTTTCTAGGGCACTATTTTCACAGCTCCACTGAAAAAAAACTAGTCAGTCTTCTTTCACTCTCAAAAACACCCCAAAATATAAGCTAATAACTTTCGAATTGTCATCTACATTTTTCTAAAAATTAGTTCTAAAAGTTTCCCCCGTGTCTTGCTGGCTTTGGCGCACGCTTCGCGATCATTTGTTACCAATGCGGCGTTCGGATGGCAACTGACTAACTCCATGCTTCCATGGCTTGCTGGACTCACTTGCATGTGTCAATTTTATTGTAGCTTGACTGTCGTAACTTAGTTGATTCCTGAGAGCATGGATTTTCTGCTGTTGTAAATAGTTTCGGGAGCTAACCAACTATGATTTATCTATAGAGATTACTCGGGTTGTATAGATCAAAACTCGAAACTTTAATGGTATTAATTGCTCTTTACGTTCTTTTAAAATTCTGAACAGCAATTTTATTAGAATGTTTGACGCATGTGGTTTGTCTTTGAACATATATCATGAGAGAGTTGATAATACAATTAACTAAACTTCTTTTAACACGTTGGCTGCGTTACGGGGATATTATATCCCGTAAAGCACATTGGTTATGTGCGGTGAATGTCAATATCGCAAAGCTTGTCAAACTTTTATTATTTGAGATAACGAAACGTTTTTTATTGATGCGGGATTGGCAACTGAAAACAATATTTTTGACAGTAAGCAATACGACTCGAATGAATCCCGAAACAAATATTATTAATTTTAATTTGCTTGCAGCATGAGGTCACTTACGCATTTATTCATGAATACATGATACAATGGTTGTTTGAAAATGAAGCAGTACACAAATATGGTATTAAACTATATAAACTCTATAATATTGATGGTTACGTTGTTATTTTTATAGCCTATTCTGACAAATAAGAAACAGGTCAAAACGTTAGTCATGGATAGTATATGGTAGATTCGTTACTCAAAGATTTTTACGGATGTGGTCGTATTTTATACTGTGTTAATGCTTATATTCCCTCATTTATAATAGTCGAGACTAGAGCACGACCTCGTGCTCGAGAACGACTTGAGACGAGAATGTGTTTTGTAGTCGAATCCATAGATAAATCAAATAAGTGACGGTTTTATGTATAGGTGGTATCTGGCACAAATTTTGTACGCAACAGACCCGTGCATGGAGTATCTGCAGTCGTGGATTACAAGACAGTATCAAATAAACAAAATAGAATAATAGATATTTATTATACAAGGGAAAAAAGTATTAGATTTTAGCTCGAGGTTATGTTGTCTCCCGACGCGAAGCGGAGGGAGACAACAAACCGTGTATAATACACTATTTTTTCTGTGACAGGAAAAACGACGATTCAATAGTGAAAGAACATATTATTACAATATATTAAAGTCAGACTGTTATCGATATGAAATTTGAACTTTTAAACTAAAAATGTATGCGTCAGTCCAAAACTAACAGCGTCAAAAGTGAAACTTTTCATGTAATTCAAAAACTGTCAATGAGTGTACAAAAAAATACATTGCAGCAAAGAAAAATTGACTGGAAATTGTAATAAAAATGATTTATAATAAAAATCAAGAAAAATCTACATACTATCCCGAATTAATTACTACGGAAGTTTCACTTGTACGTACTATTATTTACATATACATAAAACTATATACATATACGTACAAGTGAAACTTCCGTAGTAATTAATTCGGGATAGTCTGTAGATTTTTCTTGATTTTTATTATAAATCATTTTTATTATAATTTCCAGTCAATTTTTCTTTGCTGCAATGTTTTTTTTTGTACACTCATTGACAGTTTTTGAATTACATGAAAAGTTTCACTTTTGACGCTGTTAGTTTTGGACTGACGCATACATTTTTTGTATCTTCATTGACAATAACTGAGAATAAAAACAATATTAAAAAAATTTTATATATATATATAACATATACATAAACATTCTACATTAAGAAAAGAACTATATAAGTAATTAATATGACTTATGTTAATGAATCACAGATTCAAATATCTTTATCTGCACTGTCATTTTTATTTGGCAAAATAGAAATAATTGGCTGATGATAGCTAAAGTAGGATGCAAATACTTCAGATCTCAATGAATTCAAGTGTCTTGAAAAAACAGCATCCAAGCAAGTTCCATATCTTGTTGTTGAAACATGAATGTCATTGTTTATTTTTAATTGTAATTTATCATATAAAAATGAAATGAGTGGTTCTGAACTTTTGTCACTAAAATTTACATTAAAATCTCCAGCTAAGATCATTGGAATCTTATCTTTTTCTGATTTAGCTTCGGATGCATGTGGTATAGTATATATTAATAATTTGTTGAAGATAAACTCGATAATTTCATTAATTTTTTGTTTCGGATAAATATATATTGATATAATAATTATAGATAATTGTTTTGCAGTTGTACATATTACTGCACACAAATCACCGACACTTAATTCTTGTGATCTTTCTAGATTTTCAGCATCATACGGTGATGAATGATTGTTATCAGTTAATTCTAATGTATTATTACTAACTGAATTTTTCTGAAATATTGCAACCCCTCCAGCTCTTCTTTGTCGTCTTTTATATTTAATAACACATCTAAAATTTGGAATTTCTATATTTTCATCATCGTTCATCCATGTTTCAGATAACAATAATATATCACAATTTTGTAGGACTTGATCCTTCAGATATATTTTCAAAATAATACAAATAAATACACAATGCAAAGAAATTTCCTAGTTTTTATCGTCTTAATTTTAAAAGTAAACAATTTCTATATTAATTTCGCACTGGATTATACCAATATCGGCAGAAATTATTAAGCGCTTTTGGTATCCTTTTCCCCCCGAATGCGTTCTCACTTTATCGTTCGCGCAGCGAAGTGGGGATTGATAAACGGAATAATATGATCGCCATCAATAAACAATGCCCTGCGACTATTCTCGGCGTCTCCTCTTTGTGCGGATCTTCGTTAATTTTTTCCGCCTCTCTCACAAGGAGTTTAACAGTTTTGTTAGCTCGACCAGTTAACTCTCATGACAAAACGCTAGTGTCCCATAAAAAGTTTCACTTCAATAAGCTGTTGTTATTATAGCGACAGTTAGACTTGCGTTGCTAAGGAAAACTTCAAAGTAATAAAATATATGTCAATTTAATTCTGTGATTTGATTCAAAAATTGCGAACTCTGTGATTGTTTAGTAGTTATTTTGGAAAATATAAATTTAAAAAATGTCTGATTCCGAGTTTTCTCTGACTCTTGATATAAAGGAAATGTAACTTATGTTCAATAAAATATTCTAAAATCAAATATCTTCCTTTATCTATATCCGGGAAAAAAGTACTCACTTTTTTCCCGTGGGAAATAAAGTAATTTCGTGAAAAGTTGTATTTTGTCACCAGTCAACGGAGATAAAATGTCAAATTTTTTTCCTGTCACAGAAAAAAATAGTTTAAAATATTATAAATTACAATAAATTTTAACACATAGCTTTTAATGTCGATAAATATTATAAAATATCCTAGTATGTTAATTTTTAAGTAATTGAAAATGAAAATATACAAAATCAGTCTTACATTAGTTGGTGTGAATCTAGCTTGTTTTTGTCCAAGCAAAAATAAAAATTGCTTAAAATATGATTAGAGTATGTATGTTTATTCTTAATAAAAAAATTTACAATCATGAAAAATACAGGTTATAAAGAGACAAAAAGAACGAATGGTTAGAATAGTATACTCAATAAGTGAGTGAACACTTGTTTCGAGTGGAAATATTAGAATATTAAAATTTATATTATAGAAATTGAATACTTAGCACATAACCTCTAACTTTTGACATTTTACAATATATATTTACGAGAGAAAAGAATTTAGGTTTATTTGTTGAGTTTGTCTATACTACATTCATATTTCTATACAATTATGTACCTCTTGTCTGGATCTCTCCAAAATATACAATTTTAATTTATTTTTGAATGAATATTCGCTGTTTAATACTTTTAATGATTCCGGTAACGTGTTGTATAATTTTGGAGCCAGGTAAGTATAATATTGTTGGGTGATTGTTTTTGTCATATGGGGTACAGGTTGGTGTGTTTTCTGGCGGGTATCATAGGAATGTATTGTTGTTGGGAATGAATCCTTCGTCTTGCGAAATTTAGTAATTGTACAATAATAGAACAATTGCCTCATATCCGTCACTTTTGCGTCTATATACAGCTGATCAGATGAATATTGGTATGGTTTATTCAGAATCACCTTTAAAAAACGTTTCTGTGTTATCTCCAATAAGTGTATATGGGTTTTTGATGCAGCTCCCCATCTCACTATTCCAAAGCAAAGATGACTTTGGACGAGAGCATAGTATAAAAGTTTTATGGAATACGCAGGAAGTAGTTTTTATAAATACTTTATTTTATGTAATATCACTCGTAACTTTCTTACAGTTAACTTTATATGTTCATCCCACCAAAGATGTGAGTCGATTGTAACACCTAAATACTTAACATTATTCGCAGCCTGGATGCGGTAATTACTATCATCTGCATTGATAGTTATATGGTTAATAGTGGTTAGGCTAGATTTATTGCAGCTAAATGGGATATAATTGTTTTATCTAAATTTATTGTGAGTAGTTTATGAGACAGCCATTTTTTAATATGTTTAAAATCATTTTCTGCTTTTTCCTTAAGCTCATCCCAGGCGTTAGCTGTATAAAAAATAGCTGTATCATCAGCGAAACCAATAACGTGACCGGCGCTACCTAAAGAGAAAATATCATTCAGATAAATGTTAAATAAAAGTGGTCCTAGGACTGTGCCTTGCGGTACCCCAAACTGGACTCGCTATGGACCTCATCTATCTTAACGCTTTGTTGCCTGTCAAGTAGATACTCTTTAAATAATTTCAAGCTGTTACCCCTAATACATATGTCCTCTAGTGAGTTGAGGAGGGAGTTGTGGTGGACGTTATCGAAAGCCTTGGACAAATCTATGAAAATACATAAGCAAGCTTTATTTTCATTAAAAGATTTGGTAATTTTTGATGTTAAAGCTAAAATCGCATCTTCGGTTGACGTTCCTTCTCTAAACCCAAACTGCTGTTTAGAAAGTATTTGATATTTATCTAGGTACGAAATTAATCGTTTTTTGAGAGCCTTTTCAAATATTTTTGAGAAATGAGGTAATAAAGAAATTGGACGGTAATTTGTAATCGTACTTTTGTTACCTTTTTTATACACTGGGATTATTACTGATTTTTTAAAGGTTGAGGGCCATACGCCCTGTTGGAAGCACTCATTAATTAAAAATGTCAATGGTTCAACTATGTATTCCGCGACTGATATGATTGTTTCCGCTCTAATATTATCTGCTCCAACTGTTTTTTACTTTTAAAATCATGGATAATAGTGAGTAACTCATTGGAATCAAGCGATGTTATAACAAACGAATTACAGATGCTTTTCCTAGTTGGTACGTAATTTATATCTTTATTTATATTATTAGCTAAAGTTGTACATATTGTGGCAAATATTTTATTAAATTCATAAGCGATACTTTCTTTATCTGTAATTAATTGGTCGCTATCATTGTAAACAGAATTTATAGTGTGTTTGGTTTTTTTCTTTTTACTTATTTTATTAACTATGTCCCACAATTTATTTGGATTATTATGGTTTTTATTGAGCTCCGTGGTGTAATAGTCGTATTTTCTTTTTGCTATTAAAGAATTAAGTTTATTTTTAGAAGTTCGGTATTGCGTTTGAAGTAGTAGATTATTGGTTTTTTTTTGTAGCTTTTTAAACATTTTATTTTTTGTATTGACAGATTTTAGCAATGCGTTGGTGACCCAGGGTGCAATTTTTGTGTGTTTTCTTTTTATTAGTCGCTTTTTAGTACAATTACCAATATTGTTGCTAAGTATAGTCACAAATTTATTGGTTGCAGTATCTACATTGGTTGTACTATAAATTGAATCCCACGTTGTACTCTTTAGGACATTGTTTAATTTATTTATGTTAATACTTTCAGCATAATGTTCTTTATTTATACATGATGCGTTCTTTGAGTTTAGCATTACTTGCAAGATAGTAGTTGCATGGTCAGTTGTATTCGTCTGGATTACTATAGGCACACAATTTGATCTATAATATGTTGTTTTGATTTTATGAATATATGATCTAGACAGGATTTTTCTCGTGTGGCAATATCAATTGTAGAGCTATATCCGAACTCATTAAGGGTATTATTATATTCAGTTGAGATACTATCGCTTTCTAATATATTTATGTTTAAATCTCCAACGAAAAGGTACATATCTACATCATTATCAACACTTGCTTCAAAATAATTTTGCAAACATGTTACAAATGCGGCCACGTTTGTATCGGGTGACCTGTATGCTGCAGATATTACTACGCTATTACTTTCATTAAGTCGGAATTTAACCTGTAGAACGTTAATATTTGGGTAGGTCTCTAAGTATAGTTATAATTACTCTTAATGTACATAACAACACCATCATTTTGGTTGTATTTACTTTCATTATAAATGATATCATAACCTTCAATATGGTGTAGACTTATATCCAATATATTCCACGTTTCAGTAAATACAATGCAGTCTATATCAGAATTTATTGTTATGAGGAAAATTTTGAATTCATTTACATTTTTGTTGATACTGCGAATATTATTAAGTACTATTTTAAAATTTGAATTCAATTGGTTAATGAACAAAACCTCTGTACACTGTTCAATAGTTTCTAATTTATATGTCTCTATATTCGGTACTTCGAAATCTCGTATATATTGTTCCATGTCAAAGAAACACACTAATTAAACAAGAAATATAGATAAAGACAATCACGAACTCAGACAAGGAAATTTCACTACATATATTATTATACAGATGAAATTTGCAATTGAAAAGCAGAAAGACGTGATAATAAAGAATGTAATTCAAACTATTTAACCGGTCAATTGCGCGAACGGTTATTTTATAGAAATATGCTCGTATATACACTAACATATTATAAACAATTTTTTTAACACGTAACCTGGCATAGGAAAACACCTGAAAAGAAAACTGAATAAAATAGCGATTATGAGATATATTTTTTTTATTTTTTTGCAACATTAAAACAAACACTTTTAATAAAATTAAATCTTTCAATATGGTTATTTACATATAAATTGATTAAATTTGTTACCTAATATTATTACAAGCTTTAGGCAAATGTACACTATTTATTTTAATATATGTATTAATTTGTACATCTTTTAAAACATTAATAAATTTAAAAATATCTGGATGCGCTAGATAAAAACTGGAGTTAAAATGACTGTGGAATGATTCACAAGCATTTATTGTACGTTCTTTATCACTATTACAAGAAGCCCACATTTTTGGAGGAAAAACGGAATCATCAGATATATAATTATCTACCTACTAAATAATCAGCATATTCAAATAGTTTAGCATTCTGAGGTATATCTGAGGTCTTCTACAAAACAATCCCCTACTTCGTTAGGATTTAGAAATAATAATCCAAAAGTGTAATGCAACCAAAGACCTATTGCTGAATTAGAATCCCTGTACTCAGATACCAACCCACCATTTTGAATTTTACGATACCAGGACTGGGTCAAATGAAACCTACATCCTATTACATTTATGTCTGGCCAAATTTTCTTAACTCCAACGTGTATCGCTTTTTCAAAATCACTAATGATTTCTTTGGCCTCAAAATAAGTATTAGATTGTTTGTTTGGCAGTAAAATGAATACTCAAGGTATATAATGTTCGTTTTCTACTGTATGTATCGTAAATAACTGAGTTAAGAATTTGGGGCAATAACTGAAAGTTCCGTCTACATAAATTTTAGGTCGTGAATACAGATACTGTAAATTTGTTTGACAGGAAAATATTATTACATTTAAGTTCGTGTTATTTACCAATGAAAATTCTTCGTCCTTAGTTGTTTTAATAACAATAGATTCTAGAGCTTTTTGGAGGTCTTCTAATGATTGAGGTAAAACTGGCAAAACGCTTCGTCTTGATCGATATACACTTTTTCTTATATTATCAGGGTCCCGTGTTGTGAGATTCATTTCTGCGGGAGCTTCTTTAAGCCCAGTATTGATGATCTTAGAAGAACTTTGCGATATGTCTTCTAGAGCCTTCCTTTTAATTCCGTTTTGTAATTTCTGTGAAACAACATTAAAATATATAAATAATATATATCTACCATAATTTTTGAGGTGCATAAGAGTGTTTGTATTTTGGAAAAATAACAAATTTGAGAAATTAGATGAATATCCGAAATATACGAATAAAATATATCATATATTATATACGTAGGTCGAGAAGTGAGCCATTATTAACCGAGGAGTTGTATGTACTAATATTTTAAAATTTTATTTAATTAGATTTTGATAAAGGCAGAAATGATGTTAATTTCAAATAAGTTTTTATAATTTTATCATACCAATTAAGTGTACCTACTAGTGCTGAATTTGCGAGTTTGATTTTGTTTAGAATTAGAAATAAGAGTTTCTGTTTATATTTCATTGAAAATATAAAAAAAGTTCATTATTTACCTAGGGAGAGAATATTATTTCTCATTCGAGCCTTGGAGTTAATAATGACGATTTCTAAGGTTAGTAGTAAAAAATATAATTATTAAACACTTACCTTAACGTGTAAATTTTCATCAAATGCGTGACTGTGATTGCCTTTTTGCTGTAACAACACCTCTTCTGATTTATCCACAGAAATCGAAGCTGGACATCCTCGCTTTGTACAGCGATATGAAATACCTAATATAGTTTGTCTATCTTTGCGAAAAGTATAACTTTTAACTATTAATAATTTTTTTCCGCGCTCACTCAACATGGTCTCCATTTCGGTATACTTTACATGTAAACTTCTTCTGAATAATGTAAGTGAGTAAATGTAATTTAATGTGTACAATCATAAGACTGAGAGACCCCTTTCTATTAGGGACAGGTACTAATATCATGTCCGCGCGCAATCAACCTATCCCTTTTAGAACCCTTTTATAATCTGTAAGGATTAAAGTGACCGCTGCGCGCTATCGGCATACACCCGTTTCTGTTCTTGATATTTTTGTCAATTCCTCAAGAGTGTGAGACTTGTTATCCAAAACCAGTTTATTATTTTTAATAAAACATTTAGAGTATTCCCCTGTTTTACGAAAATGTATGAGGAACGACTTTAACTTTTTGTAAGTTTCTCTCTCTTTTGGTGTTAGGTCATTGGAAATTGAGAGTTCCGAACCCTTGAGATTTTTATTATTTGTAAAAATGGACTTTTTATTTGAATATGACACAACTTCTACTTTAACTGGAGCAGGCTCTGATTTTCCCAGCGGATAGGAATTATTTATGTCACTTTCATTTATATTAGCATTTAAATTTTCTTTATTACAGTGCATATATCTTCAATTTTAATGTTTGGAATTGGTTTGCTTAAACCGAATATAACAATATTGTTGAGTTGTTTTTTCCTATCTATCTGTTCTTTTATAATTTCGACCTCCTCTTCTACACGTCTGATCCTTGTGTTATGTTCTTCAATTTTTAACAAAAGTTTTTTCTCTGTTTCATCATTGGCACATTTCAATTCAGTTTTTGTATTTTGTAGCTCTTCCAGTATTTTTTCGGTTGCTTCTTTTAATATTTTTTTATTAGTCAATTCATTCATTGTGTAGATTAAAAATTCGATAGTGTGTGGTTTGCTTCAGTTTATTATTATAAATAATACTACTTGTAGATAAAAACTTAATGGGTTATTTCCAGTTCTGAACGTAGAAATTTCGTGAGGTCTAGATGTTCCCAGCCATGAATATTAATTTCGAGAACTAAATACTGTTTTATAAATCTCCGTTTTATATTATATCTGGGGTAGCATCATTTTTGAGCAACTTAGTGTAATCGTATAAGTTAGAATAAGAGTTTCTCACAGTTTTCTCCAGTTTAACATAGGCGATGTGAAGAACGTTGTTATCACCTTGAACTACGAACTACTACTATCAAAGGTAAGTACAATTAATTTTGTTTTCTTTTTAATGTATTTAGGATTTTAGTTCTAACAAAGTAAATAAAAGTAAATGAACCTGTAACATACCATCACCAGATATAATTCGTCAGCAGCCACGAAGGCTCAGGGATATAACAAAGTCAGGACCATCCAAGAAGAAGGTGACGAGGATAGGCTTAATCAGATCGTCAGTTTGATAGAAAGTGTGATGGATAAGAAGCCGATAAAGATCAGATACTTTAATTGTGGCGAGCTAGAGCATGTACGCAGTTCTTGTAAGCGCGCCAGGACTCCTGCAAACCAAGAATCGCAGTCACAGGAAAACTAGAACGGATGGGCTACGAGGGGGCAGCATCGACCCATGATCGTTTCAAATACCCTCTCAGATGTCGCAACGACAGTGTATATATAGATGGCGTAAGTAATGGCAAAAAATATACTCTGCTGGTAGACACTGGAGCAACTAGAACCATTATACGGCCAGAGATAATAAACCCAAAGAAGAAGCTTCTATCAACGAGACTGCGACTATGGACCACCACATGTGAGAGTACCAACGTTCACGGGTAGACACAAATCCAATTGGGAATTAGCGCAGAAAAGCTCATGCATATGGTATTTGTAGCTGACATCGAAGAAGTCGTTATACTGGGAATGGACATGATGAATCTACATGGTTTCTAGTTGGACTTTAGAAACAGAACCATTAAAATGGGTTCCTAGGAAGTATTTCTTCATCCATATGAAGGCAGCACGGTGTTGGCAGCTGTACAGGAAGATATCGTTCTACCTACACGAAGCGAAACTATGATAGTAGTGCGGCAATAGGGAAGGTACACCGGTTATGATGGACCTAAGAAACCTCGACGAATAGGTTGGCAAAGGAGTACTAATTGGAAAAGGATTGAGTACGATGGCGGAGGAAATCCCAGAACGTGTGATAAACGTGAAAGATTAGCCAATTACCATCAAGAGAGAAACCAAGATTGGATCCTGCGTACCAGTGTGCCTCCTGATATTATGTGGGTAATATGTTCTTCACCCTCATTACATAATCGACATTTACTGTCTTTATTCAATTTGAGAATATATTTTTCATAGTAACGAGTTCATATGGCTTGGTCCTGTGCTGGAGTTATAAGAGCTTCAGTCTCACTTTTCAGTGTTCCCTTCCTCAGCCAGTCTAAACTTCCTTTTATGTTGATACTTGACTTTTGTAGATTTTGGGGAAATTGTCCGTGAAGGGGTTTTCTGGTCCATGTTTCAGTTTTTCGACTATTATTGTTTCTATTACGTTTTTTTACAGGTTCGTTATGTTTTGTTGCTCATGTGTCATATTCAGCTCCTCTTTAGTACGTTGAACTTTGTATTCTATTGTTTTAGTTGGCTGAATTTGTTTCTATGGGGTCCTTATCATTTCAGCTATCTTGTTGTTCTTTGAGTAAATATAGTTGTGAAGTGCTATATGTGCCATATTGTATACCGATTCGATTTCTCTAAGTCCCCATCCGCCTTCGCGTCTTGGTACATATATTCTGTGCACATCCGCTCTTGGGTGAAGAAGTCCATTTGTTGTTAATATTTTCCTGGACTTTGTATCTATTCTCTTTATTTCGCTGGTGGTCCACTCTACCAAGCCGAAGCTATATTCTAAGACGGGTATTTGTAAATTGGTTTGTTTGTTTTTTCCTGTTAATTCCGTTTGTAAAATTTTTCTTATTCTTCGTAGGTATTATTTATTTAGTTTTTCTTGAATAAGATTGTGTTCAATTTAGGCTCTTTCCTCCATTCCCAGATATTCATATGTTTTTCCGGGTTCTAAGCTTTGTATTTCAATGTTTTGATCAATTGTTATGCTGCTAGGCTCTGTCGTTCTTCGTCTAGTAAAGGTTGCTGATGCACATTTGTCTAAACCAAATTCCATTTCAATGTTTTTACTGAATTCATGGACTATTGTCAATAAGCCCTGAAGATAATTTTTGTTTTTGGCGAATAATTTTAAGTCGTCCATGTAAAACATATGAGAGATCATTTCTGAATTTGTTGGTGTATAACCTCCTTTCGAGTTGTTGAGTTGTTGGCTCGGTGGTATTAGACTCATACAGAAGAGCAATGGAGATAACGAATCACCTTGAAATATCCCTCGGTTTATTTTGATGGAATCAGTTTGGATCAAATTTTCAGGTATTGTGGGCAGTACAGAAATTCACAATGTCCGGGCCTAAATAATATATTTTCAAGGTATGTTCTATCCAGCTATGTGGAATGTTATCAAAGGCCTTTTTGTTGTCTATCCATGCCATAGATAAATTTTTTTTCCGAACTTTGCAATTTATCACTTATGAGTTTGTTGAAGAGGAGCAATTCCTTACAGCCATACGATCCTTTAGCGCATTCCTTTTGTTCCTCCGGAAAGAGATTATTGCTGACTAGGTGTTGGTATATTTTTCGTTATATCACCGCAGTAATCATCTTATAAAGAACTGACAGGCAGGTGATCGGTCTGTAGTTCTTTGGGTTAGTCGTGTCTGAGTTTTTTGGCAAGAGAAATGTAACGCCTGTGGTTAACCATTCCGGTGCTTGTTGTGGGTTACTAATAATTACATTAGTTTGGTGCGCTAATACTCCGTGTAGAGCTGTCAGTTTCTTCAACCAGAAGTAAGTTATTTTGTCAGGTCCACCAGCCTTCAAATTTGCTGCAGTTTTCAGAGTGTCATATATGTCTTCCTTTGTAACAGTTTGAAATTGTATAAAAGGAAACTTTTTTGTGCGAGTTTCTTCTAGTTTTATCCAGTTTGCGTTCTTATTATGACAAACGTTTGTTTCTCATAGCTTGCCCCAAAAGACCTGTAACATTTTTTATTCCATTCAACTTGTTTTGTTCCTATATTTCTATAGAACTGTTTTGGATCATTTTCAAATAATCTATTGTGATGGAAGAAATTGTTTCGTTTGGTTTATCTCCTCAGACGTTGACTATATGACAATATTTTCTGTTTAAGAACTTCAGTTACTCTTTCTACACCTTTTCCCTTTTTAATTCCATAGTTCTTTTCTATCCAGTTTAATTTTTCTCGAGGTTTTGTTTTAAGTTGTTCATTTTTCTCAAGTAGGAGCGAAATATGTTGACAAATTCTTTTTTTCCATTTTGGTTCTTTGTCTTTACCACTACCGTTTTTAGGATTTCTGATGCCCAATATTCGGGCCACAACTGTGGATGTGGCGAATATAATATGATTAATTTTGGTCATATCAGTGTCAGGTAGTTCATCCAAAATCATTTGTATAGCCTTGTTAATTTTTGGTATTAATTGTTTGAATTTTTCATTCTCTCTTATTTTGGGAACTTTTTGTCGATCCTGCAATGATAATGTCTTGCATATCTGCCCTTCGATTTCTAGTTGAGTTTTAAGTGTTATTAATTCCTCTGCTTCAAATTGTTGTTCATGCTGATCCAGTGGTATATGTGATAGTGTTTCTACATTTTCCTGTTGTAAAGCATCTCCTAAGCAATCTTGCTTGGTTGGAATTTGGCTTTCGGTATGATCTCTTTCAGTGACCTTTTCGTCTTCGATGTTCTTCAATACGTTGAATTGAAAGAATTATTAATTAAATACAAAGTGAAGAGGGAATTGAAACAGACTATCTAAAATAATCCAACCTCAAAATGTTTAAAGTGCCGAAAGAAATAGAAAGTAATGAAGGTGATCAAGAACCGAAAGAAGTCGACAATTAGGAAAGTAATGAAATAAACGCACAGCGTGATGTAGGTAGGCATCACATGAAATGTAAGTTCTGTTATTCTGACGATGATAGTAGTATCCAAACAATTTTCAACTTTTCAGAATTTTTACCGTGTATTCAATATCTTGTGGAATTATTTAGAAACAGTTATTTCCATTGTTTCTGGTCATTTAATTAGTCTCTGCTTCTCAAATCTATAATTTTACCTATCGGTATTTCCCATAGATAAAAGAACAGTGCGTAAGTTCTTGCAGGCTTCAATCGAAAAGTTTTCCTAGATGTTCTAATATTATTTTCACCTTAACGAAGGAAATATAGCGATCATTTTATTTGTCGATTACAGTAAAGTGAAGCATTTTGGAACGTAAAAATCCTGTCTATTAATTACATAATTCGGTTTTATACCTAGCACAAGGGCGGCGCAGTGGGTTTTGTTTAAATATATCATATTTAATTTAATATTCCATTTCATGAATTTAAAAGACCTTCGTAAATATTAACGCTAAAAGCATAGCGTGGCTAGTGCAAACATGCTAAAACATGGATAGGTATCAATATTGAAAAAAATTTCTTTATTATTATTATTATATTAATGTCATTATTAAATAAAATCACATCTGCGCTGCTGAGCAATTTTAAATGTACTAAAAAATATGACATTTCAAAAATAGTTGTTCGAATTTGCCATTTATGTATCTTCTTACTTTTGAAAACCCTCATTTCCACGGCTCATTTTTATCTAGTATCTTAATATTTAAGATCACGCCAAATATATAAGTAAAATTTGTCAATCTCTGATTGCAGGTCCCGGGGAATCACACTGTATAGATTTCAGAAAGTTCATCTTTTCCTCATAATGACAATTTTATTGACTTTTGTGCACTATTCTGACAAAAATAAGAATCAATGTGAAAGCCTTGTGCAATTATAATTTCCTAAATCGAGATCTTCATGAAAATGGATCTTTTGGAGATTGATCCGTTCGGTTATAAGTTGTATTTACGATGGTCGTAATATTGAGACTAGATCAGCGATGAAATTATATAATATCTGCATATTCACAAGTTCTCAGATGATTTTTATGCTTCCTGGAACGTTTTAAGTCACAATAAAAAAGATATTTCCGGTAGTTATCCGGGTGTGCGAAGTGCTTTGTGTTTAATTAAGAAATATTATGACATGTCTAGTTAAAAATCACTCAACGATATTTTGTGAGGAATGATAAAAATAAATTAATTAATTAATTTGCAATAAATTTGACTTATTTACTATTTTATATGAAACTAACTGTTTCTAGATAATTCGACTATATATTGATAAAATGTTAAAATTCTAGGAAATTTGACAATTGTTTCGACACGAAATATCGTCAGAATGACAGAAGTTACATTTCATTTGATGCCTACCTGATGCTTAATAATTATTTTTGGTAAGACCAAGGAGTGACCTACCTTGTGTAATTAAGTGGGTCAAAAATCCGCTGTCACATCTCTAATAAATGGGTAGTTCCTATTTTCATTCTGCTGTCACCAGTGTAATGTGTTCGGTTCATGTATTATCTCTCCGGTTTCCTTTCTCTCTGATTGTAGTGACCGGAAGGCCCTTCTGTACACTCCTATATAAAGAACAAGAATCGTTGCAGCGTGCTGTCACCAGTGCCTCGCGACACAAAATGTAGAACCAGGAGTCTCCCTGCGGGATTACCTCGAGGGAGGGGCTGTTCCTGGCTCGAGCGATCAAGGTCGTCGTGGGGCCCCTTGGGCTTATACAGTGTGCCAAGCCCGAGTTCGTAGTGCAGGTTGAGTCGGCCCGTCCTATTTGACTGGTACGAGGGTGGTGAGGGTTGAGGTTAAGGAAATAAACTGAAAGGTTAAAATATGTACAAGCATATCGTCAGTGTCCTGCTAATACCTCCTAACTGCCACATTTATCAAAATTGAGATTTTTACATGATTTTCTTCAATTTTTTTATGCGCATGCGTTGGTAATATCCACCTAACTGTAAAAAAATTACAAAACGTTGAAATTTGAGGCGGAAATATCTTCTATCTGAATCTAAGGTTGACAGCAAAAGTAATACCTCCTATCTGCTCAGTCTACATTGGAACTGCGTGTTGTTTCTTCTGGTAAATAGGTAAGTGACAAAATTACTTTGAATTTTTTAATTTAACTAAATTAATGTGTTTTAATAGTAATTGAACTTGAATTAAACATTTCTATGAAGTCATGCTCAACTGTTTTATACCTTCAACCGAAGTTATTTATCACAAAAATGTCATGATACATTATTGTTCTTAAGATAGGAGATATTCGAACAGATAATTGCCATATAAGTAAATGATAGGTGGTATTCAATAATTCCAATAAAACGATGAGGTAAAAAATAAGTACGATTGACTAGCAAAAAAAATACTGGTACGGATGAAATTAACATGTGACACTTACAACATGGGAAATTTCGCATTTTAGAAGTGTTTAAGACAACATTTTGTACCAGTTTTCTTTGCTAGTCGATAGTACGTAATCAGTAAAAAGTAGGTACAAATAAATTGTTTGTGTTTTGTTTTTAAATTTAATTACCACTAATTTATGATACAATTGGCAATTTGATATCAATAAATTGAAATAAAGCAGCAATAAAACTTAGTAGGGGTGTTATTTTTCAGTGTCGTAAATCATGTCGGAGCGGAGCAAGAAAATTGTGATGTTGGCATTGGACAACCATCAAAATAAAAGCGAAGAAAATATTACATGCAACACCACAATTGAAAAAGATAACAATTATTTTGATCTGGAAAACATGGAAGTTCTGATTGCATCAGATAGTTGTGCAGCTCTTAACTCTCCTGTTGCTGATAAAGTTGTAGTTGAAAAAAATGAAGCTCTCTTTGACAACACAATATTATTTTATGAAGTTTCATCAAATAATACTTTCTTAGTCAGTACCAACTGTGACATTGGCTCGACCGACCAGGACATCATACATGAAGCTCCTGGACCATCTCACCAAATGAGCAGCAATAAAAATCAGGAGAATGTGAAAAGCTCACAGAAGTTTGTACAGAATGACGAAGAATCTAACCAAAGTGATGAACAATCAAACCACAGTGAGAAAGATTCAAACAAAAGCGATGAACAATTAAACTCTCGATCAAGTCAACGTGAGGATGAATGGAACCAAAGAGATCAAGAATCTAGCCAAAGTGATTTGTCTTCATATAACCCAGATCCTTTAACTGGCGGAGAAAATACTGCTCCACCAAAAGATGCAAAAAATAGTGATGATTTTCAACCAAGCGAAGATTTTGTGGAGTATGGCAACATGCAGGAGGGAAGAAAAAAAAACCTTGTGGCAGACAGAAATAGTTGGAAAAAGAACCAAAGCAAAAAATTGCGTATGGAAGGGAAAGCTTATTTAGGATACACGAGAAAAGACGGAAAGGTAAAGCATGATAAAATGCGTGAAAAACGGAAGCTAGGCCTATCGTGTTTATCCAAAATGTGTAAAAAATCAAAGATGCGCAAATGCTACAACTTTACAGAACGTCAAAGGCAAGAACTGTTTGACTATTTTTGGAAGGAAACCAATTGGGAACAACGAAAAGTTTTTGTTGCTTCGCACGTCAAGAGAACTCTTACCAAGAGAAAATGTAGTGAGAACTCACGGAGGGAAGGAACACTAACCTACTCTTTGCCATTAAATGGTGATCAAGTCCGAGTATGCAAGAAAATGTTCTTACAGACCTTGGCTTTAGGTTCGTTCACAGTGCAATCATGGACAAATTCGAGCACATACGGCATGTTGCCAAATGATGAGCAACGCATTTCTAAGAGGAAGGTTCCTGTATCTAGTCGAGCACCCGATTTGCAATTCCTACATGAATTTATGGACAATTTACCAAAACTTCCATCCCACTATAATAGAGCTAATTCGTCCAAGCTGTATCTTGAACCAGTTTTCAAGACTATGAAGAGTCTGAGAGATTTGTATAATGAGCAATGCAAACGAGATAACAGAACCCCCCTTTCACGACAAATATTCGACAACGTTTTCAAGGGAAAAAACTTAAGCTTACATTTAAACAAAAAAGATAGATGCGATATCTGTGTTTCATATGAAGTAGGAAACATTACAGAAGCTGAATGGACACTGCATAGGAAGAAAAAAGAAAAAGCGCAACAAGAAAAAGCTTCTGATAAAGCACTTGCGAAAGAAAATCAATGTATTGTTCTAACAATGGACTTACAATCAGTCAAATTGTCGCCTTCAATTAGTGCCAGCGCATTTTTTTTTAAAACAAAATTGTGTTGTTACAATTTTACGGTATACAACCTCACTTCACACCATGTTCTCTGCTATTGGTTTACCGAAGTAGACTCGGATTTGACTGCATCTACTTTTACTTCATGTATTGTCCATTACCTCACAACATACTGCGTTGATAACAAGTTACCAATAATACTCTATTCAGATGGCTGCACATACCAAAATAGAAATGTGACATTATCTAATGCCCTTCTACATTTGTCCACAACGTACAACATTCCAATTTATCAAAAATTTTTAGAACGGGGTCACACCCAAATGGAGTGTGACTCCGTTCATAGTTGCATAGAAAGGAAGATATCGGGACGAGACATTTACCTGCCAAGTTACTACGTCGCTGCTACAAGAGAAGCGCGTAAAAAGCCCTTTCCTTACGAAACCATGGTGTTGGATTTTAGTTTTTTTAAAAATTATAATACTTTTCTTAGATATTCGTCGATTAGACCTGGCAAGAAGTCAAATGATCCGACTGTCACCGACATCAGAGTTTTGTACTATAATCATAATACAATACAAGTTAAGCTAGATTTTGACGCTGTCTCCTGGATAGATTTACCTGTACGCCCGAAAGTCATAAATCACAATGAAGTGATCTTCCCACAACTTCATCAAGGACCTCTTCCCATTGCCCGTTCAAAGTGGAATCATCTTCAAGCTTTAAAGAAAGAAATACCTCAAGACTGCCACAGCTTCTATGACAACTTACCAAGGAAAGACTAGTGGAAGAGAAGAAGAAATCAAATAAGTGGAAATTAATAAAAATTAAGTTTGTAGAATTTTTTTTTTTAATTTTTAAATGTATGTTACCTGATAAAATAAGAATATATCTATATTTTATTTATGAACATTAACTTAAATTTCTTAATATCAAAAAACATTAAAAACACCTGATTTAAGACCGGAAACTTATTTAAGTCTTTTAAAAGTAATTGTGTACAATACCTCCTATTTGCAAACCCAGTAATTCGAATACCTCCTAACTAACAGAGAAATAATTAAAATTAAATAAGGTGCTCACATTAACATTATCATTGAGTAAAATATTATATTGATTAATATCAAAAACAAATATGTTGGGAAAATGTATCTGGATAGAAAAGAGAGAGTTTTTTATCGCTCCTGTAAAATGTCCCTATTTTCAGATAGGAGGTATTAGCAGGACACTGACGATATATTACAAAAAAAATTATTAATACCATGTACGTACGCTTTGCAATCTAATAATTATAATATACGCGGCTTTCTCCTGACTTTTGGATAGCCTACGTGGTATACACTACATAAATAAAAGAATAACAAACGGAATGTCTTTTGGTACTTAACCTGTAAAAGTATGGTACCCTATACACCTAATAATTATGTTGGATATCCTGCACAAAAATTAAGGCAATAAATAGAAATCAAACGAAACTTTATGAATCGGCTCAAATATGATATCCTGTAAACCCTATATCTATATTGCCAAAATTTCTGGGATTGGAAAGAAATAATTACGGATCTTGTGAGATTTAATCAACTGCTAAAATACATAAAAAAAGAAAATCTTTATCCCTTATTTCTTACTCTAATTACGTTTCTCGAAGAGAGAGGGAAAAAAATACAGAATACAATTTATATCAATAAAATTCAGAAAATTAATTATGATGTCTCCGGTATCTGGGTGTCCGGGAATATGACTGAAAAAGTTATCAGTTGATACTTCAAGGTAGGAGACTAAATATGATCCCTGGTACAATATAAATATCTGTGCGGTATAATCAAATAATCAAAAGAAGATATATAGGGAAATGGTCCCTGAACATAAGATACATACCTATAACTGTTTAGGCTCTACTAGTAGATGAGGGGCGCTGATATATATGAAACACTAGATATGACCGAAAAATACTGTGGGGTCCCTTACCTATTTCGGGACACCCGGTTAAGTCAAAGAAAATATATCACAGATCAATACACAATATGATAAAATAATTGTACGTTAAAAACTTACGTTTTGGAATATCACTAGTCACAAACTGCACATTATTACTGTTGGGGGGTGAAGGGCCCGTCAATACTTAGACTTGCCTCACCGGGGGAGAGATACTTTCTCTGTTTTGATTCCAATTTTTTCGTTATTTATTCTAAATTTTACCTTGTGTGAAGGTTAGTTTTCAATATCATTGTTTTTTTACTCGTGACGTACATAGTAAACAAGCATGACATAATCGTAATCTAAAATGTTTTGTTAACCTTGCAATAACACATTTATGTCTGTAGTAATTTCTTTCGTTGAGGTCAATATTTATTAGATATTTTGAATTGAAAAAAATATTCTATATAGGGCGTTCTTGAGATTTTCTATGTGATATTTCGTGTTTATTACACTTGTGATTGACTTGATATGTATATATTAATAGAAAAAAGAAGAATATATTAAATTACAAATATCAAAGCTTACATATTATTAGCCCTATAGGGATATCCTGGATATATTTTTTCCTTTTTAAGATCAGTATAACTGTACAATGATATAGAAAAGCAGGAAAACTATATCTACTGATGTTTACAATTATCACTTAAGAGGACAGTTTAAAAGAGGAGAACTCCCTAGATTTATCTGTTCATTGACGACTTCATATTGTGGGTTTCTAAAGTGTCTTCTAATTTTCTTTAAGGAAATCCAGTTCTTATTTCTTATCACAAATATATAGTACCATGAAGCGGTTTTACTTTGCTCATAATTTCCAGTTTTTTTTGTTTTTATCTTGAATTTTTTCGCAAATAGACGTGATTACATACTATATGATATTTTTATCATTTAGCTATCGGTTAATGCATTCAAAACTGATTTTAAACACTCCTATATATATATATATATATATATATATATATATATATATATATATATATGTATGCACAGACTTCAGTTTGAGGACGAGTATATCTTATACTGAGTATAACTTATACTGTATAAGTTGTCCTCGAAGTGTACTCTCGGATCTAGCATACTAACATATTTGATAAAAAAATTTTTCACGGGAATGTATTGATGAATGATTATTTTTCATTTAACCCTAAATAGGTCATCCCTTACACCCACCCCCTAAAGGCGGGGGTGGGGGTGACTTTGTAAAATAGTCGTAAAAATAAATGTTTTAATTTAGAATCAAATTACACGTAATTTTTTACATATACTACTAAAATTTCATTTTCATAATTTTTTTTATAAAGTTATGCAAAAAAAATGTTATCAAAAAATTGATTATTCAATGGTGTGGGACTCCCGGATCTAGCATACTTCCAAATTTGATAGAAAAAAATTTTCACGGGAATGTATTGATGAATGATTATTTCTCATATTAACCTAATTCAATCATCCCTCACCCACACCGTAAAGGTGGGGGTGGGGGTTACTTTGTAAAATTGTCGTAAAAATAAATGTTTTAATTTAGAATCAAATTACACGTAATTTTTTACGTATACTACTGAAATTTCATTTTGATAACTTTTTATTATAAAGTTATGCAAAAAAAATGTTATCAAAAAATTGATTATTCAATGGTGTGGGACTCCCGGATCTAGCATACTTCCATATTTGATAGAAAAAAACTTTCACGGGAATGTATTGATGAATGATTATTTTTCATATTAACCTAATTCAGTCATCCCTCACCCAGCCCGTAAAGGTGGGGGTGGGGGTTACTTTGTAAAATTGTCGTAAAAATACATGTTTTAATTTAGAATCAAATTACACGTAATTGTTTACGTATACTACTGAAATTTCATTTTGATAACTTTTTATTATAAAGTTATGCAAAAAAAATGTTATCAAAAAATTGATTATTCAATGGTGTGGGACTCTCGGATCTAGCATACTTCCATATCTGATAGAAAAAAAATTTCACGGGAATGTATTGATGAATGATTATTTTTCATATTAACCTAATTCAGTCATCCCTCACCCACCCCGTAAAGGTGGGAGTGGGGGTGACTTTGTGAAATAGTCGTAAAAATAAATGTTTTGATTTAGAATCAAATTACACGTAATTTTTTACGTATACTACTGAAATTTCATTTTGATAACTTTTTTTTATAAAGTTATGCAAAAAAAATGTTATCAAAAAATTGATTATTCAATGGTGTGGGACTCTCGGATCTAGCATACTTCCATATTTGATAGAAAAAAATTTTTCACGGGAATGTATTGATGAATGATTATTTTTCATATTAACCTAATTCAGTCATCCCTCACCCACCCCGTAAAGGTGGGGGTGGGGGTGACTTTGTAAAATAGTCGTAAAAATAAATGTTTTAATTTAGAATCAAATTACACGTAATTTTTTACGTATACTACTGAAATTTCATTTTGATAACTTTTTTTTATAAAGTAATGCAAAAAAAATGTTATCAAAAAATTGATTATTCAATGGTGTAGGACTCTCGGGTCTAGCATAGTTCCATATTTGATAGAAAAATTTTTTTCACGGGAAAGTATTGATGGATGATTATTTCTCATTTTAACCTAAATCAGTCGGAGCTCACCCATCCCCTAAAGGCGGGGGTTGGGGTGACTTGGTAAAATTGTCGTAAAAATAAATGTTTTAATTTAGAATCAAATTACACGTAATTTTTTAAGTATACTACTAAAATTTCATTTTGATAACTTTTTTTATAAAGTTATGCAAAAAAATGTTATAAAAAAATTGATTATTCAATGGTGTAGGACTCCCGGGACTAGCATAGTTCCATATTTGATAGAAAAAAATTTTTCACGGGAAAGTATTGATGGATGATTATTTCTCATTTTAACCTAAATCAGTCAGAGCTCACCCATCCCCTAAAGGCGGGGGTGGGGGTGACTTTGTGAAATAGTCGTAAAAATAAATGTCTTAATTTGGAATCAAATTACACGTAATTGTTTACTTATACACCTAAAATTTCATATTGATAACTTTTTTTTATAAATTTATGCACAAAAAATGTTATCAAAAAATTGATTATTCAATGGTGTAGGAGTCTCGGGTATAGCATACTTCCATATTTGGTAAAAAAAAATTTAACGGGAATGTATTGATGAATGATTATTTTTCATTTCAACCTTAATCAGTCATCTCCCACCCACCCCCATAAGGCGGGGTTGGGGGTGACTTTGTAAAATAGTCGTAAAAATGAATTTTTTTAATTTGGAATCAAATTTCACGTAATTTTTTACGTATACTCCTAAAATTTCATTTTTGTAACTATTTTTTTTATAAAGTTATGCAAGAAAAATGGGGTCTAGCATACTTCCATATTTGATAAAATAAATTCACGGGAATGTTTTGATGAATGAATTACCTCCATTTTAACCTAACTCAGTCATCCCCCGCCCACCCGCAAAGGGCGGGGGTGTAAAATAGTCGTAAAAATTACTTTGTAAATTTGGAATCAAATTATACGTAATGTTTCACGTATACAGCTAAAATATCATTTTTATAACTTTTCTTTATAAAGTTATGCAAATAATATGTTATTAAAAAATTGATTATTCAATGGTGCACCACTATCGGGTCTAGCATACTTCCATATTTACTAAACAAAATTTTTCACGGGAATGTGTTAATGAATGATTATTTTTCATTTTATCCCAAATCAGTCATCCCCCACCCATCCCCTAAGGGCGGGGGCGAGGGTGACTTTGTTAAATGGTGGTAAAAATAAATTTTTGAATTTGGAATCAAATTTCACGTAATATTTTATGTATACACCTAAAATTTCATTTCGATTACTTTTTTTTATGAAGTTATGCAAAAAAAATGTAATAAAAAAATTGATTTTTTAATGAAAATAAAAATCGCTATTGCGGCTTTACGAATAAGAATTAAAATTTACTACTTGGCATATGTATATTTATTAAAATAAAATTCAAATTAAAAAATGATTACACGCTTATTTCATACCATAAGGGTAGAGGGGGCGGGTGTTTGGGAAATATTAGGGTTGGGGTGATTTTGAGTGTGTCATCGAATCATAAACCCTTTTTTGAGTATGTATACCAATTTTCATATTTTTTCTTCATTATTGCCAAAGATATTCAATAAAACGTGTCACCATCCCAGGCCCTTAGGGGTTGGGGGGGGGGGTATGACTGATTTACGTTAAAATGAAGGATAATCATTCATCAATACATTTCCGTGAAACATTTTGACTGATTTGGGATAAAATGAAAAATAATCATTCATCAATACATTCCCGTGAAAAAAATGTTTTTATCAAATATATACTTCCCGAGAGTCCTGCACCATTGGATAATCAATTTTTTGATAACATTTTATTTGCATAACTTAATAAAAAATAGTTACCAATATGAAATTTTAGGTGTATACGTAATATATTACGTGGAATTTGATTCCAATTCTAATTTATTTTTACAACTATTTTACAAAGTCACCCCCAACCCCACCTTTAGGGGGTTGGGTGGGGGATAACTGATTTAAGTTAAAATAAAGGATAATCATTCATCAATACATTCCCGTGAAAAATTGTTTTCTATCAAATATGGAAGTATGCTAGACCCGAGAGTCCTACACCATTGTATAATCAATTTTTTGCATAACATTATAAAAAAAAGATTTCAAAGTGAAATTTTAGGTGTATACGTAAAAAATTACGTAGAATTTGATTCCAAATTTAAAAATTTTTTTTTACGATTATTTTACAAAGTCACTCCCACCCCCGCCCTTAAGGGGTAGGTGGGGGATGACTGATTTAGATTAAAATGAAAAATAATCATTCATCAATACATTCCCGTGAAAAATTCTTTTTCATCAAATATGGAAGTATGTTAGTTTGATGTTAATAAAATAAAAATGCATCCATGTGTAGAATATGAAAAAAGTGGGAACAATGTAATACTTAATTTAAAAAATTATAATACTTAACATCAATCATAATCATATTCTTAAACTAATTTTAAAAACCATAGACAGTTTTTATTACTAACAGGTTCACAGTTTGAATAAGAAAAGCATGTGCAAGTTTATTAAAATCAGATCATACAATTTCATTTTTCCGTGATTCAAAATCGTCCTTTGTCGCAAAAACAAAGTTTTCAGTAGACGTTTCAATGTCGTGGTTCTCCTTAAAGTGACTGTGTAATTGTATTTTAGCCGAATTTTTGAAACTACAGAGAGGGCACTTCTTTGCATTTTTTGGAGATGATTCTGAGGAATCTACTGATAAAATGCCATGAGTCTTTTTATGGAGATGATTCTTGTGGTTGAAATTTTTCTTGTAGATATCACAACTGAAGTTGTAAGTCTTCATACACTTTTTAAGTGGAGCTAGATCATCAAGTCTTCCCTCATGAAATATTTTTACTTGTTTCCGCAACCCATATATTCGCTTGAAAGATGACTTGCACTCAGTACACACTGATTTCTCATTCATTTTGAAAAAAACTTTTAAACTTAACGTTATTTTGTTTGATTTTGATATAAACACAGCTGTTTGAAGCAAAGAAATTATTCCATGGTATAAAGTTTGACGTACCGAATGCAAGACCATTAGACCAAGTATGCAACCCAAATAATATAAGTTTGGGGATTGACTATCTCGTAATATCCGATGCACAAACGACGAAAATGAAAACGAACCGCCTCTTATAACAGGGCCATCGTCCATAAATTCCAATTGGAATTTATGGACGATGACAGGGCTGACGGCATTGAACAACAACAAAACATCGTTTTTCGTATATTGTTATATTTTTGTAGTTGCTTTTATGCTGTATTTCTGAACATTATCGTAAAAATGTCTTTTTAAAGGCTCTGATAGCAAGTTCTAGCTGTAATGTGAGTAGAATATAGAATCTCGAGAAAAATAAATTGATTAAACAATATTGTCAATTTCAGGTTAGCAATATTGTAATTTTTTTTGAAATTGTATTCACAAATCAGACACAAGAACTGGATTTCCATGAAGAATTGGAAATTAGAAGACACTTAAGAAACCCATAATATCAAGTTGTCAATGAACAGATAAATCTAGGGAGTTCTCCACTTTTAAACTGTCTTCTTAAGTGATAATTTTGAAAATCAGCAGATATAGTTTTCCTGGTTTTCTATATCATTGCACAGTTATACTTATCTTAATTGGGAAAAAAGATATCCAGGATATCCCCATAGGGCTAATAATATCTACGCTTTAATAATTGTAATATCATATATTCTTCTTTTTTCTATTAACATATATTAAGTCTAGCCAAAAATAATTATTAATCATCAGGTAGGCATCAAATGGAATGTATATTCTGTCATTCTGACGATGACATTTAATATCGAAACAATTGTCAAATTTCTTAAAATTTCTAACATTTTTTCAATATATTGTGGAATTATCTAGAAACAGTAAGCTTCATTTAAAACAGTAATATGGGTAGATTCCACGAAGTATGGGTCGAGATAGTAAATACTTTGTAATAGTTATTAATAATGAATCATATAACGATCTGTGGAACGTAACCCAACGTCTACTTGGAAAAAGGCAGATATGCAAATATGGTTACGGGAAAGAAGTATTCATTTTGATTATACTGATATTAAGCCGGAACTTTACAGGAAAATACAGCTAAATAAACCAATATTTAAAAATTATGTTGTTTATAAGTTGTTAGCTGAACACGGTCCTTCCGTGTTACGTTTGCCACCACCTGATCCAAAATTGAATCCAATAGAAAAGATGTGGGCTATTATAAAATGAAGTTGGAGTGCGTAATACAACTTTTAAGGTAGGTGACGTGTTAAAGTTGACAGATGACACATTTGCTAGAGTCACACCAGAAACATGGAAGAATGTTTGCATTCATGTAATCAGAATGGCTTTAATGGTATGTTATTGTAATAAATTTTCTAATTAACCCATTAGTCCCCAACGTTGCGTAAACGAAACATTTTGGAATTTTTTTTAAATATATCATTGAATGTCATTGACTTTTATGTCGCTACAATTTATTCCAAATATAATAACAATTATGTTTCTATGTAATACTGCGATATAATCAAAAAATTCATTTTTTGCAAATTTATGAAATATGCGGAAATTGGGGATTTCATTTATCATATTTTCGTCGATCGTCGTTTTTTGGATCTATTATCAAACGATGGGAGCTTTCGTCTTCTTTTACTGGGGAATCAGAAATTACTTAACCCTACATGTTGGTCAGGAAGTATTCAATCAATTATGGCAATAAAAATTCGATTGTTCGATATTCTAAAAGCTCTTCAGATATTGAATCGAAATCGCAGAAAAAGGAAGCAACCATGGAAGCTAAAAATCTGAAAAAGAAAATGGCCAACTTTGAATTTGTTTTTATTAATATTTTTATCTTCAAAACTTTATCTCAAGTAAACCACGTATCAAGATTTTTACAAAGAATTGATATTTATATCGGCGGCGCAACAGTCTTAAGAAATACATTGACCTACATTTCTGCTTTAAGAGCTCAAGAAGCGTATAATGATTGAATATCTGAACCAATAACTCTTGCAATTAAATGCAATATAGAGCTAGTATTTCAATTTAAAAGGCAACGAAAAGTACCAAAACAAATTGTTGAGCTTGCTTTGGAATAGCAATTTGATAATAGAGAAGATTACTTCAAAGTCCGGGTATATTACTATTCAATTGATACCAATACCAATCAAATTGAATAGAGGTTTTCTGCTATGCAATCAATCAAATGAATATTATTTGTTGCAACAATACTAATTTCGAAAACATCGGGAAATTTTTACTAACGGTGTTGTCAATCAATATTGATATGTTACTTGAACTAGTTAAAGAGATGACTTCAAAAAAGATATGAAGAGGAAACTTTTCCAAATAGTATTCGTATATGAAACTTGATTTTCCTGAAGTTTATGTTATGTTTCTTCTATTTTTTACCCTACCTGTGCGTAACTGTTGCGCAATTGGAAAGATCCTTTAGTAAATTGAAAATGTTAAGAAATTGCATTAGGTCAACAATGATCGTGATCAATCTATTTTAAATGTAGAATATAATATCGCAGCGAAGTTAGATTTAAAAGATCTCATAGATTACTTTGCCAATACTAAAGTCAGAAAAAGAACGTAGTTCTAGATTTTAGTTTATTATTAGTTTTTATATTTTATATAAAGTATTTCATTTATTTCCTTTCAATGTAATACGGAAAATACCAATCTAGATATTGGTTTGGAATTAAGTAGCTGAATAAAACATATTTTTGTTTTGACACTTTTTATGATACAAAAAAATTTAAGTTTTCGTTTTGTATTAGTTTTTGTCCTGAATGGAAAACGTTTTAATTTTCTTACTTTTTACGTGTTACTCAGTGTACCTGTAAGAAATGTCCTGAGGCCCACTCGCCCCTAGATCCGCCACTGAGCCAGGCCCGTCGCTAAGACAACTGATTCTAAATAGTGCATAGGTATTAGATAATATTAATATTGCTCCTGTACAAACATAGGTACAGCAAATATGACACATCTTTCTCAGTCCAGAATACATTTCTGATGATTTCTGTAATGTATCAGAGTGTGCTCTGAAAATTCGGTAGTGAAATGGCAAAGTGTACACTATCTGCTATTTTTTTAAAATACGTTTTATTGCATTAAATGATTATAAATAACGTATCTATATAATTCAATATTCCAAGAGAAAAATGTAAAAAACAAGAATTTTTTACATTTTGCTCCACCATCACAATTCAATTCAATATATTATTTTCAAGGTATATTGCATTTATGTGGTTTCTATAGAAAATAATCTATATGTATAAATATTTTTAACCCAACAACTGCATGTTGGAAATAATAAAAAAAACTATAAGAACGCCGCTATTAGCAAAAACATTAAGGCGGCGATTCCACAGCAGACATTATAAAAACATACTTAGATAACATATTTTAGTCTTTCATAAAATCTGAAATAGAAACGGTCTTACATGGTTGCCGGTTTTACTATATTTTCAGGAGATCTACTGATTTGCATATTGATGAAAAAAATTATGACACTTGTTTATTATTATTATTAATTTTTAATTAATCATATCTCGCATGATATTTCCAAACGCTCTGTTTAAATTAATTTAAGAGATTTCTCTTATTACCTACCTATCTAATGAAAACTAACGAAAGAAACAAACTAGCCACAACTAGTATGTGAGACATCTACACACACAAAATTATGTATTTGCAGTCGAGAAAAGCAAATTGTACTAATGCTAACTTTACAAAAGAAGTAATACATTTACATACTAATGATATGTATATACCAAAAAAGGATAATACTTTATCAGATTCAGATTTAAAACGATTTTTTATATACCTATAACAGTTATTTTCTTACATTTGTTTTTTTATTTGTTTTGTATTTTTGTTGTTCATTACTATTCGTTCTATTTTTTTATATACTCGTACCTGATGAGTATCTACGTAACTTTATTTTGTGATTACTATTTTTAAAATGAAGCAGTAGGTAGGTATAATATATCGTATCCCCCTTAATGTTCGCTACATATGGCAAACATTTTTAGTTGTAGGATATAGGAAAATTTAATGTATGCCATCGATCCTGCATGGTCGCTAATCTGAAAAGACATTCTGACGTCACTCACGATGCCACTGTGATGGAGGCAAAATATCGAAAAAGTTGTTTGGAAAAAGTGATTAGAATGATATTTTAGGGCCATTTATGAAATTTCGAGCAAAAAAAACAAAAAAATAAAAAAATCCGTACTTTTCGCCATGTTTAATGTGTGAGGGTAAAACAATTCAGAAATATTGATTGAGGTCATTCATATATAATAAAATGAAAATATTCGTTGAACGCGTGAAATTTTTTTGTATCTTGTCAGTTTGTGCAGTTTCAAACAATTTAATTGTGATATTACAATTGAAAAGGGCCGATATTAATTTTTTTTATGTAATATTTCATCAGAACATGACAACTTACATTAATAATTATTATTTAATAAGCGTAATGATTCATGTTTGGACAATATTTATAAAAAAACAATGCGATAATATGAATACAAGATAATTTATTATCTTTGAAAGGTCTGCATACATTTCACAACGATTCCTAGTATTATACTTTCATCATCCTTGAACCCATTTTTCTCAAATACTTTGCCGCAATACAAAGTTTTAAATTAACTAAGTGGGCTTTAAAATCATAAACGAATACTCGTTTAACATCATTGTTACATTTGATCCGTAATTCTCCGTTTTCGTTAAGTTTACTTCTATTTACACATTCTGCAAATATATTTTCATATCTATCTATCTATCTATAACTAAAAATGCCTTCTATACTGTCACGTGAAGAAAAAATAGAGTTGGTTCTAATTTGCGGAGAAAATTATCAATGTTCAAGAGAAGCTGCTAATATTTTTAACCAAAAATATCCTGGCAAAAACGTCCATTTTAGAAATGTAGCAAAATTATTAAAGAAGTTTAAGGTAACTACAAGTAGAAACGCTAAGTCTTTTCCATCACATGACTGATACGACATTAACTATATGCATCTTAATCAAAACAATGCGACAAACAAACTTCACCCGTGCAAGCCTAAATTTATTCAAGTTCTGAAGAAAAATATTTTGACGTCCGGTTTGGTTTTTGAATTATAGAAGATAATCCAAATTTCACAGAAAATGTTTTATTTTCCGACGAATCTACTTTCACATCAAATGGAACAGTAAGCTCACAAAACTGTCGTTGATGGGCAGACACAAACTCCCACTCAAGGTTAATGTATGGTGCGGAATTTGGAATTGTCAAATTATTGGTTCATTTTTCTTTAGAGAAAACCTGAATGCCAGGCGTTATTCAACTTTGTTGGAAAATGAATTAACCAAATTTTTGGATGGTATCCCACTGGCTAAGCGAGCCAATCTTCATTTCCAACAAGACGGTCCCCGGACCTATGCCCTCTGGACATTTTATTATGGGGCTATTCAAATAACAAAATTTATCGAGTAACACCCTTCAGAGACGTCGCACATTTAGAACAATGCATATGGGATTGCGTATATGCTATTAACCAAGGTACGCTCCGAAATATTCAAAGAGAAACGAATTCCGGGACGGTGAAATGTATGGAACGAGATGGAGGACATTTTGAATTTGTGTTTTGAAATATTAAGTTATTTATTAGTAATGAGTTAGTGGGTAATCTGTTGAATATTGTTCCAAAAAATAGTAATAACTAAATGAAATTAACTGTCTCGACCCTTACTTCGCGGAATCTACTCATATTAGTGTTTTAAATGAAACTCACGGTTGACAATTGACAATTTTTTAGAATTTTCAACAATTTTTATTATATTGTGGTATTAACTAGAAACCGTGAGTTTCATTTAAAACACTAATAGTAATACGTTGGTAAACTAATTCAATTTATTATTATGACTAGTTAATGAGTTTTAATAATTTAATGAAATATTTATTGAAAATATCAAAAACGGTTCTTTTCAATTGTGGTATCAGTACTAAATTATTTTAAACTTCACAAACTGACAACATTGGACAAGGTATTGTTACAGGAAAGTTTCAAATGCTCAACTAATATTTCCATTTAATTCTCTAGGAATGATTTTAATGACCAATTTTGAATAGTTTTACGTTTATAAATTACATACGGTGCTAATGGAACTCTTTCAAAAAAGAAATTGAGGCAATATCATTTCAGAAGACCGTAATGGAGAAAAATAAGAAAATTCTTATTTTTTGTTGTTTTTGCTTCAAATTTTGTACGTACTCCTAAAATATCATTTTAATCACTTTTTCTAAATAACAATTTTCGGTATTTTGGCATCTAACCTCACTTTTCGCATTTCCACGTCGAATTTTTCCAATTTGTGGCCATGAAGTGTTCATGTAACTGATGTCAAGATGTAATTTTGGATTATCGACCATGCAGAATCGATCGTATATATTAAATTTTCCTATATACAACAACTAAAAATTGTTCCCATATGTAGCGAACATGGTGGACACTGTATGTTTACTTTATTTGTTTTTAAATGAAAAGTTTGTTTTCAAATAATACATATTTTTTCGAGGTCATAAGTTTAATTCATTATACTTTTTTGAAATTTCTATAGCATAAAATAAATCTATTGAAATTACTCAATTTTTGACAAGATTTTTACTGATGAAATGAAAATCTAACTGGCAGCCCTGCGGTCTAATCCAAATAAACTTTTCATGAGGATATAAATTTTAATCAACCAACATCATAACCCTTAATTCATTTAAAAAAAATAACAGATAGCTCTCCCTTTGACCTTTTGCCATTCATTCCACTACCTACCGAATTGTTAAAGTTTGATTGATTTCAGAAATCGTTAATAGTACAACTGCGGGAAAAAATATAACAAAAGTTTCGGTATACCGCGAGAGGGCGTAATTGGATAAAAACATTAAAAAGCCAACTTTCATAAAATTAACTCAATTAAAGGGCATAACAAAAACAATCATCGCATTCTTCAAAAAATTCTGCGTATATTTGATATTAAACTTTCAGTCTATGTACTCAAATAATGTGTACGGGGAGATTGATATGAGAAAACGCCCTTAACTCGGGTTCAACTTAACCGATTGTTGCAAATTTAGTCTTCTTGAAAACATCTGTTTTCCATCAACATAAGTTTAATAATTTCGACATAACCTAATGAGTAGCATGCACACTAGAGGGCGCTATTGACTTTGTTTTTTAAATCTAGTTATCTTTGGAAAATATTAAATAGGAGTATACAATTTTAATCGAGAATTGTAAAAGTAGACTTAATTAGTAACAGAATACCGATTACCGCATGTCGATATCTTTTTCCTATCCCGACATATCGTAAAAAACGTATACATTTTGATTATTTTCCTTTAAATATAGATTACCTACTGTGGCTATAGGTTCCGAACATATTTTAATAATTTGGAACGAATTAAAGTTGATTAATGGTAATTTCAATTAATATTTCGATGTTATTGGGAAACGGCGATCAGGAAGTTAAAGTGGAAATATATAAAAAGAAGTAGTGGGCCATGGAAAAAAACATACATATATTTCTACTTTAACTTCCTTAACGCCGTTTCACAGTCAGATTAAAAGTAATATTGAAATTATTATTATTAGGGCAAGGAATGTCAATTGTAATTATTTCAAAATTGTTAAAATCCTTTCCGTACTACCCCATAGTAGGTAATCTATATTCATAGGTGAATGCTTAAAATTTACGCTTTATGAAGTGAAACAATTTATGGGACACTACAGGATTTTTGGCGTAAAAGTAAACTCGTAAAACTAACAAATTTGTTAAACTCCTTGTCCTTATCTAATTATTATTTAATTAAGCTCAGTGAGAGAGACGCAATGCTGTTCTCCCCTTCTGTTACATCAGTAGACTCCATGATATTACTAAGCGAAATAGACTCGTCGGCAGAGCGTTAGACTGAAAACCTAAAGGTCGTTGGTTGGATACCTGGTTTCGTCAGTAAACTATTTAATTTTTCTTTCATCTATAAATCCATTCTGCTAATGTATTCAACAATGTCGGTAATGTTGAACAGAAGTATATCTGATTATTTCTAAAATATTCATGCATTTACTCGAAGCAATGGAATTAAAATAAAGTTTGGATCAAGATTGTGGTTTGTTTGAACATTTAATAAAATAATTTCTTAAAAAGAATATTTACTTTTGTTTGTCTTTTATTGTAAATAGTTTTTGTACACTCATTCACAGTTTTTGCGTAACATAATAAGTTTCACTTCTAAAGCTGTTAGTTTTCAACTGACTCATAAATTTTTAAGATATGTCGGGACCGGAAAAGATATCAGCATGCGGTATTCGCTATTATGTTACAAATTAAGCCTACTTTTATAATCCCGAGTAAAATTGCATGCTCCTATTTAATAATTTCCAAAGATAACTTGATTTTAATAAAATTAGCGCCCCTCGCTTGAAAGTTACTCATTAGGTTATGTCCAAATTTTCACTCTTATGTTAGTCGAAAAGAGCTGTTTTCAAGATGACTAAGTTTCCAATAATCGGTTAAGAACCGGAGTTATGGGTGTTTTTTTCATAACAGTTCCCATTCTCCCCCACATCTTATTTAAGTAGATAGACTGAAACTTTAAATATCAAGTACATATATGCAGAATTTTTTGAAGAATGCAATGATTGCTTTTGTTATGCCGCCTTTTGAAAAATTTGGCTGCTCAAGTTTTTTATCTCTTTTGTTACATTTTTTATACTCGCAGCTGTACCATGAACGGTTTCTGATATATGGCCGAAAGCCATTCTTATTGGGGCACCCGTTACATATTTCATATTTAATTAGTCATTGATAATTAAGAATACGGACGCCTTTTTGAAGACCTTTCAAAGTAATACTAATAAACTACCAACGATAAACATGAAACAGAGTATAGGTATCAATAAGCGATTACATCAAGCCGTTATAATGTGGCATCTGTGTATTGTATCTTTTTTGGTACGGCTTTTGTTCATTGCACTATATGAAGCTATTACAAAAAAAATTATCAATTCTTAGAAAATTAGGGCATAATTTGAGATCCCTTTTGGTGAAGTACCTATGTAAGGTCCGTGGAAAATAATATTTACAAAATCGTTTAGATATGGTATAAGTTACAGGAATAAAAGAACATTACTAGGTATCAGTAATAATGTTTCCAGGATTATTCAGTCCTAACAAGTTGTTCAGAGTAATAATTTATTATTCTTTAAAGTACTGTTTGTTGTATTTTCAGTAAACTGTGCCATTATTATTAAAAGTGGAAACTCAATAATATTTTAAAATCAGAATGCTGAAGACTAGAAAAAACTGACAAATAACAATTTAACGCGAGTCTAGTTTCGAGAAGACACACAAAAACACGTCCATCAAATTTCAAACTGTATATTATATTATCATCTTCGGTCATATAGATTTGTACTCTTGTTTTTCTGAAACGTAAATTAAATATAAATCTTCTTAATTGTCGTGAGTAAATACTGTTACCTCTATCAATAAACATTACTAACCATAAATTTTAAGGGCATTCCCAAGAGTGCTTAACCTATTAATAGTGTATCTTAATATAAATAACAATAACTGAATAAGGTTGAGATTCACTGAAAAATAAAAACTTCTTCGAAATTGGATTACTGATGACCTACATTTTTTTCAAAGAATATAATGTACGACGTTTCTTATATTTATTAAGATTAAATATTAATTAATTAATATTTAACACGTTGAGTGCTACCGTGGAAGCGGAAAATTCATTCCATTTTTCATGTGTATGGCCCACTAACCCACTAACTGAAAAAATGGTGTCCTGAAAAAACTAAGGATAAAATATACAGGCCAAATAAGGTTTTGGGTATGCCAGGCCGTAGTGCGATAGTCCCCATAGAGATATATGCAAGGCATGCAGCGAACGTCGATACATGCGGCTGAAATAACAGAAATAGTTGTGTATCAGCCGCGGATACATACGGCGATGGAAGCACCGTATCTCGTGTATCCGTGTTGGATACATACGGCACTCAACGTGTTAATTTATTAAAAAAAGAACTTTTTACGTTTTTAATTTTTTTAATTAAACAAATACCGCTTGTCATAGTTTTTTTATATACGGGTGTCCCACGAGGTTCTGGCCAGTATATATCTCGAAAACTGTTTGAACTACAATATTGAAATTTGGCAGTTATAAACTGTGGGTAGTATTACACATTTTAAGCAATCAGCTACTTTGCTACAATGTCACGTTTCGGGTCACGTGGTATAATTTTTAGAAAAGTTAATGACACACCCTGTATATTGTTCCACTGCTGTATAGGTCTCTCTTATACTAATTCGGCGACACCTATTTTTTTTGTGTTAGGTATATACAAACGACAAACAAATGTTCATAAAGTTTTTTATTTGAAAAACAAAAAGAATTGGAAAACAATAACACTTTTACTACAGTTTATGCTCAAATTTATGTCCACCTTCATTAATGCAGCATTCAAATCTAAGTAAATTTCTTGTGCATGCTGCTTCAATACTTTCTGGTGTAAGAGATTGGCAAGCTGCTCTGATTCTGTTTTTTAAATTATCTACATCGGTAGGAGCTGTAACAGAAATGAATCCTTTTAAATATCCCCAAAGAAAAAAATCTAACAGGGTTATATGTGGTGAACGAGCCGGCCAATGTATTGTATCATTTCTCCCAATCAAGCTGTCTTGGAAATACACATTCAGATGTGACGTTACTCGCTGAGCAAAATGAGGAGTTGCACCATCCTGTTGCCACCACATAGTCGCTCTCTCTTTTAGTGGATTGTTCTCAAGCAAATGTTGAAGAATATTCTGGAGAAAATCTAAATATCTTTCGCCTGTCAAATTCCCCTCATAAAAA
Source organism: Galeruca laticollis (assembly GCA_963921935.1). Classification (NCBI taxonomy): domain Eukaryota; kingdom Metazoa; phylum Arthropoda; class Insecta; order Coleoptera; family Chrysomelidae; genus Galeruca; species Galeruca laticollis. The sequence goes on along the minus strand of OY998181.1, from coordinate 61,108,961 downwards.
TACGGCCCAATCAAGCGTCCATTAAACAAACCGCACCAAACATTTATTCCCAAAATAGTTTGGAAATACGTTTCTCGCGTCCAGCTGGGATTTTCAGCCGACCAGTAGTGACAATTATATCTATTAACGATACCTACACCGTTATTGTGAAAACGGCTTTCGTCGCTCCACAATATTTTATTTAAGAAAAAAGGATCCTCTACGATTTTAATTGACACTTCTTTCTGGATCTGCAGGAGTTAGACCTTGCGTTAAATGTATTTTTAAAAGATGATATTTGTATTGCTTGAACACCCTCTGATTAGTAGATTTACTTATTCCTAATTCTTATTGCAGACATCGAGTTGAAATTTGGGGATTGACTTGGATATAAGCAAGAATGTTAATAATATTATCTTCCGTAAGAATAGGCTAACGTGGAGAATTTTGATGTTTTCCGGTTGGAAATGAACCGTGTCTTAATTTTTGTTCTACATAAGTAAAATTATTTTTTCCTGGAGTTGTTCGGTAGGGGAAACGATTTCTATATAAATCTCTAGCTCGTCTGGTATTTTTTCCACATTCTTCATAGATCATCAGCATATCGACATACTCGTCATAAGTGAAACGTAAAGGCATGGTAAGTTTCAAGTCACAAAACTTTTAACAACAATAATACAGTGACCGATTGTTCACTGACGCTAACAGCTTTTGACAACTAGAATAGCTGTTACTAGAATATGTTTTTTGTTTCTCAGCTCTCTTTGTTTTTCAAATAAAAAACCTTATAAAAATTTGTTTTTCGTTTCTAAGTACCTGACACACAAAAATAGGTATCGCCGAATTAGTATGAGAGATACCTTTACAGCAGTGGAACAATATTCAGGTTGTCTCATTAAGTTTTTTAAAAATGATACCACGTGACCCGAAACATGACGTTGCAGCAAAGTAACTGCTTGCTTGAAATGTGTAATACTACGGTTTATAACTGCCTAATTTTAATTTTCTACTTCAAATAGTTTTCGAGTTATATACTGACCAAAACCTCGCGGGAATTGTTATACTCTTCATTAATGATTTCCAGTTTTTTAAGACAATTTTAAGAAAATTGCTGCTGTTATCTAATAAGAAACGATCGCTTCAATGTTGGCCACAATAGGATCACATGTTATATACAATCTTTAACAGTCTATTTAGTGCTGCAAGAAATGAAAAAAATCTACATTTAGAGGACACTTTTAAGTAACTATGTGTAGTTAAACTTTCTGAGAGAGTCTAAGAAAACTTATTTTTTCTTCAAACGTCAGTAAATCTGTCAGTTTTCGACTGTGTAGGCGTTTCATTTTTCCTCGGCCGGAGCTTTAGTTTTCACTTTCCCGCCAGCGGAGGGAAAAGTGTTATCATAGCAACATAGATAGAAAAGCAGCCGTAGACGCAATAATTGTAAAAAATAAATTAATATTGTTGACAGTGTCCACTGACAGCTTTATGTTACATCACTATAGCAACAACCTGTTCCTACTCACCGACACCGGTCTAAACCGCCTTGCGAACCCAATTATGTTGAAAAATTATTACTATCAAAAAGAGACGTTTTTGCATTAATTTGTCGACATTTGAAGAAAAAACAGCATATTTTATTTGGGGGAAAAGCTACTTTTCATGAGTTGCTCTCTATTACCAGCCTCACTCCGTTCGACTGTTGAACACGAGCGCGTCATGAAAAGTATCACTTTTCCTCCATATAAAATAATATACTATTATTGGGATCGTCCAGTTATCTCACAGATATAATTATTACAAACCGATACTGATCTGCTGGTTTCCTTAGCGGAATATTTAAAATAATCCTAGCATTATCTATAAGAACAAGAGTACTTTCACAGGAGCTTCAACAGTCGATTGATAATTTTAGAATAGAGCGATTCCAATCTAATCATTTATAACTTTTAACATTCTACACCCAAGTCATATTATTATTGTATATAGCTGAAGATTCGTAATTCTAAGAAATTTGACAATTGTTAGAATTTTTAACATTTTTTCAATATATTATGGAATTATCTAGAAACAGAAGTTTCATTTAAAACAGTAATATGAGTAGATTCCACGAAGTAAGAGTCAAGACAGTTAATTGAATTTAATTATTAATTTCAATAGTATTCAAAATTCTAAGTTAGTTAACGTAAATAGTAAACAAACACGATTTTAAACTTTGGCAAGGCCCTCTTCATCTATAGTAAATGCATACCTACATACTAGGAACTTTTTTATAATAGATAAGCACAGTATTCAGTAAAGTCAACATTCTCAAATGTGAGATCGAATTTTCTATAAAATAAACAGTTGTTCAGCAATTTTTAATCGAAATCCATAAATAGTGTTATTTCAAAACAGCTTGAATAGATTCCAGAAAGTATGGGTTGAAACTGTTGGAACAGTGCTCGATTATAAAATATCACCTATTTCAAAACTCCTTATCATGCTATGTAGCTTTATTATACACTGTTTTTGTATAACAGTTCCAGCTGATTCTTATACATCCCAAATAGTTTGGAGACTAATTTTTAGCATTTATATAACGCAACGTCGGGCACTAACTACTGTTTGATTTAATATAGGAAAAATACTGAATTAATAAACTAAAAACTACAGTGTATTTGTGTACACAAACGAATTATACATTAATAACTAGAAACATCTTCATGCTTGAAAACTAAACTTTTTTTCTCTAACAAAAAGCACCCTTTTTTGCGAGACTTTAGAAGGTCGAGAATCGTACAGATAAGAGAATTTTAGTAACATACCGAGCAGGTCCGGCCTCATTCATAGCGACCCGTTGTTTTAAAAGAAATATCGAGTAATAATTGGGATAAACCAGATGTAAAAGTATAGGTCGGAATCTGAACTGATTATTTTAGCAAAGAAAATTTCTCAAACATTAAGTTTTAATTTGAGAAAATGAAATTCGAATTGTGTGGTACAAAATTTGGAGGGTAGTTCTTCTATCAATCTGGGATCGTTTTTATTGAAAATGATAGTTCTAAAACATTGAGAATATTCTGGAATACAATAGGAGAAGACCTTGAGTATGTAGTTACCCGTGATAAACATAATTAAGATATTTTCACTAAAACACAAATATTAGGTTTGATTTCTAAAATTTTTGACTCGCTTGGCATTGTTATAACTCGACCAAAAATCATAATCTATCGATGATGGCAAGAAATAATTGGGTGGGATGATCTGTACCTTCAGAAATAATGTTTATGTGGCGTGGAGTTGAACAACAAATTTTAATTGACTTTTTTAGAAAAATACTTATACCTCTTCCAAAGTCAGTATAAAAAATATCATTTTACCAGGGCACTGCGATATTTCGTTAATAAGCGCTTTAAGTAGATACTAAGTAATACCGATAAATTTATCAATACATATCGGTGGTCAGTTTTTACAAGCTACAGAAAGCTCATCTTACTTTTGAATATCAACGTAGCTAAAAAGCATTCTTCAAATCGCCGGTCGTCGGCAGAGGTGTTGGAGTATAGGTCGTAATTACTTTATGAAAAAGAAGATAACATTTTTTTTAAAGAGCAACAGCGCGCGCCGTTTTCAGATTAATATCTCAATATTCTTCAGGAGATTTTTATTGAATGCGGTTTAATTATTTTATATACAGTTGTCTTTGATTTGTTTTGTGCAATGGTTTTCTGGAGACCTTTTGGGGTAATTCACATTAACAATGAAATTCCTGCTAATAATGTAATTCAAAGTTATGATATTATCCAAGTTAATGATGAAATACATCTTAGTAATGCAATTCTAATTAATAACAATGAGACACAATTTCGGGAATTTGAAAATCGAGATTTGCATATTCATTTTCAACAAGTAATTTTAAATATGTAATCAAGCTTAAAAGCTAAGTATGTCAATTCAACTCAAGATGAAATAATTAAAAGAATAAGCAAGTTAACGAAAATTACTTATTCCACAATTTATTTAGTAATTAAACGAGGTGTTGTGACTGAACACGATATAAAACGAAAGCTTATCGTCAGTCGTCGGGTAGACAGTTCATCTAAAGATGTGATTCAACGAACGGTTTACAATACGTACAAAGAAAATCAAGTCTCAACATTAAAAATTATTTTTAATAAAATGCAAGAGTTTTGAATATTTTAAATATACATCATTAGAAACACTTCGACCAATTTTAATAGAGCGTGGTTTTACGATAAGTATAAAAAATTAGATAGTCGAATGCGTGTTATGGAATCGCCCCGTATTGTGGTACTTCGTCATGTCATAATTGTTTCAGTCAGATTTTTAATTATAGGGAAAGTAATAGAAATATGTTTATTTAGATGAACCGTGGTCCGACACTCACGATGTCGTTTAATGCGGTTAGGCCGACAATTAACTGAATTGTGTCTTATAAATGCGCTGTGCTCGAGAGGAAAACAAGTAATTATTTTGCTTACTGGGAATCAAAACGGCTTTGTATAAAATGCCTTATTTCCTTTAGCAAAAAATATTAACAAAGCTCTGCTTGATACATAAATAATTTGTGAAAATATATCTGATTTAACACGTTGAGTACCACCAATGCTTAAGCCAGTTCCTTACTGATATACCGCAATTGGGCTAATACTGGATTAAATAAACAAAAGGGGTTACACTAAATATATTTGAAGAACTTAAAACAAATAAATGGTAGACATTAGAAATGTTTTATTTCTTACACATGTTTATCTTTCAAATATCGTCGGTCCAATGCCAAAACCATGAATGTGCAAAATTGGCCGTTTTGACCTAAGTGCACCATAAGTCTTAAAATTAACCATATTATCCATGACAAACTCACAATTTTGCGTTATTGGCTTTGCGAACAATTATTCAAAATATCTGAATGTACCACTTTCGCGTGTCTCACGTTGCAAACAATTATTTAGATGCTTGCGAATTTGTCGGTATCGCGATTATCTTTTTCGATGAACTTTATAAATAATCGTGAATGTAACATTTTCGCGCTTTTGTAACTGCAAATTATTTCATAAATGCCAGAAAACATTGCACTGTCCTGTATTCCACGTTGCAAGATCAGTGTTGTCTTGTGATTAGAGCAAAAAACAATGATAGAAATTGAAATAATAAAAGGAGAAAAAAAAATGTCGAGAATATTTAGAAAGAAAACCATTAGCTCGAAAGTCCAGGATGACGACAAAAAAATTGTAAAGGAAAATACGGAAGTTTTATCTTCAAATTTCGATCTACAGGCAGTTGTTACAACACCCAAAGATCCAGCAGTTTAAAACCTTTATTTGAGCATATGAACCATCTACAATTTTTCAGTTTACAGCTTTGCAAACCAAGATATTCTCTGTTGTTTGCGAGGAAACTCAAGGAAAAAGAGGATCAGTTGAAATATCTTCCTATATTCACGGTTACATTCTAGCACATCAAAATATTAAAGAGGTTCGAATGATGTCCGATGGGCGAGGTGGCAAACAAAAAATTCCATTTTCGCTGCTATGTGCCTTCAAATTGTCTCAAGTTATCCTACTCTAAGCCAAATAGATCATAAGTTTTATAAAACTGGTCTAACGGAAATGGAGTGCGACTCAATGCATTCGAAAATCGAAGTAAAAGCGAAATGCGCTTCCGTGTATTCTGCAGAAGGTTGGACGCAAGAACAAGGCCACGACTTTTTGTAGTCCAAAATTTAACATGACAAGTGGCCGTTTTTTATTTGGTTAATCAGTCCCTTATAAGCCAATTTAAGTATAAAATGTTTAATAAAGTGTGTGTAATGTCAGGAAATAAATGAGTATGCAGAGTGTGGAAATTCGAGAAATATCATAGCAAATCTGGTACTTCACCGATTTCTTTCTTAAAATTTTGGTAGTCGTACAAAAATAAAGTCAGGGACAAAAAATTGTGGTAATATTTTTTAATTTATCCCACGATTTATTCTAATTTGTAGTTGGTTTATACCTACTATGAATATAATATCTTAATGTACCTATATAATTTCGTATATAATTTAACTTTGAATTGAAGCGAAGATTATGCAATTTTACGATTATTGTTTTCTGTGAGAAGGGTTTACATTATTGATTGATATACAAAACAATTTGACTTGGCTGTATTGTATACAATAATTATATAGTATTCCATTTTTTCTTTAGTTTATCCTGTTGATATTTTAAATGTTACATCATAATATTAAATCTATATTGTTTCTTAATTTTATTTTTATTTACAAGCATTACAATTAAGAAGTTAAATGACACATTTTGTTTAATTTCACTATTTTTGAAGTTAGCGATTTTTTGATTTTTGTAATAGTGTTTCTAGAAAATCTTATTCAGGGACATTTGAAAAATTTATTCTTAGCACTCTAAACAGCAATTTCCCATAAAGCATTTAGATAAACTCTTATATATACAACTTTGCAGGTTGGAGTAGGGCTCTTGGGTCTAGCATACTTCCATATTTGATAAAAAAAGTCACGGCAATGTATTGATGGATGATTATCTTCCATTTTAACCTAAATCAGTCATCCCCCACCCAATCCCTAAGGGCGGGGGTGGGGGTGAATATGTAAAATAGTCGTAAAAATTTTTTACGTATAGACCTAAAATTTCATCTTGTTATGCAAAGTTATGCAAAAAAATTTTATCAAAAAATTGAATATTCAATGGTGTAGAGCTCTCGGGTCTAGCAAACTTCCTAAATGAGTTATCCTCGACCCACCCCCTAAGGGCGAGGGTGGGGGTGACTTTGTAAAATAGTCGTAAAAATTGATTATCTTTCGAAAAAATGAAATTCCAACGACGCCATCGTTTTCATAGAATTTTTTTATGTACGGTCCTGAATTTTCATAATCTTATCTTGAATTTGAAATTTTTCTACATAAAAAAATTCAAGGAAAACGATGACGTCGTTGGAATTTCATTTTGCCAAAAATACCCAAAAAGACCACCCCTGAGGGAGAATTTTTTTTTGAATGTGTTTTTTTGAGATTTCACGCATCCCGAAAATGATGTCTTCATGTCTTCCCGTTTCTTATATCACAGAGTGTCCTCATATCCAGAATCATCGCATTTTCTCTGAAATTTTGTCAATACCTGAGAAAAAATTCAAGTTCAAGATCAAATTATGAAAATTTAGGACCGTATATAAAAAAATTCTATGAAAACGATGACGTTGTTGGGATTTCATTTTTTTTTAAAATAATCGATTTTTACGACTAATTTACAAAGTCACCCCCACCGCCGCCCTTAGGGGGTGGGTGGAGGATGACTGATTTAGGTTAAAATGGAAGATAATCATCCAACAATACATTTCCGTGAAATTTTTTTTATCAAATATGGACGTATGCTAGACCCGAGAGCTCTACACCATTGAATAATCAATTTTTTGATAACATTTTTCTTGCATATCTTTATAAACAAAAGTTGTCAAAATGAAATTTTAGGTGTATACGTAAAAGATTACGTAGAATTTGAAACCAAATTCAAAAAAGCATTTTTACGATTATTTTACAAAATCACCTCCACCCCCGCCCTTAGGGGGTGGGTGGGGGATGACTGATTTAGGTTAAAATGAAAGATAATCATCCATCAATACATTCCCGTAAAACATTTTCTTTTATCAAATATGGAAGTATGCTAGACCCGAGAGCCCTACACCATTGAATAATCAATTTTTTGGTAACATTTTTCTTGCATATCTTTATAAACAAAAGTTGTCGAAATTAAATTTTAGGTGTATACGTAAAAGATTACGTAGAATTTAATTCCAAATTCAAAAAAGCATTTTTACGATTATTTTACAAAATCACCTCCACCCCCGCCCTTAGGGGGTGGGTGGGGGATGACTGATTTAGGTTAAAATGAAAGATAATCATCCATCAATACATTCCCGTAAAACATTTTCTTTTATCAAATATGGAAGTATGCTAGACCCGAGAGCCCTACACCATTGAATAATCAATTTTTTGGTAACATTTTTTTTGAATACCTTTATAAAAAAAATTTATCAAGATGAAATTTTAGGCGTATACGTAAAAGGTTACGTAGAATTTGATTCCAAATTCAAAAATTATTTTTAAGACTATTTCACAAAATCACCCCCACCCCCGCCCTTAGGGGGTGGGTGGGGGATGACTGATTCAGTTTAAAATGGGAGATAATCATCCATCAATACATTCCCGTAAAACATTTTCTTTTATCAAATATGGAAGTATGCTAGACCCGAGAGCTCTACACCATTGAATAATCAATTTTTTGATAACATTTTTTTTGAATACCTTTATAAAAAAAATTTATCAAGATGAAATTTTATGCGTATACGTAAAAGGTTACATAGAATTTGATTCCAAATTCAAAAATTATTTTTACGACTATTTTACAAAATCACCCCCACCCCCGCCCTTAGGGGGTGGGTGGGGGATGACTGATTCAGTTTAAAATGGAAGATAATCATCCATCAATACATTGCTGTGAAATTTTTTTTATCAAATATGGAAGTATGCTAGACCCGAGAGCTCTACACCATTGAATAATCAATTTTTTGGTAACATTTCTCTTGCATATCTTTATAAACAAAAGTTGTCAAAATGAAATTTTAGGTGTATACGTAAAACATTACGTAGAATTTGATTCCAAATTCAAAAAAGCATTTTTACGATTATTTTACAAAATCACCTCCACCCCCGCCCTTAGGGGGTGGGTGGGGGATGACTGATTTAGGTTAAAATGAAAGATAATCATCCATCAATACATTCCCGTAAAACATTTTCTTTTATCAAATATGGAAGTATGCTAGACCCGAGAGCCCTACACCATTGAATAATCAATTTTTTGATAACAATTTTTTTGAATACCTTTATAAAAAAAATTTATCAAGATGAAATTTTAGGCGTATACGTAAAAGGTTACGTAGAATTTGATTCCAAATTCAAAAATTATTTTTACGACTATTTTACAAAATCACCCCCACCCCCGTCCTTAGGGGGTGGGTGGGGGATGACTGATTCAGTTTAAAATGGAAGATAATCATCCATCAATACATTGCTGTGAAATTGGAAATGGAAGTATGCTAGACCCGAGAGCTCTACACCATTGAATAATCAATTTTTTGATAACATTTTTTTTGCATAACTTTATAAAAAAAAGCCATCAAAATGAAATTCCAGGTGTATACGTAAAAAACTACGAACAATTTGATTCCGAATTCAATAATTTATTTTACAAAGTCATCCCCACCCCCGCCCTTAGTGGTTGGGTGGGGGATGACTGATTTAGGATAAAATGAAAGATAATCATCCATCAATACATTCCCGTGAAAAAATATCAAATCAAAGTATTTCACAAAGTCACCCCCACTCCCGCCCTTAAATTTTTTTTATCAAATATGGAAGTATGCTAGACCCAAGAGCCCTACTCCAACTATAACATTATATTTTTTATGATATATTTGATGGGAACCAACATCCAGTGGTTCATATATATTTTCTTAAAATTCACTGTTACATTTGGGCTGAAAATGTACGATAACTAATCTCTAAATTATCCACACTGTAATTTGGGGACATTGTACCCAAACTGTATGGAAGATGAACGGTAGAAGTTTCGGGACCGTCCCGAAACTGACCACTTGTCCTCAAACTGTCGTGTGGGTTGATGTTTTCGTACCCAAACTGTAGTCTGTGCATATATATATATATATATATAGGAGTTAGCGGTTAATAGATACAAATCATGGTCGATATATATATATATATATATATATATAAATAACCAATAAAGAGATGAAAGAATAGCGCGTGTAAAACAAAAACAGAATTAAATGGGTAAATCACGCAAAATAGGTTAGGTACAGAGAATGAGTGGTAACCGTGGACATGCATGTTTCTAGCTCATTAGCCGTCATCGGGTGTACAACTTGGGAGCAAGAATGTTAATTGAAACATGAGAAAACACAAACAACGGATTCCGACAAGATAACCAAACACACATTTCTGCCTACAAATGGAAGATCCCGAGTTTTCATGACAACCAACAGAGACACGGAGGCGTTTATAGCTCTCCTGTCTAAACCTTCCGACCCTGGAAATGAACAAATAACCAATGGAGAGATGAAAGAATATCGATGACGGCTAATGAGCTAGAAACATGCATGTCCACGGTTACCACTCATTCTCTGTAACCTATTTTGCGTGATTTACCCATTTAATTCTGTTATATATTGAACCAGATATCATAGATATTAAGAGAATTAGTTCTATAAAACTATATGGCTAGTATGAAAATGTATGAAAATAATATAATTCAAGAAAACACAATTAAAAAGGAAACACTTTTCTTAATTCAAAAGCATATCAAGTAAAGATATATTAAATAATAGCCTATAACAATATAATAAATAAAGAAATTACCTCAATAATAACATAAAATATAGAGATTGCCTAACCAATGTAATGATGTAAATAAAGTTGCCTAAGACGAAGAATATCTTCTGTAACGTGATCAGCTGTTCACCTAAAAAGAAACAATTATATAATCAAGTCAAGAGAATTTTAGATATAAGTAGTTACATTAGAATACAAATATAAATATTTATTAGAATAAGGAGTATAGTTTTCCATAGATTAACAATTAAACATAAAGAAAATGATATATGTCTGTAAAATGAACATAGGATTAAATAATAATTTATTAATTGCATTAGTAGAAATAAGTTATTACAAGAATTAGATAGAGAATACATAAAAGGATTTATGATTTAAGTCATATAATTGTAACAGTAATAGATCGTTTATGACAATATTAGATAGAACTATTTAAACAACATCTATGTATATAACCAACTTTAATTTATTTGTATGATTAAATTTCAAAAGATTCTCTACAAGTATATTAGAAATGTGAAATAGTATATTTATGAACTTTTCTAGTAAGTAAACCCAAATCAAATAATTCAATTGCATATGACAATATCTGATTGGTTAGAAACAAAATGACAGATAAAATTTGCAATCAACAAGTATTGAAACAAACTTTGGTAGATAGTGACCTGAAAACAAAGGACTTTGTTTGTTGAAAAAAAGTGAAAATCGAGAGGAAGCGTGGAGGATGAGAAGTGGCGTCGATAAGTGTGTACTGTGTGTTCGAGTGTTCCCGAAATTTTTATGAAATTCCCTAAATAACTTAATGAATTTTAATATAACTATGAAAAACAATCTTGTGTAGTACTCACCGATAATCAGACACAGTTGTTCTGCAAAAAACCAGCAGAATTTCTCCAGAAATTGGTATTGGAACTGCAGAGAAGTATTCCTGGGGTCCAGAGGAGTTATCCCAATTCCAGAGCATCAGGTCAGTGTTCTTTTAAACTATTATTGGCCAATAATAAGCAAAAAACTCAAATAAGTGCTTAGTTTCGTATTTTGATAAACATTAACAACAATGATCGATCTAAAATATAAAGAAAACGGACTTTATTTAATTAGTTAATAAATTAAATCTTTAATAATAACAAAAAGGCCTAATTTCAATAAATAAATAATTCAAAAGTACGTACGCCATTTTATCATAAGATGATGCTTAACTTGTTTCCATGTAATCTGTCTATCTGTTTATAAATTGTATAATAATTCCATGTCTATATAAATCTTTTAATACTTTTCTTCCACCGCATATTGATAACATTTTCATGTATATTCTTCACATAAATTCTGGTATGTTTTAAATCATCTAAATGTTTCTTGATTGTTAATTCTATGTCATACTAATGAGCCACAGAAGCTCCATCTCACGTTATTAAAATTATGTTCATTTTACGCATGACTGGATTTTGAGCATGCGCACCGTTCAAAATATAAAATCAATAATTTCTTTAGAGGTGACCATAGGCGTCTCAAATTATTATTATCACATATAAAATATTGAATTTAAAATTAAATGTTGTTATAAGTAAAGTGTTTGTTTTATTTAAATGAAGGTAATACGTTTTGAATGCCAGGACTCGAAGAGTAGAAAGTGTTTCATGCTCCCGAATAATTAAAGTAAAATAAATTACAAAACAATATAATAATAACTAACTGAGCTAGCCAAAATCTAAATAATAATTCTAAATATAAAATTATAATCATCTAAATTTCACAATAAAAAGTAAGTATATTTAAGTCAAATATTGTTAATAATTGTCACCCAAAACGTGGGGCGGTTTATTAAAAATATAGGAATCATCTGTAAATTTTAAATTCAATTAAAATGGCAAAACGAATGATGTTGAGAGATGGAAGGCAGGTAGGAGCAGACAGTGGTTCGGAAGAGGAAAGGGAAGAACGAAGTCATGGTATGGGAGATTACCAAGCGGTATATTTGGAACAAGGACAACAATTTGAAGGAGATGCACAGGAAGAAGGTTTGACAGGAGATGGGGAAGCTGTAGAACAAGAAGATAGGACACAGGAAATGCAAACAAGTACAGGTAGAGATGATCAGATGGTGAACATGATGCAACAATTAATTGCTAACATGAACAGTATGAAGGATGAATTAAAAGGAGAGATGAACAATATGAGGGGAGATATGAACAAAATGGAGGACAATTTGAATGGGAATATGAATAGAATAGAGGGCAGCCTAAACGGACAGATGGATAAAATTAATGGAAATATGAATAAATTGGAAAAGAAGATAGAAGGGGTGAAAACTGAAAGTATTCAAGAATTCAGGAAACTTAGGGAAGAAAATGAAGAATGTAGACAGCAGATAAACAATGTGAGAGAAGATATGGAGGATCAAAACAAACATATACGGAATGAAATTCAAGAAAACGGTATTAAAATTAGAGAGCAGATAGAAAATTAAATAGTAGAACACATTCAAGAATTAGAGAGGGGTATAGAAGAAAAATTACCGGGAACAATTCAAGCAGAAGTAATGAGACAGAATGAAGACATAACTAAAGAAGTGAATCAACATTGTCAAGAAAACGTAAATTAAGTAATTACAGATTTGGATGGTATAGTAACAAAACCAACAAGCATATGTACTAGAAGAAGTCAAATCATGGACAGACAATTTAATAAGGAAATACAAGAGATGAACCGAAGATTAAAAGAAAATACAGTAGAAGAAATAGAAGATAGCATAAGAAGCAATGAAGGAGGTATAGGATATTCAAGAAAATTCTATAATAATAATAAAGTAGTAACTGGAATAATATATAACAACAACATGATAATAATTTACACACAATCTTTCTTGAAAATGATAATTAGTAGAATGGATAATATGGAAGAATGGGAGACGCAAATTTGATTGGATTCATGGAAAGAAATTTATGAGATATGGGGCAACAAAGTTAAAAAGAATATGGTAGAGAATAGACGCTTCAGCAAATTATCGAGATTCAAACAACAAGAGAAAAGAACAAGAAAAAGGTTAGAAAAAGAAAAGCAAATTAAATAATAGAACAAGTGAATAGGAATGAAATATGGAGACGAAAATGCAATTCAATGAAAAAGGGAAAGGATACAGAAATGAAGTCGAAATAAATAATGTACATGAAATTTAGCAATAATGAGTAATCCAATTATAAGTGATGTATATAAATTATTTATATAAGATGTTATGTTACGAATAAAACTTGAAAAAAGGAAATAATAGTCATAAGGATAGATTTAGAAATTAATATTAGGTAGTGTACAAAGATAAAGTAGATATTAGACAGAGTTTTGTTTTTCATTTGGCAGCTGGTGATCCAATTAAATTCATCGCGTTTGTTTCTTCAGAACCTAAAAAAAAATTAAATATAATATAATATAAAGAAAAATTTATTAGGTAAAACTTATAAGTAAAACAGTTTTAAAAAAACTTGAGTATGGCAAATCAATATATATAGCAAAGAAAGGAAAACAATTTATGAGAAATACTGGCTTTACATAGAAAGAAACTATTAAAAATATAGGATAGAGGGGATAAAATTAAAAATAACTCGAGTAGCAAATAGAAGTTCACATTTTGTAAATCAAGGAAATAAGATGTAAGTAATAAAGGATAGGAAAAGATAATAATGAATGATATTGATAAAAATATAGGAGGTAATGTTTGATGTCAATTAGAATTTGGTAGATTACTTGAAAATACATGAATGAATAAGATATTGATATTGATATATATATATGAATTTAAGAAATAATTAATTATATTGAATAATGATGAATATTGAAAAGAAATATGATATGAGGAGTATATAGAAGAATAAAATATAATGAAATTAAAAAGAAATAAGTTGATATATAAATGGAAGTTAGTCTGAAAATGATAGTAGAGAAGTATTATATTAAGTAATATTAAGAATATAAATTGACATTGATACTAATCAAGTGTATTTTAAGGAAAGAATTATGAGACAGTTATTGAAAGAAATAGGATTTGTAGTAGGAAATATGTGAACGAATATTTGAGAAACAAAGTTAAAAAAATTAAGATTATGCCATAAAGTTGTTAATTTTTTTGTATAAAATAAAATCAATCATTTATAGTAAGAAAATTGAAATTTAAATAAATATCCAAGGTATGGATATCATTTAAATTTAAATTTGAGGGGAATTGAACCAGATATCATAGATATTAAGAGAATTAGTTCTATAAAACTATATTGCTAGTATGAAAATGTATGAAAATAATATAATTTAAGAAAACACAATTAAAAAGGAAACACTTTTCTTAATTCAAAAGCATATCAAGTAAAGATATATTAAATAATAGCCTATAACAATATAATAAATAAAGAAATTACCTCAATAATAACATAAAATATAGAGATTGCCTAACCAATGTAATGATGTAAATAAAGTTGCCTAAGACGAAGAATATCTTCTGTAACGTGATCAGCTGTTCACCTAAAAAGAAACAATTATATAATCAAGTCAAGAGAATTTTAGATATAAGTAGTTACATTAGAATACAAATATAAATATTTATTAGAATAAGGAGTATAGTTTTTCATAGATAAACAATTAAACACAAAGAAAATGATATATGTCTGTAAAATGAATATAGGATTAAATGATAATTTATTAATTGCATTAGTAGAAATAAGTTAATACAAGAATTAGATTGAGAATACATAAAAGGATTTATGATTTAAGTCATATAATTGTAACAGTAATAGATTGTTTATGACAATATTAGATAGAACTATTTAAACAACATCTATGTATATAACCAACTTTAATTTATTTGTATGATTAAATTTCAAAAGATTCTCTATAAGTATATTAGAAATGTGAAATAGTATATTTATGAACTTTTCTATTAAGTTAACCCAAATCAAATAATTCATTTGCATAGGACAATATCTGATTGGTTAGAAACAAAATGACAGATAAAATTTGCAATCAACAAGTATTGAAACAAACTTTGGTAGATAGTGACCTGAAAACAAAAGACTTTGTTTGTTGAAAAAAAGTGAAAATCGAGAGGAAGCGTGGAGGATGAGAAGTGGCGTCGATAAGTGTGTACTGTGTGCTGGAGTGTTCCCGACATTTTTATGAAATTCCCTAGATAACTCAATAAATTTTAATATAACTATGAAAAACAATCTTGTGTAGTACTCACCGATAATCAGACACAGTTGTTCTGCAGAAAACCAGCAGAATTTCTCCAGAAATTGGTATTGGAACTGCAGAGAAGTATTCCTGGGGTCCAGAGGAGTTAGCCCAATTCCAGAGCATCAGGTCAGTGTTCTTTTAAACTATTATTGGCCGATAATAAGCAAAAAACTCAAATAAGTGCTTCGTTTCGTATTTTGATAAACATCAACAACAATGATCGATCTAAAATATAAAGAAAACGGACTTTATTTAATTAGTTAATAAATTAAATCTTCAATAATAACAAAAAGGCCTAATTTCAATAAATAAATAATCCAAAAGTATGGTCGAGACAGTCAATTTCATCAAAAGTACGTACGCCATTTTATCATAAGATGATGCTTAACTTGTTTCCATGTAATCTGTCTATCTGTTTATAAATTGTATAATAATTCCATGTCTATATAAATCTTTTAATACTTTTCTTCCACAGCATATTGATAACATTTTCATGTATATTCTTCACATAAATTCTGGTATGTTTTAAACCATCTAAATGTTTCTTGATTGTTAATTCTATGTCATACTAATGAGCCATAGAAGCTCCATCTCACGTTATTAAAATTATGTTCATTTTACGCATGACTGGATTTTGAGCATGCGCACCGTTCAAAATATAAAATCAATAATTTCTTTAGAGGTGACCATAGGCGTCTCAAATTATTATTATCACATATAAAATATTGAATTTAAAATTAAATGTTGTTATAAGTAAAGTGTTTCTTTTATTTAAATGAAGGTAATACGTTTTGAATGCCAGGACTCGAAGAGTAGAAAGTGTTTCATGCTCCCGAATAATTAAAGTAAAATAAATTGCAAAACAATATAATAATAACTAACTGAGCTAGCCAAAATCTAAATAAAAATTCTGAATATAAAATTATAATCATCTAAATTTCACAATAAAAAGTAAGTATATTTAAGTCAAATATTGTTAATAATATATATATATATATATATATATATATATATATATATATAAAACAAGTGAATATTGGGGATTGCAGCAAAAAATTGGAAAAGATATACTCTTAGCGGAAAATGTCCAAGCTTTCGAGGATGTTTGTCCTCATCATCAGGGAAACTAGAATGAAAAAACAACAGTTGAATACTGTGGTCAAAGAGAATAATTAAAAATGAAATTCACAACCACGTGTGTACTTACCTCCGAAGTGAGGTTAGATTCCATAAAGATATAAAATCGTAAACTACAGATCGTAAATTGTGGAATATTCAAGTAGGAATTGAACCAACGGCCTAATCAATCGTGTCATAGCAACAATTGTAATTGTCGCAGCATTTTATAAAATAAAACCATTGATTTCATCTTCATGTGTCACCATACTAAACGCCGGCGAGGAAATGATATATTTTGCCTCCAAAAGGGATGTGACAAGAGACAAACAGTGTTACCAACGTCAATCATGAGCTGTGGGACAATGCCACTATTTTCGTATTGGCTGCTGTAGGGCCAACAATTGTTGTAATAAGAAGATGTAATATTGTTGAATAGAGGAAGAGAGAAAGAAAGTGTGAGACAGAGCTAGGAGAACGCTCTCATTTTTATTATATTTAGAGTGCGTAGAGAACATCACTTCGTTTTGACTAACACAAAGGAAGGAAAGAGAAGACAACAGAACAGAAATATTAATATTTAATAATAAATATAGTAATTAAGTAATTTAATAGTTCTCCAATCCGAATGTATCTACCAACACCAATACACTCAAAATTAGTTTTAATTATTATTATTTGTTTACTTGAATGTATCTACCAACACCAATACATTCAAAGTAAGTTTATTATTATTATTATTGAATTAAAGTAATAAGGGTGGTGTTGTCAGGAGCAACATAGTTATTTCCCACTACTTGATGTGCAAAATTAGTATCTAAGGACAACAAAAATGAGTAGATCTCACTTAAGTGATCAATATCAGTTTTCTTGTTAATTACATTATTGTTTTGTGAAATGAAAGCCATTTCCAAGAATGATCTTTTCGTTTTGTGACTCAGTCGCTAACACCTTCACAGCCTCATAATTCATTTGATGATCAAGAGAATTTACATGAAAAGCTAACGCGCACCTCTCTGGGTGTAATCTAGCATCACTCTTATGTGAAACTATACGGTTAGATAGAGATCTTAAAGTCTGTCCGATATATTGTTTATCACAATCTCTGCAAGGAATACTGTACACCACGTTAGTAAGTGAAGTCAAGGGGTCCTTATCTTTAACTCTAGAGTAAATCGATCTGATTGAAAGAACAGTTTTATTAGCAATTTTAAAATCACCACATGAACGGAGCAATCTGTCAAGTCTCGGAGTTATGTCCTTAATATATGGCAAAGTAGCGAAAACTGGTCGAGAAGGGGACACATCAGTTCCAACATCCGTCTGGGCTAAATTAGGATGGCTATCTTCATGCAACAAAGACTATCTTTCTTCTATATATATATATATATATATATATATATATATATATATATACATATATATATATACATATATATATATATATATATATATATATACATATAATATTGGAAATGTTTATATTCTTGGGTTCATAGGTTGTTTTAAAATAATTAAAATACGATTGTATTTCACATTGCTTTACACAAACATGAAAGCACTGAGAATCATGAATTTGATTATAAAAAAACAAAAATCTTAGCTCAAGACACAAATTATCAGAAATTATCAATTAAAGAAATGATACACATAAAACAAGATGAGTTTTCTGTGAATGATAGACAAGATATAAAAAACTTGAGTCAAATTTACTATAAGCTGATTAATTAACTCATTTCAACTTCCCTCGTATAGTATCGTTACATTGAAATTCTAAGGTGAGTACGTCAATTTTAATTCTGTGTTTTTATTAATGTTTTTTAAAAAAACCTACTAATGTTATGTTTTTATCTATTTACAAATATTTTAATCGTACCTTATTCTTATAATGATATTGTTTTGAAAATGCTTCCAAGGAGGAGGCGAAACGTTAAAATTTTTATCCATTTTCAATAGAAAAATGTGAAATACAATCGTATTTTAATTATTTTAAAACAACCTATGAACCCAAGAATATAAACATTTCCAATATTATATACAAATGGTTGAAGAAACTAAATGAATTTATATACATATATATATATACATATATATATATATATATATATATATATATATATATATATATATATATATATATATATATATATATATATATATATATACATATATATATATAGTTGGTTTTACCGAAGCAAAAGCCAGGTTTGATTCAAGCAGAAGTCGAATTTGACAAAAGCAGAATCTTTCCTGAAGCGAAAGCCGGTATTTCTTTCTTTGCATAAAGCATTGGATAAACTGAGAATTTCGACTGCCTCGCGGCTTGTCGTTTGAGCGATCTTGCACTTTCCTCAGAGTTCCATTTGAAATTTAAACAAAAGAACTTGTCTTGTGGTAATTTCCACAACTGAAGAGCCGAATCTAAGGCGAAACAAATCGAAAATTGTCTATCAAAATTGATTTTGACATTCGTTTTCCATCTCCAGAAGAACTGGGATGATATATTTGAAATTCAAAACGCACTCGTAAGTACGAGAACAATTTCTTCTATAGGTGGGAGATTCGACATGCTTTCGACCTTATTGGTCTCATCAGTAGGACAAAATAGTCCTAGAGCTATGTATTGTTGGTTTTACCGAAGCCAAAGCCAGGTTGGATTCAAGCAGAAGTCGAATTTGACAAAAGCAGAATCTTTCCTGAAGCGGAAGCCGGTATTTCTTTATTTGCATAGAGCATTGGATAAACTGAGAATTTCGACTGCCTCGCGGCTTGTCGTTTGAGCGATCTTGCGATCTTGCGATCTTGCTCTTTCCTCAGAGTTCCATTTCAAATTTAAAAAAAAAACAAGTCTTGTGGTAATTTCCACAACTGAAGAGCCGAATCTAAGGCGAAACAAATCGAAAATTGTCTATCAAAATTGATTTTGACATTCGTTTTCCATCTCCAGAAGAACTGGGATGATATATTTCCCACCTATAGAAGAAATTGTTCTCGTACTTACGAGTGCGTTTTAAATTTCAAATATATCATCTCAGTTCTTCTGGAGATGGAAAACGAATGTCAAAATCAATTTTGATAGACAATTTTCGATTTGTTTCGCCTTAGATTCGGCTCTTCAGTTGTGGAAATTACTACAAGACAAGTTCTTTTGTTTAAATTTCAAATGGAACTCTGAGGAAAGAGCAAGATCGGAAGATTGCTCAAACGACAAGCCGCGAGGCAGTCGAAATTCTCAGTTTATCCAATGCTCTATGCAAAGAAAGAAATACCGGCTTCCGCTTCAGGAAAGATTCTGCTTTTGTCAAATTCGACTTCTGCTTGAATCAAACCTGGCTTTTGCTTCGGTAAAACCAACAATACATAGTTCTAGGACTATTTTGTCCTACTGATGAGACCAATAAGGTCGAAAGCATGTCGACACTCCCACCGATAGAAGAAATTGTTCTCGTACTTACGAGTGCGTTTTCAATTTCAAATATATCATCCCAGTTCTTCTGGAGATGGAAAACGAATGTCAAAATCAATTCTGATAGACAATTTTCGATTTGTTTCGCCTTAGATTCGGCTCTTCAGCTGTGGAAATTACCACAAGACAAGTTCTTTTGTTATATATATATATATATATATATATATATATATATATATATATATATTAAGTTATTTAGTTAACATACAAGGTGAGCTCCTCCCATGTTAAATCTGAGGTATAAGTGAGCTCCGCGGTAAAATGGGCTCCGATACACGGAGCCCAGTTTACCAAGTCCTAAAAAAAGCATCAGCTACCTTATATTTATGTCTAGATTGATTTGGCATAGTTTTTAGAAGGAGCTAATTTTGACCGTTTTCGTGAATTTGTATATTTTTGTAGTGCGCGTGTATATTTCTAGATGGCGATACGTTGAAAACTTGATATACATTTTATGTTATATTTCTAGGTCAAAATAGGATCTGATAACTTTGGCACCACTGCAGTTGAGTGCCCCATCACTGTAGCGGTCAGAGTGAGCTCCTTCTAGTATTATTCTTCTAAATTGGTAAAGACTTACATCATCGGCTATTTCTTGTTACAGTTAAAGTATTATTCAAGGTTATGAGTCTATTTTTAAATATATATTTAGGAATGCGATACGTATACCATGCAAGGGCTCTCAAGTAATTTGACATTTTAAACGATTCGGTTACGGGAGCTTTGGAGTTGGCTGTTTTTTGTTTTAGATATGAATGCAAATTATCCATTTAGATAACATAACTCAGTAATTTTGCATCTTGAAAGTAACTTTAATAAAAATATTCAAAACGTTACAATTACATTGTAGATCTTATTGACTCGAGGTTATAACAATTTTTCTTATATTGTAAATAGAAAGTGTGAAATTAATAATCCTATTTTTTCGGATTATAATTTTACTGATTTAATAGATAAGTTCTTCTTGAATTTAAAAATGGCTGAGTAATCACGATGTTTATTTCATTGCCTTTTTGCTCCAATTTAGGTTTGAGTTCAATTTGGCATATAGATTTTTTTTTCATTATGTTTATAGATTATATCTACCGGCTAGACTGAATGAATATAACCAAATATTACGTTAATTACATATAGAGACTGTTAGACTATACCAAAGAAGAGGGACAATCACCTAAGCTGAAGCCTTGGGATATCCTAAAAATTTTCTAGGAAATAGGACTAAAGGAAATACTCTAGTTTCTCAGAGTTTCCTAGGGAACTAAGGAGAAAAAAGGAGGCACAATCTTAGGTCTCAGTGAATGTCACCCCAGTAAACATTCATACATACACGATACCAAAAATTATTCACTAAATATATCTAGTTTGCGTCCTAACTGAGCTAGAGTTTTTTTCCAATTCTAGCGTTTATTTCTTGTTTACATACGATGTAAACATCAAAATTCTTTTACGCGATTTTCGTTTTCTTCATATAATTTTCATGCTAGCATTTTAAGTTGGCGTCATGAAATTATGAGAATTTTAAGTG
The DNA here is from genome assembly GCA_963921935.1 of Galeruca laticollis. Lineage (NCBI taxonomy): Eukaryota > Metazoa > Arthropoda > Insecta > Coleoptera > Chrysomelidae > Galeruca > Galeruca laticollis. Next base: position 61,087,238 of record OY998181.1, on the reverse strand, counting down.
TCCAAACACAACAAAAATTCAAGTTGTTTATAAATACCATAACAAACATTATACTTGTTCAGCCCCAGTATATTTTAAGAGCTAAAAACTTATCATGCTTCGCTACACTGATAATTCGTTGTTTTTTTTAATTCAAACAAATTCAATATTTAAAACGAAACAAAGTGGAATTTTATTATTATATATTATTGTGGAGTTAAATAAATTTTTGCAATTATACATATCCACACATGTAGTAGTGTGTGCGCAACATAAATTTAGTTCAGCTCGTAAGTTTAAAAAACTCAAAAACTGTGTACTTTTTAAACTTTACTACTCCATATCTAGCAAACTAAAGTGAATATAACATACCAAAGTCCTAAAAAATGGAAGCCTCTCTGCATTAAACAGCGCGATATCTTTTCAGTATATATAGCAGTTATTTCTGGCTCCAGTGGAGTACAAACATGTACTGTACAAGATGTCCACGATGACGTTTCGATTTAAGAGAATATTAAATGTGGCTTTAAATCGGGTTCCAGATTGTAAGTATTTTCACAAAGTGTGTGATGACAAATAATGTTTATATTATTACTTTTAGAAAATAAGTCAATTTTTCTGAAACATTTTTACATTGTTTTCAAGCTAAACAAAAGCCATCATATAACACATCCACAATGTTCTTGAAAAATTATTATTTTTGTGGAAGATTAAAGTATAATATAAAATCTGCTATTACAAAGCTGGTCAGAATTAAATACATTGATAAAATATCCAATGGAAAACAATAGCTATTTGTATTACTAGGGAGGAAAGTGCCACTTTTCCTCCCGCAGGATGTAGTTTACTGCCCGACGCGAAGCGGAGGGCAGTAAACCTCCAAGGGAGGAAAAGGCACTTTACTCCCATGTGATACATATGATTTTTCCTCCTACCCACCTTTTTTTGAAAATTTATTTACGACACAAATAGGTAACGAATATAATTAAGAACACAAGAATTATTTATTAAACAAATTTATCAATATATATTATACAATTAAGTACATAACTATATTTTAGAATTATTTATGATAATATTGAATGTGCAGTTTTGAGCAGCACTTATATGAACACCATTGGAAGAAGATAGGGTTTGAACAGGAGCTTTAGTATTTGAAATATTTTCGCTTAGCACATTGTAATGGCGGTAACTTCTAGAAATGCTTGGCTGATTTTGATCAAGTTCTGGTTCTACATTATTTCCCATAGTTTGATGAGAAATGTTTCCTTTTTTTGTGTAAGATTGTTCTACATAACCTTCTGCGATATTGGTTGATTTCCAACCGCCATGCTGTTTTAGAGCCAAAATATTCCCACCAGCGTTTACTAACAGAGTTGCTGAAGTTCTTCTGAAACTGTGCCCTGTGTAATGTTCGGCATTTGGAAGATTGAGATATTCTTCAATTTTTTGTGGTATTTTGGATATACTATTTTTGCCAACCACTTGATTTATACATTCGCCTGCTTTAAAGCATACCTACAATCGTTTATGCTCAGTTTTAGGACGTAGACAGATATATTTTTTAACGATTTGAACAAAATTTGGGCCGTTACCTGTCGTAGTATTGATAACGAAAGTTCGTTGCTTATACGTTTTTGAAGTGTGGATATGTATGACTAAAAGATTGTCTTTCTTTTCAATATCATCCATAGTCATTTTAATAAGCTCATCACATCGACATGCTCCAGAAATTCCAATAACAAGGACTACCTATGAATATTTTATATCAAAAATTAAAATATTTGCATGGGATTCCATTTCTTACCTTCATTAATAAAAAAACATCATCGGGGGCTTCCATTAAGAATGTATTTATTTCTTCTCTTGTAAAAGTTTTAGCTTTATTTGGTTTGTATCCGGCATTTTGACGTTTTAGAAATGCAATCAACTTTGGATATTTAATATCGACATTGTCCTTCATTTGTATCATTGTGCGTAGCATTGAATATTTAGGCCAAAGTGTTGAAGCTTTTAATGATATTCCTTGTAGTGAAAAATATGCCAGTAAAATATTCTCTGAATATTTATGTATCTTGTTGTCTTCAGCCCATTGCTTATATTGTGCATATTGTTTTTCATACCTGTCTTTAGATTTTTGTGGTAGTAAGGTTAATGACGCTATGTTGGCTTGTTCCTTAATATTAGGTGGTGTATTTGGAAATTCAAAATCACTTGAATCGCTCTCCCTTTTTTAAAAATTCAACTAAGTTTAATGAATGTAGCGACTTTGCACCTCAAAAGTCAATCGCCGTGTTTACTGTCAGTGAGCCACAGCATACTATGCTTTTCTTATTCTGAACTCAAAAAACGTATATCTAAGATTCCTGAAGTTGAAATTTGTATTGAAGAACTACGTTAAAGTAACATTGATGTTTGATTTTTACCAAAGAACAGGATATACAGGATGTTCTAGAAATTATGGAAACAATATGAATATAATGAAATCACAAGTTTCATCGTTTACAACTTACTTGAAATGAGGGGGAGCAAAAACACTTTCCTGTCTAGGGAGGAAAGTACTTTTCCTCCCTAGGGAGAAAAAGTATGAGTTTCCTCCCTGATTTGAGGGAGGAAAGTGTGTACTTTCTATAGGGGTAGGAGGAAAAATATTTTACTTCTTAAAACTTTTCCATATCGAGTCTACAACTAAGATAGGACGGCTGGCTGTATCTGAAGAACCGATAATCGTTGATAGAGAAATTACTGAAAACTCGATTTAAATTAAAGTATTATGTATTATGGAATATCAACAATACCTCTTTTGTTATCATCAATTAATTCTAAATTATTTTGAATAAAAAATCCTCAAATGATTGGTGTACGGAAGGACAAAATAAATGAATGATTATAACCCGTTTATTTCAATAGAATTTGACAAAATTGGTTGAATTTTTTACCAAATGAATAACAAATCGGATAGTTTCAAATCTCTTTACGGACATATCCAACAATTTCATCATTTCAAAAGGTTTAACAAGGTATTTAATTTCTATAGTGATAAAGTGAAACAGAATTTTAATTTTTCTTACGAGCACGAGATACTTTTAACAAATTATTGCATCTGTATATGCTTTTTATGGGGTGTTCCATTTAGAATTGTCCATATGGTAACTGGAGGTACCTATACCTCCTTACCGATACCCAGAAAGTTTTATTATAAATATTATAAAACGATTTAATCCCGTTGTTTTGACACCTTCCAATATTTTTGTGCGTACTAGGCAAACCATTCACATATGCATTTAGTGGTAACATATTTCCGCTATAACCAGAGGCGTCCAGTGGGATAGAATAAAAATAATAGTTTTAAATGTATATCATCTTAGAGTGAAAATTTGATAAACATCAATATGAAAAGATAATTTGAGATGGAATGAACTAAAACTTTCATTGCATAACCAAATTAGCAAAATAGTGTTGACTAGTACGAAATAAGGGATAAAATAAAATTAGGTATTATAAACATTCCATTTAATCTCGAATTACTTGAAAACTTCGTACTGTATCGCATAGAGACAGGAGGTTAATATTTTCGTAGAAAGAAAAACATGCTGAAATCATTTTTACGATAGTGGCGTAGATTTTGTAGGGGGAAAAAGAAGTATTTATCCCTACCGCATGACTCTAGTGATAGAGGAAAATTATATATTACCACTAATTGAAGTATCCTAATATATAAAAAGTGGAAGGTGTAAAAACAATGGACTACAATCATTTCAAATATTTATGATATAACACCCTAGATCTACGTAAGAAGGAATATTTTACTGAAGTGTTCTCGAATCTTCATATTTTGTGTTTCTCCAGTTACTATATGGACAATTGTTAATGAACCACCCTGTATAAATATGACTGTTGTACAAGTGAAAAACACCATTTTTTACGATAACGTCAAATTTTACTGAATTATGTTAAATCTGACGTTTTTACGTAGATGTGAGAGATTCTGTGTTTGCTTGTATTTAACAATAACTACGAGAATGTATCAAATAAATCATAATATATTAGGGGTAAGCTGTTTACTTAATAGCCGATAAATATTGAACAGTTTGTTCATAGCTATTATAGATGAGAATATTTTCTTGTTTCATACTTTTTTCATTAGTCGGGTTTTAGTTTTTGAATTTACTTTTTATTCCGTATGCGATTACATCCTCTCGCGGGTTCTTTCAATATACTTTTTTAATTTTGAAATGTAGAGTCATGGGTTATCTGTTTACAGAATAGAGCAGGCATCTTTTAAATTTACACACCGACTAAAGTTGTGCATATTAATTATAAGTGATTAATCTTGTGTACTGACAAGAAGTGTGAATAATAAAACAATCGTTAAAATTTAGAAATGGAAACTCAATTGACATGAAACATAAAATTGGTAGTTTTGACAAAAGTTTGATACTGTATTATTTTCATAAATGATTTAAATTGTCTAATTTCATAAAAGACATTGTTTGTTAGCACTGGACAATGTCTCAGTAACACGGAAACATCTGGTTCTGAATATTTACCACCCGAGGAAAGTTTTTTTCCAATAATTCAAACAGAGAAAACAATCTTTTTGACTCATCAGAGCGTATCACGATCCCACAAAATAACGTGCCGTTGACAAGCTATGCCGTTTTACAAAACTCTTCCTTGGATTTCCACTACAATCTCAAAAATGAAATCGTAACACGTGATTTAACACTGGGAGATTTTACGTTTTAAAAAAATAATGATTCACATTTAGAACAGATGTCGTTTTCATTTGAACTTGATACATTATGCTCTTTCATATCCGAATATAATTCATCACTTAAACAAGTAAAACATATAGCACAGGATAGTTCAACAAAAAAAACCAAACCTCTTGGTTCTGATGTTCAAGAATGGCCTAGAATATCTAAGAAAAAGCGACGACCACTTGATTTCCCATATTGTTTACAAGATGTTCAGAATTTTGGAAGACATTTGATACGTCATCATTCCGATTAATTTGATGTTCAAAGTTTTTTATCTTTACACAAGGGTTCAAAACAACGAACGAAAACACGCTTTGGAGCAAATTCGGTGTCATTGAGATTTTGTAACGATATAATTCCGATTAGCAAAAACAAGAAAAGCAATGTGAACCGTAGTATTTCTTGTAAATTTTGCAAAGGATATTACGTCAATAAGTCTTTAAGGCGACAGGTAAAAAAATGTCCTTCGAATCCTGATCCCAAAAAACCTTTAAGATTACAAAGCAAATAAGGTGAAACGGTTATGCCTAAGTGATCCTCTAAGACTGAGCGGAGTACTAAACACGCTGACAGGTGATGTAATTCTCTTATTGCTTAAATAGACCTAACCATCTATACGATACAAGCCGTTAAAGTCATAATGTAGCGGTTTATCGAAAGTACTATTTCGTTTTGGTAAGCCTTTTTATTATTAATATTTTGCAGGGCTGTTAATCCTTACCCATTCGGCATTAGTTTTAGACTGATTTTCGACCCAAAAATATAGATAGTTATAGGGTTGGTAAACAAATATTTGAAATGAAATTCTTAGTTGTTGTTATTTTCTGCAATACTATTTCATACAGTGTGGGACAAAAAATAAAGGATGGTAAATATTCCGAAATTGCAATTTTATTATAAATGATCCTATATTAAAAAATTTCGTCGCTATATTTCTGCATTTTTGTGTTATTACTGTTAGTTTTGGTACTTGATAAATTCTTCAGTTTTTGAGATATACATTTTCAAAGTTAGTGCCAATTAGGATATTATTTGCGTCAAAAATTACTGTGTAATACAAAATAGATAATATACTTAATTTCTTGTATATTATACAACTGTCTATATAAATAAAAAGAGGGAAATTTTTAAAATAACATGCTAAACACGTACAGTGGCTTTTTAATTTTTTTATACTATATAAGTGATATTCAATAACTATGTGTAAAGCAATTTAGCGGGGTTTTTCATTTACGATTTTAGCCACCAATTCTTAAATGTTTTAGTTTTTGACACAGGAGCTATTGAGAACTTATTTATTTCACTGCTGATTACTCGTACAAAGAAAACAATTTGAAAAAGCGTTTAATTAATTAAATAATGGATTTGAACCACTGAATATCACTTCAGAAAAAAAATCCTCTGTTATGTGTTGAGCATGTTAATTTAAAAATACCCAATAATTACTTACCTAGTCGATATATTTAAGAACACTCTGTATAAATAAGCATACTTTTATATTATTGTGCGATCTACAATAACTGCATCTAAAATATATTTTCTATATTGTATTACACGGGGAATTATCATAACAGAATCTTAATTGTTCATGACTTTAAAAATGTATATTTCAAAAACTGATAATAGGAAAATCTTAAGAATGCAACACTTTCGTTGAGTACTAAAACTAGTATCAAAAACTTACAGACATTAACCAGAATTAAGCTGAGCCTATTAGCAATTTAAGTAACTGGATCGAGTACAAATGCATATCAAGTTTTCAAAGAAAGATACCAGTCGCCACTTTTCATAAAAATTGCAGGGTGCTTATTCGGATCAACTATTAATACAAAATAGATTAGGTGTTCATGAAATGGTAGGGAGAAGGTAGCATATTCTTGTAAATGCATCAGTCAAAAATGTAAATGTATATTTCCATAAAAATATATAATATAAGCTCGACTATTGAGCTTATTTTTGTCAACAGGTTTTTATATGATATGCAAATATGCTAATTTATAGGTATTATTACGTATTCACTCTTTCATGTTATAAACAATCTCAGTTTCTTTAATATAAGTCAATTGTTTGTAATTTATAATTTTTATTTCTCATAGTTGTTGTTTCAAATTAACAATTCCAGTATCAGATGAAAATTTCTTACGAAGAAAGCCGATTGCAATCGTTTTATACAATGTCAATACCAAATTGGCAATTATTCTTTTGATTGCATGTATTAACTGGCCGATAGTATATGTGGCAACGCCGCAAGGAGTTCATATTACCTAAAATGTATCATATACGGAGCCTACCTTGCTTTTCAAATATGGAAATATACGCCAACGGAGCCTACTGTAACCGCTACATATAACGGATCCCACTACGACGTCAACTTATATAGTGGTATACATGAAATATAAGCTAGGAGCCCAAATTGGACTACAGGTATAACGGAGTTCACATTAGCCTGCAACAGTATATATATATATATATATATATATATATATATATATATATATATATATATATATATATATATATATTGTCACATACAGGTTTTCCCACCATGGTAGTGACATGTGTTGATAATACATTCTATATTTAATTACTTAAGTGGAAGTTGTATTTGAGAAACACAATATTTCTGATTGTGATGAGAAATTTGTTAGTGTAGGTCCTACACGAAGCTATGAAACTCGCGCTAACGTCTTACACAACTCTTCGGCAATCAGAAATAAGAATTATGTTAGCTAAAGAATTATTATCATTTGATATATTTTGTTCAACATTTTCTACATTTTTATCAACAAGTTTATTCATACTTCTTTTAAATGTCGCATTTGCTCTGTCAGCTCTTGTCAACAAAATTTATAGTTTATAATACGTACAAAAACTACTTCTGAAAGATTTGTCACAATATACTTTCCATATTTTTATAATTTCATTGTATCGTAAAATTTTGTGGTATGTTTTATTATGAATATCAGTAGAGAATGTGGTGTACAACGTATTATTTGTCGATAGATGGATCTAACGTGTGAGAATGGAGGACGAACTGTGTCGCTGCTTGTCGAATGTAGATGATAACGACTTGTGTATTCATCCAATTATATTCTCCATGTGATATGTACAAAGCTATGCAGATGTTGAGTGAACCTCCAGGATTTTTACCGTCACATAGTTCTGTATGGCTGTTAGTTTTGCAGAGGGCTGAAAGTATAATTTATAGAATTATGCGAGAATGTTTATGATGTTTTGGGATTTGACAGTAAATGACATTTATTAAAATAGAAATGTTTGCAAACAATCCTTTAAAATTTAGGTAGCTAAGTTAGGATGGAGTTTGTTGAAAATAAAAACTAGGGACTTGACATAATCTTTTTTGACAAGAAAAATTTTCCAAAGGTGAAAAAATATAAAATAGATTGGATACGATTAAAATATTGAAAATTAACCACATTAAAGTCAATACGAATAATATAATGAATATAATTCAAAAGTAAAACAGTATATTTAAAGAATATGAAATATTTTTCAATGATGGCAGGTTGATGAAGAAATACAGGAGATTGATGTAAGACCGTTACTATACATAAATAAAACATATTTAGAAGATTTTGAACAATAGAAGAATAATTTGAGAATATAATAATTAATCTAGAAAATAAAACATCATATTGAAAAGTGAGATAAAATATTTTGGAATGATGGAAGGTTGGTGAAGAAATACATGAGAGTAACGTAACACATCTAATATATACAAGTAAAATAGATTCAGAAGATTTTGAGGAAAAAGGAGAGTAATTTGAGAAAGGTCTGGATAATTTTATAGAAGTTTCGTAGTTTTGTAATTTTTTTTATTTTCTTAGATCATATGACATTGAATTTTTTTTGGTAATTGTAATTTTAATATATTTCTTTTATAAGGTAATTTTAGTATTGAAAAAATAGTCCAAAACAAAGATCTTTGTTTGAGGAATACAAAAAGAAGCAGTTCCTTTATATCAAAAGGTAAGAGATTTAATTAATAAATTGAGATTAAAGTAGTAAAAAGATTGAATATAATAAATTTCAGTTAAACAAAAGAAATTACAATACAGGGTGTTTCTTTAATTAGAATTTGAAACATAAATATATAATTCTAAAATTGTAACAAATTTCAATTTAATTAAAAAAAACAAAAGACACAATTAATTACTGTCATTTTTTTAAGAGCTGACTCCCTGTAAATAAGAGATTTTGTATAGAGCCGGAGCAAATATATTTTCATTTTTTTTATGGTAATTTCAGTAAGATCTGAATAATTTTATTAAATTTTACTTGCCTATTAATGGTAAGTTGGCGTCCTATAACTTTTACGTAAATAGTATACACCTTATTCATCTAAACTGAATTTAAAAAAAAAATTGTATACGTACAATATTTATAATTCTAACAAATTTGTCCCTGCAACGTGGAGCAAAATAAAATTATTATTGTAATATTCAGATATTGATAATTATAGTTATAATAAAATCTGTCTCCTGAAACGTGGGGCATAATAAATTGGCATCCCAAAAACGTGGGGCGATTACCAGTGGCAGTAGTAACATAAGAAATTTCTAGAATAAAATAAATCAAACAAAATAAGAAATGGAGATTGAAAAATATTTAGACGATTTGAAAATACAAGAGATCAAAACAGAACTGGCGAAGAGAAACATGGACACAACTAGATGAAACCAAGGAAGAAATGAGAAAGAATATAGATGAAAAGATGGGAGAAACATATGAAAACATTGACAAAATGGAGAAAAGAATACAAAAATTACAAGAACATGTAATAGAAAAAGTGGGAGATATTAAACGTGAACAGGAACATCAAAAAGAAAAATTTGAAGAGTATGTATGCCATAATGAGAAAGAAAAAGATAAATTAGTAGAACTAATAAATCAGAATGTTGAAAAAATAGAAGCTGAGGTGATAGTAATTGACAATAAAGTTGAAACAAAAATAAACATGGTGAGAAGGGAAATAGAAAATATAAATAAGAAGATAGAAGGATTGCCATCAGAAAACAAACAGGTAATCTATATGGAAGCAGGAAGAGGGATGGATTTAGAATATTATGGAGATATTAAAAAAAACCTATCAAAATATTAAGGGACATGAAGAACACTATACAGCAAAAGAATCAGAAGGAAAACTGGAAACTAGTAGTATCGAAAACGATGAAAGGAAAGGCATAATTATGGTGGGAAATGATGAGAAGAATGCGAGGACTGGGTACAATTTGAGAATATGTTTATTGAATATTTCTGGAGTGATGCACTTCAAAGTAAAAAAAGGGAAAACCTATACACGGGAAAATACTTGGAAGGAGGCATGCCTAGAGAGAATTATGCAATGAAAAAATTAGACATCATTAAATATTTAACACCAGAAATACTGGAAGAGGATGCGATAAAATATTTGGCTAGACACTTCACGAATGATATAAACGAATTTATTATGGTAAATAATTTAGAAGACAAGAAAAGGTTCCTAGATTATCTCCGTAGAATAGATGACATGAAATCGATGAGGACGAATTACAACAGAGATGAGAATAATAGGAGGGATCGATGGAGAGCTTCCTGGAACAAGAAGGAAGAGATAGATAATAGGGAAGAAAGATACCCCAAGAACAAAAACAACAATCCCCAGAGAAATAGTAATTATGGAAATAATTACCATAGATATGATAATGTAAATTGAAGACAGAATTTTCCAGGTAGAGATGACCATAATAAATATAGATATCCAAACCATAGAAACAATAATTATGAGGACAACAGAGCAAGATATGAAAATAATCAACAGAGACGGGAAGATGGAAATAATAGTAACAGTTATGATAATAATAAGAAGAGATTTGATAATAGAAATAATTTTCATAGAAAAAGTTCATATCAAAATAGGTATGAAAATAACAATGATACGAGAAATTATAATGGAAATGAACCTATGGACAAATATGAGGATGATAGAAGAAATGATGATGGGTACAACCAAAGACGAACACACAATAAACAACAGCATAATGATCCCAGGAATTGCGGGGCAGAAATTAATCATACAAGAATAAAAGAGGAAGAAGATAGAAAAAAATCAAATGAAGATTATGATAAGATTGATATAATGACCTCTGCAATGGTACATGAGCCAGCAGAAGGCAGACAAAATTTTTAATATCGAGCAGATTAAGTCATCTTCAGGTGAATGCAATAAAAAGCACCTATTGTCATCCAAAAGAATTCATAAAAATCGAACCTGAAGAAGAAAACATGACCAATAATGATAATGAACTAATATATCTCAAATTGGAAATGAATGGGATAGAAATAATAGGATTATTAGATACCGGAAGTCAAATTTCAATGTGTTAGGAAAATTTTTATAAAGAAAACAAAAATAAGTTCAAGGAAGAACAAATTAAAAAAATTGATGAAAAACAAGTGGTTAGTTTCAATAATAAAAAGCTAGGAAAGGTTGAAGTAATGATATCAACAAAAATTGATATAAAAGGAATTAAAAGGAAAATTAATTTTTTTGTTATGCCAGGATTAAAAGTAGATGCTATATTGGGAGTAGATTTTATAGGGAAACATGATTTTATCATCGATTTAAGAGATAAAAGAGTACTCATTGATGATATTGTTATAAATATAAATAATTATGAAAATGATGAGACTGAACGGCAGCAAAATGGCACCGCAGTCAATTTAAATGGAATTAAAATATGGGGGGAGAGTGATTCTACTACTTCAAAAAGCAAGTATAAAATCCGAAGCATGAGTAATAAATTAGAAACAATAATAGAAGAAGAGTCAATAGAAATATTAAATAACAATAAAAAGGAAAATACAAATATCAATATAAAGCAAAGTAAATTGAATAAAAAGGAGAATATAGAAAGGGAAAGGGAATTAAGAATCGACACTTATATCAATTCTATCAAAAAAACAAAGTACACTTGTAAATATAATTTGAATGTAAACAAATTAAACATTGAAATCTTGGAAAATCCTAGCCGATTTGATCTGCTCTACGAAAAACATCAGTTTTATAGACAATACATGTCAGGACCAGAAACAAGAGAGAAAATGAATTTTTATATTTATAATCATGTGAAATATGAAAATAAATTTGTTAAAATAAAACTGAAAAGACTATTACGAAATCAATTATGTAGAAAGCATATTCGTTTTATAATACACAATAATATACACAAACCAGGAAGTAGATTGTACAGAAAACATGTAAAATGGAAAAAAGTGCATGGATACAGGATACCTAAAATTAGATGACAATACTAATAGTATAATTACAAGAAATTATAACTATATCAGCATAGGAAGCATGAAGTCAAAAGAAAGTAATTTATTATGGTTACCATATATTGAAATAAAGATTCAAGGTTTACCATTAGGAGCACTAATCGATACTGCAGCACAAATATCAGTAATAAAGGAGAAGATAATTTTAGACAATTTTAGCAATTTTAATGAACATATAGTACCAATTAAAAGGATTACTATTATAGCTGCAAACAATAAGAATTTAGCCGAAATTGGAAAAATGTATTGTGGTACCTTATAAGTTAAAAATAAAGAGGTACAGGTTAATCTTTTGATAATGGCAGACATGGATCAAGATATGATTCTAGGGATAGATTTTTTGCGTAAAAATAAGAGTATAATAGATTTGCATCCTAAAGTTATACAAATCAATAATAATAATTTAAATATAAATGCTTGTTTGGATGCAGAACAAAATAAATATGTAATTCCAATGCATGTAATGAAGGTAGAAGAAGGAAGAGAATGGATAACAAGAGTAAAATGTATGCCGGAATATAAAGAGAAGATTTCAGAAATAATGAATAATAATAGGCAACTTTTTGACGATTCACCGAGAAAAGCAAATCATTATGAACACAAAATAGAAATATATACAGAAAAACCATTTATTTATAGGGGTTATCCTATACCTCAAGCCTATAAGGAACAGGTAAAAGAAGAATTAGGGAAAATGGAAAGAGATGGGATTATTCAGAAATCAAACACACATTACATTAGTCCGTTAATAATTGTCAAGAAGGCTGATAATTCGATTCGTCTATGCTTGGATGCAAGAAGAATAAATGAGATTTCTGAACCACAATATGAGGCACCACAGCATGTAAATATTCTCTTAATAAAAATTGGAAAATCAACAATATTCGCCAAATTAGATCTCAAGAATTCATTCTGGTTAATTCCATTAAGTCCAGAATCTAGAAAATATACTGGTTTTCAAGTGGATGGGCAGGTATATGAATTTTTAACAGTACCATTTGGATTACAATCAAGTTCTTCAGCACTAGTACGAGCTTTGAGGGAGGTACTTGAGCCATATCAAGAATTTTGCATTTCATACATTGATGATATCCTTATCTTTAGTAATAGCCCACAGGAACATCTAAAACGTATAAAAAAAATTGTAAATATTTTGAACAAATTTGGACTGAAGTTAAATATTGATAAGTGTGTATTTTATCAAAGCGAGGTACAGTATCTGGGTTTTAAAATAACGAATAATGGAATAACAATAGATGAGAAAAGATTAGAACAGATACAAGAATTTCCTAAGCCTAAAAATTTGAAAACACTTGGCAGAAGAAGAAAGGCCATTATTAGAGTTGCTAAGAAAGAATGGAAAGTGGATATGGGATGAACGTAGAATAAAGGCCAAATTAAAAATGAATTTTATAAAAACATTTCGGTATATGCTCCAAATTTTAAAGAACCATTTTTATTACGTACAGATGCATCTGAATATTCAATAGGAGGAGAATTGGTGCAAATGCAAGGGAAAGAAGAAGTACCAATATGCTTTGTGTCAAGAATGTGAAGAGGACCTGAAATAAGATATTGTGTGGGAGAGAAAGAAATGTTGGCTATTGTATATTGTTGTCAAAAATTGGGATATTGGCTTAGAGGAAATAAATTCACAATCGAGACAGATAATAAAGTTTTATCATTTATGAGGATAACAAAATATGGAAACAACAGAATATATCGGTGGAATTTGCTACTTCAAGAATATGACTTTGAAATAAAATATCGGCCTGGGTGTATTAACTTCACAGCAGATTTTCTAAGTAGAAAATATACAGAGAAAACTAAAAAAATTACAGAATTATTGATAGCACATAATAAGATGAGCATAGCATTAATGTGTTAAAATCAAATAAAACATGGAACAGGGGTTTATTCAAATCGAACGATAATTGAAAGTCAAGAAAATCTAGGAGAAGTAAAGAATAAAGTACAACAAAAGATTTGCTATCACGGAATCAAATTAATAGAGGGATATTTAGTTAAAGTCATTAAAGATCAAGAATTGTATGTGTTAGATGAAGAAACGGCCAAGCGAATTATAAAAGAAACTCATCAAGATTATGGGCATGTTGGTGTGCGGAAAATGTGGATGATTTTCAGGGAAAATTATTTTTCTATGCACGATTTATCGAGTACCGAAAGTATTTGTCAAAATTGTCGAGTATGTATGACAACAAAATTCAGAAACTATCATAATTTACATACTGTACATAGTATAAGTGTTAACAAACCTCTAGAATTAATTACTATAGATTACCTTAGCAATCTCATAATAAGTTATAATGGAAATAAAAACATTTTATTAATATATGATTTATTTTCAAAATATGTCAAACTGTATCCCACAGTAAAATGTAACCGAAAAGAAACAATCCGATGCTTAGAAACGTATATATATATGAACATGGCAAGCCAGAGAAAATACTGATTGATAACGCAACTTACTTCACGAATGAAAAATTTAAAAGACACTTTGCACGACAAGGTATTCAAATTATACATACATCTATAAGAAGACCAAATGCGAATCCAACTGAAAGACAGGTGGAAGAATGTATCAAGTTTTCGAGATTAGAATGTATAAACAACCATAAAGAATGGGATGAAAAATTAGGAAATATAGAAAAATATATCAATCATATACCGAGCCTAGTGACAAATGTAGCACCAGTCACTTTAATGAAAAAAATACAACCAGAGAGACCCTGGAATATAGATAATTTAAATATAGAAAATTTACAGGAGAAGGCAAAAAGAAACATCATGGAATATAATGGAAAATTCACGAAAAAGGAAAACCAGAAGATACAAAGACAAATTAAATTTAATATTGGAGACAAGGTATTATTAAAAAGACATAGGGTGAGCAACAGAAGGAATGGAATATGTGCTAAATAGCAAGAGCCCTATATTGGACCATTCATAATAGAATGGGTAATAGGCAATAATGTGTATATGAACTACTAGACCCCGAAACACTAAAGAACATAGGGTAGTATCATATACAACTCCTTTATAAATACAATAAGGAAAACAAAAATGAGACAAAAACATAAAAAAGGATGATCAACACAATTAGTTTAGAACACTGAACAAAAATGTTCATTGTTCTGGGGGGAGGATGTCACATACAGGTTGTCCCACCATGGTAGTGACATGTGTTGATAATACATTTTATATTTAATTACTTAAGTGGAAGTTGTATTTGAGAAACACAATATTTCTGATTGTTATGAGAAATTTGTTAGTGTAGGTCCTACACGAAGCTATGAAACTCGCGCTAACGTCTTACACAAGTCTTCGGCAATCAGAAATAAGAATTATGTTAGCTAAAAAATTATTATCATTTGATATATTATGTTCAACATTTTCTACATTTTTATCAACAAGTTTATTCATACTTCTTTTAAATGTCGCATTTGCTCTGTCAGCTCTTGTCTACAAAATTTATAGTTTATAATACGTACAAAAACTACTTCTGAAAGATTTGTCACAATATACTTTCCATATTTTTATAATTTCATTGTATCGTGAAATTTTGTGGTATGTTTTATTATGAATATCAGTAGAGAATGTGGTGTACAACGTATTATTTGTCGATAGATGGATCTAACGTGTGAGAATGGAGGACGAACTGTGTCGCTGCTTGTCGAATGTAGATGATAACGACTTGTGTATTTATCCAATTATATTCTCCATGTGATATGTACAAAGATATGCAGATGTTGAGTGAACCTCCAGGATTTTTACCGTCACATAGTTCTGTTTGGCTGTTAGTTTTGCAGAGGGCTGAAAGTATAATTTATAGAATTATGTGAGAATGTTTATGATGTTTTGGGATTTGACAGTAAATGACATTTATTAAAATAGAAATGTTTGCAAACAATCCTTCAAAATTTAGGTAGCTTAGTTAGGATGGAGTTTGTTGAAAATAAAAACTAGGGACTTGACATAATCTTTTTTGACAAGAAAAATTTTCCAAAGGTGAAAAAATATAAAATAGATTGGATACGATTAAAATATTGAAAATTAACCACATTAAAGTCAATACGAATAATATAATGAATATAATTCAAAAGTAAAACCGTATATTTAAAAAATATGAAACATTTTTCAATGATGGCAGGTTGATGAAGAAATGAAGGAGATTGATGTAAGACCGTTATTATACATAAATAAAACATATTAGAAGATTTTGAACAATAGGAGAATAATTTGAGAATATAATAATTAATCTAGAAAATAAAACATCATATTGAAAAGTGAGATAAAATATTTTGGAATGATGGAAGGTTGGTGAAGAAATACATGAGAGTAACGTAACACATCTAATATATACAAGTAAAATAGATTCAGAAGATTTTGAGGAAAGAGGAGAGTAATTTGAGAAAGGTCTGGATAATTTTATAGAAGTTTCGTAGTTGTGTAAATTTTTTTATTTTCTTAGATCATATGACATTGAATTTTTTTTGGTAATTGTCATTTTAACATATTTCTTTAATAAGGTAATTTTAGTATTGAAAAAATAGTCCAAAACAAAGATCTTTGTTTGAGGAATACAAAAAGAAGCAGTTCCTGTATATCAAAAGGTAAGAGATTTAATTAATAAATTGAGATTAAAGTAGTAAAAAGATTGAATATAATAAATTTTGTTTAAACAAAAGATATTACAATACAGGGTTTCTTTAATTAGAATTTAAAACATAAATATATAATTGTAAAATTGTAATAAATTTGAATTTAATTTAAAAAAAAAGACACAATTTAATGCTGCCATTTTTTTTAAGAGCTGACTCCCTGTAAATAAGAGATTTTGTATAGAGCCGGAGCAAATATATTTTCATATTTTTTTATGGCAATTTCAATAAGGTCTGAATAATTTTATTAAATTTTACTTGCCTATCAATGGTGAGTTGGCGTCCTATAACTTTTACGTAAATAGTATACACCTTATTTATCTAAATTGAATTTAAAAAAAATAAATTGTATACGTACAATATTTATGATTCTAACAAATTTGTCCCTGCAACGTGGAGCAAAATAAAATTATTATTGTAATATTCATATATTGATAATTATAGTTATAATAAAATCTGTCTCCTGGAACGTGGCGCAAAATATATATATATATATATATATATATATATATATATATATATATATATATATATTTTGGTCAAAAATTGAAATTTGGCAAAGTCACCTGACGATCAGTAAGACTTTGCCAACCCTTTTAAAACGCTTTCTTTGGCAGTTTGTGATACGGTAAATGGTTAGTTTGCCTCTTAAATATGTTTTTAAAAAGACAAAAAAAAATTCACAGGTAATTAAAAAACATTTTTTATAATTTTTTTTAGAAAACTTTATTGTTTTAATACAAACGAACGAAAAACAGATTCTTACTTCTAAAAACAAACAAAAGTATTTCTTTGAACACCTTATAAACTACATTTATAACAAACAAAACATGTTAATTCTAAAAAGCTAACAAATAAACTTTTAGTAATAATCAGTCTTCTAATTCTTTGGCGGGATGTGAAAAAGGAAACTTAAAGAAAATTCTAAATATATCTTATTTTAAATCACTCTTTAGGCAAGATAAATCTTCCGAAAAATGATGGAACTCTATATATTGAACAATGTCCATATCATGTATTTGCGATATATCATCGACAACAGGAAAATAAAATGACTCCCTTTCTTTACTAGTATTTTTTCGCATAAACTTTATCATCGGTTCGTCCTTATTGTCTGCCTACAAAACTTGTTCTATAAAATGCTTTGCTATTTTTTTTGTTGGAAAAACCACCAGTACAAAGTCTCCTATAGCAAAATTTCGATTTTTAACTTCTTCCAGATTTTGATCTCCTTCTTGTTCTGCGCCTATTTCTGTTTCGCTTTCCATTTTCTGTTCGTTTTCGCTTTCCATTTCTTGAGTTTCGCTGACCTCCGCATTTGTTTCTATTTACAATTCATCAGTTGACTTCGAAGGTCCTGCTTCCAAAAAATCTTGATCTGAAACTGATTTTCCAGGCTCAACTCTAACCATTTTTTTTCTTTTTGGAACTTTTGCATCGGTGGAAGTTCTAGTCTCTTTTAGGAATTCCAGGAGCGTATCGCTTATTTCTGCTCCTATGTTTTCCTGAGCTCTATAATTTGGCAGTTTTTGTTGTAAAACCCGTTTATTGGTATAATGCCTGTTGTTCGAAATGCACTTTGAATGTTTTTAATATCATTTAGCGATAGCTGCATAACAAGTTGTTTTAATAAAACGGGAGACGTTGTCTTATTAACAGTTTTTTCTTTTGGATTTTTTAGCTTGTAAGTGGTTAACAACTTTCTCCAATATCTCTTTAAGGGACCATAACCCACGTCCAATGGTTGTGTCAGGTGGGTTGAATTTGGTGGTATAAATACAAACTTAATCTGGGCTCTTTGGCACTCGATGACCAGATTTAAATGGGATGATAAATAATCACCGATAATTACTTTTGTTCCAGTTTTTTTTGTGCCCAGGGAAGAGCTATAGTCTGAAACCAATCCTCAAAGGTGGTGCCGTCAAACCATCCCGATTTGGTTAGATTGTACCTTGTATTGGCTGGTCCACCAATCGTCCATTGATCATAAATCCTTTCAGTTTTGTACACAACGTAGGGCGGCAAACTTTTACCATCCCCTGTAATAGCAAACATAATTGATGTTGCTGACTTAGAATGATTCATGAGCCTTTCGGGGTATTTGCTACCTCTTTTGAAAATACATTTTGTTACCCCAGAGTCATCAGAGAGGTTAGTTTCATCGTAGTTTAGTATATTTTTTGGGGGCACATTTTCTAAACTTCGCTCTAAATTATCAAAAAAATCATTTATTTCGCTATCCGTTTTATCCGCACGAACAGACTTGATATTTTTACAGCTTTTTTTTTGATAAATTATTCTTATGCCTGTCTATAAAGTTTAGGCACTAGTCATTTTCAGCTAAATTATCGGTTAATTTAGGTACAGTCTCCCAGTCAAGACTTATAAGTGGGCTTCCATATTCTGCAGCTGCTAGCAACACATCTACCATATGCCTCTCTTCTAACTCCGTTAGTATAGTAGCGCCTCCAGACTTTCCCAAATGACTACCATGAACTTTGTTGTAAAGTGTTCTTCTAGGAATTTTAGAAAGATTTAGGTCCATTCTATGATTTTGAATGGTAGATATCGCTCTATACAACTGTTCTTTCGTGTAGTTGCAATATTGCCTGCTTCCCAATTTTTTTGTGAATACGCCCCATTTTTGAGTTTATATAAAGAAAAAAACATTATAATTTAAAACACATATATAATGGCAAAGTAACCTCGGAAATTTCCCCATTGACTAAATTTTTGTTTTTCTTCTAAAATACTTAATGAAATGTTTTGAAAATCACACACAAATTAGCTAAATAAACATACTACTCAACAAAATACTTGTTAATCCTCACGCTGTAGTCACATTTTGTCACCAACCCTTAGCATTTCGTATTTTTAAAATCTGAAATTGTTACCTGCCAATTCGAACCTCTCTGCATCGATGCTAACGATCCACTGAAGAATCCCGCGCCACTGGTCTTGGTTAAGACATGTTCAGCCGTCAGTTTGCTTTGTTGCCGACTCCAGCACTGTTCTGTTCAAATGTTCAAGAAACAAAAATATTGCGAAATGTGCATATTTTTACAAAGACATCTGTAT
The DNA here is from genome assembly GCA_963921935.1 of Galeruca laticollis. NCBI lineage: Eukaryota > Metazoa > Arthropoda > Insecta > Coleoptera > Chrysomelidae > Galeruca > Galeruca laticollis. The sequence goes on along the minus strand of OY998181.1, from coordinate 61,067,398 downwards.
TGGTAAAGTAACACCGCTTTATGGTACTTCTGGTTCTGTGTTAGATGTCAATGAATGTTTGGTGTCAAGTAGATGTTTACGTAATTGCATTTATCTGCTTGTTTTAAAATGTATGCTTGTAAGTGTTCACTGTATCGGACTTCAAAATTTCTAAGGGTTTGACATTCAAGTTTTGTATATACCAGGCTTCTTTAATGGCAATATTTCATTTTTACATTCAACAAGTCTGTACTCACATTACTTTCTGTTTGAAAAGAAATTGTTGTATTTGTTGCTAAAGATATTATCTTTGAAATATTATTAGAAATATTATCTGCATATAAGTTTGTTTTCTAATTATTTATCTCTATAGTTTGTTTAGGAAATATTAGATGTAATGCTCTTTTTCATTAATTTATTTATTTATCATATGTAATGGATAACCGTTAGATGTTACTATTTGTTTCCTTTATCAGAATTACATTTGTTCATAGGAACTGAAAATGCTCTATGTATCATTGATTTATATGCTGTTGATTTATGTGACATGGGATGATTGGACCTATATGGAATAGTCACATCAGTGTGTGTTGGTTTTACTGTAAATTGAATAATCAAGTACATTATTAACACTTTGAATTGTTCTGATTGAGTTATTTTCTTCAACTTCTAATGTAAATTCAGTTTTTGGGTGTAAATTATTAATATGGTTGAAAAATATATCTAATTGTCGCTCACGACCTATGAAACAAGCTAATATATCATCTACATAGCTTTACCAAAATAAGATATTTTTTTGAAATATTACTTTCAAAGAATTTTCTTTCTAAACTGTTCATAAAAATGTTTGCGAACATTGGTGATATAGGGCTTCCCATTGATAAACCTTCATTTTGTATATATATCTTATTGTCAAGGCATTTCGTGGCAGATGTTCTTTCATTCTTATATTCCCTCAAAACCAGCAAAGTATGGTACAAAAGTTTTTGCCGCAGTTTACTCAAAAATATGTTTACTTGTAACTTTGAAATTTACGCATAAGTAACAGCAGCGTAGATGTTGTGAAGCGGTTGGTAGCCCCTATTCGCAATGTTACTGCGGATAATTGGTTTTCAGATGTGTCCTTACTTCAAGAGTTGGCAAAGAATTATCACATGTCGTTCGTGGGAACACTAAGGAAAACCAAATGACAAATACCGAAGGAGCTAAAAAACATTCTTCTAGAATTTTTGCATTCAGGAAGGAAGGAACAATGGTCTCCTACGTGTCTCAGAATAAGAACAATAATGAAAATTTTATTTTAATCTCTAGTATGCACACTGATGATGCAATTGATGAATCAGCAGGAACAAACAAAAACCAGAAATCATTACATATCACAACCACCATAAAATAGGAGTGGAAGTTGTTGATAAGATGTGTTCGTCCTACAACGTACAGAGGGGAACATTATGGTTATATTTTATTCAATTTTGAACCTAGCTGGAATAAATTCACAAATATTTTTTTTTCTATGGCGAACGAAAAAATAAAACGCCGCCTTTTCCTGGTGCAGCTTGGGTTGAAATATTGAAGACCAGTTAGCTGGGCGAATGTTAGTGCCAAATTTACCACTTGAGGCTTCAGGAAATTCCACCCAAACCCACTGATTATACTACGAGATACAATTCTGTGGAAGCTCATTCATCAGAAACGAATTCTCAAAATCGTAGCCGCCCATGTCTCCAAATAAAGAAAAGAAGACTAACAAAGTATTCCTGCAAACAGTGTGGCTTGTACTTATGCCTTCAGCACTGTGGTTTTGTTTGTGCAGACGGTTGTGAAACCGAGAAGAAAGTTGCTTCTGATAATGAAGAGGCATGACATTTTTTTTCAATGGTTTTTCAGTTTGCAACTTGAGTCTACACTTTTAGTTTTTTCAAATAAATATATAGAGAAAGTCGTTCTTTCATTTATTCCACATTTTAAATGTGCAAAATTTCGGTATTATCTATTCCTCCTCATTTGGATATTTCAGATGAGAGAGAGAGAGAGAAATTCGAACAAAGTTTGTGTTGAAATGGGCTTCGATAGAAGTTAGAATGTTTGTTTTGGTTGGTTGCCCTGATATATGATTAGTTTCCTCTGCAGGGCTGGGTTGGGGGTAGTGCGCGTTCGAATCTTGAGTCTGGTGTATTGGATAGTTAGCTCCAAATTGGGCTGCTTGAAAGTGTTTGGAGAGTTTGAGAAAGTGACTAAAAAGAAAAATAAAAGGTGTGGAATTGAGGTTTTGTAGTGGACTTTCCTCGTTTTTTTTGGATTTTTCATTTTTCTTATTTTTTTGTACTTTTTTTGGATTTGAGGAATAATAATCATCATCATCAAGCTAATGGGCGGGTACAGCTTCGGCTGCATTTGTTCCCTACGTCGATTGATTCGTCGGTCCATTTGGCTAGTGAATAAATTCACCAAGCTACACGGAAACCGCAGAAAACCTGTAACGCCGATGGGTGGGTGGGGGTGGTTGGAATGGGTTTGACTAATTGAAATTTGTGAGATGTGTGAGAGTTATGGATTATGTTAAAGATAGGGAATTTTGTGGATACTCTAGATAGAAAATATGTGTGAGAAAGATATAGATTTCATGAGTGAGAAATTGCAATGTCTGATTATCGGATTGAAATTGGGGATTGGTATAGGTAGTCGATGTATATGTCGGGGAGATCGTTGTTAACCGTGCCTAGTAGCCGTACTGGAGGGAGTGGGAGCTTCCTCTTGGGTTTTCTGCCAAGAGGCCGTCTGTTAGCAATCCACGGTGTGAGGATGGCGTTTTTCGAGATTTTGTTGCCCGATTCGATAGTGCGACTAACGTATCGGGCTTGTAAGTTGTTCAGACGGGACGGAATGGGCTCGTTGTCGATATTGACATAAATTGTGTTCCTGGGTGAGTAGGGTGCCTTGTATTGGCAGTATCAGAATTGACAGCTCACAAGATTGAAGATTTTTCACTAGATAGTCGGGAAAGGTGCAATAGACGTTTGCTCTAACTTGATTATAGGACAGATATTTGTCTTATACGTATGAAGTAAGTTGGTTGGATGAGTTCGTCCAAAGCTTCCGCCGAGCACATTGAGAAGATTAACTCGACGTCGGAATTTATTTAGCATGTCTGTTAGGTCGGTCATCAAGTTGAGAGTGTGAGTAAATCTCACTCCCAAATAAACGGCTTCCCTACGGATTTCGAGCTGTTCTCTCCAGAGCACAAGGCGAAAGTGTGTAGGTAGAAGTAGTTCGCTCATGGTGGAAGGGTATTTAAACACGATGCCTTGGGTTTTTTGGGTGTTAAGAGTCACCCGCCATCTCCTGCACCAATTTGAAAATTGAGTCATTAGATTTTGGGATCGAATGTTGAGAGAGCGAATGTCTGTGGCGGAAATGATTAGTGCGGTGCCGTCCGCATATAGATATTATCCTGGGGATGTCTTGGTATTGGTGTATCATACGTATAAATTATGTATAATAGTGGAGCGAGTATCGAGCCTTGCAGAACGCCAGTCTGGGGTGTAAATTAATCAGATAGGCTGTAACCAGCTTTGAGGCTGATCGATCGGTCTGTGAGGTAGGAATATGATAATGTCATGATTTTGTTTGACAATCAAATGCTCAGTAGCTTTCTCACTAGTCCGGCATGCCAGACTTGATGGAAGGCTTTTTGAACGTCCATGAAAATGGTGGCTGAACAGCGTTTTTGGTTTAAAGCTCGGGTGACGATGGTTTGAAAGTTAGTGGTGGCGTTCTGACAAGAGTGGCCCGGCCTGAATCCGAATTGAAATGCCGGAATGAAATTATTTTCGGTACAGAAGTCCCAGATTCTCTCTTTTAACAAACGTTCAAAGATTGGACGGTAGGATTCAGGCTTCGTAGGGTCATTGCCGGGTTTGGGGATGAGAACTACGTTGGTTGATTTCCAACAACGAAGGAAATGAAAGTATGCCAAGGATGCGTTCAACAGGGTGCAGAGCTGAGTAAAAATCTCTTCTGGCAGGTTTTTAAGTGCCTGTCTCGAGATTCCGTCGTGCACAGGGGCACTGTTTCCTTCGCTCGGCACTCCTGCTTAACTTCGATTGTGAAGGGTGTAAGAAGTGGAGAGTTCTCATTTAGTGGAATATGGACGTGTGGGCTTTGAGTTCTGTTGCGGGTGAGGAGGTCTGTTTCGATGGCAAAGTCCCAGAGAAATCCTGGATTATCAGGTGGAATAAAGACAGTTATTTTTGAAGGAGGTGGCTTTGTCTTCAGGGGTGTAAATCTTCTGTCTGTGCACTTCGAGATGTTATTCCACCTTCCTCTTGAGGCCAACAAGGCGGTAGAATTTTTGCCAAAACACGCACCCTGAAGTCCAGTCTGGCTGTATCGGCCTTCCATTTTCTCTGCTTTTCAGCATTGATTACGTACCGAACCTGAGCGTTTGGACGGTTTCACTATATATTGACAGCGTGATCTCGAGTGCGGACGTATAACCTGTACAATTATCTTTTCTGATGGATTTTAAGAAGAATTCGTTGCGGAAGAGCATAATAGTTGGTATTTATGGTGGTGAGAGGTACGGCGATGTCTTGTGCATCGATTAGGAGGGGTTGGACTTCCTCTGCATGATTATCTATGTCGTCAGTAGTCTGATGAATGATGGGTTGTGGTAAGTTAGAGAAGACGTGGTTTGCGAAGGAATCCCAATCGGCTTTTTTGAAATCGCGATATGTGAAAGTTGTTGACGGTGGTGGTATTGGATTATGTAAAGAGGTGTTAACCAGCAGTGGTACATGATCTGAAGTGATGGGGTCGCATATAGAGCATTTGTCGTCAATGCTATTTCAGATTCGTAGCGACTGTATATGTATCTGACAAGGGTGCGCCTAACAAAATAATAAACAATCTAACTTATCTTTATCACAAACTATTGATATACGTAGGGCAAAATAAACGTCCAAAAGCCATATAAAAGTTATAAATTATGCAGAAGGGCCAATAACAGTCATTCAGAAATGTAAGCAATATTAAAAAGGAAGTAATGACAGGTAAAATAATAGATTGTAAAATATGCCTACAGAAACATAATTTAAGGAAATGCCCAGCATGTAGGGAAATTTGTGGGAAATGTAAACTAAAAAATCATTATCCAAAAGCATGTCATACAAAAACAGTTAATGAGCTGGAAGCAAAAGAAATGATGAAGAAGATTACTATGATACTGACTATATGGGAGAAATTACAGAAACGACTAAAGTGAATGAAGTTACAAATAAAGACAAAGACTGGTTTATGAATTTTTAGGTAAATGACACAATGGTTAAATTCAAATTGGACAGTGGTTCACAAGCTAATTTATTCTCAAGTGCATTATTAAGTTTAGTTACGTTGATTAAAGCGAACCGGACCTTGACAAGTTACTCAGATCATGCTATTCCAACATTAGGAATTGTTCAAATGGATACAAAATTACGTGATGTAGTACATAACATAGTGTATTTTGTTAATAAAGAAAATAAGACACTACTCTTGTCCTATAAAACACTAGATCTATTCAAACTAATCATAAGATATGTCGCAATAGTAAGTGAACATGCAAACAATAGATTAGAAGAGTACGAAGATGTATTCAAGGGTCTTGGAAAATTAGATTGTACCTAAACAATAAGGTTAAAAGTATGAGCGACACCTACAGTAAACTGTGCTCGAAAGATTCCTCTACGACTAAAGAAAAGTAAGAAAATGACACCCTAATAAAAATTAATGAACCGTCGGAATTGATCCACCCTATAGTCATTGCTAAAAAGCCAAATAGACTTATATTCATGGATCTCAGATCCTTGAATCAATACATACTACGTGAATACCATGAAATACCAACAGCAAAATATAAATATATCTAATAAACCGATATAAGAAATGCAAAATATTTCACTGTCTTGGATGTCTCCCAAGCTTTCCGAAATAACATTAAATTCAGAAAGCATAAAATTATGCACGATAGCAACACCATTTGGAAGATATACATTCAAAAGGGTACCTTATGGTATATGTAGCAGTCCAGAAGTTTGGCAGAAAGTAGTTCAACAAACTTTTAAAGCCTTAGATGGTGTACAAATATACAAGGTGTTTCCTAAGTAATCCAAAATATTGTAGTGGTCGCTTCGTCACTCCATTTTAAGAGGAAAAGCTCTCATAGACATGTGTAAAGTCTTGTCGTTAATGAGATAGAGGGTGTTGAATTGTTGGTAATAAATGAGCTCTGACTGTAAGTGAAATTTATTTTTTCTGGTGACGCTACTGGTCTATAGAAGTAAAATGAATGAACATGCTTGCTCTAAGTGGCCTTTGAAATATTATTGTCAAATACTGTGTCAAACCTAAAGACCAACGCAAATAACCAATAAGAAATTTTTATCATACTGACTTTTTGTGTTAATTCAACAACGATGCCTGCGTTTACTAATACTGAAATGGCTAATATGCACTAATGCCTTAGAGGCTAGACGTATGTATGCGTTATCCCAATAATTATTTACCATGCTCTGATACGTTTACTACGATACATATTGGTTTACAAAAAACTGAAACTTTTGCTACATCGAAGAATGTTATTGGACGACCCAGAAATGTGAGAAATCCACAATTGGAGAACCAGATTCTTCAAATCATAGACCAACATCCAGAAACAAGTATCAGAAAAATTACTGATGGAGTAAATGTTAGTAACAGAACGGTTTGGAATATTCTAAAAGAAAATTTAATATAACCATATCGCGTTCAACGTGTTCAACATTTACTACCTACTGACTATCTGTTCCGTATACAATATTGGCAATGGATTTTAACCTTCCAGTAGTCGCGCATATCTGAGATATACATACCGATACTTTTTTCTCATATATCTCGAATACCTACTTAGCGGTGGGGATGTGCTCTCGTCTACCTACCTGCTCGAGGGAAGTTTTGAGGTTAGTATTGGTGCAAACTTTGTAGAGTGAACAGTTTGTAAAAAAAGTGCCACTTGTATTTGAGAGATACACTGCGATCATTCATGTAAGTTTCGCTGATTTCCTTGTATATTTATTTAATTTATGTAAGCGCATGTCCTTTTTGATTCAAGTAGACCATCTGTTAATATTTTATACTTAGCTACTAAAAAACATGAAAAAAATAAACTTGTATCTGTGAGATACCCGACAGCATTCTTGCCTGTTCTAAATTATTGTCGTAGCTATTAAGGATATTTGTTGTTTTTGCAGTGAATTATGGCTTCCAAGAGAATGTATAGCTTCAATAATGACGCAGACGTATTAGAGCTCCAACGACTCCTTCTTGAAGACGATGATGATGACGCAGTTGAAGACGTCTTAGAAGAAGATTATGATACTGACTGTTCCGAAGCCAAAGTAGAAAGAAAAGAGGATTCAGATAGTGAACAAGACGATGCGGATGCAAGTATATCATCAGATGATGAAGATGAAAATTGTTATGTTGCTGTCAGAAAAAAGAACGGAAAAATCGTTGACAAATATTTAGGGAAAAAAACACCCTATAACAGAAAAAGAATATTAGAGAAGCAAAACATACTTGCACGTCTTCCAGGAGTTATTGGCAACGCTCGCCAAGTTACAGGATGCTTTGAAGCGTGGAAGTGTCTATTCGATGACCGTATTCTAAACCTCATAGTCACTTACACGAATAAGCATATAATAAGTGTACAACCCAATTTCAGCAGAGAAAGAGACGCACGTATTACTGATATGATCGACATCTATGCATTTATAGGCCTACTTTACTTGGCTGGACTTTATAAAGGCGGCCGATTGAACTTAGAAGAGCTGTGGGACGCAACAAGAAACGGTGTTGGAATATTCAGATGGACGATGAGCTTAATTCGTTTTAGAGTCCTGATGCGCTGTATCAGGTTCGATAACCGACAGTCTAGAGATGAGAGAAAAAAAATTGATCGGTTGGCTGCCGTGCGAGACATATTTGAGATGTTTGTTGAAAACAGTAAAACATCTTATTCACTAGGAGCTAATGTAACAATCGATGAAAAGCTGGAAGTGTTTCGAGGCAGGTGTAACTTTATTCAACATCAAAACCGGCCAAGTACGGTATTAAGATCTTTGCGCTGGTTGATGCTAAAACATATTACACCAGTAATATGGAAATTACTGGAACACAACCATATGGCCCCTATTCTATCAGCAACAAAAGCGTTGATGTTGTAAAAAGGATGATCTTACCCATACACAACACTGGACGTAACGTCACTATGGACAATTAGTTCAGCGATGTTTCATTACTCCAATATTTAGCTATAAACCATAAGTTGTCCATGGTAGGAACATTAAAAAGAAACAAGTGGCAAATTCCAACACAGATGAAAGTTTTGAAGGAACGTCCTGTAAAGTCAAGTAGGAACAATAGTGTCCTACGTTCCCAAAAAAACAAACATGTTGTTCTAATTTCTAGTTTACACTTTGAGGACAAAATTGACGATACTACTGGAGATCATATGAAACCCGAAATAATTACTTTCTATAACGAAACCAAAGGAGGTGTCGACGTTGTAGATAAATTATGTTCCTCTTACAGTGTTGCCAGGAATACAAGACGTTGGCCGATGGATGTATTTTTATCGATGCTTAATGTGGGACGAATAAACTTCCAAGTTATTCATGTAGGGAACGGAAATGAAACAAAAAGTCGGCGGCATTTTTTGCGAAAACTTGGTAACGAACTAATCAAACCACACCTCCAAAGACGTAGTACCTCCAACACTGGTCTACCTCGCGAGCTATCAACCAGACTCAAAGAAGTAGTTGGACAAGAAAAAGAAAAAGTTTAGCAACCAAATGATCAAAACAATGAGAAAAAACGTAAACGTTGTGTGCCATGCCAGCGAGAAAAACGCACCAGGTTAACAAAATTCCAATGCTCCTCCTGCCAAAGACATCTTTGTCTCCAACACTCTAGTGTCGTTTGTCTAGACAATTGTGGAGTGCCTACCAAGAAAAGTAGACTAGAAGATTATGATATGTGGATTAATGGCTCACAATACGCAACTTATGCAAATAATAGCGAATTATTTCATTTTTTATATATTTTAAGAATTATTGATTTATGTAATCATCTTTTTACTGAAAATACATATGTTAACGAATTTAATAATTGCTCTCTATTATTTAGTAGCACACAAAATTTACCGTTTTAAAAATTGGAATTGTATTTCAATAATAAAAGTTATGTATCCGTCGGATACATCCGCGACCATTTTTGTTGAGCAGCACCCGCTATTACTGGAAGGTTAAATAAAATCGCAAACAATCCCAATTTTGCTGCCAATATTCTGTTTACGGATGAAGCCAACTTTTAAGGATATGGCATTATGAATTTTCATAATTACCACATATGGGCAGATGTAAATCAACATGCAACAGTTGTAGCACGGTTCCAACATTCCTTTTCGGTCAATGTTTGGCTTAGCATCATCGATGATTATTTAATAGGACCATTTGTGAGACATATCTTCATTTTCTAGAAAATGAACTTCCAGTTCTTTTGGAAGATGTACCTCTTATTATAAGAAGGCGCATGTGGTTCATGCATGATGGTGCTCCTCCACTTTTTGCACGCGAGTTTACACAACCCCGATATTAAACTTAGGAGATCTTCAAAATCGTAAATTACAAGGCTTTAATATTATTGGGAACAATCTTGGTATCTTCGATCGTATTCGGCAATCCATTAGACGTCTAGCGGATGCTTGCATTTTGAACATTTTGAACATATGCTCCGAAGAACAAAATGGAAGATTAAGAAAAGTTCTACAGTGAGCATCTGAGAAAAATATTAAACTTAACAAATGTAAAGTACAGTTAGTTGTGAATAAAATGAATTTTCTAGAACACGGAATAAGTCCAGATGGATTAAGCAATTCAAAAACAAAATTGGAAACGATAGAAAAAATACCAGCACTCAAAAAGTTATAAGAACTGCAGAGATTCTTAGATATTTTTGAATATTTAGGAAAATCCATACCAGAAGTTTCAGTGAAAACTCATATGTTGAGACAAATACTCAAAAAAGACAGCGTATGGGTATGGACAGAAAACGAAATAAAATGCTTTATGGGGATTAAAAAGTTCATCTCAACTGCACCTATTATATCCAGAAGAAAATATCACACTATATGCTGATGAAAGTCAATATGGTTTAGGAGGCGTACTGCTTCAAAGAGGTCGTCCAGCAGCCTATTTATTAGCAAGCTTAACCTCAGCACAATCCAGATATGCACAAATAGAAAAAGAAGTTTTGGTGTTAGTCAGTGCATGTGAACACTTGAAACACTATGTTTTACGAAAAAATTTCAAAGTGGAGACACACCATATACCGTTACTAAGCCTGTTGAAGAAACCATTAGACTCTCTAACAGCAAGGCTTCAGGCTCTAGCACTCAAACTGATGAGATCAATCCTATACGTGCCAGGAAAACAATTATTGATAGCAGAGATGCTTTATTAAGAAGTCCGCAAGATCGCACAGTTGACTCAAGATACTTAGAAGAGCAAGCGGGCAAAATTTATAGCGTGAGGCAGGGATCATCAACAAAAATGAGAGAAATGGCAGAAATCACACAATCAGATGAAACACTACAACTTGTCAAGCAATACGTCCAAAACGGCTGGCCTGCTCAGAAATCTTCTTGCGCAGTACTCACCAAGCCATATTGGGATATTAAAGATGAAATCGTACAACAAGACGGTCTACTACATAAAGGTAACAGATTTATCGTACCAAACAAAATTTGACCTGCATTTATTGGATTAATACATAGTGCACATCAAGGTATTAACTGCATCCTAAAAGCAAAGCGAGCCTATTATTGGCCAGAAATGTACTATGATATCACTAAGAAGGTAGAGACATGTATTACTTGTCTCAAATATTCACGATCGAATCAAAAAGAACCCTATATAATTTACGAACTTAACACATTACCATGGGCAAAGATTGGAATGGATTTTCTATTTTTAAATGAAAAAGATTATCTCATAATTCTTGACTACAACTCGAAATTTATTACACTGAACCAAGTTAACACTAAAACCGCCGAAGCAATAATCAAGGTATTGAAGAATGTGTTTGTTCACCACCGAATTCCTAGAAAAATAATGAGTGACCACCTTTCAACTCTATATAATTTCCAAACTTCGCTAGTGAACTAGGCTTTCCATTGGTAACTTCAAGTCGTCAATATCCGATTTAAAATGGATTAGTAGAATGCTCATTGCAAACCGCAAAAAACTAAACCAGTCAGGATTGAAATTTTGGATTTTGGAACACAACACTACCCCCAAAAATATATTGGTAGCACCATCAGAATTAGTAATGGGTCGCCAGTTAAATTCCATTCTACCAATATCAAAAGATGTACTTATACCAAAATTCAACACCGAACAAGCCATCGAAGATTTAACTCATAGACAGGACAATATTAAATACCGAAGTAAAAACAGAAAAGATTTAAAACACATCATAATGCAAGAAAACAAACGAGAATAGATTACGGAATGGTATTATATAGAGTGGAAGAGACAAAATCATTACACAAAATGACATTTTTAGAAGAAACCGTCACCATTTAAAACATATCTCAAATGGGACACTACTTCAACCGAGTTATGGAACGGAAACAAAAAATGAATAGAAAGTCAATCAACAAGTAGCATGAACATTGAATGTGGAAAAATAACAGCTAGGAAACTAGCCTACTTAGAAGAGAAGATTTTGTACTCAAATAAACAATTCAAAATTCACATTTTTGGTAGACCCTTGCTATAAAGTAAACTAAAATATGCCTGACAGTACCGCTTCGCCTCATGTTTTTGACACTAATGTCAAAATGGAGGACAGTTTATTGGCATATGTGGGAATTTAAAAATTGTTACAGTGTGCTAACAATTTCCAGATAAATGGTTTTGTACTTTTTTTGCTTGTCGCCATCATTCGTCACCAACAGATAGTTTGAATAGATAAATAATACACATGAGTCTGCTTTCCAGTTTATGGGAGCTTCAAGGTTTTACTTACTTTAGTTTCACTGTATATTTTTCTTTTATACAAAATATTTTCTTTTGTTGCAATTTTAATTAAGGGTGAATGACAGGCCTGTGGATTATGAATGTGTATTTTAGCATAAATATATTGTAAGTCACAGTTATTGTTTGTGGGATTTAAAGGTTTTCAGAAGTTTTAAATTATATTTGCTATAAAATATAATAAATTCAGATTAATTGTTTAATTGAAATCAGTTAGGTTTAATTTTGTTTGCAAAATTTTAAAAACAATAATAATTTTAATCGGCACCAATGAGTATCAACCGGGTATACTGATAGTAGAATGAAATTGGCTTATATATTTATTATATCCAAGTCCTTGAACTAGTCTAGCTTCTATCAATCTAGATTCTAGAAAATCGTGTTCAATCAACGAAATAAATAAGGGTAAAATGTTGTTTTTCTAGTAAATTATCTGTACTAGACAAGAATATTGCTTTATTGTTTGAATTGGTCTATTCCAGCAAACTTTTTCTACTGATTAATCTATATATCCAGCCGTAATACATTCTAACCCAAACACGAGACTCTTGGAATTTCTGCTTTCATTTATTATTTCTCGTACCACATACACAATAATTATATAAGTCACTGGATGTATTGAAATAAAACAAACTTCACAACTTAACTGACATATTCAGTATGTTTTCTCTTATCTACGTATGCTGGATGGTGACCTTAACGTTCTCAAACAAAGTGAAATTAAAGAAATTCAAAATAAAATCCACATTTCCGTGTGTCAGTTTTAATGTTTTTAAATCCTGTTTCATAAGAGAATGAATGTTAGTCTAGAACTTATCTTTTTTATCTAAGCCGTGAACTATGATGCGATAAGTTTTTGATATGTTTACTGCGACATGGATGTAGGGCATTTCCAGTGACCTTGTAACGTAATTATCAATAGTTTTTCATATTTTTTTCTGGACTTACTACAATCTAATCAATCTACACGTTAATATGCAATTCACTTACGATAAATATGTCTGCTAGATTTAATAGAGTAATTTCTGAAGATAGTTTGCTGGAACTACTAGAAATAATGAAAAAAAAAGAAAACATTGAAATCCTTAAGTCATAAACGAAATACACATTACAAAATTTGATCTAAACAATTTTAAATAAATTAGGCGGGTGACACACTGGAGGAACGAATTTCGTAAAACTCGTTTTAGTAAACATGCAATTCGTTTCAATATCAAATAACCCATGTACCGGGTGTCCCAATAAGAATGGCTCTCGGCCATATCTCGGGAACCGAATTTATAACAAAAGTGACCTCGAGAAAAACCTGGAAATTATTTACAGAGTCGTAGGTACACCGCCAGAGAGCGTAATCAAATACCAAAAAGTATAAAATGAATAATTCACAAATTTTGCCTAATTAAGATGCATTTAAACTATGATTATCGTATTCTTCAAAAAATTCAGCGTATATTTGATCTGACAAGTTTTAGTCTGTCTCTTCAAATAAGAGGTGGGGGGAAGCGGGAACTTTATTATGAAAAATCGCCTGTAATTCCAGTTCTACTTAACCTATATATGCAAACTTAGTATTTTGGAAGAGAGCTCCTTTATAACAATGTGAGAGTTATAATTTCGAAACAACCTAAGGAGTAACGTATACGCTAGAGCTATTTATTTATTTTTTTAAGTCTAGCTATCCTTGAAAAACGTTGAATGGAAACATGCAGTCTTAATTAAGGAATATAAAAGTAGACCAAATTAGCAACAGAATAGCGAAAACCGCATGTCGATATATTTTTCGTATTACGAGATATCCTAAGAAATGTGTTAATTTTAAGCATTTTCCTTTAAACATAAATTACTCCGGTTTGACAGAACGGATTTTAACATTTTTTGACTCCTCAAAATTGTCTTTCCTTGTTCTATTAATAATAGTTCAAATTATTATGTCAATATTACCTATTCTGTCACCGGGAAACTGCGTTATGGAAGTTAAAGTGGGAATATATAAAAACAAGTAGTGGGCCATGAAAAAAACAAAACAAAAAGATATGTCTTGTGTCAAATTATTAAACCTAGTAATTTGTTCATTTACGTGTCATTGCGATTTGTGTGCATTATATTCGATATAAAATTCACTTAAAAGTTATATCTAAGATGATTCTTACAAACGAAGAAGCATTTGATATGGTAGGGATTTACTTTGAATGTATGAGAAATGCAACTGTTGCGGGTAGGCTATATGCCATACAATATCCCCAAAGACGTCATCCCGGTAGCAGAGTTTTTCGTCGACTCATACACCGTTAAAGAACGACTGAAAATGTAAATCTTCCTGTATTTAGAAGACGCGGCAGAAGTCGTTCAGAGGAAAACACAATAAATGTTTTGGCATATGTGCAATTTAATCCGCATTTAAGTATCAGAGCAATAAGCAGAGACTTGGGAATAAGCGTAACCACCGTTCAACGTATTTTGACAGGACACAGGTAAATTATGATGTAAAAAGATATGTTTCTTAAACAAAATATACACGCATAATATTATTTGTGAGCATGGTTATATGTTAACATAATAATTTATTTATCATTCCGGAAAGATATTTAATAGGACATTATATTTCTTTTAGATTTCATCCATATCATATAGCACTGCATCAACAATTGGTTTATCGTGATTACGACAGACGGTTGGATTATTGCAACTGGTTACTACATATGGTATATGACGACCCTCAATTACTGACACGTATTTTGTGGTCAGACGAAGCTACATTTAGTAGTGATGGTACGGTTAACCGGCATAATATGCACTATTGGTCACATAATAATCCACGCTGGATGGAAGAAGTTCAGTATCAGGGGCGATGGTCGGTGAATGTATGGTGTGGTATTGTAGATGGTCAGATAATTGGACCTTTCATTTTTGACAACGCAATTAACGGGAAACGCTACCTAAATTTTATAAGGGATGAATTACCACTTCTTCTAGAAGATATATCACTAGCAACTCGTAGGTTTGTTTCAGCACGATGGGTGTCCGGCGCATTTCTCCAGACAAGTTAGAGAATTTTAAGATAATGCTTACCCTGATAGGTGGATAGGACGTGGAGGCCTATTTTTTGGCCAGCCAGGTCACCAGACTAAACCGTCTTAGATTTCTATCTCTGGGGCCGGATTGAAGACCTTGTTTGTGCAATTAGACCCACTACTAGAGTTAACATGATCGAAAGAATACGAAACGTCATTCAGAGTATTTCTAAAGCAGAAATTGAGACTGCTGTTCAATCTACTCTTCAAAGAATGAACGCTTGTATCGAAAATGATGGGCGACAATTTGAACATTTAGATCGTCACTAGCGAGGTACCTTAAGTTATATTTCCATTTTACCTTCCATAACGCAGTTTCCCAGTGACAGCATAAGTAATATTGACATAATAATTGGAACTATTATTAACAGAACAAGGAAAGACAATTTTGAGGAGTCAAAAACTGTTGAAATCCGTTCAGTCAAACCGGAGTAATTTACGTTTAACGGAAAATGCTTAGAATTTATATATTTCTTAGGATATCTCGTAATACGAAAAAAATATCGACAAGCGGTTTTCGCTATTCTGTTGCTAATTTGGTCTACTTTTATATTCCTTAATTAAAACTGCATGTTTGCATTCAACATTTTTCAAGGATAGCTAGATTTAAAAAAATAAATAAATAGCTATTCTTATTAGGACACCCGGTACTTTCCACTTATATGAAACGATGCACACTGGCGTTTCGGAAACGGGTGTTCAGAAATGATTTCGTCACCATGTTTCGCGAAACGCGCTCTGCTTGTTGTTACTTGTTTCTTGAAATTGTTTTATTTGAAAACCTAGTATTTATTTACCGTGTTATAATAACGAAGCAGAAAGAAAGTAGCCAATCAAAATGCCAAAAGAAAAAACCGATTTTGTTATTGAACTTGTGAAAATTGTCGAACAGCACCCTTGTTTATATAATTACCAATTGCCGGAATATAGCCAACCGGACTCTGTAGCTATCGCTTGGGAAAAAGTGGCCCAAGAAATGAATGAATCAGGTAAATAATCAGTTTTAAAATTTTTATACGTTTTATACAATATAATTGTTTCGCCACGGTAAGGTGTAAGTATTAAAAAAATAGTCAGATAAACAGTCTCTTATCCCAGAAGCTGTTGTCAAATTTCTAACTCTTACTTCATCTTCCTCATTTTCTCTTTCATTAAACCGATATTATTGGTATTCTGTTGCTTGAAGGAAATGCTTCATCTCCACACAAAAAATGGGGGATATTTGGTCCATTTTCATCTTGTGGTAATTGTTCAGCTGGACGTAAATCCTCTGTATAGCCAACGGCCTAATCGGGATGTCCGAAAAACGCCTTCGCTATTAGGGGAAGGTTGCCTATATTGGACCGATTTTTAGAATTCTTATTATAGTTTCTAATGATAACATAAAATTATTGTTTTAACTATTTCGTAGGACCCTTTGGGATGTTGGCTACTTGCAGGAATTTTTTCAGAATTTTGTTTTGAAATCTTTTATTTTTTATAACCGTTTTAAAAAACCTCTGCAAGTGGTTCAATAAGGGAAATTGGTTTCCTTAATTGGACCTGCGGGTTCAAAAATTGGACCACGTGATTTATTGCAATAAAAAATTTGTTTAACACGTAAGGTCATATAAAATTGTCCTAATTTGAAAAAAAATTATTTCACATAAAAAATAAGTTTTATTCGAAAACTCTTCGAAATTTTTTTAACTTTGTCAAAACTTAAAAAACTATTCATGTTAAAAAATAAAATAAACGACAAAAAAAATGAAAAAAAAACATGCATGCAAAAGACAACTTAAAATTTTAAAAGTAGGTAGCACTAAGAAATTAAACACATCATGATTGGTTTAAACACAATCAAATAAACACGATATCGAAAAGCTTAAAACTGTCAGTCTAATCACCAGCGCAAAAATCACAAAGAAACTTTTCCTTTGAAGGCACATGGGCACATGATTCATGTACCCAGTATTTACACTTCAGACATTGGATCATGTCTTCAACGACACATTCTCTACAAAATTTGCAATACCACTCGCGTTCATTTACTTTTGCCTTCTTAGTAGTACCAGAATCTAGCTGAACTTTACGTTCTCTTCTTTTCTGGAGATGCCTGTTTAGCAGCAAACTCATCTTTATATGGACTTGCAGTGAGTATCTGTGCCTACTGGGCCCCTCGAGATGTTTTCTTGGCTTGTTTTACAACTGGACTTCTTAGGACTTCTTCGATTAATACTGAACACTTTTGGAAGCAAAAGGGGGCATTTCCTCAGGCTCGGACAGACGCTTAGGCTCCTTTGCTCCTAAACCGTCGGCATTAGGCGTGAACTTGATGAACCTCTTAGGTGCGGAAGTAGTTGCTGTGACTCTTTGTCAATGTCATTAGACGTAGGTTCACGCGAAGTCGATGCTTTAGCCTCTGATGAAGTGGACGCACTTACTTTAGATTCATTGGCTTTGGGCTGTTCCGCAGACGAACAAGAGGATGCTTGGGCCTTCAAAGTTGATGCTTCCTCTTTCTTGTTGACACTTAGACCGGAAGTCGACGCAACTACCTGAGATGTAGATTCAAATACGTTACGGTTTAAAGGGGCCACGTAGCGAGCTAGGGGCTCATCGTCGCTGTCATCAGAATCTGATTCATCTTCAGAATGGTCACTTCTCTCAATGGGTTCATTTCTTGTCAAGACATCCGCAGGAGCAAAATCTACGTCTGAGAAAACATTTCGATCAACGGGCCAAATTCCAGTTTTTCTGAAACCGTTCATAGCATTTGCCATAACCGCAGCTCTGGGATAGGCTTCCCCAAGAAGCTATGCGACCTGGTATTGCGAGACAGCTAGTCCTGTATGAGACCTTAGCCATATTTCATTTACCTCGGTGTAATACAATTCTAAGGGTTCAAAAAACCGCCACGTCTAATGGCTGAAGTCTGTGGGTCGTATGGGCAGGAAGTTGTAAGATGATAACACCATTTTCGCGAGCAAGTTCAATCACTTCGAGTTTTTTTGAGTGTGTGCTGTGACCGTCCAAAACAAGCAAGACCTTACTGTTAACTGATGGTTTTACACACTCTATAAATTTTGTAAGCCAGGTCACAAATATGTTTGTGTTAATGTACCCAGTATCCGAGATTTCCACCAGACAATCGGGTGGAGCACCAGTCCTCAATTCAGGATTTGCTCGTTTTCTTTTGAAAATAATAATGGGGGGCGACAAACTGTCCAGAAGCACTTGCACATACAACAAACGTAGTATTGACTCCTCTCTCACCAGTTGCAACTGTCCCGACCTGACGCTTTCCTTTTGCTGCTAAAATCTTCTGGCACTTTTTTGCCACCTTCGAAAATCCGGACTCATCCACGTTGAAAGACATTTTCGCGATTAAATCCCTTGCATCGTGCTATGGATGTGGACTCCGGTTGTCTGAGTGTGAGGGTAGGATGTCGTCGCATGAATCCGTAAAACCACTTTTTTCCAGCTAAACATTTTTCTTTGTTGAAAGTATGTTTTATTTGGTTCTTTTCAGCTAGTTCGAAAGCGACTTTGCGCACGTCCTTTATTGTCACTTCGAAGAACACTTTTATCAAATAAAAAATATGATTAGCTAGTGCGTCCTCAAGTTCTTTGAAAAACACGGTTTTTCGTCCAAAGCTTTTAACATATTTATTGGCAAATTTATTTTTGCATTCAAGATGCCTTTTAAATGTCGCTTTTGGAATGTTGAATACTCGGCATGTTTTATTGAATCCATATTCTTTCGCTTTATAAGCATTTATAGCTTTTTTCATATCTTGTGAACACCACTGTCAATATGGTTTTTTATCCTTTTTCTCATCGGAAGACATCCTAGAAGCAAAAAATTTTGTTAGTTTCCTAAATTGGACCAGACATAGGGACTTTAGCCTTTTTAATAGATCTATTTTTTTAATTGTGAAGAAATAATTCTTGTTTAATTTTCTGTGTATTTAAATATAAAACAAGTGTTTTGTAAATTTCTATAATTGGGATCCTTAATTGAACCGGTCTAATTTCGGAAACCACATGGTGGTCCACTTTAGGCAACCACCACGTGTTTTTATAAAACTACACGGTAGAGAAAAATAAAAAAACAATCTAACTAGGTAATAGGGGGAATAAATAAAGAAAAACTTACTTGATAACCAGGTCATAACAGTTTTTCCTTAGGGATTGACAGTGACTCTGTATTTGCTTAGGGACGCAGTGCACTTCTTACATCAAAATGGAGAAATTAAGATTTTTCGCTGCACACGCCAAGCGCTGGCC
This sequence comes from Galeruca laticollis, assembly GCA_963921935.1. Classification (NCBI taxonomy): domain Eukaryota; kingdom Metazoa; phylum Arthropoda; class Insecta; order Coleoptera; family Chrysomelidae; genus Galeruca; species Galeruca laticollis. Next base: position 61,047,966 of record OY998181.1, on the reverse strand, counting down.
GCCAACTAGTTTAGTTCGGTATCAATCAATGTCTCTAGGCGGGAGTAAGATACCATGTTGCCAAGTGACTTTTCGGCTTCGTAATTTCGGAGAAAAGTATGGTGGTCCTATATAGGTGGCGGTTCAATTGAGGCAACCTTTCCCTACGCCCTAGGTAACCAACATATATTGTAGAAAAACAACCATCGGCATCTGCACATGCCATAAGTTGAATTGAAAAATACAATTTGTAATTTATATTTCTGGAGCCTGTGTTAGCAAAGTTGTGAACACAAAAATGCTTTCCATCTACTGATCCTACGTAATGAGGGAAATTCAAAAGCAAGTTGTAGCAATCGGCTATTCTTCAGTTGCCAAGTATCTGAAAAAAAGTCAATTATTTTGTTAATTATACTTTTCTGAAAACAATTTTTTCATTTGTATTTTATTGCAGTTCAAGAATGCAAAGATAAATGGCGGACATTACGCATAATGATTACAAGATCCATCAAATTACCGCATAGTGGAATTGGAGCTAAGAAGTTATCTCAGAAAACTAGAGATATTATAAAAGAAATGAATTTAGTAAAACCTTACGTCATAAACAGTCAAGATTTACCAAGTAATCTGCCACTACTTCCATCTTCTGAAAGTCAAGATCCCAATTTTGGTGAAAATATAAGAGTTCTTGAAGATATCGACCCGGGCGGGCAATTGGAATGTCCTCGCAACGAAAACGAGGATGTGATAGAACAAGCTGCTAAAAATGCCACTCCACAGCTGAAAAGGTCAAAACAGGTAGAATCACTAACCACAAAGAAAAGGAAACTTCAACCTGACAAAGTTAGCGAAGTTTACTGACTCTTACGTTATGGACTATCTTAGCCAGAAACAAGTGGATTCAGGTAACCCAAAACGACTATTTTTATTGAGCTTACTACCGGATCTGGAAGAGATGGAAAATCTTCTAATGTGACAGTTTAGATGCAAAGGCAGTCAACTTTTAGATGAAATTTTGACCCGCACTGTAGTTACACCAAACTCTTGGCAAACTATTAATAGTCATCAGTGTACTCTGGCTTCAAATCAATCATCCAGACAACCACTCCTTCCGATCATCTACCATAAAAATTCACGCACAACGTGACAATTAGTTACAATTTTAGTTTTGCTCCAAGTAATAACATTTTAGGCCTTTTATAACACAATAAATAATAGTGTAAAACGTGACACTTTCCTAAATTTTTAACTATAGGATTTGAAACACAATGCGACAATATATCTTTCACGAAATTTCAAAATGTGTTATTTCATTGCTCTAACAATAATATTTTACAATTAATAGTGCGAACCGTGCTATTTTAAAAGTATTTACCAAAGCTGAAAATAAAGTGAATCTACCCTTTGAATTTACAACAACACCGAAATAATACAAAAAGATCTACCAATTCTTTAACACATTTTTACAACGCTAGCAATTGAACTGAATTTACGCCTTAAAATGTATACAATGACGAAAAGAAGATACATGAGTTTGATATCTACAAATATTTTAAACGTTTTTGAAAGTATCGTAAATTATATAATTCAAGATTTCCTAATCTTGAACATCCTAAATTAATTTTTCTAGAGCCGGTCCAGGGATTTCTAAGTTTAGCGAATACCAGTTAAATGCTTGATAGTAGTGTACTGTATCATGAAAAAGAAAAATCGAATGAGCCGTGAAAACACTATAGCCAATTAAAATTTATGGTCAATTACACAAATCCACCTTGTAAATTAATAAAGAAAAGGAGTTGATATTTTTTAGTAGCCACATGATAACCTCCCCGTGGGACTGTACATATGGGAGAAGTATGTAGAGCTTCTTATGAGTCACCCTGTATAAGAAGGGCTCCATGAAGACGTAAGTTGTAGAAAATTTTGGTACTTAACAATCGCCTAATTTGTTAAAAAAATTACTTTAAACCAAATTTCCAATAGGAATAAATTCTTCGAAATTTTCAGAATTCAACATAACTTTTTCCAATTTTCTAATTTATATTTAATATCGTAAAGCGGGGTTACTTTGCCCCTTAATGGTGGACTTTGCCCCATATGAGAAAAGAGTTTAATTGGCTTCTACGAGTATATCTTGACTCTTAATATATGTGACCAAATCAACACTGCAATTACATTCTTAATATCAACGTGAAGACAGGCAAGAGAATGTTTTTTTGTCCTAACCTGCAAAAATGTGTTATTTTGGGGAGACTTTGCTCCGGAGCAAAGTATATTCATTTTCCATTTTCCATTTTTAGGTGACTTTGCGCCGGAGCAAAGTTTACTTTCAATAGGATTTTTTTGTTGTTGTAGTTATGCCTAGAAAATACGTAGGAATAACGGGAACGCGAAGATACGTTGACTATACGAAAGAACAATTACAAGAATGTTTAAACGAAATAAAACAATGGAACTATTTCGCACCGAAAAGCTCAATTAAAACACAAAACTCCTAGACGATCGATCCTTGAAAGGTTGTTACACTAGAAAACCAGGCCATCAACCCCTATTTACTTCCGATGAACAAGATAAAATTGCCTAGTGCATTATATCTTTAGGTGAATATGGGTTCCCTTTAAATAGCATGGAACTGCGACATGTTATGAAAAATTATTTAGGCAAATGTGGAAGAGAAGTAAAATCGTTTAAAAATAACTTGCCTGGCAAAGATTGGATAACAAGTTTTTTAATTAGAAACCCCGTACTCTCGCAACGTTTCGCCGGAAATGTTAAACGAACAAGAGCCGCTGTGGATGAGCAGAAGTTTTTTTGAAAATTTATCCAAAGAGCTGAAAGACGTCCCGCTATCAAACATTTGGAATTTTGATGAGATGAATTTGACCGATGACCCGGGGAAAAAAGATTATTTGTCAAAAAAGGGTCAAAATATCCAGAACTAATCCGAAATGCATCAAAAACATCAATATGTCATGAAATAAACTGTCTCGACCCTTACTTCGTGGAATATGCTCATATTAGTGTTTTTAAAAAATTGAATTGTCATTTTTTTAAAATTTTCAATAACTTTTATTATATTGTGGAATAAACTAGAGACCGTGAGTTTCATTTAAAAACATCAATATGTCATGTTTTTCGGAAGTGCATCTGGAGAGCTGCTTCCCCCATATGTAGTTTATTGAGCCATGAAGAGTGGAATACATGGGCCGGAAACGGTCCCAAGGGATGCCGGTATAATTCGAGTAGTTCCGGTTGGTTTGATGCGTTAATATTTAGTGATGGACTGGAATGTCAGATGATACCTTCCTCTTCTTCATCTCTCTCAGTCTTTTTTCATCCACTCCTAGACATAGACCTTTCCCAAACCCTTACATCCGTCCCTGTGTTGAGATTTATGCCACCAGTCTATACCGGCGAAATCCCTAATATCATCCACCCATCGCAGTGGGGGTCTACCTTTGCCTCGCTTGGTCTCTCGGGGTCGTCATTGGATAATCTTTAGTGTCCCCCGTTCATCTTTTTGTCGCGTAAGATGCCCTGTCCACCGCCATTTCAGCTCAGCGACCTTGTCCCCCAGGCTTATACCAAGCATTGCCCTCTCCATTGCCATTGCCCCTTGCCCATTGCCCTTTGATACCACGTCTGAAAAAATTGGAAGGCAAAAAAGTTATTTTGTGTGACAATCTGTCTTCACGTATTACCATGGATGCACTAAAGCTACGCCAGGAAAATAAAATAACATTAATTTGTTTGCCTCCAAACAGCACTCATCTTACACAGTTACTAGATGTGGCTTTTTCCAGGCCACTGAAAATTGCATGGAGGCATAAGTGCTTTCGGAGTGGAAGGATACCGATGAATGCATTCACAATACAAACATCCAAAAGCAACACTTTCCTCCACTCTTGTCAAAAATACTGAAAATTATGGAACCAAACATCAAAGATAATTTAATTGCTGGTTTTCGAAAATGTGGCATAGTTCTCTTAAACGAAGAAGAAGTCCTAAACCGCATTCCAAGAACCAAACATCAAAGAACATTTAATTGCTGGTTTTCGAAAATGTGGCATAGTTCTCTGAAACGAAGAAGAAGTCCTAAGGCGCATTACAAGAACTGCTTGCAGCGTAGATGATATTCAAGGCTCGTTTCAACAAAAACTTGAAAGTCAACGAAGAGAATTAACAAATATCGTTAAACCCCGTAGGAAGAAACTTACCATTCCTGCCGGAAAAAGTGTATGTGGTGACATTATACAAAATGATGGCGAAATGGAAACATATATGCTTGAAGTGCAAATAATAGAAGAAGAACCTTCTACATCTGGACAGAAAAACAAGGAAATTATATTTGACGATTATTCTTCAGACGACGATGATTTCGATGGGATTGTTAGAGAACAAGAAAAAGAAAAGGAATTCTTAGACTATATAGACGGCAAATCAACTAAAACTAAAGCTTCTCAGTTTAAAAGCGTAATTCGGGATGTAGGAAGTTTTATAGTGTTTCAATACCAGGGATTGTTATATTCCGGCAAAATTGTGGCCCATGATGAAAATGAAGTCATTATTAGCTGTTTGGGAAAGTCATCTAAACCAGATGTATGGCATTACTATTAGAATAACGTTCTAGGTTCTATAGACCCACCTCGACAATTTTCTAAACGAGGCGCATTTGTTGTTCCCGAATTAAACGCTTTTGTTCATAACTTGTAGGTAATACCTACTTAGTAGGTTCCCATAAGTACCGAATTTGAGAGTTTGCTACTTTAACCTGTGTTTTTGTTAATTTTACTAATAAGTTCCTTATAAATGTTTAAGAAAAAGATATTTTCTTGCAGTTTTAGAATGTAAATGAATAATATTTGAAATAAAAAATACTTAAAATATGTTTTTGATAAACTTTATACACCAGAATTATATTTCGAAGCAAAGTCTATCTAACGCGCTGGGAACAAAGTAACCCCTTCCATTGGTAGACTTTGCCCCACTTTTTAATAATAAAAAAATAGTTTAAATAGTTTTAACGACCGTACAGGAGGTTTAAGTATATAACCTTTTATTTATACCTCATGCGAAAATCAAAATGGAGCAAAGTACCCCGTTTTACGGTACCTTAAACAAATTATTTTATGTGACGCACTAGCTTTTGCCGTCGCGCGCACATCCCGAAAATGGTTTACGTGGGGAAAGATAGAAATCCGGGAGTTGAAAGTTTTTATCAGAAATTTTCTCTTCAAGAATCATTTTTTAAATATTAATAGTTCATAAGATGTAGACGAAGAACAAAACGCCTTTTTTTCATCTCAATTTGCAATTTTGTGTGTGCTAATAAATGCTTTCGATATATTTTTTTGGACAAAATTCCGGATCCAATGAGCTGTCACACATATTTTTAGGAGCTTGATCTCTATTTTTTACGAATTTCAACTTGTCAACTAGACTAACTCAACTTCGGACTGTATTTCAAAGGATTTCAAATTATAATGTGTAAAAACTTATTTTCTCACTTACTAATGAAGTTAACTTCAGTTTTTAACAAAATTTATCGAATACAGATACATTCCTATGGTATATTTAGGTGCATATTTGCCTAAGCCTAGTTATTAAAACTTAAGTGTGTTTTTTTTCATTTTGGTCGTAAACATTCCTGAGGAACTGCACTGGTCGACCTCACACAATTGCGGCACGTCAGTATAGATTACGAACAACTTACCTCTCGGACTGCCACACACCGTACTTGTAACCATAACTTAATAATAATTAAGATGTAACAGTTAAGTATTTAAATTTATGTTTGGACAGAGAGCAGCACATCATTTTTTCAAATAACTATATGGAAAGTTGTGGAATCCGCCGATCGTTTCGTGGTCAAAGAACTTACCGAGATAAGAAAAAACAATTGAAAGTAGAGACAGGACCGGTAACAGTATTTTCGAACACAGTAAAAATGTGGAAAGTATGTTCAGTCTTTTATTTGTTTCAGCATAATATTTCATTAAGCAACAAGTAGCAATTTTGTTTTAAAATTATATAATAGCATCCTTCGATGTTAAATCATTATAAACTAGTATTCCTATAAACTTCTTAGAAGCTATAGAACTAACTCACTTTGAATTGAATTGAAGTTCACTTAATTTTTATATGAGGAAACATGTTATCAACAAATAGAAGGTGGTGTTATGAGGACCTCTATTTCTTGTGTCATTACCCAATTAGTTATTGAAGACCTTGTCCAAGAATCTTGAACAAAAGCTCAATTCAAATACCATTTTTTACATGTATGTTGACGACTGCATCTTAGCAATACCAAAAAATGGAGATAATTTGGTATTTAAAAATTTCAACAGTTATAATGACAAACTACAATTTACCATTGAACTAGAAAAAAGTAACAAAATAGTTTGGACGTTACCCTCCATCATATACAACTTACCATAAAAACATAATGACACACAAAAGATACCTGGTCTTCCCGATACTTAAACTTCTAATCACAACACCCTCTGGCACAAAAAATCTGTTATCATAGGATTTGCAGATAGTTCAATAAATATGCCCGACCCCAAATTCAGATAGAATGCAATAAAAAAGCTAAAGATGCCCTTATACTCAACAACTATACTACAAGTTTGATAAACAAGATTTATAAAAAACCATAACCATAATAATACAAAAATTAAGATAGACAATAAAACAAACCAATTTCTCACTTCACCATACATACCAAATTTATCAGTAAACCTAAAAAAGTCATTTTCACACCACAACATACATGTTACTCATAAAGGGTACAACTAACTAAAAACCAATTACACCTGTCTAAAAAGTTCAATCCCAAAGGGAGAAAAGAGCAATATAATCTATGAAATACCGTGTAAAATTGTGATAGGGTTTACATCGGACAAACAAATCAGTATTTGAAAAACAGAATAAATAGTCACGTAGATGACAAACGCAACAAAACGGCACTCAATAACCATATTTCATTTTTGTGTTGGTGTTTCTTGTTTTATTTGATATTATTATTACTTTCGTTTTTCTTACATTAATTCTCATACCTTTTTCTTTAAGGTATTTTGACCGTACTTCTATGATGCGCTGTAAATTTTCCTGGCTGTTTGCTGCTATTACTATGTCATCAGCAAATATTAATTCGCTCATTGTAATATTTAGCAATTTGTCGTATCCTACGTCTATTTTCTGGATTATTTGTTGGCCCGTATTATTATTTCATTCACAAATATTATAAAACATAGATATAATTCTTTATTGTGGAATATTTCTGTTAGATTCCTAATGGTGAAGACATGACCTTGCGTACTGTACCCTGGTCTAAATCCGCTCTGCGTTTCATGTTGTTGTCCATCTATTTTGTCCATTAATCTTGTCTCCATATTCTTCCATATATTTTACTTGCACTACAGGTAAGCGTTATTCCTGTGTAATTTCCACAATCAGTTCTATCTCCCTTTTTGTAATTGGGTATAGTTACTGGTGTTGCCCTCTGGAACTTTTGTAGTTTTCCATGCTGTATTTATAATTTTTTGTAATATTGTAGATTTCTAATTTCACCGGTATGCTTTTCAGAAATGTTTTTCTATATAGTTGCTGCTACCAAGTAGTGGCCTGTTTCTAATTCTGCCCTCTTACGCCTTTCACCATTGTTGTGTTTGTTTTTTTAGTAATAATATATTATATGATTAATTTTTTATCTCTTCCTGGTTCTTCTCTTGTATATTTGTGACAGTCTTCCTGTTGGAAGAATGAGTTTTCTGTTACCAGTCCGTTTTCTTCACAGAATTCTATTAGTTCGGTTCCATTCCTATTTCATGTTGTTTCGCCGAAGCTTCCCACTACTCCTTCTGTTTATTTTGTAATGTTTCCTATCCTAGCATTCAAATCTCTTACAATTATCACAGAATGTTTAGTTTCATCATATATCTCCTGAAGTTTTCCCCAGAAAATGTCATTTTCTACTACCAAATCACTTTCATTAGGCCCATATTCTATTATTACCTTAATGATTTTTTTTCTGTCATCTGCATTTGAATTTTCATAATGCTTACATTAATTCCTTGCCATTCTATGAGCTTTTTACATATTTGGGACTTAATATCCTACTCCTGCCGCTGCGCTTTTGTCCTGTTCTACTCCGCTGTATAATATTCCACCATACCATATTTTTATTTCTACTTTTCCTTTTTTCTTTGTTTCTGTTATGGCGAGGATTTCTAGATTTAGCTTTTCGAATTATTGTTTTATTTTCTGTTATTTTGCTATATTTTAGATTTTGTGCTTGATTTTGTGTGTTACGTGTTGTATTAGTTATTGTGTTCTTTTTACATAGTTCGATGCGATTGTCCTCTTTGCCTATATTTCCTTCGTCTGTCTTTCTTGGTTTTTTTTTGTTTCATTTATTCTCTTTAGTTGCTTTTCAGAAAATTCATTTCTTGGACATCTCGGGCCGCACGCATTTATGCGTTAGCATAAATACGGGAAGTGACATTTTTACGCTTAGTATTCGATTATCGCTGGAACTGTTACCATGGCAAACTCCAAAACCATCAGTGTTTCCCAACTTTACTACAGGAAGGTCAAACAGACCGTTGAGAGATTTGGATTGTGGCTCCTGTTAAAAAATTTGAAAGGTAACAATATGGTTACAAATATTGTAAATATTTTAATGTTAGAAATAAATATGTGGCTATGTTAATAGTTATATACGTGGAAGTTTGGCGAATTGGTTTCTGCAAAACATGGAGTTAAATTTAAGCTGCATTTCCTCTTACTAAGTAATAACCCACTTGCCATTGGAACAAGAGAAGTAGTCGTAGAAGATTTGGAAATTATAAAAAGCAAACATAAAGAACCTGTGTGCATTCCATACAAAGTAGAATTGGCGGACATTAAACTCGACAGGCTACTTAAATAAATAGCGGATTCATTGGAGAAACTCCGGAAGGACTTGGGCATAACGTAGGAGTTTTTAACAAAGACGAAATTATTAATTACTCAATCAACAACTGTAACTTTTGCATCCAAGGAGAGTACAAGGAAAGGTGCAACGTTATTGTAAACAGTGATAAAACAGTTGGTATATATTCCCTTACATCTATCGCAAGGGTTAAAAAGGTTATAAATTACATTCTCTCTGCATGCAGCTTTAACTTGCTTTCCTCTCAACTATATATAGAAGTTGCAGAAGAAAAGGGGAACAGAGACAATGTTCGAATTATACAAAAGTGCTAGATTAAAGCTGGAGAGACCTACTTTTCTAGGCCCATTACTCATTTTTCTACTGTACCTGAGAATATCGATATACACAACGCAGGACTAGTCTCTGCAGATAATTTGGTTGCACGTGTTTAAAGGAAGAGGAATAATAAAGCAAACAAACTCTCTCCTTATAATATTAAAGATATCGACCCTCTGTCGCAAGCTTACATTACATCGATAAGGAAACGAAAACAGGGAATGGATGAGCTAGATAACAAAAGGCGGAAGCTGGATTTTCTCGAAAAGACAACTGCAATAAGGGAAGAATATAGAAGTCTACTGGAGAAAGAAGAGAAGGTAGCACAATTGAGGGAGAGATTAGAAAACTATTTTCATAGCCATTGGGCAAACATAGACCCAGCAGGTGTATATAAGTTGTCAGCGTTTACCATAAACAATAGAAACAAATATAAGTGTTTTTGAATGAAACTCACGGTCTCTAGTTAATTCCACAATATAATAAAAGTTATTGAAAATTCTAAAAAATTGACAATTGATTCGATAAATCAATATCATCGTCAGAATGACAGAAGTTACATTTCATTTTATGCCTACCTGATGTTTAGTAGTTATTTTTGGCTAGACCAAGAAGTAACCTAACTTGTGATTGGCTTAATATATGTTTATAGAAAAAAGAAGAAGATGTGATATTACAAATATTGTAGCTTAGATATTATTAGCCCTATGGTGATATCCTGGATATCATTTTTCCAATTAAGATCAGTATAACTGTGCAATTATATAGAAAACCAGGAAAACTATATATGCTGATCTTTACAATTATCACTTAAGCAGACAGTTTATTAGTGGAGAACTCCCTAGATTCAACTGTTCATTGACAACTTCATATTGTGGGTTTCTTAAATGCCTTCTAATTTCCAGTTCTTCAAGGAAATCCAGTTTTTGTTCCTTTTCACAAATATGCAGTACTTCTAGTTCTGTGTTAGGTGTCAATGAATGATTGGTGTCAAGTGGATGTTTTGCGTAGTAGGATTTATCTGGTTGTTTTAATCTGTATGTATATATAAACTCAAATGTCCAGAATGTAATGCTGTCTATTTGGGTCAGACCCTTAGGAATTTTGAAATACGATACAGTGAGCACTTACGAGCATACAGATTAAAACAACCAGATAAATCCCACTACGCAAAACATCTACTTGACACCAATCATTCATTGACACCTACCACAGAACTAGAAGTACTGCATATTTGTGAAAAGAAACAAAAACTGGATTTCCTTGAAGAACTGGAAATTAGAAGACATTTAAGAAACCCACAATATGAAGTTGTCAATGAACAGTTGCATCTAGGGAGTTCTCCACTAATAAAATGTCTTCTTAAGTGATACTTGTAAAGATCAGCAGATATAGTTTTCCTGGTTTTTTATATCATTGCACAGTTATACTGATATTAATTGGAAAAATGATATCCAGGATATCACCATAGGGCTAATAATATCTAAGCTTCAATATTTGTAATATCACATCTTTTTTTTTTCTATAAACATATATTAAGCCAATCACAAGTTAGGTTACTTCTTGGTCTAGCCAAAAATAACTACTAAACATCAGGTAGGCATAAAATAAAATGTAACTTCTGTCATTCTGAAGATGATATTGATTTATCGAAACAATTGTCAATTTTTTATAATTTTCAATAACTTTTATTATATTGTGGAATTAACTATAGACCGTGAGTTTCATTTAAAAACACTAATATGAGCATATTCCACGAAGTAAGGGTCGAGACAGTCAATTTCAAGAAACAAATATAGTTATGTTGGCGTGTTGGCGGAAAAGAATGGCGAAAAAAATGTTTACATCTTAAAGTTACTACAAAAATATATTTCTATGTGTTTACAATAAAAGAGAAGCTCTTATTGCAGATGGATATACTATAATACTTTATAATAATGGCATGGAGATAATATGTTTGCCTACAGAAACGTAACATTTATTACCAATGGTATTACGTCTTACCAAGGCAACACATTCGCCAAGTAAGAAAATTTAAAATTTTACACGGAGGAATGGAAGAATATCCCTTTTACCCATTAAGATATGACTTAAATTAAAAACACTACCATGCAGAAGATAAAAGATCGTATTAAATTTAGACATTGCCAACGCTTAGAATAAGTTGCCGAAGGAACAGAAATGGTATTTGCCGCTATAAAGGAAGTTAAGCACATTGATAGACTTCGTTACATATTAAAGGTTGGAAATTCGGCAAAATATTCTATTGCTCGAACTATTGGTTGGAGAGAGAATTTGCAGAAATGGACCTAAGTTATAGAATTAAGATCAAAATAGATAAAATTAAACATACGCCTAATAGAAAAAAGGAAATAGTTGTATTTTGTGTGTAATAATTGTTTGTATTATACTCAACATGCTATTATTATAAATAAAAATGATTGAAAATATAGTGTCATGTTACTGTTTTGTTTATTCCTACCAGTGTTGTTTTATTCATATTTCCTAAAGATATGGATTAAGGGAGGTGGTGCCTCACTTAACACATGGACAGAAGACACACACCAGGTTTTTCCATTTAACCTCCCTCTCCAAGATTTCGATTTGTTTGTCTTGGTGTGTAATTTTTTGTTTCAAAGTGATATTTTCATCTCTTAATTTTGTTATCACATCTGTTATTTTCATCCATTGTTTGCATTTGTTGCTTATTTCAGAAAACATTTGTTACCTCTCAGCAAATTGTGTGAGCGTTAATTTCACTACCCAGATCGACTCTTCGGAGATGAATGAATTTCTTTCACTTCGTTTCTGTTTGTTCATTTCCTCTATTTCTTGCACATGCTGGTAACGTCGCAAAATATTTGTTCACAGCCGTCCTCTTATCTGCTGTATGTATATGGGAAGAAATCGATAATTGTTTTGTTTCTACACAATAATCAGTTCGAAGATTGACACAGTTCCTCCACAGAGGCAAACCCACTATAAGTACTTCTCGCTGAACAACCTTTTATAAATTATTTTTCACTGCAAGTCCCATAATTTGAGATACATGCAAGTGAAAATGCATTAGAAGTTTAATTACTAGTTGGAACAGAATTACCACCTTCGTACTTTCAAAACGACTGAGTTGGTATGTATATAGGTGTGTTCACAAAGAAAGCTGGTTACAAGTAACTTATTTTCAGCTTTTTTTAGGGTTTTGTCAGCTATCGTTGAGACAATGTCTTCCTCAAGTGATGAAGAGTTACTTTTGCTTGAAAATGTCGAATTAAAAATTCGTAGAAGGAAAGTCGGTGTTCATGCCATTAACAGAGGAAGAGGTAGGTTTGGGGAATACCACCATCTGTTTCCTCCATTGAAATTGGACTAAGTGAGGCTTTTTTCTTATATGAGAATGGATTTAACCACGTTTAGTTACATCCTCAAGGAAATTGGAAGCGTTTTAATCAAGTTTTGGGGAAATTGGCATAAGCAACCTATCCATGCCGAAGAACGACTAGTTATTTGTTTGAGGTGAGTGTATGGTGTCTTTGATTTTTTTGATAAATACTTTGTAACGACATAAATGCCTTACTTTAAAACTCCATTCAGAAAACCAGTTATCGCCGCGATGAAGATATACCCCACCAGAACAGCAGAGCCACCACTTCGGATGCGCACGATGAATCGACGGTAGAAGGGACAGAGACCACCACCACGATGGATATAAAAATGCGGATCAACAGACGAATAGGCGAATTGGTTTACGGACTCCTGCTCCTACAAGTTCAGCTGTCTTCAGTGCGAAGCGTAGGTCTAGGGTACTGACTTCAACCTTGAACGCTTTACACTATCTTCTGCCGAGTGTTGTACTAAGTCGGAGTATTGATCTTACTTTGTATATCACTCATTAGAACGGCCGTTAGTTTCTGGTATTGACGGAAACATGTACGATTGTTCTAACTGTTAGAAGAATTTCGGTGTGGTACTAACGCACTGAAATCTCTGCAGTATCTCCGTAGGGAAGCGTCGTTAAGCTGGGTACTGACTGGCTATTAACGATCGCTTTAACTGGTAGAATAATTTCGGTGTGGTATTCATACACTGGAATAACTACAGCCCCTGCACGTAGAAGTATTCGTTAAGCTGGGTAGTAACTAGCTATAAAACGATACTCTAGAATCTTGAGAGTAAAACCGAAAGAGTATTGATCCGCCGGTTGCTCAGATTCCCGGTTAGCTGAATATTTCACAGGACATAGAGAGTCACGTCTACCGACTAGTATATCTCTGAAATCGAAACACACACCGCGTTAGTTCCATCTAGGTTCAATTCAGGCCGTCAGTACCTTTCAATCGACGGAAGGATACGGATTGACGAAGCGTGACCTTCGAATATTTACGTACCAAAGCATCATATAGAATATTGAATTATTTCATTTTAGTTTATTTTTATCGTTGTACATATTATTTTCAGAAATAAAACAGTTAATTTAATTGGAATCTGTCTCCTTTGGGCTTACCCGGGCAATACGCATTACAACTCATCATAACATTTATTCATAGAATATATTTTACATCTAGTTATACAATATAACGCATCTAATAGTATACAGGGTGTTTCAAATCACCTGTATAGTGTTTTAAGTTATTGTCTCTGGGACTAACCAAACCCATATTTTTGCATTTCAAGTTCATAAAAGAAGTGGTATTTGAAATAAAAAATAAAACAAAATGGTGGCAGTAGAAATAAAAAAGGCATTTTGGAGCAATAATAAAGTTCTGGCTTTGGTTAGTCCCAGGGACAATACATTAAACATACTCGAAGGGAGTTTGATTGACATTTCAATTAAACTGGATTTAATACATAGAATAATTTCATGTTCTTGTGAATTTTACTTTGAAGAATTTTCGAATTCTTTTTGTTATTTTAAACTTTGCATCTGGACAAGTCCTGAGAAGTCTTCATTTTTGTGACCTTGAGGAGATTCTTCGTATCCATCTATGGATACCCTCTGGTTTGAAGTACTAACAGGTGAAAATGGAATGCTGTTTGTAGGTGTGGACCCAACACTGTAAGACATGGGATACGCAAATTGCTGGACTATATCCTGAATTTTTGAATGAAATGGAAAGATGTGTTCTGGACGAATCTTTCGTACATGAGACAAAAGTTTTTTGAAGAATAATGAATGCTCATCCTCAGGTTACTTGTCTTCTTTTGAGCTCATCCTCTAAGACAAAAGTTGCAATTTTTTTTCTTTCAATTTATAGCTCACTCCACAGTATGTTGTTTACTTCTTTTTGCTTTTGAAGTTTCTTCCATAGTTTTAGATGGACTAGCTGGTGCAGGGATCTCGTCATTATCTATGATGGATACATTGAACTGGTCTTGTGTCGTGTTTTCAGGCTCAGTATATTCCTCATCGTCTTGTATTTCTGGACTGGTATTCTGCTGTTCAACAATTTCATCTGTACTTGATGTTTCAAACATGGAACATTTACCAGAGCATTTTCGAGCCTTAACAATATCTTTCAAAAAAGAAAGTGCATTGAAATACTACCACTTGCATGTAATAACTTCATCTGCTGCTTCTCCAGATTTGGGAAGTACTAATTTTGAAATCTCTGTAGCATACTGGTCTTGCAGATATTTCCGTTTCTTCCTCAGCGCCTGATCTGAAACAAAGAAATACATTGACATTGTCTATGGTTAACGATAAATCTGTAGTGTATGTGCACTTTTAAGCTTTTAGTTTAAGCTTTTAATATTGCTTGCTAAACCACTTTTTAATTTTTTAGGTATTTGATTACTGGATCATCATTTTGGACAATCTCATTCAATTTCCGTGTTAGTGTTAGTACTGTCAGCAACATTGTAAGGAAAGTTGTGGCAGCCATTTGAACAGTAATGCAGCCTCTCAACATGCCTGTGCCTTCAAAGAATCAGTTTGTAGAGATTGCTAATGATTTCTTCTCCCTATGGAACTGCCCTAATTGCATGGGATGTATCGATGGAAATCATGTAAGAATAAAATGCCCTAAGAAATCAGGATCCATGTTTTACAACTACAAACAAGTCTTCTCAATAGTATTGCAGTGATTAGTAGATGGACATTACCGGTA
Organism: Galeruca laticollis; assembly: GCA_963921935.1. Taxonomy (NCBI): domain Eukaryota; kingdom Metazoa; phylum Arthropoda; class Insecta; order Coleoptera; family Chrysomelidae; genus Galeruca; species Galeruca laticollis. Next base: position 61,032,630 of record OY998181.1, on the reverse strand, counting down.
ATTGTAATTGACGTTGGAAGGTGTGGCAAACAAAATTATGGTAAAACCTTTGAAGCATCTCACTTATTTAGATTGATAAGAACCAATAGTCTCGACATTCCTAATTCAGAATATTTAACTGGTACCAATGTTAAAGCACCATGTGTGTTTGTGGGTGATGATGCATATGGTGTGTGGTCGCTGTCTAAAGTGAAACGTGTGTGAATTTGCTCCTGAAAATTATCCAAGCTTGATTGGTATGTACTGTACTGAATATTTTCAAACTTGCATGAATACTCTGACATATAATCAGGATGAGATAGGTGCAATTACTCAACTGTAAACTAAGCTTAGTGTCCAGAAATCAAGTATTTGATCACTCATAACAAAATAAAAAGTTCAAAGAATTCAAACAAAAAGTTCAAGGTATTCAATGGAATATTCTATCAGCGATTAGTAATTAATAATTATAGCAGACCACACACGTTAGTTAGTTAAAAATTCTTGAAATGGTAGAAAATGAGCAAATATCAACAAAACAACTTTTGGAAGAAATTATTAAAAGTCGTAATGAAGTAAAAAGTTACTTAGAGGCATCAGAGGCTAGGCAACAATTACAATTCGAGGAACTAAGAGAAAAAATAAGGAAGCTTGAGATTGAAAATAACGAATTAAAACTTGAAGTGGAAGAAAAGAAGAAGTTTGAAAATAAGAATAATATCATTATTTTTGGGCTAACCAAAAGAAGTGAGATAACAAATTGTGACAAGGTTTGCAACGAACTAAATGCTCTTTTGAATATTAATATTACGGAGGAAGATATCAATAATTATTACTTTTTGGGAAGAGACGCAAACAGTCCTCTTAAAATTGAATTCTCCAGATTTCTTGTTAAAAAACAAATAATCGAAAAACGAAAATTATTGAAAGGTGAAACAATTTCCATATCAGATGATTTCACTCAAAAACCGCGAAAACAGTACCAGTTACTCCGTAAACATCTAATTCTAGCGAAAAAAGAAGGAAAAAATAATTGCTACATAAAATATAATAAATTATATATCGATGAAGAATCGTTCACATATGAAGAAATATTAAAATTAGAAAAAATAGAAGACACAACGCTTAAATATACATTACCGGCCTTCCCATCTAATGGGGATAATATTACTACTGCTACCCATTCCTCACTAGATGCAGAATTTGTTTGTGATATAAATTAGGTATAATTTACCTAATCCCAAGTTTGCAACTGACCTGAGTGGGTATAAAAGGGATTGTTTTCCATAAAATAAAATTAGTTTTAATTTAACCCTGTGCAAGTAAATATGGATGCAGAATTTGTTTGTTCAGAAAAAGGAAAACGTAAATTGTTGTTCGAGGGACATTTTTATTTTAAAGATGTTGAAAAAGGTGAAAAAGTGTATTGGAAGTGTGCATTTTTTGAAAAAAGGAAAACAAACTGTCCAGCGAGAATAATTACTGTCGACGATAAAATCAGTAAAATAACAAAAGAACATAATCATATTGCTGACGCCTCAGAGGTGGAAGCGACCAAAGTGTACGAAAAAATTCGAATCAACTTTAAAATAAGTAATGATCCCCCGCACAGAATTATATCAATTGCTTCGACTACATGTTCCATAACGGCAGCTCCCAAGCTTCCAAGTGTTAGCAGTATGAAACGGAGTATTCGCAATATCAGACAAAAAAATCTACAAGGACCAGCTCTTCCTACTAATAGAAGCGAAATAATATTTTTGGAGGAATATACGAAAACCTACAAAAATGAAAAATTTTTGCTATATGATGCCGGTCCAGTGGACGAGAAAATATTAATTTTTACTACAGAACAAAATCTCCAATTATTGTCTAACAGTAAGCATTGGTATATTGATGGCACATTTAAAACCGTGCCGTTATTATTCCAACAATTACTAACCGTTCACGGACCGCAACACAATTTATCGGTACCTTTAGTTTATGCACTCTTACCAAAAAAATCAGAACGAATTTATGATCAATTTTTTCAAGAACTTAAAAATTTGAAATCATCTTTAGTGCCTGCAACGATTACCACTGACTTCGAAAAAGCATTGAATAATGCCTGCAATAGTGCTTTTCCAAGTTGTAGAAAAAGAGGCTGTTTTTTCCAACTTCAGTCAATGCATTTTTCGAATGATTCAAAGGAATGGATTAAAAAAACGCTATGAGACTGACAGTGAATTTGCTTTCAAACTAAAAATGTTGTGTGCTATTGCTTTTGTCCCAGTGGATGATATAGTTATGGCTTTTGAACAATTATATGATAGTGAAATATTTCCGTCAGAAGCCGAAAGTGTTATTAATTATTTTGAAGATACGTGGATTGGGCGACCAAATCGAAAACAGCGAAAACCACCACAATATCCATACGAATTGTGGAATCTATATCAAACAGTTTTGGATGATTTACCGAGAACAAATAATTCGGTAGAAGGATGGCATCGAAGTTTTGAAACACAAGTATCAGCAGTTCACCCCAACTTGTGGAAATTTATAAAATGTATAAAAAATGAGCAAAGTCTAAATGAACTTCGTGTAGAACAATATTTAAGCGGATTTGAACCACAAACACCAAGAAAGAAGTACAAAGATTGTAATCAACGAATCAAAACTCTTGTAAATCAGTATGATAAAAATAATATAATAGAATACATTAGAGGTTTAGCTCACAACATATCATATTAATCTATAATATTTTTCTTACCTTGGTATTTGATAGTATTTATGTCATTTATCTGTAATTTTTACTGTAACCTTTTACTGTACTGTAAACTTTTACTGTAATTTATTAATAAAATGTTGACATAATTATAACAAATAAAAAAAGTAGTGTTTTATTTCCAGTTCCTAGGTATTCTCAAAAAAGAAAATGACCTTATAATTCTCATTTATTATTAGTATGTTCCGCATCATACGTTTATATATCATGCGAGAAATATTGATTATTGTCTAATGAAAACTTATCCCAGATTTTAGTAAATCCAAATAATAAAGCTGTCGAAGAATTATTAGTCGAAGGATTGTTTATTCGAAGAATATGGTATTCGAAGAATCGCATTTTCGAAGAATTGATTTTCGAAGAATTGTTTTCGAAGAATTGTTTTCGAAGAATTGCTTTCGAAGAAAATTCCTAGATCCAAATGTTTCTTAAGGGCTCTTAAAAATCGCACCGTCTCATGGAAGTCCTTTCTCGTTTCTGGTTGAGGTTCTACAAGTAAACACACAAAATAACCACAATAAATAAGTAAACATACAAATATGTTTGAAAATTTATGTCTACAAAAGAAAACAAAATGCGCTTACTATCGAAATAATAAGTTTACACGCGTTTTTGTACTAAGCCAAAAAAATATCAAAAAATGTTTGATTGTATACATTTGTTTGGTTTTTTTGAATTCCTCTTTTAAAGCTTTCGATTTTTTTAGGAATTATTTATTTTTAACTATTTTTTGTCTTTATTGGATATTTTGGATACCGCTAGACCAAATACTTCAACAAAAGTTAATACTCACTTTCATTTCCCATAAATTGTCACACCATGGGCTATATATGAAAATCGGCAAGGGGTCAATACCTTCCATCCCATAGCTGGTAGAGGAAATATAGTTATAGCTTAAAATAAAACCCAGCTTATAATTTTTTCAATGGATACACTTTAAATTGGAATTGTCTGAGTATGGTCTACACACTAGATATAAATTGAGTGAATGAAAAGACGAGTACTGAGTATGTCATTTCATTAAAATTCCAGCTAAGGGCTTTCAGCCATTAGATCATTCTCAAAGCTGTCGACAAGAGAAAAACATACAACAGGTACAATGTACACACAATGAAATAAAATGTTTGATGTTACATCATTATTTAAGTAAAATTTGTTAAAATTACCCTATAAAGAGGGTGTGCACACGTATCATTTAGTTGGTAATTTCAAATTAGACGTTTCGCTATGTGAATTACAATTGTACACACTCTTTATAGAGTAATTTTAACAAATTTCAGTTAAATAATGATGTAACATCAAACTTTTTATTTCATTGTAAAGCAGTTACAGGGTTTGATATTTTTTGACACCTTCTGTATATTTTTTCCTTGACGAGAGCTTTCAGAATGGTCTAATGGATGATAGCGCTTACCTGGAATTTTAATAAAATTACACACTCAGTACTCGTCTTTTCGTTCACTCAATTTACATTTTAAAATGTCCAAAATTATAGCATGCTATATTGAATACAATAAAACTTACCATCAATTTTTGTTAATTTCCACTCATATGGGAAGGCAAATCAAACTGTCTTAACTTCTTTTCGTCTTTTCAAATCTAAAGAAACACTGTTTTTGAAAATGAAGGGATCATATCCTCCATCGTATCCTCGTCGAGAGATCTAATGATTTATTGCCACTGCTTTTAAGCCATATTAATTTTATCTTCCTGGGTTGGAGGAACAAAACTGTAAAAATAAACATTTACTTTATTAAGGAAGCAATTTTCAATTTAGCTAATGTAAAACACAACCATGATCTCTAAAGTTGTTGATTAAATTCTGTGTTTTATAAAAATAAAGATATTGGTTGTTAATTGTGAAAGAAATAAATGCTCAAGCTTTTTTAATAAAACTTACCGAGTACACCACTTATTAGAATCCTTCAGAATACACCTTGAAACTGTCTTTTCAATTAATAACAATAAAGCAACGAAACAACAGATAAATATTACACTATAGCAATTAAAGAATACACCAAAATACCGTAACCCTCTAATAACCTGTACACCTGAACTAAGAAATGATAACAGTATAACATATAACATGTGTGAACGAGCAATATGATATCGCGCATACGCAGTAATAAAAATCAATAAAATTTGATTATTAACGACGTTTCAGTTTTCGTTAATTTTTTTGAATTATCTACCGATTTTAGTTACTCGACAGGCTCTATAGATGGCACGGTCTGCAGTGTCCGTAGCCTGGTTCGGTCGACAACAGCCGGAAAACAAGTAAAAAACTTTCTTGCGTGCTTGTCAGAACTTGTAGTAACCGCTTGCTAGCCGGGACAGGCTTTGTCTGTGAATGCACACACTTGATACAATGTAGACTTTTCTCACTCCGGCTGGAACTTGCAAGCGCTTGCCAACATGCACTTATAACCAGCTTTCTTTGTGAACACACCCTATTTCAATACAACTTGATATTTAAAATTATGTACAAATGATTTCCAAATTTTTGATAATAAATAAAGATGTATCGAATCAACCTATTTGAAGATAGCATTTATTTTTATACGGTCCTGGAATTTACCAAACATTGATTTATAAGAGGAATCAACTAGAACAAAAAATATAGAGGAATTTGTCTTAATAGTAAAGGAATTTTTTGACACTCAATTCTTACTGTTTAATATTAATTACTTCCGAACACATTTCTCTGATTTTTCTTCATGTTGATTTGAGCAATATGTTTTCGTTATCTATGAGAAGTTTATCTATGTCTCGCTATGAAGAATAAATTGAAGCTATTTCAAATACTCTTTCAGTTTCTTTACTAATAAATCAAAATCATGATATATTGACAGATAAATTGTTGACAATTGCTAGATATATTAGGAACTTTGTGACATGATGGGATAGCGACCAGCGGAGTAATCTCAGAGTTTAAAACTTTCGTCTATTGGTTCACGTTGACAATAAGGGTTAGTGACTAATTTTTGAAATTGGTTTTGGCTCTAGTTTACAAATATACACCATAGAAACACGCAAATAATAATTTTATAAAAAATATCACATATTTCAATAACAAGTATACGTGAATAAAGTGGTTCTCAAAATTCCCACAAAAACATTTCAAACTATCCTGTAACCTGAGTATGATCTACATCTTAAACCGATTAACAAATTTCGAGATCTGTCAAAGTTAACTGAATTACGAATACGTTTGAGAAACGCCGTAAAATATAATACGAAGTTTATCAAATGCTGTGCAATGGTGATGTGCGAAAGTACAACACAAAAACTTTTCATAAACGTTTCAAAATGTGCACAAATAAAATGAAAGTATTAAAAGCATCAGTGACACCTACATACCACTTATTTTTGAGATCACTTTGCTGTACAGATCTGAAATCAATTCTTGGCAAAGATGTGAATATCATCAATGTTATGAAATCAAAAGCCCTCAAATCAAACTGTTCAAATCATCTTGCAAAGAAATGGCAGCTTCCACGTCAATTCTACCACACGGAACTTAGGAGGCTCTCCCGTGGCAAAAGTGAAGAAAAGAATGGACAGACCTCCCATTAGTTATAAAAAAATAGTTCTTGTTTTACTTTTTTAAATGAAATTAACTGTTTCTAGAAAATTCCACAATATATTGAAAATAAGTTAATAATTTTAAGAATCAGAATGACAGAAGCTACTGACGATGATAGCAAAATCGAAATAATAGTCAATTTATTACAGTTTTCAACTATTCTTCCAATGGTATATTGTGCAATTATCTAGAATAATATGAGTAGATTCCACAGAGTGAGGATCGAAACAATAAACTTCTTGTTTTGATTAGGAACATAATTAATAGTTATTTACGTGCCGAGTGAAGTGAGTACACGTTTGCAGTCGAGGAATGAGGTTACCGGTAACATTTTGAAATAACAAACTACTCACTTCCCGTGTTACGTACAATATTGTTTCTACTACTACACATCAAAATCGCTAATATTTATAAAACATTTAAAGCAAATAATGACCTAAAATTGCACGTTGATATTTGACAGCTGTCTAGTTAACAGGTTTGATATAGTCTATTTCTTAATGTCTGACAGCACAGTAGCCTCATTGAATATTCAAATAAAAAATTATCTCTTACAGAGTGATCCTAAGAATTTTACAAGTAAATACTAAAATTCTAATGCAAAACAAGTAGGTGTCTGTATTGGTTTATCTGTACATCCCTGTTTCAGTTGAAAATACAATATGGTAAAAAAACTTAACAATGCCAGCTAAACGATGAACAGTGCGGCAGTGGCGGAGATTACGATATTAGTTCATTTTGCTTATTTAATTAGATTCGATCAACATTACAGTTGAAATAAAATTCATTCGTTTAGGCCTATTAACAAGTTACATTTTCATTTTTATTAAATTAAATTATTTAAAGAAAATATAGTTTAATTTTCATAATTCAAATTTATTGACAATGAATTAATGTATATTAAGTAAAGTAAACATACCATTTATAGGAAATATAAAATTCAATCTATAGTATCATCCTCTTCGTTGGCCATACAAGAATCATCCGAAGACTCGTCGAGAGAGATCACTATCGGTTCTATACTTTATTCTATGAGGTTATCTAAAACCCACATTTTCTCTTCCTCTTTAATTACATGATTCACAGCATCTCTTCAGTTTTCTTCAGTTATTGTTGTCAATGAGTACTTCATGAGTTCACGAACATCTTTCTTTTTAAATGTTTTATTATGTCTCGCTACATAACCTTTCATTTGGGCCCATATTAACTCTATCGCATTTAATTCACAATGGTATGGCGGAAACCGAAGCACTGTTATCCCACGATTCTTGGCTATTTCATCAATAACAAACTTTTCAAATTGTAGCTTGTAATCTGAAGCAACCTTTAAAAGTTCTTTTTTCAACATATCATCTTCAAATGGTATATCTTTCACGATAAACCAGTTTCTAATATCAGCTTTTCTCCAAGAGGTAGATGGAAGATTTTCTGTAAATCGCGAATGATGAGTGGCATTGTCCACAACGATTACAGCATTATTTGGAATTAATTCGACCATTTGTGTAAAATACTCTTCAAAAACATCTGCAGTCATTTCTTCATGATAGTCTTTGGTTGATGTTGACTGAAACTCCAATAAAGCACCTTCAACGAACTGATTGCATACAATATGCGTTATTATTAGTCGGCGACCTTTACCGGTAGGAGTTTTCAGTCCACTAGATTAACCTTCTATGAAAGCTTGACGACTGGTTTGAATACTTTTGTCCTGCCATACTTTTTTCACTGAATGTCCTTTATTGAGCCATGTCTCATCTAGATAATAGATTTGTCTTCCCTCCTGTCTGTATTTTCGGATATCTTGTAAATACTGGCATCTCCAACATATTATTTCTTCGTTGTTGATTAGCACTGATTTGCGACTTTCCTTCTCCCAATTAAAATTTAATTTGTGTATTATTTTCCACAAAGGTTTTCTCCCTATCTCAGGCAAATTCTCGTCCTCCTTCACCATTCTTAGAATTATGTCAAGGGTTGGGATCTCTTTTTTAAAATATAATTCATGTTGATCAAGGTCAAATGGTTTTCTTCCAGTTGACCTTTTAGATGGAGATATATTTCCATTTTTCCTTCCTCTCAGAAGCCTGTAAATAGTAGATTCACTAACTCCTGTCATATTGGAACATGTCGAAACTATATTTCTTATAGTAGCAGCCGGCATTTGATGTACAACAGCATCATGCACATTTACACTACAGTCTTCGTTTGTAAACTAAGCACGCTCTTACACTTTACTGGGGTAAAACTTGAAGACATTTTTCACAACACAGTTAACACTTATGGAACATAAGCGACTCTAAGTAAAACAAATTATACACATTTGGGCGAGACCAAGTTTCACCATATATACCTGCAAAATTTCTAAGTAATCATTGGACAATCCCTAGTAGGACCCTAATGTTTCTTGGAAATGTTATTATCAACATTTCGAAAATCAGAAAGTAATTATCTGGAGAATGAATTGATAAATGGTTTGTTAATATGTCTCCCAAGAATTGACCTGCTTCAAATTCTCAATATAATTGAAGAAATATTCAGTCAGAATAGTTGCGTTACAAGATTATTTCAAAAATAATTTATTGTTTTAACTGTATGTACTCTACAAATGTATGAAGGTCAGTTAGTGGTTTTAACTAACCGAATTCACATTTATATCACCTCTATATATCAGATCGGGTATAAAATTAAATAGTAAATAAATTCCTTAGATGAACGGTGACGCCTATGGTTTAGTACCTGACTAGCATCTGTGACCTTTTCGCGTGCTGTCAGACAATAAGAAACAGACTATAGTTAGTTGATTCTTGTTATACTCTACTTCAAAACGAATATTAATAGTCAGTTTATAATATAAATTTAAAGCAATAAGTGCATTTTTGCCCGCTGCCAAAGTTGGAGAAATAACCAAATCAGTCGTGATCCAACCTTGACGCATGACATTAAGGACATTTTCGACCATAAAGTTTTCAACATGTTTTCAATAGTTGTCAATGAAAACTTTTTATTAAATCCTTCAATATTTCCTAATGTTGAGTATTGTGAGTTCTCGTTTGTGTTATTAGACAGTTTAAATCATTAATATATCAATAAATAATTAGGTATTTTCAGGTTACGTATAATTTTAGGTACTGTCGCGTCCACACTACTTTGTGTTGTGTACATAATTGTCTTTTCATTTTCTTCTATTATTATTCTCTCATTTCTTTTTTTTATCAATTGTCTTTAAATATAAGTTGCTTCTTTGTAACTTCTCGGCCCTTGTCGTGTGAAAAACGCGCTGTCTGCTGAACTCGACGAGAAGTAGGAACGATAGATTGAATTGTTAAGCTGAAGTCGAATCGAGAGGTTATACCGAGACTTTGTGTTGTGTATGTGGTGTCTCCAATCTACCTGAAAGAAGGGGGCCCCAGACTTCTGCATCCACCTAGAAGACCGCAGATCAGGCACGCAAGGTAAGACAAGGGCTTAGTTACTAATCTCATAAAGATTATTCATTCACGTTATACAATCCATTTTCTCTCAACTTCCCATCGGAAAGTCTAAGGGCGATCACAGCCCCAGTTATTTTACATTTTTTGGTACATTCGTAGCCGGATAATCATTATCGCACCCTTGATTATTGTTATTGATATTTAATATTAATATTTTTCTTGACTATCAATTTCATTATTTATTTCAACAAAAAGTGATACGCACAACATAAAGTAGTTCTCAGTCAGGTTTTGTTGTTGTTTCATTAGTACAGCGCAAAAAGTTGTCGTACCAAGTACTTCAGTTTTGACTTCCAAAATCGATAATATTTCATATTAATAGAGGTCATTTACCTTTATTTATTTACATTCAATTGAAAACGCGTTTCATTGTTTTATACATATAAATGATATCAATGTTGTCCTTCATTATTATAGCACCAGTAGAACTGGCTCAGGTTAAGTACTATTTTTAATCGACATTATAAATTAAAAAATATTTGAATTTATTGATAAAATGTCTACAGATGAATTAAGTAAATACACCAATTATGGATTGGTGGAAATTCGTCGTTTGAATGAAGTTTTGCAGATTGCTAAACGCGCTCTTGAGGATGTGAACTTTGTCACTAGTCTAAGAGTAATGAGGATGTCAATTCAATTAAGGACGAGTTCTTTAGAAACCATAATGCAATTATTGGTTTATTAGGTGAAGGGCAAAAGGCTTTTTATTCAGAAGATTTAATTCGAAAAACATTTGGAATTTGTTACAAATTCGAGAAATTTAGTATAAATTGATCACTTCTACGGAATTCCCGGTAAACATAACGCCTGCCCCTATTAATAGTCATAGCAATGTTGCCTTGCCAAACATCAATTTGCCTACCTTTAACGGTGATATTTCTGAGTTTCCCTCATTTATTGACATGTGCGACGCATTGATTCAAAGCAATAGCAAGCTCAGTAAAATTGAAAAGTTTAAATATTTGAGATCATCCGTTCAAAATTCGGCATTTCTTGTCATTAAACATTTTCAAATGACCGAACGTAACTATGATCTTGCTTACGCTGCATTGCATAAACTGTTTAATAACAGTAGAAAATTGCCAAAACGCATAGGACGGTTTTGGATAACTACCCAAAACTCATTTCCGATCATCCTACAGAGTTACGACGTTTGTTGTCAACCTTTGATGACCAATTGGAAGTTTTGAAAACGTTCGATTTCCCTGTCGATAAATAGGATTTCATTCTTGTTCACATGATTTTAAAGCGATTACCATTTTCTTAAGTTTCACAATTTGAGCTAAACCATACTTCTACTCAATCAGACGATGAATTTCCTACTTATAGAGATTTATTCAATTTTCTAACGCGCCAGGTGGCTTTGGAATATGTTATTCATAATAATTCTTCAATTCACAAATCAAGAGTTAAACCTGCTTCCGAACTGCCTCAGCATACCGCTACTTCATTTTCTGTTGCAAATGAATCTAGTGGCAAATATAATTTGAAATGTTATCTTTGCAAGGCTAATCACGCTTTGTATAGATGTTCAGAATTTTTAAAAAATAATCCAAAAGAAAGATATCAATTTGTTAAACAAAATAAACTTTGTGTTAATTGTTTAAGTCCTGCACATAGCTTTAGACAATGTAGATCTCAAAATTATTGTCATAAGTGCAAACAGAGTCATCATACTCTTTTGCATTTTTCAAAATCATCTGATGGTGAAATCAATAATGCAAAACTTTCGTACTTCTAGTACCGCAATGAATAATACTACTAATCATATTGTTTCAATTTCAACTTATATAAGTGATGACATTGCAACTCAATCTAGTCCCGCACTGCAATCAGTTCCCGCACTTCACGCTTCAGCTTTGTCCCGCCCCTCTAGCGTTTTGTTGTCCACGGCAATGGTGGAGGTTTTAGATAATTTTGGAGATTATCGGCCTGTGCGATGTCTCCTCGATTCAGGAACTATGATGTCATTCATAACGTCGAAAGCAGTGAATCGTTTAGATTTGAGTTCAAACAAATTCTCAATACAATTAAATGGCTTGGATTCGATGAAAACTGTTACTACAGCCGGTTGTTCTTTCCCTTCGTACAATTCATAGTCATAGTCATAGTCTTACCAAATATTTGCACAAACTTACCGCTTAAACCTATATCTCATGAAATTTGGTCACATATTTCGAACATTCAATTAGCGGATCCGCAATTCTCTAACCCAGGTGCTATAGTTATTCTTCTAGGAGCTGATATATTTTCTCAAATATTGCTTAATGGTCGTATCCCCGGAAGTGCTTGTCAACCGGATGCCATCAATACCGTGTTTGGATACGTTCTAGTTGGAAAGATTGATCAGAATATTCAAACTAATTATACTTTTTTTTGCCAAATTGATGATACTTCAAGTCTTGAGGAGTCTGTAAAAATATTTTGGAATATAGAAAGTGTTTCAGATGTCGTTACCAGTTCTCCCGATGACGTTTACTGTGGGAGGACGTTTGTAGAGACATGTCAAAGATTCATTGTTTCACTTCCGTTTAGAAATGGTGATCCCTCCTTTTCTGACACTCGATCTTTGGCTGTTAATCGATTTCACTTATTGGAAAGACGTCTTTTAAGGAATCCTTTCGTGTATTAACAGTACTTTTATGAAAGAATATGTTGAGTTGGGTCACATGGAGCCTGTCGACGTCTTGGCGGTTCCATTCCAGATATATTACATTCCTCATCACTGCGTTCTGAAGCCGGAGAATGTCAGCACACAACTTAGACTGGTCTTCAACGCATCGGCCAGATGCTCCAATCAGCTATCATCAAATGATCATCTTCTTCCTGGTCTCAAGTTACAAAGAGATATTACCACAATCCTGTTACATTTTCGTCTTCATTGATTTGCAATTATTGCAGATATAAAGATGATGTTTCGTCAAATACTAGTGAATGTCGCCCATCAGGACTATCAGCGAATAGTGTGGAGATTTTCCCTTCCGAACCTCTCCAAGACTTTCGACTGAAAACTGTTACTTATGGAACTACTTCTGCTCCTTATTTAGCCTTCGGCACCCTTTTACAGTTGGCGGAGGCAGAAGGTTCTAATTATCCTTTGGCTTCACAGGCTCTTCGTTTCGATAAATATGTGGGTGATATTGTTACAGGTAGCTCATCCTTCGAATCGGCCAAGTTACTTCAGCAACAACTCGTTGATCTTTTTGAAAAGGGAGGATTTGAATTACGTAAATGGTCTAGTAACCAGCCTTCTTCGATCTCTCATTTACCGCCATCACATTTATATACTAACTCGTTATCCATTGACGAAGATACTTCACTTAAAATACTGCGTTTACGGTACAACTTCAGATAGTTTCTTCCTCTCCGTACAAGGTTTTGATGTAACTGCACAAAACAAAGCCTGTTATCTCATTTATCTAGAATTTTTGACCCGCTTGGGTTTCTTTCTCCGGTCAGTTTCTTTTTAAAACACTTGATTCAGCGTATTTGGACTTATAAGTTAGATTGGGATCAACCCCCGCCAGAAGAGATTATTCGTCTGTGGAAATTTTACTCCACAGATTTCGCAACTCTTTCGTCCCCGAGTCTTCCCCGCACCTTTTGTCATGGCAACATACGGAGTTTTGAATTACATGGTTTTGGAGACGCAAGCGAGAAGGGGTACTGCGCAGTAGTGTATATTCCTGCTTATACTCGCACGGGAGAATATTCCACACATTTTGTTGCATCCAAATCCAAAGTGGCTCCATTGAAAAGGATCACTTTGCTAAGGCTAGAGCTTTGTTTTTCTGTGTTAGTGGCTCGCCTAGTTTCGTTTCTTCGCCACACCTTTGAAACTTACATTTATTTTGATAAAGTTGTTGGATGGTCTGACTCGCAGGTTGTATTATCTTGGATTAAGTCCTCTTCACATCGCTGGGAGACTTTTCTTAGTAACAGAGTGTTTTTCATCCAGGATAATTTTCCCCCTTCTTCTTGGTTCTATGTCAGATCAGAGAACAACCCCGCAGATGTAGGTTCTCGCGGCTTATTACCCTCAGAGTTGCTCACTTGCACCTTATGGTGGGCAGGACCATATTTTCTTAAAAGTACCTGTCCACCTTGGAATAAGGTTCCCCAACCTAATTTTATCACATCTACTAGTGTTTCTGATGAAGAGCGTCAGCATTTCACGTGGTACCCGCAGGGAGTCTTCTTGACTCGTTAATTTCGCAACATTCCTCCTTGTTTAGGCTTACTCGAATTTTAGGTTATGTTCTTCGCTACATTTATAATTCTCGCAAACTAAATAACAAACAAACAGCTGCATCTGGCGTTGTTAGTTCTAGTAAAACGTACGCAGGAGTTGTCGTTTTCTGCAGAAATTGAGATGCTTCGAGACAATAAGAGTATAACCAAGGTCTTCCGTAAATGATCTCCACTTATTGATGATCAAGGCATCTTACGAGTTGAAGGGAGACTAGTTAATGCTCCTCTCTCATTTGAGAGAAAACATCCTGCTCTTTTACCTAAACATGGCCGTTTTACTGATTTACTCATTGAATCTATCATCTTAAATATCTTCATGCAGGAGTTCAATCTGTGCAGTTTCGTCTGTCCCTACAATTCTGGATCTTATCATCTAAATATTCAATTCGTCGTGTTTTGGGTAAGTGCCTTCAATGCTGGAAGACCAATCCCAAATTTGTTCGGCCAATAATAGGCGCCTTGCCATCAGCTCGCGTGACTCAAGTAAAACCTTTTCTTCATGTTGGTGTGGACTATGCAGGTCCATTTATCATTACTTTAAGTAAGATCCGTGGGGCCAAAGTCCTGAAGGCTTATCGTTGTTTATTTTTGTGTATCACTACTAAAGCCCTCCATTTAGAATTGGTATCTGGTCTCTTAGCAGATGCATTTTTGGCAGCTTTACGACGATTTTTATCACGACGAGGACGCTGTAGTGTGATTGTGGGAGTAATTTCGTATGTGTTCCTCGAAAAATTGACGTATTCCTCAAATCCGCTGCTGAGCAGGAATCTATCGCGTGGCATTTCAAACCACCCTCGTCTCCTCACTTTGGCGGTTTATGGGAGAGTGGTGTCAAATCCGTTAAATCTCACTTACTGCGAATTGTTGGTGACCAAGTTTTAACTTATTAAGATCTTTCCACTGTTCTCATACCAATAGAGACATTGTGCTTAATTCTAGACCTCTTACCGCTTGTAGCAATGATCCTAATGATCGGACCGCTTCATGTCCCGCTATGTTCCTTACCCTCGAACCATTGGCCTCATGTCCAGAAGCTGATGTATTTTCTCTTCCTTTAAATCATCTGTCGCGATGGCAGTTATTGTTTCGCATTCATCAGACGTTTTGGCATAGATGGTGGAAAGAGTATCTTCACACACTTCACCAGAGGCATAAGTGGTTCGATATTACATCTTCACTTTCTCCTGGTGTCCTTGTTTTAATAAAGGATGATAACCTTCCTCCTTTGCGGTGGACCATGGGGAGAGTGGTGGAGGTTTTTCCGGGTTCTGATGGGATAGTGCGAGTTGCAATGGTAAAGACAGCTAGAGGTCTTTTGAAAAGACCAGCTGTGAAGCTTTGCCTGCTTCCTCTCAATCCTTAAAATATTACCTATATTTTGGTGGGCGGTATGTCTCGTCCCCGCTACTTTGTGTTGTGTATATAATTGTCTGTCTTTTTTTGTCTATTATCATTCTTTTATTTCTTTTTTATCAATTGTCTTTAAATATAATTTGCTTCGTAACGTCTTGGCCCTTGTCGTGCGAAGACGCGCCGTCTGCTGAAGTCGACGAGAAGCAGGAACAATAGATTGAATTGTTAAGCTGAAATCGAATTGAGAGGTTATAACGAAACTTTGTGTTGTGAATGTGGTGTCTCCAATATACCTGAAAGAAGGGGGGCCCAGACTTCTGCATGCACCTAGAAGACCGCAGATCAGGCACACAAGGTAAGACAAGCGCTTAGTTACTAATCTCATAAAGATTATTCATTGGCGTGATACAATCCATTTTCTCTCAATTAGCTATCGGAAGGTCTAAGGGCGGTCACAGCCCTAGTTATTTTACTGGTAGTTCAAATAATCATTGGAAGTAAACACTGAGAGACGCACGCAATTCTTTTATTAATTAAAACATAATATCGTCACAACAAAATTTTGGTTCTTTTTAAAATTGACAACTACATTCTATTCTATAAATATAAAGACCACTAACTACTAAATATCTGTCAAAAGATGAAATATTGAATTATAATTAGACTGACAGTGTCATCTATGAAATATTGGAGAAGTTCCAGTTCTACCACATCCCCCCTCAATACTTCAGACTTACATAATCCTAAGTACATAAAACAAGAAAAAAAAATTGAAAATTGCAAAAAAAAATATTAACAGAAATAAAACACATTAGGTACAAAAACAAAACTTTACAGTTTATTCAAATCTTTAGATTGTACCTAATTAAAACACAAACAAAAAAAATTATTTTAAACAATGTTTAATAAGTTTCTAAAACGCATGAACTTATTGCTTGAGAGAGTATTAGTAAACATATCAGCCTCTTGTTCATCTGACGAAACGTAGGAGAGGAGTGGGACACTTTAACTTTTAAATTATATAAATATACAAAAAATTATGCTTTTATTACTTTTATTACATTTATTTGAAGCGTGAACAAAATCCTGTGAGTTTCCGTAAAAAGAGAAATTAAAAAAAGTATTATAACAACTTAACGGTTGAAAATTAACTAAACTGTCAAATGTCCCATACATCCCTATTATTCGGGTCATGTGAGACACCCTATCAGGGGTGCATTCCACTTAAAGCCCCCAACGATCGCAACGCCCACTTTACCCTTTCACTTTAGACCGTGATCGTCGCAAGCGGTCGTTCGACGTCATAGATGACGTCAGTGTTTGCGACCGCGTCTCGCTCACTTCGCCCGTAAATATTAGTGGGTCTCAGTCATAATCTATGGTCTCAGTGTGCTTTTATTAACACGTGGTGATTTGAAACATGGCGACCAAACAAATTATGTTATATAATCCTGAACATGTCATCAGAGCTTGATGAACTATCAGAGTTGATATATTCAGAGTCTCTCATTCGTTTTGTTAAAAATGTAACTAGAAATTTATGGGAATCCATAATTAATTAAATTTTACCCCAGTCTATAGTCTATACGAAATATTTAGTCCACACTACACCAATTTTTTTTTATTATTATTCACTGAAACAGCACGTTTTCACCAACCACCATAGAGAAATATATTGTCTTTGTATATTATTATTTGTCTATGCCAACCACGCTCAAATGTGCATTCCACTTATAACTTTCGCCCACAATGACCGTGGCCTTTTTACGTAAGTGGAACGGGTATTTCAGCGGTCGCGGTCGTGGGCGTTGTGGGCTTTAAGAGGAACGCACCCCAGGTAGTGTGGGACTACTTTACGTCATAAGCTAATAAGCATATTATTATATTTTATTAGTGATTCGCAGCGTTCTGTACCACCAACAGTTTGTGGTTGTGGTAATTTTAAAATAATACCGCTTCCCTCTACAATGAAGGGACAGTAGAATTAAAAAAAATGGTCTGAGGATGGATTCTTTCTTAAAAAAGTGACGCTAAATTCAGATTCCGCTATTATTTCCTTTACTTTTCTACGTAATGAATTACCTTCTTTTTTGTACAAAACTTTACTAACACGGTATCGTTAATTTCAACGGAAGAATGATGGACACAAACTTCCTCTCTATCATAATCAGATTCACTTATATCTAAATCACTCATCGTAAGTTACACTATCACTTGAAGAAGACTCACTCTCATATTTTACTTTCTTTTTTCTACAAACTTGTTTCAAGACTTCTCTGTTATTTTCTAATTCAGGGCGAGGACGGGTTATTTTCTTTAGAGCTGCTGTTCTCGCTGCTTCTTCGATGCCTTCTTTTTCGGGGGTGTCTGTTCATATAATTCTTCTTCCTTTTTTCCTCCCTCTGTCGGCTACTTTCCAAAGGACAGCTATCGGAAATGGTATGATAACATGTGGTGACATAATTACATTTTCTAGAGGAGTGCTGTCGTGAGCAAGTAGTTGATCTGGTTATGTTTCTGTGGAAAAATGTGCTGCTATTTCAGATAAATGCGGTGTTAATGGACTTACATTAAAATCTGGTTGCAGGATAGCTGTAGATAAACATGGTATCTTTTGGAATGTTGATCTAATTTTGGTTCGGGACGGTCTGTTATTGACATTAAATATTCTTCTTCTGTAAAAGGCTCGCAACTAAATGGGTAGATGCCAGTCTTTTCAAATTCAGCTATAATATTTTTCTCATTAAATGAACCTTTGTAAGCTACATTTACCAGTTCTGCTATATCATATAATGTAATCGTTTTACATGGGTGATTTATCATCCAGTCGTTACATGCTGCATTATATTTTGATTTAAATGGATCGTAAATGGATAGATCCAAAGATTGCAGCCCATGGCTGCAATGTGGAGGATACGTTAGTAAATGAACTCCAACTTACTTAGCCTTTCGATTACCTTCAATTTGAATGTGGCTGTCACGATTGTCCAATACAAGAAGTATAGGGTAATCTTTTGAGCAACGTGAATGTTTAATTATATGATCGAAAGCAAGAGCGAAATTGTTTTGGGTCATCCAGCCAGTCTGGTAGCTTAAGCCAAGACTTCCTTCTAGAGCCCGTTTTACAAAAGCATAATTTCGTTTGACTGTTGTGAAAATAAATACTGCTGGATTTATTATGAACAACACTGTGACTAGTTGTCCTCGTTCTGCTGATGTCACCTAACCAGCTTGATTTTGTCGACGTTCGGCAATCACTTTTGTTGGTTTGTGTACTGTTGTGACACCGGTTTCATCGCAATTATATATCAGCAGATAAATTGCATTTTTCATAAATTTATTTAAGTTGTTTAGAAAAGAGTCGACATTATGTTAGTTGAAACTTGTGGCTCTGAAGAGGCTAGTAGCCTCAGGTGCTCTTAACGAAAATTCTTTATGCCTATCTCGAAAACCATAAAGCCAATCCTTGCCGGCCACGCCTTTCTCTTTCCACCAATCTGGGAAACTTAGATGTAGGTCCTCAGCATATTAGAAGGCCTAAGTCCTAACTTGAACGGAACTTAACCCATAATGCATTTTACTAGCTTATTACTATTTTCCAAATTCCAAGAAGCTTTACAAAAGCTGTATTTTTGCGGCTGTATGGTGGCTACCTTAGGCTCCGGCCAGCATTTAGTGAAGACGTATGTATTAGTCTTTACATCAAAAACAATAACTTGATTGCTTTCCACAGTTATTTTGTTAAAAACATCAGTTAATACTTCATTTGAAGGATCAATAATTATAACTGAACAATCATCTTCAACACTATTATTGGGATCGATCACTACAAACGAACTGCAATTCTCTTGCTTACTACAACCTGGACCAAGTTGAGCTGTTTTATTCCTTTCATTACCTTGTAAAGCTAAATCCATCATTTGTCTCGTTCTTGAGGATACTTTATTTGGTATCATGTTGAAATACTCAAATTGTCAAATAATATTAACTTAAAATAAATAGAATGACTAAAATGTTCACCCGGTCACATCAGTTTACATTTGTTGCAAAACAAATCATAACATAAACAAAACGTAAAGAGTAAATGTCGTATGTACAGCCACAGTGGTAACATCGTTAAGCAAAACTGCCGTATGTGCTAGAGCTAAGCCAAAGTGCAATATGAGCATTGGAGTTACTGCGTTTATGTTTAGTGTCTTGGACTTACGACACTTTTGGACAATGGAGGGATTTTAATGTACTCACGGCAAACTACATCGGGATATCTAGAAAACGGTTGGAGATACCGCATTTTTACTAGTTCATTGGATTCCTCGTGGTCTAAAACATGGATATCGATGTATAACTCAAAATGGATAATTTTGCATACGGCACTTTTTCTTAGTTGGGCTGTAATTTATTGCTTGAGACAGTAAAGTAAATTCGAGTAACAAATTGCAGGAAAAAAATCAATCCCAGAAAACGTTTGCAGTGTATACTAGATGCTATTAATTTCAAAATTATTTATTAAAATGATTTTAAGATTCCCAGCTCACATAATTAAATATGACCTAGATAAGAATGAGTCATAATCACAGTGTTCTAATACTCTGTCAAAGGGTCAACCCGTTCCTGAGTCTCGTATTATTTCTTCGGTATCGATATCTTGGCGCCTGTTATTATATTTCTTGTTTCCTATTATAGAAACCTTCGAATATTCACAAACAGGCGAGGGCATTCAAAATGAGTAACTGTTATCCCGTACAGACACAGTAACATGTAAACGGATGGCGGTGGATTAAAAAGGAATTTTGCAGTACGGGGTGGTACTCCAACAGAGGGTTGTACTCAATTCTAATAGGTACAATTTTTAAACTGTCTACTGTTTTTATTGTGAATAAACTATGTTTCTGAAGTATATAATCTTATTTATTAATTATTCTAAAGTTGAATTTGTTCCGAGATATTTTTACTATCACTGCATGGAAATGATAAGTTTTACATTCAAAAGATGATAGTTATAGAGCCATACTTGAAAAACAAATTCGATTGTTAGTATGATGCAATTAGTCCAAAAAATGGCCCAACATCAACATCCAAAGGTTTCCCTTCTACTCCAAATTGTGATATATAGTCAACAGATTCTTAGGTAAAAAGTTACTCTATTTCAAGCGTCGTGTTTAGGGGGTTGGTTGGTACAAGTAGGGGAATTAATAATAAATAACATTATTCAATGCTTTTATTGGTAATCTACAAACTAATAATCATACATGGCATTGCTTCAGCTGAAAAAAAAATTTAGCTACCAAAAGGCTAGAGTTCACGCTATTAGCCTTATTTTCCAGTGTGTATTTCCTAACGAAAAGCTATTAGCCTTAGAAAGACTTAGGCTCTTCCACTCAACCCGAAATCGAATACTAATTTGCTGACTATGAATGAATTAACAAAACAAACAACAGAATAAAAATTCAGGTAAAAAAAAGTTGAAAATTAATTGAATCCCAAATATGTAATAAATATACCCAAGCCGAGAAAAAAGAAAAAAAATAGTATAACCTAGCCCGTGTGTACCTTTATCATAAGTATTGGAGCTAGGCCGGTTCTAGACCATTCCTTATGTAAAATAACATGGGAAATCGCCAAGGTCCATCGTGGTAATATCAGCCATATTGTCGTGTGCGCATCCACCATGCTGATGGTGATAATGGGGTATATATCAAAAATAAAAAACAATTGAATAAACAAACACTTCATTGCACAATATAAAATTGGAAAGGGTAATAAATCAAAATAATAACTAATATTACTATAATTTTTATTCTCATAATATGTAAATTTTAAGAAGATACGATATTCACATGACTGGCATCGATATCCATATTGGCATCAATCGAATATTGCCCCCATGGTAAAGTTTCATCAGAATCAGAAACAATAAATCCTCAGGACTCAACGCTATTTTATTTTGATTAATTGAATGGACTAGATGTTTCTCGGGCTGAATTAGATTTTGGGAAATGGTTTTCTGTGTGAAGGTGCCAAGGCATTCTTCATAATCTTCAAATGTGATTACGGTCTTCACAACTGACGATTTTGTACCTTCAGCTTTCTTAGTTATTCCAACGTTTCGAATAGGGCAGTCTATTTCTCCTTCCTCGAAACCATCATTCGTAAGACGTTCTTGGTCCTACATTGACTTAAACACCGAGTTACGTAAGAGGGCTAATAATGAGTTTGAGAAGAACCTATTTAAACTGATGAACAATGCCGTGTTTGCTGAGTATTGATAGTTTTATATAAATATTTCTATACTAATTACTTTCTCTAATTGTTGTAGGTAAAACCATAGAGAACGTGCGCAAGCGCGTTGATATAAAGCTAATTTCTCATTGGAGTGTCCGATATGGTGCTGAATCGTACATAGCTAAGCCTGAGTTTAAAAATAGTACGATTTTCAGTGAAAACCTAATTTCCATCGAATTACAGAAGCTGCAAATATGGTTAAATAAACCAATATATGTAGGAATGGCAATTTTAGATCTGGCTAAAGCTACGATCTATGATTTTCGCTATGAGTACATGGCTAACCATTTTAGTGAAAACTGTACTGTGCTGTATACTGATACCGATAGTCTTATATATAAGATTCGAGATCAAGATCCCTATGAAGTAATGAAGATTGATTGTTATGAATATTTCGACACCTCATATAGTTAAGAAAACCACATTACTTTACTTTCGACGAAGCAGTTTACACGACCCCCACCCCTTCTTTCAACCGAGAAAAGTATCCTGTTCCATCCTAAGAAGTCCTAACATAGCAAACCCAACGAAAACCGCAACATAACACTATTTTTATAATCGTTTTTATTTACAATAGTAGCATGATAACTATAATACAAACGAATACAAATATTACACACAAAATACAACTCTTTCCTCATTTCTATGAGGCGTATGTTTATTTTATCTATTTTCATCTTAACTATATTTATATAACTCAGGTCTATTTCTGAAAATTCTCTCTCCAACCAGTAGTTCGAGCAATAGAAGACTTCCGAATTCTCAAACTTTAATATGTAACGAAGTCTCTCTCTGTGTTTAACTTCCTTTATAGCGGTAATTACCATTTCTGTTCCTTCGGCAATTTCTTCTAAGCGCTGGCAAAGCTTAAATTTAATACGATCTTTTATCTTCTGCATGGTAATGTTTTAAGTTTGGGTCATGTTATACAAACCACCCCACCCCACCCCTAACAAAAAATAATTTTACTACTTTTCTATTTTTTAAGTAAATATACGTGGAATATAAGAGAGTGGAAAAATAACTAAAAAATATCAAAATCCCCCCTCTTCACTGTTGGCTTCATCATCGCCCCTTTCAATGTTTGTGGCATTTTCTAATATTTCCGGATCATATAAATCTCGAGCCAGCATAGAAAAAATCACCAAGGGATTTTTCTTAAGATTCCTACATTTTTTTGGAACATGTAACGGGCTAAGTAACCCAAGGAACTTCTGCCCGGCACCACTGTCATTAAAACTCTTCCGGTGCCTCGTTCGTAACCTTCGAAGACCCAGGAACCTTCCACATAGTGTTCTCGATGGTATTTTAATTTCCCAAATTTTGACTCGTCAATCTCCACACTGAAAATATAATAAAACAGTAAGCATATCAAAAATAAGGAGTATGCATATCTTTCACATTAGACGAGGTCCACCAATTTTCGTTGCCTTAGTTATAAACGCGTCAAAGATTACTTCTCTGCAAAAATTGGCCCAATCCACTAACGTATGTTGCGCGAATCTTAGCCCGTTTTGCATTCACAATAGCTGGTCTTTATTGACCCATAGATGAATAAATCCCAAAATTTTCCAAATGGGCAAGTGGGATTTATAAAAACTACTTTCTATAACGAAAAGGTGCCCTCAAAAATTTAAGGGGGTAGATTATTTCGATTATTTCTATATAATGTATATTTTGGTTGCCATGGTAACTAATTTGCGTTACAAAGTATTGGATATTGAGTTATTCAAGAAGGAGAAGGGAATATAATCATTTGATTCACCCTTTCCCTTCTTGAATAACTTGATGTGCGTTACAAAGTACTAGATATAAGATTATTCAAGAAGGGGAAAGAATGTAATCATTGGATAACCCTTTCCCTTCTTGAGTAACTTAACGTGTGTTACAAAATATTGGATATTAAGTTATTCAAGAAGGGGAAGGGTATATAATCATTAGATTCATCCTTTCCCTTCTTTAATAAGCTGATGTGCGTTACGAAGTATTTGATATCAAGTTATTCAAGAAGGGGAAGGGAATATAATCATTGGATTCACTCTTTTCCTTCTTGAATAACCTGATGTGCGCGTTACAAAGTATTGAATATTTTTCAAGAGGAAGGATGAATGCATGGTACTTTCAATATGAGGAAAACTATGTGCGAAATTCACGTATATTCAAAACCGAAGTCTATTAAATTATAATAGCATTAAATATTTATTTAGTTCATAACTACAATTATATTATTCACTATTATCAGATAAATATGCCAAATTATTTTATTATATTGAAAATGAAAAATACGTGAATTCTATTTAGGGGAAAAGTTTTCAAACGGTTAGCGACACTGCAGTACATCATTGTCGGTTGTCGAGTTTCACATTGACTATCATAAAAGTATTTGTATGGAAAATGAATGTTTTTAATAATTTTTTTCTACTTCCGTTACTAAAAGCGCAATTTCAACTCGGGTTTAACATGCACAAAACGACTCTTTAAACACTAGTGTTTAAAATGCGAAAAGTCACATCTCGTTTATCTTTTGTTTTTTAAACGTCAAATGTTAAATTTCCTGTTCCGTGATAATTTTGGTCTTCTGCGTCATTTGATTTGTCAGTCAGCTGTCAGCCATCGTCCGTCATGTAATGAATATAATTCAAATATAATATAATTTTTTCCTTCCCGCGGGCGAAGAAAAAGTATAGTAAGCACCTCGTGTTAAAAACGTCTTTAGTCACTCGTTTCACAAGGAACTCGTTCCGCTTCGCTCCACTCGTGCCTAGTAAAACTCGTGACTAAAGTAACCTTTTTGACACTTGGTAATTAATATACTATTAATATTCATATTTCGAAAAGTATTTGTTTTCTCAACTCGTGACTTGGTATAAAACGTTTCTATAATAATAACTGTATGTAAAAAAGATATGAGACCTGAACCAGATTGGAGACTGCATGACAATACAAGTAAGTTTTAATAATTTTGAAAATTCATATCTCAAAAAGTAGTTGTTTCCGCAACTTTAGACTTGGTATAAAACGTTTTAATAATAAGAACTATCTGTACAAAAATTTGAAGCCCGAACTCGATTGGTGGCGTTCTAAAGTTTAGCCGTATGGCCGGCTCATCACTTTAGCTATTTTTGCTACTTCATTTCTTTATATAGTTTTCGTATTATTTCCGAAAAAAAATTGTTATTTGGCAACATCAATAAATACCGGAAACGTCAAAGATATTTCAATAATAAACTATAATTTTATACCTACCTTTAATTACAAAATATACGTTTATTTCTATTTTTTTTATATGTCCATTACATTTCCAACGAAAACCATCTATAGAATCTGGCCGTGGTGTAATTATGGAATGTCCTTCACAAAAATTTACCGGATACTTAATTTCATTATTTGCGGGTATTAAACCCAAACGCTGCGCTTGCGATTTAATCTCATTATTATTTCGCCAGGTATGAATATCGTCTAGATTAATAAAATTCATTTTTATTGGAAACCAAGACAATCTTAAATATGGAAGCGCAACAAAAATAAACAGACATACAATACCAACGACAACAAATAATAATGACAATAGTTTGAAACTTTTATAACAGAAATAAATTTTTTTGTGATTGCAATTGTTGTATAACTTCCAAAAGTGAACCTTCTAAAAGTGAATATTTCATTAAAATAAGAGACCGCCAAGATTTTTTTTATTTTCATGTTTCTATAAACATAATCTACCCAAGAAACAAAAAAATTCAGTAATACAACAAAAGCCCGTAAACTGCATTTACACCGGTCGATTGTCTGTCGGAAGCCGCAATTTGTAAGTTTCCGGAAGGAGAAAGGACTGGAAAAAGCTTTAATATATAAGGGACTACCTGCCAGCGGTGAGTTAGTTTTACGATTTGAGCTTGTAGTGAATAGACGTGAACATACATACAAACAGTAGTGAGGTATTTATATAAATTAGGTGTAAGTGAATTTACAGTGTATTTAATATACATTAGTGAATAGTTAAGTGTATAAATAAATTCCGTAAGTCGATATACCGTGTGTATAAATTTATTCCACCCGCTGTGTATTTAAATCAATAAGAAAAACGTTAAATTGGTGTCAGGTGTCAGGTAATATAAATAAGTAGTTACGTGAACATGACCTGAAACACAGAACAGACAAGATAGAACGCAAACTGCTGTACTGTGCTGTGAAACCATACAACGCCATTTTTTTTCAATGTTACATTTGGCGGCAAAATCAAATGCACAATTATTTCTCATAATAGCATAATAATATGCTGGGTAAAAGGTGAAACAAACACAATTAATCATGTAACATTGTTATTAAAATTCATATTGCAACTGCTGACTTTTATGATTAACAAATTGACATTCGAGGCAACCTAAAATGGTGCCAAACGTATATAAAAATAACTATAAAAGTATTTCTTATGTTACACATCACGTTTACATATTTATTTCATTAACAAATATTTTCTGACATTCAACAACTTTTTTATCAGTATTTTCACACGCCACTACATCTATAGTCTCAGTTTAGGTACTACTGTCAATTCGTTCTGAAATACAAAAAATAAGTAATAATAAACCCCGCACTTTAAAATGTATTGATGGCAATCCATTATTTGATATAAAAAATACATACCAGGGAGGTGTAGCGTTGGGATGGCTGTTGCTAAAAGTTTGTTGGTATGTAATTGAATGTATTTTTCGTCAAAGTGTTTGTAGCAAATAAAATGTCTTGAAAGGTTTTTATGAGGCAGGCTTAACAACTGCTTATTACCTGACCCAGCAATCCATTTTCATAATGTGTTCATGTCCTCAGGGTATAAATGCATGGGTTTTTCGTAAACAAAGCAATCGAAAACACAGCATGCTCTTTGATCCATATCCACAAAATAATAAATAAATGCTTCTAAAATAGTATAAAATAAATTTCAACTATCGAAAGCCAATAGAACAACGCATTATGTAAAATTAACAAACTGAGTAACAACAATACTTCTGAGATTAAAATTTAACTGTTATGTTGTTACATCAAACAAACCAATAAAAGCTTCTTTCGCTTTTTATCTTATGGCCTCAGCTGACAGGATATTCGGCGAAGATAAATGCTTTAATGTGATTGGTTGACAAACGCTTTGACAAAGGTGGTAAGGTACGCCATCTATTTTTGATGTCAATATTCAAATTAAAACAAGGTTTCAAGCTGCCCATTGGCGGATTGCGTTCCATCTTGTCTGTTCTGTGACCTGAAAGTGACGGAACTAAGAGCAGAATTGGAAAATCGCGAGTTGGAAACGTTCGGAAAGAAGAGTGAATTAATAGAAAGAGTCAAAGTAGCGCTGGAAAGTGAGGGCTTGAATCCAGGAACATTTTTGTTCAAAGATGAGGACGAAAAGATTTCTGCTATGAAAAACGATATTTCAGCTAACATGGACATGATTTCTGCCAATATCTTATTAATGAAAAATGACATTGTTTCTGACGTTGAAAATAAAATTTCGTTTCTAAAATCGGATATTGAGGATAAGATGACAAAGATGGACGAGAATATGGAGAATGAAGAAGAAATGAAGAAGACCAAGACAACAGCGTTATATCCACAGTCAGATGGAATGACCGAAAAAATGAACAGGACCATTGGAAAATACCTGTTCAAAGTATTTTCCAGCCGCCAGAAAGACTGGGACCAGCATCTCTCCCTATTTGCGTTGGCTTAACGATCTGCCATAAATGAGTCCAAGGAAGAAACACACGCGAAAATCCTGTTTGGACGTGAAATGAGGCTTCCTTGTGACCTGCAATATGGCTACCGGCCTGGCGAAGATCTAGCAGGAGAAGATTACGTAATCCAATGGAGAAGAAGAATGGACGATGTTCACGAATTGGTACGAACGAATTTTCAAGTTGCTAGCGACATAATGAAAAAACAGTGCGATACGCAGGCCACAGAAAGCACTTTCAAAGACGGAGACAAAGTATGGCCGCACAAACCGGCAAGGAGAAAAGGTTATTCTCCAAAATTACAGAAATCTTGGGAAGTTCCGTACTTAATCATAAAAAAGATCAATGACATCAGCTATCGTAGAAGCCAGAGTCCCAATGAAAACCAAAAGTAGTCCACCAAAATTGACTAGCGCAATTCGCAGGAAACTATGACCTAGAGGAAGGAGCGAATTATATCCGAGTAGAGTCTGACCCTCTTTTCGAACACCTTATGAGCGCATATGGAGGTACCGGGAAAGCTATATATGGAGTCACTACAGAACCACAACATGATTTATTCACGCTCCCGGTGCGTAACAAATACGCACGAGGACTGACAACCGTCTATCGAAAGAAGTTTGGGTAATTTGAAAAACTTAAAGTTCAGATTCCAGCCCCTGACAAGATACTGAGACTCAAACACAATTCGCGGTACGTCTCCTATTTGGTAACCAAAAAGGAAATTCAAGATCGATCCCCCTACCACGATGTGTGGGAAGCGCTACGAAGCCTTCGAGATTATGTACAGGAATCGAACGTGAAGAAACCATCAACGTCTAGGATAGAGAGTAACTAGTTAGATTGACGTGTCATCAGAAACATGGTCGAGGTGATCTTCCAAGATACTGAAGCTCACATATTAATTTGCAGTTATAATCCCCGTTATCGGTAGCCGCCCAAGAGGCTTCCCAGTTATTTTCATACGACAGGAAAGTGTAGAATTAGGTCCAGTTGCCGATTTAAACAACCAGTCCCGGTTATACAGAAGTCCCAATCGTATTTTGCGTAACTTGTCAACGTTCTGATAATCAAGAGGGTGCTGGTTATCACAACATTCGTAATAGAAGCTGGAACCGGTTTCTAGACATATAGTTTCTGAGTTTGCCAAGATAAAATTTCATTTGTAGACCAGTTATCTGATATCGAAGCAAATGGCACAAACCCATCCAAAGTAATATTCCAAAAAATATTTCAATTTCCTCTGAATTTGTATTCACTCATTTATGCACTCTTGAGTATGGTGCTACATCTTGGTTTTTACCTGATCCACATATCTATTTGTCTTACTCACTAAGATATATAATATCGTCTGTGACAAATAAATTGAAAAAATCGTATGGGTCCTTCGTAAGGTAATTTTTTATTAGATCTGGTATGATTCCTACTGAGCTTTCAGTAAAATGAAAGTTCGTCAATGTTATTGTAGTGGAATTCCACAGCACATCGCCCACATCAACTTAATCCTTGCTGTGCTCCGATGAAAGCTCTAAATCTTGTACAGCTCTATCACTATCATGTCATCTATGGTCTGCGCAATGTTAACAACGTTTTCAGTTACTGACTAATTTTTTGAGTGAAGCACAGGTAGTTCATATGAAACAACATAAATATATTAAAATATGTTCCAGTACATAAAAACTGATGATACTGATGAATCTGACAAGAAAAGAAACTTTGAAGAATACTACATTACTCCGACACATTGTGAAGGACCTGCGACATTTGCATCAAATTAAAGTCTTTTGGATTTTTTTTCAAATGGCTCACATATTTTCATCACTTTCATTATTTTCCGAACTATTTCTGGGAGAGTAGTTGTTTGATGAAGTGTCAGTAATATAAGGTTGAGTGAATGAAAAGACGAGTACTGAGTGTGTATTTTATTAAAATTCCAGCTAAGCGCTTTCAGCCTTTAGGCCATTCTCAAAGCTGTCCTATAAGATTAGAATAGTTGTAAAAATTGAATGAACAACTTAAAAGAAAAGTTGGACTTACATCTAGAAAAAAAACATACAACAGGTGTCAAGGAACATGAAACCCTGTAACTACTACATACAATCAAATAAAATGTTTGATGTTACATCATTATTTAAGTAAAATGTGTTAAACTTACCCTATAAAGAGGGTGTACAATTGTAATTCACATTACGAAACGTCCAATTTAAAATTATCAACTAAATGATATGTGATGACAAGTTTGACGTTAATAGATTGTGGCTAATATGCCGGAGTACAATAATACAGCTAGTGTCTAATAATACAACGTGATTTTATGATGAACATTGAATCAAATATCATGTTTAAAAAGAATGAAAATATCAAAATAGTGAATTGAAAATTGAAGGAAATTTGTTTATTTTTTAAGAATGAAGTTAAAGTTGTGATACAAATTAATACACTGATTAGATTCAAAATTTCCAAACATCATCCAACTTAGATGAATAGAAAACACCCCCCAATTGGTTGTGTAAAGGAAAGTGAGGGTTGGATCTATTCCCCAGCCAATCCGGAACCAAGCGAAGTAAACCTATATGTGTTAAGTGATAAAATAAAATAAAGATTTGGTCGTAAATTCATCCCTGGAGGAGTTTACACAATGTAGTGACGTAGGTGGAAAGGTACGCTGGCAAGGCGAACACAATAGCTAATGGCATCCCATAGGAATTAAATGTAAATGGTAAAGGGAGGGGTATCTATTGTCAAGAAACCTCGAACATTGATTGTGACCTGATGGACCAAACTATGAACCATACATAGCCTGGTGTCAAGAACACAATGTGGTTGTGAAGTTTAAGGTAATTGTGACAAACCCAGACTCATACTAGGCACGCAATAGAAGAGAAGAAGTCGAAGAAGTGTGTCAAGAGTAAAAGTAAAGGATAGACAGATTTTATAAAATTTATAAGGTATAGATCGCTTGTATTCTGATTAACCCAACTATGACCCATACATAGCTTGGTTTTAGGAAAACAATGTGATTCTGATGTGTTTAAGATATGTTATGACAAACCTATATCCATACCACGCATGTACAGGAAAGAAGAAACCGAGTCAGAGTAAAAAGAGAAGAAAAGGATAGCAGATATGCTAGAAGTTATAATAATAGAAGGAAGGAACTACGATGAACCAAACTATGACCTATACATAGCTAGGTTTCAGGGAAACAATGTTGTTGTGAAATTTTAGGTATATGTGACAAACCTAGTTCCATACTAGGCATGTAACGGAAAAGAAGAAACCGAGGAAGAGTGTAGCGAAGAAGAGAAGGGTAGCAGATATGCTAGCAGTTATAAGAATAGAAGGTAGGAATTGCTTGTATTCTGATTAACCAAACTATGACCCACACATAGCTTGTTTTCAGGAAAGCAATGTGGTTGATATGTTTTTAGATAATTATGCCCCACCTAGAACCCTACTAGACATGTACAGGCGGAGAAGATATCAAGGAAAAGTGTAAAGAGAAGTAAAAGGGATAGAATTATTTGCTCAAATTTATAAGATTGCTTGTGTGTTGTACCAAACTATGACCCATACAAAGCCTGTTGTTCCACGCACACTGTGATTCTTTAGAACTAGTTCTAAGAACAAACCCAGACTAGGCGTGTCTCAGATTAGTTTCAAGGGGGAGATATGCACTAGAGAGAAATATGAAATTATTACTATTATTGTAATTATTAATTAACTTATAATAAAATTTGATTGTTTCCTAATGAGCCAAGCCATGACCCATATATAGCCTGGTGATCAGCAAAGAATGTGGTTGTGAGATGATTTTAGAACTAGCCGTAAGAATAAACCTAGACCCATACCAGGCATATCCATGAATAGTTCTAAGGATAGCATATGTTTTAAAAATTTATGTATGCAAGTACAATACTTATTGAATTGCAATATTTTATAGTATACACAAAAAACACACCTACAGGTTTAAAAGTAGAAAAATCAAATCAAACATTAAAAATAACATTATTTTAATGATAATTCAATATTGTGGTATTATGAAGGTATACTTCTTAGGGCTTTGTACCTTAGTTTAATTATGTTGTTTTTATTTATTTATAGTTAAAACAAGTGAGGACATCGTGGGAAGATGTGAACGTAAAAGTAACACTGTATAAGACAATCCCTAGATGTACTATCGCACGGAAAAATCTCATGCAAACTGCTCAACACATCAAAACATTTTCTAAATATACACACACACACAAACACACCCTCACACACCTAATTTGACTAATCAAGAGTATTTAACAAATATTCTGTAGTTAACTAACTCTGAAACATATTTATAGGTACGTCAATATCTATTTTCACTTAGGTGACAAAAACTCAATTCACCGGATGATATATAATAAAATAATAATCTTTAATTTATCCTGATTCCTAATACAACGTCATAGTAACAAAATGGAATAAAACTGGCAAGCTTTAACAGTAGTTACAGATCGGCGGGCGTAATTTCGGCCGGTAATCCCTTGGCCTACCTGCATAAATCAAAGGGTACCATTTATGACAGGGGTAATTTCGGCCGAGGGGTTGATGTTTACGATGAGATTAAAATATTGGTAATTACGCTTAATAGTTTCTGTAAAATATTAGTTGTGTATTTATTTGGAAATACCTAATCCTGTGTACCTGTCGGAAATACCTTTAATTTACTTATCTCTTTATTCTAATAACTATGTTGTACCTACTTAAGATTATTCCTTTAAATGTATAAAATTCACAAATAACAGGTATAAAATTATTATAGCTAGTCAGTATTATAACTTATCTTTAAGCTACTAGTCGATAGAAAGCATAAAATATATTATTTGTATACGATGGCATCAGTTTCAGTAATTAAGAGTTCACGCGGTTGTGACTTACTAGTTGTAGAAAAGTTTCAGTTTTGTAAACAGGACGTATTAAAAAGTGGTGAAGTACGTTGGAGGTGTATAAAGAAAAATTTAAAATGTTTAGCCAAACTGTACACTGTTGGTGCGGAATACACAGTTACTAGAAGTGAATTAATCCACAACCACGAGTCCGATGAAACTACGTTGGAGAGAAAAATAGTGACGACTTCATGCAAGCGCAAAGCTGAGGAAGACATATCGGAGAAACCTTCAAAAATTATTAAAAGCGTTCTTTCAAATCATTTGCCAGAGAATTTGTCATCGATAGATGTCAGTCTAATAAGAAGAAATTTGTACAACAGCCGCCGTAAGCTCTTACCAGCCCTGCCTAAGGATATTCACGATGTACATTCTGTACTCGATAGTTATGGACCGAAAAACACAACAGGTGAAATTTTTTTGTTTATTAACAGCATCGCTGATAATATCATTGTTTTTTCTTGCCATACAAATATAATAAGTTTATGTAAAATGAAAGATTTTTACATGGATGGCACATTTTCTTATTGTACAAAATATTTTTATCAGTTATTTACCATCCATGGACTGGAAAATGGGCATTATGTTCCTCTTTTGTATTGTCTGTTGCCCAATAAGACCAGTGACACATATATGAGACTTTTTCTGTTGGTAAAATCTAAAAATTTTGAACTTTATAATATTGTTTTTGAACCGAAGGAGGTATTTGTGGATTTTGAAATCGCAATTCATAACGCATTAAAAGTTGTCTTTCCCAAAACCAAACTAAATGGTTGTAGATTCTACTTGCACCAGGCGTGGTATAGGAAAATACAATCATTAGGGTTAACCCAAATGTATAAAGATAAAAACTGCGAGGAAAGCAAATGGCTTACTCATACTTTTGGGCTAACTTATTTAGACCCCTCTGAAGTTGAAGATTGTTTCATATTTGATCTCATGTCATACAAACCGGACCATAAACTTATAGATAAATACACAGACTATTTATTAGAAAACTACATAGCGCCAGAATCTCATTTTCCACCAAATATATGGGCATATGAAAACCCATCAATTAAAAGAACCACAAATGCCTGCGAATCATTCCATTCGCACTTTAATTCTAGTTTTTATTCAAGTCACCCTTCTATATTTATTTTTATAGAAAAATTAAAAGATTGTCAGATCGATGCATATTTAAAAATAAAAAATTTAAATATTCCAGCAAAAATTAAAGACAAACAAGTAAAAAACAAACTAAAATTTATCGAAAACATGGTAAATATGCTTCGATCTGACAATATTTCTAGAATTAATTTCGTTAAATCTGTATCACATCAAAACATTTTTTAAAAATTTATAGTTTACCTAAGTTATAGAAATAAGTTGATGTAATAATTTTATTGAAATAAAGAAATATTTTAATATAAAGCATTCTGTTATTTTATTTGATTTGCGGCCGAAAATACCTATGAGATAAGGAAGCAACTTAAAACCTCCGGCCGAATTTACCTACCGGCTTTTAGTACCTGCCCTTTTTCCGGCCGAAATTACATCCGCCCGTTACAGATTAGTAGACATGTATTTATTAAAATCTTTTGTTTGCTTTATCTTCGGTAATTTATTGTACATTTTAATCATTGAATAGAAACAATTTTTTATGTTGTCAGCCTGTGTAGTGGATGTATAAATATTCCTGTTGATTATTGTTAATTGATTTAGAAATAGTAAGCTCATATCACAGGTAAGTAAATGTAAGAGTACGTTCTACCCATTTGTTGTGTGGCTAGTCAGGGAAATACATGAAAAAGTTGTCATTATTGTTGCTTTAGAGCAGTGGTGTCAAAGATACGGCCCGCGGGCCACGACCGGCCCTCAAGACATTCTAATCCGGCCCGCTTTGCTGGAGTCAACCAATCACATAGGCCTGCTGTGAATGTTTGAAAATATGCCAACAATAGTTAGAAATTAATGTTATTATGTTTTAAAATCTTGTAATTTTATATTCATATTCTATAAATATTATAATTAATTGATATAATTGAACATCCTCCACGGGTGTATTAACCAAACGTGTCTAACCAATCATGGTCAACCCGAGCGTTTTACTGTACTCTACGGCAACGTCGCCGATGCAATGCCAGAGACGAACAACAGGGCGGGGGAGTGTGCTGTGAACAGTGCAGCAGTCAGCTCAGTCAGTAGCCAGACAAACGTTGTTCACAAGAATATTTATTCTTTTGCGTTGATTGTGCTTGTTGTGTTTAATTAATTTGAGTGCGCCTTGCGTCTGTTGCAATGTCGTCTAATAAACAACGGAAAGTTGATAGCGAGTGTCGAGTTTTTCAAAGTAAGTGGGAACTATTGTATTTTTTCATCGAATGGAAAGGCAAACCACTTTGCTTGATTTGTAATCAAACTATTACTGTTTGCAAAAGAATTCAACTTGAAAAGACACTATGAAACCCATCATAAAGAGAAGTTTGACAAATTCTCTGACGAGATCAGACTAGAAAAACTAGAATGTTTTAAAAGTAAATTGAAGGGACAGCAATCGTTCTTTACAAAGGCCAAAGTTGATAGTGAGAATGCTATGAGAGCGAATTATGTAATCGCACTAAAAATTGCAAAGAAATCGAAACCTTTTAGTGACGGCGAATTTGTTAAGGAATGTATGTTAGATGTGGCTGAGATTTCATTCCCATCCCAGAAACAATCTATTCAAGATATACCCCTGTCCAGAAATACAATTGCTGGCAGAGTAAATGAGTTGGCGGATAATTTGCATAAGCAACTTAGAGAAAAAGTGAAAGAATTTATTTTTTATTCCATTGCTGTCGATGAAAGTACCGATATCAAAGATACAGCGCAGCTTGCTGTGTTTATTCGCGGAATCGATAAAAACTTTTTCATTACTGAAGAACTATTGAAATGTGTACCTTTGAAGGATACTACTACAGCTCAAGATATTTACCAGGCGATTGAACAATTAATTCAAAATAATGAACTTGATTGGGGAAAATTATGCAGTATTACGACTGATGGTGCACCAGCCATGGTTGGAAAAAATGCTGGTGTTGTAACGAAAATACGTAAGAACATTTCAGATGAAGCTACACCTGAACCCGAATTTGTGGGGATCCACTGTATGATTCATCAAGAGTCCTTGGCATCTAAAATACTTAAAATGGATCATGTCATGAAGCCAATAATTAAAATTATAAACTTCATTCGGAGCAAAGGCCTAAATCACCGTCAATTCACACAATTTTTAAAAGATCTCGATGAAGCACATTCTGATATTATATACTTTACAGAAGTTCGTTGGCTTAGTCGCGGTTCAATGTTAAAGCGATTTTTCGAATTGCGTGAACATATTGTTAATTTTATGGATCAAAAGGGAAAACCAATTAATCATAGCGACGAATGGTGGCTTGATTGTGCTTTTCTGGTGAATATGACGGAGCATTTCAATAACTTGAACGTTAAGCTTCAAGGCAAAAACATGATTGTCACGCAAATGTACTCAAATATACAGGCGTTTGAGATAAAATTAAAGTTCCCAATTGCGAGATCAAGTACTTCACCACTTTCCTAGTATTCTAGCACGTGGTACGTACAGTGCAGAGAAACTAACAGAGTTTGCTACTCTTCTACTTGATCTTATAACGGAGTTTGAAGGTCGTTTCGCAGATTTTCGCGAATTGAACTCCTGTGAAATTCCTTTGTTTAATAATCCATTCACCTTTGAAGTTGCCAAGGCGCCAACAAATATGCAAATGGAACTAATAGACTTGCAATGTGACACTGTTTTAAAAGACAAGTTCAAGGAAGTTGATATTTTGACATTCTACTCAAAATATTTTAAAAGTCATGGTAACTATCCCAACATGAGCAAACACGCTGCTCGTATTTTATGTATGTTTGGAAGTTCATATATATGTGAACAGATGTTTTCAATAATGAAAATCAACCGGTCTAAACACCGTTCGAGACTGACAGATGAACATCTTCAAGCTATTCTGAAAATTAGTACATCTGATTTGACACCAAACATCGACGACATAATGAAGCTGAAACGATGTCAAGTATCTGGGTCATCGAAATAGTTACTATACTAAACTTTTATTTATCTATTGTATAGATATAGCTTTTTTTTTATTTTATGTTATTTTATATATTTCGTTGAATAAAGATTTCCGTTATGATATATGAACAAACTTTTTTTAAGCCGGCCCCTCAAGCATGCCTCGAAGAAAAAATGGCACTCATGTAAATTGAGTTTGACACCCCTGCTTTAGAGCCTTCAAAGATCTTGTTTTTGATATAGTGATCTGGAAATTAATCTAAGTCAGATCACTGGCAAATTAAAAAACCTTCTTGATTTATTTCAAAGGAATTTGTTTGTGAAGCCACATGACGAATTAAAGAACTGTTTCAACTAACTTTGAAATGAGTGTTTGTGCCGTCACTTAGTGAAGTAAAGAACCATATCAAGAAATTTTGAAATAAGTGTTCGTGATACTACAAAATATAGGCCTGTCTTTGATGGGGAACCTTAATGAGGCCTGAAGTCTTAAACTTACGTCTCCTGGGTGGGCCATAGAAAAAGAT
Organism: Galeruca laticollis; assembly: GCA_963921935.1. Taxonomy (NCBI): domain Eukaryota; kingdom Metazoa; phylum Arthropoda; class Insecta; order Coleoptera; family Chrysomelidae; genus Galeruca; species Galeruca laticollis. The sequence continues at coordinate 60,995,677 of OY998181.1, read as the reverse complement.
GAATTCTTTTTAAATAATAAATATCTGGAAGTAATATTAGAATTATTTTGTGTGTATTCGTATTTAAATAATATTGTTTTGATCTGAATTATAATTTTGAGTTATCCATTATAAATTATGTAAAATGTACAAATAAATTTTTCTGAAAATAGTATGGATCACTTTGTTCCTAGTTTATATTGAAGTAAATTCCCAGTACAAAAATACTGTGGAAACGGTGCATATAATTACTAGTAGTAATGTTCTCAATATGCAATATAGCCAGTTGATTTGTATAGTATTTTTCACGATCTAAGAAAATCTGTTATATTGCCTCTCATATAGTAACTGGAGGCTAGTCACTTTCTTAGATCGTGAAAAATACTATACTAGTACAACAAAATTGAAAGATACCCGACAATTTGAATTTTTAAAAACTCCCGCCATTTTAAAATTTTAAATATTCCCGCCAAGGTTCAATGACAATATCTATGTCACTCACAGAACAAAAAGTTCTGTTATGTCACTGCTATGGCAGCGCTTTTGTGTTGTTAGTCGTAACTAAAGCCTACTTCAAGTGAGCTATCTTCTTTTTTTAATAGTAGTTATATGATCTGTGATTTTGGCGAAGTAAGTTTCAAAATTAACATGTCAGATTCTTAAAATAAAATTTGGTTGTAAAAGTTTCTTACCGAATCCCCCACGTCCTTAAATTAATATTCGGAAATTTTTCCTCAGTCGCATATTTATTTAGAAAATTTTCTCTCGTATGCGACTCGGGAAAATTTTCAAATAATGCGTTCCTTCGGAAACATTTCCGGAAATAATTCAAGCATTAGGGAAGTTATAAGTGAAAATTGAAAGCAAATTTTTGTTTATTTTCGGGAGATTTGAAAGTAGATTTCGGTATAACATTAAATATGGACGTCATTTGCTTATAATATTCTTCGGACTTTAATTATAGTATTTACTGGAAATGAGATCAAATCATTTTTGATATTTATCCCTTTTATTATGAATTGTTTTGTCTTTTTTGTTTGATGGTTAGGTAACCTAAAAGAGAAAGCCAGAAATATTTTAGGAGAATGCGCTCTTATCTTTTTCTCACCCATCCTTTTTATGGAAGTATTGTATTGTTAGGATTAATTTAATCTTCTTATCTTCCAAAATTTTCTATCGTTTTTACTTATTATCTCAAGAATAGGAATAAATTATTTTGAGGGACAATTTTGTTTGCTCTGTTGCTTCAGCTGAGTCTTTTTGACAATAAAATTCAAATTATTTGGAAAACTTTCGCTTGCAATTTGTAAGTTTCTTTTATTTCGAAGTTCTGTTAAGGTATTAATTTTTGAACAAAAAGCTATGGAAAAATTAATAAACATAAAAGAGCCTTGCAGTCTCACACAATTCCTTATTGTTTATTGTATTGGAGGAAATTGTATTGTCTCAATAGCGTAAGTAGTTTCTAACGGACTGACGGATGAAATTTCTGAATTTATACACTTTCATAAGATTCGATTTCTTTTAAACAGCATCAACTGGATGGAATCGGATTGGTTCCAAATAGTAAACTATATGAATTTCTAGTTCAATCGTGAATGAACGTCCATAAATGATTTGTACTATAAATTTCTGTACGCAGAGACCCTGCATAGAATTGCATAATCATACAATTTGCCTTGAAACTCTTGCCAACTTTTTACTAACTGGACTAGACGTGACATCTCGTACGCATATCATATACTTCCCAACATGCTATTATAAAAATCGAAGTAAACTGTAAATGACAATAGTGTATGTTTGGTTGCCGATGTCTTGAAGCAATCAACTAACATTTATACACTTGTATATTGTCTACGATCATGTTATAAGGAACTCGGGTCTTGAAACTATTCGTCAATTATGCCGCAACATATATACATTGGTAGTTCGCTTGATATATTACTTTTCCGACCAACCCTATTTACTATGCGAGAAAAGTATAGATTTACCCCAAAAAGTTGGAATTTTGAATTTTTTTAAATTATTTTTTCGTTTTTCTGCAAGAAAAAACGGTTTTTAGAAAAAAATCCTGTGAGTATGTCGTCGTTTTCGTCGGCCACTTTTCGTATGATATAGCCCTCGGAGTGCAACAAGTCACCAATTTTATGATTGAATATTGTTCAGGACATCTCACAGATAAAACCTATTGATATTCAGTTCAACGGGTGCTATGGTACTTGAAGTAACACATTTTTGGAGAAATTTCAGCTTTATAGCACAATACAGCTTCCTGAGTGTATAAAAGTGACCAATTTTATTATTGGATAATCTACAGGGCGTCTTATAGGTGAACCTTATTGATTTTTATCTCACTAGAGCCAGTACAACGGGTGCTATGGTGCTATAGTGAACGTGAACAAATAAATGTGTATGCAAATATGCAAAACTAAACATAAGTATTTGATTACTGTCAAATAAAAGACAATTCGTCCAACATTTTTTTCTGATAATGAGCTTATTTGTTTTATGCCCAGCAAACACAAAAACATATTTTTTGAAATATAAAAGTCACAGTTATATAAAACTGAAGTGACAACGAGATAATATTCATGTATTGAATTCTGACAAACGCCGGCACAGCTAGAAAACAATAATGATATAAGAAATGCATATCATAAATTATATCTCAAATATGTCCAAATTACTATGTAATATATATGTAAAAATGAGGTAATATCTAGACAATATTTATGTATTACATATTACATAATATAGATGTAACAAAAGTTACCTAATTTTTCTTTTACCTCACCCCTTACCTAAAATATTTTATTTCATTGGATCTATGAAAATATTCAGCGAAATTCTTAATTTATAATAAATTCAAAAAAATCTATTAAAACATTTTTTTTCATAGATGTAATGAAATACAATATTTTTATTAGTGTTGACGGCCAAAAGGTTAAGAAACTATTGTTACTATATTATTCAATACCTACCTTATGAATATTTCAAACTTAAAGCAACTTAATACAATTTACTATTTATATATTGTAGATGGTATTTATCTATCTTTGGAATTTAGTAGCTGGTACTTAGTTACTAAAAAAACAGCTAATAGATGCATATAAGTACATTTATTTTATTAAAAAGACAAACTAAAAACAAAACACCTAATGAAATAAATATTGCAAAACTAAAAATATTCAAAAACAAAACAATAATTAACCATGAAAAATATTCTCTTAGAAGACTTTTCGATTTCCACTTGTAAGCATGTGGGCAATATTAAGGGATATTATCCATTGTTTTGAAGGATTACAGTTTCGCCCTTCTTTTCCCTCTGGAGTCCCTTTATTTAGCCTTATCCACACCAAGGTGATTTGATCAAAATCAGTGCATGTCATATTAAACTTTTCAGCAACGTTATAAAAATGTAGGTGTATATATTAATTATATTAAATAAATAAATCATATAGTAACAATACCTTGAAATAACTTAATTGATTTTAAGTTCCTTATTTTGTAGTTATTTATATGTCCTAACCATGAGTGAGATGTCTCTATATCATGTATTTAGGGTTCACCGTCACCATTGTAAGATTGTACTACTTATCGTTTTTCTGTCTTATTGATAAATCACAGGAGTCTTTAAATTTTTTTCGTTTCAAACAGTTATTTTGCCTAAAAATCATAATTTATATTAATCTCCCCTGTTATATATTTTTATGTAACAAATACATTTGTGTTTACTGGGTGGTTGCATCGCATATTACGAGTACAATGATTTAATTTAGTACAAATTCCATATCCATTCAATCTTAAATTTATCAAAAATACTTGAATCGTGCCTAAATTTGAATTTTGCAACCAATTTATACTAAAGTAACAGAATAAAAAATTATTGAAAATAGGTGCGTTCTTTTTGACTGAGATCTCAGATCACTTCAGTTAAGGTGATCTGAGATAAAGTGATGTGAGGAAGCACCAAGAAGAACGACATCTCAATTGAAGCGCGCGATCTGTCCGCATGCTTGAATAAGAAACAAAACATATAATAATAATAATACTATTGTATCCATAATTTGTAACAAAAGAAAAATAGATTATGTGTGTTTATATGTCAATGGTTAAAACTACAAATAACCCAAGCAAATCAAATATTTGTTCATCCCCTCCACTTTATTTCCTACTCAAGTCCAACTGATTCCCCCTTACAAGACATTCAGCATCGGTAAAGGGGAAGGAAAAATCTTATCTCAATTAAATTGAGTAAAACAAAAAGAACGCTCACATAACTGATGTGAGCTGAGATTAACTGAGATCTCAGTCAAAAAGAACGCACCTAATATTTCAAACTTACAGGTAAACACAACTAACCGAATACAAAAGGTTGGACACGAAAACTGAACTAATAGTTGGAAATAGTATTTTTTGCTATTTATTTTAAGCTTATGAACTGAGCATGTAATAATAAGATAGTGTGTCTGTGTGTTTATAATTGGAAGTCGACAAGATAAAAAAATTACCTTTTCAAATGTATGCAGCCTGTTTCTTTTATCATATGGTTTGAATAGATACTATATGCTAGGCCGTACTAGATTGGAGAACATTATAATTCAACAAATCTTCAATACGATGTTTTGTGTCTTCACGAGGCTAACATAATTTTCATTAAATAAGGATATACCTATTTATTACAATTATTAATTAATGTAGAATATTCAAATTAAGCGATATATCACACTTCAGATTCTTATGACGTTTTCACAAATCACCTACTCTATAGATAGTTCACGACAATGCTATCTTGAAATGTCAAAAACTAGCGCCACCTATAGAACTGAAACACAATTAAGTAGTGGCTAAATTGTTCCTTAAGTCGCTACTAGGGAAAGAAGAATGGGCGCTAAATTTAAATTGCGCTTACCTTTACTGTTGGTTTGAAGCTCCTTGTTTATTGTAAGTAAATGACAGGTTTTACTAAAAAGTCTACTATATTGTGCACACTCAATTGTTTGCCAATCATTAACGTCGCTAATATCTTGTAAATTCTAATATAATTGCCAAACAATTTATCATTGTAGATAAATATATTAGACTTTTTAAAAAACCAAGTCATTTACTGAGCAATATTTAAAGAAATTAACAGTTTTTTGTCAATTGACTGTTTACAGAAGGACCAAAATAAGAAACATATGTTATAAAAACATTTATTGAAAAAAGTATATTCACAAAATAGCGACAATTACAAAGTACATGTAGATACAACAAAATATTTTTAACAGTAAAATGATGAAAGTTTAGCTACTATTGTTACTACAACAAGCTACAATTGCATTATAATAAATCAGAGACATATCATGAAACAAGAATATTGTAAACTGTAGATATAAAACATAAAATAAATTTATGATTGTGTAGCCATGTTACAAAGTTATAAAGTTTATGATATAAACTTACTGCTTTTTGTTTTAATTATATAATAGAAATACATACCACTGCAAGGCAATAACAAAGGCTCAGGAGTGTGTGTATTTTCAAGTGACATAACTGCAGCTTAAAAAAAATAATTTACCAGTGATATATAATGTAGGTCTGAAATTTTTTCAAGAAATCACATGCATGTTTATTAATATTTGTTCACTACATTTTTCTCTTACCAGGTGGAAATAAGGATGGACTAGCAGTTGAATACAATCTATTGGACCAAGCTGTAGTGTACTTCACTTCAAAATGTTTATGGCATATTCTCTTTGCTTGATATACAGCTAACGGCTCCATTGTCTTCAATTCATCACAGTTTATTGCATTTATGTGGATTTGGAAATATATGTCTATTAGATGTTTAGATGTTGGTGTGCAATTAGGCACACAGCATTTCATATAACGTGGCATCATAAAACCTGACACATACTATTATTTAAAAATTGAAAATTATCACTCAAACTGACTTTATATCATTTGAAAACGAAAACTGATAAAATAGAAAAAATAAGACTATAAAGCGTTATAACAAAGTTATAAACACAAATCACCTCGATTTGTGGTTATAAATCAAAATTATTGACATTTGGCAGCGGTGAGTGGGTAAAACAGGAAATTTTACAATACTACTAAAATTCAATGGTGCTTCCATCTGCTTGTCTGAAACACATACTAATAAAATAGCTTGACCTTGATCTATCTGTGTGAAACATCTATAGACCGAAAAAGTGTGACGTCAGAACATGGCCACTGAGGGAAAACAAATCAATTATTTAACTTATGTCTTGTCTTGACCATTGTAATATGTTTAAAGTTTATTCGTTTTTTCATTTGTAAAGTGACACTGCAGTGACTATCAAGTAATTATGCCTCATTGCTTCGCTTCTAAATTTCCATCATACACTCTATATCTACGACATATCCACTGTTTAAACTGTCTCCATATTTCTTTAGCACTTTAATTTCATTACAAAACTGCTCCGCAATGCTCGACAAATTAACAATAGCCATGTTTAAGCATATTACAAACGTAAAATGAACGTAAACAAATATTTGTTTTCCCTCAGTAACTGTCAGCTGCTATGTTTATGACGTCATAGCTTTTTCGGTCTATAGAATAGGTGATTTGTGGACGTTTTATCTCAAATAAGTAACGTTATAGATCGAAAAAGTTTGACGTCAGAACATGGCCGCTGACAGTTACTGAGGGAAAACAAATCAATTATATAACTTATGTCTTGTCTTGACCGTTGTAATATTTTAAAAGATTATTCGTTTTTTCATTTGTAAAGTGACACTGCAGTGACTATCAAGTAATTATGCCTTATTGCTTCGCTCCTAAACTTCCATCTTACTCTATCTTTACGACATATCCACTGTTTAAACTGTCTCCACATTTCTTTAACACTTTAATTTCATTACAAAACTGCTCTGCAATGCTCGACAAATTAACAATAACCATGATTAAGCATATTACAAATGTAAAATCAACGTAAATAAATATTTGTTTTCCCTCAGTAACTGTCAGCGGCTATGTTTATGACGTCATTGCTTTTTTGGTCTATTAGAGGGGCCTCTTCACAGGTATATAAACGGAAAATCCTACACAACACTAGTTACTTATCTAGTAATTATTTGGTTCAAAATAGCTACAATAGATGTCGATAGTAGTACTGAATCGGCTTTTACTTTTTCAACACATTTTCTCTCTGTCTTTCCACTCTTAACGGTTCAAAGAAACACATCTCTGGACCAGATTTTCGGTTGTTTTGCTTTCAAATATTTCAACTTTTTGTGAGCACAGAAACCTTATCTCTTTTTTCAGGTTGCATCCAAATAAAACTTGCTCACATAAGTATTTCCATTTGAGTGTAGATTTTTGATTATTTAAGCGTTTCATAAATGTTTTTGAAAGGAATAAATTGCTTTAAAGTAAGTAATCGTATCGACCCGATATCCAAAATTATAGTTATAATAATGTAAATAATCCTACAATCCGTATTTTTTATTCTAAAAGCTGTGTTTGAGGTTATGTTTACTGGATTATTTAATTAATGTGAAAATATGAGATAAATAATACTAATTGTTTGTTCTAGTATCATCAAAACATCTTTCAACATTTTGTTGAAACCCTGTTTTAATCATAATATGGGTTTGTTAGCGAAAAGCGAAAAATGCTTAATTGAAGTGAAGTGACATTTCGAGTATCGGACTGAAGAAAAATTAATACCACCCTCAAAAGACAATAATTTTTAAAGCTATGTTTGAGGTTATGTTTACTGGATTATTGTGAAAATTTGAGATACATAATATTGATTGTGTGTTCTAGTATTAGGTGCGTTCTTTTTGACTGAGATCTCAGTTAATCTCAGCTCACATCAGTAATTTGAGCGTTCTTTTTGTTTTACTCACTTTAAGTGAGCTGAGATTTTTCCTCCCCCTTCACCGATGCTGAATGTGTTGTAAGGGGGAATCAGATGGACTTGAGATGGAAATAAAGTGGAGGGGATGAAGAGATATTTGATTTGCTTGTTTTATTTGTAGTTTTAACCATTGACATATGAACAATAAAGACACATAATCTATTTTTCTTTTGTTACAAATTATGGATACATTAATTAACATTATAAGATGCTGATACGAATCTGTCGTATAGTTTAAATCTATCGACAGATCGCGCGCTTCAATTGAGATCTCGTTCTTCTTGGTGCTTACTCATATCACTTTATCTCAGATCACCTTAACTGAAGCGATCTGAGATCTCAGTCAAAAAGAACGCACCTATTATCAAAACATCTCTCAACGTTCTCTTGAAACCCTGTTTTAATGTTAATATGGGTTTGTTAGCGAAAAGCGAAAAATGCTTAATTGAAGTGAAGTGACTTTTCGAGTATCGGAATGAAGAAAAATTAAAACCACTCTCAAAAGACAATAATTACATCATTCATTTTGAAGAAAATATAATAGTGATAGAAGAACATACGGAAGAAAGATACTGACAAGTATTAAAAGAAAGACTAACACAAGATCCAGATAGACATATAGAGAAAAAATGGGAAAACATAAAAAACAGTATTACGAAAACAGCCGAGGAAATACTAGGACAAAAATAGCAACAAAGATGTAAAGAATGGTACGATGAAGAATGTGAAAACAAAAAGGTACAAAAAGATCAAGCACGAAAACAATGGCTAAATACAGGAGGAGAGACAGAATTGAAACAATACAAGAAAAAGGAGAAAGAAGCGGACAAATGCTGTCGGAAGAAAAAAGCAGAGTGGACAAAGGAGTTTATGATGGAAATAGAAAGTGACAACCGAGATAATAAAAAACCATATGGTTACATAAGAAAACAAAGTAGAAGAAGCAGAGTAACGACCAGAATCAGCGAAAGAGAATGGGAAGCATATTACAAGGACGATCTAAAGGAGGATGAGTTTTCAGAAGCAAATTTTGAGGTAACAGCATAAGAGGAAGAGGAATACCTCCCAACATATGCAGAATATGAAGAAATAATAACAAATCTCAAACACAAGAAGGCAGCAGGACCAGATGGAATAGTTAACGAACTGATAAAGAAAGGAGGAGAAGAACTAAAAAGAAAGATATATGAATTACTCATAAACATATGGAAGAAAGAACAAATGCCAGCAGAATGGCGTTTAGGTCTAACAATGCCAATTTTCGCAAAATGAGACCAAACAAAATGCTATAATTACCGAGGAATAACCCTGCTTAACACAGTATACAAAGTGATGAGATCGCTTATAAAAAAGAAAATAAACAAATACGCAGAACAGAAGCTAGGGAAATACCAATATGGCTTTAGAAGTGGTAAATCAACTATAGGTGCAGTGCATGTAATGACGCAGACGATAGAAAAAAGCTATGAATATGGAATCGATTTACATATATTGTTTGTAGATTTTAAGCAAGCATTCGATAGTATTAGCAGGCGTAAACTGACAGCAGACATGAGGGAAATGGATATTCCAAACAAGTTAATTCGACTGACAAAAATGTCAATAAACAACTCGAAAACCAGAGTAATAACTAGAGAGGGCTATAGTGAGGAAATCGATATGGTAGATGGTGTGAGGCAGGGGGATGCATTATCAACAGTATTATTCAATAAAGCATTAGATGGAGTGATTAAGGCGATAGAAACAGGCACAACAATAGCCCAAAACATGACACAAATAATAGGATATGCAGACGATCTGGTACTTATAGCAAGGAATATGAGCAATTTGGATAAAATGCTAGGTGACCTGATTAAAGAAGCAAAAGGCAGAGGTCTGGAGATAAATCCAGAAAAAAACTAAATATATGTTAGTCAGCAGGGAAACAACAAATACTTAGGTGTTACAATAAATGTGAAGAACGACAGAAGTATAGAGTTGGCAGAAAGGGTGAAATCAGGAAAAAGAGCATACTGGAAATACAGCAAATTTCTTAAAGATAAACATCCAACCAAAAACACCAAATTGAAACTGTATGAAGCCGCTATCAGACCAACAGTGACATATGCCGCAGAGACAATCTCCTTGACAAATAAAAACGAAGAAACTTTAAGGAGTGCCGAAAGGAAAATATTGAGGAAAATTTTTGGACCAGTCAGAACAGAAGAGGGCGACTTCAGAACTATGATGAACCATGAAATTAGACAAAAAATAAAAGAACATAAAAGCCCAACGATTAAAACGGTACGGGCATGTGCTCAGGAGGGAGACGCCAACAATAATAAGAAGAATAAGTAATTGGATACCACAAGTAGCAAGGCCAAAAGGAAGACCGAAGACAAGATGGGAAGATCAAGTTAAGGAAGATATGAAAGAATTGGATATAAGAGATTGGAAAACAGATATAAAGGACCGGAAAAAATGGAACAAGATAACAGAAAAAGCAAAAAGACACGACAATATATAGGAAAACAAACAAGAAAAACGCGGGGTGACTACCCGCAAATAAAGAAGTCTAATAGCTCAAAAGAGCGGCAACCACTCTGACAAAAGTGAATAACCTATATATAATTGAAAAATATAATTATTATCACCTGATACAAGGTGCATTACATATTGCATGAAAGGACACATGCTATTTTAATATGGATACCAAGTGACAGCATTGTGGGAATTGTTAGAAATCAACAATGGAAGAAAAATAAACATAATTTAAAAACATTCTATCTTTCAAAATTTGTACTATTTATATTAACATAATAAAATGTTTTCATAATTATAAATTTCAGTTTGTTTCATGCTAAGAAAATTAAATTGCGGTGAAGTTGCAAATTTACATTATTGTAAATAGGCCATTTAGTCTGAAAACACAGAACTTCGTGTCAAAACTTTGCCTCAATCTAATCATATTTCCATCAGTTTCAGAGTTTCTGTTGGTTGCTTCCAAATTTTATTTGACATGTAGGCTCTTTTTTCAACCACATGTGTAAATATATTCAATTTCATCTAAAAACAAATAATATAAACAAAAAATTTCCAAATTTCTTTGTTATATAGAGATATATTTACTTGTAAGACAATGCTTTACATTCAATAGAAAGTGGGAAGTAAGGTAAAGTGAGGAATCTTAGTTTAAAATAGCAAACGTTCAAAAAAAATTACAAAGCAACTATAACAACTAATGAAAAAAATAAAAAAGACTGTAATGACAAATAATGATGTATATATTATGGGAAGATCGATATATACAGTACAAAAGCAAACATACAATCAACATGTACAAGTTTGCTTCTACATTGTTTGCAAATATTGATCATATGTGTTGTGGAGATTGGAACTGAAACATTTTTCCTTCATTGTACAAAAAAATAGTTGGCTCATTCTCTTTTTCCCATCTATAAAATGACAGATACGCATATGTTTGATCACCTCAATGGTAAATAATTCTTTTGTTTTTATATAATACATTATTGATATTATTTCTTTTCCGTCCAACCCATCTAATATGCGAGAATACAATACACACTAAACTATAAATTTGGGATATTTTTATGAACACAAAACATATGTCAACAAAATTAGACACATAGAGAAAGTAATAATACTATTTGTCTATGATTTGACCGTCGTCATCTGTCATTGAAGTTCTATACAGCGCCATCCATCAGGACGGTGGAACGGTTGAACTAAAGTAAAAAGTTGTTCGTTTACAAAAATTTGCGTGCAACAAATCTCAAAAAAAACAATCATTTGAGATTTCATATTTTCAGAATCGAATTCTCTAGGCTTCCTTTTAGGGATCAGGTTTTGGCGTTCAAATTGGTGACCACAATTTGTCAGAACTGTCAAAATCACACCATCACATAATAGCTTATATATTTTTTATAACAATATAAAACTTAACCAAAATACCTGATCCCCAAGACAAAGGACCAAGTTATATTGTGTTAAACTCTCAACACTTAATTTCACTGCGTTCTTTAGAGTTTTTGTTCACAAATTGACCTAAATTTTGTTGTAAGTCACGGGTGCCAACTGTTTTCATGTTGCTAAAACGTTGGGCTCCTCCTAATGACAACAATTCTTAACCCTTAACTACTATAAGCCGGGTCAGAGAGACTCATGGCATAGCCGTTAACCCCACCTCTTCTTACTGTAGCGTTGTTTAGCTGCTTGGTCCCGTGAATGTGCAGAACAGTTAGTCTTCGTTCAGATGCTGGTGAGATAGTGCTGTTGTTTTTTGCCGTGCGTAAGTAATAGACGGATCAGGGTCTCAGAGACCCAGTGATAGTAATAGTGCGACTTTTGAGTAAAATATAAAATAGGTAAATATTTATAAATTTATTATTTTTGCAATCTTTTGGTATTAACGCTAAAGCGTAGATTTATAGTAAAAGTTCAATTTCGTTTCAGTTGAAATGGCGAGGAATGGAACGAAATTATCCGAGGAGCAAATAGATGCGCTATTTCAATCTGAAGACTTTTGGACAAATGATTTAGAAGATACTGAGAGCTCAAGTAATTCAACAGAACATTTTTCAGTAGCTAGCAATGAAGCAGAAGGAGGAATTGAACTAATTAAGAGGGCAGATGAAAGTGATCATGAAGAAAGTGATCATGAGGTTTTCAGTGATCATGATTAGACTAGTGATATCGAATGGCGTCCATCCGAAGATGAATTAGACCAAATAGAAGAAGAAGCCGTGGAAATAGTATCAGAATCTATTGTCTCAACGCAAAACGAAGTACATTCTTCCAATTACTACTACGGCAAAGACAAAATGAAATGGTCAAAAAACCCATCAAGAACTAATAGTAGAAAGGAAAATATTGTAACGGTTTTTCCTGGTCTGAAAGGTCCAGCAAGGTTAATTTGTCCTACCAGTGCCTTAGATTCTTGGGAGGTCCTTTCCACAGCTGAAATGATAGAAGAAATTGTTACACACACTAATCAGAGAATTGAGACGATGAAAGTTAAATACGGTAAATTGAGGCGGCGCAAAAATTCACGACAAACGTTTGGTCCTGCATTTATAAACCCAGTGGATACAGTTGAAATTAAAGCTTTTATTGGCCTATTATATATGCAAGGGATCTTTAAGTCCGGTCATGAGGATATGAGATCTATGTGGGCGACTGACGGAACAGGTCGTGATCTTTTTAGATGCACAATGACACTGGCTAGGTTCTCCTTTATTATGTCATGTTTGTGGTTTGATGATTTTACAACAAGAGCTGAGAGACGACAAACAGATAAGCTTGCACCTATTTCAAAGTTGTTTATTACTTTTGTCAAAAATTGTAAAGACAATTACTCACCTGGACTATTTTTAACTATCGACGAAATGTTGGTACCGTTCAGGGGAAGATGTAGTTTTCGCATGTACATACCCAACACACCTGCCAAGTATGGCATAAAAGTTCAAATTCTAACAGACTCAAAAACATTTTATATGTGTAACGGAGAAGTTTATACGGGATAAAATGAGACTCAACAGAAAAAATCAAATTTCTTACAACCGACGGATGTTGTATTGCGTATGACAGAACCGATTTATCACTCTAATCGGAATGCCACAGGTGACAATTGGTATACATCCATTGAACTTGTTCGTGAACTAAAGAAGAAAGATCTTACATATGTAGGAACAGTCAAAAAGAATAAGAGGCAAATTCCACCAGAATTTTTACCCAGTAGACAAAGACCTGTTGATTCGTCCATTTTTGGATTTACTTCTGATATCACAATTGTATCGCATGTTCCTAAAAAGGCAAAGAGTGTTATTTTGATCTCCAGTATGCACCATGATAATAAAGTTGATATTAATGATACAAAGAAACCCGACATAAATTTGTTTTATAATTCCACAAAATCTGGTGTCGACTCTTTGGATCAGAAGTGCGCAAATTATTCAACTTCCCGACGTACTCGTAGATGGCCAATGACCTTGTTTTTTGCTGTTTTAATTGTAGCTGGTATCGATAGCAGAATAATTTATCAATTTGCCAAAAATGGAGAAGAAGTGTCCCGTGGTTTATTTTTGAAACAATTGGGAAGAGGGCTATATTCACTACATATGAAGCTAAGAATCTACAACAATAATGTTCCTCGGCAGATTCGAAATATTGCGGCAGAAATTCTTGCAATTAAAGTCACTAATCAGGCAGAACCTCTACAAAATTAAGTGCAAAAGAAAAGGAAGCGATGTGGAATGTGTCCCCCAAAAAAAGACAGAAAAACCAATTATGTCTGTTCAGTATGTAAAATAGCCGTATGTCTGCAATGTTCCATTCAAATTTGCTCAAATGGTAAATAGTTAAAAATGATTATTTCTTACCATTATATATGATTATGTTAACCACTTAGAAAAATAAAAACAATTTTGGCAGTGAAACATAATTTTTTTGGTAAAAAAATTATGGGTCCTACAGACCCACTTATAGTAGTACTGTAACAAAAATGCGATGATAGTACTTAAGAGTTAAATACGTTCCTGTCGTAGTTATTTTGTAAACTTGTTTTGAATTTGCCAAACAACCTGGTGTTTCGATATGAAATAGTACTTTTTTAATAAATACAATGTCTCTCCATAATATAATTACCTTTTTGTCCATTTAATTCTTTTCTTATATATTACGGCTTAGAATACAGTAATGTTACTTTATTATGATAATAGAAACGGCCTGTATAAAACTATGAAACAAATTAGTTATTTTAAAAATATGAGACTTTTAAAAAAATCCTCGAGAATATATAGGACGCGTTTTTTTATATTTTTTAATGGTATATATATATTTATTATTGCAATTTAATAGGTGATGATTTCAAAAATATATAAGACTTATAACTAGACTAGACTATAACAGTTGTGCGAATAAAATAATTTTGTTAAATTAATACCTACAGTTAAATATAAATATATTTAATTCAGCAATGAGCACGTTTTAAGTTTTCTATATCATTATTGTGTGCACAATCCAATAAGTATATAAATAGATAAGACAATGAATAATATTTGCAATGATTATAATTTTCGGCAGTCTATTGTGAAACATTTAAGACCGGTCGTTAGTATTGGGTTTCAGGTAGGTATTTTGTGTAGTAGTTGCATTGTATAAAGATATGCATCTTTAGACAATGGTAATTGATAAAATAATTTTTTTTCTTTGATAAAGAAATTTTTATTTGTCGGCCTTATCCAAAGTTTCACATTGACCAGTAACTTTCAACACAAGGCAAATGAATATTATATTCATATTATTGAAATATCTTCTGTACATACATGTTTGTAATTTTTTTTATTGCCGGTTGCCAGTTTTGTTACGATTTTTGTGAATGGTCTTTTGTTTGATTACAAAAACCCTTATTAAAGAGGGTATTATTTTGATATTTTTAGAGGAAATAGTGCCCCAGTACTTTGAAGAAGTCTTCTTTGAACATTTTAGGCTCACTACTGCACCTATGCGACTGCTAGTCGCATAGGTGAAAGGTTTGAAATGAGCCAGTATTTCAATAGCCAAGTGGGCCAGTATGGTGCTCGGCATCAAGTAATCTATTTTTATCTTTATATATATTTTATATATATATAAATATATATATATATATATATATACATATACATATATATAAAATATTTACTATTACATTTTCACCTACGGATAATTTAATTTCAGGTTTTTATCTATTTATGGTACATTGGACACCAGACTGCCAGTTTTAGAGACGTTGCTGATAGATTTGTTGTGACAATCAGCTCTATAAATATAATTATTCACTATGTTTTTGACTAATTTATTACCAGAAATATTAAAATGGCCAAACGAAAATGAAAAACGAATAAGTGAGAATAATTTCCGAATAAATGGATTTCTAAATGTAATTGGAGCCAATAATGACCCACATAAAATTAGATAAAATAGAGATTGATCCTGATTCCTACATAAATCGGAAAGGGTACTATTCTATCCAGGTATTTTGATTATTATTTATGCTCACAATTATTCAATATTAACAAGTTAATGTTTTTTATCAGATGCAAGCTGTTTGTGATCACAGAAGAAAAATGATAGATGGTTTTATTGCATATCCTGGCACTGTGCTGGACAGCAGAGTATTTAGAAATTCTCCCTTGAAAGACAGCCTGGAACAAAGGTGTGGAAGAAATTATCATTTGGGAGATAGTGATAGTTTACCACAACCATTACAAAAAATATGTATGGTAACATTCATGTTTCTTATTTCAGGGAATGCTGTTTTGGCTGACCTAAGCCAGAAATCGCCAAGAAATAAGGTGATTTGTAGCAAACATTTCAGTGAAAATATGACTCAACCTATAATACTGCCTATTACTGCTGTGCCATTTCGCTACGTAAGTGATGATGGTTCAGAAAGTGAATCAGATAGAGAAAATTTGGATGAACAAATAATGCAATTGAATGTTTCCTCACTTCCTATATATTTGAAGTGTCGGTCGTTAAAGTAAATGTTTTTATGAAATCCGGGTATGTTAAAATAGGAGAATTACAAAGAAATTGTTCGCATTTTTGGAACGCATTGTGGTATTCCGGGTCGTTTAAATCTAATTTAGTTCCTATTTTTAAGATATTTATTTATTGGATAGGTTATTTTGGAGAAATTTTGATTGAATTTACGATAATAGGAGAGCATGACGAGAAATGATTTTATTTGTTTTTCGTTTTTGGGCAAAGGAAACTTTTGGATGGACTTGATTTTATCTGAATTTGGTTTAGTACCATCAGGGGTTATGACATGGCGTTATAATGCAACTTCTTTTCTGCTGAATTCTGATTTATTTATTTGGACTTTCAAATTATATTTTTCTAATTCGCTAAATATTTGTTTCATATGAAGAATGTGGACTTGGAGAGATTTTGAAAAGATTACTATGCCATCCATGTATACGAAACATTGTTAATAGAGAAAAAGAGAAAAGGACGGAGAATTGTGTCCATGACACGTTGGAAAGTGACAGGAGCGTTCTTTAATTAAAATGGCATACGAGTATATTCATAGTGGCCATTATATACTGTAAATGTAGTTGTTTCTGCCGAATATGGGTGTACTTACTTACTTAAAAAGGTCTTTATTGCAGTTTTTTAATTCCCTATTAACAGAGGATCTGAAAATATAAAATATATATACAAAATAGCCGATGTCCTGGCGATTTTCAGCTCCTCTCTTCTTTCCGGTATGTTCTCACGGCCCTTGCTTCTAGCATTATCCGTTTGTTTTCTCTGGATTTATAACTTTGTCCCTAATATAAAAGTTTGACTCCTACGACTTTTCGACTTGGGTATTCCCAGAAAAATAGCTGACAAACTGGGTTATGAATTGATACGGGATATTAGTTTTCGAGAAAGCAACTTAGCAGACATTGGTTTGTCGTTATATAGTTTATGAGTTTTGTGGAGCAAAAGTGCCGCTGTGTGTTTCTGCGAGACTTTTACTCCCTTTGACAGATAATGTGGTTTGGAAATTAATAACCTAATTATGTAATTAACGATCCCTGCAGAAGCCTTCACCCACTATCTCGGATGCCTTCTGCGCGATTTGCGTCTTTGATTTTATTTCGCAGATCTTGTGGCAGACAATTTTGTTGATAAAGTCTTTGATAGTGGGTATATTCGCCTTGTCATGTAACCAAGAAGTTTTAGGTAATTTGAGGTAGACTGTATTGTGATTTAATGCCATTCTGAGACACTTGTTCTGTATCACCTGCAGGGAGTGAAAATTATGTTTGGTGTATATAGGTGCAGCGTAAGTGAGTATGGGTCTAATGATTTGTTTGTATATTAAAATTTTGTTATGAGATTACTGTGCTTACATATGAGTGGATATAGTCGACACATTGCAATCTTAGTCTTTTGTATTTGCTGTGCAATGTGCGCATTTGCCGAGGTATTTCCTTGCATTGTATACTCTATGTATTTTAGGGTATTGTTAGGGGCAATGGAATGCCCATTTACGCAAAGCTGAGATTTTAATGGATCGGCTTTTCTAGCTATTCTTCTTAGTAATACATACTCTGTTTTTAAAGGCTTAATAGATAGTTTGTGTTCTTTGAAATAAGGGGTAATTTTGGTGTTAATATGTGTTTGTACAGTGTTAAGTGCTTGTTCTTGATTCTTTGATGTTGCTACAAAACAAGTATCGTCAGCGTACATTGCCGTTAATAATTTAGGGGATGTTGGGAGATCATGGACAAATAGGGGGTATAACAAAGGTGATAGGACAGAGCCTTGACGTACTCCACACTTTATGTCATATGGACGAGCCACGTAATTGTAGATTTTTCAATAAAACTTTCTGTTTGTTAAATACGAATTCACATTTTCATTAAACAACCTGGTATTTTTAAATCAATTAGTTTGTAAATCAGCCCCTCAAGCCATACGGAGTCAAAAGCTACTTGGACTGTGACCATAATCGATTTCTATTTTTATTGAAATCCTTCTCGGATGCGATTTATCACTCGAATGATTTGTTCCACAGTACTATGTCCACTCCTGAAACCGTACTGCTCGGTGGGGATAATGTTATTTTTGTTTACAAATGTTTGTAATCGTTTTAATATTATTGTATCTATCACCTTTGCTATGTTATTTAAGAGGGAAATTGGTCTATAGCTATCCACATAACTCCGTTGTTTGTTAGCTTTGACGATTGGTATGATGTTCGATATCTTGAGCATATCCGGATAATATCCAGTTTTGATTATATAATTTGTTATGTAAGTTTACTGCACAGAATCTGGAAGTATTTCGATTTGGTGGAAACCCTGTGCCAAATCCAAAGTGGAAAAATAAATACTTCGACCAAGATTGTCGATAATTTCATCGATACCAGGAAGGGGATATTTATCTTCGATATTTTTTTCATTTAGTTTTCTGTAATCAATAACTAATCGGAATTTTTTTTTATACTGGCATCCATTGGTTTGGGGACGAGAATGGTAGGGGAACTGTACGGGGATATACTTGGTTTAATTATTTTATTGTCTAGGAGTTTTTGAATCTGATTTTGAATTTCCTGTTTTAAATGGTAAGGGTATCTATATGATTTTTTATAAATCGGTACATCGTCGACTGTTCTAATGTGATGTTTAACTACATGAGTGAAGTTGTCGGAGTTTTCGTTATAAAATATATTTTTAAATTTTTCACAAAGAGTGATTATTGCATCTTTTTCTTCGGGACTCAGATGATCTGTTCGAAGAAGTCTGGTAATATCAATATTATTATTATAAGATGATAAAGGGATTGTTTCATCAAATTTCGCTAGGGGCTGGACTGGAAGAGGTTTATGAGAATTTATGGAAATATTATTTAAAGAGATTTCTTGTTCTATAGGTATTTTACAGCAACTGTCTTTCGCTAGAGCTATACATTCTGTAACGCTCTTACGTCGTTACTTAATGGGTTGGCCAGTTCATTGAAGTGGTATGCTCCACTCGCTCCGGGCAGCGCCAGTGAAGAATTAAAATACTCCAGGGGTCACTTATGGTGGTGACAAGCGTGTTGCGGCCAGTCGGGCAGATTTTACTTGCCTCCTCGGGTTCGTAACCTGGGTATGAGCTGCTTAACGTTCTTACCTATTTGCGGAGGTTTAGTGGTAATTGGAGTTGGAGAGAAGAGAAACCAAAAGTTACGTATTTACAAAGAGTCTTTATTACACAAATAACGGAAAAGTGAATCAACTAAACTAAATGTCCTCTAATTCGGGTAGGCGGGGCAAAAGCACTAGTACTAACTACTATACTACCGGTTCAAACGGTCTCTCCTACGGTAAGTAAAACAAAGCTATGCAAGCGTAAGCAAAAATGGGGCGGGGATGCGGTGGACGGTTAGCGAAAGCGTGCAGAACTAATACGGATTGCAAGCGACCCTCTAGGTTAATCAAAGCTCTACTTTCGGGGATACGGCTCTCGATTTCCGCGGTATCGAAATCTCGGAGTAGCGACGGCCACTACTAGGATGTGACTTCTCAACTTTCTAGTAGCGGACACGGTTTCCCTCGATCGGATGGCTGAAGGCCCAAGCACGGCCACTACTAGGATGTGACTTCTCAACTTTCTAGTAGCGGACACGGTTTCCCTCGATCGGATGGCTGAAGGCCCAAGCACGGCCGCTACTAGGATGTGAGTTTTCAACTTTCTAATAGCGGACACGGTCTCCCTTTACTTCCCCTGATCGGATGGTACGGGCGAGAACCATATACCCTAAGGTATAAAATGAAATATCACTCACCTCGTTTGACGGTACGGTTGATCGGTATCTAACGGTATCGGCTTTCTGGAAGAGAACGGGTTTGTGAGCACAAGGATTGCTCTTAGATTTAATTCTCACCTGCGTATGCGGGCAAGGTATCGAGTCTACGGATAGACGACGACTCAGAATCGTTCTGCTTTACGGTATGGCTTGTTGGGGACACGGTGCGAAGAAGTAAGTGTCGCCGACTGTCGGTGCAGGTTAGAGAAATTATATTACATTGTACCGATGTTTATATTACATTGTACCGATGTTCATATTACATTGTACCGATGTTATTATACGGACGGAGAAATACAGTGTTCGAACGATTTATTTCATATTATACGGAAGATTGTGATTTTGCCCGGTCTTTGAAAATATAACTTCGTTACACACCCTTCCCACTTCGGGGAAAAAAATGTATGCCTATATATTTTTTTCAAAAACTTCCCCCGAACTATCTATTACGGAAAAGATCCCAAACAAAAAAAACGACTAGGCGCCTACCCCTTCTACGGCCGAACCCTTTTATTGGGGGTAGGTACACCTATCACAAATATTCGGAAATGAAAAGATGAAATTCAAAAGGAAAATAAAGTTTAATTCCGACTTCTAGTGAAGACGCGTCTTGAAGAGATGCTGACATCCGCAGGCGGGGCACAGCGCATGGCAGCGCTGGAAGGTGCTTTGGACACTGAAACTCCGGGGTTGGCGGCCTCATGGCGACTAGGGGTGTCTTGACTTTCCTCCATGGCCTCCAGAAGGTCAGAGACGACTTTGTGTACGATTGACGTGGTTTCGAGAATCGGATCCATCCTAGCACTCTCCTTCTATGGCTTCGAGATTCCTGAAAGGTCAAGGCATATCAGTATTCTAACCAAACAAAACGGTCCGGCGGAGAGATACCAAACAAATGACTATTACCACGGATTGTCTTAAATGAGGTTCGGACATAATTTAAATAACTGAAAAGGGTCCAAATAAATAAAAAACGTTAACAATTCTAGTATATATCTATAAAAATGAAATCAAATAAACCAACGGAAGAATAAAATTCGGATAATAAGAATAACTATACTACAGCCCGCTTTAGTAACCTCTCTTGTTGAGGCACGCGCAGAGGGTGAGGTGGGGCGGCTCCCCTTGAGGGTTCTCCTGGACATCGGCTTGCCATCTCTGAAAGGAAAACGGTTATTTCTTACCTAGTATTTGTCGGCAGTATGTGCCGGTCGTAGATCTTTGACATGAATCCTATGGAGTCGTTTGCCTGTTCTGCTTTTGAGGTTGTATACTACCGGCGAGAGGACATGGGTCACGGTATAGGGGTCGGAATATTTGGGATCAAGTTTCGCGGCGAATCCTCGGTCCGCTGAGGACAGGTGGTGCTCGCGTTTCATGACTTGATCATCTACATGGCAACGCCAATCTCGGCGCCGGAGGTTGCAATGATGACTCTGAGAGGTGAATGCCTTGGCTCGATTAACCCGTACCATGTCGAATGTACCTTTTAAGCGGAGCAATATGTCGGTGTGCTGAGTGACATCCTCTTGACTGGCATTTACGTTTACCTTTTCAACGGGAGATGCAGTGCGGTATGTGGCCTTGGGAACTTCTAGTTCTCTTCGGGGGTTCTGAGGGCGATAACGTCGCTTTATGGAGTCAGGATTTGTAAGACGGATCCTGTGCTCGACCAACGGTGTTACTCTTCGAATATCCTCAACTAACGGTAGTTCCCTCTGTAGAAATCTCGGTGAGAGTCAGCGGCGGTCTTGTCGTGGTGACCCCAAGGGGAAGGCAGGGTACGGGCCGAGTCTCCTTTACGACGGGACGGTGGTTCACAGTGATTCTCTACGTGTTAGTAACAGCCTCTGTCCTAGGTGGGCGACTTCCTAGGTCAGCTGATGTGGGGGGAATTGAGGCGTTTTGAGGGCTTAGCTGCGCAGGCTTCGGGTGGTCGCAGCGCCTTAGCAGTTTTTTCGCCGTGGACACGGACAGTCTCGGGACATAACTCCGTCCCTCTTACATCTGGAGCAGAAGATCCTGGGAGTTCCTCGACATTGCCTGCGAAAATGTCCGGTCAGGCCACATCGCCAACATTCTTGGTTCCTGCCGGTTGGTTGATTGTTGGGTGCTGTTGCGGTTACTCTATCATTTGGGTCAAAACGGCGTCCAGTAAGCCGAGTTGGGGACGCGGAGCCTTGATGGGTTGCCCTAACGGTCGCTGCAGCCGGGCGCGGCTGAGAGCGACAGAGTGTGGCGGCAGAAGCGGTTGGGTAATCCTGATTATGCACATTCTGTGTTGACTGCCGAACTGGATACGAATTGGTGCGATCGGTTTGTCCACGAGCCTTCTCAATCTCGGAACGCAACAGTTCGTACTCCCGGGCGGTCTTTGCAAATTCCTGCACATTCGAGAAGTCCGTCCTACGGATCTGACGTCGAAATTCCGGGTGTAGATTCCGGTAAAGCCGGTTCAGTTCCTGCTCTGGGGTGATACTTCCATGGCAGCGAATGAGGGTTTGCATATCGGTGATATATGAGGCGGTACTCTCTTGAAGCTGGTGAGTTCTCCTACTGATGGCTATCTCTAAGTCGACGTAATAATTGACTGGAAAGAAAAAATCTCGGTAGGCGGTACAGAACTCTTGCCAGTTAGACCAGTATTTGCGGTTGTTCCGGAACCAAAGTGCTGGCATTCCATGTAAGAGCTCGGGCATGGCTTGCAGGAGTCGGTCGAGAGAGATGGCTTGTGACGCACAAATCTCCTCAATCCTCTCGAGGAAGCAGCGGGGTCTCTTGATCCATTGAAGCTTATTCTCCAATCCTTGGTTCTTAA
Source organism: Galeruca laticollis (assembly GCA_963921935.1). Classification (NCBI taxonomy): domain Eukaryota; kingdom Metazoa; phylum Arthropoda; class Insecta; order Coleoptera; family Chrysomelidae; genus Galeruca; species Galeruca laticollis. The sequence goes on along the minus strand of OY998181.1, from coordinate 60,972,661 downwards.
TGGCGGCATCATTGGTCCTGGCGTGGGCTGGATTCCTGCCAGTGTACCATGGAATACATTTGTTGCTGCCTGTTCTTCTGCACTGGTTACGGTGACGGTCGGTAGTGCGGCGGTAGCTGTGGTTGCTCCGGATGTGGCGGAAAATACAAACGGCATTGCGGCGGTCGGTGCGGGGGAGGCGCCGCCTTCACGTATGAACTTGGAAAGGCGGCGTCTCTTATCATCTACGGTTCCGGTGACTTCTAGCCTAAATTTGGCTAGTTCTACGTCTAGTTCCTCTTTTCTTAGGAGATATACCCATCCAACACGGGTGTCAGTCGGTTCTTCTCTCGGAAGCGGGTTCTGGGCGGCGGTAGCTTCGTCCGGAGTGTTCGCGCGTACTAAATTCTTAGTAGCCATTTTACTAATAATCGGAATCGGTATAGCTTCCTTGCTGAACGGTCAGAAACCTACTTTACCCTTACCAATTGCTCGTATCTGTAGACAGGTGACTCTAATCAATAAACGGACGGTGCGAATCGGTTCTACGTACTCGATAACCTATTAAACGAGGAGTCGCACAGGGGGATCGGTCCTCGGTTAAGCCGAAGCTGGCAACCTGTCAAAATGACAAGTCAGCGGATTTCGACGGATTCGGGTATAATACGGTTCCCTGAAGTGTTTGCGGTGCGTTTCGGACCTCTAAAGTGACGGGATCAATTTCACTACCTCAAAACTGGTTTTACTCAAGTTACGGTGATCAGCGGCCTCGGTACACTATAAAAATGGTCTTTTCCGCGAAAAACGGATAACCTGTCAAAAATGACATGTCGGCGGATTTCGACGGATTCGGATATAAGACGGTCTACTAAAACGTTTGCAACAGTTTCTAGCTCTCTGTAACGCTTGGATTATTTCCACCAACTCCAAAACCCTTTTTCTACGATTTTTGGTAATTAGCGGACTCGGTACGCCATAAAAACGGTCCCTGCTCGGGCGCCAAATTTGTAACGCTGTTACGTCGTTACTTAATGGGTTGGCGCCTTAACTACAGGTGACGGGTTGCCTCGGGCGCCAGTTTATTGAAGTGGTATGCTCCACTCGCTCCGGGCAGCGTCAGTGAAGAATTAAAATACTCCAGGGATCACTTGTGGTGGTGACAAGCGTGTTGCGGCCGGTCGGGCAGATTTTACTTGCTTCCCCGGGTTCGTAACCTTGGTATGAGCTGCTTAACGTTCTTACCTATTTGCGGAGGTTTAGTGTTAATTGGAGTTGGACAGAAGAGAAACCAAATGTTACGTATTTACAAAGAGTCTTTATTACACAAATATCGGAAAAGTGAATCAACTAAACTAAATATCCTCTAATTCGGGTAGGCGGGGCAAAAACACTAGTAACTACTATTACTACCGGTTCAAACGGTCTCTCCTACGGTAAACTACTACGGTAAGTAAAACACAGCTATGCAAGCGTAAACAAAAATGGGGTGGGGGTGCGGTGGACGGTTAGCGGAAGCGTACAGAACTAATACGGATTGCAACCGACCCTCTAGGTTAATCAAAGCTCTACTTTCGGGGATATGGCTCTCGCTTTCCGCGGTATCGAAATCTCGGAGTCGCGACGGCCACTACTAGTATGTAACTTCTCAACTTTCGAGTAGCGGTCACGGTTTCCTTCGATCGGATGGCTGAAGGCCCAAGCACGGCCCCTACTAGGATTTGAGTACTCAACTTTCTACTAGCGGGCACGGTCTCCCTTTACTTCCCCTGATCGGATTGTACGGGCGAGAACCATATACCCTAAGGTATAAAATGAAATATCCCTCACCTCGGTTGACGGTAGGGTTTGATCGGTATCTAACGGTATGGGCTTTCTGAAATAGAACGGGTTTGTGAGCACAATGATGGCTATTAAATTTAATTCCCACCTGCGTATGCGGGTAAGGTATTGAGTCTACGGATAGACTGACGACTCTGAGAATCGTTCTGCTTTACAGTATGGCTTGTTGGGGATACGGTGCGAAGAAGTAAGTGTCGCCGACTGTTGGTGCGGGTTAGATGAATTATATTACATTGTACCGATGTTTATATTACATTGTACCGATGTTATTATACAGACGGAGAAATACAGTGTTCGAGCGCTTTATTTCATATTATACGGAAGATTGTGCTTTTGCCCGGTCTTTGAAAAATGTAACTTCGTTACAATTCTTGTATTATGTTGTTTAATTTCAATTCTGGAAGAACTACTCATCCATTATCGATATCCACAGGAATATTTAGAATTCTTTTTTCTAGGGATTCAGAATAAGGTGTAAATAAGTTGGGATTGACTTCCAAATAGAATGGTATTTTAATAGAATTAATCTTTAATAAATGATTTTAGAAATTAATAAGTACCTTCAATTTATCAAAGTCCTGACTACGTATTCATGCATCGAATCTATCGTGGGGGAAGAAGTCCCGTACGGACACTATATATTTATGAGGTGTGGAAATGATCCAAAATGCTAATATCATCTCCGTTTGGATAATATTTACGGCAAAAATTTATATGAATAAAATTAACCAGCCAACTTTTGATTTAAACATTTTTGTCTAAAATGAACCGTTTACATTTTTAACCCTTCTTGTTAAATTTACATTTACCTCCAAATCATTATTGGCTTGTACTGGATTTCTTTTTCGTTCATGTTTGTGTTGCTTGTTACAACAGCTCACGCAGTTCTAACCTAACTCAGAAATTAAGACACTTAGGTATAGGGAAAGCTTAAGAAATAATAAGTACAATAAATTAGGATACTATTACAATATTAGAATACAGGGTGTTTCATTAAAAAAATCCGAGAAAATAATCCATCTGAGTTTACAGTCACCCTGTATCCAAAAACGAAGTTTTACGATGCATCAATAATTTAAAACAACAAAAGGCCATATTAAAATTTCTCCAGGAACAAATAGATTTTTTTATATCGAATTTGTACACTACAGGGTGCCGAAGCTGCTGCAAAATTAATATAAAATTGCTTATATCTTTTAAACACTTTATTCTAGAAATGAAAATTACGAAAAGAGTGAAAATGTAAAAATTTACAGGGTATTCCATTTGAAAAAACATAAGTTTGATTGCCTGCATTAATGTGTGTAACCCAGTATATTTTTAACATATGCCTCTATGTATATTTTAATTTTTAACTAAATAATTTTTTTCTGAGTAATTAGACTTCCTCACACTAATGCCGCACCCTGTATTTTATGTACCTTTCTAGTGATAAACAGATTGTGTGTTTAATTTTCTAGTGCTACACGAACTCATTACATAAAAATCACTATTTTATACACTGGATTTGGTGACTAATAATGGTACTGAGATGCAGTTTATTTTCTGTTCGAGATGAATACCTACATTATTATGAACATCATATTTCTAAATACGCGCTATGTATCTATTACAAAGATTCCCATTGAATAGGTAATTTGGTCACTTCCATAATAAAAAGTAAAACTGGCAACAATGTATCGTCGGCTTTGCTACATCGTTAATTGTTTTGAATTCGACGATAAAGAAAACTTCATTTGGTAGGGAACTTTTCAAAAATAATTTAGTTGTTGAAAATAGTGATGTTTATTACGGGTCATTTTTATGAAGACCGAGCGTAAAAGTAACTAGATGGCGTGCAAAATTGCCTCAAATTGTTTTTACATTGTCACTGTTTTACTATGCCTTTCCTTATACAATGCTAGTACTAACATAATTTGTTTAAAACCTACTACATGCCATTTTCCTCCTTCTAATAAGTTTTGATCTATTTACACATTTAAACCTAAACTGGACATATTTTGCAAAATTCGTTGATCTATATTTTAATGTATGACGTAATTGACGGTCCCTACTCTTCAATTATTTCTCAGAATCCTTAAAAATAATTGAAAATTGATCATAAGGTGAGTTTTGCAAAGGGAAAGAGGACGGAAATGAATTCTAAATATATGCAACCCTTTTCTATGTACGGAATATTACCTTACAGTGTTAATTTCTGCATTTTATAGGCTTTTTGGGATTATTAGAGTATTGTTACATATTTTAATCAAGGCACTGGACAACTGACACAGGTGAAAGTGAAAACAATTCAAACTAAAAAAAAAGTAGACAGACTTATATTACTAAAATACTATACAACAGCCTAATTTAGGGTAAAGGATATTATTGTATTCTATATACATGAAATTTACTGTTTCGACCCTTACTTTGTAGAATCTACTCATATTACTTTTTTAAATGAAACTAACTGTTTCTAACTAATTCCACAATATAATAAAAAAATAGTAAAGGTTCTAAAAAATTGACAAAATACTATCATCGTCATAATGATAGAAGTTACATTTCATTTGACGCCTACCTGATGTTTAATAATTAATTTTGGTTAGACCAAACCTACCTGTGCAACCAGCAAAACCATATCTGCTGATCTTCACAATTATTACTTAAGAAGACAGTTGAAAAGTGGAGAACTCCCTCGATTTATCTGTTCATTTGCGACTTCATGTTGTGGGTCTCCTAAGTTTCTTCTAATTTCTAATTCTTCAATTAAATATAGTTCTTCATTCTTATCACAAATATATGGTATCTCTTTTCTTTGTTAGGTGTCAATGAATGTTTGGTTTTACGTAGTGGAGTTCCTCTGGTTGTTTTAATCTGTTTGTTCGTAAGTGTTCACTTTATCTAATTTCAAAGTTTCTAATGGTTTGACTCATATAGACAGCATTACATCATGGGAATTTATATGTTCCATTTTTTGTTGCATATTTTAGTTTTACTTTTTATCTTTATCTTTTGCAGCATAGTGGCGGCAACCATGTAATGCTCCGTATCAGCACACGTCCCTTTATGTGTTCTGATATCTTTAGTTGTCAACTGTTTTCTTTTTGATATCTATATGTGATCAATTTGCTTATATATTTTGCAATCAGGTGATCTCCGTTGATGCCATTTGGTTTGTTGGAACATAGTACTGCAAATAATCATGTTCATTTTTACTGGTAGATTACAAATTCTGTGTCCATTGTTGTTTCATGTAATGTGTGTATGCCACTTATCTGTCTGTAATATTCTTCTTTTCCAATTTGCGCGTTTAGGTCACCCAATAATACTATTGTGTCTTGTTTTGGTATTTTTATTATTTCTTCTACCTTTTCATACAAGAATTCCTTCTAGTTATCTTCTGCTACCTTCGTGGGTGCATAAACATTTATTATTGACATATTGAAGGGTCTCGCCTCAATTCTTATATAGGCCATTCTCTCATCGATTGTTCTAAACTCCATTACATTTGCTTTTAGTTTTTCTCTTACTGCAAATGCTACTCCATATTGCCCTTGCTGTTCCCTGCCTGAGTAAAATAATTGATATTTCCTTTTTCAATACTTCCCCTTCCCCTCCATCTTATTTCCTGTAGCGCTACTACATCAATATAATATGTTTTCAATTCCCATGCAATTTCCTCCATGTTTCCTGGTCCAAGTACTAATTTTAATTCCTTTTATCCTGCGTAACTTTATTTTCTTTCCCCTTTTTGATTGATATTTACTTTTTTTATTGCCTGATTTATCTTTAGTGTTTTCCTTACCTTCGTCTTGTACTCTTTTTCCAAACGTATAATTAATTTTATTATTATATATCTCCCTACCCTTTCCATTTGTACTTATATCAGCTTCTTTTCTGTTAATTTCCTTTATCTATTCAATTTCTATTATCTACATTTATCCCTTTACTACAATTTGCTTTCATTAATTTACTATTATCAATCTCAAATTTATTTCTAATTCTAAAACTAATTCTACCTTCCTTCTGTTCTTTATTTTTCTATTCCTCTTCATTGCCACTTTGATTTCCACAGTCCTCTTCCATTTGTTCCTGTTCTTCTAATTTCTTTCTTCTGGTTGAAGCATTTTGGTTATTTTCTCCTCGCTTTCTCCTGCCTCCGGCGATCTTACGTTTACTTTGCTTTAGGTTTATTTGTTTGCCTTTTTCTCGCGTTCCTGGAAACTATACTTGTCATGTTCATTTCCATCTATTATCAATTTATCATAATTAAAGTAACATCTACTTCCATTTTCCCTGTTTTCATAAAATGCATCATGTATTTCCGGTATTCCTGTACTCTTTTTGGCAAATCATCATTTAGCGAAATGTTTGTACCTCTTAGGTTTTCTTTCTCACTTCTTTTCCCATTGGTTGAGTTTCACGATTATTGGAGTCTTAATTCTATTACTGAATTCTCCTAGTCTTCGTAGATGGCTTACTTCATTTTATCGCTTCTATTCCTGCTACATTTAATATTCCTTCGATTTTTATTTTTGTTTCTCCAGATCTTTCCTCTGCACTATCTTATATTCACTGTATAATTATATCTTTTTTTTGCCTCTCTTTCCATCATTTCTATTCTTCTTTCTTGTGTTTTTATCATTTGTTTCTGCCAATCATTTTTTTTAGCTCTCTTATCTCTTCCATGTTATTTCCTGGTTGGTTTCCGATTGTTTTCATTTTATCAGTCAAACATTCATATATTCTTCTTATTTCACCCATCTCCCCCCTTCTTCTTTTTCCAGTAGCGGATTTCAAGTGTCCTGCGAACAGTTTTTGTTACAGGGCTACTAAGTTCACCCTTCCGTAGGCGAGCTGACTTTTTTACCGTGACTGATTCCTTTTATTCTTTTGATAAGTTTCTGTTTATTACGCTCCTGTACTTTTGATTTTCTGACTGAATAAAATTTCTTATCGTGTTCCGTGTTACCAGTTTTTGTATGTATAATTTATTTCTTGTTAAAATTGATAAATTTCAGTATTGCTCATTTGTTTCCCAATTTTCGTGTTTTTTGTTTTATAAATGATAGTACATGCAAGTTTACTTACGGCTGTCTATTCCTGATTATTTTATCTTTTGTATGTCACCACTTTCCGTTTTTGTTATTCGTTAATTCTCAACAAATTTTCACTTATTTTCTACCGTCACATTACATTCACTGTGCCTTTTGCTTGTCAAGACAGGCAGAAGAAATTAGTGGAATTCAAGCAGGATGGAAAAGGATAGAAAAATGTAAAAATACAGCTGCAAACGAAAAAATAGGAACGGTGGTAAACAAAGAACATAAGGAATGGCTCGATGATAGAAAAGAAAAGAGATGTGGCGGCTTCTAAATATCACAGTTCCTTTGACAGAAAAACAATATAAGTAGAATTATCAAAATGCAAAAAAAATCCTCTAAAGTGAACGTAAAATGGCTAATATGATCGTTGAGTACTAATTGTTAGATCTAGAAGTGCAGCATAAGTGTATTTTGTGGCACTTTTTAAGAAAAAATATAATAGAAAACGCTAACAACGTCGATTGTCAAAATTGTTTAATTATCTAGTTTTTTTTCCAATTTTGAACCAAAATTGAATAATACTTCATAAAAAGTGAGTAAAATAATATAATTTTCTTAAAATAATAGCTATTACATGGCTTCATTCCTTTTTAGTCTTGATAGTAGTTATGATTTCCTCCAGAAATTAGGGAGTTAGCAATTCAATATATATTGTTTGGTTTTTTAATCAATAGTTGTAGAAAATGTATAGTCTAAAACACGGGTAGAATTCAATTACACTCGTAGAACCGTTTCTCTCACCTACAGCTCGGGATACCAATCTGTTAGCTATGGATGGTGCCTCAAAACATTGACAAATTTAGATACACCCAATTCATTAAGGCTACACGACTTAATAGACCTGTTAAATTGTCGTCCCTCCCACCTACTAATGAAACAGCTCGACAGCATATTTATCGGCTCTACAATAAAGTACAGATTTGGTTAGGGAAAAATTTATAACTCGATTAATGGGGTTGGGATTTAAAACGACATATTAGAACCGAAAACACCACTACTGCCACCTTCCCCAGACAAGTTATTGAATACAATATTCTGTAACTGTAAAAAGGGATGTGGTGTGCAATACGGGTGAAGAAAAGTCGAACTGCCATGCTCCAAAGTTTGTGGACCTGAATCCGTCAACAGAGATCCAAAACATCGAAATCTTCAGTGACCTTGAGCCTGAAGAGGTTTTACCAGAAAACATAGAGCCCGCAGATATAGGCCAAGCGAATATAATGTGTTGATCGAGATGCTAGTGGAACCCAACGAAGACAAGGTGGAAGACATGGAAACATAAGGCGCGTAGTACCAGGTACAGAAAATGATAGATCAATGTTAAAAATCTTTTCCTAAGATCGAAAACATGAATTGGGCCTACTGCCTTTGTTATTAATTGTGGATAACTATGATTGGCGCTTCTTTTGATACATGCTCCATGCTCTCTGTCTTGTAATAACTGTCACAAACGTCAGTACGAAGTTTTTCGTTGTTGCTATGCTAATGTTGAGATCAAAAACGTTTCATGAACTTTTTGCGCCAATTAAATTAATGAATACATTCTATTGAAATCGAAATATGGTTTCGATGAACAATAAAAACATAATTAATTATTTATTATATATATTTTTTATAAATAAACAAATTTTTAACAATTTTAATAATGTAGGGGAGACTGTTGTATACTGGGACAATATTCTTGTAATTGATATAGAAAATTTGTTGAGTAATTTTTAACTATTGTGAACATTCTAATATATTCAAAATAAGTTTGTTTATCAACACCTGCAAAAATTTTAACAATTTCTACTTTTTAAGTAAGAACAAATTGAAGGTTCCACTATACACCACTTTCCCACTATGCAACCACCCCATGCTGCATACTGGGAAAGATGCATGTGTATAGTGGAACAATGGTATTTGAAGCCAAATCAATAAATACAAAAATACATTTTGGTCGTTTATTGACAAAATAATAAATCCTCTAAATAAACTGAGTAGGTCGACCAATCGTAATGATAGGAAAACATATCTCTCAACATAACTTTAACTAGAAAAAAAACTTGAACTTATAGTTTTCATCTTACCTATCAAAAATAAATATATTCGGAGAGGTAGTACAAATGGGAAAGTATCAACTAGGCTATAAATTCAAAACAAGAAAGAAATCAACAGTGGGGAGAAGCAATATTGCATATGAAAGTCCTCGAAATCGAAATCAAAAAGCCACTGTTTAGCTGCTCTTTCAGTTCCACCAGAAGCAAGAGGCATTGGAAGTTTTTGAATGATATTTTCTTCCGTCACAACATCTTCATCTCGGTTTTCAGGAAAGCTGAACCTATTGTTTGGATTTTTTTTCATGAAATTAACGGTGTATTCATCTTTCTCTATTTTTTCTATTTGACTAACGAAGTGTTTGACGCTTTTTTTCATGGGACACTGAACAAGTATGAAATCAGATATATGAAGTATCTCATTTTGATCCTTCATAAATTCATCGGAGATATCCGCATCTGAATCATCATCACATATTTCAGTCACTGAAAAGTCACTCTCGCTTGGGCTGTCATTTTTCGGAGCGAATAAATTTCTCTTAACTTCCTTGGCCTTCTCAATTCTCTGTCGCTTTTGAGATGTTTTTTCCAACTTGAACCTCAATATTTCTTTCTTCTCTTCAATTATGGGAGTATCAGTTAAAACAGTAGAAGTAGTTTTTTTCCTAGAACTAGTATTTGTTTTTCGAGGTGCAGCCTTTGCAAATGGTCTTACAGCTTCCGGGGTAACAATATTCTCTTTGAGTGATTTTATTCCAGTGCTGGACATTCCAGAGCAACTTGGAATTGGATTTTCAACAGAGTTATCTGCAGTTGTATTGGCCAGTTGAACTGGTTTGTCGGTTTCAATTCGGTCTGACACGTAGGAGCCTAAAAAGTCGGAATCTTGAAATATTTCAACATTTAAAGGACAAATGCCAGTTTTTTCAAATCCTTTGATAATGTTTTTAGGTGTGAAAGCTAGTGGAAACGATTTTCCAACTATATCGGCGATGTTATGGGTTGTCACAGTAATGCCGGGGTTTTGTAGCATCCAGTCATCCATTGATCTGTTGTAGTAGATTTTGAAAGGGCCAAAACAACTGACGTCCAAAGGTTGCAAGCAATGGCTACAGTGAGGTGGTAATGTAAGAAGAACTATGCCATATTTTTTGCAATATTCAAGTACCCTAACATCTGTATGACTCTCGTGGTTATCAAGAATAAGTAAAATTTTATTGTCATTGTTACAATGTATGGCGTCTGAAACATGCTGTAAGTGTCCTTTAAAATTACTACAGCACATCCATCCACTAGCATTCGCTATTCCTTTTGATCCAGGGGGAGCACCAAGCAGCATGTCTGGCTTGAAATGTATGCGTGGAAATACGAAGAAGGGTGGTATAAATGTCCCATTGGCGCATATAGTAGCACACATTGTTACTAGTATACCTCTTCCGCCACTAGTAATTTTACCAACCTATTTTTGACCACATGGTGCAGCTATTTTTGGAGGCTTATGTACAGTAGTTACACCAGTTTCGTCACAGTTAAAAATTTGGTTGGGGTTGAAACTGTATTTGTCCAGAACTGTACGCAAGTATTTGAAAAAAAGTTCTACATTGTGGCGGTTGAAGCTAGTTGCGCGACTCAGACTTGTTGCCTCGGGCGTTCTCAGGCTTATCTTATGTCGGATTCGGAAAAGTTTGGACCATTCTTTCCCAGCGATTTTATTTTCTGACCATTTTCTTGGAATTTTTTCCTTATTTGCGTCGGCATATCTATAAGCCGACTTTCTAGCTTCTTTGCTTGTTAATCCGTAGCACATTTGGGATGAAGTAACTAAATATTCGCTAAGCAGTTGTTCTTCATCGTCACTGAAAATTTGCTTAAAGCCATGTTGCCTCTGAAAATTTACTTCCTGCATGTTTGCTTAATTGATGTTATGTTTTTTCAAGTGTCTCTCCAATGCTGATTTGCTAACTCCAAATTGAAGTGCAGCATTCCTAATATTGATCTCATTTCTAAGAACAGCCTCTAATGCCTTTCGCATTGTCTCAGCATTCTCAAGGCGTATTCTCCTACTCTCAAGAAACGATTTTTTATTTTTGCGGCCCCTTTTCTTGTCCATTTCTGGAAAAAAAAGGTAATTAGAGAGTTAAACTTGAAAGAAACAAAAATATTCTTTTAGAGAGCAAAAAAAATGTTGTCCCAATATGCAACTCTGCAACAACAACATGCAATTCTGTCCCACTATACACTGTCCCACTATACGCCCGTATACACTTATTAACATTTTCGGAATTGAAAAAAAACAATTAAATAACATTGAAAAATAACCTCAACTCACCTTCAAGACACCTTCGGGCACAATTATTCTCAAATACGGAATAAACAAATGAATATTTCTTGTCTAAAATGTGCCCAACACGTGGTCGTATAAAAAAACTTTGACACTCTGATGCTCACATTTACGAGATTGACTCAATATTGAAGACTCTAGCGGCGAGTGGCAAGGGTATATCCACTGCGCATATATGATGCAGTTGACACAACTTTTTTAGTATTTTAAGCGATACCGTTGGCGGGCAATTTGAATTATCCCACTATGGAACCTGTCTCACTATACAACAGTTTCCCCTAAGTATTATTTTCTGGACTGTCAGATTGGGAAAAATGCAATTATAGGGATAGCTCCGCAGTTCAATACAGTATTGCCTATTACCATCAATGTGCAAATACCCGGTATATTGAAATTTGGCTAATTGCCCAAAATTTTTACCGGGTATATACCCGATTGGTAAGTACTGGGTATATTGCAATTTGGGTAAATACCACGAACCCAGTATATACCCGGTATATACCCACTTATATTTGTTTTGTTCTGGTAAATGCAGTCACAAATAAGCTATTGAATGAATTAAAGAATAATAAACATATATTATTGAAATTAACTGTCTCGACCCTTACTCCGTGGAATCTGCTCATATTAGTATTTTAAATGAAACTAACGGTTTCTAGTTAATTCCACAATATAATAAAAGTTATTGAAAATTTTAAAAAATGGACAATTGTTCCGATAAATCAATATCATCGTCAGAATGACAAAAGTTACATTTTATTTGATGCCTACCTGATGTATAGTAGTTATTTTTGGCTAGACCAAGAAGTGACCTAACTTGTGATTGACTTAATATATGTTTATAGAAAAAAGAAGAAGATGTGATATTACAAATATTAAAGCTTAGATATTATTAGCCCTATGGTGATATCCTGGATATCATTTTTCCAATTAAGATCAGTATAACTGTGCAATGATATAGAAAACCAGGAAAACTATATCTGCTGATCTTTACAATTATCACTTAACAAGATAGTTTATTAGTGCAGAACTCCCTAGATTTAACTGTTCATTGACAACTTCATATTGTGGGTTCCTTAAATGTCTTCTAATTTCCAATTCTTCAAGGAAATCCAGTTCTTGTTTCTTTTCACAAATATGCAGCACTTCTAGTTGACACCAATCATTTATTGACACCTATCACAAAACTAGAAGTGCTGCATATTTGTGAAAAGGAACAAGAACTGGATTTCCTTGAAGAATTGGAAATTAGAAGACATTTAAGGAACCCACAATATGAAGTTGTCAATGAACAGTTAAGTCTAGGGAGTTCTCCACTAATAAACTGTCTTCTTAAGTGATAATTGTAAAGATCAGCAGATATAGTTTTCCTGGTTTTCTACATCATTACACAGTTATACTGATCTTAATTGGAAAAATGATATCCAGGATATCACCATAGGGCTAATAATATCTAAGCTTCAATATTTGTAATATCACATCTTCTTTTTTCTATAAACATATATTAAGTCAATCACAAGTTAGGTCACTTCTTGGTCTAGCCAAAAATAACTACTAAACATCAGGTAGGCATCAAATAAAATGTAACTTCTGTCATTCTGACGATGATATTGATTTATCGAAACAATTGTCAATTCTTTAAAATTTTCAATAACTTTTATCATATTGTGGAATTAACTAGAAACCGTGAGTTTTATTTAAAACACTAACAAATATTAAGTTTATTTAAATTCAAACAAAACAAAATATTACATTCTATTCCTTGATAAAAACCTATAGAGTGATAAAAACTGTTCCATCCATGCACCGAAAACAAGTTTAGAATTTAAAAAATTCTTGGTCCAATTCAACAAATTCAGAATCGGGTTCAAATGTCGATGTCGTGTTTATCTGGGTGTCTAAGCCTATATCTAATTCCCTAAGACTCGTAGCAATAACACCAACTATATTGCTAAAACTTTCTCGCTGCTCACCGTCATTACTTGCACTTGCAATCAAAGTAGAAGCGGAGTTTTGAATCTCATGGTCAACATTGTCAACAATATCAACATCATCATGAAAAAGTTGTGCAGCATGCGAAGTACTATGTTTCGATTGATATTCTGATTTATTGGACTCAAAATTTATTTTCCAATTTTGGGATATGAAAGTGATTTTTCCATCTCTATCAGTTGTCAGCCTGTTTCGCCTTTTATTGTGCATAAACGAAAATGTTTAAAAGGATCTTTCAGTTTCTGCGGATGAAACCGGAGCAGTTAAAATTCTTACAGTAACTTTAGATAATGACGTTGTACCATACAGTTCTCTCCATCAAGAAACTGGAGATGTAGAGTGAATACAAGTCCAGAGGAAATCTTTTGACTACAATTTATGTTTTGAGCGGTAATTTGCTAAGTCTGTTTTTCAGGGAATCAACTTTCATATCCGCGCCTACTTTATAGAAGAACATTGCATAAATTTGCTGTTCTAGCGCGAGGTTTAAACCTTGATTTTTTGGATTCAATAATGCAGCAGCACCATGAATTGGCTTTAGACTCTCTTTTCTTTTTTCAAATTGTTTTAAAATATTAGCGACTTCGTTTCTATCATAATCGTTTTGGGTTAGATTTTCTCTTAGAGCTCTCTCCACATGTAACATATATTCACAAATGTTGTGAATAATGCAGTCTTGCGTTTGAAGTTTATCCAAATATGCTACTACTGGCTTCAGTATTTTAATAATCGATTCGATTTCAGGCCAAAATGTTGGATCATCTAATAAGTTTCTTTTCATATCTGCAAAAAACACTTCAGAAAATTCTGCTTTTACAGCCTGATGCTGAAGGGATATTTTTGATTTTTTAAAAGACTCACAGGCCCAACATGTTGCACCGAGCAATTTTAGCGAAATATTAAGTTTCCTATCTTTATTAATTTGTATGAACAAAGCATTCAAAACATGCACGTTTTTGATCTTTTTTGCAATTGCGGTTAAATTATCCATAAATTCCTGAATAGAGTTACACTTTAGTATATCTAGGCAGAGTAAATGAAAGGTATGAGCTAGGCATCCTAAAAAAATTATATGAGTATATTTTTCTTTGATACGTTTAAAATATTTCTGCATGTTCGCAGCATTGTCCCCTATCACACAAAAAAACTTTTCAGGTCCATATTTTTCAATAACCTCGTCTAATTTTTCAGCTAAATATTCTGCCGAGTGCCGATTTGCCTTAGTATTTATAAAATCCACAAAAATGGATTCTGGTTTTGTTATAATAAAGTTGATGATAGATTCATTCCTAATTCACTTTTCAATAAAGCATACTGATTATCTAGATAGATTGTTGAAATAAACTTTGGATAAAGGTAAGTCGGGCGCAAAAATTGCCTTGGTAAGTTTGCTATTCAAGTTTTCCTAAAACTATAATAATAAATAATGTTATTTTCCGTGTGATTTATAGAGTCAATAAATTGTTTGAAAGGCGTGAGCGGAACACATTCTTGTTGCTGCCCAGATATTATTGAGGATATTATTGAGGACATCGACATCGTCTATATTAACTACAGAAGGTACCCGGTATTTGCATTATTTGCAACAAAAATGTAATAGATCATTAATAAAAACTTACCTCTTGCATACCATATGTATGATGTAAGATGTGATGTGTATAGCAGCACTACCGATACAATATTAGAAATCCGTCAACCTACTACCATTCAACATAAAAACTAAACAAATATTAACTACCACAATATAACAGGAACACAACGCCACGCCGCTTTAGAGGAATACCCTAATTGTATCAAGGCAATTGACAAACGAACGAATGGTGAATAACTGGAGCATACCCGGTATATACCCGGAATAATAGGCACAATATTTCCTAATAGGTATGTACCCTACATCATAAGGATATATACCAGGTATATACCCAAATTGTATTTACCCACCGCCTATCACTGCCTAATATGAATGGGCGCCCCCGCTTTATCACGCTATATCTCGAAAACGGTTGGCCGTACGAAAAACATGTATATGAACAATTTTCTAGACAATCCTATTTTACGTCTGTTTTGTTAAGAATTATTGTGACGTCAAATGCACTGGAAGCGAGATTTTCGCGAAAAACGGATTTTCATGACCTTTGACCTTCGATATCTCAAGAAGCACAAGGGTAGGCATATGACATTTTTTTGTGCTTCATGAGAACCTCAAAAAGAAGATCTCTACGAAAATTTAGCTTGTTCGGCCCCATTCCTCAGAGGAAGTCTTATTCTCCTGGAGTATTATACATAAACATCCACTATAAAAAATTTGAGAGCAGCAATATAAAAATTACTTGAACAGAATACATACTAGCTTTTGGGAAAATGAAAAAGAATATATATTTTCTTGCTTACATTATATCTAGAAATATAGTTAAGAATCAAATTTAGTCAATACGTCTCTCAAATAAGCATAATTGGATATTGTTAACGTAAATATAGGAAAATATACTGAATAAACTCGTCGGAAAGTTAAATGTTCCAGGAACAAGTACGTATAAGCTAAGCAGTTTAGTAGAAATTTGAAGACTATTATTCATATATATGGGTATACGTTATACATAAAAAATTTCAAAGTTAAAAATAAAGTATTATATTTATGTAGTTCAATGGGTTGAAAGCTTGCATTTTCTATTAAATTGCCACGTTACGATTTTCTTTTATTACACAATGTAGGTGTTACAAAATATAATTGGTGCAGCATACCATTTCCCGTGCCTGCCACTTCTTGGAAATGAATTTGATTTTAGACAGAAAAGATATTTGTTGTAAGTTGAGTATATTAAAAAGCACCCTATATTGAAATGTTCTTTTTGAGGATTCGTGTGTAGGTGACACGGTCAACAAAATAAAAAATGTCATGTACGTTTGAGGTTAATAATAATGTACCAGTTTTTTAACCGCAATCAGCAAGAGTTCAAAATAGAAAGCCCTCTAAACGAGAAGTGCTATTTACGGTCATCGATTGACCATGCTTTTAATAAATACTTTCAATGACGATTTTTTACGTGAAAAAGTCCTCACAATCAGTAGTCTACTGTACAGTATGAATCAATGAAAACATCTCCTTTTTCAAGTTTAGTCCTTGCAGTTATACAAAGTGTTTCTCAAGGAATATGAAAAAATTTAGGAGGTGATTGCCCATATGAAATTATAATGGATTTTTCTTTTAACAAAATTTCGTCAGCCAACCCCTTCCGAGATTCTCCACCTGAATGGTGGTGAGTAGAGTTAAGTTTGAATTTTTTCTTCTCAAATTGAAGTGAAGACAGAACCTTGAAATGTTGTAATTACCATCCACTGGCAGGAACCAACTGTAGTCTATTTCTTAATGTCTGCCAGCACAGTAGCCTCATTCAATATTCAAATAGAAAATGATCTCTTACAGAGTGATCCTAAGAATTTTACAAGTAAATACTAAAATTCTAATGCAAAAAAAGTAAGTGTCTGTATTGGTTTATCTGTACATCCCTGTTTCAGCTCAAAATACAATATGGTAATAAAACTGAACAATGCCAGCTAAACGATGAACAGTGCGACAATGGCGGAGATTACGATATTAGTTCATTTTGCTTATTCAATTAGATTCGGTCAACATTACAATTGAAATAAAATTCATTCGTTTAGGCCTATTAACAAGTTACATTTTCATTTTTATCAAATTAACTTAATTAAAGAAAATATAGTTTAATTTTCATAATTCAAATTTATTGACAATGAATTAATGTATATTAAGTAAAGTAAACATATCATGTATAGGAAATATAAACTTCAATCTATAGTATCATCCTCTTCGCTGGCCATACAAGAATCATCCGATGACTCGTCGAGAGAGATCACTATCGTTTCTATAGTTTGTTCTATAAGGTTATCTAGAACTCACATTTTCTCTTTCTCTTTAATTACATGATTCACAGCATCTCTCCAGTTCTCTTCAGTTATTGCTGTCAATGAGTACTTCATGAGTTCACGAACATCTTTCATTTTAAATGTTTTATTATGTCTAGCTACATAACCTTCCATTTGGGTCCATATTAACTCTATCGCATTTAATTCACCATGGTATGGCGGCAAACGAGGCACTGTTATCCCACGATTCTTGGCTATTTCATCAATAACAAACTTTTTAAATTGTAGCTTGTGATCTGAAGCAACCTTTAAACGTTCTTTTTTTAACATATCATCTTCAAATGGTATATATTTTACGATTAACCAGTTTCAAATATCAGCTTTTCTCCAAGAGGTAGATGGAAGATTTTCTGTTAATCGCGAATGATAAGTGGCATTGTCCATAACGATTACAGCATTATTTGGAATTAATTCGATAATTTGTGTAAAATACTCTTCAAAAACATCTGCATGTTTCTTCATGATAGTATTTGGTTGATGTTGACTGGAACTCCAGTAAACCACCTTCAACGAACCCTTGATTGCATCCAATATGCGTTATTATTAGTCGGCGACCTTTACCGATATGAGTTTTCAGTCCAGTAGATAAACCTTATATGAAAGTTGACGACTGGTTTGAATACTTTTGTCCTGCCAAATTTTTTTCACTGAATGTCTTTCTTTGAGCCATGTCTCATCTAGATAATAAATTTTTCTTCCCTCCTGTCTGTATTTTCGGATATCTCGTAAATAATGGCGTCTCCAACATATTATTTCTTCGTTGTCGATTAGCACTGATTTGCGACTTTTCCTCTCCCAACTTAAATTTAATTTGTGTAATATTTTCCACAAAGTTTTTTTCCCTATGTCAGGCAAATTCTCATCCTCCTTCACCATTCTTAGAATTATGTCAAGGGTTGGGATCTCTTTTTCAAAATATAATTCATGTACTTTTCGTCTTATTGTATTTTGCATATATTCATCAAGGTCAAATGGTTTTATTCCAGTTGACTTTTTAGGTGGAGACATATTCCCATTTTTCCTCTCTCTTAGAAGCCTGTAAATAGTAGATTCACTAACTCCTGTCATATTGGAACATGTCGAAACTATATATTTAACAGTAGCAGCCGGCATTTGATGTACAACAGCATCATACACATTTAACACTACAGTCTTCGTTTGTAAGCTAAGCACGCTCTTACACTTTACTGGGGTAAAACTTGAAGACATTTTTCACAACACAGTTAACACTTATGAAACATTAGCGACTCTAAGCAAAACAAATTATACAAATGTGGGCGAGACCAAGTTTCACTGTATATACCTGCAACATTTTTAAGTAGTAATTGGAACAATCCCTAGTGGGACCCTATTGTAATGTTTCTTGGAAATGTTATTATCAACATTTCGAAAATCAGAAAGTAATTATCTGGAGAATGAATTGATAAATGATTTGTTAATATGTCTCCCAAGAATTGACCTGCTTCAAATTCTCAAGATAATTAATAAAATATTCAGTCAGAATAGTTGCGTTACAAGATTATTTAAAAAATAATTTATTGTTTTAACTGTATGTACTCTACAAATGTATGAAGGTCAGTTAGATGTTTTAACTAATCGAATTTACATTTATATTACCTTTATATATCAGGTCGGGTATAAAATTAAATAGTAAATAAATTCCCTAAATGAACCTGACTAGCATCTGTGACCTTTTCGCGTGCTGTCAGACAATAAGAAACAGACTATACTGGTATTTTGAACCAAAAAATTGACACTGAATTTTACTCACCACTCTTAGGGGTAATGTCCCCGTGCTCATAAAATTTCGAAGACCTGCTAGGGCTTGTCAAAGATTTCAACTTTCTGAGCATTACCCTTCGATACCGGAGAGTAATGCTTTCGATATCTGAGGGTAATGGGCTGAGCTACTTCTCAGGAGCGTCTCCGGGTTGAGGATAGGGGCCGTAATGATTTGTAATAATTGTAATGATTAATGTATTTAGATTTATTAAATGTTTCTAATGCTCTATCTCTTAATGAAATCATCTGCTTTAAAGATGCTGTAAGCCACGGTGCTTTTTTCCTAGTAATTTTAACTACTCGCATAGGGGCATGCATATCGACTGAAGTTAGTATGGTTTTATTTGAATAATTAATTTTTTTATTGCTGTCGTCAAGGTGATATATCTTGCTGAAGTTAGCGGCTCTTAAATCCTGGGTAAAAAAGTTAGAATTGAAATTTTTAAAGTCACGATAAGAATAGGAAAACGGTTCGAATTTGGTAATAGTAAGTACGAAATTGCACAAGGAAATCGAGTGGTCAGAAACCAGTGAACAGTCTGTTACATTTATATTATTCACAAATTATTAAATCTAGTAGTTTTGGACCTCGTGTGGGTTTGTTGACTACTTGAGTGATGGCATGTGAGTCAAAAATTGTTTGAAATAATTTACAAGAAGTATTATCTGGCTCAAGAAAATCTATATTAAAGTCACCTGCATATAATATGAAACTTAAATTGAGAGTTATTACGTTCAATACCTCATCGAGTTCATTTGCAAGCTGCTGAAATGAGAAATCGTCCGATCGGTATAATGCACAAACAGCATATTTGGTGTGTTTATTATCAAATGAGATTTATAGTAGCTCCGACTTGGTTTTTGGTAGGTTTCGAATATTTTGACTATTGAAAATAGCTATTTTGTTTGACCAACGTTGGGTAGGCAATTATTATAATGAATTTGGGTATGATTTAATAATATATTTTATATGTTTTAATTTGCCACACACTGATTGTGACAATTATTATAATGGATGAATAAGATTAAATTTTGATAATTAATATATGTGATTTTTAATTCATCAATTTACTTTCTTGTTTTTTATTTCTTTTTACGTCTAGCTCATTTTACTAAATTTGATTGTGTATTAGTTAATAATAATATAGACGGAGCCAAAAATCCACTTGTTCTTTTTGAATTCCGCCAGTTTATAGCTCTTTGAAAAAATTCTTTTATTTATGATCTTCAGAGTAATAGTATCTCTACCACTAAGCTACGCCTATGGTTGTTAATATATTAACTCTAATAGATTGGATGGGCGATAATCGTCATTCGACTGCAGCCCGTGAAACGTGATGAAATTGACAAACGGTTTCGTAAAGTACGATTTTAATAAACAATGAATTTAATTAGTAAATATAAGTATTAAAATGATGGTGAAATGGCAAAATAGTAAAAGACACGTATTATTCTTGTCTGTATGTAAATGATTGATCTTCATTGTTTATCCACCGAATAATATAGTGAAAAGTTAGTGTTATTATAGCATAACAGCAAGAAGAGGTATGTAAAATAAGATCTCTTTGAAAACACAAAAATTACCTAGTTTTCAATGAAATAGTGAAATAATTGTCCTCCAAGATATTGAAGAATAAACTTTAGTCATTAAATTTTCACAAAAACTTGTATTCATCAACTGATAACAAGCATTTAGAACTTAATATACCAGGCCTGTATTTGGAAACATAAATAATTATTAAAATGTATGAAATTTTGGAGAAACTAAACACCATGGATGAAAGGAACATTAGATTGGAAGAGAAAATAGATGGATTACAAAAAGAACTAACCGCCCTAATGAAAGAGAACTTCGAGAGAAAACTAGAAAATAAAGATCTTAAAAAACAGCTCAACAAACAAGATAGAAGGATAGAAGTCTTAGAAAGAGAACTGAGGAGTAAACATTTAATTATCTATGGAATCAGTGAAGTACCGGATGAAAATACCGAAACCCAAAAGGTGGAAGTACAGGAGGTAATTAACCAACTAGAGGTTCAGCTGAAATTCGAACAAGATATAATGGATATCAGGAGATTAGGGAAGAAAAGGGAAAATTCAACTAGACCAATATTTTTAGAGATGGCACATAAGAGTAAGAAATTTTAAATGTTAAAATTGGCAAGGAATTTGAAAAATTCGAAGTGGAGTCTTAGCGAAGATTTTCCAAAAGAAATTAGATATCAGGAACAAATGAAAATAGCTAGGAATGAAGATTGCAAAGCTTTTGTTAAATACAATAAACTTGTAGTGAATGGAAAAGAATATGAACTAAAGGATATGGGAGGTTGGAAGCAGCAGATAAGTGCGCAGACACCAATAGAATTTAGAAAAGCAGGGGGAAGAACAGTAAGTGATAGATCACCAACATAAGAAGAGCATTCTTCAAAAAACCTGAAACTTTTATAAAAGAAAATAATTTGAAAATAACCACGATTGAAAAGAAATAACACACTAAGAACGAGAATAAATTTAAACTAAATGAAGCCAAAACACTAAATACAAATGGTAGGAAGGAGAAAATAAATTCAAATGATGGAGAAAAAGCAACAAGCACTTCAACTCGGGATGTGCTCTTGGGCAGCCAACGCAGTGTTAGAGTAGTACTTTGGAATGTGCAGGGATTTAAAAATTTCAACAATTTTCTCGTTGAAGACTCGCATGTGCAATATGATTTCATATGTTTATGTCAAACCTGGCAGGCTACTGATATTGAGGTACCAAATCTCATACGTAATGATAACAGTGTTGTTAACTCCAAAGCAATTAGGGAGAAGCCGGTAGGACGTGCAAAGGGAGGCCAAGCCATATTCTACAAAAACAGTTACAGCCCAAGACTCCTGGAGACTTCTCCTTGGTGGCCTATATATCAGTTTTAGTGTTGCCCAAATGCAAGAACAAGACGAGACTTAGCCAGTCTTGGTCTTGGTCTTGCGCCAATACACCTGGTCTTGGTCTTGGTCTTGGTATTGCGGTCCCAGTCTTGGTCTTGGTCTTGGTATTGCGGTCCCAGTCTTGGTCTTGGTCTTGGTCTTGCAGCAAGAGTCTCGCAAGTCTCGCAATTAGCTATTAGCCTATTGCTATTTATTAAACATGGTTAAAACATATAAAACACAAATTAAAGACATTAACTTGCCTGTATTTTAAAGAACATTATCTGTATAGAAAGAAATTGATAGACCCTCACCTCATATTAATTCATTCTACCAAGAATCAATACAATTTACTGAATTTACCATTTATTTAAATGAAAATACAACACAAGTTATATTAAAGAACACTACAGAATAGCTTTGACATTACTGTTACTTTATATTCATTCTTTTGACCAAGAATTAATACAAAGTAACCATCTGGCTGACTCATCACTTAACCTATTTCTATGTTTTCTAATTACTAATGATGCTTTAGAAAATAATCTCTCTGCAGGTACTGAAGTTGCAGGTATTGAGAGAAAATCACGGGCCATCTTCGATAAAGCCAGATACTCTGTCTCATGCGTCCTCCACCACTCTAAAATGTCTTCGGAGCTGGCGGCTCTGGGTTTACTTAGGTACTCCTCCAACTCCAATTGAAATAAATACTATTTTTTATAGTCCATTATCTTAGATAGCCGCAAATCAAAGGATGCCGCATGTCATTGTAGCGTCCTGCTTTTCGCTCTTATACCTACCTTATTCTTATAAGTTAGATTTTAAATTAGTTTGTGTTTTTCGGCCTGTTACTTTCGAACTATTAAGAAAATAAACATTTTCTCGGTAACATACTACATATAATTTTATTACACTTTATTCTATATAATTTATTTTTCGTTTTTATTATTTTCATTTTATTTATTGTCATACTATATTTAATATATTATTTTTTATTTACTTATTCGGACTGCGTGTTCCTATTTTGTGCCTATTTTATTCTTCAAAATTTTATGTACTAGTACTTTCTTCTATTTTGTTTCGTTTGTTTTCTACGTGTCAATTTCTTGTATTATAAACTTAGCCTGTCCGCTCCCTAAAACGACACTCAGTACTAACTGCAAGACGCAAGAGTCTCGCAGGCTTAGTCTTGTTGTTGCTCAAATCTTGCATGGTCGGTCTTGGTCTTGGTCTTGCCTAAAATTACGCGGTCTTGGTCTTGGTCTTGGTCTTGCAAAATGCAAGAACAAGACCAAGACCAAGACTGATTTTGGGCAACACTAATCAGTTTACAATGTCTTCTCTTCAGATCATTGTTTGCCTTGTGTACATTCCACCGAGAAGTAACTACAGTGAATTATTAGAAACTTTTGGAGTTTCACTTGATGTGATATTGGAAAAATATTCCGGCTGTATAACTTTTATAATTGGAGACTTTAAAAGTCGAATCGCAGAACTTAGTGAGATCCCTGAAGAGACTGTAACAAATACTCAGTTTTTTCCTGACATGTTAAGTTACGACAAGATGAGTAATGCCCAAGGTCGCTATCTTCTTGAATTTATGTCTATTAGAAACTCTTCATTAGTAAATGGTCATGTTAATACTGATAGACCTGCAAATTTTACTTTTTGTAATGCCTTAAGGCAAAGTGTTGTTGATCTATGTTTTTGTTGTAATGATAAGCTAGAATTGGTTGACACATTTAGTGTACTAGATGATCAATATTTGTCATACCACTTCCCAGTACTTTTAAATTTCGGCACTTTAATAAGGAATAAGCCTAACATTGCATTTTCATCCTCATCCACTAGCCTGAAATAGGACAATACTAAAACCATAGATTTCATTATGTCAATCCAGCACTTGCCGAATGTAGGTATGTGTGGAGATGTAGATATTTTATATAATAATCTTTGTTCAAGTATTTGGGACGTAGCAAAAAATTTAGGTCTGTTTTTAACGAAAAAAATTAGTAATACAAAAAAACATCCTCGTAACTCTTGGTTTGATGTTGAATGTAAAGAGCTAAAGACTCAAGTAAAAATTAAATTAAAAGAGTGCAAAAAATATGGGTTTTCAGAATCATATAAAACGAATTACATTACTTTAAAAAAAGAATATAAGCAGCTAATTTTAAAAAAGAAGCAAGTGTGTGAAAATAATGTTATGGTTGCTCTTTCCAATACTAGAAATCACTCAGAGTTTTGGAAAACATTAAACTTATTTAAGCGCAGGAATAAATTCTGTCCGTTATCAATTGCGGAATGGGAGTCATTTTACGACCACTTAACTACAATTAAGGTTAAATTTGATATAAGTTTTTTTGGCGTTGGAAATGAGTTTCTGGATTCACCTGTAACACTCTCAGAACTTGATCAATCCCTGTTGGTGTGTAAAGATGGTAAGGCTCCTGGTAGGGATGGCATAACCTATGAGTTTCTGAAACACTTACCACAAAATTGGCGCTTATACATGTGTCACTTATATAATAAAATATTCGAATCGGAAAAAATTCCACTTGGCTGGTGTGACACAATTCTAACAATGCTTCACAAGAAAGGACCCTTAGATGATCCAAACAACTATCGCGGTATATCGCTGATCAATTGCTGCGTTAAAGTATTCACATTTATTCTACTAAATCGTTTGTCCAGTTGGTGTGAAGATAATTCCATGCTTCCAGAAACACAATATGGCTTCCAAAAAGACAGAGTCTGTTTAGATAATATTTTCATTTTAATCTCGACCTTGCAAATCACTCTTAGACTTCAGCGCAGAAAAGTGTTTGCTATCTTTGTAGACCTCAAAAGAGCATTGGACAGTATAGATCATAAACTTGGTTTATGGTTGAAACTTCATAAATTTGGGATTAGTTCTAAACACATTCGGATACTAAAACAGATATATGATAAAGCAACATTCTCAATCAAGCAACAAAACTTATACAGTAAAAAATACAACAACTCGGAAGGTGTCTTGCAGGGAGAATCACTTAGTCCCCTAATTTTTTCTATTTTCATATCTGACATTGAAGATTATTTTCGCTCAAAAAATCTAAATGGACTTACTATTGACGGCAACAACGACGTATTAATGCTTCAATATGCAGATGATATAGTTATCCTTGGCGACTCTCCAACTGATATAGAGCGAAAACTAAAGGTAGTCGAGTCTTATTGCTTTGATAACAAACTTGTAGTCAATACCGATAAAACAAAAGTAATGATATTCTCAAAAAGTGGCCATGTACATAATTACAATAATAAATTTCATTACAGTGGATATTGTTTGGAAATAGTAAAGCAGTTTGCTTACTTGGGTGTTAATTTCTCCTCCACAGCCTTGTTTTGCACCATGGCTAAGAATTCTAAAATCAAAGCTAATCGGGATATTGGAGGAGTAATGGATATAATGTGTCGGTCAAAAATGAATACTTGGGAATCGCGGATCAGTCTATATAATTCAATTATTTTATCTTCTCTTTCTTTTGGAATTGGTGTATGGGGTCTGCGTTATACTGATATTATAGAGCGTGTAAAGGTAAACTTTTTCAAAAAACTCCTAAGTCTGTCAAAGAATATCCCAGATTACATTGTACGCTTGAAAACAAGTTCTGATCATTTGTCAACGGTTGTTTTCAAACATGCCTTACTTTGGTTGAACAAACTCAAAGGAAAGAACTCTTCAAGACTTTCAAAAATTTGTTTCAATCGACTTGCTCAGTTGTCATCTGATAATAATTCAAAGTATAATTGGGTGACACAACTTAAAGAATGGTTTATTTATGCGCAATGTAAGTGTCTATGGGGCGATTATTTAAGTACAAATGTACGCAGTTTAGATAGACGTAAGGTATATGTATTCCTCTACTATTCCCAGGGCAGGGTCATTAATTTTTATTTCTTGTGCGTTTATCAGTTCGTTATACATTATCTTGGTCTTACTCAGATTTATTTTAAGGCCTACTTCGTTGCTTGCTGCATTCAATTCATTTATTTGTAGTTTGATTTTCGCCAGGGTTACTCGCTATCAGGATGATGTCATCAGCGAATCTTAGATGGTTCAAGTATTCTCCATCTATATTCAGACCTGTGTTGTTCCAGCCCAGTTTTCTAAAGATGCTTTCTAGTGTTGCTGTAAATAAACTTGGCGATATTGCGTCTCCTTGTCTAACTCCTCTGCTGGTGGGGAATTCTGGGGTGCCCTCGTATATCCTAACTCTCGCTTTGGCTTCCCTATATATATTTGCTAGGGTCTCAATATATGGCTTGTCGACCCATTGTTCTGTTTATTACTGCTCTGGGATATATAGAGTCGAATGCTTTCTCAAAATCAATGAAGGCTAGTGCTAGTGGTTGGTCGTATTCTTTGGTTCGACTGGTAACCTCTTTGAGGGTATGGATGTGATCTATTGTACTAAAGCCTTTGCGGAATCCAGCCTGTTCTCGTGGTTGGGCCGAGTCTAGTGTATTTTGTATTATGTTGTGAATAATCTTTGTGAATACCTTGTACGTCACTGGTAGTAGACTTATGAGTCTGTAGTTCTTAATGTCTTCTTTGCTGCCTTTCTTGTGGATCAACACTATAAGGGCGCTGTTCCACACTTTAGGTATGCTCCTGGACATCAGACAGTTCGTGTATAGTTTGGCAAGGTAGTTCCATGTTTTAGCTCCTGCATATTTGAGTATTTCGGTCGTGATGCCGTCATTTCCCGCTGCTTTGCCATTTTTCATGCTTTTCAGTGCCATCTCTACTTCCTCCACGAATACTTCTGGTATGGCATCATCTGAGTGTTCTATTATTTCTTCCAAATTTTCAGGGGCCTTGTATAGGTCTTCATAGAATTTGGCTACTAGGTCTATTCTTTCATTCCTGTCTGTGGTTCTTGTGTTTCCATCGGTTAATGCAACTTTCTGTCTTTTCCCTATTATTAGTGCTTTTACGGTTTTCTATTGCTATTTGTACCAGTTTCTCGTTGTAATTCCTGAAATCTTCTGCGATTTTCGTTCGTATCGTCTTGCACAGTTCGGTGTATTCAATTCTTTGAATGTTTGTTCTCTTTTTCATTTCTCTTCGTTTTTGTAATAGTGCTTTTGTTTCCGGAGTTAGTTTTTTGTGTTCACCTCGTTGTTGCAGACCTCCCACTTCTACGGCGCAGTTTCGAATTGTGTCTATCAGTTCAGAGTTGTTATATTCCACTTTTTGTAGTCTTTCTTCTAGTAGTGCTTCATATTGGTGACAGTTCTCTTTCAGCCTTTCGTTGTGTTGGTTTTGATTAGTCTTTACCTTTCTAGTTTTATATCTAAGACCAGTCGAGCTCTAATTAGTCGATGGTCGCTTCCTGTAGTGAACTTGTTGAGTGTGCTTAGATCTTTTACTGTGTTATTATATATATATATATATATATATATATATATATATTTATATTTTATTTATTATATGTAATGCAAACATCAGGTAGGCATGTACGCATCACATGAAATGAAACTTCTGTCATTCTGATAGTAATATCGAAACAATTGTAAAAATTTTTAGAATTTTTACCATTTTTCCATTATATTGTGGAATTATCTAGAAACAGCTAGTTTCATTTAAATAAGTATGATGAGTGAATTCCACAGAGTAAGGGTCAAACCAGTAAATCTATTCACTGATAATTTGAATTATCATAATTGGTTGTCTTATTAAAATTACTATCACATTGAATAATATTTCTATGAATATGAAGTATCAGAATTATCCAGGAATTTTTTCAATACTCTTATCCCGTATATAATAGGATAACAGCATGGCAATATTCAAATGATAATGAAATTTCGTATTTCATTGCTTGTTGACCTAGTATTAAATCTGTTTATTTCTAACAATTTGAGTGATACAACCTCATATAAAGCTTTGAAATTATCTTGTCGGTAATAGATGTTTTTGGTTTTCATTTCATTCAACCGCAGATTGACGGTCTGCAAAAAAAATTGTCTGAAAAACATTGGAATTCTATTCATGGCCAGCAATTGGGCCATAAATATTTTTGTGAGACCGAATCCTAGCCGTCTGGCCCCCAGGAGTTTCAGGTTGCTCTGGGTGACGAAAATCCTCGCAGAATGCCGTCTACTTGTCTCAGTTTCTGATAACTCACATTATAATTACACAGAGGAAGAGCAAGGGTATTATATTTTGTAGGTCAGACGGACCCGAATATCATGTGAAAGAATATAATCGATAGATTTTGAATTGTTCAAGGTAGTGTACCTAGGGTGTAAGTTAACAATATTTATACGGTTTAGTAACTTATTTTATCCATAAGGCGAAGTAGAGAAACGGGAGTATTATGATAATAAATTAGAGAAATCATGTAAATAAATCCCTAGGTACCAGATACTTCTTGTAATTGGAACTATAGATGCTCCAATAGGGAAGGAATAATTCGTAAATAGTGTGGAAGGGAAGCATACATTCATGAAATTACAAATGAAAATGCCGTAAGGCTATGCAGTATGCAACCTAGCAGCGGAACTATATATGTACATTGTAAGTACAAGACACAAACATAAGAAATAATACAAAATTACATGGATGATACATGGAAGAAGAACGGGAAACCAAATAGATATAGTACTGATCCCGAAAAAAAGGCATAAATATTATAAAAGATTTTAGATCATTTAGAGAACCAGATACAAACACCAATCACTGTTTGGTCTTGACAAAACTGAATTTAGAAATAAAATATAACAAGAAAAGAAGAAGTAGGAGAATGTGGAACCTAAGATAGTTGTAAACAGAGAACAGGACCTATACAAGAACTGCTTGATTGCTGCTGAAGAATTTCCATTATCCGTTTTGTTCGAAATGACATCCAATAATTTGAAATAAACAATTGTTTGTTGATGTCTGACGGGAAGAAACTAGTGAAATTAAATAACATTGAGATTCATAGAAAAAATTGAACTAGGTCCATCGTTTCTGTAAAATACAAAGTTAATTTACAACTTTTGTTTATGAACATCATTAAATTAATTCTCGCAGTTCAATTGGTGTGGTGTCCTTCTCTAGATAAACAAACGTTAACTTTTAACTAATGGAAAAACGCGTATATCCATAAACTACGGAAACAAATTAAATTTGGCAAACCGCGTATATACATAACCAGTAAAAACTGACAAAATACTAAACTTCTGGTATCATTCGTAATTAAACGATAACAAATATTGTGACAACCAATCTTACCATGCGGTTTATATCGTTTTTTGATCCAATTTGATTATTTCTTCTCCAACTATATAAATTCCTGCGAGCAGTACTTCACAATGTGAAACACAAATACCCTGATGTTAGGCACACTGAGTGTAACGCGAATTTCCTAAGAGAAATTTTACATTTGGAAATACGTGGCTTGTTTAATACCGATTTTAGGAGGGAAAAATTCAATACTGAGTCGACTATTGTAATTTAAATTTTCTACTTTACTATATCGTGCCAACGTCTACGGATACCATTTTTACCTGCACAACTTGCCTGTCCAGATCACACTTGGAGCTTGTGGACGCTTACCAAACCTCGGCAAGCGTGTAAATGTAGCATTAGAATTCAGTATAACACAGTAGAAGCAAAAATACCAAAAAAATTCGGAGGGCGACAAAAAGTTTCAAAATGTAGAACAGATACATTTTTCAAAAATGTTGCGGTCCTGACCAAACAATTGTTAATTTTCGCTTACAGTGAATGTAAGGAACAAATTATGCAGTACCAAGTTTTTGTTTTTAAAGAAATGAAAAAAACTTTAAGTAGTGTTATAATAAAAAATATAAATATGTTGAGTGAAAACTAATAGCCTCGTTACAAGAGATGAAGTCATGTGATGGGTATATCAACTGGTTTTAATTGTTATTCATTCTTTATTTGGAATTCAAATTTTGTATATACATGGTGTACCAATCTTACGACAAACTTCGGTATATGGGTTATTTTAAGAGATTTAAAAAAACTATACAGATTGTTGCATTACTCCGTTACATATCAAACTTGTTCTAATAAAACTGGCAGGTGATTCTGAATAAAATTTAAATAAACCGCAGCAGTTACTCTCTCATCAAAGAAGTATCCCACTATGCAAATAAATGTTACAGTTATGTTAATTCAACATCACATTGTGATAATGTTCTTCCCTTTTTTTCTTCTTGCTTTCATCACATGCATATCTATACAACTGCTTATGCCCAGCTTGTGGCTGTTTACTTTTGTGATGTTTAAACTTAACTTCTCAGGGATGTTGAAGTGCTGCCTTCTTACAATACTGTGATGTTACTAGAGCTTCCTCAAAAGGAAGTCTTTATAATGAACTTGGAGCAACATTTCTGTTATATTCTGAGATGCCTTTGAACATCTTCTTCTTCTTCTTCTTCTTCCTGCTGTGTATAGGCATCATTGCCTGTTTTTCTTCACTTCATTGCCTCTGCTCAGTCACCTGGGAGGTTGTCACTCCATCTTTTCCTAGGTCTTCCAAGGCTTCTTTGTCCTGCTGGTGATTTGTCCCTTGATATTTTCACAATTCGTTCTTCCGTCATGCGGTCAATGTGCTCATTCCATTTTATCTTTCTATCCAGTACCCAGTCATTGATGTTATCTATCCCGCATGTTCGCCTTATGTTTTCACTTCTTTCTCTATCCATTAGTGTTCTTCCCGCTATTCTTCGAACTATTTTCATTTCTGAAGTCTCCAGCATCCGTTTCGTTTTAGAGGTCTCAGGTCGGGTCTCTGCTGCATAGGATAATATAGGTCTGATTGCGGTCTTGTATATGCGGGCTTTGGCTTCAGTTCGAATGTATTTATTTAGCCAGATTGTGTCATTTAGGTATGCTGCTGCTCTTGAGGCTCTTGTAGCTTGGTTTCTTACTTCCGTCTCCACGTCCCCGTGTCCAGATATTTCGATTCCCAGATATTTAAATTTCATTTCCTGGTGTATTATTTTGTTATCCACCACAAGCTCACATCTGATCGGCGTCTTGGAAGTAACCATTGATTTTGTCTTTGCCGCTGATATTATCATATTGAACTTTTTTGCTGTTTTGTTAAATTGGTACAGTAGCCTTTGCAGATCGTTCTCGTTCTCCGCCAACAGTACCGCATCGTCTGCAAAGAAGGTGTTATTGATTCTTAGATCACATAGCGAACATAGGTTCATCAGCAATTCCCCATTGTCGTTCAATATATTTTCGTTAAAGCGTTTTTTTACGCCTGGTATCACTTCGTTACCAATGCCTGCGTTAAAATCTCCAAAGATTATTATCGATTCATTCTGTGGTCGTGATTCTGTAATATTTTGAAGTTGTTCATAGAAACTTTCTCGCTCTTGTTTTGGCTTATTATCTTCGGGTGCATATATCAATATTATCTTTAATAATTGAGATTTTGTTCGCAGTTTGACGATTAGTATGCGAGATAATGTATATTGACAGTTTTCTATGCTGTTTGTATATTTCTTGTGTTTTGCCAGTGCCACTCCTTCTTTCGTACGTTCGTCCTTGCTGACTCCACTGTATATTACCATGTAATCGTCGTATATTCGTTGTCCATTTCCCTTTTTTTGGTTTCTTGAAGGGCGCAGATATCGATGCGGTGGTCTTTTAGTTCTATCATAACTTCTTGCTCTTTGTTGTTAAAAGTTTTTATTCCTTCTCCTCCTCCAATTCGTTAGCCTTTTTCTCGCATGGGTCGTCGTCTTTAAATCAGTCCTATTCCGAGGCAAATTTGTAGGTCTATGAGCTATATTCGGTTTTACGGTGGATAAGCTGCTAACCCGTTCCACCAACCCTCCTCCTTTTCCCGGGCTTGGGACCGGCAACACAATCGCTAAGCTACTCAATCCACTCAGCGATCATGCATTAACATCTTGTAGATGTTAATGCAATGTCTGAAAAATAACATCTTACCAATGATGTATATGCAACATTTCAAAAACAATACAGTGTATTTTCTTAGATGTTGTATATACATTATTACTTTAACCTCTAAATAATATACCTCAAACATTCTAGATGACATCCTATAGATGTTTCGGTGCCTTATCAGCAAATCCAGGGTGAACAACTAAGAACGCCGGCTGGCGGCCATATTTCAAAAAATAGTCATGATACAACTTTAAAAAAATACCTTCAGGAAAATAACCCTGAAAAATCGCCGGAAAATATTTTTGAGTTCCTAAAATATCTGCTAAAGGGTGGAATGAACACATTAAAACATATACTGTGATTATCTCCAAAAAAACATACTAAAGGTATCCTAAAAATACAATTTTGGATATATTGATGAGATTATGAAAAAATTTAGATATGAAATTTTTGTTAAAAACAATACTTTTTTGTTTTTTAACCGATATTAATGATTTTGGCGTGATTTAAAAGAGTTTTTCCTCTTCAATAAGACATGCTTAACAAAAATAACAAAATTGAGCAATTTTGTCAACGCTATGTCAAAAAGTCGACAGTTTCCCCATTTTTCTCGAAAATTTCAAATCTAATGAGGCATCTTTTGAATTCTGATGAAATTCTATCTGAAACTTCCGCGCGGATACAAACTTATCTAATTTTTTATCAATCTTATTAAACAGAAAAAACTTTTTTAAATGAAGCTAAAATCTTTAATATCGGTTAAACAACGAAAAAGTTGTATATTTGTTTATAAGTTTGAGCCTTCCCCCGCCTATTACTAGAAGAATAATGGCTAAAAATCTCATCAATTAAATTTTTTCATAATCTCTTTAAGATTTCAAAAATTGAATTTTTAGGACACCTTTAGTATTCTTTTTTTGGAGAGTTTTTGTTTTCGAGTGTTCATTTCACCACTAGCGGATATTTTAGAGACTGCAAAATATTTTCCAGCGATTTTTCAGGGTCACTTAGCTAAAGGTACCATGATTCTTTTCTGAGATATGGCCTACAGCCGTTCTTAGTTGTTCACCCTGTACATTTAAAATGAAATAGCAAAAAAAGCAATAAACAATTTAAATAGTTTATTCAGTAATAATAAGCAGTACATTAAATTAAAAAAAAACAGGTATAAAATTAGAAAAAATATATCTTGTCTAGGAATCCAACCTAAAAAAAATAAAATTGTCTAAGCATATCACATAACAAGTGTAGAAAGTGGAAACTATTGAACGCATTCAGTGGAAGAAAGAAGTAAAAAAGGGTATATTAATCTGTAGTTGCCATAATGTGACATACTTGAAACTTCCTTGCTAACATTCAAAGTGCTGTTATTGAATTTTACGTATTGGAAAATAATAAGTATCAAAATTTAAATAAATCTATAAATCGAAAGAGTTTGTTCGAAAGATATCTATAGAGTAAAACCTCATAGATTTCTCCCCGGGAACATCACCCCCAATTACGGGTGCCCCGTATCTAACTGAGTACACACGTCGATTATGCGATAAAATACAAAAATTCAACTCACAAAAGCCAGAAATTTTTACCGCCGAAAGTTTAATAATTGACAAAAACATTAGGTAAAAAACAAAACGAAATACCCAGTTAAAGTGAAAACGTCCCCCAAAAAGACATTTAAAAAAGGTACGTTTAAACCAAAAACTGTTGAACATATAAAACTAAATAATATTGAAAAAAAAATGAACGTAAAGTTCCTCAAAATTTAATTTCAACAAATGTAGAAGACGAACCACGTCTCACATCATATAGTATAGACACTTATAATAAATACTCGGAAGAACTGAAAAGAATCAGAGATAAAAATTAGAACTAAAATTAAAAAATACTAACTACCTTAAATTAGTAGATATCGAAGATAATCCAGAAACAATACAAATTAATTCTAATTTTAAACAAAATCAACAGTATATAAAACTCGACAAAAAGTGTCTAGAATACTCAAATATTTTAATCAACAATAAAAAGAGTATAGCAAACGTGGTAAATCGACCAACAGCAAGTATAAACACAACTGAAGAAGAAATTAATGATAATAATATCACGCATGAAAACAAGTTTCCAGAACCAAATAATAAAAGTGTCTAAAAACACCTAACGAAAAGTGTATAGGAGAAAACCAAAACAAGTGTCCGGAAAACACCCAAAAAAGGTGTATAAAAATGGACTCAAATCATGATCTAACAATTCCAAACTGTCGGGGAAACAGTACTAATCAGTCAAATACCTCAGAGAGAACATATTCTAAACACAAATAACAATCCAATTATGGAAGAAGACACTGCAAGAGAGCAATCCAGCGACGCGAATGTTTTTTAAGAATTATTTGAACCGTGCCATGTCTTTTGTCTTGCTGTTGTGAAATATTTATCATTCTCTGCAATACTTTGCATTACTCTCATTTCATTTTCCTCAGTTAAGGCTACTTTTGCTACGTCTTTCTTTTTGTATTTTACTTCACCAGTGCGATTGAAACGATCCATTAGTTTTTCAAATGCTCTTTTGTTGGGTGCCTTCCGGTCTGGAAATCTTTGACCATAAACTTTAGACGCAAGCAAACAATTTTTGTTACATTTACCGAATATCCAAATCATGTCCACCATTTCTTGAGTAGGTAGAAAATTGTACACTATTCATCCTCAATCATTGTTACTTCATTTAAGAGAACTATAAAATGCAGCCGACACTTAATTACTGCTATTTTTAAGAAATAAAATATAACTACTGACGTTTATATCAAATTTTGCCAACGCTTACTGAGAAAATGTAAGGGTTTACAGCATTGCTCTGATGTTAACGGTGAATGAACCCTTTGAACATTTAGTTTAATATGACGGTTTGAATTATACTTTTGGTGGCTTGTTTTGTTTAGAATGAATAATTTGGTTATATTTATTATTATTTATGGTTTACAATAGGTATTACAATAGATATTATAAAATAACTCTGTTTTTATAAACTTTGGGTATAGGGTATACTTAACAATAATTAAAGTTGTATGATCGAAGATTCTATTTGCTCTAAAAAATGCAGGGAGCTCCATCTGAAAGAAGAGATAAAATGAAAGGTTCGAGTTTCCGTCCACCCTGTATACAAAAGATAAAATATTAAAAATTTAATAGAATACGGAGATATTGCATCATATTGTTACGAAACAGCACACTGGTATAGTCCCTAAATCCGACTCTGTCTGAGCCAGGTATAAAAGTTAAAATTATGGCGGATACGCAGGTTTTTTTTTATAACTGTTTACGACTATATTATCTAAACATTGTTTTTGTGACCAGTCTTATCTAGAAAATGCCAGAAAACCATTTGCTTTTGAGTAAGCCGCAGTCCGCATTTTTCTGGTAAAAAAAGGAAATAGTATAAATAAGGAAACGACCCCAGAGAGTTTAGTTGATAAAATGATCTCGTGAAATAAACAAAAATACACCGAACAGTAAAGTGCTAATATAAATTAATAATCAAGTTTGTGTGCATATAAATTAAATTTAAGTAATTAGTTGAGTATACAGTGTCATCCCCAAAGTTCGCACCAAATGGGAAACTTCTTTATTATGGGCTTTTCGATAAAAAGTTATTCTTCATAAAAGTTTGTGTATCCCCTAAAATTAAAAATGCGCCAACAAATTATGCCGAAAAACGCATAATATACGAGATGCATTCGTTAATTTGATTTTGAGTCAAGAGTAAAGTGCCCTTGCTTCAGTAAGTATCAAAAAAATTTATTTGAAAAAGTTGTTCATCATTAAAGGGGCCGTTCAAGTATTACGTGAGCAGATTTCTCACCATTTTTTACCCCCCCGCCCCCCATGTCATCAAAAGTAAGCAAAGCACTTACCCCCTCCCCCTATGCTTACGTAAACATTTTTAGTAATAAATGTTTTTTATATTGTTATTTTTAAAATAGGAAAATTCATGAAAATATTAGGTTTAACTGATACACATAGAGTAAATGACAAAAAAATATAATCAGAAATAAAGAACATAACTAACATAAAGAATATTTTCGGAACACATTAACAGTCTTCAGTCCATGAAACCTGAATCCATGACGATGACATTGGATTGCTGCTCAGTGTTGTGAGTCTGCTCACTTTCATCCGATTTTGGAATGTCTACGTCACTCTCATCGAGCCATTCAACATCTTGGTGCTCTAAATTTTGAATAATGCACATCAGTTCATTAGCACGACGAGCAGCGACTCTTACAGGTCTAACTTTTCCCTCTGTGGGCGTGTTTACTTTTTTATGGATCTTCTCGATGTGACGATTTAATGATTTGACGGAAGCATGATAAAGACCACACGTTTTGCATGTTCGGCTTGATAGCCTAAATTTTACCGTCGGACAAAAATAATCGTAGGGCATTTGCAAAAAATCTTTGAGGGTAGTACTCAAGCGTAGAGCTAAATTGACTGGAAGATCAAGAAATTGTCCTCCTTCATCCAAAACCAAGTCATCAACTGTTTGTTTTACTTTTGCAGGTGGTGGAAGAAACCTGTTGTCTAGTAATCTGAATAGGCCACTTCTTGGACGACAGCATTCCGTATTTTTACATTTTACAATTTGAAGCAAGTATTGACTCTCACGCACATGTTCTGAGTACCATTTAATGTCTGGAAATTCAGGAACATCTTGTTCATCAGCCTCAACATATTTTGCAGTAACATTATAGCCATCAATTTCCATTGAACTCCATACTTCAGCTAATACATTTCCTGCAAATTCGAAATTATATCTTTCTAATTGTTCATCAATTGTAATGCCACGTTCATCCAAATGAGACCCAAAATGGTCATGAGGCAGTATTAAACCAGCCAGTTCCCGACTCAGAGGAGCCATTCTTCGCTCTACTCTGTTATACGCACTCCTTCCAGGAGCATTGGTAGCTATAAACAATGCATCGAGATCATGTCGTTTGAAATGTTGTATAGCAAACCCTATGACTTTTTGATAACGCGGATTTTCATCTGGCCCTCCATCAACCGTCATAATTACTACTGGTTTTACTAGTCCATGGTCAGTTCTTGCTAATGGTCGAAACTCTTCAAGTTCGAGAAGCGTCTCGAAATCCTGACCATGAGTATTAGCAGTAGATGAACTATGCTTTCCAATTCGAATAGCGATGAATGTTGGCCCAGAATATCCGACGGCTTGCGGTTGTCCTAGCATATTGGAAGTAACTTTGATACCAGCATAAACAGATGGTATTAATTTATGACGCTCAGCGATTACCCAATCGTGGTCAGGTAATTTGATTCTATATTCCATATGCATTAAAAGTGGTGCTTGCTTATTTGCCGCAGTGACGCCAATAGGGACTCGAGCTTTGTCATCTTGAGATAAGAAAAATACTTGATCTGGTCCAAGTATGGATGCTATGTTCTCTAAATAATGGATTGATGTTTCAGCGAACTTGCTATCTAAGTGGCTCTTGTGGTGATCAGTTTGAGCACGAATGAGCCTAACAGGGACTGTCGATACATGTCTTCGTCCCTCTGTAGAATTCGATTTTCTGGGAATCAAACGAAGATATGTCGCACTGCGACTAATGTCAAATCCTAGTTTACGCAGTTCTTGTCTGAGTTCGTCAAGAGTTTTTACGCTGCGAATAGATTCCGTTCGTCTCCTGTCATCACATGCACTCCCAAATAAAGCTATATCCGCAATTGTTTTCAATAGTAATGGTTGATCGCTTTCAAGTTTAGGATGTCCTACTGAATCCCTCAGAGATAGTCTTCTTTTTATTTCAGGATTTTCCTGACAAATATCTTCTAACTTTCTTTTCATACCATCCCTGTGTTTCTTCTGGGCAACTGAGTTTTGAATCTTCCTGTTTAAAGTATTTTTGCTGTTTTTAGTTCCTCGCGCAACTTAATGATCTGTTTATCAACTTCAGCGCAATTTGGCATAGTATCTCTGGCAGAATACAAAGCGTTCAGATTTTTTTCGAGTAGAGTAATCTTATTTTTCAAAGCTTCTTGAGAAGGTTTTGCTCTTTGTTTATCTGCATTATTATTATTTTCGCATTGCTCTTGTGATTCATTGCCGGTTTTAATTTTATCTTCTTTCTGTTTTTCAATGTTAGAAAATGGCTGTATAATTTGTGTTTTTTCTGCAGGTTTACTGGTAGAAGACGTTGCCTAAAAATGAAAAATTTCTAAGAGTTCTGCTGGATATTCTCTTATTAAGCTACATAAATTCACCGTATTTAATAAAACCAGCGTTTAAATATTATTGAAAGCTTTTCCCCACAGAAACCCTTCACATACAGATATTGAAAACACCGTGTATTTTGTGACCAATTGCCGGAGTCGATCTTAAGAAATAAAATATCAATCATTTACCTTTTTACTTTGAGATAGGCCATCATATTTTTCACTCATAAATCGTTTTAATTGTTACAGAACGTAAAGAGAAACTTTGTACTTATATTTACTCACCTTGGAAAAAAAATGAAGCAGATTGGATTTATTTTTAGTCGCCGCTTGCAATTCTTCTTCAATTCTCTTAGATACAATGATATCTAGTTCCTTATCTGACTTTGCTTGTAATTTATAATTTCGCCAAACTTCGTTAACTAACTTTTGTACATTTTGCACTTTCGTCCCAGTATGACATTTTTTAAAACTTTCGAACAGTTTTTGGTATAACTTGGATTTGTCTATATGATATGACATTCTAATAAGATATTTAAATTTAAATAATTAAAACGTTAAACTTTGGCTAATTGCATCAACATAAACACAAATGATAACTTTCAATGCTTACAATACGTTTAGAATCCAAACAAAACAATACTGATAGATGCGCACTTGCAGCCGGCCGGCACGAGAGTGAATTATTAGACAAGCGAATAGCGCACGGTAATTTCCCTAATGCGCGGTAATTCCCCTAATCAGTTCTCAAAGCGAGTGCTTACGCATATGTATTATTTGCGGGAATCCCCGAAAAAACTTAAATAACTAACGATGACGTAATCATCATCTAGACCCCCCACCCCCCATGTCATCCAAAATAAGCAAAACAGAGACCCCCCACCCCCCTTGGTGCTTACGTAATACTTGAACGGCCCCAAAACATATATCAAGATTTGAACTCATTGCCATCTAGGAGAAATTTTAATTTTCACCAACTATTTAAAAATAGTAACTATGAGAAAAGTACTGGTTTTTAATGATAATTGAACGACATCTTGTATACAACAGTTTATATAAAAGAGCTTGTAATTTACAAATTGCCCATTTATTGTGTTAATTATGGTAAAGGTTTTTATTCATTAGAAAAAACTTCAAAATTTTGGGCGCAAAAGTTCTTTTGATTTCTTGTGTCTCAAGTATCTTAAGAAGAATATAATTTTCAACAATATTGAGGCACTAAACATCAAAATTAACCCTAGAGTACTAATACTCGTAAAATTTACGACGCCGAATTATTTTTCCCGAAATTTGGCAACAACGGAAAATCTTGCAGATTTGGGTCTCCCAGTAGCTTCCTCTAGTACTCTGCTAAACGTTGGTAAGTCCACGTCAGTCGGATTTTTAGCGGAAGTGCAGAAATTACGCATCGCGTCGTAAATATTACGACGCTTTAGTGTTAGTGATAGTATTAGCGATAAGATTATTGTGAATGTTTTTCTTTGTTTTATGCTGAATACTCGATTTATTGTGTAAGTAGACTAATAATATTTCATAATTTGTAGAAACAAAATGCAAATTTCAAAGTATAAAGCTAAGATTTATTTATTTATTAATTTCAGAAACTGATAAATGGCAAATAAACCACTTACTGCGTCGCAGTTGCAACAAGAAATGGAAAAGATTATGAATGGAGAAGATGATTATAATGAACCGTACGGGGACAGTGGAAGTGACTGGGAGGAAGATTATTTAGAAGAGGATTCGGTACATTCTGACAGCTCAGAAGAATATAACCAACCAACCAACCATGCCATCGAGAAAAAAAATCCAGAATTAGCAGAGGAACGTCCAGAAGAAGCTCTCTTGTCATATGATCAAGAATCATCGGATGACGATGAACCTTTAGCCAGCCTATGTCGAAGCCAGGGTCGAAGGGATCCAAATATAGTTTTTCCTAAACAAATAAATATAAAAGGTAAGAATGGTCATAAGTGGTCATCTAAACAGCCAGTCTTGTCAAAGAGAGTCAGCTCTAGGAATATTGTTCATTTTATATCTGGTTGCAAAGGAGAATCTCGTAACTGTTCTTCAATAAAGGACCACTTTCTGCACTTCTTTCACGACAACATTCTTGACATGGTTATTCTTCACACCAATGAAGAGATTGTTAGGCAGTCTTCTAAATACGCTGCAAATTCTGCTACGGTATCAAAACTTTGCAAAGATGAGTTATTAGCCTTCCTGGGAATACTAGTTTTTTCTGCCGCCAAAAAAGACAATCATCTAAATGCTAGACATATGTTTGAAGGGACCACATCGGGATCTTTCTATCGCGCCTGTATGAGTAGAGAACGTTTTACGTTTTTAGTAAACTGTCTCAGGTTTGACGATAAAACTTCGAGGGAGGAAAGGAGAAAAACCGACTCATTCGCTCCTATTCGTGACATATGGAATATGCTAATAGATGTATGCAGAAGTTCCTATATTCCATCATCTTATCTCACCATCGATGAACAGCTCTTAGGATTTAGAGGAAGGTGTCCATTTCGTATGTACATACCTAACAAACTGTCGAAGTACGGTATAAAGATTATTATGTTATGCGACACATCCTCCAAATATATGATAGATGCTAGTCCATATCTAGGAAAGAGCACTGATACTGGAGGACTACCTCTTGCAAATTTTTATGTGAAAGAGTTAACAAAATCGGTTCATGGTAGTAACCGTAACATTACCATGGACAACTGGTTTACGTCAGTTTCTTTGGCGGATGAACTTTTGGAGTTGCCGTACAAACTAACAATTATAGGAACTCTGAGAAAAAATAAAAAATAAATACCACCAGAACTATTGAAAAATAGGCAACGAGGCACATCAATGTTTTGCTTTGATAGGAAAAAGACATCAGTTTCATATGCACCAAAACCTAATAAAATAGTGTTGTTACTTTCCACTCTGCATGAAGGTGCAAGCATTTCCGAAAATGGAAAACCTGATATAATTATAAATTATAATGAAACCAAGTCAGGTGTAGATACTTTTGATCAACTATGCAGTAATATGACCTGCTCCAGAAAAACCCGGAGATGCCCTATGTGTGTTTTTTATGGAATGATTAACATAGCTACCATCAATTCATTTGTAGTATACTGCCATAATTCTCACAAAGCTAATCCGAAGCCTGCTTCCCGCTTCCAGTTCATGTTAAATTTGGGCAAAAGCCTTGCTGAGCCATGGATGCGCCAAAGATTGAACATCCCCAATTTACGTCGCAATATTCGACAGGACATAAACGAAATTCTAAACATACAGCCTGTTCCTGAACCAGATAACCCTATGGCAAAGAAGCGGACAGTGTGCTCCTTCTGCCCTAGCCGTCTGAGAAGAATGACAACAAACTTTTGTGTACAGTGTAAACGAGCAATCTGCGGACAGCACAACAGAAATTGTTGCCCAGAATGTCCATTTTCTTCGGCATAATTCATTTTTTTTCAAACCATATCCATTTATTTGATTAGTTTAAGATGAAAAACCTATTATTTCTGTTGGAAAATATATTTTGATTTTTTTAAAATGTGTTTTAATCCAAAGTCGTTAATTTTACGACGTATTAGTATTACGGAATAATCAAATCATATTAGTACTCTAGGGTTAAATTACATCCCAGTATGATGTCCATCCCGCAACGTGCACAGTTCGGTTCTTCTTACAACATCGTTGATTGCACTCGTAATGTGCTCTGGTTTTATGGCCGTCACACAATTAGTAATTATAGTTTTTAAATGTTCTCTATCCCTAAAAGGA
This sequence comes from Galeruca laticollis, assembly GCA_963921935.1. Lineage (NCBI taxonomy): Eukaryota > Metazoa > Arthropoda > Insecta > Coleoptera > Chrysomelidae > Galeruca > Galeruca laticollis. Next base: position 60,930,810 of record OY998181.1, on the reverse strand, counting down.
CAGTGGGGTTAAGTCCGGTGAGCGTGCTGGCATTGGATATTCTGAGTAACGTCCTATCCATTTTCCATTAAATGTTTCATTTAGAAATTGTCGTATTGCTGTACTACAATAAACAGTCGCCCCATCTAATTGATACCAAATTGTCTTGGTCTATGCGCCATTTGATTTATAATTCGAAACCAATATTGTTGCAAAAATTGCAAATAACGATTTCCAATAAGATTCTCATCAAAGAAGAAGGCACAAATCATAGTATTATTTAACTGTCCACGTAAGACATTTACCATAAATGAATAATGGTCCTTGCACTCTATTGTGAAATTAGGATTTTCTTTATCCCATCACCTACAGCTCCATGAATTTACTGTTCCATTAGCTGAAAATGTAGCATCATCAGTCCATAAATTATTTAGTGGGAACCGTTAATTTTCTTCGTATTCTCCTTGATACCATGCGGAAAACTCAAACCTCGGAATCCCTTTCCTTTCAAGTATTGATAAATTTTGGTTTAAAAGCTTTGAACTTATTTTCCTTTAAGATTTTTTGTACGGTAGTACAAGGTGCATCAAGAGATATTGATATCTGTTTAATTGATTTTTTACCATTTACGACTACATCTTCTATCTCTGTAGAAACACTTGCATTTGCGTGAGGTTTTTTGAAGTTATTATTAATACTGCTCGTTTTTTTAAATTTATTTAAAATACGTGTAACTGTATCGTGATTCTCAATGCGATTGGGATGACCGGCATTAAAAATGTCCGCAACATATCTGCTTGGAGTATTTTCCCCACACAACAAAACAATCTCAACTTTTTCTTCTTTTGTGAGCATATTGATGTTATCTACAAAATATTTATTATCAAATAGTAATAAAATAAACAATAACAACAACTATGTAATACGTTTTTAGCAAATTTTTGACATTAATTGTTTTGATGTTTAAGCATTTTACGTCAAACTTTCATTTTTTCTAAAGCCAACTTGAAACAATTATTTTTGGTACGAAGATTGTCACCAACGAGAAGTGTGGAGATAATAATTCAATTTTGATGTTTAGTGCCTCAATATTATTTAAAAAGATATTCTTGTCAAGATACTGCTTTGTTTTGAGCAATTTTTGGTGTCAACGAAAAACCAAAAGAACTTTGTACCGAAAATTTTTTTCTAATGAATAAAAATATTGACCATAATTTGCACAATTATTGGGCAATTTGTAAATTACAAGCTCCTTTAAATAAACTGTTGAATAGATTATGTCGTTTAGTTATCATTTAAAGCAAATCTTTTTTTTTTCTATAAAAATTAATAAAAATTAAAATTTCTCCTAGATGGCCATGACTTCAAATCTTGATGTGAAACAACTTTATCAAATACTTTTTTTTGATATTTACTGAAATAAGGGCACTTTACTCTTGATTCAAAATCAAATTTTCGAATACACCTCGAATATTACGTGTCTCTCGCGACATTTTGTTGGTGCATTTTTAGTTTTAGGGAATGCACTAACTTTTGTGAAGAATAGCTTTTTACCGAACAACCCCTAATAAAGAAGTTTCCCATTTGGTGCGGACTTTCTGGATGACGCTGTATATGAATTAAGTGTTAGTGATTAGTTTAGTGTTCAAATAAATTAGTAAGTAGCCATACCGAGTGTTTAAAATTTATCCCACCCGTAATAAAAACTTTTAATAAATAAGAAAAACATTACATTGGTGTCAGAAGTGGGATAATATAAATAAATTGCTACGTAAAAATGGCCAAGAGACTATGTGATTTGAAAGTGGCGGAATTAAGAGCAGAATTGGAAGATCGTGAGTTGGAAATGACCGGTAAGAAAAGTGAATTAGTAAAAAGACTTAAAGTGGCACTGGAAAATGACGGCTTTGATCCAGAAACCGTTTTATTTACTGACGAGGCTTCCACCTGATTCTCGTCTATTTCTGCTAATATTTCTGCTAACATGGACGAGAAGATTTCTGTCATGGAAGAGAACATGGACGAGAATATTTCTGCTATGAAGAACGACATTTCTGCTAATATTTCTGCTAACATGGACGAGAAGATTTCTGCCATGGGAGAGAACATGGACGAGAAGATTTCTGCTATGAAGAACGACATGTCTGTTAATCTGGACGAGAAGATTTCTACTTTGAAGAACGATATATCTGCCGATATCTTATTAATGAGAAACGACATTGCCGCTGACATTGAAAATGAAATTTCGTCTCTAAAATCTGAAGATGTCGACGATGGACGAGAAAATCGAGAATAAAATGTCAACGATGAACGAGGAAATCGAGAATAAGATTACAATGATAGACGAGAAAATCAAGGAGTTAGAGGAAAATATTGCCGATTCAAGAACGCGAGGCACGCCAGAGGAAGAAAAGAAGACCGAGCAAACGAAACCTTGCAAGCCAGAAACACTACCTAAGTTTGAAGACATTGGCAGTTTTACCCGAGTCAAGGCCCCAGCGTTCGATGGAAAAATGTCGTGGACCAATTATGTGAAACAATGTGTGAAGCAGCCGCTAGAGTGAATAATTGGTCCGATAGAGACAAGGCAGTGAACTTAACTATCGCGCTTCGGGGAGATGCCTTCGCTTCGCTTAGCCCATCCCAAAACATTAGTTGACGCATTGACAGCTGCTCTTGAATATGAACCAACAACGAAGGCTTCGGGTTACAACAAAGTTAGGACCATCCAAGAATAAGGCGACGAGGACAAGTTTGACCAGATGGTCAGCTTGATCAAAAGTATGTTGGACAAGAAGCCGAGAAAGATCAGATGCTGGAATTGTGGCGAGCCCTAAGACTCCTGCAAACCAAGAGCCCCAGTCACAGGAAAACTAGAACGGGTCGGCTACGAGGAGGCAGCACCGACCCATGATCATTCCAAAGACCCTCTCATACTGATAGATTCGCTCAGATGTCGCAACGACAGTGTATATGTAGATGGCGAAGTGAATGGCAAGAGATATACTCTACTAGTAGACACTGGAGCAACAAGAACCATTATACGACCGGAAATAATAAAGTCCAAAAAGCTTTCACCAACGAGACTGCGACTGCGGACCGCCTCAGGTGAGAGTGCCAACGTTCACGGTGAGACACAAATCCAATTGGGAATTGGCGCAGAAAAGTTCACGCATACGGTAATCATAACGGACATTGAAGAAGACGTGATTCTGGGAATGGTCGTAATGAATGTACATGGTGACCAATTAGACTCTAGAAACAGAACCATGAAAGTGGGTTCCGAGGAGGAATTCCTTCGTCCATATGAAGGCAGCGCGGTGTTGGCAGCTGTACCGGAAGATACCGTTCTACCTGCACGAAGTGAAACCATGACAGTAGCACGGCTAGAGGGAATCATGGAGGAAGGTACACCGGTGATTATGGAGCCAAGGAACCACGACGAAGAAGTTGGTAAAGGAGTACTAATTGGAAAAGGATTAATTACGTCGGCGAAATAGATTCCAGTACGTATGATAAACGTGAATGATTACCCTGTTACCATCAAGAAGGAAACCAGGATTGGATCCTGCGTACTAGTGACGTCTATAGTTCGCCAAACAACCGACCACTGATAATTCTAATGCCAGATTCGAACAGATGTTATCAGTAGATGGTCAATCTTTGGATCGAGCTGAAAAAAAATGAGAGAATTTCTCTTGCAGTATCGAGACTTATTCGTACCAAAAGGAGGAAAGACTGGCAGAACATCAGCCGTCAAACACAAAATCGATACAGGTAATGCCAAGCCAAATAGACAATCAGCTCGAAGACTTCCACGAGCGAAGAGAGAGAATGCTGAAAGGATAATTCGAGAGATGGCAGAAGAAAAAGTAATAGAACCATCTACTAGTCCATGGGTGTCTCCAGTAGTGCTCGTTAAGAAAAAGGATGGAACTACGAGATTCTGCGTGGATTATCGTCAGCTTAACAACGTGACGAAGAAAGACAGCTATCCTTTGCCTCGAATTGACGATACGCTAGACACTTTGCGGTCAGCAAACTGTTTTCCACCTTGGACCTGAAGTCTGGTTATTGGCAAGTGGAAATGGACCCAGAAAATAAAAAAAAGACTGCTTTTACCACCGGATCTGGATTATGGCAATTCAACGTCATGCCATTCGGGCTCTGTAATGCGCCTGCGACATTTGAAAGACTCATGGAAAATGTCTTGAGAGGGTTGTCTTGGGAGACATGCCTGTTCTATTCGGACGACATCGTAGTACTGGTGAAAACATTTGACGAACACCTGAAGAATTTGGAAGACGTATTCAAACGACTGCAAGCTGCCCAGCACATGTTAAACCCGAAGAAATGTCAGCTGTTCTAAAATCGTGTCAACTATCTGGGTCATATAGTGAGCAATGAAGGAGTGGCGGTGGATCCAGAGAAAATTGCTCCCATTCAGAAATAGCCGCAACCAACCGACAAACATCAAATTAGGAGTTTCCTTGGACTTTGCACATAATATAGAAGATTTATCAGGAAGTTTGGAGATATTGCTGAGCCTCTAACTCGACTTACAGAAGAAGCAAGAGCTTTTCAATGAGACGAAGATTGTCAAACGGCTTTTGATACCTTGAAGAAGAATTTAACCATGGCGCTGATATTAGGATACCCTTTACTAGAGGGAGACTTTATTCTTGACACTGACGCACAGATCCAAGGAGGGCAAGAAAGAGTGCTGGGATATTTTATTAAAGTCCTCTCCAAACCAGAACGAAACTACTACATCACAAGAAGAGAACTTTCGGCGGTAGTGAAGTCCGCGGAACACTTTTACCAGTATCTCTATGGTAGGAAGTTTTTAATACGGACTGATCATGCAGCACACAAGTGGTTGATGCAGTTCAAGAATCCCGAGGACCAGATCGCAAGATGGATTGAACTACTTCAAGAGTACGATTTCAACATCGAACATCGAACTGGTGTTAGTCACCGAAATGCCGACTCTCTGTCCAGACTGCCGTGCCCAACAGACTACTCCCACTGCAACAAGGCGGTATCTAGGGAAGCTGCAGTTTCAAGAATTACTGTAGTCAATGAAGAATGGTCACCTACCAGGATCAGAGAAGATCAGGAGAATGATCCTTGCCTAAAGAAGATTCGGCAGTGGAAGGAAGAAAATCGGCGACCTACATGTCAAGATTTTCACCGAAACTCAAGTCGTATTGGGCTCAGTGGGACTCCCTTGTCCTGGAAAAAGGGCTATTGAAAGGAGCCTTTGAAAATGATGATGGTTCCCAGATGAGGAGACAACTGGTTATCCCTAGAACGAGGGTAGCTGAGGTACTGAAGAAGTTACACGACAGTCAATCGGGAGGTCATCTGGGAGTTGAGAAAACCCTCCAGCGAATCCGTGAGAGGTTTTATTGGATGAACAGCTCCGATGATGTGAAGGACTGGTGTAAGAAATGTAGGACTTGTGCTACGAGTAATGGACCACATCGCAAGAGAAAGGCACCCATGAAACAGTACAATGTTGGAAGCCCTTTCGAAAGGATTCCTTTAGATATCGCTGGACCATTTCCGACGACCGAAAATGGTGGCAAATACATACTGGTTGTAATGGATTATTTCACAAGGTGGGTGGAAATTTACGCGATCCCGAATCAAGAGCCCACATTTGTCGCGGATGTATTGGTGAATGAATTCATCAGCCGATATAGAGTGCCCTTGGAAGTCCACAGAGATCAGGGAAGACATTTTGAAAGCCATCTATTCCAGGAGATTTGCGACAAGCTGGGAATGAAGGAGACCAGGACAACAGCATCGCATCCACAGTCAGATGGAATGGTCGAGAGAATGAACAGGACAATTGGAAAATACCTGTCCAAAGTAGTATCCAGCCATCAGAGAGATTGGGATCAGTATCTTTCCCTATTCGCATTGGCTTATCGATCTGCCGTCAATGAGTCCACGGGTGGAACACCGGAGAAAATCCTGTTTGGACGTGAAATGAGGCTTCCTTGTGACCTGGAATTTGGCTGTCGGCCTGGAGAAGATCTAGCAGGCGAGGACTACGTGATCCAATTGAGAAGAAGGCTGGACGATATTCATAAATTAGTTCGAACAAATCTTCAAGTTGCCAGCGACAGAATGAGAAGTCGGTACGACGCGCAGGCCACAGAAGGTGGTTTTATAGAAGGGGACAAAGTATGGATACACAACCCGACGAGGAGAAAAGGATTTTCCCCAAAATTTCTAAAATCCTGGGGAGGTCCATACTCAATCAAGAAAAGGATCATGATGTTATATATCGCATAAGCAAGATCCCCAACGAAAAACCAAAAGCAGATCACCGAAACCAACTAGCGCCATTCGAAGGAGACTATGACCTAGAGGAAGGAGTAAACCTTAATCGAGATGTGTCTGACCCTACCTTCGATGAATTTATGGGCGCCTATGGAGGTACCGGGAAAGCTAGATATGGAGTCACGTCGGAACAACAACAAGATTTGTTTACTCTCCCGGAAGAATATTCACTGGCATACAACATCCCCGCCCATATCAAGAACGCACGAGGGTTGTCAACCGTCTTTCGAAAGAAGTTCGGGCAATTATAAAAACTTGAAGACCAGATTCCAGCCCCTAACAAGACAGTGAAACTGAAACATAATTCGCGGTACGTCTTCTACGTGGTAACTAAAAATGACTTTCAAGATCGATCTACCTACCGAGATGTGTGGGAAGCACTTCGTCACCTCCGACGAGACCATGTGTTAGAATCCAGCGTGAAGAAACTGGCTATGCCTAAGATAGCGAGTAACCAGTTGGATTGGCGAATCATCAGGAACATGGTAGAGGTTATCATTCCAGATACCGGTGTCCAGATATTAATTTGCAGCTACAACCCCCATTATCAGTATCCGATGAAGACGGTGCCCTGCTATTTCCATAAGATCGGAAAGTGTAGAAATGGGGCCAGTTGCCGATTCAAACATCCAGTCTCGGCTACACAAAAGTTCCAGGAGGAACTTCCATTTAAGGAGGGGGTAATGTTACGAAACAGCACACTGGTATATTCCCTAAATCCGACTCTGTCTGAGCCAGGTATAAAAGTTAAAATTATGGCGGATACGCATGTTTTTTATAACTCTTTACCACTATCTTATCTGAACATTGTGTTTTTGTGACCAGTCTTATCTAGAAAATGCCAGAAAGCCATTTGCTTCTGAGTAAGCCGCAGTCCGGAATTTTCTGGTAAAAAAGGAACTAGTATAAATAAGGAAACTACCCGAGAGAGTTCAGTTGACAAAGTGATCTCGAGAAATAAACAAAAATACACCGAACAGTAAAGTACTAATATAAATTATTAATCAAGTTCGTGTGCATATAAATTAAATTTAAGTGATTAGTTGAGTATATATAAATTAAGTGTTAGTGATTAGTTTAGTGTTTAAATAAATTAGTGAGTAGCCATACCGATTGTTTAAAATTTATCCCACCCGTAATAAAAACTTTCAATAAATAAGAAAAACATTACAATATTATGAAACTCTGGAGAATAATTTTTTTTCAACGTACAATAAGCTACAGAGCGTTGATTTACCTACGATTTTCATATAAACGTGTCCATATCTTTTGAAGCTTCAAAAAAATGTGAGCAATCCGAATTCAGTATAATATATAGGGGTCCTCATTTAAAAAATCGTATGTTTGGTTTGTAACGGAGTTATGCAATACTCTGTATAGTTCGAGATAATTTAAAAATATGGACCTTAAAGAAATCTACTATTTTTGTTGATATTTTTTTTAAATCTCTTAAAATAACCCATATACCGAAGTTTGTTGTAAGATTGGTACACCCGTATACTTTTGAATATCTACTTGGTGACTGTATTACTTCACCGCACATATATGCACTTAATCATAATAATCCTAATTGCTCAGAAATCTGTCTAAATATTTCATTTTATCAGCTAATGTAATCAATAATGTGAAATTCTTTTGGTATAATAAGTTATCCATATTAAAATAAATACTGCAACAATGTAATATTAGACACATTTTTGAATAGTTTCCAACGAAATTTTTTCATTACAATAGTGGGATGAAGTAGGTACTTAGATTAAAATATCTGTCAGAAATAAATCAAATAAATGTATACCTACTTACATATATTATGTAGTTATGACTGTTTCGGATTATTTGACTTTGTTGATAGTTTCTCTATAAGAAAACATTTTAATATTATCTCAAAATTACCCAGGAAGACTTGAAATTAGGAATTAGATGTTATACAAAAATGCAAGGTACTGTAGATTTGCGTGATAACTTCGTCATTTATCATACACAGGTTAAGTAGTAATTTTTGATTATTGATCTGCAAATCGAATTTCAGTTTGTGTCATGAAGCAAAATCCTAAATTTTATAATATCGATACAATAAATTAGAAATTGATAAATCATTGTTGGCGCCAGCGTGCGTGCCAATAAAACAACATACTGCGGATACCGGGGTGCCGCGAAAAGTAGTAATTTTGAATCTTCTGGCGCCAAGTTTATACATATGAACTTTGAAACTCATTGAAGACAACACAAAACAATAACGATAATATAGGGGAAAAAAGAGTAGTACCAAAAGTCACAGGTGGTAGGTTTTGAAAACAGGAGATTAATTGAATTTGCAACAGAAAACAAGATATAGAGAGCAAACATAACTTTTAATCACAAAATTAGATATCGAGAAACCTGGTTATCTCCAGATCTAGCTCAGATAGATCATTTGCTAATAGAATCAAGCATCCTAAGAACCCCAAAAACAGGCGCAACGAAGAACCTCCTCGAGAGAAACCGATTACATGAAAACATTCCTACAAATTGGGTAACTGATTTCTTCAATGGTTCATTTAGTATCTAATTCACTTCTCTCAAAAAAGCCTAAGGTTTTTGTGATTTCTTTTCTCATATATAGAATTCTAAATATTTTCTGAAGAGCAGGTTTGAGATCACTTGCCTGACATTTCGAAAATGTTCTACTGATATTCAATATGGATCAATACATAGATTAGATAAGATTAGATTTTAACGGGGTTCACTGTTCAGTGCACTGAAACCAAAGGAATCAGGAACTTTTTGGAATGTTCCAACCCGGGAAGGCACCGCCAGAGTGCTTCTCTTTCGGTTTCCTCTTTCTTCTGAAACTCTTTCTTGTAGGAGCATTTTTCTACACCACAGAAAGGCTCCGGGCCAAGTGTATTGGCCTCTTCATTTCCCGTGATTCCCGAGTGACCAGGAACCCAGACTAAAGAGACCCTGATATTCTTGCCTAAATCATCAAGTTTTCTTCGGCACTCCCATGCCAACTTTGAGTCAATGACATGGGAGCTCAATGCTTTGATAGCTGGTTCACTATCAGAATGGATCGATATGTCACATTTCTGGTAGTTTCTTTCTAGGTTCATTTTTACGCATCTTTCGATCGCAAGTATTTCTGCCTGAAAGACGCTCGGGAAGGAGCCTAACGATAATGAGTATCTGGTGCCAGGCCCAAATACTCCAGCGTCTGCTCCAATGGTGGTTTTTGAACCATCCGTATACCATCTAATAGTGTTTTATCTGAGAGTTTGGGTGGTGTATTCCCTTCCCCAGTCTCTCCTCGTATTTAGCATCTCGGTGAAATTCTTTTCGATGCTTACTTTCCTGATCATTTCGTCACTGGGAAGATTCGCTGATGAGATGTATCTTGTCAGAGAGGACCAAGCTCCCTGATTTTTAGTACTCTCATCGCCTGAACTTTCCTCAGATATTCTAAGAATTGCCTCTTGGGCAGATCTTTCTATCACTAGATGTAGAGGTGTGAGATCTCTAATGATCTCAAGTGCCCTAGTTGGACACGTTCTCATAGCTCCAGTGATGCACACACAGGCATGACTTTGAACTTTGTCGAGGATCTTTGTCGTGCTGTACTGACTTACTTTTGTGTGCCAAACTATTGCCCTATACGTAATTACTGGTCTCACAATCATGGCGTACATCCATCGCAGTATTTTTAGGTTACAGTCCCACCTATTACCAGCTATATTGTTGCACGCCATCAAAGCTCATTACTTCACTAGCAGTTATTTCAACATGCTTATTCCACAGAAGCTTACTGTCTGGGGTTATCTCAAGGTATTAAACCTCTGATTTCCATTCTATGATTTCCCCGTTTAAGGATATGGGTTTTATGGCTGGAAGTGTTCTTTTCCGGGTAAATGAAGTTACTGCGGTCTTGCTTGGGTTACTGTTTAGCCTCACTGACAAGCACCATTGCTCAATGATTCTGAGGCTCTTTTGTAATAAATCACACAAGGTGCTCTCGAACTTGCCTCTGACTGTTAAAACTATGTCATCGGCATAGCCCATACTTTCGAAGACAAGCTCCGGTAGCCTGTAGTTCAACTTATCTACTACGAGGCTCCATAGAAGGGGAGATATCACTCCCCCTTGAGGTGTCCCCCGATTGGCTTTAACTGAGGTGGTTTGATTCCCCACCTGTGTCGCAGCTATCCTCGTTGTCAACAACTCTTACATCCATTTTACAATGGTTTCATTCACTCCACGCCTTTTTAGCGCTCCTTTGACAGACACATGAGTTGTGTTATCAAAGGCCCCTGATATATCCAGGAATGCGCTCATTGCGATTTCTTTGTTGTTCAGAGTTCTCTGGATGACTTCGGTCAGCTGATACAAAGCCGTCTCAGTTGATCGACCCGTTCTGTAGGCATGCTGACATTTATAAAATGGTATATTCTCCAGATTCTCTGTTCTTATGTAGTTATCCACTACTTTCTCCATCGATTTGAGTAGCGACGACGTTAGACAGATGGGTCTAAAAGGTCGGGGATCAGTCCCATCTTTTCTCCCTATTTTTGGTATGGAGGTTACCCTTGCCCTTCTCCATTTTCTAGCTATTAGACCCACTGCTAGATTGCTTCTTGTAATCTTCAGCAGGTGAGTAAGATTCTCCTCTATCCCTTGCTGTAGTAGTGCTGAAAATATTCCATCCACTCCTGGTGATTTATATAGTTGAAATGTACTTATTGCCCAAACCAACCGTTGTCTGGTAAATATTTTCTTAGCAATGTCCCAATCTTCCTTGCGGAATTTTTTGGTGTAGTACATTGCTATTTCGGTGCTTGTTGCTAGTTTACTACCTGGGAAGTGAATTCTATGAAGAAGAATCGATCGTTCCTCTTCACCTTCCGTGTATGATCCGTCTGGCTTTTTCAGCGACATTGTGGGGTTAGTTCCCCCATTTGCCATGACCTTTTTAAGTCTGGCCGCTGTGTGAGTGGAAGTGATCTTCTCGCAAAAGTCTTGCAAATTAAGCCTTTTGGCCTTCCTAATCTCTTTATTGTACTGAGTAACCTCTTTTCTGAGGTTTGACAGGTTCTCATTCCACAAAGGAGCATCCTTTTCTGAACGAGCTTTTGAGAGTGGGCAACTGGATTAAAAAGCTTCCATTATTGCCTCACGGATCTGTTCGACTCTTTGTTCCAGGTCGTAGTGCGGGTGATTTACCACATTCACTTTTACGTGTTCCAAATTGTCCTTCAGATTGGTTTTGTAAAGAGACCAATTAGTTTTTCTAGGATTTCAGATTGTAGGAATCGAGGTGGTATTTCCCTCTAGCCTAAATTCGAAGATCCTATGGTCGGAAAGTGATGACTCGCTCATCACCCTCCAATCTTTTACATTTTTCCTAGTAGCAACATTAATAATTGTTACGTCCAGAACCGCTTCCCTTGCTCTCGTGACAAAAGTGGGGGTTGTCCCCACTTTTAAGGTCTCAAGGTTATTTGCTGAGAGATATTCTAATAAACACTCACCTTTTGCGTTATTATTGGTGCTTCTCCACAGGGTATTGTGTGCATTGGAATCACAACCAATTATAATTGGCAGCCGTCTGCTATTGCAGTGTGTCACAAGCTCTTGTACCTCTTCTGGCAGTGTCGTCGGCCCGTCTCCAGCGAAGTAGGCAGAGGCAATGACGATGTCCGGTCAATACCCCTAATGTTGAGGTAAACCATGAGTGTAACAAGGTCCCGTGACACGTATTCTGAAACACAAATATATTTTATGTTATTTCTTATGATTACACAGGCTCGCGGAGATACGTGCCTTTGATCACAAATCAATTTAGAATCTTTACATAACAAACCTTTGATTTGGCCTTCTTTGTTGATCCATGGTCCTTGGATCAGTACAATATCCAGTCTAGCGAACAACCTTGAAATCATGGCTGAAGCTCCCTTCGCAAGATGCAGGTTAGTCTGAGCTACATTCGTGAACGTGAAGGTGAGTTATTATGGATGAGAGAGGCCGAGTTACTCAGCCTCTAATCATCCTCCTCCTTCCACTCTCCCTGACCCTACTCGACCACCATGGCAGTATCTCCCTGGGTAATCGAGCAGGTTTCTTGACCTCGATTCAGACTCTCCACTCCCAGGCTGCTCTGCCCAATTTCCCGGGATGCAGAGGCAGTCTCCGCATTCCCAGTCGTCCCAGCAGAGCCGAAGGAGATCTCGGGCTGACCCACGGTCAAGCTTTCGCCTCTTTCCCCTTCTCTAGAGGTTCCGGATGTGGAGGGTATCTCCATGTCCTTTGGATCCTCCGCGGGACTCTTCTTTTTTTCCCAGCCCCGAGACAGGGATACGCCCAGAACGGAAGTTTAGCGCGTAACCTCCTGTCTTCAGAGGCTCCCCAGATTGGTGATCGATCTCGATCGTGAGGATAGTTCCCTGTCTCTCTTTTTCAGAGTTCAGGATCTTTCAAGCCCCAGTAGTGAGGCTGGAGCTCTGAACCTCGACAAGCTGGAGGATCTTCTCCAGTTTCATGTCTTGGCTTCTTGGGAAGAACACCGTTATGGTGACCGGCTTTGGGATGTCGTCTCCACTACGAGCCACCAATTCGGGTCCTTCCCAAGAGTTTAATTTTGGTGCAGTCTACCAGTATCATTCCACAACGGAAGTGGATAGCTGAGAAGTGGATTCCTTTCTCTTTGCTCTGACATAGCTCTTCCACCAGAGTGTCTTCCAGGGTGGAGAGCTGCTCTGCTTTCAGGATGACCCCAGGATAATCCTTGGGCATTATTCCCACCCTAAAAGACTTCTCTGTTTTGCGTATCCAGTGGCTTGCCCGGTTACCGTTGCAGCTGTTTTTGATTTCTTACTTAGAGGCCGCAGCGGAGGAGTAATATGATCCGGGACTCTTTTAAGCTTTTTCTTTCCCGTTGGTGGTTCCTTCGGGGGGGTTGGGCGCTGAATTACCGGCTTCCTGGCCTCTTCAGGGGATATTCCCTGATTGAGGAGTCTCAGGTATTTCCGCACCCTTGCTGCACTGAGGCCTTTTCTCAGTGGAACGTTCATGCCGCCCGGTTTTGGGAGGTCGAACGGCATACGATCTTTGTGCCGTTTGGCCTTTTTTTCCTCTGTGAGGTGCCTGGATGAAGAGGTGGAGGTTTTCTCCACTACTTTCCCGGTGAAAGTCTTGCTTTTTCTTTCTCTTTCCATAAGTGGTCCCACGAGAAGCTAGGGTCATTACGGTCCACCACTGCAGAGCCCCGCATGCAGAGGTGAGGGGTTCAATACAATGGAGTTCCCCCGGTGCCCCAAGATCGAAACCAGTGAGGACTATTCTTCTATATAGCCACGCATTCTTTGGCCTGGTTTCCCACCTTGACTTTAGGTTTTTAATGAGGTTGTCTCCTCTTGGTCCGAGCAGTAAATCCAAGACCCCCCCCCCTCCATCCCACTGGCCCACAGACATCCAGGAGACATTGGTATAACAGGTGATTTCGAGGTAAGCTCGAAATTTCACCCTGCATCGTAACCCTGTGTGCAATCCCTTAGCCACGATACTACAACTGGGACAGGTAAAGTTGGTCCGCGGCAGGTTATTCGAGGGTTGCCAGTTAAGTTTTTAGATAGAACGAGCCCCGGGTATTTCCACGCAGACCTCCTCCTCATATAAAATCATCTCAGAGGCCTTTCTCCTATCCGCCACCTGGAGACGCGCCGGGTTGGTACTCCACCCCCTCCACATCAATAAATATCACGACGAACAGCGACGAACTACGTACATATCTACTGATTTGGACCCGGATTCATACATAAGGAACTTTCAAGTTAACACAGAAGAAACATACTCATTTCAAAATTACATAGAAGCTAAAACTATAATGAGGGTGTATAATGAAAAAACAATTTCAAAATATTACATAACAATATGCGGAGCTTAAATAGGAATACAGACGAATTCAAAATAATTGAAAATCTTGAGGTTGACGTCGACTGTTTAGTTTTAACAGAAACATGGAAACTACATGATCCAGATCTATTCAAAATGACTAATTATGATATGATATATCACGGAGACCTAAACCAAAATGATGGGGTGGTGGTGTATGTGAAATCACACTTGAAATACAAATATGAATTGGAAACTATTAATACAAGAAAACTTCTAGAAATCAATATAATCTCTAATAATACCAATGAAAATATAATTATAAGTGCATTATATAGATCACCATCGACAAACGTAGATGAGTTCAACCGCAACTTGCAACATTACGTTGAATCATTTGATATTAAAATTAATAACTAGGTATAATATATTCATTGGTGATGTAAATATTTATATTCCCGAAAAGGATGATCAAACACAAGATTATTTGAGTATATTGAGAGTTTGGATACGTTTCTATGGTTAACAGTGGCTCGTCTATCGACCTTATCCCTCTCGTTATACAAACATGTATCACAGATCACTTCACTACAATTCTCCAGATTATCGCAGAAGGCACAAAAGTTGAAATCAATAATGCAATATATAGAACAGATAATAACTATGACAAATTGAAAGCTAACTTCTAAAATTTTAAAACCCTTCCTCGTATTCCTGCATCCTCCAAAGCCAGCAATAACTGTTAGTGATGTAGAGTATCGAAGGCATTAGCTAAATCTAGAAAAATAGTTAAGTTTGGCTTATTAATGTCCACCGAGTGATAAATTCTTCTAGTTAATTCCCTCACGAAATCCGACTGTTTTGTAGAAATTATATTAGATTTATTAAGATTTTCTTGCAATCTTAAATTTAGAGCTCTCTCTACCACTTTTGCAAAAGTTGTGATTAAGGATTAAATATTGGTATCACTAAAGATCTCTTAAGTTAAGTGGGAAATTCTCCTTAGAAATATTTCATTAACTGAGTAGGTCAAGAGTGGGGTGAATATTTTTGAATTCTGGTTGTATGTTAATTACTCCGGGTGCTTTCTTGTTCGCTAGTGAGTTTATTATGTTTTTGATTTCTATATTTGTTAAAGGCAACAGAACAATTGCATTCTTCTGAATATTTCTCCTAGATTGAGGCGTGTTTGGTGGGTTTATGGTTTTTGTAAGAGTAATGCCTATTTCAGTAAAGTAATTGTTAAATGTTTCTGCTAAATCTTTAGCCTCTGTTACTATATGAATTTCTTTTATTTCATCGTTATTGTTTATTTGCGTTATTTTGTATCTGTTTAAGAATTTTTCATGGTCCTTTTGATTTTTCTGTATTTTCATTCATTTGGTTGGTATGATATTTTTCTTAGCTTTTCTTAAAACTCTATCAGTTAATGCTCTATAATTTAAATACGCTTTCTGTTTTTCTGTTTTCCAAATCTTTTTTATGAACATGATGAAGTCTGTTTCTTTCTGTAATTGAAATAATAATACCTTTGGTTACCCATTATTGCCTCTTAATAAATAGCTTATTTTCTTTAACAGCTTTTGTATTTTTACTTATATATTTGTTTACCACATTTATTAAGTATATAACTGTTCCGCTTTAATTATTTATGTTTTAAAAGGCTTCCCATCTATGACTCTGAATATCTTCATGTAGCATTTTATTATCGATATTTTTGAGAAATAACTTTTTTACAGTTGTCTCAGCTTGTAAAGGAAGATATGCTATTGTAGCGTTGTGGTCTGTAATAAAGGTATCATATGTAGCTGCCATATATTCATCTATCGTATTCGAACTATAAAATATATGATCTATGTAATTTTTAGATGTTCCCTGAATTCTTGTATATTTGTTTATTAACGATAAGAAGTTATATTCACTCAATATATCCAGATATGCAGAAGCTAGATCAGTTTAATGTTTAATATTCATATTAAAATCTCCTAAAATCAAGTGTTTAGAAATGTTTAAATTATTTTTAGCGTCTTCAAGATATGTCCACAAATCATCCACAAATGCTTCTTTCTTTATCGGTGGTGGTTTTTATTAGGTAACTTAATTATAGTATGTACTACTTCGCACAATCCTATTTGCACTATAATTATTCATAAATTATGTTACCTTTTATAAAAATTACAACTCCGTCATAACGATTAATATATGCCTCGCTGTAAATTATATCATAGTCAGGTAATTGGAACATGGAAATGTTTTTAACTCTTCAATGTTCTTATTCATACTACGTATATTTTGACGAAATATTTTGAATTGACTATTTTTTAAGTTTTTGTAGTGTTCATTAATATCTTCTAGTTCTGTAAATTCAATTGTAGGATAAGGCTCATAGTTAAAATCCCTAACATATGGATCCATTGATAAAAGTGACTTTTATATCTATTATAAACTAAAATATGGACTACTAATAAACTATTAAAATTTACATCCTGCTTTCTTGTTGTAGCTTTGTATGGACCTACTTTGTTTTTTTTCAATTTTTCTGCATGGTGTTCCTTTAATCGATGTTTCTTCTTCTTTGTTTAAGTCGTTTACTATACGTATGTTTGTACATATTAATTTCTCACAATTTTTCAATGTTCTAATTTCTTAAGGTATGGAATAAACTCGATCTTTAAAGGGCTAATTCTACGTTTTTCTAGCTTGTAGGAATTATTTATCTCTTTACCCAATTTCCACGTTTAATAGATTTTTAAGGTTTTGTAGGATACTATCAAGATCAATACTATCAATACCATGTCCAAATGTCAATATATTATTTTTTGTCGTTCTTTCTATATACTCCAGCTTTTCTAAAACTGTTTCATGGGTCTCTTCTGTTTCTTTCAACCTTTTTTTCAAATTCTCTATCCTTACAAAAATATTAGTCTCACTCGCCGTTATCTAATTTTCAATTTCGCTTTTATGTTTTCAGCAAACTGTCTTGGATGGAATGGATGGAATCTCCAGCACTTGTAATAGTGTGGTGGAAGTTGTCCTTTTCATTGACAGTGCTGTCAATACTCCAATCTGGAAAACTATTTCACAAAATAAAGATTGACTTACACTGATTGAATTCGAGTGCCTAATTTGAATTTCTTTATACATCAGAATTGCA
The DNA here is from genome assembly GCA_963921935.1 of Galeruca laticollis. Taxonomy (NCBI): domain Eukaryota; kingdom Metazoa; phylum Arthropoda; class Insecta; order Coleoptera; family Chrysomelidae; genus Galeruca; species Galeruca laticollis. The sequence continues at coordinate 60,913,463 of OY998181.1, read as the reverse complement.
GGATACGGCTATTCCTATTTAAAAACGATTTTATTATTTCATTCAATTTCTGAATTAATAGATAAGTTCTGAGAATAATTTTCAACCATGGAGTATTCCATAACACAGTGATAAGTCTGATTAAATGTCTGAGTTATTGAAAGTATTAGATATTGTTGATCAATTTTAAATTAAATTAACTAACTCATAATATCCATTTAACTTATGATGATCGAATAACGTCGGATTTAGAAGAGAGAAGAGCGATATAACGTATATTATATTAGTATAAGCCCATAGTACATTGTAATTTTATTTGCATTTCATTATAATAACTTCTTATTTAACGAGTGCAAAACCGATGCTGGCTGCGGAGGCAGTTTGTAAATTCACTACTTATTTTTAATAATAGATTTTAAGTTCTCACGTGAGTTTAGCGTTTATATATTCAACAATACATAACATAGAGAAATTGCTCTTTCAGAACAAGAGGATTTAGGGTTTCGTTTCAACATTATCAGTGACGTAGATTTTGTAGTGCGTTACTTGGTTTGTGATAGAACATAAAATAATTAGCTAGTCAAACTGTAGTTTAAGGTGGAAAGTTCTGGTGTAATTGTTTGTACTGGTTCACTTAAAAATTTTTGGTGCGTTGAACGAGACTTTAAAGTTGTGCAATAAAACTTTCACCGGCAAATATCAGAAATCATCAAAAAACCATTAAAAATTATGTTTTTTAGTGGCACAAGAAGGGATCCAGTAGTAAAATGAAGTTTGTATGTCATATGGTTTCCATGCAAAAGAGTGTTGAAGTTTTAGTGAAAACAGTGATTGTTAGAAAAACCAAGAAAAAAGTCAACTAATTTATAGTTTTTATTTCATGTATATAAACATTATTTATAGGCTAATAAAAGACAAGAATTCATCAGTATTCATTAACTAGTACGAATATTGCGACCCCTCTTAGACACACGAATTAACAACTTCAAAATCACCGCCCTAATAATTCCATGAAGTCCAATCTGTTTGGCCATGTGACAGTTTACGGTGCTGTCTCCTATAACACAAACATACGGTTGGTGTTGTGTAAACCAGTGCATCAGTTTTTTCGAATAATTTGTATCTCTTTTAATTCTCAATTCTGTCATTTGGACTTGTTATTCTGAACTAGTGAATGCTACCCCATACATATTTGACATTTCCCACAAATATTTTGGAGAGAAGTGCTACAGAGGATACTTTAATTAACCCCACGACCTTGAGTTAGCCCTGTAGCAACTTTCATGTTCAATGGCATGTCGAGCCATATTCCACACCAAAATTTGCTAGTCCTTCGTACTATGAAGCCGCCACCCGTAAACTTCGTAATCCTGGATACTCATTTTATATTTTAAAGTGTGCATGTCTTGTAGATAGGGGTGGCTACATTTAGCACACAAAAAATGTCCGCTAGCGTGAAAGTAAGGAATCATTTCGTGAAGAACTTGTAGATGGAGGTTCCAGATCCCTGCTATTTCAGCTTTAATGATTAGCTTCACAACGGTAATAATTTCAAAGTATTGAATCCAGAGCTTTGAAATAGCACCACGATTGGCTATGCTTGGAGCTGTGCTGTGTTTTTAGTTCCTCTGCACACACTTTTTCGTATGCTGACCTATCTTCATCATTTACGCATTCTGCCAGTTTCTCTTGAATGTCTGGGGTTAAATTTATAATTTCAAAGATAATTTTTGCCACAGTGGCATGAGCGAACGTATATGCTCTGATGGATCTCGAATAGGTATGTCCTGTTAGGATATTTTCATTGATTTGAGTGCATATATTGGATTGAACAACTCTTTCAACCCACAACCATCCATTACGTAGCCTATAGCCTTCAAGAACGACATCAGCAAGTGAAAACCACCTAGCTTTATGACTACATTATCAAAATCGGATTCTCCTTGTGGGCAATTTTGCCTTGAGATATAGTGGCTGGTCGGAGGTGTGAACAGTTAGCTTGATTCATCGACTTGCTGTGTTCTAGCGAATTTAGTAATGCTGTATGAACTGTACTGCTTATAAATAGCAGATAAGCAACATACGTTGTGTCAAAGGATAGACCACTTCTTATTTGCTCCATGAAACCACTCCAGTCTGGAATCTCAGGTATATCTTTCCACATACCATAAAGCCAAAGCAGGTGTGCCAAAGAGGGTGTGGCGGTATTAGGTAAAAAAACCAGGTGTTTGAGATCCTCAATAACGACTTTCTTTAAGCTCACAGCACCTGCTTTGTCAAAATGTCTTAAACAGACAGCTCCAATCTAACCGATCACTTGAGCTGGTATTGATTTCTTGTGTGAGTGATAAAGTAGTTCTTAATAATTTTATGCAACACAAAGAAGAACTGCGTAAATACTGCTTCTACGCAAAAAGTTTTATTTTGAAAAACCATATGAGTATAATTATTGTATTAGTGTTTTAAATGAAACTCACTGTTTCTAGCTAATTCCAAAATATAATAAAAAAATTGTTGAAAATTCTAAATGTTTCGATAAATCAATATCATCGTCAGAATGACAGAAGTTACATTTCATTTGATGCCTACCTGATGGTTAGTAGTTATTTTTGGCTAGACCAAGAAGTGACCTAACTTGTGATTGACTTAATATATGTTAATAGGAAAAAGGAGAAGATGTGATATTACAAATATTTAAGCTTAGATATTATTAGCCCTATGGTGATATACTGGATATCATTTTTCCTATTAAGATCAGTATAACTGTGCAATGCTATAGAAAACCAGTAAAACTATATCTTCTTATCTTCTGATCTTTACAATTATCACTTAAGAAGACAGATTATTAGTGGAGAATCCCTAGATTTATCTGTTCATTGACAACTTCATATTGTGGGTTTCTTAAATGTCTTCTAGTTTCCAATTCTTCAAGGAAATCCAGTTCTTGTTTCTTTCCACAAATATGAAGCACTTCTAGTCCTGTGTTAGGTGTCAATTAATAATTGGTGTCAAGAAGATGTTTTGCGTAGTGGGATTCATCTGGTTTTTTTAATCTGTATGCCGTAAGTGTTCACTGTATCGGATTTCAAAATTTATAAGGGTCTGACCCAAATAGACAGCATCACACTCTGGACATTTGAGTTCATATATACTTGATTTCTTTAATTTTGGTATTGTTGTTTTTACATTTAACAATTTGGTACTAACGAAACTGTTTTGAAAGAAATTGTTGTATTCGTTGCTAAATATATTATCTTTGAAATATTATTAGAAACATTTCCTGCATATGTGATGGTTTTATAAGTCTTTATTTCATCAGTTTGTTTAGGAAATATTAGTTGTAATGTCACTCTTTCCTCTTTTTTATTAATTAGCTTATTTATCATATGTAATGGATAACCGTTGGATGTTGCTATTTGTCTAATTGTATTAATCTCTCTATCAAAATTACATTTGTTCATAGGAACTGAAAAAGCTCTATGTATCATTGAATTATATGCCGCTAGTTTATGTGACATGGAGTGATTGGAACAATATGGAATTCTGACATCAGTGTGTGTTGGTTTTCGGTAAATTGAGAAATCAAGTACATTATTAACTCTTTGAATTTTTAAATCAAGAAAATTGATGGAGCTATTTTCTTCAATTTCTAATGGATATTTAATTTTTGGGTGTAAATTAATAATGTGGTTGAAAAATACATCTAATTGTCGTTCACTACCCATAAAACAAGCTAATATGTCATCTACATATCTATACCAAAATAAAACATTTTTCGAAATATTACTTTCAAAAATCTTTCTTTCTAAACTGTCCATAAAAATGTTTGCCAAAATAGGTAATATAGGGCTTCCCATTGGTAAACCTTCATTTTGAATATATATCTTATTGTCAAAAGTGAAATAATTATGATTAATACATACCTCAAATAAATTAAGAATATCTGATATTATTACTGGATTCATATTTTTATCTTCTAGTAATTTTGTTACAAGTATTAGACATTCTTTAGGAGGAATTTTAGTGAACATATTAGTAACATCAAACGAAATAAGTTTATAGTTATCTTGCAAGTTGATTGGTTTGAACTTTTTGATTAGTTCTATTGAATTTCTAATTGAGTACTGAGATGCATATCCGTAACTATAAAGTATATTGTTAAGCCTCTTTGCCAATATATTATTAGGAGCATTAACATAAGAAACTACAGGTCTAATTGGTTTCGTTATTTAATGTAATTTAACGGTTCCATATAATTGTGGACCATGAGGATTCTTATGTATGATAGACCTCTTTTCGTAATCAATTAAAAGATAATTTGAACTATTAACAATATCCCTTACATTATTAAAAAACTTTTTTGTTGGGTCTGCTTTAAGAACTCTTACATCCCTAGATTCTATAAAGTTATATATTTTTGAATTATAATTTTCAGTTGTCAAAATGATAGTTGTGTTCCCCTTATCAGATTTTGTAACTGTTAGGTTATTATCTTCTACTTTTTTTTTATTGCATTTAAAACTGTAATGTCATTTTTTGTTTGACGTTTAACTTTTGAAGGTTCAATATTTTTGATTAAATTGGCAATTTTTAATTTCTCATGAAGTCAATTATTTGAATTAGATTTTAAAGCTATTTCTTACTCTGCAGCTATAATTTGTTTAATATTATTCGTAAATTTTGGTGGTATGCTGTACTTTAAACCTTTATTTAAAAATTCTGTTTCACTATCTGTAAAATTAGTGTATGAAAGGATTTAAAATCGTGGTGCAAAGTGTGTTGGTATGTAGGTACTTACAGTTTCATGATGTTTTGAGTATTGACTTTTATGTTGTGTGTGTTCAAGTTTCTGCAGCTTTTGTTATTGTTTCCTAAATTTCTTATGCTTCATTGTGCTGACACTTTCTCTAATTTTGTGATCCTAATACTGCTGTGACAATTCCATATTGTTCCAATCACCCCATGTCACATAAACTAGCTGCATATAATCCAATGATACATAGAGCTTTTTCAGTTCCTATGAACAAATGTAATTTTGATAGAGAGATTAATACAATTAGACAAATAGCAACCTCCAACGGTTATCCATTACATATGATAAATAAGTTAATTAATAAAAAAGAGGAAAAAGTGGCATTACAACTATTTCCTAAACAAACTGATGAAATAAAAACTTATAAAAACCATCACATATGCAGGAAATATTTCTAATAATATTTCAAAGATAATATCTTTAGCAACGAATACAACAATTTCTTTTAAAACAGAAAGTAACGTTAGTACAAAATTGTTAAATGTAAAAACAAAAACACCAAAATTAAAGAAATCATTTATATATAAACTCAAATGTCCAGAATGTAATGCTGTCTATTTGTGTCAGACCCTTGGAAATTTTGAAATCCGATACAGTGAACACTTACGAGCATACAGAATTAAACAACCAGATAAATCCCACTACGCAAAACATCTACTTGACACCAATCTTTCATTGACACCTAACACAGAACTCGAAGTGCTGCATATTTGTGAAAAGAATCAAGAACTGGATTTCCTTGAAGAATTGGAAATTAGAAGACATTTAAGAAACCCACAATATTAAAATGTCAATGAACAGATAAATCTAGGGAGTTCTCCACTAATAAACTGTCTTCTTAAGTGATAATTGTAAAGATCAGCAGATATAGTTTTACTGGTTTTCTATATCATTGCACAGTTATACTGATCTTAATTGGAAAAATGATATCTAGGATATCACCATACGACTAATAATATCTAAGCTTCAATATTTGTAATATCACATCTTCTTCTTTTTTCTATTAACATATATTAAGTCAATCACAAGTTAGGTCACTTCTTGGTCTAGCCCAAAAAAACTACTAAACATCAGGTAGGCATCAAATGAAATGTATCTTCTGTCATTCTGACGATGATATTGATTTATCGAAACAATTGTCAATTTTTTAGAATTTTCAACAATTTTTATTATATTGTGGAATTAGCTAGAAACAGTGAGTTTCATTTAAAACACTAATATGAGTAGTAAGTAAGGGTCGAGACAGTTAATTTCATTATAATTATTGTTTTTGCGGTGAAGATCAAAAAGATGTAAAGAGACATGCATTGTAGGTATTTTTTCCCTTTTTATTTACTATAAGAGCAATTTCTGCGTAAATGTAGCTGGAATTGAAAGTCGTATGCTGCTAGTAACTAAAAAAGTAATGTTCTCTTGTTTTTATATTAATTTCTCTTATTTGCGAGCAGAATTTTTGTTGAACAACTCTAGATTCCTGGTTGATACCTCAAAAACATACAACAAACCACTAAAAATAATTTGATCAAAACTTTCCACTTGGAGCCCGTTTTGTGCACCATTTTATTAAACTAAATACAGTGGTATTTATCTCTTTAGAACAATTATGAGAGGGTGTGTAGTTTGAATTGGGAATAGAAAATAAACAAAACGCTAAACTATTGTAATTGGGGATGACTTAATACTGATTATAATTATTTTTGAAAGGTAAATTTGGAAGTCCACGTTATTGTGAAACAGCTATTATTTGATCATTAATTAGGCAAATGATAATTCAAATACCATACTAAGCACAACAACATCTAGCGTGGTTTTGATGTTGTAACCGAAGGCAAAATGAAATACCAAATTTAAGATAACTACAATATGGAATAATTCTGGTTTATGAGAAAGAGGAAATCAATATATAGAGGAGGATCAAGATACACATTGTAGATAGGAACAATTAGTAATAATAGAGTAAAGCCACTACGAATCATTGGTCAACAGAGCAATTACGATTTTTAATGATAATAATTGTAGTTTCGCTAAAAATATGGTCAATAATATAATATATGAGCTTCACAGCGTTAACAGTAAGATGAGGAGTGAGGAGAAATTCTTATCTACAATGTAGTTAGTTACACGACTGCTATTTACGAAAAATACATTATTTCACTAATTTTTAACGAAAATTATTGCATTTTATTGTATTTACTTTGAATTATGTGCGAATACATATTTGACGTCAAATAGTTATTAGAAAAAGTAATGACAAATATTATAGTAGTTGCGCTCGATTTACAGACTGCTCTGGCTGAGTACTCGATAGTGACAGACAAATTTGAATAGAACACTACGTCTGCACCATGTAACCTCAAAAAATAGTTTCTATCGTTAGTTTTTTGAAATCTGTGATTTTTGGTTTCTTGTTTCTTTTGCCTCTGACATGAATGAAATTATTAAAAAAATGATAATCAATAAACACGAATAAAATTGTTGGTGCTCGAGGAGAAATAGGAAAAGAAAGTTTGTATGCCTGGGCGAGCGAGCAAATCGAACGCCACAAATATGTAAACAAACTGATGAACTAACCTTTAAAATAACTTGTATGTAGAGAAAAGAGACAAAACGCAAGCAAACGGAGACAACAAATTAATTCTAATTTGCATTTTAATTTACAATAGTATATTTTTGTCAAAATAAATTTTAAGAAAATCTTATTTTCATTTTTCAAGGTTTAGTATAGGCGAGAAATTAGTGGGATTTAATTTTATAAATAGGGAACATGTAGGGATTTTTTTGAGTTGGTAGGGATGGCTCTTATAAAAGATTACCATCACTGATTTACTGAGCCGAGACGTCATGCGCTATATCGGTTAACATGGCCGGTTGTTGTTTATTTTTTACTTTTATTTTCTTTAAAATATTGATAATCTAAATGTTTTATCAAAGTTTTAAATGAAACTCAGTGTTTATAGCTAATTCCGGAATATAATGGGAATTGTTTATTAAAGCTAGGCCATTTTTCTGAATTCTTTCCTCGCATATTTTTACTCTAAAACCATTTAATTTTTGAATGCTTAGTACTGTCATCATGCCTATTGAGAACATATTGTAAAATTAGACAATTTCCACAAAAAATAGTTTGTTCATTATGAATATCACCAACGGTTCTAATTAGTTATGGTTATTAAGAATGAACAATAAGGAAAGATTAACTAAAACGGAAGCTATATATATGTCGATGTGAAGGAGAATGAGCAGAATAAACGATATAATATCATGAGCAATTAAAATTGTTCTTATAAATAATGAATGATGGAGAACTAAATTATACCTGAAAGGGGATTAGAAAAAATACAACAATAGTGAGAATTCTCAATAAACTGCAAGTAATATGAGCTTCTGAGGATAATAGCAACTCTCATACTACACTGAAAAAGCTTTGCATTTGAAAAATGATGATTCGTTGTAAGTGGACTGTATTCCAATGCGTATCCAAATGTTCCTGAAATAAATCAAAAAGCAGTTACCCCAAATATGTAGTGAGATTCTATTTCAAATATAAATGATCTCGTCTGAGAACCTTGGTATCCAAGAAACCATACCATATATTCCTCTCCTTCTAAATTATATATCCCTATATTGCATGAATTCACAAAAACGATACAAAAAATGACCATATCCATTTCTCAGATATATTTTGTATTGAGATAACATATTGAACACCTCAACATAATTTTTTAATTTGTTTTTCATAATTTTGGAACGTTGCTTTGAGGCAACAGTATGCACAAAATAAGTAATAGACGGTAATATTGAACGTTATATTTAACGACATTACAAATGTGAAAAGTACTACTATTGATTATGGAATTTATAAAAGCAGTTACTGGAGGTTGTGAAACGTTTTACATTTGACACATTTTACTTTTGAAATCGCCTTACATCCTTTTTTTTATCAAATACAGGAACGTTGCCTAGCTAGTCCTTTCTGATTTCGTGATTTAGGATGGGTGCAGTCGAGTGATATTTCCTTTTTTTTCTCTTGAAAATCATTGGTGATAGAACTAGAGCTAGGACAGTCTCGTTTGCTGATAACTGTTTTACCCTGCATGCAGAGATTTTGTGCAATTTTTGATTTGAATTCGAAAAGAGGTAATTGGTTTTTTTTTGCAATGAATCGCAGTTTGTTATATATATAAGCCAAGCTTGTGCAACTGCTAGGCCTACAAAATGAAAAAAGAGCCAGTGGTACCATTTTTTAGACCGTATTGTGATTCGATGTAAAGCAAGCAGAGAATCGAGAAGGTCTACACCGCCCATACTTTTATTATACAGTTGTATTACAGAAGGGCATTCTATCTCAATGCGCTGTTTGCTTGCTCGATCCCATCTCTATTTTGTTCCGCAAGGATACGCACCTACATATGAACTAAGAACTGTAACACCTTTGTTGTCAAACCATTTTACGGCCAATAGTTGACACCCATCTACCTTAGTTTTGTTCTCTTCAAACGATCATCTCCCCCTTTTTTAGGATTTTATCAGCGGAGAACTTGCATCCACCTACTCTGTCTGATCTTACTGTACCTAAGGCACATATGCCTATCGTATTTAACTCTATTTGTAAGTCAATTCCATTACAGTTATATTACAGAAAGGCATTCTATCTCAATGCGCTGTTTGGTTGCTCGATCCCATCTCTATTTTGTTCCGCAAGGATACGCACCTACATATGAACTAAGAACTGTAACACCTTTGTTGTCAAACCATTTTACGGCCAATAGTTGACACCCATCTACCTCAGTTTTGTTCCCTTCAAACAGGCACATATGCCTATTGTATTTAACTCAATTTGTAGGTCAATTCCATTGAACCAGTTATCGAAGTACAGTTTGAAATATTTGTTTTGAGGTATCAGTTGCGCTAATCTGAGCACGACATTTCCAGAAGCTCCTATGTCAGGTAAATTGGAATGTTCGGCAACTCCACCATATACCTCAAACTCATACATCACACCACAAGCATCTACCAACACATATATTCTATAATCCCATTTTCGCGGCTTTCTAGAGTTGTATTGTTTTAAGCTACTTTTACATTTGAACGGAACTATTTGTTCGTCGATCGATAAAAACTGATCCATCGGGATTTCTGAAAACTTTTCATTTAGTGTGGTATTTACACTTCTAACTTTATATAATTTATCATAGCTTTTTGTGCCTCTAGTGGGTAGCTTTTGATTATCACTGATATGAAGATTTCGTTTTATTGCTTCCCATCTGTTGACACTCATGACATCAGCAATTTGATCAATCTTAGTAACAGAATTCCAAAACATTCTTTGTTTCGGTAACTTATATATAGACATAAAACATGCAATCCCTATAAACTGTTCTATCTCATACTGTTTCACACCAAGAGGTTTATTTGGATTCGTTTTAACGGAGTAAATATTTGATTGTTCTACCAGTAACATCAAAAGTTCTCCAGCAAAATAGGTTTTGAGATATTGCAGTGGAGTTCGAACTTCTGTGGCCATAGGTACAGATCCATTCCAAACAGGGATAGGGTATGCAATTTTTGTTTAATTTTGTGACCATTGTAATTTCTTTTTCTTCTTTTTTTTCTTTGAATCAGTAGCCGCCTCGTTACCCTGTTGTTGTTCATCTTGACTTTCCAGATCGCTATTTTCGTCATCTGAATTCATATTTTCCTCGGCTTCCACATCATCAGACACTGCGTTTTCCTAAAATCAACAAAAATTGTATTGGCAATAAAATATATAACAGTAAAAATATATATGTCGTCTTAGATTGGTTCAAATGTAGGATCATCTATGTCAGTATCCGCGTCGTCCAGCTCAGTATCATCTCATCCCTCTGGAATTTCGCGATTAATTATTCTATCAGCAAGTAATTTTCTACCATAAAAAGTTTTGGCGGAATAGTTGAGAATTCCATGAAGGTAATGCATAGAATGAATTCAAAGCAACGTCCACATTTTCCTTTGATATCACAAAAAGTATGTATTTTTTTATTTGAAAAATTTAATAATACATATATTTATAGAATATTGAATGCAACAGATACCACAAATTTATAATTATGATGGTTTTCCTCAAATTATTAACTTATATTTTCTCCGATGCTACTCCTAACAATCACATTACAAGACCTCAAGACTAACAGGTTCAAACATAATGTTTAAAGCGAAGTTCCAGTGCACAATGTAGTCGTGCGTTACTCGATCCTGTTTCCTACAACTTACTTTATGCAACTATGGAAAGTTTATAGCATCTGTAATTGACATAATATGCTTTAGATGTGGATGTTGCATGAGGGCAACAGTATGCAATACAGGGATTATATATCTTTATTCACGAGAAACATGTTTGAGTCCAGTGTTCGCTGAAAGTGACACTCATAAAAAGTGTCCCAAAACTAACACAATATTTGAATTGTTATTATTTAATTTAAAAATGTCTTCATTCACAATAATTTATAAGTTTAATATTCACAAAGATAGTGAGAAACAAAAACAGTGAGGCCGATGTTCTGGCCTTTCTTGCTACCTTTGTCCTGTCGTTGAGCTGTGTCAACATGGTTTTTTGCTTCTGCATTACCCATTTGTTTGTGGAAAATATTTACTTTGTACCGTATATATAAATGTGACTCCCAGATTTTTCGACTGAGTCGTCCCTGAAAACCGGCTGAAAAACAGGGTTATTTAGTTGAATCTGATACGCAGAATAATGTTATGGATATAATTAAACTAAAGGCAGCTGACCTTCACGGCTTTGCTAGCACATATGCACACTTTTCCCGGAATTTTTCACGGCTAGTTTGTCTTAATATACCAGAATTTTGTTGACAAGCAATGAATTTTCTTCTCCATTTCATGTATGGTTATAGACATCAAGCTTGCACTTCATTAATAGAATGGTGTCAACTTTACATGTTCATACGTGGCTAATTCTTATCACTAAAAGGAGAAAGTACACAGTTTCATGGCCTATATGGCATGTAGCACTTTTTTTCTGGAATCACATGCTGTTCAAATCATTTAATTGATGAAGAAAGAACTGTCATCATGTTGCGATTCAGAGCATCAGTAATATTCGCTACTTGACTATATCAATTTGTGAAATAAAACCTTCAATTTAAAATCCGCACTAAACAGTGAAACGTTGAGATTGAACTTATTCTTGGAATAAGCACTCTAAAACTCAAATGTGGCAATTTTGACTATTACTAACGTGAACGTGTGCATTTTTGTTGAAAATGATTGTTTACCAAATCCGTAATTATTTGTTGTTGAACAATCCGTTGAACGAACTATTTTCTCTGTATATGATAATAATGTTCCAGTACTTTAATCTATTGGATTTTAGAAGCATACAGACGCAGATTTCCAGTGGGAATAGGCTGTAGAGAACTTGTTGAAATTTCAACTCAACTGTACTAGTGACAAACAAATTGAAGCATATTGTTAGCTTTGGGGCGCTTATTACTTTTCCGCCAACCTATCTAATATGCGAGAAAAGTATTGGTTTACCCACAAAAAGCTGGAAATTTGAAATTTTTTTTTGAGTTATTTTTACGTTATCCATCAACAACAACACGAAAAAACGGTTTTTAGAAAAAAAATCCTGTGTGTATGTCGTCGTCGTCGTTGTCGTCGGCCACTTTTCCTTGCAAGTCTTGTTAGCACGATACAGCCTCCGGAGTGCAATAAGTCACCAATTTTATGATGGAATATTGTTAAGGACATTTCACAGATGAACCCTATTGATTTTCAGCTCAACAGAGCCAGTACAACGGGTGCTATGGTACTTGAAGTACGACATTTTGTCGTTTTTAGAGAAATTTCAGATTGTTAGCACGATACAGCCTCCGGAGTTCAACAAGTCACCAATTTTATGATTGAATATTATTCAGGGCATCTCACTGATGAACCCTATTGATTTTCAGGTCACCAGAGCCAATACAACCGGTGCTACAGTACTTTAAGTACGATATTTTTGTCATTTTTGGAGAAGTTTCAGTTTGTTAGCACGATACAGCCTCCAGAGTATATACAAGTGATGAATTTTATGATTGGATATCATTCAGAGCGTCTTAAAGATGAAACCTATCGATATTGAGCTCACTAAAGCCAGCACAACGGGTGCTGTGGTACTTGAAGTACCAAATTTTTGGAGAATTTTCAGTTTGTTAGCACGATACAGCCTCCAGAGAGTATACGATTGATCAACTTTATGAATAAGTATTGTTCAAGTTATCTCACAGATGTACCCTATTGATTTTCAGGTGACTAGAGCGAGTACAGCGGGTCCTATAAAACTGGATATACTAAATTTTTGGTTATTTTTGGAGAAATTTCGGTTTTTTAGCACAATATATCCCCCGAAGTGTATACAAGTAACAATTTTATGATAGAATATTGTTCAGGGCCACAGACGCGGAAAAGTTAGTTTTAATCTTTAAAACCGTTTATTTTTAATTTATGGAGGTGTCAAATGGTGTTATTCATATAACAGTCGTGATAAGTTGTTACCGAAAACATTGCTGTGATTCATTCCAACTTCCATACTTCAAATCAGTTATGAACCAGCGACTTATGAATTATTTGTCATCTAAACCATTATGCATGTAAATATTTTCTTGGCATTTGTAAACGTAGTCCCCAACTAGATACGCCACTGGATACTGTTTCCGAAAAGATCAGCACCCTGCAAAAGCGGCTTAGAGGTTAGATATTTGACCCTAAGTGACTCTATAAAAGAAAAGGGTTGATGCCTTATTAAGATAATATGTTGGGTACCTATCACATATTTTTTATTTTTTGTAACTCTTTTACCTGTTCTTTCGGGTAAAAGCAGGTAGAGTGCATAATGGGATGCAAATTTATGCAGCTTAGAAGTTCAGCGGAATGTTTGATTTTCTTTTATTTTTGTTGTGAGGATTGTTTATAGCTACTAACGAGGAGATCAGGATCGGTATCAAATTAAATATCATCACATGTTTTAAATTCCAATTGTATTTACGACGATACAATCTACAAAGGCATCAATGTGCCGATGTGTTGATGTAGTACAAAAATTTGAAATACGTAAGAAAAAGACGAAGAGGAAATCATTTAATTTGATTGTTTCAATATATTTTAAGCTATTATAGTCACTGTTTATGTTTTCTGAACACAACCAATAATTTTACTATAATGAGAAGCAAAGTATTAGGGAAAAATCAGATTGTGTCACATTCACCATACACGGAGAATAAACTAATATAAAATATTCTCCATTGGAAAGGTATTTGAGATTTTCCTTCTAACAATAATGAACTCGATGAAACAATAGGAAACTGCAGATATGTATCTATTGTTATAATATATTATATAGAAAATTTATAATACGTATATTGTTTTGTATCTGAACCTTTCTCAGTTTGGTTGGTTATTTGGGGCTCTTTCCGTATTAAAATAACTCCTCAAATTCCAAACTGGTTTTTTACTTTCGAAAATGCATATGCTCACTTTCTCAACATAACTTTATTACTAATTTATAATTCCATCAATTGCTCTTTTTATTAGATACCACTTGTCTCTTGATTTTTTTATATCATCACAAATGCCATCATTTTTTTTTAATTGTCACTTTTAACGTAGCCTCCGAATTATTTTTAATTGTTACTGTCCAATTATCTCAAACTATTAGCTTTCACTAGCGATTTTTTTAACCTATCACTTCTTATGCCTACTAACAAACACCTTATTATAACTTTTTTAAATGAAACAAACTGTTTCTAAATAATTCAAGAGTATATTGAAAAATGGTAAAAATTCTAAAAAATTGACATTTATTTCAATATTACTACCATCGTTAGACCGAAAGAAATTACATTTCATGTGATGCTTACCTGATTTTTAATAATTACTTTTGGCTATAGCAAGAGCTGAGCTACCTTGTGATTCGGTTAATATATATATATATATATATATATATAAATATATATATATATATATATATATATATATATATATATATTGTTAGGATTTTATTTTAATATAACTTGTTGTGATTTCACTATTTAATCATAACTATTTAATTCATAATTACATATGTTGTTGAGCGCCAGCCATAGAGAGAATCATTTATGTAATATATCTTTATATGTATATTGTTTATTTTAACTGTATCTCAGGGTATTAAGTTCCTTTATATTTATATTTTTATTTAATCTAGCTAAAATTAAAATCCATGTATCTCAATTATACTATATATATTGAAAGATTAATAGATTGGTTGTTTTTAACAAATAGTTTTCATATTGACAAAAGAATTTATAAACTCTGGTTCAAATTCTCAGTAAAGAAAACACCCTGAATGCCTAATTTTTATCATGTAATCAAAATTACTTAGTTTTTATATTTCTTATCAAATCATTCATAAATTTACAAATAAATCAAAATTTCTTACCGTTTTCTCTTTCTATTTTTTTATCTTATACAGGGACTGCTTTTCTTAATATTCATCAACAAAGATCTTTGTTTGAAGTATAACTTTTATCCTAAATTCACCGTATAAAAAAATATATTAATAACACAATTTACATAACATTCAATGTCTTGAAATATGAAGAATTTTCAATGTTATATATAAATTCAAAATTAAATAGACCTTTTCAAATTATTTTCTTCTTCGTTTTAAATCTTCTTAATATGGTTTGTACTTCTATAATAGTTTTCAATTTTTATTCATGTTGTCATGTAAGAAATTTCCATCATTCCATTATTATTTCATTTCCATTTATATATATTTTTTATAATAATTCTTCCATCGTTATATTCTCAGTCTCAGTCTTGTCTTTGACTTTAGTGAACAAAGAATTCATAGTCAGAACTGTTCTATGAGCAATCCTAACATTACCAACCTTGCTTAAGATACGAGTGAGCTTGGGAGTAACCTCAGCAATATAAGGTAACGAGACAAATAAGTGATGAGCGGGAGCAACATCAACCATGTTATCATTATTAATATTATTAATAATACCAACATCCAAATTCTCAACATTATTAATATTATCAAAATTATTATTATTATTTAAGTTATTATTGGAAATATGATCCACAATATGGTTTTGAACAAGATTATTATCCTGGGAATGACTGACAGTTGGTGTGCCATACAAAATCTTGTTCAATAAGGGAACAGGATAAGAGTTTTGACAAAGAATGTCGTGGAGAATCCTTAGGTTCTTATTGTGGAAGGAAGGATCGGAGATTTGAAGAATCGATGTTTCATTTCATATATATATATATATATATATATATATATATATATATATATAAATATATGAATAGAAGAAATAAAAATATAAGATATTGCAAATTATATATTATTATTTGAAAAAAAAGCTTGGCTTGAGAAAAAATGGCTAGGCCTGGCGTGGTATTTTTAAAAGCTTGGCTTGATTTAAAATCAAGCTCAAGCCAAGCTTTTTGAAACCATGCCAAGCCTGTGAATCTCTGACTCTAATCCACATTACATTTTGAAGCATCCTATTTAACGAATATGGTTTCTAAATTAGAAATTACATTTCAAATTACCGAATTCACTTTTACTTTACGTAATTTTTGGAACATACAGCATACGCCAAAAATTATACAATACCTTTAATGGAATAAAATCGTTTTGTGCGGCCTTGAAAAACGCATTCGAAGTCAAAATTTCATATTAATCATGACATACTTAAAAATGAAATTTCAATATGAAAAAAATAAAACAAAGCTTTCGGCGATATAGCAAACTAGTTTTTTTAAATAACGAAATCGACGCAGGTCCAAATCATTGTCGATCATAAGCGTCTGTATCATAAATGTCTTATTTAGCTGGTCCACAACAATGCACGATTTTTTGCAATTTAATAATAAGGTATCATGAATTGCAATTGACTGCATTTTAAAAAGACCTCAAATCCTCTATTCTTTTTAATATGCCGCTGAATTATTCTTCAGTGTCGTACCGTAACAGCCACACACGAACACTGACAATGTAACGCAAATTGTTTACTTAAAATAGCTTTGAACACTTCACCAATCCATCTCAATAACTAGTACACGTAAATTGTACTCCAAAATAAGATACAGCATGGATGGTCGCTGGGTGCTGACACTCATTTGCACTCAATTGAAAATTATTTATTTTGTTAACTAGTTACTTTTAACAATTGTTATATATTTTGCTAATGTACGTAAATTGTTTAAGATAACATTCAGAAAATGATTCAACATGTTTGTTATTTTAACTGTCAAAAAACAATTGACATATGAATGATATCAGGTAGCTTTTCCTTGACATTTCTACAAGGTGTATTGGATTACCTGATATTAATAAATAAGAATATATCTAACAACATCGAATATGAAACAATTTGATGAATAATGCCAAATAACGGGGTGGACTGTTTTTTTGGTCCACTCAATGAATAGAAATAAAATAATTCCTTAGAAATTAACTGTCTCGACCCTTACTTCGTGGAATCTGCTCAT
Organism: Galeruca laticollis; assembly: GCA_963921935.1. Lineage (NCBI taxonomy): Eukaryota > Metazoa > Arthropoda > Insecta > Coleoptera > Chrysomelidae > Galeruca > Galeruca laticollis. Next base: position 60,896,137 of record OY998181.1, on the reverse strand, counting down.
ATTATTGTTTTAAATGAAACTCACGGTTTCTAGTTAATTCCACAATATTGTGGAATTAACTAGAAACCGTGAGTTTCATTTAAAACAGTAATTCCTTGGAAAGTATATTTGATCAAATTATATTTATTAAGTCTTACTATGAACTAATATTAGATATCTACAATATCTCACAAAAAAATCGTAAGCAGTTGATACAACCTTATATTTCCGTTGTGGCTGTTCCACTTGGAAGATTTCAAATTTTTTTCATGGCGAATTTCACCCAAAAAGTTCTGATGTTTATTCCACCACTGTAATGTTTACCAAGATTGTCATCCATTTTATGTTATGTAGTCGTATTCAATGAAACTAGCAGATTCTAGTTTTAGGTTTGTTCTAATAAGCTCGAGAAGCTGCCTAATATTCTTTGATAAGTTAAAATGTTTTTGTTTGTACCAATCCTGGATGCGCTTTCCAACGATCCTGCTATTACTTCTACATTGACATACATGCCGTTTGAAAGGACTAGGTTATCTTTTCTATCTTTTTCATGCATCAAAGTAATCTCAATGTTTTTTCCTAGCTTCTCTACGTCTCTTGTTGCCATAGATTAGGCTTCTAAGGCTTCTAGTAATGTTTAGTTGTCACAAAGAAAAAGTTTATTCAGGTGTCTCTACGGCAAAGAAATTATTCATAACCATTTCTTCTTTGAAACTTGTAGACATATCTAATCAGTGATTCTCAGAATATCATTGGAGCTTCATATATTTCCTATGGAGTCTATGTTCCAGCGTTTCATGGTTACAGCTTCTTTTTTTGTAGCTGTTCTCAGAATATCAGTGGAACGTCTTATATTTCCAATAGGGTTGATGTTAGAGCTTTCCTTGGTCATTATTACCTCTTGTTTCTTAAAATGATTCTCAGAATATCATTAGAGCTTCATATATTTCAAATGGAGTTGATGTTAAAGCTTTTCTTGGTCATCGCCTGCTTTTTGTTATAAATTCATTCTCATAATGTCTTTTGAGCCTCATATATATTCAATGTGGTTGATGTTAGAACTTTTCTTGGTCATGACATATTTTTTTATAAAGTTGTCTCAGAATATCATTGGGGCTACATATATTTACAATGCGGTTGATATTAGAGATATTATTGGTCTTCACCTTCCTTTTTTTATATAAACCGTTAATCGCTGAATGTCAGTACATTCAAATATTTACGCTAGATTAACGGAAAGAGTATAACATTAACTCATTATTGCCCAAGGGGTCGTTGATGACCCACATACTAAAAATGATTCTATTAGGCAGTGTCATTTGAAGATGCACTACAATTACGTCCGTCCAAAAGAGCGTACTTGCTTCATCGTATTCTCACTCTCTCGCAACTCGCCAAAGCGTACACGTGTTTTTATTACGAACGTAAAAATATGAAAAAGTCTTCAAACAATTATTGGTAAGTACCTTTCGTGTTATTAGTTTGTTCCAATATTTATATTTATATCTTTGTTAGGTGTTCATGTGAATATCTGTCTTCATTTAACTTGATTTGAGTACGATATACGTGATTGATGAACGGTTTTTGTTCTCTGGAACCACTTTCAGTTGCTAATCTGCTGGAGTTAGCCGAAAATTTGGACATGAACGGATCTCAAATTATTCCAGAAGGCATATACCTAACTCCCCCTGAAAATGATGGCGAAAATACGGACTGTGATTCAGGAGATGAGGAAGATACTGATCCAAATATTTTGAGTAGTCGTCAACTCAGAGCTGAAGGGAAATTTATTTATGAAAGAGTAGATAGGGGTATTCTATTGAACATACAGAAAGAAGAAGAATATGACTCAGTTGAAGATTCGAATGAAAAAAGTGAGAATAAATCCAATAATAGCCAACCAAGTAATAAAACCTCGCAACCTCCTAAAAAAAAGGCCAAAGCTGATATAAAATTTGAATAGGAAAAGGGTGATTTAAACAAGCCAATTTCTTCTTGGAATGGTACCACCATTGTTCCTATCTAAACATAGCCATTCTATTGAGTTTTTTCACCTGTTCATGAGCCCATCACTTATTGAAGACCTCGTGAAATATACAGTTAGATACGCTGCTCAAGAAAATATTTGTGAATTTGAACTCTCAAGCAGAGATATGTTCGTTTACCACGCAGAAGAATGTTTTGGGAAGAAACTGAAGATGTGTATAATTCACTAGTATCGCAGTCGATCAAGCGTAATCGATTTGAACAGATATGCAGATTTTTGCATGTATCTGACAACAGCACACTACCTCAAGGGGCAAAATGGCTAAGCTACGACCAATAATTGATGCATTGAATGAAACCTTTTTACAATACGCACCCGTACAGCAAAACATATCAATAGGCGAATCAATGATTCCTTATTACGGAGAACATGGCTGTAAGCTATTTATCCGAAGTAAGCCCATACGATTTGGCTATAAAACTTGGGTTATGAGTACCAAGCCAGGCTATTGCTTACAGTTCGAAATTTATCAAGGACGAAAAAACCAAGGAAAGCCCATAGAAAATCAAGGTCTTGGGGAATGTGTTGTGCTAAAATTTGCTGATATTTTACACAAAGAATACCCTGGCTTACGTTTTTCATCATATTTTGATAACTTTTTTACTTCGGCGAATATATGAACTTACTCAGATAAATTTCGGAGCAACAGGAACAGTAAGAGAGAACAGAGCTATGAAATGTTAATTAGCTGATTCAAAAATAATGTAAAAAGGGATGAGCGGAAATATTGATAATGCAATGGATAAGGACAATGGTATCATAGGTATAAAATGGAAAGATAACAGTGTAGTAACCGTATTGTCAAATGAGTATGGTGTTGAGCCCATGCAAAAGTGTAAAATATTTTCGGTCATAGACAAAATGAGAATAGATGTGGCCCAACCGCATGCAATAAAAATGTATAACACATATATGGGAGGTGTGGATCAACGGGATAATAACATATCCAATTACAGAATTGCTATGAGAGGGAAAAGTGGTATACACCAATATTGCACTGGATGATTGATTTAAGCGTTGCTAATGCTAGTCAGTTAGCCCGCTCTTTCGGATATGATGCAGACAACCTCCATTTTAGGCGAGAGATTTCACAGTATCTCCTGAAGAAATATGGAAGTGAACCAAAATTTCTCGGACCTAAAAGGGATTCTTTGTACTGTACCACTCCGGAAGGATCCCACTTGATAATCTGCCAACAGACAAGAAGAATATGCTCCCTGTGTAAGAATAAAACCACTAAAACGTGCGAGAGTTGTCTAGTTCCACTACACGATAAATGTTTTGACGAATTTCATGAATTGTAATTAAATTTAAATAATTTTCCTTCCAAATTTCTAACAAAATTGTTTTTTTTTCCTTAAGTGCCCAATGTGTCGTTAACGACCCACGCTCAAAATCGTAAACTACAATTCAAATATTTTTTTAAACATTTTTTTTAGGTCACACTTCATCATTTTTCAACACAAAACATTAACTCTAATCATTTGATAACATTTTCATAGTTCTGAGCAGAGATTGGGTTAATAATACCCAAAGTATAATTCTGTTCAAATCTCAAGTTTGTAGTGCGTTATTGGTAGATCGGAACGTCTTGTCTTGTAATAGGAGAATATTATGTTGCTCAAAATCTCTGCCCGCGAATTTGGAATTTATTCACATAATTCTAAGCTTATTTCTTCCTATTCATCTTCGAATGTAGTTTCTCAGATCATCTTATATATTAAAAAAATTTATGAAAACTGAAGTCAGTCCGTCTGGCCGTTCTATCCGACCGATTTCCTTCATTTTTCTTAAATGAAAGGTATTTAGATACAGATATGTCATCAATCATTGAAATTTACTGAACTCCCACCTTACTCAAACGCGATTCTTCCCTGTACATTTCTTATGGGACACATTCTCTCAAGCAATTCGAATTATTATAGCTCCTCTTCTAATGAATTGATCTTGATAGTTTCACTCTCAGAACACTCAGTGGATCAAGCTCTTTCTTTTGAGCTATTAACTGCTTAGATTCGTTGAGATTGAGGAAAGTTATGCGTGCACAATCAACTTCACTTTCAATTTTTTCAAGATTTTCCTTTATTCAAACCTCTATAACTAGAATTCAAATTAACATAGGCTGTCGACAAGAATACTCAGTGTATCAAGCCCTTTCTTTTGAGCTAATAACTGTTTAAATTCGTTGAGTTTGAGGAGTGTTATGTGTGCACAATCAATTTTATTTTCAATTTTTTCCTAATACTGCATACTCATTGGCTAATTTTCCTTTAATTGTTTTAAATATTTGCATTTCAGTACTTTTAATTCTAAATATACTTTCCAAATTAAGCTTTCAACGAGTAAACAAATATAGTCTCGTTTTTCTGCATTTTTTTGGGTAAATACCATTACATATGTGAGATAAAGATTAATAAGTTTGAAGATCGTTTTTAAAAATATATTTTAATTACAATAGTATGTTTATACATCAAAAGCTAGACAGAAACTGAAACAACTGTGTTAAAATAATGAACAAGGAATATAGAGATAAGAATACAATGTTTAATAAGAGGTGTCGTATTTCTTAGGTGTTTGCATATTGTTGGCTCGTAACTTGTGTATTGTTTTCAAGTGGTAAGTCGCTTTATATCTACCGTATAGTAACGACTAAATAATAGGCCAGTCCATCTGGCCAATTCCACTTTATATTTTGGTATCCAAAATATTAAAAACAAAAAATGTCAACCACTATAAACCAACCACAACCAGCTGGAATTAGCTTCACAGCAGTCACTAAAAACTCAGTAAAGAAACCGCAAGCACCTACATCATTCCCTAGCAGAAATCAAGCAATTGTCCTGAACGCTCTCTCAGGCGTCGTCCTTTTTGACTACTTTGAGGCAATCGGCGAAATTGTAACACCGAAAGGGATTACCTTTGCATCACGCATCTCCAATCACCGTATATGTATATATCTATCTTCTATATCCGTTATAGATAATCTTACAAAAAATCATCCTTTTGTTACCATCGAACAACAATTCGTAGACTTATCACACCGGCAAAAAGATTGCTACTCTCCAATGTTTGTCCCTCTATCCCCAACTCTCTTATCGAACAGGCACTTAAAAATGAACTTGGCCTACAGCTCGCCTCTCAAATTTCCTTCATTTGATGTGGCTCTCCAGAAGATGAATATGCACACATTTTCAGTTACCGACGATTTATTTATGTTATACATGAAAATGAACCTCTTGAAATACAAACTCCAATTGTAATCCTACATAAAAACACGAACTACAGAATCTTCATTACTTCGGACAAACTTGAATGCTTCCTCTGTCGAATCCGCAAGATATATCATGCAACTCCCCTCCACCTTCTACCTTCATACATGACAGCGAAGACATATCTTCTGGCATATCCCCTCCTCAACATTCCTCATCGGAAGAACATTCTGCCGATAATACGTCTTCCATTTAGAAAAAAATTCCAGGACAATCCCTAATTTCAGATACTTTTAACACCCAATTTTGGAACGATGAAATAAAACAATATAGTTTGTTTAAATCTTCATTTATTTGAACTAATGTTCAATTCAAACTTGTTGACGCGTTTCACTAACACAGTAGCTTTGTCAAAACTAATGAAGATAAAATATAAAAATGTCTTAATATATACAGTGCTAAATCAATTTAGGTACTAAGGTTAACAATGGTATTGAAATAAATTACCTGGAAATTCATTCACTACAAACATTCCTAAGCTATCTTCTAGGTAAAGAGGATCAATAAAGCAGACTGATTGATATCTATTTGGTCGTTAAGGAGATTACCTGAATATTTATTTTTGTTAATCTCTAGGGCCTCTAATAAATTTAAACTAAACGATTTACCGACTACATGGAGAATTTCAAAATTTGGGTCGAAAATATGTTGGTTTTCTAATAAATGATTTGAATAGTGAGAATCTAATTTTTTCTTGTCATAGCTACGTTTGTGTTCCGAAATTCTAGTTTTAAAATTTCTAAAAGTTCTACCGATATAAATTTTATCACAATTGTCATTACCACATTTTAATTAATAATCTCCTGATTTGTTTAATTTTGAAGATTTAGATTTATTATTTTTAATGAATTTGGATAAATTGTGATCAGTTTTAAAGGAAATATTCATGTCTAAAGTTTCTAAAAATGATTTAATTTTTAAGGATGGTGTTCCAAAAGTATGTTAAGCTTTTAAATTGTTTATTATTTTTATCTGAAGGAAATACTTGTTCTAAAGTCTGTTTTTTTATCTTTTTATTTATGATATTGTCAATTAAATTTGGATCGTAATTAATATTAAATGCTATTTGTTTCATGATATTTAATTCTTTGGTATAATTATTAATATTTAATGGGACTGTTAAGAGTCTGTTTTGGCATTAAGTGGACACACTCCATTGACACCAGCCTCGAATCACGTCCTACACAGATTACTACTATTACTCCAATTCTCGATCTTGAAAATACTCCATCCCCCTTATCTGCTGCTTTTGTAACACCAATTTCAGCCCCTAAGAAAAAATATAAAACTGAAAACCGAGACGTTTGTAAGATAAGTCCCTCTATCCAAGCCAAAATAGAAAAATTAATTGGTGCCGATCCTAAAAAATTCTCACTATCGTCCATATAGTTAATAGCTTTCCTGGAAAACTCTTTTGGCGGTGGCGATCCTTTAGCTTTACCACTAATTATTTAATTATTAATCGCTCATTGAAGACCTTTTACAAATATACCAAATTCTATCTGATAGAGCTCTTAAAAATCGAATTACTAGATTGCAGAAAAAATTAAAACTTGCAATAAACCCCAATGATACTGTCGAACTTGCAAGCCTATGGTCCATCAATTCAGACGACTCCAATCAGGAAGATTCCGATCTATTTTAATACATCTTTTATCCAACATTTTTTTTTTATCTTTTCAATTGTAAAATTCAGTTTTTTACAATAGAACTGCGATGGATATTATCCGCGCCTAGAACAAATTCAACATCTAACCTCAATTTACCGCCCAGATTTCATCTGTCTACATGACACCAATTTTAAAACAACTAATATCCCACGAAGTAAATCTTTTGAAGAGTATAATTCTATTAGAAATAACTGCAAAAGAGCCAGGGGTTCATCAATATTCGCCTCAAACGAAATGTATTCAGAACTACTTCCGACGACAACAAACTTGGAGGCAATCGCCATAACGACATACTGCTCCAATAAGCTAAACATATGCTCCGTATATATTCCTCCAGATCATCATCTGAAAGAAGAAGAGATTCTTCAACTAATATACCAACTCCCCCAGCCGTTCATCCTCACAGGAGACTTTACCGCTCACAACATCATGTGGGGTTCACAAAAGACATTTGGACGCGGAAAGGTAGTCGAAAATATATTGAACTGTACAAATTCTTGCCTACTCAATACAGGGTGTAATACACACTTTAATATTTCCTCCGGTACCTTTGCTGCCATAGACCTAAGCATACGTGATCCCAAATCAGCCCCTTCTATGTCTTGGAAAACAGCTGATGGACTTTATGATAGTAATCACTACCCAATAATTATATCAGACAATCACAATGAAGAAGTTTCCGAAAAAAGTTATTGGTGCCTCAAAAAAGCTAACTGGTCTTAGTATTCCACGACAGTTGACACTCTTTTACTCAGACATGATGCTTACGCTTTCAACAATGTTGATGACTTGACAAAATCAATAATAGATCCAGTTCTCTCGACTGCGAAGACCCACATTAGTTATATATCTTTTTCACCCAATCATAGGGCAGTTCCTTGGTGGAATTCCTCTTGTGATGACGCAATACGCCAATCCAAAAGAACTCTGAACCAATATTTGAAAAACAAAAGTACTGACAATCTTACTAGCTACAAAAGACTCAAGGCTAAAGATGAATACGTAGTAAAACAGAATAGGAAATCATCTTGGAAGAATTATGTATACACCATGAACGAAAATTCCAACCCCAATCAACTATGGAAGAAAATTCGACAAATTGAAGGTCACAAAACTAATAACAAAATTACCCGCTCGGATTTTGGATCACATGAGCATATTTCCAATATTCTTGCAAGTTATTTCGAAGCGAAATCCAGGAATCACATAAATGTTAATACTTCTCCTTCTCAAGAAATACCTTCTAGTAACATTTTACTATTCGAAGATGTCAAGCACATACATTCTCCTTTCAACATAAGCGAACTAACAACTGCTTTAGCCAAATGCAAAAACTCTGCTGCTGGTCCTGATGATATTCCCTATAGTTTCCTAAAATACTTATTCATTCATAGCCTTACTAAGCTTCTGAATGTATACAATTACACATGGACGTCACAAAAGTTCCCTTCTTAATGGCGCAAGTCTATAGTTATTCCCGTACTTAAACCGAATCAGTCACCTATCTTGCCGCAATGTTACACACCTATTCCAATTACATGCACTATGTGCAAATTAATGGAAAATATGATCAATAGGCGTCTTTTAAGGTTTTTAGAAAAACATAGTATCATCCTAAAGTAACAGTCTGTCTTCCAACGTCAGCGCTCGACCAGAGATAATCTTGTACTACTACCAGCCCACATTTCCAGCGCAATTGATAATATACAAGATGTAATAGCCACTATATTCGACAACGACGGTGCATTTGGTAACATCTCTAGAAAGGCTATTCTCGAAAAACTCACACAATACAATCTCACTGGTTACATATATGCATTCATAAAAAGGTTTTTAACTTCTAAGATATTTAAGGTTTCTGTTAATAACTCCATTTCCTCTTCATATACCCATCATGATGGAGTTCCCCAAGGCTCAGTTTTAAGTACATCCTTGTTCATCCTCACCATTAACAAGTGATGCCACAATCTTCCTTCCCCGGTTAAATGCTCTCTATACGCGGATGACCTAATAATGTACTGCCATAGCAAAACCAATGTCACTACTGGCAAAATACTTCAGCAAGCAGTAAATACCCTACAAACCAAAATTGCTACTTTAGGACTTACCCTCTCACATGCTAAATCGAAAGTTAATAAATTCAGTAGGAGAGCGCAAACTTATATCCCTAGTATCAAAGTCAACAACTATCAATTACCTATCGTAGATGATTGTAAAATCCTGGGAATGTTATTTGACAATAAATTATCCTGGAGACAACATATACAGGAAATTAAAGGAATATGTCTTAAGCGACTAAATATTATCAAAGCGTTCTCACATTATCATTGGGGCGTGGATGAATCTACCTTGCTAAAAGTATATAGAACCCTCATTCGTTCCAAAATTGATTATGGAAGTTTCATATGCATGTCTGCAATAAAAACTATTTTGCGTTCCCTCAACACAGTACATAATACCGCCATCCGCTTAAGCCTGGGAGCGTTTTGGTCAAGCCCAGCTGAAAGTCTCTATTGTGAAGCTAATGAACCCCCTCTCTGGCTCACACGACTTCTCAACTTTATTGCCGCGATTTCCTCCAATCCCTCCAATCCAGTATATCCTATATTAACATCATACCAACTTCATGACAATCCTCCATATACCTTTGTTACACATTCTATTCCTCAACTTATACAACAACTAAAACGAGACGTAAACCTATCACATACTCGAACCCGCCCACTCTCCAATACTCCTCCATGGACCAAATTTTTCCCATAATACGATCTCCCCGTCTGCAAATTTTTCAAAGAAGAAACCAATAGAGATGTTATTTGATCAGCGTTCCTTGAGTTGCTGAATGAAAAATAATATAACATGGTCATATATACGGACGCATCCAAGACAGAAGTAGGAGCTGGGTGTTCCATAACCATGGTACAAGGATCAATTGGATCCTACAAAATATCCTCTATTTGTAGCGTCCACACGGGTGACCTATACGCTATTTTACAAGCCTTCAAAGATGTCCAACAAATACACACATAGCCATATGCACAGACTCATTATCTTTCCATCCATTCCATTAAAAATAAATTCACTAACCAACCCCTTGTCCCAGATATACACGACATACATCAACAACTGAAAAGACAAAATACAACAGTCATAATAACATGGGTCCCTTCCCATGTTGGGATTATTGGAAACGAAATAGCCGATTGCCTTGCCAAAGAAGCTGCCTCAACTGCTTCTGTCACGGTGAATCTTCAGCTTAGTAATTACTTAAAAGCTAGTCTGAAAAAAATTAATCCTTCCAACTGGCAAATTCACTGGAGTCGAATTATGTGTTCACTGCGTGAAATTCAACAAATCAATTTACCTGTCCCGATCTATCTAGGAAAAATATGGCTGTCATACGAAGATTACCTATAGGTCATACTAGACTTACGCATGATTACCGAACTGTCAGTATTGCCAGTATTGAATGTCCATACATCACCACAAGACGTCTACAACTAGAAATACATACAAACTAGAAGGAGATTCTAAATAGTGATAATAAAGTTCGCAAAGTGATCAAGTTCCTAGAAGAAGAACAACTTATTAACAGAATTTGATCAAAAAAAATTCTATTTAAATCACTTTGCTTATATCATATCATGTAATCCCATAAACATGTTAGTTTAAGCTTTTAGTTTCGATTTACATTATGTAATGTACTTTGTCTGTATTGTACCTCGTGCCAATGGCCAAATCTGTCTTATGCACGTTAATTTAAAGAAAAAAAATTGCATTTCAGTACTTTTTTATAAGGGGTCTTGGTAGGAAGACGAAGAATGCTAAAAGGATGTGTGAGGAACGGAGGTTGACCAAAAAAGACGACTCTCTGCGGATGAGAATTCTCCAATGACGTGTGGTCCCTCTGCCACAAAAAAATACGACTCTCTGCGGATGATAATTCTTCAATGACGTGTGGTCTTTCAAAGACAAACAGGAGATCGAGTACTGTTACCTCGCATCGATGTATCACCATCTGACACGACAATGCCCTTCTCGTTTAAACGATGGCGATTTCCGATTACATTAGCGTTTTGTATTACCATCAACAAAGCACAGGGTCAACGCTGGATCGAGTTGGAATCTATTTGCCTGATCCTGTTTTTAGCCACGGACAATTGTATGTTGCTTTATCTCGAGGAAGAACGTTCAAAAATATGAAGGTAGAAATTAAACCTAAGGGAGGACACACAGTTAATATTGTCTGGAAGGAAGTACTGTAAAATGATTTTATGTAATAATTACACCTTCTCATAGATAGTCTATCCTAATTCTGTGTAGCAGCACGGATCCTCTAGTCTTAATTAAAATACAGTTGAGCTACGAGAGCCCGGGATCATTACCTTAATTTTCATTAGATACTTTCTTCATACTACGTAAACTTTGTCGATTCTGTAGCATTTTTTTATCATGAAGTGTGGAACTTTAATTGATATTAAAATCAAAAGCTACCTCAAATACAAAAAAATTCCTGAATTTACTCTAACTCTACTACCCGTTAAGCGCCACCATTGATCTAAAGAATGTGACAACTGGGAAAAATTTATTTGAGTGATTTTCGCTCTATTTTGGTGTAAAATTATTGTGTGCAACTTATTTTTTGGTTTTAAACGAGCGCATTTTTTTGTGTGGTAGACAATATTTATATTTTAGGGCCACAACGAATATAAGCTTCGTCGCATTTTAACTTGTCCAAACGTGCGTTTGCTGGCCAGCCATCTCAAACAAGATGAAAAAATGGGCAGAAGATAAACACATTTTCTGGCATATACTTTAGGATTAAATGTGATTTCTGGTACTATTGTTAATTCCATTTCATGTATTTCCTGTTCTAGTACGTAGAAGTCATATATTCTACTAATAAAAAAAATTACTATTTTGGTGAGTTCCCCTTCTATAAATTACAACCTAACCATAAACATAATAATGTATTACTTTTATAGATTCATAATGGACAATTTTCCCTACTATAGAGAAACAAGCAAGCCTGGCAGAACTCTTGTTTTTCTTAAAGTGCCTATTCGCTCCGGATGTTGCCTATCATGTTGTCTATTCGAACTTTGTTAGTAGCAGCTCGGAATAGTTGAGTGGTTGATTTGTTGAACCACATTCTTAAATTTCTTAACCACGATATTCTCCTTCTTCCCACTCCTCTAGCTCCACATACCTTGCCTTGGAGAATCTTCTGTAAAAGGGTATATCGGCTCTCATTGCTCATTATATGTCCAAGATATTGTAGCTTTCGGGTCTTGACTGTGTTTGGCACTTCTTTTTCCTTTCCCATCCTTCTCATCACTTCCATGTTGGTTATTTTCTCTGTCGAAGGTTGGATTCTTCGGTACAGCCACATTTCAAATGCCTCAAGGTTTTTGGAGTAGGCGTCCGTGAGCGTCCATGATTTGTCCCCATACAAAAGGATCGAAAACACGTAACATCGCAGTAGGCGAATTTTCGTTGGCAGCTGTAAGTCGTGACTGGTAAAAACTTTCTTCATCCTAATGAATACTGTTCTGGCTTTTTCAATACGCGTTTTGATCTTCACAGAATGGTCCCAGTCATCATTCATGTTCGTGCCCAAGTATGCGTATTTGTTGACTATTTATAAAGGAGTGTCGTCCACCAACAAAATACCGCGGGTGTTTTGGTTCTTAATGATTATCATGAACTTTGTCATGTTGGTGTTTATTTCCAAACCATATTGTCGGCTCTATGTTGTAACACTGTCAATTAGGAGTTGTAAGGAAGCTAGGTTGTCCGCAAAAATAACGCTATCATCTGCATCCCTTATATTATTCAGTCGTTCTCCGTTTAGCAGGATTCCAACTTCAATGTCTTGCAGGGCTCCCCTGAAAATGCATTCCGAGTACAGGTTGAAAATTACAGGAGATAGTATGCATCCCTGTATCACACCACGTAATATTTGTATCTCTTCTGTTGTCTCTTTGTCTACCCTGACACAAGCCCTCTGATTCCAATAGAGATTTCTGATGACAGCACTTCTAAAGCTTCTAAAGCCGAATTGAGTCTCAGACACATGTTCCTCACACAGTTTAAATATCCTATTGTGAATTATCTTCAGGAAAATCTTTAGTAGATGACTCATTAAGCTTATTGTACGAAACTCGCTACATTTCCTAGCATTAGTCTTCTTGGGGAGAGTAATGAATTCAGACCTCAGCCATTCCGTGGGTATGACGTATCATAGATCACATTGAACACTTTTGTAAGTCACTTTAGATTCTTCCCTTCGATCAGCTTTAATATTTCAGCAGGAATCCCGTCGGGGCCCAAGGCCTTTTGATCTTTTGCATTTTTCAAGGCTGCCTGCACTTCTACCTCTAAGATTGGGGGATCATCTGTTTCTTCGATATTAGGTGGCACCGTTCTCACGTCATCAAACAGTTGTTTAATGTGTTCTTTCCAGGTTTGCTTAATTTCCGACTTCTCTTCTATAACTCGGCCTTGGTTATCCTTAAGTAGATTAACTGTTCTCCTCTTCACTGTTCCCGCCACTTCCTTCACCTTCTTGTGCATATTAAAGTTATCACATTTAGCTCGACATTCTTCGATTTCCATACATTTTTCCAATTTCTCTTTTCCTTTGGCTGTTCTTATTTTCTGCCTTATATCTTTTTGTATGTACCATGTATTCTCTTCTATTATTTTTATACAATCTCCTCTTTTCCATCAGTTCTAATGTCTCCTCCATCATACAAGATTTCTTCATCCGTTTGTTAGGCATTATGTACTTTTCTTTGACTTTATGTACATTTTCTTGAAGCAACTTAAGGTTTTTTCCTACATCTCCATCGTCTTCCCGTTCTTCTGTCTCTGTCAAGAGTTCGCTTTTTACCAAATTGCTTGTGGTTGTGTCTTTCAGTTTTCTGTAGTCGTATCTTCCTACATGTTTTTTCTCTACCTTCTTCAACCTGATTCTCATCCTTCCTATCAGCGGGTTATGATCCGACTGTACATATGCTCCTGGATAGGTTTTTATATTTTAGATGCTGTTTCTGAATCTCTTATTAATGAGTACACAGTCTATCTAATTCCTAGTTTTCCCATCATTCGATTTCCACGTGTACAATCTTCTAGGACGGTGTTGGAAGAATGTATTGGTAACAATCAGATCATGTTCCGCTACGAATGTACTTAGAGTGTCGCCACATTCGTTTCTCTAATTCTATAAGGTATAATCTGAGTTTAAATGACTATTTTGTGAAAGTACCTAGAGATAAGGGATCACCTGGGGGTTGTGAAACGTCCGGAGGTAATGGTATGGGAGGAAAAGGCATCAGTGATCAGTTTACATAGTATTTTAGTGCTGTGAACCCTTTATTTGGTTTTCGGGATGTGTGACGCGTCTAGTGAATGTCAAAAACGACTTCAGGATTTATGGAATGAAATATTATCCCACGATGGAAGTGACCAAAGTGAACTTGGCGATGTTTATTTGTATAATGCCTACTAGCCAAGCAGTGATTCTGAATCCGATGGTAGCAGAAGTACTAAAGATTTTCTTCGAAAAAAAAGAGTGACAGTTCGCAAGTTCTAGCAAAATATGACCAATGAAAAAGTTGTACTCTCTACTAGAAGGCAAAGCGAACTTCAAGACCACAGCAATATTGATCCAGTTATAGAAGATGTAATCACGAATTATGTCATACCGGATGAAGTAGAATCATTAGCGAATACTGATAAATATGGTACAGAGCCATTGTTGAAACAATTACCATTTGTTGTAGAAGATCCTGGGATAAAAGCTCGTTTCTATAGTGACTATATGGGAAAAGATCCCTACGATGTATTCAAACTGTTTCTAATGGATAAAATAGTGAATTTCATGGTAATAGAAACAAACCGTTATACCGAACAAAAATTGGCCAAAGAAAATAAGCATAAATCACGAATAACAAAATGGATTCCTACAACCAATGAAGAAACGGAAATAATTTTAAGTGTGCTTATGTGGATGGGATTATGTGGTATGCCAACTTTGAGGTCATACTGGAAAAATATTCCGTTATATTCAAATCAAATTTCTTAAATTATTTCTCGAAATAAATTTGAGTTACTATTAGCAATGGGGTATTTTAGTGATACCCAAGTCATTGCGTTGGTCGGAGATCGACTCCGAAAGGTATTCCCCTAATCACAAAAATTGTAGGAAGGTTTCAATATGTTTATACTCCCGATTTAAAAGTGTGTATTGATGGGACTATAGTTCCATGTCGTGGTAGATTAACATTTAGACAGTACATAAAAATTAAAAATATAAATTTGACATAGAAGTCTACTAATTATGCTGTGAAGATGGCTATACATATAATTCCAAATTTATAGTGGTACTGAGAAAGTCCAGAAGTTATTTGAATAGAAATCTGAGTTACTCAATAGAGCAAACAATGATACATGATTCAGATAAATATTAAATTTTTATTAATACTCGCCTTTTTTATTGGAAATTCATGCTATATAAAACGTTTTTCATCTCGTACTGTAGTGCTAAACGAACATTGGTAATGTTTCCCAATTTTCTAAAACATTTTCATCAGTTTTTATATCTTGTTTGATAAATTGTTAGCTAACATATCTTCCTTTGTAACTGTGTTCAAATTAATGTAAATATCCAATGGAATCACACAACTTCATGTTATATCAAATATTGATAACTTTCGAGATTTATCTCCAAAGTATGGACAATATTTGAAATATCCCCATTTCATCGATCAAACCCCATCTGCGGCGCTTGTGTGCTTTACACAGATTTAAACTGTATAACGTGGGTGTCCTGGTTTTTCTTTTGTTTTTGATGACGGACCGTTGCTAACAAGATTTCTCGAGATATGAAGAGACATTAAATTTGCGTTGAATACCAATTGTCTGTATGAAAATTCTTTTTGTGCGAAGAAACGTATGATGAATGTATTGGTTACTACAATGTAAAGTATTAACCGCTTCTAAAAATAATTCACGATTTGGTATACAAAGTAATAATGTATTTTGGAATTGAAAAAAAAATTGAAAATGAATTATTGTTATCTAGTATGGTGACTACGTATTGAATGCTGTCAACGACAATTGCAAAGTAGTATCCCACAGCTGGCGGGAATTATGATTTAGCACAATTGTTAATCAATGGTATCAAGTCCATAAATTATCGGCTCTTCCCTGCATGTAATACAAGGGATTTCAACAATATTTTCGTTTAATGATTAGCCTAGAAAAAGAAATAGATATATGCCAATTAAATACATACACAAAACAACAAATGATGGTTTTAACCACATAGTTATCGAAGGATTAAGTTTGAAAACGAGAGTGATCGACAAAAAATGGAGTTTACATTGAAAGGACGAATAAAATATGAGGATATTGCTATGAATAATAATAATGGATGGAGTAAAAAATGAAATGTCAAGGAGATAACAGGAAACAGATACATTCAACCGGTTTGATTAGGCAATTTATACTAAGAATACAGGATCGAATTAAAAACCAACTTCAGGATTTATTTAACTTCTGAATAAAGAAACGGATCTGGTTATTCAGAATACATAACATTCACGTTTGCTTCTAGATACATAATTGGAGTAAATGATATCAAGAATAAATAAGGAGATAATAATATGATAATAATTTATTCACAAGGTGAAGAAAAAAATGAGAATTTATATACAGGTAATGTGTGAATAAATAGAGCTTAATCTACAAGGTATAGTATGTATATCAGAATACACATATATACCTGTATGTAGAGCGAGAATATATAAATAAATAAACAAACCTATATCCAAAACAGCACACAAATCATAAGATGAATTGAAATGTACAGAATAGTTCCTAATCATAAAAATAAAAATACATAAAAAGTAGTGCTTAAATAACCTAATTAAATATATGAAAAAAAAATATTAGTAGTATTTTAACATCATACCAATTGTTAGTAATATAAATAGTTTTCATTTTAATTATCATTATTAATTGTTTCAGTTTCCTATTATTGATTTTACGTAGGTGGTTGGTAGCTTTCTGATATAATCTTTGACTGTTTTAGTGAAGCGTTGGATTGTGGGTGCGTTTTTAATATTATCAGGTAAGCAATTGAATACCTTTGGTCCCTGATATCTCTGACCGACTGATTTCTTCATAAATGGGGGTATATACTTGTCCTTTTGTCGCGTCTTAAGTTGGTGAGAATGTGTAAAGAGTTCGTTCTTATGCAAATATTTTGTTTTTCCTAGTTTCAAGAAATGAAGTTTCCTCAAATCATAAATTTGTATCTCCTCAAATAGCGCTTCACTTGGATATCGGTATTTTCTACACATTATTAGTTTCAAGAATAGCTTTTGTATGATTTCTAATGATTTTAGGTATGTTTTGGATACTCCACCCCATCCTATAATACCATAGCCCCGATGCGATTCAACTAAACTGTGGTGAAGAATTTTCTTTTGTTTAAAGTTGAGTATATGTGAGACTTGTTTGATTCTATATAGAACACTACGTAATTTTTTTATTAAGTAGTTTATATGTACGCCCCATCTAAGGTGGCTGTCTAACATAATACCCAAGTATTTAACCCTTTTCGATGGTAAGATTTCAAGGTCATCTTCTATTGATATTTTGTCAAATGTTGGGAGGCTCGCTGATAAGCTACAGAACGGCAGGTAGGAAGTTTTTTTGAGATTCATTGATAGTAGTCTATTATCGAATCATTTCTCAATGTAACCAAAGTCAGTTTCTATTTTATTCTTTAAGTCGTACCATGTGTTACTTTCATAGAATATGACCGTATCATATGCAAAACTTATGATGCTGCCTTGTGTTCGTATGGAGAATAAATTATTCAGATAAATATTGAATAGCAAAGGTCCCAACACCGTTCCCTGGGGTACACCACATGATATAGTCTCTTTTTTGCTGAGTATGTTTTGTATTTTTGTTTGCTGTTTCCTGTCAGTTAAGTATGAGTTGAAAAGGTCATGTGGTTTACCCTTCACTCCCAGATCGTCAAGGCTTGATAACCGTATATTTTGGTCCATGATATCGAATGCCTTTGCCAAGTGTAGAAAAATTCCAATGGAGGGTTTTTTTATCTATAGAATTATATATTTTGCTCTTGAGTTCTAATATCGCATCGCTGGTGGACTTTTTTCTGTGAATCCATACTACGCTCCTGACAACAGATTGTATTTCTTCAGAAACAAATTTAGTCTTTTTTATGATCTTTTCCATAATTTTACCCAAATTTGATATGTCTCATAGGTTGATAATATGAAACATATGTCTTTTCGTCACCCTTTCCAGTGGTGTGTATATCAAACCCACTAAACAAGAAACATAACAAGTCTTTTTTGTGATGTTCTTTTTAGAGACTTTTAGTGATGTCTATTTAAAACGTTAATGAGATATCTTAATTTTATTACCAACTCTATTAACATCCATGTCATGTAAATAAAAGATATTTTCGATGTACACAGTAATACTTAAATTAGCAGTTACATACACATCCTATGAACTTCTTTTTAGTAACTTCCTATAGGAAACATTCATACGATGGTTATTTGTATACTTCTCACTGATGTCACATAGAGAAAATTACAGTAATATTACAAATTAACATGTTTCTAAGATGAACACATGTTGCAGTTACTTTTACATCTTTCGAAATAATTTTTAGTAACATCCTAATTTTACGTCTGTACGATGTTAGTTCATAAAACTCTCAGTAATCTCTTATATTAAACATCACAGTAACATAAAAAAAGAAGAAAACAGAAGAGGAACTGACGCACGTGACCAACAGTAGTTTTATCTGTGGAAACAAATGACAAGCATGAAATGGCGAATGATTTTCAGTTATGTGTTATATTTTATTTTCAGGAAGCACATATTTTGCAAGTAGTACTTGAATAAAGTGGTCTTCGTTTTCGTTAGTTCCTACTTAGCTACAGTTTATATACTTAGTTATAATTCTTGTTATAATGGATGAACAACAATTGTTATCGGTAAGTACCTATTCCAAAATCATAATTATTAAAACTTAATATTCATTCAATACTTTAATCGGCTATTATACATTGAAATTCAAGGTGGGGGAATCGTACACTAACAATATATAATACAGTTTACAAAATAAGGGTTTTATCAATTTTTAAAATATTTTAGTCAGTAAGTATATTTTTAAAACGATGCACAATATTTCCAAACCTAGATATGCATTATACCCTACAAAAAACTTAATATTGCATTAGGGTAGATATTATTATTAATAATGAACATGCTCATATATGTTGGCAGATATTTGTATCTAGAAGAAAATATTTTCAATGTTCAAGATGTTTCAGAAGCTACTTACACAAATAAAATAAAAAACAAATAGTTGGTAATTATGTAATGAAAGGGGAGTAACTATTTCAGATAGTCTGATACAAACATTGTATTAAACAGTACAAAAAATATTGAATCAAGTATCTCTAGTTCTAGTTTTTGTAGTAGTAGTCTTAGCCATCAATATAGTTTTGCAGGTTTAGAAAATTTTAACATTTCCATTTGAAAATTCACTGAATACAACAAATAATCTGTAGATGTCCCTTACAATGGTACCTATAATAATCTAGTTGAAGAATATGTAACTTATGATACTGAATGCTCCGGTCAACAAACAACATTCAATTATTTATTGTTGTAGAAACCCAGCTATTGGATACTCAATTGGATACAGTTAATCAATTAATTATAAACTCATTTAATTTGATATCTCTTCTTCATGAGTAGTTTTTTTTGTATACAGTGTATTAATAATGCTTAGTTTCCATTAAGTTACAATTCCACGATGTTAATATACAATTTGTTCCAGGATAAAAATAACAAGATGAGAATAGCATATAAGTTTATACAGAAAAGAAGTATGCATTTTCATAGCACACCTGAATTTACCTGCAAATGGACTGAGGCATGTAATAGAAGGTAAATCATGAAAAGTCAATTCTCGAAATAAAATATGTTATTATTCCTTTGACGAATCCCGCATGTTTCTTATGGAAAATGGGTCCCAGTCAATTGGCTAAAAATCAAGTTTGATGTAGTTTATGATGATCGATCAAAGGTCTCCATGGGCACAATTTGATCTAAAGTAATTGTTTTATTACCTGCTGTTCAGAACACCTTTGAATGTTTCACAGATAAGGATTTTGAAGTGTACGTTATGGAATGGTCGAGGCACTCGAAACAGCGACTCTTGCGTGAGAAAAAGTAACCGTAAGTAAAAGATAGAATTTTCTTTAATCAGATTGGATCTCTGTTGATGTAGCGTAATGTTTCATTAAATCTTTATGGTGTGAAATTTCTATTAGTTTTGATATAATCAAAAAACTATTCTAATAAATTTTCTGTAAACTAGCTGTAATGTATGTGTATCCGTTAAACTTTATTCATTCAGTTTCAAAGTATGTTACGTTATGGTAACTACAGATTAATATACCCTTTTTTATTTCTTGCTTTCACTGAATGCGTTCAATAGTTTCCACTTTCCAGACTTGTTATGTAATATGCCTACACAATTTAGCTTTTTTAGGTTGGATTCCTGGACAAGATATTTTTTTTCTAATTTTATACCTGTTTTTTTCAAATTTACTGTACTGTTCATTAATAGAGAATAAACGTTTTAAATCCTTTATCGCTTTTTTTGCTATTTTATTTTAAATGTACAGGATGAACAACTAACAACGACTTTAGGCCACATCTCAGAAAAGAATCATGGTACAACTTTCAAAAAAATTACCTTTAGGTAAGTAATCCTGAAAAATTGCTGGAAAATATTATGCAGTCTCTAGAATATCCGCTAGGGGTGGAATGAACACTCGAAAACATAATACTCCAAAAAAACATACTAAAGGTGTCCTAAAAATACAATTTTTGAAATCTTGATGAGATTATGAATAAATTAAATTAAGGAGATTTTTTGCCATTATTCTTCAACAAGGTATATGAAAAACCGAAGCCCATCATAACAGAAATTGATGACAAACTTAGTGACATTCAGAAAGCACAAAAATCTTAGTTGAGATATCCGAGAATGGACAACTCCAAGATTGTGGATAACTTTGTCGGACAATTAAAATTAACAATCAAGTGCACACACTGTGGTCACTGTTCAGTTACCTACGATCCCTTTTGGGATTTATCCCTTTCGATACTCCAAAGAACTGGTCAATTACAATTTTCACAATGTTTAGATTCGTTTACAAGAGAAAAAACACTCGACGGTGATGAGAAATCAACATGTTCGAAATGTAAGGAACGAAGACGATGCATTAAATCATTCTCAATTCATAAATTTCCGAATATATTGGCTACTCACCTGAAGCAGTTTTCGCAAACAGGAAGATTTAGTGGAAAACTCAATGTTGCAATAGATTTTCCAATAGAAGCGCTTGATATGAACCTTTACGCGGCTGATAATGTGGTACCTTGTATGTACCGGGTGACCCAATAAGAATGGCTTTCGGCCATATCTCGGGAACCGTTCATAGTACAGCTTCGGGAAAAAAAATTATATTGAAAGTGACCTCGAGAAAAACCTGGAAATGATTTACAGAGTTGTAGGTCCACCGCCAGAGGGCGTAATTGAATACCAAAAATTATAAAATGAACAATTCACAAATTGCGCCTTATTAAGATGCATTTGAACTATTATTATCGTATTCTTCAAAAAATTCAGCGTATATTTGATTTTAATATATCTCTTCTAATAAGAGGGGGGGAAGCGGGAATTTTTTTATGAAAAAACGCCTGTAATTCCAGTTCTACTTAATCTATCTATGCAAAATTAGTCTTTTTGAGGAGAGCTCCTTTCTACCAATGTATGAGTTATAATTTCGAAACAGCCTAATGAGTAACGTATACGCTAGAGAGCGATATTTATTTATTTCTTCAAATCTAGCTATCCCTGGAAAATGTTTAATGGAAACATGCAGTTTTAATCAAAGAATATAAAAGTAGACCCAATTAGCAACAGAATAGCGAAAACCACATGTCGATATATTTTTCGTATTACGAGATATCCTAAACTACTCCGGTTTGACTGAACGGATTTTAACATTTTTTGACTCCTAAAAATTGTCTTTCCTTGATCTAATAATGATAGTTCCAATTATTATGTCAATATTACTTATGCTGTCACCGGGAAACTGCGTTATGGAAGTTAAAATGGAAATATAACTTAACGTACCTCGCTAGTGACGACCTAAATGTTCAAATTGTCGCCCATCATTTTCGATACAAGCGTTTATTCTTTGAAGAGTAGATTGAACAGCAGTCTCAATTTCTGCTCTCGAAATACTCTGAATGGCGTTTCGTATTCTTTCGATCATGTTAACTCTAGTAGTGGGTCTAATTGCACAAACGAGGTCTTTAATCCGGCCCCAGAGAAAGAAATCTAAGACGGTTAAGTCTGGTGACCTGGCTGGCCAAAAAAATAGGCCTCCACGTCCTATCCACCTATCAGGGTAAGCATTATCTAAAAATTCTATAACTTGTCTGGAGAAATGCGCCGGACATTGAAACAAATACCTCTTACTCTCAGGGTAAAATTTATTTAAATAATTGAAAGTATTAAAAGAGAGTAGGTTCTTTCCAAACTGACAAAGAGATAGGAGATAACATAGCCAGTTCTCAGGGCTCTGTTATCTGAAAGAAGTTTAATTAAAGAAAAAAAATGTGAAAAAGAAAGAGAAAGAGAGAGAGAGAAAAACTAAAAAAACAGTAAAGTTACATCAATAGTAAGGGCGCCACTAACTTTGTTCCTAAACAAAATTAGAAAAAATCAACCTCCTTAATCAGTCAACTCTTACCTGCTGTGCTCTGCTAGTTTTTAGACAATACTTATGAAAAAAAAATGTGCTGAAGGCTATTTCTCAGGTCTTCCTGTATAATAAATAAAACAACAGACTACCAATATGTATGAATATAATGAATGAAAAAATATTTAAACGTGTTACATAGTTTGACAATAATAGGTTAGTAAAAGTGTGTATGTGTGAAGAAAAAGAAAGTATAAATTAAAACTAAAACGAGCTGTACAAATATGAATGGTGAAGACATACAATATAATTTTACTTATCTTGAAGTAGAAAGTCGAAGTCGATTCCCCATAAAATCTTCTTAGGTTAAATAATTCTCAGTATAATACACAGTTGAGTATCTAGATCATGAATTGGCTCTTATGGAAACACCATTTCTTGTGAGTCAACACAAATTGCCGACAAATCTTCATCTAAGTTCTTCAGTCGGGTGATTTTAGTTAAATTTACCGATATAATTAAATTATTCCTGGCGGTATCGCTACAAGAACACCAAGTGTGTTACAGATAGACCTTTTTTTAATTAACACGATATTTAGATATCTGTCCAGCGACATATATAAAACTGTACTTATAATTTTTTTACAGCAATACAATCTAGTTTAATGATTTGTCCTGGACAAAAACCTTTATCAATTTAAGAAAATCTTACACAGAAAAAAAATAAAACATACCAGTAATCCCTGCGAATTCGTTCTTAGAACAAGTTTTTTTAATAAATATACGGAATTTTTAAAACTTTTATCAGGATTTCTGCGACTACCATTCTCTATTACAAACTCTCGTATAGTGCCGCATTCCGAATTTCTATTCAGGATTTTTTTCTGTGAGATATCTATACAGTTAATTCCACCAACATTTGAATAGTTGTTTAAAACATTGGCAAGGAAGGACGTGTGGTCTATTCCACCAATAAATTTAACATTCTTCGCTGAATTATTTATTTAAAACTCTATTAGAAATGTTAACTGCTAAGTGAACGTTTCAACATCCATCGTGCTGAAACAACATAGACCTACGAGTTGCAAGTGATATATCTTCTAGAAGAAGTGGTAATTCATCCCTTATAAAATTTAGGTAGCGTTGTCAAAAATAAAAGGTCCAATTACCTGACCATCTACAATACCACACCATACATTCACCGACCATCGCCCCTGATACTAATTTTCTTCCCTCCAACATGGAAGCAGTTTTCGCAAACAGAAAGATTTAGTGGAAAACTCAATGTTGCAATAGATTTTCCAATAGAAGCGCTTGATATGAACCTTTACGCGGCTGATAATGTGGTACCTTGTATGTACCGGGTGACCCAATAAGAATGGCTTTCGGCCATATCTCGGGAACCGTTCATAGTACAGCTTCGGGAAAAAAAATTATATTGAAAGTGACCTCGAGAAAAACCTGGAAATGATTTACAGAGTTGTAGGTCCACCGCCAGAGGGCGTAATTGAATACCAAAAATTATAAAATGAACAATTCACAAATTGCGCCTTATTAAGATGCATTTGAACTATTATTATCGTATTCTTCAAAAAATTCAGCGTATATTTGATTTTAATATATCTCTTCTAATAAGAGGGGGGGAAGCGGGAATTTTTTTATGAAAAAACGCCTGTAATTCCAGTTCTACTTAATCTATCTATGCAAAATTAGTCTTTTTGAGGAGAGCTCCTTTCTACCAATGTATGAGTTATAATTTCGAAACAGCCTAATGAGTAACGTATACGCTAGAGAGCGATATTTATTTATTTCTTCAAATCTAGCTATCCCTGGAAAATGTTTAATGGAAACATGCAGTTTTAATCAAAGAATATAAAAGTAGACCCAATTAGCAACAGAATAGCGAAAACCACATGTCGATATATTTTTCGTATTACGAGATATCCTAAACTACTCCGGTTTGACTGAACGGATTTTAACATTTTTTGACTCCTAAAAATTGTCTTTCCTTGATCTAATAATGATAGTTCCAATTATTATGTCAATATTACTTATGCTGTCACCGGGAAACTGCGTTATGGAAGTTAAAATGGAAATATAACTTAACGTACCTCGCTAGTGACGACCTAAATGTTCAAATTGTCGCCCATCATTTTCGATACAAGCGTTTATTCTTTGAAGAGTAGATTGAACAGCAGTCTCAATTTCTGCTCTCGAAATACTCTGAATGGCGTTTCGTATTCTTTCGATCATGTTAACTCTAGTAGTGGGTCTAATTGCACAAACGAGGTCTTTAATCCGGCCCCAGAGAAAGAAATCTAAGACGGTTAAGTCTGGTGACCTGGCTGGCCAAAAAAATAGGCCTCCACGTCCTATCCACCTATCAGGGTAAGCATTATCTAAAAATTCTATAACTTGTCTGGAGAAATGCGCCGGACATTGAAACAAATACCTCTTACTCTCAGGGTAAAATTTATTTAAATAATTGAAAGTATTAAAAGAGAGTAGGTTCTTTCCAAACTGACAAAGAGATAGGAGATAACATAGCCAGTTCTCAGGGCTCTGTTATCTGAAAGAAGTTTAATTAAAGAAAAAAAATGTGAAAAAGAAAGAGAAAGAGAGAGAGAGAAAAACTAAAAAAAACAGTAAAGTTACATCAATAGTAAGGGCGCCACTAACTTTGTTCCTAAACAAAATTAGAAAAAATCAACCTCCTTAATCAGTCAACTCTTACCTGCTGTGCTCTGCTAGTTTTTAGACAATACTTATGAAAAAAAAATGTGCTGAAGGCTATTTCTCAGGTCTTCCTGTATAATAAATAAAACAACAGACTACCAATATGTATGAATATAATGAATGAAAAAATATTTAAACGTGTTACATAGTTTGACAATAATAGGTTAGTAAAAGTGTGTATGTGTGAAGAAAAAGAAAGTATAAATTAAAACTAAAACGAGCTGTACAAATATGAATGGTGAAGCCATACAATATAATTTTACTTATCTTGAAGTAGAAAGTCGAAGTCGATTCCCCATAAAATCTTCTTAGGTTAAATAATTCTCAGTATAATACACAGTTGAGTATCTAGATCATGAATTGGCTCTTATGGAAACACCATTTCTTGTGAGTCAACACAAATTGCCGACAAATCTTCATCTAAGTTCTTCAGTCGGGTGATTTTAGTTAAATTTACCGATATAATTAAATTATTCCTGGCGGTATCGCTACAAGAACACCAAGTGTGTTACAGATAGACCTTTTTTTAATTAACACGATATTTAGATATCTGTCCAGCGACATATATAAAACTGTACTTATAATTTTTTTACAGCAATACAATCTAGTTTAATGATTTGTCCTGGACAAAAACCTTTATCAATTTAAGAAAATCTTACACAGAAAAAAAATAAAACATACCAGTAATCCCTGCGAATTCGTTCTTACAACAAGTTTTTTTAATAAATATACGGAATTTTTAAAACTTTTATCAGGATTTCTGCGACTACCATTCTCTATTACAAACTCTCGTATAGTGCCGCATTCCGAATTTCTATTCAGGATTTTTTTCTGTGAGATATCTATACAGTTAATTCCACCAACATTTGAATAGTTGTTTAAAACATTGGCAAGGAAGGACGTGTGGTCTATTCCACCAATAAATTTAACATTCTTCGCTGAATTATTTATTTAAAACTCTATTAGAAATGTTAACTGCTAAGTGAACGTTTCAACATCCATCGTGCTGAAACAACATAGACCTACGAGTTGCAAGTGATATATCTTCTAGAAGAAGTGGTAATTCATCCCTTATAAAATTTAGGTAGCGTTGTCAAAAATAAAAGGTCCAATTACCTGACCATCTACAATACCACACCATACATTCACCGACCATCGCCCCTGATACTAATTTTCTTCCCTCCAACATGGATTAGTCTGTGACCAATAGTGCATATTATGCCGGTTAACCGTACCATCACTACTAAATGTAGCTTCGTCTGACCACAAAATTCGTGACAGTAATTGAGGGTCGTCATATACCATATGTAGTAACCAGTTGCAATAATCCAACCTTCTGTCGTAATCACGATCAACCAATTGTTGATGCAGTACTATATGATATGGATGAAATCTAAAAGAAATATAATGTCCTATTAAATATCTTTCCGGAATGATAAAATAAATTATTATGTTAACATATAACCAAGCTCACAAATAATATCATGCGGGTATATTTTGTTTAAGAAACATATCTTTTTACATCATAATTTACCTGTGTCCTGTCAAAATACGTTGAACGGTGGTTCTGCTTATTCCAAAGTCTCTACTTATTGCTCTAATACTTTAATGCGGATTAAATTGCACATATGCCAAAATATTTATTGTGTTTTCTTCTGAACGACCTCTGCCGCATCTTCTAAATACAGGAAGATTTACATTTCCAGTCGCCCTTAAACGGTGTATGAGTCGACGAAAAACTACCGAGATGACGTCTTTGGGGATATTGTATGGCATATACCCTAGCTGCAACAGTTGCATTTCTCATACATTCAAAGTAAATCCCTACCATATCAAACGCTTCTTCGTTTGTAATAATCAGCTTAGATATAACTTTTAAGTAAATTTTATATCAAATTTAATGCACACAAATCGCAATGACACGTAAATGAACCAATTACTAGGTTTATTAATTTGACACAAGACGTATCTTTTTGTTTTGTTTTTTCATGGCCCACTACTTATTTTTATATATTTCCATTTTAACTTCCATAACGCAGTTTACCGGTGACAGCATAAGTAATATTGACATAATAATTGGAGCTATTATTAATAGAACAAGGAAAGACAATTTTGAGGAGTAAAAAATGTTAAAATCCGTTCAGTCAAACCGGAGTAATTTATGTTTAATGGAAAATGCTTAACATTTACACATTTCTTAGTTCTCGTTAAATTTACACATTTCTTAGTTCTCGTAATACGAAAAAGATATCGACATGCGGTTTTCGCTATTCTGTTGCTAATTTGGTCTACTTTTATATTCCTTAATTAAAAGTGCATGTTTTCATTCAACGTTTTTCAAGGATAGCTAGATTTAAAAAAATAAATAAATAGCGCCCTCTAGCGTATACGTTACTCATTAGGTTGTTTCGAAATTATAACTCTTACATTGGTGCTCTCTTCAAAATTACTAATATTGCATAGATAGGTTCAGTAGAACTGGAATTACAGGCGTATTTTCATAATAAAGCTCCCACTTCCCCCCACCTCTTATTTGAAGAGACAGGCTAAAACTTTTAGAATCAAATATACGCTGAATTTCTTGAAGAATACGATAATCATAGTTTAAATACATCTTAATTGGGCAAAATTTGTAAATTATTCTTTTTATAATTTTTGGTATTTAATTACGCCCTCTGGCGGTGGACCTACAACTCTGTAAGTAATTTCCAGGTTTTTCTCGAGATCACTTCTGTTATAAACTTTTTTTCCCGAAGCTATACTATGAATGGTTCCCGAGATATGGCCGAGAGCCATTCTTATTGGGACACCCGGTACAACTTCTACGCTATATCAAATCACTGTGGAACCACTTCTAATGGTCACTACACAGCATATTACCGACATCCCTACACGGGACAGTGGCACGAATATAACGATTCAAGGTTGCTATTAATATCGTGGAAATCTTTAGTCAGTGGAGAAGCATATGTTCTCTTCTATGAACAAGATGACACAACCCAGATAGCACTAGATATTCAATGGACGTACTAAAAATATTCGTTTTCGGATATTGTATTATTCTATAGACCCACTTTAAATATATATATATATATATATATATATATATATATATATATATATATATATATATATTAAACTATCTTTTGAATTATTTTACTTATTATTTTTGATTAAGAAATTTAAATGTAGATGTTTATTATTTAGAATTTTTATTTAGTTTGGCTAGCTCAGTTATTTATTATTATATCGTTTTGTAACCTTTATTATATATTTATTAATTCGGGAGCATGAAATCCTTTCTCTCTTTGAGTCCTGGCCTATTATATTGTTGTAATTGTTTAAATAAAAAGAAAACACATTATTTAAAATAGATTTAATTTTCAATGCAATATTTATATTTGATAAAAATAATATGCGACGCCAATGGTTATATTGTACCTACTTATTTATTTTAATAATTTCATCAATGCGCATGCGTGATAAAAAACTAGTCATGCGCTTTATTATAAAACGAACAATTCTGATACGTAAGAAGCATCTATTCATATTCAACACAGTTTGTTGACGATGCAAACAATTGAATGGTTCAAACACATAAAAGAATTTATATATAAATCATAGTTATATATGATACAAATTGCTGTGGAAAGAAAATTGTTATATACATAGATAGAAAAATAGAAATTATATACAGATGGAAATAGTTATTACATTATGAAATTTCAATCACCAGATTTATGCAATTACAAAATGGCGTAAGTACATATTTTAATTTATTTAAAATTCGGCCTGTTATTAATTTTAACGATTTATGCAATGAATACACTATATAAAGTCGGTTTCTTTCTTTTTTAGATCGATCATATTTGCAAAAGTTTATCAATTTATGAAATTAAGTACTTATTTGAGTAATTTGAGTTTTTACTCTGATTATTGGCCAATAATGATTTAAAAACACTGACCTGTTGATCTTGAATTGGGATGAAAGTCTATGGATCCCAGGAACACTCCGCTGAAGTTCCAAAAAACCAAAATTGATGAAAATTTCGTAGATTCTTGCCGAAAAACTTGATAAAATTGACTGTGAGTATTACTATGATTGTATTTAATAGTACTTTATAGGTTTAAATGTGTTAAACCGGGAATTTCTTGAAATTTCAGGAACACTATCACACACACTCCTCGCTTCTTGACACCAGCTTCCCTTCTTTTTTTTAAGCGTCCCCTCGATTCTCTACTTTTTTCAACAAAACAGTCTTTTGTTCTTTTTCAGGTCACTATTTCAAAGTTTATTTGTTGATTCACAATTTGTTCTGTCATATTTTATAACCAATGAAATATTGTCTTTTGCAATCAGATTAATTGAAACTTCTTTCACATATTAAAAAAATTTCATACATACACTCTTTTACATTATTAGTTCATTTATAGAGTTCCTATGAGTTTTTTTCATCATACAAATAAATTAAAATTGGTTATACATAGATACATTTAAATGGTACAACATCCAATATTGTTATTGATAGTATATCATTGTTACACTCATATTCATTATAAATATAAATTCTCTTATGTTATTTGTCTAAACTCTTTGCATTATATTATTTATAATAAACTTTAACAAATTACTATTTATTGATTCAACGTTCATTTTATTTACCATATATCATTTATCTATATGTCATTATTTGTTTATCTATGAAAATCTATTGAATTCTATTCTATTCAATATTTGTATTTGTTTTTTATTCTTAAATTAGTGATTATAATGAGTTATCTATAATAATATTTGTATTCTAATGTAACTACTTATATCTAAAATTCTCTTGACTTGACTATATAATTATATCTTTTTAGGTGAACAGCTGGTTATGATATGGAAATTATTCTTCGTCTTAGGCAACTTTATTTACATCATTACATTGGTTAGGCAATCTCTATATTTTGTATTATTATTGAGGTAATTCTTTATTTATTATATTGTTATAGGCTATTATTTAATATATCTTTATTTGATATGTT
The DNA here is from genome assembly GCA_963921935.1 of Galeruca laticollis. Taxonomy (NCBI): domain Eukaryota; kingdom Metazoa; phylum Arthropoda; class Insecta; order Coleoptera; family Chrysomelidae; genus Galeruca; species Galeruca laticollis. The sequence continues at coordinate 60,865,563 of OY998181.1, read as the reverse complement.
GTTTAAATTAAGAAAAGTGTTTCCTTTTTACTTGTTTTCTTAAATTATATTATTTTCATATATTTTATTACTAGCAACATATTTTTATAATACTAATTCTCTTATTATCTATGATATCTGGTTCAATATATATATATACATATATATATATATATATATATATATATATATATATATATATATATATATCCTTTCTGGAATATTCTATGGACCACGTAATGGGAAATTTTTTTAATATTCTATGAATATTCTATAAATATTTCCCAGGAATATTCAAGAATATTCTGAGGATATCTGCTGAATGTATATAGCAAGATAATCCACAGAATATTCATAGAACATTCCAATAGGCATATTCTACAAATATCCAAGTAATATTTGGAATATTATAAGGATATCTGTGGAACGTATATAACAAACTTTCAAATATTTGTAGGATATCCCAATATGGATGATACCTGTTGAGCGGTTGACACTGAATCATAGTACTCCTTCCTTTTCATATTTAGTTTCAAAGATAATTGATTCAAATTTTTAAGATCCTGTATACTTAATGAACGACAATAATGTACATATCAATTCTTTTTCAACTTCTTGTTCCACCAGGAATGATAGCAACTTTCGTTCAATATCGCCAATTATTTTATCCATAAGCTCCATTCGTGTGAGAGAGAATAGAATTACCCGCCAGGAAAAGCTTCTCTCTCGCACTTATTCAGTAAGCGAACGGTATGTCCCAAATTTAAATAAATATTCTTTGAAACTAAAGGAGAAAAGGGGAAGTACAATGATCCAGTGTTCCCTGGTATATATCTTACAAATATCTAAGGAATCTTTCAAAATTTCGAATTGTATATATAGGAAAAAATATTTTTCATTGAAAAAATTCAAGCACGGGAAACATTGAGTTCAATTTAATTTATTTATACATAAATATAAGATGTACCTCATAACATAACTGAAACTAACATAATTTTCAAATCCGAGATTACAAAATTCACTGACTTCCTCCATACTCAACGAACTTTTTGAAACCAATTTCTGCCGTTCCTTACATTTGGCTAGGAAAACTCCTGTTTTCAAGTCAACTTCATTGTTTGTTATGTTCTTGCCCAACTTTTGGCCGGCATCTGAAACAATAAAATAATTATATTTTTTGTTAATAAGCAATTTCTATTCTACTGTGATTTTTATGTATGTATGTATAACAATCAAAATATAATCCCAAAAACTGAAACATAAAAGATGAAGTTAAACATCAAATATGTAATTTAAAAAATAAGTCTTGTAGGAGACAAGTTAAAAGCAAAATATTCCAAACAAAACAGTGATTAGAAGTTATTTGTTTCTTGTACATGATATATTAAATTAATTTACATGTACATTCCTAAATAAAATAACATGATTATACCTACTACTGCTTCAAAGAGCTTTGTTTTTCCAAAGCATTTTTCCCTTTTTATCCATGCATACTGTAGCCCTCCATTAAATACTCTATCAGGATTTTTTGCAAGAATCTTTTAATATATTGTTGCAAATAAGAACTTTCCAATCTTGCCAGAGGTACAACCTAAAATTGTATTAATTTGAAAGTTAATATCAAAAGTTTTAAAAATTGATCAATTACAGTTTATAAGCAAAGTTATAACACACGAACAAAAATATAAGACCGCTTTCATCTATGTAAACAGTATACATATGCCTGAAACTAGACACTTGTACAATTGACCAGCAATAACTTTTATTTACCAAATGTAAGAACTAATTTAACTTTTAATTATCAAATCACCAGTTGTGTAGAGCTTTCTATTCAATCCCAATTAATAAAAGGAATATAGGTAACTATAGGCTATTTGATTAAGGAACTCATAGCATACATCTCGGTAACATAATTACGTGAAACTACCTGAGAAATTAAAATTTTGTTGTACCTTTAGCAACGAGGTGAATTTCTACTCTACTTACAATTGAAAACATTTATCCAATAATTTTGTTGCAAAAATTTATGAAATCAACAATTATTTCAATATTTTCATGCACTAAAATATAAAATATAACATATAAATACTCCAATATTTCGAGGCAGCTTCATTTTGATTTGGATATAATATTCAATGTTCAACTTACAAAATATTCATAGGATTCTTCATCAAGGCTGACTCAACTTCTTCAAACTTTGCCTCATCATTAAATGGAAGGTTTTAGCAGCGAATCGATCATTTTCTAAAAAATGCATTGATAAATCAACAGGCATTAAAAAAATACAATAAAACGTACCTGTTTTGATGCGTGAGGTCGTATGTATTAGTTCCACCCGTAGCATATAATACACCGTAGAAACATATTTAAACAACTTCACAGTGGCAAAAAATTGACTAATTAATTAACGATCAAAAATAATTAATCATATTACTACTATTTCACCCATATACATATAAATAGTTTATTTATTACGTATATGATTTCACCAATAACAATAACCTATAAAATGGTCGAACCGCCATTCTTACCGTCAACTGTCAACTGCAACTACTGACACATGCCCATGGAACAGAAAGAGCGTTTGAACAAAAATCAATAATCATAGAATATTCTTAGAACTATTTGATTCGAATATTCTAAAAAGAATAATCTGAGGATATTCCAACTGGACTTACATTCAATATTCGATTTCGATTTAGGTGTACCCACAGATATTCTAAATATCCCCAGAATAACCCTATAATATTTGGATATATATCTTCTAATTCGAAGACTGTCTGAACATCCCATGGATATCTGGTGCTATTTGTGAAAGTCCCACCTTTAAGTTTAATAAAAAATTTTATTAGTTTTTAAATTGTATATTTTCATTGTGAACCAATGTCTATTTGGTTTCTACTGCAAAAATTATTTATATATTCATATATACATTGTATTCTTATTAAAGAGTATTTGTCCAAAGTATATTCTATAGAAGTTATAGAAAAAATGGCATAACGTATAATATTTGAAGATGAGCGGAGGTATCAAAATCTGATGCCTAAATGTCTTCAAAAAGATAGAATCATGTTTCTTGGACTTTTAAAAACAATCCTAAGCAGCCAAGAAAATACACATTTTTGATGCAACAAAACATCAAAAAATTGTGTGACATTGTCACATCGAATGGCTCACTATTTTATAAATCAGGAGCGCAGTGCAAATGTTCCAATAGGTACTAACAAACCAATGAAATAATTAGGTCAGAGTTAGTTTGTAAATATGCTAAAATCCATTTAATTTTCAATTGCTAAACAAAACACCTTGAAGTAAATAATGGAAAATTTGACTAATACTAGGTTTCCACATAAAAAATGAATATTTATTTATTAAAAAACAAAATTGCCGATTATGTATAATAGAAAACTTATTGAGAATCTAATCACATTAAGAATAATTCTATCGTAAACTTCTAGCGGTCGGTACAATATCTTTCATAACCCATGCGATTTCAATGATAAGGCGTAATTAGTATATTATGTGCAATAATAGTGTCATTGGAATCGAAATTGAGATATAGCATATATATACGGTGTTTCCTTTATACTCGTATTTCTTGCATAACTGATAAGCTTAATATTACAAAAAATTCCTTTGCAATCACGATCTTGTTACGCGTTCAATACAAACTTTAGTGATTTGAGCTCGAATGGCGTCTGAAAACTGAAGCTACCATAAATTGTTATTGATTTCAATATAATAATAAATAGTTATTTTCATAAATTCACTTACACAATTTATACCTTATGAGCTTGTTTTTTTCAATACGATTAAATTTATACCGATTTATGATCATAAAACACTTTCACATTTAGTTTATATTATATCACAATTTCATTAGTAATATGAAAATATGAATTCCAATTTATCGATATTTTTGACTAGTACCTAACTACTAATGACCATCTTATAAATATTAGTTATTCCAATACATCCTTGTTAAATATTAAAAAATACCGTATCTTTGGTAGAGGGTTGCAGAAATGAAAGCGGTGGGTAGCTAGGGTCATTTGAAAGATTTTTTAGTCCATTTACCATTGTCAAAAATACCGTAAAATGAGGTGAGTTCGGACGATTTTTCAAGTTTTTTCTACATAACTAGCTTATTTTCTTTTTTGTCTTTAAGAAAAATTACAGTAGATGATCACGCTATTGACATATATGTTCCCATTTTAAAAAAATGTTCACCCTCTCCCAGGATTTATATTTTTTTAATCTTTTGCTGTCCGAAGTAACCACAATTTTTGAGGTGACTTCGGACACCCATTAAAATTGCTTAAAATCTGTTTTTAGACGCTTTTTAAGGTGATTTCGGTCATACAAAAAATTTTTCAACCTAAGTAAGCAATATTTTGGGCCTAAATATATAATTTAGGCTAAGTGGATTGAAAATAAAATTCTTCATGAAGGGAAACGTTTATTAAGTAAACTGAAATAATTTCAAAAATAAAAATGCACACGAGCAAAAAAGAAAATATAAATTCTAGATAAAAAAAATTAAACATACTGTTACACTTGTTCTATGAATCTCGGGATGACTGCTTGGACTGAAAATAGGAAGAGGGCTGAATAGACCGAAAAAGCTATGACGTCTGTCTGTGTAAAGTATCCAATTTAACAGTGTTCTGAGATGTTCACCGACAACTAACAGCAACACTTTTTACCTCTAGGGGACTTGTTTGTTGGTATTGATTGATCATTATCCAGGAGGTTTGCGTACCAACATCATCATCATGAGAATCTTCTGTTAAAACAGGTTCATGTGGGACTACCAACTCATCTAATTTTAGCTTTTTGTTTGAAGAAGATTATGGCCAATTAAAGATATGAGACACAACTAATGGTTTCAAAATAATTTTCCCTCCCATCATCGAGTGTTGAACATAATTTTCCATGTCACTTTCAAACTAAGAATCAAACATATTAAAATAAATTGATACTTTCTACACATACATATGTAATTACTCACATGAAAATGATCTTCACAGCAATAGCAGCTAGTTGTAGTCTATTTATATTTCCTCCTAGCAGCCTCAAACCACAATTTTTGTTTAACTTCTACTTTAGGCACGGTAACAAACTTTTTACGAGGCGTTCTAACTGTTGTGTTCATGCAGTATGATACTAAACAAGTGTTTTAAATGAAACTTAGTGTTTCTAGTTAACTCAGTTTATTGAAAAATGTTAAAATTCTAAAATTTTTAACATTTTTCAATAAACTGTGGAGTTAACTAGAAACAGTAAGTTTTATTTAAAACACTAATATGAGTAGATTCCACAAAGTAATGGTTGAGACAGTTAATTTCATACAAAACAAGATTTATATGATATTGACATTATTCAAACTTAAATAATTGTGGAGAAAAGCTAACGAAACATAACTAAAATAAACGGTTTTAGAGATTAAAACTAACTTTTCCGCATCTGTGGCCCTGAACAATATTCTACGATAAAATTGTTACTTGTATACACTTCGGGAGATGTACCGTGCTAACAAACCGAAATGTCTCCAAAAAAACCAAAAATGTAGTATATCTGGATTTATAGGACCCGCTGTACTCGCTCTAGTCAACTGAAAATCAATAGGGTACATCTGTGAGACACCTTGAACAATATTCAATCATAAAATTGATCAATCGTAGACTCTCTGGAGGCTGTATCGTGCTAACAAACTGAAAATTCTTCTTAAATGACAATAATTTGGTACTTCAAGTACCATAGCACCCGTTGTACTGGCTTTAGTGAGCAGAATATCAATAGGGTTAATCTTTGAGACCCTCTGAATAATATCCAATCATGAAATTGGTCACTTGTATATACTCCAGAGGCTGTATCGTGCTAACAAACTGAAACTTCTCCAAAATGACAAAAATATCGTACTTAAAATACTGTAGTACCTGTTGTATTCGCTCTGGTGAGCTGAAAATCAATAGGGTTCATCTGTGAGATGTCCCGAATAATATTCAATCATAAAATTGGTGACTTGTTGAACTCCGGAGGTTGTATCGTGCTAACAAACTGAAATTTCTTAAAAAATGACAAAATGTCGTACTTCAAGTACCATAGCACCCGTTGTACTGGCTCTGGTGAACTGAAAAATAAATAGGGTTCATCTGTGACATGTCCTTAACAATATTCGATCATAAAATTGATGACTTATTGCACTCCGGAGGCTGTATCGTGCTAACAAGACATGTAAGAAAAAGTGGCCGACGACAACGACGACGACGACGACATACACACAGGATTTTTTTTCTAGAAACCATTTTTCCGTATTGTTGTTAATGGAAAACGTAAAAATAACTCAAAAATTTTTTAAAAATTCCAACTTTTTTTGGGGTAAACCAATACTTTTCTCGCATATTAGATAGGTTGGGCGGAAAAGTGAAAGATTTCAAAATTCCAACTTTTTTTGGGGTAAACCAATACTTTTCTCGCATATAGTTAGGTTGGGCGGAAAAGTAAAAATATTATCACAATGCTTTTATTTTTTCATAATATTGAAACGTCAAGCTCGTGTAAACTGTAAACCATAGACAAAAAAAAGTATAGACCGAAAAAGCTATGACGTCATAAACATAGCCGCTGACAGTTACTGAGGAAAAACAAATATTTATTTACGTTCATTTTACGTTTGTAATATGCTTGAACATGTCTATTGATAGTTTGAGTGAATGAAAACGACGAATGCTCAGTGTGTATTTGTTTATTAATTTCCAGCTAAGCGCTTTCGGCTATTAAGCCATTCTCAAAGCTGTCCTATGAAAATTACAAAGTTTGTGGAATTTTGAAAAAACAATTTAAAAAAGTTGAACTTACGTCATTTAAAAAATAGGTGTCGAAACCATCCAGTTGATTAAGAACAATGTTCAAAGTTGAATCACTGTTATGATTAAGTCATTGAATTAAAAACATTAAAATAACCCTATTGGAAGGGTTTAAAATTATAATTTACATGATGTAAATTCATTAATAAATAAAAACTGAATGAAAACCGGTGACAAGTTTGACGTTAAAATTACGGTGGCTAATAAGCCAGAGTACCGTAAAAACAAGTGCATGACAATACAACATATTTATACGACGAACATTGAATCAAAAGCATGATTGAAAAGATGAAAAAAAATTCATATAGTGAACCAATTTTTTCCTTGCATTTTTTTTTCATCTTTTCAATCATGCTTTTGATTCAATGTTCGTCGTATAAATATGTTGTATTGTCATGCACTTGTTTTTACGGCACTCTGGCTTATTAGCCACCGTAATTTTAACGTCCAACTTGTCACAGGTTTTCATTCAGTTTTTATTTTTTAATGAATTTACATCATGTAAATTATAATTTTACACCCTTCCAATAGGGTTATTTTAATGTTTTTAATTCAATGAGTTAATCATAACAGTGATTCAACTTTGAACATTTTTTTCTTGCATTCCTTGCATTTTTTTTTCATCTTTTCAATCATGCTTTTGATTCAATGTTCGTCGTATAAATATGTTGTATTGTCATGCACTTGTTTTTACGGCACTCTGGCTTATTAGCCACCGTAATTTTAACGTCCAACTTGTCACCGGTTTTCATTCAGTTTTTATTTTTTAATGAATTTACATCATGTAAATTATAATTTTACACCCTTCCAATAGGGTTATTTTAATGTTTTTAATTCAATGACTTAATCATAACAGTGATTCAACTTTGAACATTGTTCTTAATCAACTGGATGGTTTCGACACCTATTTTTTAAATGACGTAAGTTCAACTTTTTTAAATTGTTTTTTCAAAATTTCACAAACTTTGTGATTTTCATAGGACAGCTTTGAGAATGGCTTAATAGCCGAAAGCGCTTAGCTGGAAATTAATAAACAAATACACACTGAGTATTCGTCGTTTTCATTCACTCAATTTACATCTAGTGTGTACACCATATCCACAGACAGTTCTATTGTTAGTTTGTCAAGCATTGTGGAGCAGTTTTGTAATGGAATTAAAGTGTTAAAGAAATGTGGAGACAGTTCAAACAGCGGATATGTCGTAGATATAGGGTATATAATGGAAGTTTAGGAGTGAAGCAATAAGGCATAATTACTTGATAGTCACTGCAGTGTCACTTTACAAATGAAAAAACGAATAATGTTTTAAAATATTACAACGGTCAGGATAAGACATTAGTTAAATAATTGATTTGTTTTCCCTCAGCGGCCATGTTCTGACACTTTTTCGGTCTATAGGCGAAGTAGTCTCAGTCACCTGTCAAGGTGACAGTCTAGAATTTTCAAGATTTTTCTATTGTGTTCCATATTGACGTACTATAATGGAAACTTATTTCTATATATAAATAGAGATCAGTTGTGGCAGACTCAGTCAGTCAATAGTTTGATGTGTTAATAAGTTGAATTGTTAAAAAATGTTATTTATTTTGCCAAGTATTGAATAAAGTTGTGAAAGTTATAACAGTGGTGACAGCGGTAAAAGTAATTTATGGTCGATCCTAGAAGTACAAATAACGACACCGATATAGAAGCTAATAGTGAAGCACCAACATGATTTTTTCAGATGATGGAGCAGAAAGAATAAGAACGAAAACAAGAAAAGGAGGAAGAAGAACAGAAAAGAAAGCAAGAAAAGTAGGAAGAGGAAAACCGTAGAAAAGGAAGAAGAGGAACACAGGAGGAACGTGGAGAAGGAGGAAAGGAAGCAAATATTAGAGGTACTATCCGATTTTAGTTCCATATTTAAAAGTAAAATAGCGGCCTTAGATAAAAAATAGATACAATGGAAGAAGGCCTAAAAACAGTTAAGGAAGATTTGGCAACAGTAGGAGAAGATTTAAAAACAGTAGAGAAAGATTTAGAAACAACAGAGAAAGATTTAATAACAGACCAACTTTACCTAAGACAAAAATTAGATGCATTAGTAAAGAAAATATAAGCTAATCCCAATGATAGCAGTCTCATTAGTAATAGTGCCAGAACTGAAATAGTAAATTTGAGACACAACCAAGATATCAAGCCACCTATATATGATGGCCAATCCTCTTGGGAGACATATCGACGCCAATTTGAAGCAGCAGCTAGTGCCAATGGATGCAATGATCAAGAGATAGCCACTTCCCTTATGATTGCTCTTCGTGGACAAGCCGCATGCATTCTGCAATTACTACCCCAAGGCAAACCATAGCTATGACGTCATTATCCAAGCTTTGGAGAACACGTATGGACAGCAACATTTAAAACAAGTTTTCCAAAGTCAATTGAAGGTGCGCATGCAAAAATTAGACGAGAGCCTCCAAGAGTATGGAAGTGACATAGAAAGACTATTGAGTTTAGCCTATCCACAGACACCTAAATAATTTTTAGAACTCTTTGGCGTTCAAGCATTCATTGAGGGTTTAAGAGATACAGTATTGCAACAAGCCCTTCGATTACGCCACCATCTGACACTACAAAAAGTATTAACTTTTGCTCAAGAATTTGAAGCTGCTAAAACCATTTCCAAAACCGGATGTCCCAAATTACGAGCAATACACTTCGAGGAGGAGAATTTAACCAAAGCTATGGCTAGAATCGAAAACCTACTGAAAGACACGCTACAAAGTCGTACACCAATTCAAGAATCCCGAAAATGTTTCAACTGCGGAAGAATTAGACATCTGCAGAGGACATGTAGAGTTCCATCAAGATCTCGAAGCCAAGTTAGGAACTCGTATAACCAGACAACGTACATCCTCGCAGAACCCAGTTAGAAACAGAGTTTCTAGCCCCACAAGAAACAAACCTAGAAGATCATCTCAATACCAAAGTCGATCATGAACACCTGATCGGCGCTCTAGTGCCAGCAACCAGGAACACGGACTTACTGGAAACAGCACATTATTCGATTGGGATGCAGAATGCCCAAATGCCTTTACTGTATTGAAAAAGAGGTTGTCCACTGCACCGGTTTTAGCTTATCCTAAAGAAGTAGGTCAATTTATTCTCGACTGCGACGCTTTACAACATGGCATATGAGCTTTCACAGCAACAAGATGGCAAAGAAAAAGTAATTGCTCATTGCAGTAAGACCGTGAGAAGGGCGGAGAAAAATTACTGCGTTACAAGAAACGACCTGTTAGCAATTGTAAAGGCTATTGAACCACACATACGTTTATGGCAAAACCTTCATCATCAGAAGCGACCATAAAGCACTACTGGGGCTGATGAATTTTAAAAATTCGGAAGGACAAATTGCAGTATGGTTAGGAAGACTTCGGCAGTACAATTTTGAAATCGTTTATAGAAAAGGTCGCTATATCGGAAATGCGGATACCCTATCCAGAAGGCCATGTACTCAACAACAATTCATATATTACCAAATAATTGAGGAAAAGGAAAGTAATAATAACCAAATAAACAAAGATGAATATATAGAGATGGTGCATGCAACAACAATAAGAAGCGACACGGACGAAAACATGTAGTCAGTACAAAGCCTAAGAAAATTTCAAAAGAAAGATGAAGACTTAAAAGTTGGCCGGACATGGCTACAAAATGGAGTTAGACCCCGATTTGCAAGAAGTGTCCAAGTATGGTTCAACGATCAAAAGATACTGGACTCAATGGGATTCTCTTACTATACGCGATGGTGTACTCCATCGGACATGGGAGAGCTCTTACGGTGTATCTAAGCTCCACCAACTTGTCTTACCTAAATCACTTGTTCGTAAAGTGGTGAAAGAACTGAATAGCATTCGTTCAGGAGGACATTACGGAGTTGCAAAAACCTTAGCCAGAGTTCGTGAATGATTCTACTGGGTCAACTGTCGCCAAGGCGTTAGAGAATGGTGTAAGAAATGTGACTTAAGCAGAGGAAAGATATCGTGGAAAAATGGCTCAATATCTATCCGGTGAACCATTTCAGAGAGTAGGTGTGGACATAATCGGGCCACTATCAAAAACAGAAAAAGGTAACAAGTACTTAATGGTAGCTATGGATTACTTTTCCAAGTGGCCAGGAAAACCCCCTCCTTCGTCCCGAAAAGAAGACCAAAGCCTGCCTTAATATGTTGAAGGCCTTCGACAAAAGTTAGAGAAGATTCACGAGTTTTCATGGATGCGACTGAAATTAACCAGCGAAAAGAGGAAGAGACAGTTGGATAAAAACCTTCGAGAAGAGATATTTAATCCCGGTGATGCAGTTCGGTTGTACCAGCCTAGAAGAAATAAAGGATTAACTCCAAAACTTCAACGAAATTGGGAAGGTCCCTATCTGGTGGTCAAGAAAATCAACGACCTAATTTATCGTATTCGTCTGACACCAAAAAGTAAACCTAAGGTCGTTCATATCGAGAGATTGGCTCGCTATTACGGTGTTGAGCCACCCAATTGGTTTCAAGAAGACGTCGAAGTTCCTGTTATTCGAGGCGAATAACTTGAAGACGGGAAGCAATGTTACACCTGTTCTATGAATATCAGAATTACAGCTTGTACTTAAAATAAGAAGAGGGCTGAATATGCGGAGTAGTCACAGTCACCTGTCAAGGTGACAGTGTAGAATTTTCAAGATTTTTCTATTGTCTTCCATATTGACGTACTAGTATATCATAGAATATTTTAGTCCTCCCTGCAAAGTTCTTTCTATATATAAACAGAGATCAGTTGTGGCAGAGTCAGTTAGTCAATAGATTGATGTGTTAATAAGTTGAATTGTTAAAAAGTAGTATTGTATTTTGCCATTGAATAAAGTTGTGAAAGAAATAACAATATCATTTCTATCAAAAATACAAACAAAAAAGAAAACATAAATTCGTAATAAAAAAATTTAACACACAACATTTTTATTGCAAAATTCCAAATATTAAACAGAGAGAATCAACCTACTCTAAAATTATATCATCAGGTAAATTGGAAAATAAATATCGGTCTCTTCGTAAACGGATTGGATTTAAAATGTTTACGATATCTGAGGCCATAACAATACTTTCGTCATTTATTACCAGAAAAAAGAAAAATATTTGATCATCATTTCCTTTTTTTTCATAAACCTTACTAAATACGGCGAAGTTGCATTGGCCTCTTTCAGATCTTCTACAATCAATCCAATATAATATTTATATTTAGAACAATAACCTAGAAGCACTTTGATAATAACAAACATGTTAACATCAGGAACTAAATTATCACAGGAGTCAGTATTTTGGCTTTTCGTTTTATTCTTTAGCAACAGAAGTGAACCTCCTCTTCTGAATCAGTGGATAAGTTATCAGTCTTTGGTTTTGTTAAAGTGGACTTCAACGGACGCAAAGGAAGTCCGAATCCGACATGTCATTGTCTTCATTGATGTCCTTCTGCCTCTTTTTTGGAGACTCGGTTCAGATCGTTTAGGATAGTTTTTCTGAGAAAAAGCTTCAGATACAATTGGTTGCTCGGGTTTAACGTCTATACGCTTTCTTCTAGCCTTAGGACGCACCTCTGGCGATCTTGTTTTTTGCAACAAATCTAATGGCGTCGAACAATTGGATTGGGTAGGAGCTTAGAGTAATAATATGCAATAGAGAAGGGCTACCAATTCATAAACACGTTTATTTTTGCGGCCAAGAATTCTAGACGCCAGTAGTGAAATAATGCGTGAATTACAAAAAGTGGGGATGGTATTATCTTGGTCATTTCGGCTATTCTTCTGACAAACTTGGCACAGACGAACCATGATAATCCAAAAACATTAAATTAATTAACTTGGAAGTTCATTTTGTCACTAAAAGTTTTGAAAAACACATCAAAACGAAAGAACTGAATGTTTACACTCTAGTCGTTATGGTGCTCGTATAAACAAACCAGGTTTGACATTATTTACTACAATACTACGACGAATTCGAAATGATCGTTGATCACAGTCTGACGATATTTGCATCTTTCTTCAGGTGATAGGCTACCTCTTCTTCTCTCTTGCTTTCTAATGGGCGAAGTAGTACGAATTTAGTGAGATGATCTTGGTAGACCATGATGAATTTGAATTTTCCATCTGATTGGCTCTGAAAATCAATTAAGTCCACCTGGCATCTACTGTTCATTTCAGAGTGAAAAATTGGTTTGGATACTAATCCTCTCTTCTTCTTTATTCTCTTTTGTTGGCATGTCTCACACATTGAAATATAAAGAAGAATCATTTGTTTGGTGATGTTTGCATATTGCTTAGATGTTTCTGCCAAAAGTCTGTCTCTTACACCATGTCTCATTGCTACATGTGCAGCATCAATCACATCATACAACTCATCCACAGTGAGATAGTGTTTGATAGTTCCTTCGGACAGTGAAACTATTTTTTTGACGTTTCCAATGCTAAGCAAACCAAACCTCTGTAATCTCCTTTGTTGTATTGTGGTCCTTTCCTCTGAGCTCTCAGCCTCCTTCACTTCAGAAATAAGCTTTAAGTACTTTCCATTTGTAAGTACGTTATAATGAGTCTCTTTCTTAGAGTCGTCTAGTCTCAAAACTTCTAAAAATTTCTGCCTCCACTGCTTTTGATCCATATTAGTTTCAAGTGGAAGGTACACTGTTAAAAAATAATATTATAATAAAAAAAATATGAAAAAAGGGGTTTTTTAAAAACCACTCTTTATTTAAGAGAACTAAAAAGTAAAAAATTATTTTTCGATCAAAAAAAGCATGGGGGCCTATGTGCAAAATCCTGATGTTATTTTTTACCGAAAAATTATTTTTTAATTTTTAGAACACTTAAATAAAATCAAAATAAATGCGATAGTGATATTTGACAGTTAGATCGGATGTATTTCAACTCTTTGCAACTAAATATGGAAAAATATACAGGGTGTTATATATTTAAAAATTAAAAATTCTGGTCATTTGCGGATAAACCGGAGGTCGGCCATTTTGAATTTGTATGTAACATAATTGCAAATTTTGTTAAGTATTACCACCCCGATTATGAAAGCAATCCAATGGCTCATTCAAAAGTTATAGGAGTGTCTCTAGTGGCTGAGCCACCCTGTATATTAAAAATGTTATTGGAATCTGTTTATTCGTTTATGTTTCACGATTTTTCAACTCTCTTAAAAACCCCCTTAAAGTACACCAATGAGTTTGATGTTTTGAAAAATAGAAAACATTGATCTACATAAATATTTTTGGAATTTTTTTGCATCGGCCTCTTTTTTTTTATGAATTTTACAAATTTTAAACCCCCTTAAAAATCCCCTTGCTAAGGTTAATATCTCACTTGATGCGCTTGATAATTCGGATAAAAAGTATGCTTACCTTTATATAAAACACTAAATAGTACCTAAAATTCGCAAATTCACAGAAAAAATAATATTAGATACACCATCAAACTAGACATAAATAATTAAAACGAGAAGAAACATTTGTAGATGCGTACACAAGGCTAACGAAAAACAAACTGCTACAAATTCACACGTGCAAACCTATAAAAAGTAAGTGTAAGACAAGAGCGAGGTACAGACATGAGAGCATTAATTGCATCAAGCACTTCGAAATCAGTTCTTCCTAGGACCAACTAGTTTGTCCTAGGATAAACTAGTTTAGCCTGAAATATTAAATATTAATATCCGCCAAAACTAGTTCATCCTGAGTGCGTTAGGATAAACTAGTTTGCCCTAGGAGAAACTAGTTTATCCGAACGCACTTAGGACAAACTAGTTTGTCGTAGGACAAACTAGTTAGTCCTAAAAAACAGTTTGGCCTGCAACATATATAATGATTACCAATATTCTTCAGTTATTTCCTCTCAAGCATTATTCATAACTTCCAACAAACCTTCATGCTCTAATGGAAACCCCATTCTTGTTTCTTTGTTACTATTATTTAATAATAGTTTCCTTGCTGCTGCGTGGCATTTCACTTCAGACTGTACTACTCTGCGACGGCCCGTACGACAGGATACTGGAAAATTTGTTGCGGGAATAGCTGGAACTACTGTTTCAAATGGATTTGCTCTTAAATGGGTAATCAAAGCAGCATCCTGTTCAGCAGTTGGCTTTCTTCTTACGATACTTGAAACTGAGTTCTTGCTTACATTGTAGAATACTGCAGTTTACCTCATTGACCACCCATCGTCTATTTTTGCGATTATTCCTTTCGACACTGAATTTATAAGGTCCAGTCGGCAGAGGCCGAAAAGTCAGTGCAAGTGGTATTTTCTTGATAACTCCGAAATAAGTAAGCCGACCTACTTTAAATGACAAGCACAAAAACACCTTAAATTGTTGACCAAAAAATTTTTCAGGAAAAGAAGTTATTAATAATTTAGTTGAAAAATTCGCGTTTTTTAGCGTATTTTCTTAAATAAGTCAGCAGGATGACTTTGTACATGATTTATTTTTAATAAAAATAGCTACAAAATGCTGGTGGACCGATTTTGAAATTTTCAATAACAAAGCCGTGAGATGGAAAAACGGTAAAAAACGTTAATTTTTAAAAGTTGCTGTAAAAATCACAATTATGAACTAAATTTTATTAAACTTTCGAAAATTATAGTTCAATTTATATACAATAATGACGCTAAAGCTGAAAATTAGGAAAGCAAAACTTTTTGTTCTATGAGGTTTCATAAATCTACTGCATCGAAAACTGAAGGCTTTGCCAAATTTGTTTGAAGCATCGCTGATACTTGAAATTTGGTATACAGGTAGTGTAAATATGCAGAAATAAATATCAATTTGCAAAATTGAGTTATCTTCATTTTTACAGCTTTGGTAAAGTTTTATACGTCACCCTACTTTGATACGCCACCGTTTTTTCCTATAGTTTTTGCAATTTCATCTTAGAGAAATATCTTTGACGTGAATCGATTCCTTCTATTTTTTGACGTATTCTCAAAAAAAATTTTTGTGCCACGACTTTCTGGACCGAAGGTTCGTTTTTTTTTCAAAAAAATCTGGAAGACGCAATAAACACGTTACAGCACTCTGATTTTTGGCTGTTAATATTTAAGACTTATATTTTTAATAAAAAAATATTCGGATATGATTCATTGATTTGTAGTGTTCGTAATCGAGTATCAAAGTGAAGCGTGCGCGGCGGCCGGAGCGCGCGGCGTAGTGGGGGAAGCGCGGTACGCTCACATTGAAAACTGATTTCGTGCGTACAGAGTGGCTTTCGCTTGCAAAATCTTCAATATCTTGGCTTCTGGACCACGTACAAAACTTATTTTGTACTTAATTTGGGGTACCTCGACGAGACAAACGAAAATAACGTATTCATTTTCATTTTCGAGTCAAAATAATCTTGGAAATATGTCATTTCCCGTATTTTTAAATTTGCTTTGTTTTTTTTTGTCAATTCAGTTGCTATTCATTATTAATATAATATTTTTCATGCAATATCTTTACTTTTTTGTTTTTTTAATTAATACTGACGTTATGTTAGGGGCCCTAGGGGCCAGCACGAGACGCGCACGAAATGCGACGCTGATTGTTTATTAACTTTTATCGGCTTCTACTCAATCATCATATATATGAGTCCGCATGTAGAGCGCTAAAATTCATATGACTCATATATTAATGTAATTTTGATATATTTCTGTCTCTTAAAATTAATGCTACAGAATGGGAATGGAAAATCGGCAAGAACGGTCTTACACCAAGATATAGTAGCGAACCACTCTTACCTCCGGATTTCGTTAATTTAATAAAATGTACTTGTACTTTACAATGCGGTAAAAGATGTTTTGTGAACATTGCGAAGACAAAACATATAATAATTTAAAACGTAGAAGTGTAATACCGAGCGATGATACGAATGATGAAAATGCGAGTGATGCGATCGAAGATATATGTAATGAACTGCCGGAAGATTTTTCTTTAGATGTAAGCGATGACGAGGCCGACGATGAAGAAAATGTCGAAGTTGATTCAGAACCACCGAAGAAAAAACACAAAGTTAAAATAAATAATCAATAAAAAATTGTTAAGTAACTGAATACAAATGTATATGAATATATTTCGGTAAATTTATATTATCTTCTTCCTTATTATTCCATAAAAATATTTGCATTTTTAAAAATATATAGGCTTTGAAAGTTTCTAGAATTTTGAATTTGATCGTTATAGTTCTGTTGCTCTCTTTTTGATACACCGATTTAAAAAAAACGTACCTTTTTTGATCAAGTAGAAGCCGAGAAAAGTTAATAATCAACCAGCGTCACATTTCGTGCGCGTCTCGTGCTGGCCCCTAGCGTCTCGTGCTGGCCCCTTGGGTCCTTAACATAACGTCAGTATTATTTAAAAAAACAAAAAAGTGAAGATATTGCATGAAAAATATTATATTAATAATGAATAACAACTTAATTGACAAAAAAAGCAAAGCAAATTTAAAAATACGGGAAATGACATATTTCCAAGATTATTTTGCCTCGAAAATGAAAATGCATACGTTATTTTCGTTTGTCTCGTCGAGGTACCCCAAATTAAGTACAAAATGATTTTTGTACGTGGCTCGGAAGCCAAGATATTAAAGATTTTGCAAGCGAAAACCACTTTGAACCAGGCTTGGGACACTGCAGACCGTGCCATCTATAGAGCCCGTCGAGTAACTAAAATCGGTAGATAATTCCAAAAAATTAACGAAAACTGTAACGTCGTTAGTAATCTAATTTTATAGATTTTTATAACTGCGTATGCGCGATATCATATTGCTCGTCCCCATCCCCACATGTTATACTGTTATCATTTCTTAGTTCAAGTGTAGAGGTAAATTTAAGGTTACGGTATTTTGGTGTATTTTTTAATTGCTGTAGTGTAATATTTATCTGTTGTTTCGTTGCTTTATTGTTATTAATTGAAAAGACAATGTCTAAGTGTATTCTGAAGGAGTCTAATAAGTGGTGTACTCGGTTAGTTTTATTAAAAAAATTTGAGCATTTTTTCTTTCACAATTAACAACCATTATCGTTATTTTTATAAAACACTGAATTTTTACTAATTTAATCGACAACTTCAGAGATCATGGTTGTTCTTGACATTAGCTAAACTGAAAATTGCTGCATTAATAAAGTAAATATTTCTTTTTACAGTTTTGTTCCTCCAACCCAGGAAGATAAAATTTGTAACGCGAAAAATGCGCCGAGCCGTCGTAAATTTAATTTGGCTAACCTGTCGACTGAGAGAAGTCACAGCGCTGTCGGTACGGAGTTAAAAATTTCAGTCCTCCAATTGCCGTCAAGGTGAATACACATCATTTCAACAAGAGATATTTGCATGTGCTCTGGGAGCCATAACGTTATTTCACGGAAAGCCTGATAAATTCTACGTAGGGGAAGAAAATATCGCTCGATTTAACAAATCGAAGGTCTGACCCAATAATATACTTGACCATGACCAAAGGATTTCAGTAGAATTGGTAGATTTAGGAAACCACGTGGAAAGTTCCCGTAGACGGCGTTAGCTGGTAGGATTCAATAAAAAGGTAAATGGTTGAAAGATACTTTCTCGGAATTAACAGATTTGTAGGCAATTTAACGTAGAAATTCTGCTTTGATTCGTAATTTATTGGAGTTTGTAATCTGGGTTCGCGGGATAGTTTCGTTATATTTTATAAATTCTTATTAATTCATATTCTTCATGGCTTTATATTTTGTTGAAATAAGAATATATCACGGGGGTTGTATAAACATTCAGGGATGTGTCCAACGACGTAGTTTTTATATTATGGGTTTTTATTGGTATCGTAGTTTTTTGCTAAGCGGAAAAAAACCAGTCATATAGTTTTTATTCTCAGAGTAGGTGGCTTTTATACAGTTAAAAGTCATGAGGTGTAATTATTTGCGAATTTCGGGTATTGTTATTATAGTCAGTATGATTGGATATTACGGGGGTACGTCGAAAATTTGACCGGGGTAAAATGTAAACCCTATGTAGAGGCTAATTCGTTTCTCTATTTTAGAGGGGTTTTAGTATATGGACATTAAAACGCTGATTGGAATTTAATGGGTCGGTGAGACCAGTTCCACCAGTTCCAGGAGGCCTGGATTAATCTGGAGAAATTTCAGTTCCTGTTCTGGTGCCGGGAAAGGAAAGGTTAACAGTTTTCCTTTTCTTATTTCTTCAAACTCAGTAGTAAATTCACATCTATGCTTCACATATTACCGTTTTTTTTATATTAAGTTTTATTTATTTTTTTCTTGCGGCGATTACTATAATCTCGTTTATACTTGAATTTTGTATTTAAAATTTTTTTAAATCTTGCTCATAGGTTAAGATACGCTGGAACACTTGGTACGTACCTAGTATTGCGATATTTAGTAGTTTTTTACCTATTTCTAATGGTTTCTTGTACATAATTTTGCGCCGTATATAATTTTGAGTTGTATATTCTCCAGCAACGCTAAACTCGTTGTAATTTAAATTTCTGGCTTATGCAATTATTACATTCATATTGATACTGGTATAAATTGCGGAAGTGTGAACCCTTGTAACTATACATTGGTGTTTTTGACATATATATATATATATATATATATATATATATATATATATATTATCGTTGTATTTTTTGGAATATTGTACATGAACAATTTGGTCGATTCTCTAGAATCCTTGGATTGAGACTTCGGTGTAGTTTGGGGCCCTCAGTTCTACTGCACCCTGAGATTACAGCCTTCAGCTGAGCTCAGACGTTATTTATAATATTTTTCTTTTGGTAGTGATATTGTATCATATATTTTGAAAAGAGACCTTTGGTCCACCAAGATTAATTAAAATTTCAATCAGGGTGTATTTGCTGACTTTTATTTATTTATGATAATTTACCTATCAGTTTAACCTTTGGAGTGTGTAGTGAGTGTTGTTAACCCACTGAGGAGTTGTGGGCTAACTTAGGAAGTCTTGGGTGCTTGCCAAAACTTCTCTGGCGCCCTTTTTGTATACTCAATAATTTTTTTTGAAGAATCCACCCCTTCTTCGACTCGAAGCTAGTCGACTGGCGAGCACGGGTTGTACCACGTGAGACAACCCGCATACCTGTAACGAGCACTGAGAGGGTTTGTAGGTTTTTCTCGTTATAAATTAATATGGCTGAAAAGCAGTGGTAATAAATCATTAAATTTGTCGACAAAGAAACGATGGGGGATATGATCCCTTCATTTTCAAAAACAGTTTTTCTTTAGATTTGAGATAGACGAAGAGAGGTTATTAAGACAGTTTGATTTGCCTTCCCATATGAGTGGAAATTAACAAAAATTGATGGTAAGTTTTATTGTATTCAATATAGCATGCTATAATTTTGGGCATTTTAAAATGTAAATTGAGTGAACGAAAAGACGAGTACTGAGTGTGTGATTTCATTAAAATTCCAGGTAATGGCTTCCATCCATTAGACTATTCTGAAAGCTCTCGTCAAGAAAAAAATATACAGAAAGTGTCAAAAAACATCAAACCCTGTAACTGCTACATACAATGAAATGAAATGTTTGATGTTACATCATTATTTAACAAAAAATTGTTAAAATTACTATATAAAGAGTGTGTACAATTGTAATTCACATAACGAAATGTCTAATTTGATTACCAACTAAATGATATGTGTGACACCCTCTTTATAGGATAATTTTAACAAATTTTACTTAAATAATGATGTAACATCAAACTTTTTATTCCATTGTGTGTACATTGTACCTGTTGTATGTGTTTCTCTTGTCGACAGCTTTGAGAATGACCTAATGGCTGAAAGCGCTTATCTGGATTTTTAATCAAATGACATACTCAGTACTCATCTTTTCATTCACTCAATTTATATGTAGTGTGTACACCATACTCAGACAAATCCATTTTGAAATGTATTAATTGAAAAAATAATAATCTGGGTTTTATTTTATGTTATAGCTATATTCCCTCTACCAGCTATGGGATGGAAGGTATTGATCCCTTGCCGATTTTCATATATAGCCCATGTTGGGACAATTTATGGGAAATGAAAGTGAGTATTAACTTTTGTTGAGGCATTACGTCTAAGTATTTGGTCTAGCGGTAACCAAAAATCCAAAATATCCAATAGTCAAAAAATAAAAAAATAGTTAAAAATCAGGAATTCCTAAAAAAATCGAAAGCTTCTAAAAAGGGAATAAAAAAGCCCAACCAAATGTATACATTCAAACATTTTTTGATTTTGATATTTTTTTTGGCTTAGTACCAAACATGTGTAAAAATATTATTTCGATAGTAAGCGCATTTTGTTTTCTTTTGTTGACATAAATTTTCAAACATATTTGTGTGTTTACTCATTTATTGTTGTTATTTTGTGTGTTTACTTGTAGAACCTCAATCAGAAACGAGAAAGGACTCCATGAGACGGTGGGATTTTTAAGAGTCCTTAAGAAACATTTCAACAATCATAGACTGCCAGGAGCTGCAGAGTAACTTAAACTGCCTTATGCAATGGTTTCATAAGAACGGAATGCTTTTAAATGTAGAAATATACAAATATGCAATATACTAGGTTCAAGCTTGTATTATAAACCTATTTAATACTTTCAGTAAAGATGTGTTTTAAGTGGAAATGAAATGTTAGATATATTATTTTAAATGTTGTACAGTCACAAGTGCTGTTTAGCACTCTTATATGTAATTACTTGGCACCTTGTATTTACAGAGCTGGGCAGTGTTTAACAACTTTTCCTATAAAAATATTTTAATTACTTTTATTCTAACATTCACAGTAATTATACTCAAATGTTTTCTTTCACAGAAAGTTGCCAAAAATAGTAGTTAACAACTTATTGCTAACACTTTTTTTTATTAGGTAAGTAGCAGTTATACTCCTGCAGTTTATCCAGCTCTGTGTGTTTATACGAGTGTAATAATAAATTAATATAAAGTTATCATACATAATTTTCTACTTTCATCTTGATTTAACATCATTTGAAAATCTAATGATACTTCAATCTAGAATGTATGTTACTCAAAATATTTTTTAATGGTTTTTACGCTATAATTTATTTGTTGTCATTATGTTTGTTAAGAAAAGTACTTTGTGAAAGAAATTATTTGTTGTGTATTTTTATACCAAAATAAATAAATTGTTCGTATGATTATTGTTTTATTTTTCCCAAATTAATTAACCATTTATGGTCCGTCATTTGATATTTCATTTAATTTAACTCAACATCTAATCATTATTTAGTTAATGGAGTTAAATTGAACGAAATGTCAAATGATGGACTATGAATGGCTATTTTGAAATAAAATAATTGAAATACAGTATATTTGAATATACCGCCAATCTGCCAGAACCTAAAATTACAGAAATCTTTCCAACATCACTCAGTTGTTTACTCGACGGGCTCTTTAGATGGCGCCACAATCAGTGTCTCATCTATCTGTGGGTTATCTGTGCTTTGAACGCACGAAATCAGTTTTCAGTGTGAGCGCACCGGGCTTCCCCCACACCGTCGCGCGCCACTTTGATACTCGATTACGAACACTAGATATAAATGAATCAGATCCGAATATTTTTGTATTGAAAATATAAGTATTGAATATTAACAGCCAAAAATCAGTGTGCTGTAACGTATTTATTGCGCCTTCCAGATTTTTTTAAAAAAAAACGAATCTTCGGTCCAGAAGGTCGTGGCAGAAAATTTTTTTTTGAGAATACGTAAAAAAACAGAAGGAATCGTTATCTAAGATGAAAATTGCAAAAACTATAGGGAAAAACGGTGGCGTATCAAAGGAGGGTAACGTATAAAACCTTGCCAAAGCTGTAAAAATGAATATAATTGAATTTTGCAAGTTGATATTTATTTCTGCATATTTACACTACATGTATACCAAATTCCAAGTATCAGCGATACTTCAAACCAATTTGGCAAAGCCTTGAGTTGTCGATGCACTAGATGTATGAAACCTCATAGAACAAAAAGTTTCGCTTTCCTAATTTTTAGCTTTAGCGTCATTATTGTAGATAAATTGAACTATAATTTTCGATTGTTTAATAAATTTTGGTTTATAATTAAATTGTTGCCTCTTTCATATTCCAAGAACTCACACAAGCTATTTCTCTTTCCAAAAACTCCGCTGCCGGACCAGATGGCGTCTCTTTCATCTTCCTAAAACACCTTTCTACATCCAGTCTAAACAAACTACTGGAACTGTATAATAAAATTTGGATCAACCATAAATTTCCGAAAATATGGAGAGAGTCTGTTATACTACCATTTATGAAAAATGATGCCGATTCCCAAAAACCAGAATCCTTTAGACCCATCTCATTAACATGTACAATGTGTAAGCTCCTAGAAAAAATGGTGAACAAACGGCTACTCTGGTACGTCGAAACTAATAAACTGCTGAATCCAGCCCAATCCGGTTTCCGGTCCCAAATATGTACGACTGATAGTTTGGTATCTATGTATGCAGAGATTTCCAACGCTTTCGCAAAGAAGCAAGAAGTGGTAGCAGTGACGATTGATATACAAAGTGCGTTTGATAAAGTATGGAGACCCGCTATTACCAATAAATTAAAAGAAATAAATCTAGAAGGTAATATCCTAAACTTATTAACAAATTTTCTGAGTAATCGATGTTCCAAAGTATCCGTCAACGGTCATTTTTCCAAACCATTTAACCTAGAAAATGGGGTCCCCCAAGGCTCGGTATTAAGCCCAACCTCATTCATTTTAATCTTAAATGACGTATGCTCCTCTATTAGACCCCCAATAAAATATTCTATATATGCCGACGATCTTTTCTTGTACTGTACCGGTAATCATCATTAACCACATCAACATTACTCCAAAATGCCGTAGACAAAATCTTCGACTGGACTGTTACAGTAGGATTCAATTTCTCTCCAACAAAATCGAAAGTAATCAAATTCAGCAGGAAACGGAACGAACAAATGCTGCCTGATATTAAACTGAACAAGAGAAGTTTAGATGTAGTAGACCACTATAAATTCCTGGGAATAACCTTCGATAGTAAACTCACGTGGAAGCACCACATAGACGATATCAGAGGTAATTGTTTAAAACGCATAAGTCTGATCAAGACACTATCACATCGCACATGGGGAGCTGATGAACATTAACTACTAAAAATCTATAGAGCTTCAATCAGATCAAAACTAGAATATGGCAGTATTGTGTATGGTAATGCAAGCAGTTCTACTCTACATAAGTTAAACTCAATACAGAATACTTCACTTCGCATCTGTTTAGGAGCCTTCAGATCCAGTCCTGCGGAATCACTCTGCTGCGAAGCGAATGAAATACCCCTATATCTCCGTAGACAACAGCTTCTACTATCATACTCAGCACGGGTATCATCTAACCTTACAAATCCAGTATATCATATCATAAACTCAAACCAAACCGAAATCCAAAACACCGTAACTAGCTATCATACAATACAACACCTTTTACAACCTTTACTCGAAAATATAGACCTCAAACAAACGGCCAACAGTTTTCTCTCGGACTCGCCACCCTGGATTAGAATAACTCCACATGCGAACACAACTTTAAGTAAATACAATAAACATGGAGTATCGAGCTCTTTTCTTCACCAAGCCTTCCAAGAACTGATAGATCTGGAAAATCCTGTCGAAATTTTATACACCGATGCATCAAAGCAGAAGAATGGAGTAGGCTGCTCCGCTACTACAACAAATTATTAAATCATCGCACATTAACTCCCTCCCTATTGTAGTGTACATACAGGCCAACTTTTCAGTATACTCTCAGCTGTCAAATGTATTGAGGACACCCATAAAAAAGTTGCAATATGCACCGATTCTCTGTCATCCATCCTCTCAATAAGGGACATATACTCCATAAATTATTTAGCTCAACAAATTCAAGAAAGCATCCAATGCCTTCACTTGAAAGGAATTCACGTCTTCCTTATCTGGGTCCCTTCACATGTAGGTATTACCGGAAATGAAACTGCTGATAGGTCCGCTAAAGCTGCGGCATCGTCAGAGTTACCCAAACAACTTATCCAGCTCTACAGTGATCTTAAAACTTTCTTTAAAAGGACCAACACAAATAAATGGGAAAATATGTTAAACACATCCACTAGTAAATTGTCAGAAGTTCAACGAGCACCTAACTCCAGTATATTGCCATTAGTCAAGAGGGAAGAAAAACTCGTTTTTAGAAGATTGAGAATTGGACATACACGCGCAACGCATGGATACTTAATGGAACCTGATAAGCAACGACCATACTGTGCTCACTGCCATAATACCTTATTTACGGCGAAACACATCTTGATAGACTGCCCTCACCATGTCACAGCAAGACAACGCCATCATCTGAATGACGATCTTAAGAATATTCTGTGTCCGGACAATAGTACCTCAGTGATTGATTTCTCAAAAGACATGCAATTGTTTCATTTGATGTAAATTTATATTGATATATCACGGCTGTAATGTAAATGTGTCAATGACCATCAGATGTCGAGACACTAAATAAATAAAAAAAATTGTTAATAACTTTTTTCCTAATACATTTTTTTGTCAGCATTTTAAGGTGTTATTGTACTTGCCATTTAAAGTAGGTCTGCATAGTTATTTCTGAGTTATCACGTTATGACACAGTCCGAACCTCTACCGACTGGACTAATATGCGCCCATAGATAAATACTTTTAATACGGGGAAGAATGGAATCTCCTGTACTAAGTCCGAAGCCACAAAGTTTTTTCGTGTGCTGTGCCATCTATTGTGGTGGAAGGTTACTATTCACCGACAGGGAAAAAATAAAGGAAGATACCTGCATGATTAGTCACAGTTTACTAGCTACTACTAGATGGAAAGCCAAGCCAATACTGAAGGTTTTTTAAATTATGCCTTTATTATTTTTTCTTAAATAAACGAATAAAAACTGTCACATAAAGTTTAAACACTTTTTGAAACCACCTGTTATTTTATTTTGGCTTGAAAGTAGCATAGGTGGTTTCAAAAAGCTGTTTAACACTTCAATCCGTTTTTATTAACCAGGATAGTATATTAAAACATGAATGTCGACAAATAGTTTCAAAATTTTAATATAAAATTTGGTTTATAAAATAGTACAGGTGATTTTCTTTATTTTCTTCTCAAACTTAAGATAATATGATACAATGATACACATATGATACAATATAATGGATACACATTTTTCAAAAAGTTCAGATTTTTTAAAGGTTTCAGCAGCATACCTTTTTAACAGCAACTGACGACTTCTTCTAAACTGGGTAGCTCTTTTTTTAAATTGAGTGGCTATTTGATAGAGACGTCTGGCTTTTGGTGATATGTCTCTAACCCTAGAGACATTCACCTCAGCAAGTAAATCAGATCTTTCCAAACTTAAAAACAATATCATTAGCAATACAAAATAATATGAATATGCAATATACATTGCATTAAGATAACATTTTTGTTGAAATGTTAAATTTTAAACCCTATTTTAGACAATATTCTAATAGAAGTATACAGTCAAAACTTGATGTAACTAAATAATATGAAATTATAAATGCATTTCTAAGTACCTAATAATTTTTCATGTTTTTTAATAAATCAAAATATTGACCTATACCTAATATCTACTATTTCTGTGAAAATGTCTTTGTTAAACATCTATATATTAATAAATCAATTAATTATTCACTCTCTTCTTTTTGGAATAACTTTGGCATTCAAGTCTGCTGGTGTGACAGAAGTAGAATCTTGAACAGCATGTGTTGATGATTTCAGCTCGGGTTCAATTGAATAGCTAACTAGCTTCATTAATAGCGCAGGATTCTTGTGTAAACTGAGCATTTAAAGCTTCCTGTAACTTTAAAGTCCTAGGACTCTCAGTTACAGATACAGTGCCAATTTGTGGTACAGCTAAAGAGGTTGAGGTTTCAGCTTCAATTATTGAGGAAGTAACATCAGTTACTGTTTCTAAAGATTCTAGAAAATAAAAACAATTATTGAATAAATGTATCCTAGTTAGTTGTTAGTTTTTTTTCTTTAATTATTATAGATTTACCTGGTAAATTGACTGATGAGAAAACTACTCTTTTCAGAACTTTATTTGGACCAAAATCTTTAGGTGAAAAGTGTAAGGCACACACTCTACAATTGTTGTAAATATTCTCAGATGCCATTTTCTCCTTCAACCTTCTGTTTCCATACAAATGTACCCATTTGTCAAAAATGACTATATTTTTTAAAATTGACATCCAAACAGCTTGGTTTGGATAAATTCGCAGATGACGGTATTACAGCAATCAGTAAAATAAAGTTCGTTAGTAACCTTCCAAGCAAATAGATGGCGTTAAAAACGCAGTTTAGCAGTAGCTATGAAAGATCGCAGGGCATGTATCATTACTTTCGAATTTGGAATTGTCTGACAGATGTCAAATATTTAATGTTGACATCTTCATAAGACAAATTCAAGCAGCTATAATTAGACAAAATTCTGCTATAAGAGTTGTTCTATTTTTTATTGGCCGCAACTGTACATCGTTTTTTACTTTTCCGCCCAACCTATCTAATATGCGAGGAAAGTATTGGTTTACCCCAAAAAAAGTTGGAATTTTGAAATTTTTTTTGAATTTTTTTACGTTTTCCGTCAACAACAACACGAAAAAATGGTTTTTAGAAAAAAAATCCTGTGTGTATGTCGTCGTCGTCGTCGTTGTCGTCGACCACTTTTCCTTACATGTCTTGTTAGCACGGTACAGCCTCCGGAGTGGAATAAGTCACCAATTTTATGACGGAATATTGTTAAGGATATGTCACAGATGAACCCTATTGATTTTCAGCTCACTAGAGCCAGTACAACGGGTGCTAGGGTACTTGAAGTACGACATTTTATCATTTTTTGAGAAATTTCAGTTTGTTAACACGATACAGCCTCCTGAGTTCAACAAGTCATCAATTTTATGATTGAAAATTATTCAGGACATCTCACTGATGAACCTTATTGATTTTTAGTTCACCAGAGTCAATACAACAGGTGCTACAGTACTTTAAGAACGATATTTTTGTCATTTTTGGAGAAGTTTCAGTTTGTTGGCACGATACAGCGTACGGAGTATATACAAGTGACCAGTTTTATGATTGGATATTATTAAAAGCGTCTCAAAGATGAACCCTATTTATATTCAGCTCACCAAAGCCAGTACAACGGGTGCTATAGTACTTGAAGTACCAAATTTTTGTCATTTTTTTAGAATTCTCAGTTTGTTAGCACGATATAGCCTCCAGAGTGTATGAAAGTGACCAATTTTGTGATTGAGTATTGTTCAAGGTGTCTCACAGATGTACCCTATTGATTTTCAGTTGACTAGAGCGAGTACAGCGGTTCCTATAAATCCAGACATACTAAATTTTTAGTTATTATTGGAGAAAGTTCGGTTTGTTAGTACGATACATCCCCCGAAGTGTATACAAGTAACAAGTTTATGATAGAATATTGTTCAGGGCCACAGATGCGGAAAAATTAGTTTTAATCTTTAAAACCGTCTATCTTTTAAATGAAAAAATGGATTTTTTCCACGTATTCGCCAACTTTTCTCCGTTTCTCCTTTTTTTCTTCTATCTATAAATTAACCATTCAGTGGCTCTCCTACATCTTTAAATAAAGAAAATTGATTCAATTTTTTATATTCCACAATTTGCATTGTTTCTTCAGATAGCTTTTATTTTCTTTATTCAAAAGTGCTACATAAATGATCTAATCATGTAATTGTAATCCTTACCAATATTTACTTTATTCTCAAAAAATGTGTAACATTATTTGAAGGATGGAATTATAATAGTTTAGTTAGCTGTGAAAATATATTTGTTCCATTTTATTTATAACAAAATCTCACGTTCTATATCGGTTAACGAAATTCCTCATTTTCAATATTCGCTAAAACAACAATGAATTATAATTTTAACTATGTTAGTCTCGTGCTGCGGATATATGTAAATATTAACATTAACATAAATTTATTCCACTCAATAATACACGTTTCACAAACCGATTAAAATATATTCTTCTAATAATACTTTGAGTTGGTTTTGACATTGATTTTTTGTGAATTCATTGCAAACGGACCTGTTCTACGAGTGCATCCGTTCGCGTGCCGTGAAGAATTTTTATTTAAATCAAGGGTAAAGCTGATATGAATAAAATCAACTTACTAGGTGAATAACACGGTTAAAAGTGCAAACACTTATGCAAAATTTATTGTGTAAATAAAAAAAGCTCATTGAATTTATTCGATCTTGTTATTTGTTATTCTTACTTTTGTCCCAATACTGTATTTTTAATATGGTTTGGAATATTTCAAGTCTACGAGTGTGGATAAGAGTTTTCAATATAGAAATAACCGTTATAGCCTAGTCATTGAACACATTCTATGTCACAAAAGTCCAAAACATCTGAAAATTTAGGATCAGGTAGATAAAAGTATATATTTCGGAATGAAAAAAGTGCACTATCGCTAGCGATGAGATTTTCCGGAAAAATTAATTTTTTTGTTTTTTGGCAATCATTATTTGAATAATAATTTTAGGAAATATTACAGTATGGCGAGGTCAAATTCGACCCAAAGAACGTACAGCACCACTGTGATCGTCAGTACGAGAATAACTGATACATCAAGCGGTCTCCAGCCGTGGCACTCTGTAACAAAGTTGCGGTAAAGATTCCCTTCTCTTCGCTATTTCGTACTCTGTAACTGAGTTCGGTTGTTACCGTTCCTATCAGAACTTGACCGAAGATGCGATAGCGAAACGATAACTTCAAGGGTCTTTCTATTTACAGTCATATCGTTCTGTCTCATTCTACTCAATGTGTAAGATTTTTCATTTCTGTTCTCTTCTCTATGAAAAGAGAAAAGAGGTTATGTTGATGTTGTTATTAATTTTGTAGGGTTAGTTGCGTTTGTATTAATTACACGGAAAAAAATATAAAAAAGGTAAGCATTTATTTGTAGGAATATTTAAAACTAAGCTTTTTGGGTGGCTATCAAAATGTTTTGGTGAAATTGACTGTCTCGACCCTTACTTCGTGGAATATGCTCATATTAGTGTTTTTAAATGAAACTCAAGGTCTCTAGTTAATTCCACAATATAATACAAGTTATTGAGAATTCTAAGAAATTGACAATACGATGATATTGATTTATCGAAACAATTGTCAATTTCTTAGAATTTTCAATAACTTGTATTATATTGTGGAATTAACTAGAGACCTTGAGTTTCATTTAAAAACACTAAAATGTTTTGGGTTAATTGCAACATATCTACCTCCATCGCGTTCAATGGAATAGTTATACATAGCACAATTATTAATTAAAAACTAATAATTATGTTTATTTTTATTTTATAAATTATAGAAACATGTCACGAGCCCCAAAAACAAATCAAAATCAATGGGTAGTGCTTGTTGACTTTTTATTGGAACATCCTGAAATGGTTACAAAATCATTTGTAGGATTGGATGCAAGGCAAAATTATAAAAGTTTGTGGGACCAGGCAGCAACTCAATTGAATAGTATGGGTTTTGGCTCAAAAACTACCGACAAATGGATAGAAATGGGTTTAATAACAATCTTTCAGTATTTATAGTTTCTACCTACATATTTTTAGGCTTTCAGCAAGTGGAAAAGCGA
This sequence comes from Galeruca laticollis, assembly GCA_963921935.1. Classification (NCBI taxonomy): domain Eukaryota; kingdom Metazoa; phylum Arthropoda; class Insecta; order Coleoptera; family Chrysomelidae; genus Galeruca; species Galeruca laticollis. The sequence continues at coordinate 60,834,960 of OY998181.1, read as the reverse complement.
GGTCAAAGTAAAGGCTCAAAATATCAGGCTCAATATGAATAGAACAGGAGGTGGGGGACCTTTATTGCCTGTTGAAGAAAAGCTAATGGGAATTATTGGATGGACTGTAGTCGAAGGAGATAATACTACTGAATTAGGTTTTGTAAGCGTTTTGATACCTATAATTACCTTTTACAAATTTATTAATATTAATTTAACGAAAATAAACTTTTTAGGGACAAAATAATGCAGTAAATGAGCAACAATTTGAAGTTCCTTCTTGTCAACCGCTACCTGAGCTTGTTTATATAAAGAACCCCCAAACTATATCAAGTTTTCTCATTCCTTCCACACCTTTATCATCTCCTACGATATCGGTGGAAATCAAAAATAAAAACACCACTACAGACATCTCGACCACTCCCTCAACATCATCAGGAACAATTTTTATAGAAACAGAACCTATTCCTGTTGAAAAAGAAAATAAAAAACGAAAATTATTAACAGAAAATGAACTTGGGAATAAAATTAAAGCAAAAAGAGTGTCTAATAAAAAGGGTGATGAGATAACCCTGTTAAGAATGCACCAAGAAAATATGGTAATTTTGAGGAAAATTAGTGCAAATATTTCAAGAGTAGCAGAAGCAATTCTTCAAAAAGTTGATGTTTGTCCTCGGTGCAGCTCATTGACATCATAGGAATCCTAAAGTTTTTTTACTCAACTAGTATGTGATTTTGAGTTGACTATTTGATTATTTAAGAAGTATGTTCCTTTTTATCTACCAAATATTATAGTTATTTTTTAGTTTATAAAAGTTTTAGGTATTGATTATTTTTGTAGTTTTAAGTTTTTATATTTTTACATTGGTAATATAAAGATGTTTATTTAATTTTCATATTGTCAATTTAATAATTTTTGGAATAAGTACCCATATGTTGTATAATTATGAAATATTTTTAATTTGAGTTTCTAAAAAGATTTCAAAACGTAAAATTATAAACAATTTTCAACAAATGTTTATACTATGTAAATCTGGGTACGGTAATTACTTACAACTAGATAAAGGTTAGGAAAAAGACATAATAACTATTCATCAAAAATATTAATTTTAATCATACATATTTTAGAAGTATCTATTTACAATATTCTGCCTTGTTTGTCTACCTTCGTTTAGAACTGGGACGTTGTTGACATTGTGGTTGTTAATTATATTTTGATTAATTAAATTCAAGTCAAAGTCAAATTCAACTCCTGCCCTAATTACTAAATTATGTAACACTGCACAAGCATTTATAATTGCACCATTTTTTTCTGGGCTGTATCTTAGTTTTCTCTCTCCTAAGAGGCACCTAAAAATCATTTTCAGGCGTCCATTGCAGCATTCAATTATGCTTCTGGTAATTTTGTGTGCATGGTTATAACGTCCCTCGGGGGCGTTTGGTTCTGGATTATCGAAAGGGGTAAGTAACCAAGGTTCCAATGGATATCCTGAATCACCAAGTAACCATTGATTTCTTCTGCCTAAAAAAATATTTTTTTAAATCTTGTTAAATTGTAACAGAGAATTGTTTACTTACCTCTGTTATAATCTTCACTCAAGGTGTGCTTCACTTGTGAAGCTCTCCAAATAAAAGCATCATTTACAGAACCAGGATACCGTGCATTTATGTTCAAGATTTGCAAATCATAACTACAAACAATTTGAACATTTTTGGAATGATACCCCTTACGATTAATATAATTGTGCTCTTCATGTGCTGGAGCCAATATTGCAATATGTGTACAATCAATGCAACCAATTATACCTGCTTTTTCCATGTACCCTCTTTTTACACCATTTTTAGACTGTTCGTCAAAAGGATATTTGATCCATGTTGGTCCCATATATGTACCAATGCAATTAGCAACCTCATGAATGCAACGGCTTACTGCTTGTTGACTTGAGGATAATAAGAACTCTTCTCCAATGCCTGAAACCGAATAAAAATTATGATTAAGTTCACAATTATTATAATGTTATACCACAAAGACTACTAATATTTTAATATATCTGTAAGTACACAACTATTATAATGTCAACAAGCATTATACACTAGCTTAATATATCTACCTACCTCTTTGATAATTGCCAATTGCAAAAAAGCGTAGGGCAGTCAAAATTCATGTTAGACGGGGGATTCTTGTGCTTCTTTGCTCATGATCCATATGAGGGACAAGCTGAGTAAATAAATAAGCCACTAGGTCTTTATTTAGACGAAAAAGTTCAATGAAACGTCTATCGGGTAGACTGAATGGATCACTCTCATCTCGCAATACCCTTTTTCTAACTCTATTTTCATGCATTCTTGCAATGTTTCCTATTTCATTTATAAGAAATCTTTGTACTGGCAACATTTTTAACAAAACCCGATAAATTAACAACACAGAATGTCACTTTGCCACAGCTATTAACAATAATCCCTAAACGATATTATTAATTATGCACTAAGCAAATAGATAAATACTAAAGCTAACAAAATCTCATAGATAATTGCAATAGTCTCTTCTTCTTTCTTATTGTTATCATGAAATAGTCAAATTTTAGTGTAATGTTTTCTGAAGTATTAGTAGATTATTCTCTATCCGATTGACGATCACGAAACTTATCGAATTATAACCGAGGCGAAAGAGATTCGCTTATAGAGTACCGTTAATCAAGTATAACGATTCTTTTCGTTTGCTTATTCTTTATCTCTTTCCATGAAATACAAATTACAGAGTGGCAACTCAGTCTTCCTATTGTTAATTCTTATTAAAATTTACAATTACTCTATTTCAACCAATATTTATGCATTAAAAATTGTACATCAAAAACGTTTGACAATTATTGTTATTATTTTTTATGTTGGGAGATCAATAAAAGTCTATATATTAGTTTCAGATGATTTTATTAGAGTCAGATAAGGTAAACCCATATTTACATAGGAGAAAAACGTATCAAAATGAAACTAACCAAAATGACAATACTAATATTTTTATATGACAAAATATCACTAACGCCGTTAACAAACGCCAACTAAATATCGAGTCAAACTCGATTCAATAATAGTTTAAGCAAAATATTGTATATTTGCCAACACCCTCGCTTAATATTTTTCCTATAACCTATAGATACTTATAACAATGAAAATAATCATGTTTAAAACAAACTAATGATACCTCACACAAAATTACTAAGCTAAAAAACAATAAAAATTAAGTGAAAACAACCAGAATGCAATATAAATCATAGTTATCTCTCTCTGAGTATTAAGCCTATTTTTGCAAATTTCATAGAATTGAATTCTGTTTAAACTTTAACTTTACACGGTAGCTAGGTGAGACTTACTATTCAAATAATCAATTATAATGACCAAGTAAAAGGTCACATACAAAATTATTTTCTTAAATCAACGTATTTAACACAGTAGTTATTTTCGGGATTTTTAATTATGGCAATGCAACCCTGTTTTCTTCGAATACCTCAAAATATTCAATATTTATTGTCATGTCGTTAATTAGTTTCTTAGTTCACAAACTTTCTTGTACTGCACTGTACAATGCCAGCAATTCCGCTTCACTGCTTGATAAGGCAAAACATTTCTGCTTGTGAGTGACCCAGGCAACTGTATGCCCATAAACCTTAATTAAATATCCAGAAACTGATTTTCTATCATTCACGTCAGTCGCCCAATCAGAATCGACATAAACTCATTATATTTATTTTTCTAAATTTTTTCTGTACTCTAAAACTACATTAATAGTCCCTCTAGGGTACCGTAATACTCTTTTGAGATGTATCCAAACTTCTTTCAAGCCCTTGTCATGAAACCTGTTAAAATAATTTCAGGTAAAACTTATATCCGGTATAACAACTTGAGATACAGTAAACATCCTAAATGCATTTTTTTTTCATCATCTTCTTTCATATTTAATCATAATTTCGGATCAATACGTGTAAATTCTTTATGGCAATTCTCAAACCTGAAACGCTTAAAAATTCCTCCTATGTATCTTTCTGATTAATCTTCACAATTGCTTCCTTCATATCGTATTTTATTTCCAGCCCTAAAAAATTTCGTAGTTCACCTTTATCTATCATTTGAAACTATTTCATTCAATATTTTTATATTTCTTCTAGTTAAGTCCTGCCCTACTAGACATATGTCGTCAACGATCAATATTAAGTGTACAAGTTGTCTCTTCATTTCTTTTATATATAAATAATAGTGGCTATCTGATCTTTGGAATCTAGCTTCAATCAATTATTTCTTCATTCCAACATCTTGCTGCCTGTTTTAACAGGTAAAGAGATTCATTTAATTTTAAGATATAACCTACTTCACATTTAACTCCTTGTGCCTTGTGGTGGATAAATATAGATTTCTTCTAGGTAACCATTTAAGCAGCCACTCTTTACATCTAGTTGATGAAAAATATAGATCTTTTGTAGTCCAACAGACAACAAGGTTCTAATAGTTGCCATTTTCATGACGAGCATATATTTCACAATAATTGAATGATTTTTTTATGCGAACCCTCTACTCTAATCACTAATCTATATTGCTCTTCTTTATAACTTTGTTTTCCAGTGGCTCAGTAGCAAACACCCACTTTATTCTTGATACTTCTTTATTATTTGGCATTGCAACTTCCCTCCATGTACTATTTCTTTCAATAGCTTCTATCTCTTTACTCATCGCGTTCTTCCAAAAATAATTATCATCTCTATTTTTCAATTCTTCAGCATCTTCCACATATGAAATTGCATCAAATGCCATGTGTATAACTTGTGTTCATTATATTTTTGTGGTATGTTGATTTTCCTCCCCTTTCTTCTACTTTATTATTCTTCTCGATCTAAAAGTTGCTCAATTTCCTCTTGTTCAATTTCTTCATTTGATCATCTAGATTTTCCTCATCTGTATCCTCTTCTTCAGTTTTGACGTTACTTCTTTCATTTTTAAAATAAAATTTCTTTTCATTATAAACTACAAAGCTAGGTATGACGATCTTTTGTTTCTCCACGTTCCATAACCTGCATCCAGTTAAACTATATCCAATCTAATTTCAAATTTTTTATCTAATTAACTTCTCAACTGTTCCGATATATGTGCGAATGCCACTGAACCAAATATCCTTGAATTCTTTACACAAGGCTTCCTTCCATACCATATTTCCGCTGGTATTACATCTAAATTTGCACTTGAGCCACTTTATAAGGTAAGTGGCATCATTCCTGCATAATAAATCATAAACCTTGCTTTCTCCATCAGGGTCCCGTTGTATACCTCTGCTTTTCCATTCTGCTGCGGCGTGTCAAAAGTTTACTAAAGATATGTCTCCGAAGACTGCAGAGGATGTAGATTTTATGAAACATATTACATATCAGCAGGCCGTGGGTAGTCTGTTGTATATCGCTCAAGGGTCTCGACTAGATATTGCTTATTTTGTTAATACAGTAAGTAAGTTTAAGATGAATCCAGGTAAAGCACACTGGAGTGCAGTGAAGAGAATAATGCGATATCTGAAAGGCACCATGGATGCTAAATTAGAATTTAGAAGAGGAGACTCTAAATTATTGGGCTATTGCAATGCTGCTTGGGCGAATGATTTTGATGAACGACGTTCATGTACAGGTTTTGTTTTCCAACTTCAAAATGGTGCAATTAGTTGGTCGTCGAAGCGTCAACAAACTATAGCATTTTCTACGACAGAAGCGGAGTACCAGGCACATTCTTCAGCCACCCAAGAAGTCATGTGGTTAAATCAATTTGTGAAAGAAATATTTCCCAATGAAAAGAACTCTATATTGATAATGTGCGACAATGTAAGTGCCATCAGCCTGGCAGGAACAACAGGTTACCATTTTCAAACGAAACATATAAACGTTCGACATCATTACGTACGAGTAAAATTAAAAAAGTCAAGAAATTCAAATTGAACCTCTTAGTACTGAAAATATGGTGGCAGACATTTTTACGTAACCATCATTTTCCAGGAAACACAAATTTTGTTCATAGAAAATGGGACTAGTTTTTATTTAACATGATATTCTAGTGGGGGTGTTAGAGGACAAGAACACCCTGTAACAATATATTTTACGGTAGTTATAGATAAAAATAACAGATGTATGTCAAATTTATGTAATATAAAATAAGACAGCAGTAGTAAATATATTTAGTATATTCTAATAAGAATTTAAGATATTAATTCACACGCTAAATCACATTACATCAACTACTCAACTACAAATATGGGAGATATCTTCAATTTTTAAATGGTTTTATTTAGCTCACTCCGTTTGTTTTATTCTTGGGTCAAATTTAGTAATTCAAATTTCACCCTCTTCCTGTCAACCGATTAATCTGAAATTTTGTATACACTTTGGATTTTGGTGACAATACAATTATGTTTATTCATTATCATTATAAATTCAAGATGGCCGCCGCTACAAAATGGCGGATAATTTATGTTTTATTAATCCCATCAATATGGGTATCAAATGAAAGGGCTCAACAAGCAGAATACAATATACTATAAAAAATTGAAATCCAAGATGGCAGCCGCTACAAAATGGCGGATAACGTAGGTTTTATCAATCCCATCAACATGGGTATCGAATGAAAGGGCTCAACAAGCAGAATACAATATACTATAAAAAATTGAAATCCAAGATGGCAGCCGCTACAAAATGGCGGATAACGTAGGTTTTATCAATCCCATCAACATGGGTATCGAATGAAAGGGCTCAACAAGCAGAATACAATATACTATAAAAAATTTAAATTCAAGATGGCGGCCGCTACAAAATGGTGGATAACGTAGGTTTTATCAATCCCATCAATATGGGTATCAAATGAAAGTGCTCAACCAGTAGAATACAATATACTATATAAAATTGAAATCCAAGATAACGGCCTCTACAAAATGGCGGATAACGTAGGTTTTATCAATCCCATCAACATGGGTATCAATTGAAAGGTCTCAACAAGTAGAATACAATTTACTATGCAAAATTGAAATCTAAGATGGCCGCCGCTACCAAAGAGTTGGACTGCAATAAACTAACGGGCAAGAAACCTTGCAATAATGAAGCACTAAATGAATTAAACAGAATGCGAAATAAAAACTAAAAACCAAAAAATAAAAATAGGTAAAAAAAGTTTTTAAGTTAAACGGTTTTATGTTAAACATACATTGCAATGTTTAAGATAAATGTACTAAAAACCAAAAAATAATAAAATAGATACAGTCGTGGGAATTATAAACATATGCATAGACTAGACTAAAATAAAACCGTGGGGCACGTCAATTGTCGGTTGAACAACTGCCTAATTATAGTGTAACATTACAAAATAAAAATTTTAATCAACGATTGTAGACAATTGACGTGCCCCACGGTTTTATTTTAGTCTAGTCTATGCATATGTTTATAATTCCCACGACTGTATCTATTTCATTATTTTTTGGTTTTTAGTACATTTATCTTAAACATTGCAATGTATGTTTAACATAAAACCGTTTAACTTTAAAAGTTTTTTTACCTATTTTTATTTATTTCATCAACAACGTCAAGCTAACATCTTCCCTGTCAAACACATTAGATTGTTTTTATTTATATCTCTTGTTTCTTATTTTTAAAAATGCTCGAAGGTTAGGATACTTGGAAATATATATGTTTTCCTCTATGAAAAGGATAGACTTCAGCATGGAATATTCACCCCTTAAGCTTAATAAAGAGTTTAATACAGCAGTACGCCAAAAGAACGGAATAACGGTTTCTGAAACCGCTGTAGCAGTTTATGTTTGGCACAATTTCTTGAATTATTGATACGTAGCTTCATAACTCTTCCTCGCTTTTTCTAGAAGCAACGATGGACAAGCGATATTTGCTGATTCTTCTAACTCCATTTGGCTATTATATAACTGAATAATTCCAATTTCTCTCAATTTTTGATACTAAACTGTCAGTATGACGTTATTGATAAAATAAAAACGCTTATGACGTTATAGAAACCGGTCAGAGACGTGTTCATAATTTCATGCGGAAAGTATCGAAATAAATTAATAAAAATCCAAGAATGAATTATGCAGGGAGGAAAAAAATCTAATATACTTCACGGGATGTAAGTACATTTACTAGTATCGAACTTTATTGCCAAACCTCGCTATTGCTCGGTCGCAAAATCATCCTCGACTAGTAAATGTTACTTACATCTCTTGTAGTATAAATAGCTATTACTGTAATGTGAGAGTCAAAAAGTCATTGTTGTTATTCATAATTTCATCAGTGTCCTAGAATAATTTCACATTGTGGGGCTAATATGTTAATATGCAGTGTCACAAATTTTTGGTTGCAACAATTTCGTTCAATATGTATTTTTCTCAATTCAGTAGCAATTTATCTCAAATGCACAATTTGCACTTCGTGTCACCCAATTTGTATTTCATACAGCACGTGCCCGTAAGTAGTTTTCTAGATTATTTAAATTGCACTACTAAAAGTTAAATGGCATTTGGTTGGCAAATTTTCAGTGAATAATATTTACAAACGCGTTATTGCATACAGCTGTTTAATGTTTTTGGACAATAGTAAACAGTAGAGATTACGAGGTCAAGTTGAATCGTTCACACAACTACTCCAGTTTATCGAACCCCTAATTCAGAGATTCACTGTGGCGTGGTGTGTAATTTACTTTTTCAATTCTTTTTCAACTACTCTGTGGATAATAGACTGAGCCTAAAATTAACCAACCTCTGTGATACACATACTACACTGTTGTCTTATCCTTTGTGAGAATTGGTGACGTATATTCTTACACATAACAATAAGATATCAGCTTTATATAGGTAGATTGATATATTTTTTGGAAATCGTTCAAGAATGTCCACTCTCTCGGCCCAAATTCAGACACCAAAACACACTATTCTAATGAGCTATGCAACGATCTTTTCCGGACTGGAAACGGTGCAGCTTGTTACATATACATCAATAGTTGTTCAGTGTGTGGTCTGCTATACCAATGACAGATGGCCGCTAGGTGGCCCGAGAGTCAAGAAACAAGGAAGATAATAATCAGTAATTAAGGAACGATGTAAAACATCTCACAATGTAATGAAATAACGTGTTAATAAATAGCTGTTATTGGTTCTCTTAATAATAATCAGTGAAATTATACTTAAGCAGTTTCAACTTAAGTCTTTAAAGCCTAGAAGAAACTTTGTAAATATATTTTTTATGAATCGCCACTAAAGGTTTATGATCACTTTTTACAGTGACATGCCTGCCAAACACAAATTGATGAAATTTTGATAGACTAGAAATAGCTAAATATTCCTTTTCAATATGAGCCCAACGAGACTTCGTTTCAGTAAGACTTCTAGAACAAAATGCGATTGGTTTACCTTGCTGCATAAGACAAGCCCCAATACCATTTTGACTAGCATCAGTTTGTATTTCTAATGGTAATTTAGGATCAAATATAGACAAGGTAGTTATTTCCGAAACCAATTTCTTAATTTTTTAAAATATAAGCGAAAGATCTTTTGTCCAATGAAACTCTACATTCTGTTTAATAAGGTTTCTTAAAGGAAATAGTAATTCAGATAATTTGAGATATAATTTAACATACCCAGAATCCTTAGCAGCTTTTTTTTGTTGGTCGGTTCTTCAAGCTACAAAATAGCTTTAATATAATCAGGATCGGGCCTGATTCCGTCAGCAGAAAAGATTTGACCTACATAAGAGACTTTAGAAACTTTGTATTGTACCTTTAACTTATTAAACTTTATACCAAATTTCTTGGCTCTACTAATAACTTCATTTAAGATTTTATCATGTTCCGCCTCATCTGTTCCCCCAATTATAAAATCATCAAAATAAACGCCAATGGGTAAATCCCCAAAAATTTTTTCATTAATTCTTTGAAAAACTTCCGGACTAACATTAAGTCCAAAAGGCAACCGATTGGAGCAATATTTTCCAAAAAGAGTGATAAACGCGCAAAGTTTCCGGCTCTCTTTATCTAGAGGGACATGATAAAATACTTCTTTTAAATCTAAAACAGTAAAGATGTTTTTACCTCTTAACTTCGAACTAAGTTCGTCAACAGTGGGTATCGGATACTGATCTAAACAAACAAACGTTCAAATGTAATGGATCAAGGCAAATTCTCAATGCTCCTGATGGTTTTTGTACAATTACTATATTATTGACCCATTCTGTTGGTTGCTGTATCTTCTTTCAAGATCATCTAGTGCTGTTCTTAGTTTTGGTTTCAGTGTTTCTGGCACTCTTCTGCAACTACTAGAGTAAGGGACCGCTTTTTGTTTTAAGATTATTTTATATTTATGAGGTACTTTTCCGGTACCCTCAAAAACCTCAGAGTTTTTATGTAAAAACTGTTGTTTTTTATTATTTAGCGAATCTATTTTTTTACTTACTCAAGCTGAGAACAGGTGTTTAGTCCCAAGATAGGCATACTGTCACAGTCAACCACAATAAATTTAATCTTACAAAAAATTTCTTTTATCATACAATGTAGTATTACATACCCAATTGCTTTAATTTTATTATTGCCGTATGTGTTTAATGATAGGCTGTTTTTTATTATTTTGTTTTCTACCTCCAATTTTTTTACAAACTTAAGAGGTGAACAATTACAATTCGCTCCAGTATCTACCTTAAAATGAATAAACTTATTATTTATCAAAACATTCTCAGTCCACATATATTTTCTTTTGTTCTTAAATTTCACATGATCTAATGTCACGGAGTCCAAATACGGTGTATCTGATTCTTCGTCACCTGTAGTATTGTCTGCCTCACTCTTTTCAACCTCATGAATTTTGTTTTTATTACTAGTATGTTTCTCACCTTCATTTTGCTGTCTATTTTTACAACCTACTGCAAAATGATTTGGTTTTTTGCATACGGCACAAATCTTACCAAAGGCAGGACAGCTCCTAGGACGATGCTTTGTTTTGCATCTAAAACACTTATATGCACTTGTACTGGCACAAGCTTGAATATATTTTTCAACTGTATCAACCTGTGTTGAGTTTCCTCTGATGTTTTGGACCTGCTTCTTACTTGCTTCTGAGGCTCTACAGATATCTTTATCAACGATCTATCTTCATCTCCCAAACTTACCAAAACCGAAATTTTTCCATCCAATTCAATAGCAAATAGCATCAACTCAAATTCCTTATCACGCCGATCAATTGAGAGAGACAGTCATAGAATCCAAGATTATTCGGATAATGGTAGTGGTTGCAAAAGAGCTGTTAACAATTACTCCACGATCAGGTCCTTGAAGGGAGTTTCCCAAAAATTTCTGGGTCTTAATGGCCCCAAAAATATCGATAACACATGTTTCATGAATAGCGTTATCCAATGCCTATCGAACACAAGGTGGCTATTATAATATTTAAGTAAAGATACATACATGAGAGATATTAACAAAAGCATATCCAGCATGAAGGGAACACTAATTAAAGCATTTGCTGAAGTTATTGAAGAGCTTTGGTCTGGAGACGGTTCGGACAGGGTGGTTAACACCGTATCATTGAAAAGTCAGATTCAGCGATTCGCTCCAAGGTTCATGGGATATGCTCAACAAGATGCGCAGGAATTCCTTCGTTACCTATTAGAAGGATTTCACGAAGATGTCAACAAGGTACATGAAAAACTTAAACCAATATTAATAGAAATTGATGAAAAACTCATTGACAATGAAAAAGCGCAAGAACCTTGGTTAAGACATTTGCAAATGGACAACTCCAAGATCGTAGCTAACTATGTCGGTCAATTAAAATCTACAATCAAGTGTACATACTGTGGTCACTGTTCTGTTACCTTTGATCCCTTTTGGGATTTATCCCTTCCCATACCCCAAAGAACAGGTCAATTACGTCTTTCACAATGTTTGGATTCGTTTATAATAAAAGAATCGCTCGACGGTGATGAGAAACCGACATGTTTGAAATGTAAGGAACGAAGACTATGCACTAAATCATTCTCCATTCATAAATTTCCGAAAATCCTGGTTGTTCACCTGAAGCGCTTTCCGTCGACTGAAAGATTTAGGGGAAAACTTAATGTTACAATATATTTTCCAATAGAAGGACTTGATATGAGCCATTACGGGTCTGATAATATGGCACCCTGTAGGTACAACCTCTACGCTATATCAAATCACAGCGGAACCACTTACAGTACACGGCTTACTGCCGACATCCCTACACGGGACAGTGGCACGAATATAATGATTAGAGGGTGTCATCAATATCATCGAAATCTTTAGTCAGTGGGGAAGCGTACGTTCTCTTCTATGAGCAAGAGGGCACGAAGTCCCACCTTTAAGTTAGTAACTTTTTTTTTAATTTTTAAATTTAAATTTGTACTTTTATGTATATTATGTTTTGTATTGTTCGATTTACTTTGTCTATGTTAGATATATTTTTATTATTATTATAACTGTTAGTTTTACAGTAAAGGTATTGTAAGAGAGCCACTTATGCAACATGAAAGACCAAATGGTCCTTTTCTTAAAGTAGCAGCCGATATTTTAACTTATGCAGGAAAACATTATTTGTCAGTAGTGGATTATTATAGTAACTGGCTTGAGTTGATTCCCTTGGACAGTAAAAATGCTACAGAAATAATTTTAAAATTAAAATGTGTCTGCTACTCATGGCATTCCATCTATTATCATGTTCCGTTTAACGGCAAAGAGTTCAAAGATTTTGCTAAGAATTGGTAAATTATTTCAATCACAACAAGTCCCAGATATCCCAGGTCTAATGGACTTGCAGAAAGATCTGTTGCTATTTCTGAAGATATTCTAAAGAAATGCCATGACTCTGGAGATGATCTGTATCAAGCACTACTTGAATATAGGACTTCTGCTCTAACAGGTATTGGTGTTTCACCATCTGAACTGCTAAACAATCGCCTACTAAGATCAACATTACCCATTTCTAAGAAGCTACTAACAGACCTACATTGACCAAGAAAAAATTAGTGAGAAAAGATCTAAAGCTAAAGAGTACCATGACAAGAGTGCAAAACATCAAAAATCATTCAATAAGGGCCAAAGTGTAATGATAAAGAAGGGTAGTTTCTGGGTTCCAGGTGAAGTAGTAGATACACACTCCACTCCGCGTTCATTTTTAGTTAGAGAAAATCTAGACACGGTAGTAAGAAGAAATTCGTCATTTTTAAAGAATAATCCTAACCCAGTATCTCTTAAACATTCCTGTCTTGAATCTACTAATAATGGCACTCAAAGTTTAATATCAAATTATGTACCTAGTGCGGAAGAGACAAGTGAAAGCGATAAAATCAAAGAATCAATGTCAGGTGATAAAAATGAAAATCAGAAAAATGTTAAACATCCCGTCTCTCCTACTGAGGATGATACTTCCGAATGTGACACTCATATAACTCGGTCAGGACGATGAGTGAATAAACCTTTAAGGTTTAGAGAATAAGCATCTATTGTTTTTGTGTTTAATTTTTATGATTGTAAGTTTATGTTTAGTAACCATTTCTCATTAGATTTTGAAACCTGAATTTTTGTTAGTTGTGGTAGTCTTTATATTGTCATTCATATGTAATATTTCGCTTTCTGGAAGAAAGGGAGATGTTACATATACATCATTAGTTGTTCTGTGCGTGGTCTGCTATACCAATGACAGATGGCCGCTAGGTGGCCCGAGAGTCAAGAAACAAGGAAGATAATAATCAGTAATTAAGGAACGATGTAAAACATCTTACAATGTAATAAAAAAACGTGTTAATAAATAGTTGTTATTGATTCCTCTTGATAAATAAATAGTTAAAACATAACACAGCTAAATTTTTTCCAGCCTAGAGCGTCAAAATCGGCTGTCGCCGTTGTTAAAATACATTAAGAACATTCATCTACGGCTATTGGATAATATTCATCAAATTAATACAAAATTTAGTAAATGGTGACATACATTATTCATTCAATGTATTCATCTGTAGGAATTATATACAGTAGAAACGGCGAAGCTTTTCCATCACGTGACGATATTATTCAACACATATTATGTTGGTACTATCTTCTTCTAATAACAGAAATAAAACGAAACTTAATTCAAGCGTTTATTGTATTGTTTTGATTAAGATGCATATGGTTGATGTCGTATCAGTCACGTGATGGAAACGTCGAAAAGACTCAGCGTTTCTACTATACAATCTCCTTATTGCATTATTCACTACTCATTGTTGTATAAAGCAAGAGTCCCACTATCAAATAGTTTGTGAAACTTGACTAATCAAACTGCATTGGCCACGTCATACATGAATTTGATCAAATTTTCTTCATTTAGCGACGTCTGTAAAGCAGGCGTCCCACGATCAAATAATTGGTCAAACTTGACTTATCAAACTGAACTGACGACGTAGAATTATGACAGTTTGACGTAGTCTCAAACTTGAGAGTCACACGATCAATCTTTTCTCTTCAAACTTGTTGATGATTATAATTCAATTTAAAATGTTTCTATGCGAATGCACATTCACTATAAAGGTGGATTTTAAGTTAAAAACCATTATTGCTGTCACGAGCATAGCAGTGGTTTTAGTATACAAAGCTGGAAGCATGCATAAGTAAAGAAGGAGAATTTCGAGTAAATAGACACTTTTAGCTTGTCACTATTGTGTATTCACACAACAATAAAACACCTCTAATCCTTTTAACAGTTTACCAATTATACTTTGTTAGACAATATGGATTACATATATAAATTAGACAGTTTTTTTGTGTGGCGTTTCTTGTTAGACGCCATGACAGAACTACCTAGGCTACGTTCATAAACTTACTCAGAGTAAGGATAGTTAACTCCGAAACGTTCATAAATTTACTCTACCAGTATAGAGTATGCTTTTATAAACGTTCAGAAACCTACCCGGAGTAAACTCTGCATACTCCGCTTTTTAATGGAGTATTATATACTCTGACAGTTATGACAGTTTGGCTTATGTAGTTCAAGTTCAGATTACTGCCAGGTTATTTTTATTGATACGTTGATATTATTTGATTTTGATTCAGTCATATATCTATTAATAGATATATGGTTACAGTTGATTGCATTGAAGTTGAGTATAGTTTGTTTTGGCTAATAAATCCACATATCAATAATGGACTACTCCGTGCTATCAATTAGAAAGATACCATTATTCTTAAAAATATGGGTAGGTACTAGGTACCCACCTATGCTGTAATATAATACTTTGAAATTTATTAATCATTTGGGGTTCAGGATGCCCGAACTATAAAATCTAATAGACCATATTTTTCAACAAATGGAGAACTTTGTAAAGTTCTGAAGTCCCAGGAAATTTTAAGTGCAAGCAGGAAAACGAAGTTGAGCTTGTCCATCATGATGAAGATGAAGATGTGAGTTGTGCCACTACTTCCACCTGTAAAATTATATAAACTAAATGAAACAAAATTCAAAAGTACCAACTTCAGAAATGAAGTAGTACGGAAAATTATATATGCAGAAATGAAAAATAAAGGGTTTTCATTTAACCAAAAACAATGCGAATTCAAATGGAAGCACCTCCAAAAACTTTATATGAAAATCATTGACAATATGGGCTCCAAAGGATCTGGAGAGGCACCTGAACATTTCAAGTATTATGATGAAATGGATGCCATATTTTCAGATCGCCCCAATGTTAAACCAGTTGCAATGGCTCCTTCTTCTAAAGGTAGTTTGATATTAAGATTTTCCTTCTCCATATATATATATATATATATATATATATATATATATATGAATGTGCTATTTCAGGCTGATCTGTGTCCACTGAAAATTTGGAGGAAGAAGAACCAAAGGCAAAAAAAGCAAAAAAAAATAATATGTCAGAATTACTGAGGTTCTCAGAAGAAAAATAAAATAAAAAGGAAGTAGCTAGAACTAAACGCCACCAGGAAAAACTAAGTCTGCAGAGAGAATTCTTGGCCCAGTTGAAGAATATTACTGCTCCTTCAAAGAGAAATTATCCTGGAGAGGACCACACATATTCTTCAGAGTCCCCTTGATTGATGATAATTTTGTTTTAAAATTTTATGTACCTGCTTATAAGTTCCTCTTTATTACATAGTTCATTAGGGTCTAATGTGAACATATCAGCGTTGATTTTCATTTTTGTATTTAATATTCTTTATTTAGTTATTTTTGTATTCAATTTATGTATGCATTAGTTTTTTTTATTTTTGTATTCGTTTATTATTCAACAGTATTTATTGATGTAGAAAGAACTGAATAATATACTGTTGAGTACTGGGTATGAGTCTGAATAAAAATGTTTGTTGTTAAAGATAATTTTATTATATTTACTTATGAAACATAATTGTTCAATTTCTATCTTCGCAAAAAAGGGTTTCGAGCCAAAATGTCTCTTCTCATTATAGCAGGCTCATCATCTACCATTCCGTCTATCCTGAAAATTAGAGGAAGATGAGTCATCAACTCGAAATCCTTATAAGCATGCATTTTGAAATATATAAATAGGTACTCACTGTAATTGTTCGACATTAGGTATATCATTTATATTGTTCAAATGACCATCATCTATCAATTCTTCATTAATGTCTCCACCAGATATGCATATATTATGAAGGACACACCAGGCAAGTATTGTAGCTGGTACCATATCTACCCTATTCATGTCCAGATACTTCATTTTCCTGAATCTTCCTTTGAATAAAGCAATGCTCCTTTCAATGCATTGTCCAGCTCTGCTCAATTGGGTATTGAAGTGAGTTTGCATTTGCAACAAGTCTCCTCTATTGATGTATGGACGAATGCACCATCTCTTCAGGGGATAAGCTTTATCTCCAATAATGTACTCATCATTTGGAAAATAATGCTGGGAATTGGAAATTATATTTTTGTATATATCAGAATTTTTGAATATACGATAGTCATTCACAGAAGCTGGATATCCAACAAAACAATCTGTGAATTTCAGTCTATGATCACATATTACCTGGAGAGTGATAGCATGGAATTGTTTGCGGCAAATATATACTTCTGGGTGTTTTTTGGGTGCTTTTATTGGTATATAGCTACCATCTATCATACCTAGGCATAAATCCAGACCTGTTCTTGAAAATTCTTACTTCACCTCTTCTGCATATATCCCTGATGGCCATTTAATTATGGTAAGTGCCATTCCATTGAGCACAGAAATCACCCTCACAAAACATTCAAAAAGTGTAGACTTTGCCATATGGGATCTTTCACCAACAGACCTAGAAAAAATTTAATTAAGCAGGTGATTTTTGCATATTTATTCACAGGTATCAATTCAAATTATACTGTTGAAGGTAAACCATGTGATGGCAAATTGGCACCACAATCAAGTGATTTGTTAATCATCATTGATTCCATTCTCCAAAGTTTCTTACCTGTATGAATCAGGTGTTGCTAAGAGCCAAATTGGAATCAATAACTGTTGTTTAGGTTCAATGTTGGGTCTGCCGTCTGGATGATTGCTCTTCAAGGATGGTCCAATGAGTGCTATAATGCTTCCATATGTATGCAGTGATAAACGGAAATGCATTCTGAATTGTTCAGCTTTTATGTTTGGTATTGTAGTTGACATGTAACTTTGGATTCTGAGAGGTTTCTGTTCTTTTATTCCCTGCACAATCGAAACTACTGCCTGTAATTCTTCATCAGAGGAGGAATCTTCTTCACTTTCCTAGTATTATAACATTATTGGTAATGACAATCTGAATTTAATACAATTTGATTTACTTACATTCATGAGTTCCCAACATTGTGTTATGATATTATTAATATTCAACTCATCCATGGTTAATTCATTTCTATTTTCGAAATGAAAAATATAACCCCAAATTCATACACAACACAATGACATCTGATTTGTCTCCGGCCGGTGTAGCCTCTGAACGGTTACTCCAAGTAACCATCAAACATACTTTTCTAATCACGTGATCATACTCTTCTCTACTCACTGGAGTAAGTTTATGAACGTAACCCTAGATGAAAGCGCACATTCCTCAATAATAGCAATTGCCGGTACCCCTCTAGGGACTAATTATGTCGGCTGTCAAAATACCGTTAAGGTGCGTTTACACTGTCGCACATGATTTGTTAATCATCATTGATTCCATTTTCCAAATTTTATTACCTGTATGAATCAGGTGTTGCTAAGAGCCAAATTACAATCAATAACTGTTGTTTAGGTTCAATCTTGGGTCTGCCGTCTGGATGATTGCTCTTCAAGGATGGTCCAATGAGTTCTAGAATGCTTCCATATGTATGCAGTGTTAAACGGAAATGCATTCTGAATGTTCAGCTTTTATGTTTGGTATTGTAGTTGACATGTAACTTTGAATTCTGAGAGGTTTCTGTTCTTTTATTCCCTGCACAATCGAAACTACTGCCTGTAATTCTTCATCAGAGGAGGAATCTTCTTCACTTTCCTAGTATTATAACATTATTGGTGATGACGATCTGAATTTAATACAATTTGATTTACTTACATTCATGAGTTCCCAACATTGTGTTATGATATTATTAATATTCAACTCATCCATGGTTAATTCATTTCTATTTTCGAAATGAAAAATATAACCCTAAATTCATACACAACACAATGACATCTGATTTGTCTTCGGCCGGTGTAGCCTCTGAACGGTTACTCCAAGTAACCATCAAACATACTTTCCTAATCACGTGATCATACTCTTCTCTACTCACTGGAGTAAGTTTATGAACGTAACCCTAGATGAAAGCGCACATTCCTCAATAATAGCAATTGCCGGTACCCCTCTAGGGACTAATTATGTCGGCTGTCAAAATACCGTTAAGGTGCGTTTACACTGTCGCACATATTACACTCCTTCCCACTTAGCTTTGTTCAAGATCCTAGCAATAGTTACAAATCCAACCTATCAGGAGCCTTAATAATTCGTTGAGATTCACGTACCACAGATGGAGGTGTCTTTGAATACTTAGGAGTGGAAACTGTGACCCTATCATATTTAAGAGGAGATTTAGGTATAGGAGTAATAGGGCTCACAGAAATCTTTGGTTCTACTACTTCAATTGAGGAGGGAAACGCATTACTTTCAAACTCTTTATTTTCTATAGATTTCTGCTCGCGGGTATTTTCAGTACTGCTCTCAGGCATAACAGACTTATGGTAATTTTCTACCACTGGCTTACTAGTGTTATCTGATCTATCTTTGGAAATAACTATTTCTGGAAATTGTAGGAGGGTTGGTTTTAAATGATCCGCGCGAACATACCGGACCGTTCCTTCTGAGGTCATAACTAGGTAAGAATTCATACCAACTGCTTCTAAAACTTTGGCTGTAACCCATTTCTTCCCCTGTGTTATATATAGCATAACAGACTGATTAACTAAATACATTTTATTTTCACGTCTTTTTTTCTTTTGTCTGTGGGCTACAACTTCTTCTCTTTTCCTTTCTACCTTCCCTTTTAAATATTTTGCATGAAATATATTAAGTTTAGTTCGGGGAATCTGTTTAACTATCAATGCTGCTGGTGTCTTCAGTGTAACAGTACTACAGTGTTCCTATAATTGAACCAAAAATTATCCAACTTGTGTTCAAGAGTTTCGCATTTCTCATACAGATCTCGATTGAACAAATCATTTTGTTTTTATGTTTAAAACTGACAATTCATCGTGTAAAAACACTTTCTTTAAATATTTTTTGCTGTCGAAACTGATTTTTCGGCAATACCATTCGATTCTGGGTGATAATTTGGAGTGATAATTACATGTATTCCATTGGATCTACAAAATTTATGGAATTCTTCACTTTTGAACGGGGGTCCATTGTCTGCCACCAAGACTTCAGGTATACCAAATCTACTAAATACTTCACGAAGTTTTATGATTGTCTTCAGAGCATTTGTTTCGTTCATTCGAAAAATTTCTGATCATTTTGACGTGGTATCTACCACCAAAAAGAATTTGTAGCCTTCCAAATCGAAAAAATTCACATGAATTCTTGAAAAGTTTCTCTCACTTTTTTCCCAAGATGATATGGTGACATTTTTCTCTAGATTACTTAAAATTTGGCATGCTTGACACTGGCTAACAAATTGCTCAATATGGTCGTTGATTTTTAGCCACCAAAAGTTTCTTCTAGCTCTTAGTTTCATTATTACAATTCCGGGATGACTTTCATGTAAGATTTCCAACAGAGTATCTCTCAAAGATTCTGGAATTACAACTCGGTTTCCCCAAGTTAGACAATAGCATTCTACACTCAGCTCATTTCTTCTTTGAAAATAGGGTTTTAATTTATCTTCGTTGCAGTAAGACCATCCATGTTTAATATTTTCAATAACTTTAGTTAAGTATTTATCTTTCTTTCTCTCTTCAGAAATCAGCTTTGCGGTGACAGGCAAAGTATCTTCATATGTGAACCCAAAAATTGTTGCTCTATCTTACTCTCTTCATACATCTCAGAGAGTGGCAATCTCGAAAAACAATCAACATTAGACATCTCACTAGCTTTCTTGTATTTAATGTCATAGTTATATGCAGATAATATTACAGTCCATCGCTGGATCCTTGCATGAGCTAATGTAGGCAACCCATTATTTTCCCCAAAAGTGGTTTTTAATGGCTGGTGATAGGACAAAATTGTGAATTTTCTTCCGTACAAAAAATTGTGAAATTTGCGAACTGCAAACTGAATAAGCTTCTCTCTGTACTTGAGCATAATTTCTTTCTGCTGGTGATAGTGTACAATATGCAAACTGGATTGGCTTACAGACACCATCTTCTACCAAGCTTAAAATTGCTACCAATCCATATGGACTAGCATCAGTAGCTATTATAAGTTCATTATTAGGGTCATACTGTGTTAAAGTAACACAGTTATTAATTATATCTTCACATTTTTCAAATACTGCCTGTTGAGATTTTCCCCAATTAAAAGGTTGACTTTTTCTTAGTAAATCTTTGAGTGGACTTAAAATATATGAACAATGAGGTAAAAATTTAGCATGAAAATTCAACAAACCAAGAAAACTTTTAAGTTGAGTTAAATTCTTAGGGACAGGTGCATCGTTAATTTCTTTTACTTTTGATTTTAAGGGTTTTATACCAGCTTTACTCAAGGTGTAATCTAAAAACTCAATTTCTGACTGAAAAAATATACTTTTGTCTCAATTTAATTTGATATTATGTTTTTCAAATCGTTGCAAGACTAGCTCAACATTTTTAATAAATTCTTCTAGATTCCTTCCGGAAATTACACAATCATCTAAATAGACACCTACAAACTATAACCCTTTCAAAAATTGTTCCATAGTTAACTGAAATTTGGCTGGACTACTTGAGATACCGTAGGGTAATCTAGTGTACTGAAATAACCCAATATGCGTATTAATTGTTAATAACCCTTGACTTTGTTTGTTAACTGATAAATGTAAATAAACATTGGATAAATCTAAAACATAACCCCACCTAATACTGAGAAAAACAAATCATCCAGAGTTTGAAGGGGGTAGTGATCCATTTTTTAAATTGAGTTAACGGTTTTTTCAAAATCTCCACAAATTCTGATGGTATTGTTTTTCTTTGACATTATCACTATAGGACTAGCTATATCTGCATGACTAACAGGAATTAAAATACCTTCGGACACTAAACTCTCCAGCTCAACTTCTACTTTTTCTCTTAGTGAATAAGGAACAGAAAAAGCTTTCTGAAAAATCTTATTTGGATTCTCTTTGACTACTAAATTAGCTTCTAAGCCTTTAATATGTGTTTTTCTATCGTTGTTAAAATAATTTGGGTACAACGTCCTAAATTTTTCCAACATACTTTGAACTTCGCCATGACTTAGGACAGAGCTCGACTTATAAGTAGACAATTTTAGACTATTAAGGGATTTAGGACTATTGAGTGTTATAAGGTTGTGTTTTAATATAATTTGACATATTACAGGTAAATTTAATGACTCCTTTTGTTCTTCAAAGACATTTTCATCATTACCTTTGTTCAAACTTACCCACTGACCGTACTTACTACTTGACTTGACATTTGACACCTGACTATTACTTATTTTTCAACCTCCCTGACCGCCCCACTACCAGGACCCTGACTTTTTACAGCTGCCGACTGACTATAATCATTATTGACATTTGGACTTGATTTAAAAGACTTACCATGATTAATTTCTTTAACTTTAGACACTATGTAATTTTTGACATTTTGACGAAAATTGAACATTGACCTCCAAGCTGATTTAAGCTTATCTAACCAATTTCTACCTAATAATGGTTTGAAAGATTTACTAGTTTGAACAACAATTAATGGTAAACATTCAAAATAACCATTACTTGACATAACTTTAACAATAATTTGACCTCTGACTAATAAATTATCGCCTGACACTGTTTTAATAGGTACATTACAAAAGCTCAATGATAAGTGTTCAAAAAATCTAGCATAATCTTGTTCAGAAATTACACTTGCACTAGCTCCTGTATCTACTTCAATTTCAATGTATTTTCAACACGAACCTGAACGAGTTGACAATCACTCGATATTTTATTTATGACAATTTCGTCCAACTTTATATTCGAACATTGCTCATTGTGTACCTCTTCTGACTCTGAGTTTTCTTCACCTTCGGCATACTTGATTCCTCTGGACTGTCTACATACTTTGGATGTGTGACCTTTGCGTTTGTATCAAAAACATTCCCAGTTTTTAGCAGGACATGTATCTGGATTGTGTTGTCTTCCACAACGGAAACAACTTCTTTGGGCTTGCTTGTAATCTGACTTTGGTTGACGACTTGGAGTGTTTGACTGTTTTGAAGACTGACCAAATCTTGATTGATTTGTCGACCTGCCTTGAGACTTGGCTTGTGACTTGACTTGATTTACACTTGTATGTTGAGCTGAAAATCAATAGGGTTCATCTGAGATCACCTGAACAATATCCAATCATAAATTTGGTGACTATGCATTACGGAGGCTGTATGGTGCTAACAAGATATGTTACCAAAAGTAGCCGACGGCATACACACAGGATTTATTTCTAGAAACCAGTTTTTCGTGTTTTTCTCAATGAAAAACGTGAAAAGAATTCAACAAAAAATCTAAAACTCCATCTTTTTTTGGGGTAAACCAAGTTACAGAATGTGTCTTTGAATCCTTGTGTAAGGGTATTTTGTTTATAATTAAAATTTGTGTTTGCTTTATGTTAAATTAGAATTTTTCTTCTATTTCTCATAAATTAAAATAAACAATTTTATAACTTCCTATATTGTGCTTTTGTTATCTTTTTTGATACCTAAATGATGTATGTACCTACTTACGACTTCAGGTAAGTTTGCAAATTATTTGGTTTCTAATTCAAATATTACACTTCACTCCACTTTTAGTATTGTTTGTTTTTCGTAACCATAACGTATAAGCAACATAGCGATACAAATTTGAATACACCACCAACCTTCAAATGAACTGTCGTATATCATGATAAATAAGTTATTATTATTAACATTCTAATTTTGTGTTGACCTACAAAATGCGAAATCGTTACGCTACTGATTTCCAATTTTACAATATGTCGGTGGTTTTGACAACAAATTTGCACATGACTGCAACTTCAGGTGTATTCAACTTTCGTGAAACCGACTCTACCTATCTACTATCATAGTCACCCGAAGTCCTCCACTATTTTTCATTGCGTATTTTCCAAAAGAATCTATATTTACAGTAGTTCACTTCGATGTCGTTGTACAAGTTAAAATTTCACACCTATTTTTTTTTAAATTGTGAGTGCAAAGCACTTCATTGTGGTTTTTCTCCGCTGGTAACTTAAAAACTGAATTCGTAAAACTACTCAAGGAGCTTTATTGTCTTCGCAGAGATTCACTGGATTTTTTATATTTTTTGCTAGTTTTTTTTAATCCTGACGTAAGTAAGTAATAACAAGAGATCATCGTTTATTCTAAATTAAAGAAAAAAAACATTCTATTTGTTATTTTTTATGCAAATTATTCAAGTAAAAATAAACAAAGAGTTCTGGAACAAATAATATCTTGTATAGACGTTTTTTCATATTGCAATTATTATTCAGAATTGTCCGTTGAACGTCAAATTTTTGAGAATGAACTTTTCTAACAAGAAAACGACTTTTTGAATGGGGAATTTTTATTTTGATTTGAAAGTGATTTCTATATCTCATTTGTAGTTATAATGGTTCAGATATATGCCTATTTGGTGTGAAAACTGTCATTGGGACTCATGTATTGTAACATATCTTTTGCCTTGTTCCATTTTTCCTTACGTCACGATATGAAATATTTATAACTACATACTAACTGTCAAAAAACCGAGAATAAATGATTTCTCTGTCGATAATGATCCAATTTTGGTACGACAAACGCAAGTAAATTCTTATTTCCCCCTCTGATTTTTTTTTGGTAAGACATTCAGTAATTTCGAATCTAATCTATGATTCTATTTTCTAAGAGAATGCTGCTGAAAACACATATTTCAGACAAAATTCCTATTCTAATAATTTTGGCAGAGACAATACATAATAAATGTTGAAGTCGAGGGGGGGCGTCGAGGGGTCTGTGCCCTTTCTCAATCGACGTAAAGTTGAAAGGGAGAGGGAGGCAGAGCCCAGGGGACAGGTTTCGCACGGAGAGCCCTAGAACATTGCACCTCCTTAAACTGTCCCAAGACCGCTGGGTACTCCCAAGTTGATTGGGAGTGTGTGATCATAGATTAAACCCTTCACGTGGTGGCCCTGTTTCAACTAAACTCAGCGGATCTAGACCGGCAGGTCGATAAACATCCCCCAACCCAAGGTGTCGAGCGACCCGTGCCAATGGTTGCATGGCGGTGGAGGAGCACCGTCGCAAACGGAGCCTCTAGATAACCGGGCGACCTCCCAGAGTATTAGCCTTATTCTCCCAAACGGGTCACTGGGGGAATGGACCGCACTAACCCGGTAATCGTGGGAACATTATGGATGACCCAAAACACAAAGAAAAAACTCCTGAATTGGAATGTGACCAAGAGACCGCAGGCAATCCTATTCAGACAACAAGCAACAACTCTCCTACAGCGATGAAGGAGGATAAGTTGCTAAATTCTGGGAAGGAGGGCAACACCTCAAAGGACCCAGGCAGGCAGTCGCCGAAGAGAGCACCAAACAATAGGCTCTCTAGAGGCGAACTAAGACGTCTAAGGAGAGAAGAAGCCCTCGCTGAAGGCGAGAGGATTCTCTGCAGAAAATAAAGACAGTTGGCGTGGAAGGAGAAGCATGGTGTTTCGGCTGAACCACCCCTTAGCAAATCCGATTCCTCTGGAACCCTGGGCGCGGGGGTGAAGCCGAGGCAAGGTCCGAAACCCGAAGCCCAACCGTCATCATTCAAACATGTAACCCCAGGAGGGAAAAGGTTGCACTCGCAGCGAACTCCGGAGGAATTTGTAAGGATGACAAAAAGATCTAAGGCAGAGGGAAGCTCAGCGAGAACCTCAAAGGCACCTGATCCCTTCGCCTAGAAACTGATGGTTTAAAAGATGGCAGTTGTCCACGTGAACCATCCAGAAACAATGCTGAACAAAGAGACAGCCTTAAAAATCAAAATAGAGCTGGGAAGACGTGCCCTTCGGGGCGAAGAAGTCAGAATATCCCCAGCTGCCATCCTGAGAACGGAATAGTAGTTGTAGGCTGCGCAAATTCTACCACAAAGGTATGTCTAGAAGCCCAGTTCAAGCAGCGGAATCCGTTTGGCGAGATTCAGCTGAGATTGGGCCCGGCCAAAAACCTTGTGAAGATGTGCTAAGTCACAACTTTTGTACCACGATCCACGAGAGCGGAGACCAAGGAAGATGTGATGCTTGGTCTTAAGAGCCAGAGTGGATTAAACACCGAGCACTGGGCTGTTGTGGGTGGTAATACCACGCCAGAAGGACAGTTCCTAGTCATCCACATTTACGACGAATCCCTGCAGAAGCTGAGGAAACTTGGTATGCGCCCATTCGTGGAAGCAGAAAGAGTTCTCTTCAAGTTGCAGTAGAGCGGCGACGGCGACGTTCTGCCAGAAGATCCTGGCTGATGACATAGGAGTGGTTCTTATTCAAGAACCATGGACCATCAAAGGCAGAGTAATGGGAATGGGCGCTGCGAAGAGTAAGTTAGTCTACGACACTGATAATGCAAACCCAAGGGCATGTATTTTTATCAGGAACAATATCAAAATGTTGAAAATAACGGATTTATGTTATAGGGACACTGCCGTGACTGGGGTACACCTGCAGGCAGGTGATGGGAACATCAGAATCCTACTTGCATCAGTGTACCTGCCATACGATTCCACAGAAGCACCTCCGTCCATGGAAATGAGAAGGATGGTGCAACACGGATCAGAGACGGGGAAGCACCTCATCTTGGGAATGGACGCCAATGCCCACCATCTGGCCTGGGGAAGCTCCAACACTAATAAGCGGTACCTTATTGATTACCTAATAGAGTCGAATTTAACTTTATTCAATCAGGGCCGTAAGCCAAATTTCCAACAAAGAAGGGGGAATTTGCTTAGGGAAGAGGTTCTGGACATAACTTTGGCCAGCCACTTTGTGGCTAGCAAAATTAAGGGCTGGGAGGTATTAGACGAAGCCTCAGCGTCGGATCAAAATTACATATCCTTTACTATTAAGTTGACCTATAAGAAAGAGACTTATAGAAACTCAAGGAATACAGATTGGGAAGCGTTTCGGAAGGAATTGGGAACCAATTTAGCCTCACTTGACCAAGTCTCAGGACAAGGGGTTGTGACAATGCCATAATGAACTCATACACCGAGACCTGCCCTGAGACGGTTAGAACGACCAACAGAAATGCACGTTGGTGGAACAGGACGCTCAAATCGATGAGAAGGAACATTCGAAGGCTGTATAATCAGTGCAAACCCACCGGAAATTGGGACAGTCATAGGAAGGCGCTCACTGAATTCAATAAAGCAGTGAGTAAAGCCAAGAGGAGCTCATGGAGAAATTTCTGTCAGAACATTGAAAATGTCTCTGACTGTGCAAAACTCCACAGAGTCATGGCTCAAAATCCAGTTAATACTCCAGAGACCGTACTCAAAGAACACGGCTCACACACGGATGAACCGGAAGAGGCACTAGCAGTAATGCTCAGTACACATTTCCCGGGATCCACCGAAATACAAGTCGAAGCAACGAGCGAAGTCAGAGAAGAACGGCAAGTTTCCCGCGGTCTGGCAACTCGTGATAGCTGGACTTGTGCAAAGTCCATAGTCATATATGGGTCTGTGACATGGACTATTCAATCTATCGATCCCTTCAACGCGCCTGGAATGGACGGAATTTACCCTGTACTACTCCAAAAAAGCGCCGACATAATAACTCCAAGACTTGTGAATCTGTTCAGACTAAAATTTTCTCTAAGAACAAAGATCCTATTGATAAACTTAATAGAAGTGGTATCTACAAACTAACAAACTAACTTGTGATTCTTGTCCATCTACTTATGTGGGTAAGACTACTCGTTCTTTGGGTACCAGAATAAAGGAACATCTTAATAAACCCACTTCGTCGAATTTCGGCTTCCACATTAAGTTCAATAACCATAACTTTTCTCCATCACGTAACTCAAAAATCCTACATAACATTCCTAGGAACAACTTTAGAAAGATGGACTTGCTTGAGGATCTAGAAATACTCAGGGAAATGAATGTTAACTCAGAACACTGCCTCAATACACAAGTACATCTTAATTGTAAATTTCAGCCTCTGTTCAAAACCTTGTGGTCCTCTAGGGCGTTCGACTTACATTCTCACCGTGGCGATCCGGTCCAAGAATATTTCGCCCAGCACTCAGCTGATTCGTAAAAGGCGAATGAAAGAGTCTTTCCTATCTTCTATTCATTCTTCACTTCTATTTCTTCTTTCTTCTAAGTTTGCTCAACCTTTTTCACTTTTCACTTCTCACATTTACACTACATCTTTCACTGCATTATACACTGTGTCTCAGACACCTAGAAATTTTCCTTCCACTCCTAGAACTATGCATGGATATGCATAGTACGGGCCTAGGTTTATTCTTTCGGTTAGTTCTACATCATCTCTATAACACATTGGTGGCTAGTCACCAAGCTATGTATGGGTCATAGTTTGCCGCACTAGTAAATAACCAAATTAATAATAGGAATACAATTACCCCCCCTCCCTATGGATCTTATCTGAGACATTCCTAGTATGGATCTGGGTTTGTTCTTGGAACTGGTACTAGATTACCACAGTGTACATCTGACACCAGGCTATGTATGGGTCATAGTTTGGTTAAGCACATAAGCTATCTTATAAATTTGAGCAAATCACCCTCCTTTTCACTTTTCCCTATTTTCTTCTTCTCCTACGCATGCCTGGTTCGTGACGGTTCTATTATGGATCTGGGTTTGTCACAGTCATGGCATGGCTGCCACCCTTTCTTCTCTTTATAATTTCACCTCGTTTCTTCTCTTCTATACATGCCTAGTATGGATCTAGGTTGGTTATAACACACCATCTCTTTCTTCCCTTAACACCCCACCCCGTTTCTTCCCGTACATGCCTAGTATGGATCTAGGTTTGTCATACCTATTTGTTAACCACATTGTTCCCGTGTAACCCAGCTATGTATGGGTCATAGTTGGGTTCATCAACAAGTTATTTATCTTGCAGCTCTTATCAAATTATTTCCTATCCTTTCACTCTTAACATACTCCTATGAATTCTTCTCTTCTTGTACATGCCTAGTATGGATCTAGGTTTGTAACAACTAACCTAAATTTAATAATCACATTGTGTTCTTGACGTCGGGCTATGGATGGGACATAGTTTGGGTCATTAGTTCACAATCAGTATACCATTTACATCTAATTCATATGGGAGGCCATTTGTTGTTGGGTTCACCTTGCCAGCGTACTTTTCCACCTTCGTCACTAGATTATGTAAACTCCTCCATGGATGTGTTTACAACTAAGTGTTTTTTAATTTATGTTACCCAGCATTTCACACATTTATGTTACTACGCTTGTTCTTGACTGGCTGGGGAGTGGATCCAACCCCTAATTCAATTTCAGTATACAACCAAGGGATGAAGGGGATTTTCCTATTCATCTAAAGTAGATGAATGTTGGGAATTGGAATTTGAATAGAGTTTTTTCAATTTTTTCAATTTTTTGTTTTATCACATCTTTAACTTCATTTTCAAATTTAAAAATAAAAGATATATACAGGGTTTCCTACAACTTACAATTCACTATATGAATTCATTCATCTTTTCAATTATGCGTTTGATTCAATGTTCATCACACAAATATGTTGTATTGTCATACACTTGTTTTTACGGCACGCTGGCTTATTAGCCACCGTAATTTTAACGTCAAACTTGTCACCGGTTTTCATTCAGTTCACATTTCTGAATCGGAATTTCCATCATGTAAATTATAATTGTACACCCTTTCAACGGGGTATTTTTAATGTCTTTTAATCTAATGACTTCATCATAACAATGTTTTAACTTTGTTCATTGTTCTTTTTTATCGACTGGATGGTTTTGACACCTGTTTGGATCTTTTTTAATACGTAAGTTCAACTTTTTAAATTGTTTTTTTCAAAATTTGTAATTTCTTAGGACAGCTTTGATAATGGCTTTATAGCCGAAAGCGCTTAGCTGGAGATTAATAAACACATACACACTTAGTACTCGTCGTTTTCATTCACTCAATGTTCAGACTAAGCCTAGCCACAGGCGTTATACCTACGATGTGGGAAATCTCCAAGGTGGTATTCATACCAAAACCTGGAAGACCCTCTTACGATACTGCAAAGGCTCATCGTCCGATAAGTCTTTTGTCATTTCCTCTTAAAGCATTAGAGAAGATGATAGATAGGCATTTGATGCCTACCAAAGTGGCGAATCTTGCGAAACAGTCTTGCATAGCTTGGTGAGCAAGATAGAGCAAGCCATTACTTACAAAGAAGTTTCACTGGCTGTGTTCCTGGATATCGAAGTAGCATTTGACAATACGAGCACTCGCTCAATATTGTCAAAGCTGGAATCCAGAGGCACAGACAGGACAATCACACGATGGATAGAGAACATGCTAAGCAGCAGGAGAGCACAAGCATCCCTGTGGGGTGTCACAAGAGAGGTGAAGACAGAAAGAGGATGTCCACAGGGAGGCGTTCTGTCCCCAAAGCTGTGGAATCTATTAGTCGACGACCTTCTTGTCACACTAAATGAGCAGGGGTGGTATGCTCAAGGATATGCTGACGACATCATCATTCTAATACGGGGAAAACACGTGGGCATCTGCCTGGAACTAATGCAGAGGGCAATGCCCATAGTGGAGAGATGGTGTGATGCGGAGGGATTGTCTGTCAATCCCTCGAAAACCATCATGGTACCATTTACAAAACAGCGAATCGCAGAGATTACTAGTGTGCCAAAACACTTCGGCAATCAGATAAAGGTTGCCAGGGAGGCAAAATATCTAGGAATCCGGTTAGATGACAAGCTAACCTGGAACAGCCATCTAGCGAGCATCACAAGCCGTTCTCAGAATACGCTAATGACGATGTCATCTAAAAAATATTAGTATTGTCAGTTGAGTTAGTTTAATTTTGATATGTTTTTCTCCTATGTTAATATGGGTTAACGTTATCTAATAGAATCTAAAACTAATCAATTCATCTCACAACATACAAAATAACAACATTCTTATAATATTCTTGTGTATTGGATTGTTTGTAGTTCGTTTATTGTTCCTGTTCGTATAAAATCACAATGGTAACAAATGGTTAAACCCGTAGTGAAGCCTTTCAGTATTGGCACTATAGGGATATGTTTGAAAAACATCTTAAGAATAGTAAATATAATTCGATGAGATCATTAGTGAACTTTAACTTTTAAGTAATTGAAGTGATGGTTTCGGAGAACTGATCTTCGAAAATCATTAGATAATGGATTCAATGTGAATCATGTAAAAAAGATATTATATAGTTGGTACAGTTGATCAATTTTGGAAGGTAATAAATACCAGTATCATTAAACTTTGTTAAGCTTTCAATTACGACAAACGAGTGATACAAAAAACATATTAAAAAATAGCATTGTATGCTTTATTTTAAAATGTAAAATCCATAATTCGCTAATGTTTGATATTTTGAAGAGCATATTGGGACAAATAGTGAGTACATTGTCCGATGAAATCTCCAAAATTTATGACGCAGGCTTCAATTTTCCATTGTTCAAACTATGTAAAATGTCAGTGATTTTTTTGTACAAAAGATTAGCACCGCTGGATCATTCGATATTCGACAGGGAAATTCAGAATATATTTTTAATGATGACGTTAATAGATAGATATTGCAGTGCTCAATAACGTCAGACACTAATAAAGTGGTCTTTATTTTGACATGTACGCATGCGCAGTGTGAATTCGGAATAAGGACAACTTCATTAAAATACGGCCTGACTTTATTAGTGGACATTTAAAAGCGAGAATTACCGTTCCTCTATTTTCATTTCGGGCTAGATCGTGACATGCTCGCTGGATTTATGACATGACAGATGGCTGACAAATTTGAAATTTTTGACAGTGGTTCATTACATGTTGTTGGACGTTGAAGACCTTTTTGGCAACAATTTCAAACATTATGGAGAAATAAAAATCGAAGAGACTGAGACTCAGTTATGATGATGATATTTTTTCACTCAGGGAGATAATTGCCAACAATTCTCTAAGAAACCCCGCAGCATGGGTGGGAATTCAACGTGATATGGAAACATCTGGGGAAGAAATTTCTTATAAAAACACTAAAACAACATTTGCAGCTTTTATTAGAATTGTGGGCTAAAAATGATAACATCACCAAAATTCGGTAAGAGATACTTATAATGTACATTTATTTCAAATAATTCACTATTGATTTTCCTTTTCAGATCAGGTTGTGAAGATTCTTACAGCGAAAAAGACCATTTACTGCAAGAAGTCAGCAGCATATGCCAAGAAAGTGGAGGGTTACCAATTAAACAAAAGAAGATGATTTCTAAAGAAAAACAAATTGCAGAATTGGGTCGACAGGCTAGATAATCATTTGCCTTAAACTTTGTGAATGATAATGATGAAAACATTATCAACAATTCTATATTTGAAGGAGAAGTGATAGAAACTGAAGAAATTTTATATGACTGAGATCACAACTACGGTGGTAGGTTTGTTATTGAATGTGGAAATTAAGTTTATAAATACTTAGTTGTGAATGAGTAAAATTTATCATAAATTTTTGTTCTTGCACAATTAAATGTCAGTGCTGAGAGTGTTCCGTCCAATAAAATAAGTATACCAGATATTATATCCGTACCTGCCAACGTACCAAAAAATTATGATGATGAAAAAACACATATTCTACGTAAAGTTCATAAAAATCTATTTTATAACTTCAGAACACATGCGTTTTGATAAGCTTTAAAACAATTAGCTGTGAGGCATCCTTTTTCGTCACCTAATAAAAAAATTAAAATGTTCATTTTTTAATTCCATCTAGACAATGTATTTTCTAATCTCTTTATTGTAGGACCAATCAGTAAGAGAAATAATAAAAGTAAAACATTAAGAAACGATGCATTGGGTTATCTGTCAGAAAAAAATGAGAGGGAAATTACATTCAAGAATAGAGAACTAGAATTAGAAACAAGAAAAGTATTGTTGGAAAAAAAAAGTTACTACTGGAAGAAAAGAGGATTGATTGGGAAATAACTGAAAGGAAAGAAAAATTGGATATTGAGAAAAAAAACTTGAAATGATGATATCAGACAAGACAGTTACTCAACTTTTATTACAGACGCAACAACAGCTGATCAAATTAACAAGAGTTGTTAATTCAATTTATTTGTTTTTCATTATAGTGACCAACTTGATCTCAGAATAAGAATATTCTTATATTTTAAGGCTGTTGTATATTTTCCTTTTGTGATTCTAGGATTAATTCTCTTGTTTAAAAAAGCTGCTGTAATGTTAGGAGTAGAATATTTTATTTAATTCAGATTATTTAAAATAATATTAATGTATTTTTTCAGTTTATATTAGTTCTCCTATTTTGTTTTTCATGATTATATATTTCTTGTAGATTTTCCTCTCTTTTTTACAACTTTGATTATAGTTGAAGGAAACTGTGCAAATAAATGAAAAAAATTCAAACACTATATTTCAATAAATATGCAAAAACAAATGATAAACATAACATTTAACTTCACATTGAATTATAAATTTTAGTTTCCAATACCAAAATATTCTTCGAGAGTGGGTGGCATGATGTCAAAATACAATGCTGTCTGAGAGTATGACAATTTGTAAACAAAACAGCAACCTTATACAACGATTGTATATCTTGCAACAGCAATTTTTGGTTTTTTCTAAAATCTACAAAAGCGAATTTAGTTACAATGTTTTGAAAACCCCACTCAACTGCTACTCTCAAAACTTTCATAACGCTATTAAATTCTTGGTGATGTGGAGGTAAATCTTCTGTTCGTCCATGATATGGAGTAAGTACGAGTTCCATGATTCCATAAGCCTGATCCCCATGAATAACATACTTTTAATTTTCATTAACAACAGCTTTCTGTTCTAATTCTTGATACAGATTAGACTCTCGAAATATACCTGCGTCATGTCTCCTTCCTGGAAAGGCACCTTTTAGGCTGACAATGATGCCATATGGACAAAGTACTGATTGGTACTTTACACAATGAAACCTTTTATGCCCTGAAAAATAATTTTCTTGATCTGTAGTTGGTCTACATACTTGCCTGGCAGTACCATCAATAAATCCCCAACAATTTGGTACTGCAGCTCCTTTATTCTGGACAGCCTACAAAACATGCCCATTATTGAAGTTTTTTAGGTATATACACTAAACTTACCGCCGCATAATTTTGTAATTTATTTCTATCCAACCACTGCAAGTTGATAAATATACTAATGAATACTACTATAAATATACGAATAAATGACACCTCTATTATCTAATCTATTTCGTGATATTCCAGAAAGCAATTCTTATTGTGATTGCAACACAAAAATATACCACATGTTGAACATTTGCTTTGGGGTCGTGATTGTATTGAACGTGAACTGCACATTTCACATCTTCCCCGGTTATTGTCAAAAATAACCCAATGAGCTTCACGATTCCCAAGCCTAACGTCATCAGGTACACTATAATTATACTTGCGTCTTTTTACCATGGGTCCCAGCTTTCTTCCTGCTGACTTTGTTACAGTTCATTGCCATGAAACCCAAGCAAATTGATCTCCTGAATTCGAATGTAGAAATTTTTTCAAATTGCATGTTATATATTATATAAGCATTTACGAATGTAATGTCCAGAAATCCCCAGAATAGTCTATGCCACCACTTGCGTGACCTGCGAAGTACACCGTACGTACTTCGTAACTGATCGACTCCGCCCATATGTTTGTTGTTTCACGTGTACTTCTTCGGTACCATAGAAGTTGGATGCAAAATGCCCTATCTTATTGTCTTTCCATTTGAATGCCCTGATTTTCGTGTTCGAGACACGAAAATCATGGTCGCCTCTTTTCATTTCTTTATCGTCTCTCATTGGGGGTAATCCCAGCCTTTTACTTCTTATCGTTCCACACGCCAATGTTTTCTTCAAATATAAGGTTTCTAATAATATAGATATGAAATAATTATTTGCATATAAAATCTTCCATTTGTTCCACTCTGGTTTAGTTAGCGAAAGAACCACCCCTTTCTCCAAGGCCGAACTCTTTGAATTCTTGCTTTAGATCTTCATTTTTTCCTTGATACACATCGAAAGTTGCAACATAGGCATTTTGATCGGCAAGACACCACGGTTTATAACCCCTCTTTATGGGTTTCATTGGATTATACTGTTTGAGTGTACTTCTGCCTTTGAAACGTATCATACTTTCATCTACACTCACCCGTCTTCTTGTTTTATAGCAGTCTTTGAATCTCCTATTCAGTGTATCTGATAATTGTCGAATCTTGTAAATTTTGTCTTTATTATCCTTTGGCATTAGGTTATTATCGTTACAATGAAGAAATTTCAGAATTGTCTCGAAGCGATTCCTCGTCATGCATTTGGCGACAATAGGAAGGCCCAAGCTTTCACTATCATTCCAATACTGCTTTCAAGTAGGTAATCGATGATAAGCCATCAACAAATTGATGCATATTAATGCAAGAAGTTCTTCTCTGTTCAAATTCAATGTATGATTCCGTTGCGTCGCATATAGGTTGCTCTGAAATACAATGTCGTCAACGGATTACCCTAGCAAACGCAGATAAGCATCTGTAGCAGAGTCACAATCAATAAACTCTGTCTCAACAGGACCTTCCGAGAAATTGAATTCAGGCATTAGTTCTTCAGCAGCCGCCTTCTTCCATTTACTGTTGGTCGTTGTTGCTTGCCTCTCGTCTTTTCCATATTCATCGTCTACTTCTATTCCTTCTGAATTATTCTTTGGACGTAGTATTTTTCGTTTTTTCCTGTAGACATCTTCTTTCCACTATTTCTATCTGATGATGCGATCGGTAACTGCTCATGACTTATTCAGATTCATCAACTTGAGGAGACGGCTGATGATGAGAAACATGAGAACATGATGGTTGAGGATCTTTGATAGCATTATCAGTTGAACAACCAGTTCCTGCTGTTATATGAATGGTATCTGCAAAATCATTATCCAAATCGGGATTCACATCCTCAGAGTCACTTCCATCTTCATCAGTCAACAAATTATCATCAAGGGGTGAATCTTCAGTTAGGATTTGATCTGCAATGTCCTCTAACTCCTTTGCAGATAGTGGTTTTGTATGCAACTATCGACTTTTTTTGTCTTCCATTTTTCCTTACGGTACTTCTCAGTTCTACGAGAAAAAGAGAATTATCTAGTATGAAAAATTATTGAATATACATTATCATAGTATAAACGTATAATATAAAATTATTGAATATACATTATCATAGTATAAACGTACCTAGTATGGATGCCAGCACCTCTGTATGCCAAAAAACCACTGTACAATTGAATAAAACAATTACAATAACGAAAATGAAAAGACGAACCGAAATCGCTACCGTCTACTTGCGACATCAACATACAACTGACGATAAAATATTTACAGAGGGCGGGGTAAATGTTCTTTCTATTCCTATTGGTTCATAAGATGGTACTCCAATATACCGTCAGGCCGCAGAGCCTCTGATTGCTACGAATCCAGTCTTACGACGTGTAGAAATTGGTGGTACTTACAAGTACCGCCGGGCACTAAAGGGTTAAGCATAACAAAATATGTTTCTTTTATATCTTTGTATGTTCACATAGCAAATTTACTAAACTAAGATGCCAAATTTTTGGTACGCCTGAATATATTTTTGGATATTTATCGATGAGCTGTAAGATCTCTGGAATATTCTTACTCACATTCTGATTCTCACTACTATCACTTTTGGGAATAAAATCACTCCAAGTTTGTGGTCCCTCATTAGTTTATTCTGTACTTGACTCTTCGATATATAAAGATTTTTTCTTCTTAATTGGGAATGTCGCAATATCTTTGTAAAAAGATAAGCTTGAGGTTTCAAGTTTAACCGTTTTTTGTGTAGGTCGTATATTGCATGATACACTCACATCATTCACATACACTTCAGTTTGTTGATAATTATCATTGACCTAGGGCGAAAATTGCGTTCCCATACTAAACTTGGTATCTAGCACCTCTACACTTGCTTTATTGGTGGGTTCACCTTCAAAACAGGTATCTAATTTTCTTTTCTTTGAATTAGATGCATCCGACTAATCGAAAATATGGGGTTAAACTTTTTGTTTGAGGATAATTTTGCTTGCCATCATTTTGAATTACATGTAATTCTCCATATCATTCTCAAAATAATAAAATGTTGATGAATAATATAATATTGAAGTATGTTCATGACCAAAATGATCTTCGCAGCAGAAATAGGTTGTGTTTTTTTTTGTTGAAATTAGTCCGTCTTACAGTCTGGAACCAACGCCTCCTGCGGTCTTCATTAATTGGAACCGAAACAAACTTTTTGTTAGGTATTTCAATATGGTACAAAACAATATTATATCGTCTATCCATAAATTTTTCAATGTTCTTCCAAAGCAACCAATTTTATATCATCAACTCGACCCACAATATACCTTAACAGAAGTAAAAGTCACAAACACAAAAATAAACGGTTTTAAAGATTGAAACTAACTTTTTCGCATCTGTAGGAGGCCCTGAACAATATCCTCTCATAAAATTGTCACTTGTATACACTTCGGGGGATGTATCGTTTTCACAAACCGAAATTTTTCCAAAAATAATTAAAAACGTAGTATATCTGTATTTATAGGACCCGCTGTACTCGCTGTAGTAAGCTGAAAATCAATAGGGTACATCTGTGAGACACCTTGAACAATATTCAATCATAAAATTGGTCACTTGTATACACTCTGGAGGCTGTATCTTTCTAACAAACTGAAAATTCTCCAAAAATGACAAAAATATCACACTTAAAGTACTGTAATGTTGTTCTAATTTATTTAAAACGTAAACGGGTGGGATAACTTTTAAACACACGGTAGGTTCACTAACTTAAAACCTCTCACGGATTCGCTGGAGGGTTTTCTTCACTCCCAGATGACCTCCCGATGGACTGTCGTGTAACTTCTTTAGTACGTCAGCTACTCTTTTTCTCGGGATAACTAGCTGTCTCCTTATCTCGGAACCATAATAGTTTTCAAGGACTCTTTTCAACAGCCCTTCTTTCAGGACAAGGGAGTCCCACTGAGCCCAATACGCCTTGAGTTTCGATGACAATCTTGACACTTCTTGCCAGGTAGGTCGCCGATTTTCTTCTTTCCATTGCCGGATCATATTCAGGTGAGGATCATTCTCCTGATCTTCTCTGATCCTGGTGGGTGACCATTCCT
This sequence comes from Galeruca laticollis, assembly GCA_963921935.1. Taxonomy (NCBI): domain Eukaryota; kingdom Metazoa; phylum Arthropoda; class Insecta; order Coleoptera; family Chrysomelidae; genus Galeruca; species Galeruca laticollis. The sequence goes on along the minus strand of OY998181.1, from coordinate 60,796,855 downwards.
CGTTGACTACAGTAGTTCTTGAAACTGCATTTTCCCTAGATTCCACCTTGTTGCAGTGGGAGCAGTCTGTTGGGCACAGCCGTCTGGACAGGGAGTCAGCATTTCGGTGACTCACATCAGCTGGATGTTCACCCCTGTCTGATTTCCCTTGTGTCTGGAGTTCTTGAGTTACAGGAGTCTTGGGGCGCTTAGACGAACTGCCTACGTGCTCTAGCTCGCTACACTTCCGGCATTTGATCTTCTTCGGCCTCTTGTCTGCCATACATTTCAACAAGTTGACAATCTGATCAAGTTTGTCATCGTCATCTTCTTCCTGCATGGTCCTACCTTTGTTGTACCGCGAGCTTTTCTTGGCTGCCTTGCATTTAAGAGGTTCTTGGTTTACAGGAGTCGCAGGACGCTTACACGAACTGCGTGCATGCTCTAGCTCGCCACAATTACAGCACCTGATTTTCTTCGGCTTCTTGTCCACCATACCTTTCAACAAGTTGACGATCTGGTCAACTCTGTCATCGTCACCTTCTTCCTGTATGGTCCTATCTTTGTTGTATCCCGACGCCATCGTGGGTGCTTCATATTCAAGAGCAGCAGTCAATGCATCGACCAATGTTTTAGGATGGGCTAATCGAAGCGTCTTCTTCATATCGTGGTCACACAAGCCGTCAATGAAGGCCTGGATACCTAAACATTCCATCGTGTTCTCTGGTGCTGATGGATAAGCAAATCGAACTAGTCGGGCAATATCCATTTCATACTCTTGGAGGGTTTCGTCACGTTTCCGCCTTCGGCTCTTCAGCTGGAATCTGTACAACTGTTCTAAATGTTCGTCACCATATCGAATGTCCAACCTCTTCTTCAGCAGCTCGAAGTTATCCGTTTCTTCAAGCGGTATCGTCTGAAGTACATATAAGGCATCTCCCCGAAGCGCTATAGTTAGGTTCACTGCTTTCTCCTTATTGGACCAATTTTTCACTCTAGCGGCTGCTTCAAATTGTTTCACATAATTGGTCCACGATGTCTTGCCGTCGAAGGTTGGAGCCTTGACTCGGGCAAAACTGCTAATATCTTCTGTCTTGGATTGTGTTGATGGCTTGCATATCTCGATCTTCTTTTGTTCTGCTGGCGTGTCTTGTGTTCCTTAACCTGTTATCTTACTCTCTAACTCCTTGATTTTTTCGTCCATAGTTGTCAGTTTATTCTCGATTTCTGATTTTAGAGACGAAATTTCATTTTCATCTTCAGCGGCAATGTCGTTTTTCATTAGTAAGATATCGGCAGATATATCGTTCTTCATAGCAGAGATCTTCTCGTCCATATTAGAAGAAATGTCGTTCTTCATAGCAGAAATGTCGTTTTTCATTTTCGTTGAAATCTTCTCTTCCATGGCAAAAATATCTAGTTTTTCATAGCAGAAATATCGTTTTTCGTATTCGTTGGAATCTTCTCTTCCATGGTAGAAATATCGTTCTTTATAGCAGAAATATTAGCAAAAATTGACGAGATTAAGGTGAAAGCCTCGTCATTAAATAAAACTGTTTCAGGATCAAAGCCGTCCTTTTCCAGTGCCAATTTAAGTCTTTCTACTAATTCACTTTTCTTACCGGACGTTTCCAGCTCACGATCTTCCAATTCTGTTCTTAGCTCCGCCACTTTGAGGTCACAGTGTCTTGGCCACTTTTACGTAGCAATTTATTTATATTACCCCACACCTGACACCAATGTAATGTTTTTCTAATTTATTTAAAACGTAAACGAGTGGGATAAATTTTAAACACACGGTAGGTTTCACTAACTTAATGTATTTAAACACTAAACTAATCACTAATTATTAATTTATATTAACTGTATATTCATTCAAACTAATTTATATAAACACTTTATATTCACTTATTTACTTGTTTATCTCACGATATCAAATTATCCACTCCCTGGTCCGCTGATCGGTCCTTTTTATATACTAGTGCCTTTTTTACTAGAGAATTCTGGGCTGCGGCTTACACAAAACAAATGCCTTTCGCGATATTCCTCGATTGCCGGCTCAATTCTTAAAAGACCTTCCGAGAACATGTCCATAAAAACTGTCACAATAAATCCCAATAGACCTTCCCAGAATTCGGCGCGCTCGCCATTTTTTTAACTCCGTTAACATAAGGTTACAGGACCGTACTTAGTATCTGCTTCGGCGTGCGAGTTCGCAACAGTACTATAGCACCTGTTGAACTAGCTCTGGTGAGCTCAATATCAATAGGATTCATCTTTGAGATGCTCTGAATAATATCCAATCATAAAATTGGTTACTTGTATATACTCGGGAGGCTGTATCCTGCTAACAAACTGAAATTTCTCTAAAAATGACAAAAATATCGTACTTCCAGTACTATAGCACCTGCTGTACTCGCTCTGATGGGCTGACAATCAATACAGTTCATTTGTGAGATGTCTTGAATAATATTCAATCATAAAATTGTTGACTTGTTGAACTCCGGAGGCTGTATCGTGCTAACAAACTGAAATTTCTCAAAAAATGACTAAAATGTCGTACTTCTAGTACCGTAGCACCCGTTATGCTGGCACTGGTGAGCTGAAAATCAATAGGGTTCATCTGTGACATGTCCTTAACAATATTCAATCATAAAATTGGTGACTTGTTGCACTCCGGAGGCTGTATCGTGCTAACAAGACATGTAACGAAAAGTGTCCGACGACGACGACATACACACAGGTTTTTTTTAAAAAACTGTATTTTTGGGTTGTTGCTGATGGAAAACGTAAAATTAACTCAAAAAAAAATTTCAAGTTTCCAACTTTTTTTGGGGTGAACCAATAATTTTCTCGCATATAAGATAGGTTGGGCGGAAAAGTAACAAAAACACATTGACCAAACGGTGTCTCCTAAATAAACATGAAATAAAAAATGACGTTTATGCGATCTTTGATTTTAGTTAGAGAAAATGGTCTACGTTAATATCATCTTACAGCTAATGCACAAAATTGACTTAATGCACTACAAATTGCATAGATGCAGTAATTTTTTCAATTTATATTGAAGGAAGAAAAAGAAATTCCATACACTTTCCAAAAATGTCTCCTATTCACTTTTTGTTAATACTTGAAAAATTTTAATAAAATTACGAATCTTTAATATCCTTCTCTCAAAACACCGGAGACATCCCAAATTCACTAAAAATCATCTTCACTTGTAATAATTTCCGACACCTAGCCAGCTCAACTGCATATCTTATATATAGCAGTGATGCATTCCACCAGAACGTCCCAATCCTAGACACTTTTCGTCGCACCATCCCATACACTTTTCAAGCTTCGCTACTTCCAAATATCAATTCCCGACATCAAGCAATTCTATCAATCGTTTTAAATTTCTTCCTAGTCACTCTTCCAAAATTTTCTAGACAGTTTTTCAACCCAACCAATTTTCAACCAAGATCCAGAGGCATTATGAAACAAAACACAATACAAAATATGATAATTTTAGAGATAAAACTCGCGAATCTCAGTTGCAATTAATAAAAAAAAGTTTGAGTACGAGACAGGCACTGTCAAAAGTATGTATTAGCGACAGGCAAAAGAAAAAGAAGGAATCATTACAGCAAGTTATAAGATCACTAGTATCATAGCGAAAAAACAACAAGCGCCCAGCTGTGGTGAGTTTATAAAGAAAGGCATCAACGCAGCTGTTGAAAAAATAGTCCTAAATAAATACTGGACATTCAAAGAAATCGGCCTAAATTACAAGACCAGTTGCAAACAAAGGCAGAAATACTTTTCCTTTTTTGCCTTGGCTTTGGACGAAAGCACTGACATTTGTGATGCAGCGCAATTACCCATTTTCGTGCGAGAAATTGATCAAGAATTCACAATAACTGAAGAGGTTGCACCTTTACAAGGCATGAAAGAACGCACATCAGCAGATGAGCTTTTTGAATAAGTTATGCAGTGCTTAAAAAGGATAAATTCGAGTTGGAATAATCTTTGCAATCTAACAGCACCAAGCAAGCATTATTAGTTCTAGAAATGGATTAGTTACTAAAATTTTGCACCATCAAATTGAAATCCAAAACTTAGAGCTGCCATTAACTGTTCATTGCGTCCTTCACTAGCAGACTCTGTGTTGTAAAATAGTCGAAATGAACCACTTCATGAATGTCGTGAGGGACATTGTGGACTTCATTCGTTCCCGTGGTTTGAATCATCGGCAAATTCAAGCACTTTTGGAAGAAACCGGCAGTGAATTTTCCGATGACCTTTACCACAACCAGGTACGCTGGTTAAGCCGTGTCCAAGAATAATCACATTTTTTTAGCCTTCTTTTCTAGATTGAGAATTTTTTAACAGAGAGAGAAAGAGCATACCCTGACATTTCTAATCATCGTGGTTTTTGGGCTTTTGTGGCAAACATATACAGCCGCTGCATTGATTTGAACTTGAAATTACAGACTCAAAGAAAATTCATATTTGAACTTTGGAATGGCATGTCTGCTTTTGAGATGAAACTAAATCTACTTACCAAACAAATAAAAAATAAAAATTCTGTTCACTTCAATTGCTGTAAAAAAATGCAAGAAAAGTATCCTACAGAATTCTCAATAGTAAAACTTTTGAACTTGATGGGGAAACTGAAAATTGAGTTGCAAACGCGTTTTCAGAAACTTAAGGAGTAAAGTGTGTTGTTCCGTTTTATTGAAAATCCTTTCCAAATTGATATAACTACAGTTCGAGAAAATGTTCAAATGGAAATTATAGAATTAAAAACCAATACTTATTTCAAAGACTTGTACGAAGAAATCCGAAAAAACTTGCCCAACTCTTATAAAAATCTTGCTGAAAAGAGATTTCCCGAAATAAAAAACTGACAAAACGAATTTTTTCAATGTTTGGATCAACATATTTGTGCTAGCAAACATTTTCAAGAATAAAGTGCATCAAGAATAAAGAAAGGTCTCGCCTTACAAACGATCATTTTCTTTACCTACTGAGGGCCGTCACTACAAAATTTGAACCTGACATCAAGCAGCCCAGTCAGGGTGACCTACGTCTTTTATATCTGACGGTTTTCCTTTTAAAATAAATGTAATATAAAAACTTTACTGTCTCCGCCCTTACCTCGTGGAATCTACTAATATTACTGTTTTAAATGAAACTAACTGTTTCTAGATAATTCCTAAATATATTAAAAAATGTTAAAAAATTCTAAGAAATTGACAATTGTTTCCATACTAATATCAACGTAAGAATGACAGAAGCTACATTCCATTTGATGCCTACCTGATGTTTATTAATTATTTTTGGCTAGACCAAGAAGTGACCTACCTTAATAAGGGAAAGGATGATAAGACCGGGTAGTGGGGTGAGATCGGGTACCTTGACTGTGCTGCTACTACTAATGCCAGCTGGTGCACAGAACGTGAAATACATTCCGTAAGCTGAGACGGCTTAGCGGCAGCACAGTTTAAACTGTGGCGGCAGTAGCACAGTTTAAACTGTGGCGGCAGTGGCACAGTTTTAAGCTTAACAGAAGCAGTTGGCTCACTCTACCGATTTTTGTGTTACATTTTTCATCTCACTCATTCACACTCATGGGAATCAACTTCCCGTTGCGCAGAAAGTTTGTTATTTATTACACACAGTTGTCAGATATTTTATTGTATCAATTGGATACGCCCCTGAGCGCGTGGGTTACAATTTTCGGTTGCGCAGTGGAAAATTTATATATATATATATATATATATATATATATATATATATATATATATTAAGACATTTTTATATTTTACCTTCATTCGTTTTGACAAAGCTACCGTGTTAGTGAAACGCGTCAACAAGTTCAAATTGAACATTAGTTCAAATATATGAAGATTTAAACAAACTATATTGTTTTATTTCATCGTTCAGTATGGATCTTCATCAAGTAAAAGCCTCATCTATTCAATTTTTCAAGCCTCAAAAGCCTTAAATGTTCCGCAGTCTACATTAAAAGATCGAGTAGAAAACGCTAGAACAAATCAACTCCTAGCCAATTCGCTAGAAAAGGTAGCTGGAGACCTTCTACGACTATATTTTCTGATGAGCAAGAAAAATAATTACTAGACCACATATTGCTGTTAGGGAGTAGAGTGTTTGGTTTAACTTCGAGTGATGTTGGAAGATAAGCGTTCAATCTTGCAACTAAAAATAATTTGGAACACAAATTCAATGAAGAACCAAGATGGCCGCAAAAAGACTGGTTATATGGTTTTTTAAGGAGGCATAAGAACAATAATTATTTTCGATTTCCAGAAAATACTTCAATATCAAGTGCCATGGGATTCAATAAGCAAGCTGTTGATAAAGTTTTCGATTTGTTGGAGGGTTTGTATGAACAACACAATTTTTCTCCCATTGATATTTATAACGTCGATGAGACGGACAAAACCGTAGTTCCCAAAAACTATCCAAAATCCTAGCTTCACGAGAAAAAAAAACAGGTTGGAGCATTGGTATCAGCAGAACGAGGCGTTTTCGTTACTGCTGACTTGCATGAATGCGGCCAGAAATTATATGCCAACGATGTTTGTTATTCCTCTAAAGAGAGAAAATCCTGCGCTGCTTAACGATGCACCACCGGGAAGCTTCGCTCTATATCACCCTTTTGAATGGATGCAAACAGACATTTTCGTGTATTGGTTTCGAAGATACTACCCAAACAAAGAGTCTCGAACTTATTAAAATGGCCAGAGAAAACATTGCTGTGTTGTTCTTGCCACCACACTGTTCTCATCGACTCCAGCGCCGCTAGACGGGACTTTATAGCTCCATTGAGCACCTATTATCAACAGGAATTGGGCCATCGCTTGCAACACATTCTGTTCGGGCAGTTACAATTCAACAAGTAGCCAAACTGTATGGTGCAGCTTTTCTCAAGTCAGCAGGAATTCATCTGTTATAAAGTATTTTGTGCAAATTCACGCGAAGAATAATTTACTATCAGACAAATCTTCCATTTTTAGGGATACAATCCATTTTTTATGCCTTTCTTCCAAGATATTAAACTTTGGTTTATGTTTGTTCTTTAACACTGAAGTTATGAATAAATAAAAATTCACTTTATCCCTCATTCCACGGCTTCCACAATCAACGACATCGCAAAAAATAGGCATTTAAGGGTCAAAAAAATCAAAATTTTTAAAATAAAAGTAACTGCCTATTTAATTCCGTTATAATAATCCCTTTGTTTGTCCTCTGGACGACATTGAACAGCCGATGATGACATTAGTGTAGAATACCGTATATGTTCCTTTTGGATGTAGCTATAAAGTTTGAAATATGTTTAGCTATTGTTCATTATAACCCCTACTCCATGCTCATGCACATCCCGGTATATTTATTTTCAATTTTCCCATCTTATACGAGTTTTAAGCTCTCATTAGGGTTGCCCTAACGTTAACTAAAGAATTATTAAGGTTAGCTATGGTTACCAGTGGATATATCAACCATTATGTAATTAACCTTTGTCGATTGTTACTAGTGTTCTTGACAGAAAATATTAGGTGACAAAATTATCAGACTACAAGTTATTACTAAAATATAATTTTCACAGTATACTCAAATAAACTATTCGAATAATATCGTAGGTATACCCGTTATCCATAGTCACAAAAAAATACCAAATTAGTTTCTTTTGAGAAATACTGGAGTATGAAAATAAATAAATAATCGCTGCTTATATAAGGTGTTATCTCCGATGACTACTCGTGCTTAATAAAAGAATTACTGTGATTAAACTATATCTAGAGAAAAATAATTAAGAACTATACCTCAGGGAATTATATGGGGTTCTTTGTATTATTGTTTCCTTGGTCATATACTTAAGTCCAATCCGTGAATAGGCGCCACCGAATTTCAGAAACTATAATGCTGAAGGCTATCGAAAAAAATGTTATAGAAGTAGCCAAAACGGGTAAAAAGGAATGTACACAACTAACGTATAAATAAATAAATAGTCCAACTAGTACAGGCCAATCGTTTATTGCTAATAAGGAAATCGGCAATAAAATAAGTCAAATATCAATTACCAATACAAAAATATCGTAGGTATAAAACAAAAGAATAATCGATTTATTAGGAGTTATAGCTTTACATGTATGTACCCTGTATCTATAAGTATCAGAAGCCGAATAATTATCTAAAACATTGTAAATACACACTAACTTATCAATGCTTTGATATAGGATTCCAGCCCATTCAAGCCGCAAATGATTAATTGTACTAACATACAAATTATTATTAGTAGATATAACTAATAGAAAATCACTTAATAATCACGAGTGATAATGAGAATCATAAAACGATAATATAAGTCTTTATTGAGAGGTGATTCAGCAAAACTAAGTTCTCTGTTATACTTGGCTGAATGGCACGTTTTGGGTTCCAACCAAACGTCCACAAGGTCACAATCGGGAGTAGATATCTGGTAAATCTTCAGGGATCGTCTCGGCCGTGAATAATTTCGGTAGTAAGCAGGTCGAACCAGGTGTGAAATCGAGTACAAAATATAATCTCGATAATCAAGAGGCTCCAAAATAAATCACAAAATAGACGGGAATATAAAACGTAAAAGTAGGAAACAAAAACAAAAACCCTACAACAACGAGAGAAAATAAGCAATCTCACCATCTACAAAGTTGTAATTTGTGAAAACTGAAAATAACTCACCTCAATTTATCAATGAGAGCTCTCAAAATTCCAATATCCAGCCACGTGGAATTAATCAATCAAAACTCTCCACCAATAGGCTTACAAAATGGCGAATTCTTACAGGTGTTCATAGAAAGTTGGATCGATCTCAGTGAATCGTGGTTCCAGTGAAAAATAATATCCCTTAACGGCGGAAAAACGACTTCAAAACTGATTGCTTCCTCAAAATAGTCGGATTTCCAAGCAATTCGTGCAAATTCTATCCCCTAATTAGGGTAAATGAGAATGAAACCAAGGAAAAAACTCGCACAAAGCACCGAACTCTTTTCGTTCTTCAAACCATACAATACACACCTTCCTTCTCGTCGTTTCCAAAGAAAAGATGGCTTCAAAACCAATGATACAAACAATATCAAAAGTAGTTTTTAAAATTCGAAATATCCAAAAGTCCGTTAATAAAAACTATTAAAATCTAGGCTTTAAATTATTCCAGTTGGTGAACATGTATTTCTCGAGCACAATGGGGAAACAAACGAAGTACGTCCAAATAATTATACATGTTGTGAAAAAGCAAGACCGTTCTTGTAGCGAAGCACTTTCGGCGAGTCGGAGATTAATACCAGCCGTTCAGAAGGGATACGAGTTTTACCGATCACCTAAGCATTTTCAGATTTATTAGCTATACAAAGTGTCCCAAAATATTAAGTAACACAAGATCAGTAGTCCACAATAGTCAATAAAAGAATGCATATTAAGAAAAAATTAAGACGAACCATAATTACCTACAGGAAATGAATGTGCAATGTAATTTGTATTGTCCAATGGGATTTAACAGAATACTGTTACGAAACAGCACACTGGTATAGTCCCTGTATCCGACTCTGTCTACGCCATGTATGAAAGTTAAAATTATGGCGGATGCGCAGGGATTTCTTAGAATTGTTTACGATTGTGACTATCTTATCTAGACATTGTTTTTGTGACCAGTCTTATCTAGAAAATGCGAGAGCCAATTGTTTTTGTGTAAGCCGCAATCTAGAATTATCTAGTAAAAAAGGCACTAATATATAAAAGGACCGACCATGGAGAGTCAGTTTAGTTGATAAAGTGATCTCGACAAATAAACAAGAATACACCAAAATAGCGAACAGTAAAGTGATGAAATAAATTAATAATGGAGGTTGTGTATTTATAAATTAAATTGAAGTGAATGGTTAAGTGTATATAAATTAAGTGTTAGTGAGTAGTTTAGTGTTTAAATAAATTTGTAAGTAGTCATACAGGACTCCCTTGTCCTGAAAAGAGTCCTTGAAAACGATGATGGTTCCGAGATAAGGAGACAGCCAGTTATCCCGAGAAAAAGAGTAGTTGAAGTACTAAAGGAGTTACACGAAAGTTCATCGGGAGGTTATCTGGGAGTGAAGAAAACCCTCCAGCGAATCCGTGAGAGGTTTTATTGGATGAGCAGCTCCGATGATGTGAAGGACTGGTGCAAGAAATGTACGACTTGTGCTACGAGTAATCGACCACATCGCAAGAGAAAGGCACTTTTGAAATAGTATAATGTTGGAAGCCCTCTCGAAAAGATTGCTTTAGACATCGCTGGACCATTTCTGACGACAAAAAATGGTGGTAAATACATCCTGGTTGTAATGGATTATTTCACAAAGTGGGTGGAAATTTACGCTATCCCGAATCAAGAGGCCACAACTGTCAAGGATGTATTGGTGAAAGAATTTATCAGGCGATATGTAGTGTCCTTGGGAGTCCACAGTAACCAGGGAAGAAATTTTGGAAGCCAACCATTCCAAGAGATTTGTGACATGCTGGAAATAAAGAAGACCAGGACAACAGCATTACATCCACAGTCAGATAAAATGGACGAGATAATGAACAGGACTATTCGAAAATACCTGCCCAAAGTGGTTTCCAGCCATCAGAGAGATTGAAACCAGTATCTTTCCCTATTCGCACAGGCTTATCGATCTGCCGTCAATGAGTCCATGGGCGAAAATCCTGTTTGGACGTGGAATGAGGCTTCCTTGTGACCTGGAATTTGGCTGTTGGCCTGGAGAAGACCTAGCAGGAAAAGACTACGTGATCCCATTGAGAAGAAGGCTGGACGATATTAATGAATTAGTTCGAACAAATCTTCAAGTTGCCAGCGACAGAATGAAAAGTCGGTACTATACGCAGGCCACAGAAGGCGGTTTTAAAGAAGGGGACAAAGTATGGTTACACAACCCGACGAGGAGAAAAGGATTTTCTCCAAAATTACAAAAATCTTGGGAAGGTCCATACTTAATCAAGAAAAGGATCAATGATGTTATATATCGCATAAGCAAGATACCCAACGGAAAACCAAAAGTAGTTCACCAAAACCACTAGTGCCATTCGACGGAGACCATGACCTAGAGAAAGGAGTAAACCATATTCGAGATGTGCCTGACCCTACCTTCGATGAATTTATGGGGATTTGTTCACTCTCCCGGAAGATTATTCACTGGCATACAACATCCCCGCCCGTCTCAAGAACGCACTAGGGTTTGCATTCGTCTTTCGAAAGGAGTTCGGGCAATTAGAAAAACTTGAAGACAAGATTCTAGTCCCTGGCAAGACACTGAAACTGAAACATAATTCGCGCTACGTCTTCTATGTGGTAACTAAAAATTAATTTCAATACCGATCTACCTACCGCGATGAGTGGGAAGCACTTCGAAACCTCTGAGACCATGTGTTAGAATCCAGCGTGAAGGAACTGGCTATGCCTACGATAGCGAGTAACCAGTTGGATTGCCGAGTTATCAGGAACATGCTAGATATTATCTAGACATTGTTTTTGTGACCAGTCTTATCTAGGAAATGCGAGAGCCAATTATTTCTGTGTGAGTTGCGATCTAGAAATATCTAGTAAAAAAGGCACTAATATATATATAAGGACCGACAATCAGTTTAGTTGATAAAGTGATCTCGACAAATAAACAAGAATACACCGAAATCGCGAACAGTAAAGGGTTGAAATAAATTAATAGTTAAGGTTGTGTATATTTAAATTAAATTTAAGTTAATAGTTCAGTGTATATAAATTAAGTGTTAGTGAGTAGTTTAGTGTTTAAATATATTCGTAAGTAGTCATACCGTGTGTTTAAAGTGTATCCCACCCGTTTACTGTTTAAATAAATACGAAAAACATTACTATACCAATTTAAAATTTGTTCAATTATTCTTAAATTAAAGAAGATATTTAAGTAATAATGGAAGTAATAATTTTATTCTAAATTCAGACCATAACAATCTCTTTGATGGCATTAAAAACTTTCTCAGATTAAACCAGAGTCCGAACAGTCCTGTTACCTCTCTTGATATTCGATCTTACATTAAGTTTCTTTGTATATTCATAATTCAAATTCTCCCCCTTCCCCAAGATCCGATCGGGGAACTGGAAACGTCGGATGCACTTTTAGTCTTGAACATATCATGAATGATACTACTAGAGATACCAATGTAGATCTATAATGCAGTGGTTTCTCCTTGCCTTCTATATTCCGATGCATTGGCCATTTTTGCTTCATCCGCCTTTTGGAGCGATTTCTCACACCGCTTATACTTGCAGTCACTCAATGGACATAACCTCGTTAGTTGTCTAGCAGGGTGCACTACGCGCAGGTGAGGTTGTAATTTGTATTGGCTGTTTCTGTCCCAACTGCCCCTTACACCCTTTGTATAAGTAATCCTAATAGAAAAGAGTGATATTTCTCAACAGGTTAAAAAATTGTTGGATAACAAATTAAACGTGCCTGCCCACTTCAAATTGATTAATCTTATCATTGAATACCTACTTGTTTAACTTCAATGTCCTATTCAAATAAACTCAATTCATTTGACGCTTAAAGATAACTGTTGAATTTTGATACTTTGTAGTGCATTCTACTGATTTTCATAGCATTTAGTTATTTATTGAGATTCAACAACAAACAAGTTACTATCATAAAGTAAATAATAATTCACCTCCAGCAAGGAAGGTTATTTTTAGCAAAACAAATATTGAATAAAATGTTCAGACTGCGGTCCTACAGCAAACATTTGAAATTTAACGAGAATTGGAATACCATCTAAAAATAGATGTATCATTACAGAAATTTGAAGTATAAAATGAGCAGGTAGGTTGAAGTACAGGTTCATTGGAAATCTCAGACACTGACTAATAGAATAGTATAGGAAATTTTTATAAATTATCAGCATAGTTTTCCAGCTTGATACAATTATTTTGATGAACTTCTAAAAACTTAATAATGTGCCTTTCCTTTGAATAACGAACAACAAAATTATCCGTATAGTTCAAGTAAATTTGCGTTCAAAAGTGCGTATTCATACAGTGAACAACCAAATCAGAGTTTAATTTATTATATCGTTAGTGCAGTATTATTGAACAAATTGTTTGATAGAAGGGAGTAACAGTCTAGGGACAGTGCAGACCGTGCCATCTATATAGCCTGTCTAGTAACTAAAATCGGTAGATTTCAAAAAATTCCAAAACATTAATGAAAACTGTAACGTCGTTAGTAATTAAAATTTTATTGATTTTTATAACTGCATATGCGCGATGTTATATTGCTCGTTACATAAAACTGACCCGTATTCTGTGTTGCTGGTCGAGTCATTTTCGTTTATCCCGTTTGCTGGTACGCAGTGAGAATAAATCATCCAATTTCACGACGAGGAAACAATGGAGGATATGTCCCCTTCATTTTCAAAAACAGTGATTCTGAAAATTTGAAAAAGACGAAGGCAGGTTATTAAGAAAGTTTGCTTTGCCGTCCCTGTTTTTGATGGTGAGTAATTTTTTTATATAAATGTTATTAAATATGTATATATTTTAGATTATTCAATGAAAAGGGTGGGGATATAACAGACAGTTATTTGTTTCCCGCCATAGTAGAATAGCCTATACAGGAGACGAACCCTAAAAGAATTAAAGGTATTTATTATCTGCAATTGAAAAATAGACTTTTATACCATACCTATATTTTTTTCTAGATATGCCTTCCAGCCATACATATTATTTTCCAGTTGTAAAAGTTGAAATGCTCACCAGAAAATATGAGAGGAAATTAATAGAAATTGAAGGTAAGTTTTATTGTATTCAATATAGCAGTTTTAAATGGAACTTACTGTTTCTAGATAACTCCACAATATATTGAAAAAGTGTTAAAAATTTTAAGATATTGACAATTGTATTGATATTAAAAAATATTATAGTCAGAATGCCACAAGTTGCATTTCATTGATGTCTACCTGATGTTTAATAATTAATTTTGGCTAGACCAAGAAGTGACCTACTTTGTGATTGACTTAATATATGTTAATATAATATACCTCTTGTAGTCAATAATTATTAAACATCAGGTAGGCATCAAATGAAATGTAACTTATGTCAATTTCTTTGAATTTTTAACATTTTTTCAATATATTGTGGAGTTATCTAGAAACAGTGAGTTTCATTTAAAACAGTAATATGAGTAGATTCCACGGAGTAAGGGTCGAGACAATTAATTTCATTCAATATAGCATGCAATAATTTTGGATATTTTAAAATGTACCCATTGAAAAAATAATAAACTGGGTTTTATTTTATGTTATAGCTATTCCCACCACCAGTAAAGGTGTTGAGCCATTTCCAACTTCACCACATGTGGAAACTATTCCCTGCACCAGCTATGGGATGGAAGGTATTGCGTCCTTTTGCCACCTTCACTAAATGTGTTGTGAAGCGAAAAAACCATTAACCAGCATAAAGTCCTTTCATTTTTCAAACGTAAGTAGATAGTTTCAAGAAATAAAAATAATACATATATAAATGTTCATAATCGTATATATGTAAAATTGACAATCTTGTTCATTATACTTTTTTCAATTATTGTAATTGATCAGTAAGTAGTCAAAATTGATAATTTTATTTAATGCCAAAGTTTATTCCAATACATTCAATTAAAGGCATTTACAAAGTAAAAATGAATGCTTTACAGTTAGCAAAAGCACTATTTTTCCAGTAGGTAGTTATATTTTAAGTTTACTCCTTAAGAAACGATTTTCATATATAGCGCATGGTATGACAATTTATGGGAAAGTCAGTATTAACTTTTGTTTGAGCCATTAGGCCTTAGTATTTGGTCAGCGGTAACAAAAAACCAAAATATTCAATAGAAACAAAAAATAAAAAAACCTAGAAGTCAAGAAATAATTCAGCAATAAAAAAAATCATTAGTTCAAAAAAAATGGAAAACTTTAAATCATATTTGTCTGTTTACTTATTTACTGTTGTGCTTTGTGCGTTTACTTATATAACTGTTGTTAATTATAGAAGCTCATCCAGAAACGAGAAAGGATTTCCACAAGACGTTGGGATTTTTAAGAGCCATGAAGACCTATTCAATCATTCCAGTAGAGAAATGAAGATGTGTTTTAAGTGGAATTGAAATGTTAGATATATTTTTTTAAATTTTGTACAGTCATAAGTGCTGTTTAGCACTCCAATATGTTATTACGTGGTACCTTGTATTTACAGAGCTGGGCAGTAGTTAACTACGTTCACTTTAAAAATATTGTAATCACTTTTGTCACATTAATTATACTCAAATATTTTCTTTAACAGCAGTTAACTAACACTTTTTTTGATTAAGTGGTTAGCAATTATACTATACTAGTTTGTCCAGCTCTGGGAGTTTATAGGAGTATAATAATAAATAAATAAATTTATATAAACTTATCATAAATAATTTTCTACTTTTATTTTGATTTTACATCATTTAAAAATATAATAATACTCCAATCTAGAATGTATGTTACTCAAATTATTTTTAATTATTGTAATTTTTTTACTTTATATATTCTGTTTGTTAAGAAAAGTACTTTGTGAAAGAAATTATTTGTTGTGTATTTTTATACCAAAATAAATAAACTGTTTATATGATTATTGTTTTATTTTTTCCATTTTAAGCATTTATGGTCCATCATTTGATATTTCATTTAATTTAACTCAACATCTAATCATTATTGAGTTAATGGAGTTAAATTGAATGAAATGTCAAATGATGGACTATAAATTGCTATTTTGGAATAAAATAATTGGAATACAGTATATTTGAATATACCTCCAGAACCTCAAAATAACAGAAACCTTTTCAACATCACTCAATTGTTTAGTCGACAGGCTCTTTAGATGGCGCCACAATCAGTGTCTCATCTATCTGTGGGTTATCTGTGAGGAGTAATTCTACGTCCCTGCTACTCATCGATATTCAACGTGTTCTGGGACTTGATGCAAAAAATTTCTCATACGACTCGTCTGGTTCTGGCGGATGGCTTCGTCCATCATATCTTCTCTCTCCTTCCTTGCGGCGGCTTCCTTCCTCTGCTCCTGCTGGATCGTCTTGATGGACACCAGTTCCGTGAAGTCCATCTCCTCGCCTCCGTATTCTGCGATTTGGAGGGGTTCCATCCTCTGAGTCTTTCTTCTGACGGTCTCTAGTGTGCTTTGGCTCCTCTTGTCTTCTTACAGATCCTGCACTGTCTTTGCCATGTTCTCCATGGCAATCCTCAAATCAGTTACCTCCGCTTCCATGCGCTGGATGGTCTTCTTGAGTTCCCCCGCTTCTTGTATGGCTTCTTTCACTTCCTTTCTGGCTTCCTCCGCTTCTTTTCTGGCATCTTCGAATTTTTGTTTGTATCTGTCTCCTCTCTCTACGATATCTTGTACGATTTCCTCTTTTGCGTTTATAGCGCTGTGTTCAGCTTTTTTCGGTAAGCTTTTCCCCAGATAGATTGATCAAAAATCAACCTTGGTCTGCTTCTCTCAGTAGTCGACACACTACTACACTACTACTACTATGTAATGTGTTTGACGGAATAAATTATATATAAGGTACTAATTGTTTAACACGATAGAATTTATGGTTTAGGAGATATGTAGATGTAGATTTTTAGATCGTTGTACAGGGTTTTTCATTATATATGGACCCTTTTATATCTCACTTATTATTTGATGCAGATAATAAAGTTTCAAATAAGAGTTAAAAGGTTAATAATGTAGTTTTTAAAATTCAACAAAAATATTATACAGGATGTCCCAGAAAAGAGGGTCAGAGCCAAAGTGTTCTTCCTTAAATGAGGCACCCTATATCTTTTTAAACTGTTCACTTCAATCCGAATTCAGCAATACATAATTGTTATAGTCTAACCTTAACAGTTCAGGAAATACATTCATTCAAAAATCGTTTTCTGTGGGATGAAAACCAACTATAAACAACGGGCAATGAAAGCATTGTCATATTTGACAAGTAGTTATTTACACCATTATAAAACATTGTATTTAATAGTTTTGAAAATGCGGTATACAGATGATGAAAAGATAGAAATATTTTCTTTATTTGTAAAAAATAATAATAACAAATTAGATGCAAGGAGAGAATTTATGGAATTATATTCAAATGGGCATGCGCCTAGCAAAAATACGTTCAACAGAATATACCAGCATGTAATGACAACTAAGAACTTTTATAGGAAAAAACGAACTTGTGTAATTAATGAGGAGGATGATTTAGATACACTTCTGCATTTTGAAGGTAAAAAAATATGTATTTCTTAGGATTTTATGTTAGTTGAATAAGAAGGAATAATTTTTACGCTACTAATTTTTTGCAGAAATCTCTGAAGACTCGTTAGTAACCAGCTCCAATATATTACAAAAACATCCTATGAAAATTTTTAGGACTCTGAAAAGACACAATTATAAACCAAATAAGATACTTCCCGTGCAGGCTCTTACTGAATTGCACAAACGGAAACGGTTAATATTTTGTCAGGAAATGCTTCGTCGCTTGAATGGAACTCCAGATATCCTTCAGAAAATCTGTTGGACAGATGAATCCAGTTTATCTACAGCTGGCGTGTTTAATAGAAAAAATAGACGTTCATGGGAAAATAAAAATCATAGACAGCGGAAAGTGCAACAAATAAAGAAATCTGGACGGAAGTCAATTAAAAAGTTTGGTGTGGAATATTCCAGAATAAAGAGGTTGGGCCAATATTTTTCAATTATAAGTTTACAGGAAGAACTTACCTGAACTGCATAATACCCAAAATAAGTGAAATACTAGAAAATGAATTTACAGCTGACCAATTGAATACTATGATCTGGCACCAAGATGGTGCATCACCCCATAATGTATTAGAGGTGAGAGAACATCTCAACAATCTGTTTCCAGAGTGGATCGGAAATAATGGGACAAATCTATGGCCTCCTAATAGCCCCGACCTAACTCCCTTAGATTCTTTTTTGTGGGGGATGCTGAAAGATATAGTTTACTTTGGCGAAAATAACAATCTTGAGATAATTCAGGAAAATATTCAAGGCGAAATTAATAACTTAAATAATCATGCTGATATTATTTCCAAATGTTTAGAGAATTTACGCCAAAGATACCAACTATGCATTGACAATATGGGGGGTCATTTTGAAGAATATTTATAGCTTCATTTGGGCTTACTTAGTTTGAGATTACTTTATTTTGTAAACAAATTTACTGAATTCCAATCGATAGATTACTACATCTTACTGTGTCGTATATATTTTCTGAACTGTTAAGGTTAGACTATAACAATTATATATTGTTGAATTCGGATTGAAGTGAACAGTTTAAAAATATAAAAATATATAGGGTGTCCCATTTAAGAAAGAACACTTTGGCTCCGACCCTCTTTTTGGGACATTCTGTATAATACTTTTGTTGGATTTTAAAAACTACTTTAATAACCATTCAACTCTAATTTGAGACATTTTCAATTGTAACAAATAATAAGTGAGATATGGAAGGGTCCATATATAATGAAAAACCCTGTACATGCCAAGGAAACTGTTCGTCATAAAGAGACATTCTGAAGAAAATTATCATTAATTGTAATTATTTATTGAAAATACGTACATGAGGTATTAAAACACAATTAAACATTTCTAATTAAACTGCATAATAATAATAATAATATTTATTCAAGTAAAATTTTAACAACTGAAATATACAGTACATATATGAATAAATATAATAATCACAGAAGTAGTGTATAAAGCTGCTTGTTTTGTGATGTAAAATACCATTTAAATATTTTTACATTTCGTATTGTTCGATATTGTCTTAATATCAGAACTTGTGTGTGCGACATATTCGGGAATTTTTGACTAAAATTAATGTGTGCGATATATTCGGGATTTTTCAACAAAATTAAATTTTTCGCTATACGGCAATGGGAGTATAAGGTAAAATTTTCTAGTGTCGGGTTCGTTGAATTATTGTCTTTATTTACAATTTATTAGATCAGAAAATATTGATCTATCCGTTTCCGTAATCCATTTCTTGATTTGCCTTTTATATTTACTATATTTGTTTATCGTTTTTAAATGTTTGGGTACCATTGCATAAATTCTCGGTGCTAAGTAATATGCATTTCTCTGTCCAATAGTCTTCACACGCCTAGGCCGAATAACACCATCGTGGTGTCTGGTATTATAACAGTGGCTATATGAAGTAAGTACATCTCTTTCTTTATAAATAAATAATAGAATTTTTTGAAAGTAGAGCTGTCGAATATCTTTGACTTGTAACTCATTATACAATTTATCTGTTGAGAAGAGAATATTTTTACTGTATATAATTCTTAATACCCATTTTTGAACTACATGTACTCCGTTCAGATACTGGTCATACACCCCTCCCCATCCCAATATACCGTAGGACAAAATCGATTCCACCAAAGCAAAATATACTGATTTTAAACTCTTAATATCTAGAAAATCTCGCAAAATTCTAAATTTTGGTATGTGACCTCTAATTTTATTTACGACTTCTTTACAGTGTAGGTCCCATCTTAAGTGTCTATCTATTAGAATTCCCAGATACTTCACGTTGTGTCCCTCGCATATAGCAATATCATTCCCTACATTTATTGGACCTAATTGTGGTAGTCCAGTTTTGTATGAACAAAACGGTAGGTATTTGGTTTTTTTATAATTTATTGTTAATTTATTATATTGTAACCATTTTTCTAAATTTTGAAAATCATTTTCTATTTTACATTTCAGATCCACTCATGTAGCAGATGTATATGTAATTACAGTATCGTCTGCAAAACTGGTTATTGTACCCTGAAGATTTACAGAAAATATACTGTTAACGTATAGAAGAAACAGAACTGGTCCCAAAACAGTACCTTGGGGAACACCGCATGTCACTTTTGGTCGCGTACTTATATATCTATTTTATTTGTTAATCTCAGGGTATAACGTCTGTCAAATGTATTGGTTCTTGTATGTGGCAACAGACGTAAGTGTATATAAAACCCAAAAATGACGTATGTCACGTACACAACTTAAAAACATCAACTATCAATAAAAAGTTTGTGTGTGTTCATAGTTTGAAATCAGGTGGGTACTACACACTTACTTAATTAAATATCAAAACAGTATTTTAGTAGTAGATAGGCATAGGTTGTATAATATATTTTTCAAATTTAGTATTTTTAGACAATTATTTAGGAATGGTAGGTAAGTTTTGCTCGTATTTGTCAAAAAAGCTGTTTAACAGAATTATTCAAATAATTTTAATGTGATTTTATATTATGTAGTAGCATAGAAAAATTAACGGTTTCAAAGATTAAAACTATTTTTTCCGCATCTGTGACCCTGAACAATATTCTATCATAAAATTGTTACTTGTCTACACTTCGGGGGATGTATCGTGCTAACAAACCGAAATTTCTCCAAAAATAAACAAAAATTTAGTATATCTGGATATATAGGACCGGCTGTACTCGCTCTAGTCAACTGAAAAGCAATAGGGTACATCTGTGAGACACCTTGAACAATACTCAATCATAAAATTGATCAATCGTATACTCTCTGGAGGCTGTATCGTGCTCACAAACTGAAAATTCTCCAGAAATTATAAAAATTTGGTGCTCCAAGTACCATAGCATCCGTTGTACTGGCTTTAGTTAGCTGAATATCGATAGGGTTCATCTTTGAGACGCTCTGGATAATATCCAATCATAAAATTGGTCACTTGTATATACTCCGGAGGCTGTATCGTGCTAACAAACTGAAACTTCTCCAACAATGACAAAAATATGGTACTTAAAGTACTGTAGCACCTGTTGTATTGGCTCTGGTGAGCTGAAAATCAATAGGGTTCATCAGTGAGATGTCCTGAATTATATTCAAATATAAAATTGGTGAAATTAACTGTCTCGACCCTTACTTCGTGGAATCTACTAATATAAAATTGGTGACTTGTTGAACTCCGGAGGCTGTATCGTGCTAACAAACTGAAATTTCTCAAAAAATTACAAAATGTCGTACTTCAAATACCATAGCACCCGTTTTACTGGATCTGGTGAGCTGAAAATCGATAGGGTTCATCTGTGACATCTTCTTAACAATAAAATTGACTGTCTCGACCCTTACTTCGTGGAATATGCTCATATTAGTGTTTTTAAATGAAACTCACGGTCTCTAGTTAATTCCACAATATAATACAAGTTATTGAAAATTCTAAAAAATTTTAGAATTTTCAATAACTTGTATTATATTGTGGAATTAACTAGAGACCGTGAGTTTCATTCAAAAACACTAATAATTCTTAACAATATTCCATCATAAAATTGGTAACTCATTGCACTCCGGAGGCTGTATCGTGCTAACAAGACATGTAAGGAAAAGTGGCCGACAACGACGACGACGACATACATGCATACGTTTTTACGTGTTGTTGTTGTTGGAAAACGTAAAAATAAATCACAAAATTTTTTTCAAAATTCCAACTTTTTTGGGGTAAACCAATACCTTCCTCGCATATTAGATATGTTGGGCGGAAAAGTAATATCCTCAAAAGTGTGGGGAGCAAATAGCACAACACTAACCAAAATATACATATCCATCATTAGTTCAAAATTAGATTATGGTGCCATTATCTATAATTCCACTAAAAGGCACATAAAAAAACAATTGAACGCTATTCAAAACAATGCCATTGGAATTGCTTTAAGAGCATTCTGTACAAGCCCGGTTGACAGTATTCTATGTGAACCAGATTTATACCGAAGATGAATGTATATAACTCTTAGTTATGCGGCATCTGTCACAGAAATCCCAGAAAAACCCGTCCATTGGAACGTATTTGCAAATCAGTTCAGAAATATGCATATGTATTATATCGTTGAATACAGCAGTCGGTAATAACCATCTGGGTGGATGTGACTTTGAATATACAAAAAAAAACAGATATTTGTATGAATCAAAGAGAACTGTGGTATTAATTACAATTTGATAAGTTAGCTCCAACAAAACAAGAATTTGAAGAACTCTGGAAACATATAACAGGAATACTCTCAACTCTTCAGTCATCCAGAAGGAAGTACTTCCTCAAATATTCAATCAAATATATATTAATATCCCTAGATTTTTTTTGATGAGAAATAATATAAACTAATTGCATTTTTTTAAAACAATAATATTTACTTTTTGAAACAAGGTTAAATGAGATTTAAATGAAAAAATAAATGGTTTTGAAGATTAAAACTAACTTTTCCGCATCTGTGAGATGCCCTGAACAATATTCTATCATAAAATTGTCACTTGTATACACTTCGGGGCATGTATCATGCTACCAAACCGAAATTTCTACAAAAATAACCAAACATGTAGTATATCTGGATTTATAGGACCCGTTGTATTCGCTCTAATCAACTGAAAATCAATATGGTGAGATACCTTGAACAACATTCAATCATAGAATTGGTCACTTGTATACACTCTGGAGGCTGTATCGAGCTTGTACTGGCTTTAGTGAGCTGAATATCAATAGGGTTCATCTTTGAGACGCTCTGAATAATATCCAATCAAAAAATGTCAAAAATATCGTACTCAAAGTACTGTAGCACCTGTTGTATTGGCTCTGGTGAGCTGAAAATCAATAGGGTTCATCAGTGTGATACCTTGAATAATATTCAATAACAAAATAGGTGACTTGTTGAACTCCGGAGGCTGTATCGTGCTAACAAACTGAAATTTCTCAAAAAATGACAAAATGTCGTACTTCAAGTACAATAGCACCCGTTGTACGGGCTCTAGTGAATTGAAAATCAATAGAGTTCACGTGTGACATGTCCTTAACAACATTCAATCATAAAATTGCTGACTCATTGCTCTCCGGAGGCTGTATCGTGCTTACAAGACATGTAAGCAAAAGTGGCCGACGACAACGACGTAAAAATAACTCGAAATTTTTATTAAAAATTCCAACTTTTTTTGGGGTAAACCAATATTTTTCTCGCATATAGAAAGGTTGGGCGAAAAAGTAATAATAAGTGACATACAACGTATTGTACTTAATAATTTTCGTGTTTATATTTCACTTTATTACTAATAAAACATTGACATACGACTTATTGCAGCATCTAATTTACGTGTTTCATCTTTCAGTTAAAATATAAACAGAGGAAGACTATTGGTGAATTTATCTCTCGAACAATTCATTAGCTTCTGATCCTCAGGAAACAGACAACAATATGTTGGAACTAGTGGATGGCATACCTGGTGACTCTGATGAGGTATTATCGAAAGAATCTGTATTATTAGCGGTGTTAGAAAGCTTGTGACAAACAAAATGAAGCAGTAAAATTTGAAATGTCAACCGAAATAGCGAGCGGTAGTTGTAGTTATAGACCTAACACAAATAATATACCAGTAATTCTTTGTGGTCATAAACTCGGGTAGTAGAAATAATAATAATCTTAATACATACACAGATACT
Source organism: Galeruca laticollis (assembly GCA_963921935.1). Classification (NCBI taxonomy): domain Eukaryota; kingdom Metazoa; phylum Arthropoda; class Insecta; order Coleoptera; family Chrysomelidae; genus Galeruca; species Galeruca laticollis. The sequence continues at coordinate 60,773,306 of OY998181.1, read as the reverse complement.
TCAGATAGGGAAGAGACTGATCCCTTCCATGCAAGCAGTAGTAGCAGTGAATACTTACCTTCTGAAGAAGAAATTGAGAAAGAAAGCAATACAGAGCAGAAAAAAGCCTTAAATAGTAGAGAAGAACAAACACATATTCTCACTAACACGGATAGAAGAACAAACAAATGGAGAAGTAAGGTACAAGGAGATCGATTCGAATGGAAACTTGTGAAGAATGCCCAAGCTAGACTTAAATAAGATTGTTACATAGGGTTTCAAAAAAATAGTGCAAACAAGTATCAACAAATAGCACATAAAAATGGTCGTGAATTGAAACCGCCTTGTAATGGGCATATAACTACTTCAAGGGGATCACAATAATAAATTTAAATCTGATCAGATTTCCAATGAGATGCGAATATTAACTCCTGGGAAGCCAAAATATGTTTGTGGCTAGTTTTGTATTCTGAACCAAAACATAGAAGAAGGGATATTACATCAGAAGAAATTTGGTTTCAAATATTATTTAAAAGCAATTGTTAGCGAACAGGAGTTAATTAAATATCAGGTGTGTAAGAAGATATTTCTTGCCTTCCCAATAAACACACAAACGTTTTAAAAACGTAAAATATTTAACATGTAACCTAACGTTTATATATGGTTTTTAGGCAACTGGTTATATTACCGGAGTAATGTCGCTCGTTTCTACGTAACATATAACGATTTATCCAACGTCAAATACAACGTGATTTTCGTAACGTCATTCAAACGTTACCGTTTTAATGTGGTTTACCGGTTGCTTTTGAACGCAATATAAACGTTTATAAAATAGTCTTCTGAAATGAAATTTAGCACACATCCTACTAACGTCACTTAAACGTTACCTTTTCAATGTGATTTACCCAGTACTTTTATAACGTAATATAAATGTTTTTATAATGCAGTTTATAAACATGTTTGTATAATGATATTTAGCACATACTTTTAACGTAATTTAAACGTTACTTATCTGATGTGATGTACCCATTGCGTTTGTAACGTAATATGAACGTTCTTATGCTACTTATAGACGGTCTTTTGAAACGAAATTTAGCACCCACCTTACTAACGTCACTTAAACGTTACCTTTTCAATGTGATTTACCCATTGTTCTTGTGATGCAATAGAAACCTTTTTATAATGGAATTTATAAACGTTTTTGTATAATAATATTCAGCACTTACTTTTAACGTGATTTATGCGTTACATTTAATCGGTTTAAACCATCATTTTCGTAACGGTATATTCACATTTAAAATTAAAAGTGGAGGGGGGTATATTTGACAAAAACTGGAATCGTATATTAACGTTTATAAATAAGTATTAGTTCATAAATAAAACTTTATTCATATTAATGAAATAACAAATAATATTTATTATACAAGAAATAAATCATTTATGTATTCTTTATTTGTTACCGTCTTCGGTCCTCGATTGATCCCTTATACTGATGAACTACGCTTACGATTAAAAGGAGCTAGTCTATTCGTACAGCGACATCGATGAGCGGGAACCGGAACTACACGGCGACGTTAATAGGATTACTACCAACTCTTCAGGCGTCTCGTGTTGGCCGTTGTGGTTTGGGGTTGCGAGAATTACGGGCGATTGTTACACGTTATATTTATTTTATTTGATAAATCCACAAAAAAATAGTATACAATAAAAAAAAGAAAATTCTTGTAATTAACATAATAAAAAATGTTCTTAAAACCATTACATAAAATATATAAGACTTCTAGTTTTAATATTTTACAAAACAACGTGTATATATATAACGGGATTAGAAAGCGTTTTTGTAAATGCAAATGCGTTCAATTAAGTCGTTGTTTTCAAATTTAAAAAAGTGTTGTATATACAACGTGTTAAAAAAAGATTACTGTATAACCGTTTATATCACGCGAAATAGTATAAATAATGTTAAAAATACTACGTTAAAATAACGAGAATTAAAAGCGTTTTTGTAAATGCATATGAGTTCAATTAATTCGTCGTTTACAAAATTGAAAAAGCGTTGTATATACAACGTGGTAAAAACATTGCTTTTTAACTATTTATATCACGCTAAATAGTATGAATAATGTTAAAACTGCTTCGTTGAAATAACGGGCATAAAAAGCGTTTTTGTAAATGCATATGAGTTCGATCGAGTCGTTGTTTTCAAATTTAAAAAAGCATTGTGAAAACAACATATTATAAACATTTACTGGATAACATTGTATATCACGGAAAATAGTATGAATAATGTTGAAAACATAAGGATAAAATAACGGAATTAGAAAGCGTTTTTGTAAATCCAAATGGGTTCAATTAAGTCGTTGTTTTCAGATTTAAAATAGCGTTGTATATATAACATGTTAAAAACATTTCGGTATAACCGTCTTTATCACGCGAAATAGTATAAATAATGTTGAAAATACTACGTTAAAATAACGGACATAAAAGCATTTTTGTAAATATATTTGAGTTCAATTGAGTCGTTTTCAAATTCAAAAAAGCGTTGTATATACAACGTATTAAAAACATTTCTGTATAACCGTCAATAACTCGCGAAATGATATAAATATTGTTAAAAAATACTACGTTAAAATAACGGCCATAAAAACCGTTTTCGAAAATACATCTGGGTTAATCTAAGTCGTTGTTTTCAAATTTGAAAAACCTTTGCAATATAACGTTTCGAATTCAACCAATTTGTCAACGTTGAAAATTCAACGAGTAACGTTGAAATAACATTAAAACGTTTTAAAAACGTTTTTTACGTAGGTTTGTTTATTGGGTTAGGACTTGGTGAGAGGTGAGTTAGGGAGTGCGTTCTAAAAACATCTTCAACACACAAACAGGCAGCAAAGCCATCGGTCGAAGCTGAATGTACAAATAATGTTACTGAATTATTGAACAGTTTACCTAAAGTAGAGTCACACTACTGCAGAGCATCAAGTAGGAAACTTTATTTAGAGCATATTTGGAATAGCTACAGACATTTACATCGTGAGTTTCTGATCTGTTGTGGGCAAAAAATAAGAGGTCTTGTTCTGGAAGGCATGTTCTAAAAAATTTCGAATCAATGAATTTGGACTTTTATACGCCTCGTAAAGATCAATGTAATACGTGTGTAATGTTCAAAAAGGGTAATTTATCGAAAACCGATTACGACAGTCATGTTGCAAAAAAAGAATTAGCACGTAAAAGAAAAAGCCATCTCCTTAGAGAAAGAGAATGGTATTTGTGCCTACACTATGGACTTACAGGCAGTACTTCTGTGTCCATATTCTCAAGCTTCAGCCTTGTATTATAAGCAAAAATTAAAAGTACATAACCATACATTCTATAATCTTAGTAATAAATATGTTTCCTGCTTTTTATGGCACGAGGGTGTATCGTTTTTATTTTTTTTATATTTTGCCCTACGATATCCCAGTGCAGCTCTGGCGTAACAATATTTTCTTCGGACTGTGTAGAAGATCGTTTCATACGACTAATAAACATAAAATTACAGGAGTATAATACATCTTTGAACGCCGAAAAAGGTTTATTACGGCTCAATCGGGATTTTCAATTGAACGAAGTGACAATTTATTGTACTTTTAATACCGCACTTGAAAAACGTACGATGAGCACACAATAGTTTTAGTATCACCTTCGGAGAAGGAAGGTACCTTTTATGAAATTCTGGGTAGACAGCGTGATTTGTGCATTCACTGGCCGATTCTTTTTATATGGCTGTTATATGGCTTTTTAGAACTAATTTTACAGTTATTTTTCGGAAAGAATTTAAAAAAAGGCTATCCATCCCCAAAAATCTCGTCACGAGGGTCAGTAAGCGACCGATTCTCAACACAAGTAGTTGAAAAACTTCTTGTAGTGTCAGCGTGAATTATCATTATTTAGTGCCGCTATCGAGATTGAGTCTACGAAGATTACTTCACCGAAGCGGTGGTGATTTTCTTAGTTATCAAAATCAAGTTATCGTATCGTATTGTACCAAAGTATCGGTATTTCCTGTGTTCAGTCGACGAGTTAAAATTACCGGAGTATATGTTTATAGTGCTTATTACCGACATTAAATTACCGAAGATTTCCGAGTGTCTGTGAACTGTTCCATCACGCGGTGAGGGTAGGTTACTTATCACAAGTACCTTCTATCCTATATTTTTAATGCATGCAAGTATCTTCACTTGAGTAGTAAGGTGGTGATTGGATGGAAACAATTGGACTCAGGTATCGTTAATGATTATTTAGTATCTCTCCTACCTGGAGTAATCGCAATCGTTCTTAGTCGATGGTGGAAAGAGTAATTTAGTGTCACGCTATTTCTTTAGCGGCAGAACTATACGGTCAGAACTATTTTATTACGATAACGAGTTTATTGATTACTAATATTGCCATTGTTTTAGAGAACCTCCGTTTACGTTTTATAGAATAATCGTTAGGAAATTCGGCGTGCACGTCAAATCTAGATTAAATTATTTTCCCGATGTTGACATAACTTTCACAAAGCCTATGTGTTTTTTGTTTTCAAGTAATTTGATAATACAATATCCTACATTCTCTTTTTTGAATAAACGGAAAATAATTTCGTTAAAAATTTGATTTTTTAGTTCGCAAACTCTGCGACATTTATCGTTTGTGTGTGTATATGATTTTGAGTTGTATATTTGTTGTTTCGCGGAGACTATTTATTTCTCTAACAATTACCGTGTAGTGTTTATTGATAATTTGTTTTTGTTGTTATTATGTATATATCAATTTTGTTTGCGGTACCAAGTTATGCATGTACCAATCTTGTAAATATTTTTGATTTTTTGGTCACTGACACTGGTAAAACCTGTTAATAAACTGGTTAACATAATAAACCGCGTTTTAGTGAGTAAACCTCCACAGATGCACTACCAAAAATACCTCACTTTTTATAATTTCTCTCGCTTATCGCAGTTTTTGAAATTTTTCCTGATAATTAAATTTTCTGGTGCCCTTTAATTACCTTTCCGGTTGATTAACGTTCCGCAAATAAGCCCACGACTCTTAGCTCTCCAACCAAAACAAGAGTGCCGTTCGCATACGTCTTAATTGTTTATCGCCCAGTATCGTTCCAAATAAAATCGCTATCTTGGTCCCATCCAAGGAAACTTGAAAAAATTGGTACCGAACAATTAAGACAGTAACAAGGGAAACGGTGGTTTGGAAAGCGACGTGTTTGTTACAGATGTAGTGAAGTTTATTAAAAAGGAGATAGAAAAATACCATGTGGAGTAACGGTTGTTGCTACCAAAATCGCAATATCAATATGTCAATGGGCATACTAGAGTTGGCCATGGAGAGTTATATCATAATTAAACAGAAGTACCTCGAAGTTGGTCACACCCAAACGGAAGTGTCATAGAACGAATGTTAGGCAGAAGAAGAGATGTTTCTGTTCCCTCCGATTATGAAAATTATCAAATCAGCTAAACGGAATTCATCTCCCTATAACGTGGTATCTTTGCAGTTCAGCGATATTCTAGAATATAATAAAGGATTCTATACAAGTATTCCTCCTGGAAACAAAAAGGGGGAGGGTCTGGTAACTTTCGCGACCCTCCGAATTTTGCAACTTTTTTTTTATTAGAAAGCCCTATTATAGAACATTTTAAGAGAAAAAATTCTTGAATAATACGCCATTTTTAAAAAAATTGACAATTATATGTAGATATCAGATGGTCACACATTTTAGAAGGAAAAGTGGATAAACAATGTTGGCATTTCCGTGACTCGTGACGGCTTGGAAATACTTTACACAAGATTTATACTATCTTCATGATCTAAAATGTATGTATTGAAAATGTACTTTTCTGGACGTATTATGTATGTTTCACAGGTACTAACTTACTACGTATATTTTATATGGTTAGGGTAAATATAAAAAATTATGTATATATTTGTGATTTTCAGTTGAATATTAACGGTAGATGTCCCAATAAGTATAAATATTCTTCTTATAACGAACGTATTGTTGACAATGGAAGGAGAAGTATTTTTAAAATAATCGCGAAAATACAGTTCTAGTGGATTAATTTAAACAATTTTAGTTATATTTTATCTTTAGATTGCTATCATTTTACATTTGACAAATGTTCACTTGAATAAATGGAAAAATATAGTTTCCATCAAACAATCGAAAAACGTAGCTGAGATATACAAGGCGAGAAAAGAAGAAGCGAATCAACATAACACATAACCTAATATTTTACATTTTTAAAAACAACGAAGTAATGTGATCAGTGATTTAATTTTGTGCCCTTTTTGTTTTCTCCTCGTTAGAAGTGAGTGCAAATGTGAATGTTATGAATTTTAGCAAGTTTTGTGCCTAGCGCTAGCTTTGTGCAATTTTTCCGCTAAGTTCTGGTATACTACTATATCTGAGATTATCTATATTCTATTCTGGAACCTTTGTCGTCCCTAGCAAATTTGTATTGCTCATATTGAAATCTCAAATATGAGTTTAAAGATGGTTGTTAATGTGCTATTATGATCTATAGAGAATAGAATGTACATATAAAATATGTATACACTGTTCGGACCATCAGAAGCGTTAAAGATAATCCTAAGTACATACAAATGTTTATTTTAAATGTGTCCTTGAGACGTTCATTATCATTTTAATTGGATCCATTTTAGGTTGTAGAAAACTTCATGTGGAATACAAATGATTTGATATTTTTTCGATAAGGAGTAGGGAATATACCAAAATTATATTTCCTTCCACTCCTCGAACCAACAGTCACAAATATTTGTAGTAAAGTTTCAATGAAATTTTTTAGTGCCGAATTAGCATAATTTACAAAACTTCTCACAATTCAATTCATTATCGCTTCCTGACCAACTGACACAGATCAAAGTGTAACTAGAATATAATTAAATATGAAACAAGAAATAGAAAAAAATCCTCACCTAGCTTAAGTATATAGACCAAATAAAACTCAACAATGTAGTAAACTAGAAATATAACGCGCCGAAGTTTGATTAACTACTAACTCAACCTATTTTTTTGTGGTGGGGGAAATCCTCTGAAGACCTTGGGAAGGAGTCCCAAGTTGCCGGATTCCACCAACCATGTTTTCATCCTCAACCCTTAATGGGCTAAGGACACGCCACTCTAAAGAGCCATGGTCGATCGTCTACCTGCTAAAACCTACCGCCAATCTGTCCGCACTCTGTACCTGAAATGTCTTTAAAAATGTGAATTCGGTCAACCTAACCTAACCCAATCTAACCTACTTATGAATATTTAAACTAACCTAATCTAATCTAACTAAATGTCAACTATAAACTACACAGGATAACGCGCCGAAATTTGTTCGATAATATTATTGAATCGAGCACTAGGAGTGGGACCAAACACTTGCCACCACATAAACTGATCCACATATTCCGATAAAAATTTTGAGGACATCACCCTGAGACGCCTCAAATATTGTTTAAGGCACGACCAGTGGCCTTCAATATGGTTCGTGCACACTCCCGTTACCGGGTCCACAAAGTTACTGGAATGGTTAACCTCATGTATGTAAGGGGATGCACCTCCCAGATTTTGAGGCCACTATATCCCCTCCAGCAGTCAGTCCATATTTCAGTACTCGGCAATACGTGACGAGAAATTATTGATTCCATTGTAGTGGCTGTTCGGTTGGGAACAAATACTACAGAGCCACGTTTATCAGTGATATAGATACCATGCACCCACTGCTCTGGAATCATGCGCCCCCTATTATATTTACGTTTGGTCAACACGGATTCATCGATTTGCACGATGTCACCGTTCCCACCTAAAAAATGTAACCAATTATAGTAACCCTACAAGGAATCGATACCGGTCAACTTTCGTTTATCTGAAATCAGTTATGCGCGAATTGCACAATCTGTTGAAATTTCCATTTGCACGTATTTTTCACAATCTGTCGATAGCTGTTCACTCAATTTTTACATTTGCAAATTGTATATGTATTCCTGATAGTATCCTTATTTGAGCACGTATTATTTCATAATAATGTGGATAATGATTTGAATTGTTGAAGATTGAATTCCCGTTTGAAATACGAGAGCAGATTGATATCGCGAGCGAAAAGAGCGCGTCGGATCGACTTTTCGCAATTCGCGCGCGCGAATTGCGAAACGTCTACCTGGCGCGCATTTTTCACAATATTTCGATAGCTGTTCACTCAATTTTTTCATTTGCAAATTGTGTATGTATTCCTTATAGTATACCTATTTGAGCACGTATTATTTTATAATAATGTGGATAATCATTTGAATTATTGAACATTGGATTTCCGTTTGAAATACTAGAGCAGATCGATATCGGAAGCGAAGCGAGCGCGCCGGTTCGACGTTTCGCAATTCGTGCACATCTTATATTCCGCGGTGACAAGTTCACATTTTGGAGCCTATTTAACAATTCCTCATCGTTTAAATTAATGATCAAATTTAGTTGGAAAACGTTGTTGACTTCCATTTTGACTACTGCCAAAATACTATTATAATATTTGTTTTCACTTGCGACTACTAACAACCAATCATATCCCAATAATAAACTCAACAATATAATAACACTTTTATCATGGACAATAAACGGAGGAAAGTGCATCTAGAAATAAGTTCGGCATCGTTCCGCGTATTGTCATTAAAGGGAAAGGAATAATTTATTGAATATTTAAAACTTTCGCGAAATGTCAACGTTACTTGAGCGCAGGCGCAGATTACTATATACTATATATCAATCGTGGATGCAACCAAAACGCCACAAGAATAGATTATTGATTAATTTGCCTATAAAAACCTTTCAAAACAAATCGATAATGTATGAAAATCGCCATAAGAGATTTATAATCTGTTGTTTATTGTTGATTCCATTATAAACGAGAGTGATAATTGTTTAAATCAAGAAGAGTGATTAGTCAAAAAGTTTTCTACAGAAGAAATAGGAAGCTAAGGTCTGCAAAGCTTTTTTGTAACAAAATATTATATTAGCAAACATTTCAAGTATTTTATTTCAGTACTTCATTTCATTTATTTCAAAGTAATAAACTTTAAAATATAGAGGGAAACATGTATAGATAATAATCTCTTTTATTTAATGTAGGGTATAAAACAAATCTAAGTTAAACAGTACATTCTAAGAATATTTATTATTTCAATTTTCATTATTAAGTATAGATGCAAATATTCATATATCTATTACAACACAAAATTAATTCAAATGAAAGAAAATATACACCATTTAACAACGCCGCTAAAACTCACATGATGGCAGACAAGCATCCTAATTTGTGGCCCTGGCTACCTAGACATAAGATTTTAGTGTGTAATTTATAACCTATAAATGTGTAGTGAAAATAATTATACCTAAAAATATTTTTAAAAATTCGCAACATTTGAGTATTTTCTTCCGGTTTTTTTGTCAAACAGACTTATTTTTAGTTCAAGATAATAACCTTTACAATTTCAAGTGAAAATATTTATCGTAAAATAGCATTAACTAGTGTTGAAAAAGTACCATTTTTCGAAATATATTCGTGATTTTTAAAGTAATTACTGAATGATCCAGCGAAATATTTGTTCTAACCTGTTTTATTTAGGGTAAGCTATCAAACAAAATTAGAATTAACATAAAATTCCGAGGGTCGCGAAGTGCATCAGAACCCAGGTTATCCCTGTGTTATTCGATATGTTCCGGAAGGAATAATCAATTACAAGCTCAAATTTACCGATGATTGGCCGGAGTTACCCCGCAGACCAAACAGAAATGCTACGTTTTCTCATGAATCAGTTTATTTGTCACCTCGCCCGATTGACGATGCAAAGTTTGAACATTTCTAGGAGTTAAAAACCATAGTGGAACCCGATTATCATGGATTCTATGACAATTTAAAGCACGGCTGCTGTAACTCCACACAAGCATGTGTCCATATTAAGCAACATTGATTGTTTTATTTCACGATTTTTACTTAAAACAGTCTTAGTCTTTTAATATTACCATTGTTCAGATTTTTGAAAAATTATAATAATACAAAATGAAGAAATATAATAAGGTTTTCCATTCCTGTTATTGACTGCAGCAATGTCGTATGTCATCAATAAAAATCCGAAAATTAACCCTTAATATCCTGAATTTTGAATTTTTGTGAAACATTGTGGATTTGTGCACTCATATAATGTCAATTAAAACGATGACTAAGACAAATTTTAAAAATCATACTTATAGGAAGTGAGATTTGAAGCGTTGCATATATGCAACACTAGGATAATTATAGGTCAACTTTATTAAGAATCAATTTTATTTTTTGTAATTACATTTTTACTTGATATGAAAATTTTCATTGCAACCAATGCATAATCCAGTGCCACATTTCACACACGGTTCTGACAATAGAAGTACATCCTACATTAGCACATCTCCGTTCATTATTTGGTATGAAAACCAGGAGATGGTCTCTTCCATCATATCTAACGTCATTGGATACTCTACTTTCTGTTTCACTTGCTCTTGCTACAGATGGTCTTCCAGCGCCTTTGGATTTTGTTCCATATTTGGCCAAATACTATGTCTCTACGAAATTCTAACTGCGTCGCTGGTTTACTGGTGATAGATACGTCTAACATCCACGTGAATGGACACCACCACCATTTCTTCGAGCGGACACTGATCCGATGCCTTGACACATTTTGATCCATGAGATCAGTCCCGCCCAAGGAAGTATTATATTTCCGAATTGGGTTCGGTTGCGGAACTTTGTTGTACACCATAACATGTTGACGCTACAGTCACGGTGTTGCTGTCAACCCACCTAGCAAATAGTATACCAGTAGTTATATCAATAGTAGAGTGACAGTCGTCTCTGTTAGCGTTTGCTAAAGCTTTCTTGCTGGGAAGTGTGATTCCTTTAGGTACTCGATTTTGTCGGATGGTACCTGTGCACCAAATTCCAATATCTCGCATATCTTGTAATAAATTTATGCCTGTGAACAAATTGTCAAGAAATAACTTGTAAGGCAATTTTCTTGTTCCATAACGAACTTCATCTCCATTGACTGAATTTGCATTTTTACCTCGATAGATATCAACATTTATGAGATATCCTTGTTTGGAATTGAGTGACCACATTTTGAAACCAAAACGAATTGGCTTTCCCCTAATAAACTGCTTGAAGCTGTGTCGGCTAAAATATTTCACCATAGATCCATCGTAATTTATATCTTGATCGGGGACGTAATATTGAATACATTTTTCTTTTAGTTTATTTATTAACGGCCTAACTTTCTATGCTCTATCATTTCTATCTATTTTACCTACGACCACCCCTGTAAGTAGTCAAAAACACACAGTCGGCAATAAATGTAAGACGTCTATTACGCACGGTAAAACAAAACTCACGGCTGTAAAGTAAATCGCACGGCTTACATAGCAACCACTTAGCAACTGTCAATAGACGTAGCCATTTTATTCAAAATGTATTACTTAGATATTTGACGTTGAATTTTATTCTATATATAAATGGTAGATAACATTTATTAGAGATGAGATTGCATTAAATACTAAGAGTTATTTGGAATTATATGATAATTGGTTCCGTTTCATTCAATCCGCATCTTTTATAATGTATCATATCAGTAAACAATAGTATATTATACACCAAGCGATTAAAGTGACCCATTTAATACCGCCGGTGGTGTTTGATTTCTGAGAGGAGTAATCCACCGAAAGGATTAATGTCACTATAGTTGAGATGTGTTTACGCTATTTTTTGCAATTCCGGTAATTCTACATATATTTTTGATAAAAATAAATACTACTTAGAATGGACTTTAACGAAACTTGGCTGGGCATCGAGGATGGACTTTTATGAAATGCAACTTGGCTGGGCATCGAGGATGTACGTTTTTATTGGGACTTTAAATCCCCTAATAAGATTATCAATACAATTAGGTCGTAGGTAAAGTATAGTACGTAACACGTGTTGTAACGCATTTCACGCACTCACGGAATTACGCACGAAGCCGCGTTGCAGCTTAGTGCGTAACTTTTCCGTTCGTGCGTAAAATGCTTCATACAACACTCGTTACGTAATATACTATTATTATTGTCTGCTAAATGTGAAAATTGCATAATATGATCAAAGCGGTTTATCTTCATCGCATTTTTCACTAGTAGATTAGCCATATCTAATCCGCTATCTCAATAAAATCGTTTCCCTGGCTTTACATCATAACCAGTCAATATTAAGATAGCAAAAAAACATTTTAAGTCATCAGCAGTGATTTTGGGATCAGGACATTTTTTGAATAGTGCGTATTTTCGACATTCTTCGTTCACGTACTCAATAAACTCATCACACCAAAACAGTTCGAATATTTCAACTGGTGATAAATGCTCAAATTGAGAGAAATCACAGGGAAATACAAAATTATCCTCTCTATTTAGCAAATCTCCAGATGTCTACAAATGAGTGATGTTTTGTCGTCTATTCCAAGATTTTTTGACTTCGTTGTTGCTTCCTCACCCTGCATTGCTTCTGCATTCTAGGCCACTTCTACATCCTGAATGGCTGCCACATCCTGAACCTCTTTCATATTCTGAATCGTTACCACATCTTCATATTCCTTGCGAGTTCGTTTGTTATTACATTATTCTATTTCAGCCTGTGAACGGAGCTGATTCCCAGAAAGTCGATCCAAATCGAAATCAACTTCTTCATCCCCAGACTCCTCATCGGATAGTATGTTCACCTCAGTTGGTTCAATAAATATAGCTTCAGTAGGAACACTAGAATTCTCATCATCTTCAAATGCAATCCGTGAAGCCTCCTCTAGTGTCAGCTCTTTTCTGAAATAAAAAAGTATGGTCAATACTGACCCGCGAACTAAAAGACAGAAGAGAAAACGAATGTCGTATGTGGCTTCGATGAAACAAAGAAGATTGTAACCGACGAAACATTAGGAATAAATCTATAGTCGGGTGTTTATTTGTTCAAATTACCAATAATCTCAAATGAATCATTTAGTGTAAACACAGTATGGGGTGTGAGGGGTGATGGTAAAGATGATACCAACCCAAATGACAACCTCACCTGCACGTGGTGCACCCTGCTAGATAACTAACGAGGCTCTGTCGACCGAGTTACTGCCGGGATAAGCAGTTCCTCTTTTGTCACTCAACAGCTAAGGGTGGAAGAACTGACAAGAGATTAGGGCACCTTCTTGCCCTTGGAATGAGAAATTGTTCCAAAAGGCGAATGAGCCGGCAAACGGCCAACGGCATGGAGATATATTAGGCAACGGAACACCACTATATTAAAGTTCCTGATGGATATTCCAAGAATAGTCATCATGGCAAGTAATGGCGACAAAATAAATGTTACTGATCATGGAATCGGACCCCAAGATCCGGCTGGAGAAGATGTCAGGGCTTCCCCGGTCGTTAACATGCGAAAACCCTGTAGAAAATCAATAAAGTTGTTACGGGTTCATTTTGCACAATGAAACCCTTCCTTTTGTTTAAGGAGAAGAATGTCTTTCTGGATCGATATGTTATAATTCGATAGAGACAAACTCTTCACCCTTCGTCATAACCGAACGAACTCCTGTCTACTGCACTTCTACTGACTATAATTGTCTATGATTAGAATCAACAGACCATGGCCATTGGTCATTACGATTGCTTGAAGGTGTAGCGTGGTGTAACGTAATTTCCACCACACTTTGAGTAGAGTGTAGTTCAGTGCAGTTAGGAATGAGTCAATATTAAGTATCGAGTATAAGGTATTGAGTATAAATTACACCACGTGTGGGAAATAGCTACACTAGTCCGGGAAAGTAAGGTAATAAAAGTCAAAACTTTCCCATAATTCATTTTTCATTTTTAAATGAAAATATATTGACCCAGCATCACTCTCCTAGATTGTCTAATAATTTCCGCTGGAGCTTGCGACGCAGCTTGCAAGCACAGCTCAGACCACCTAAAATTCAAGTGATTTATGCTCGTGTCATTTCTGGATGTGTTCTTACAAAAAAATCGTAGAGGTGAAAATTGAAGCAAATCTTATGCTCTTGAAGGTGACGTGAATAGTTTTTTCAAAAAAAATTTTCCGATCTTAAGTTTTCCAAAAATTTACTAAAATTATATTCTTGGCTGGTAATTATAAATAAAATATTAATATCGAGGTCAAAACATAGATAAACATAGAGGGAAAACTTCTAAAAATTTACATTTTTTCAGATTTGGAAAATTCAAAATGGCGGCTGCGCAAATTGGAAACAAATTTTTTTTTAAATCGCGTCTAAATTTATGAACATTAACGATATTGAGAAACGGTTTGTTCTAATCGACAGAGTGAAAGTTATATTTTTATAAATAACATAAACAAAATTTTTAAAAAAATTTTTAATAATTTTTTAGAACATTTACCGAAAATAAAAATGTTTCCATCTAGTTTTTTCTCATTTTGGCGTTGAAAAATTTGTTTAAAATATGTTTTCACGTTATAAATATGTGTGTCTTTGAAAGACAAGTATTTAAAAAAAATTTTTTTTAGATGCGACTTTTACAAGAGATAAACAAATTCAAAGTCTGTTAGATTCTGTGATAATATTGATTGAAATTTTCAAATTTTGATCACTTCGCTAGGTTGTCGAATCCCAACTCAACTTAAACACAAATTTTCATTTTTCTACCGACAATTGGTCCATTCAAAAGAGAATAGTAATCCTAGCTCGCTCGGCCACACGGTGCGGCGGCAGCTGCTTGGCGTTGTGGTGGGGGGTCAGCGCTCGTTCGCAGTTGAACGAAGCTCAAGCTTTTATTTCGGTTCTCTTTGTGAAAGTTTTGCATTTGTGGTTTGCTAATAGTATGGTTATCATCAACCATTACATATTGCTAGAAATAAGGTACAATGATATTTATAATTTATATCTATAAATCCATTTATTATATATATTATACATAATTCGAAACGTAAATACTAAGAATAATATTTATTTACAAATTTATATCTATTTTCTACAAATTCTCGCCCTTTTTGGTCTCTGAGGAAATGGCTCTGTACAATTTTCCTCGTCATTATCATTAGCAAACAAATCCTCATCGATATTTTTGCTACTATCAATTGCAAGTTCACAATCAAGTAATTGAGTCATATCAAAATTTAGCTCATCACTCAGAGATTCATTATCATCCTCGTCATTGTCAAATACCGTACTTACAATTTCGATGTTACAACAGTTTTTGCCTTCGCAATTTTTACATAATATCGTACAATGTATGCAAACTTTTTTACAACCACACCTGGTAGTAGAGCACCCTGTGGTACAAGAACACAAAATAATGTTCAATAATTCGTCGGGTACAAGTACGTCGTCTGTCATGTTAGTAAGGGTCTTTTGGGCGTTCGAAGAGAATGAGCGCTGCCCCCCCCCCACCAGAACGCCAAGCAGCTGCCTCCGCACCGTTTAGCCGAGCGAGCTAGGATTACTGTTCTCTTTTGAATGGACCAATTAACGGTAGAAAAATGAAAAATTGTGTTTAAGTTCAATTGGGATTCAACAACCTAGTGAAGTGATCAAAATTTGAAAATTTCAATTAATATTATGGCAGTATCTAGCAGATTTTGAATTTGTTTATCTCAGCTTGTAAAAGTCGCATCTGAAAATTTTTTTCTGAAAATACTCGTCTTTCAAAAACAAACATATATGGGAAAGTTTTGATAGTTAACAGATTTTTCGACCTTACTTTCCCGGACACTTCGATACATATGAATGAACCTAACATTACTTTTGTTTATTTTACAAGCCAGCTTAGTTTCCCAAATGTTATTGTTCCCTTGAATTCATCTCAACGAACTCTAGTTTTTCCACAATACATAATTGTCTATGTGATTTGACTAATGTCATATGCCTTATTGTAGTTGTGTTGGTTCGGCCAGAGATGACGTGACTGGCTACTTTAAAATTTTCCTGGTATTGATATAACCATTATATTTCAATGACAGATGGCTGATTATTAATTGTCTCTTATATCGAATACAAATGTATTAGGCATGATCTGCAGTGAAAATTTGATAAAGTCATGACATTTGTATTCTACTCAATGTTCCAAGTTCCGAATATACTGCTAACGCATCTTGGCGGGTGACAGACGACTAAAAGTACACATCTGCCAATTTCTGTCATTTATTCCTGAATCTCCGTGTTGAGCTGGAAGAAGATTGAGTGAGTCGAATTTCCTAACCCTTCGCTGGAAACCTTCAATTATATAGTTCATCGTTGCGTGGTTCTGAGAAATGTCTGGCTGAGAGATTTCCTTATATTGTTAGCGATTATAGACGCTGTATATTTTAAGGAAAATCTTTTCGCTTTACGGGATTTTGGGGGTCAAGGAAGTCTATTCGTCAATTGATTTAATCACGAAAAAGGATCTGGTTGTCAGACGGTAAATAGACCAACAGGGCCGTCCAAGAACCCTCTGTCACATTGAGGTTAGTATTATGACTAATAAGAGCCGCCGTACTCAATTGGAATCGGAAGTTAGACTGGTAATGTTTATTTTAGGGTTTATTGTACCATCTGGTCGTATTCAATCTACGTTTTACCATCAAGTCAACGTACAACCTTCACATCAGTTTGGATATTCATTTTCGGATATCAAGTCTGAAGCCACTGCATTCGAATTTTAATTCTCAGCTTGGTGCCAGCTCCATCTTCAACATCCATCCATCACTGTCAACGTGTATTGTCTCCGCTGTCCATAGTATTTGTCCTCGCACAGTCTACCTTCTATTTCCTTCGTTACTACGTGCTTGTCTTCGTGTGTTGTACACCTAGAGTTCACACACCCACTAAGGCGCTGTATTCTTTGGTAAACATATTGAGAAGCTGAGAGGCCACTGCCACTACCATACAAAACCCACAGCTAAGTCTTAGATTTTAAATTGATAACGCCCTTAAGGAATATTTTTTTAAGTACATTGCTGTTAGCTATCATAGTGACGTCACAGATAGTCTCAATTCTCAATCTTAGTTTACCCACTCATTTGGTGGGGTACTTATTTACAATCTTAGGATATTGTTGTGTGCTTCAATTGTGCCAATACGTTATAACAGGTTCAATATATTTTGAGTAGTAAGGTTAATGAATATTTGTTTATTCTGATCCAAGTTAATAATACCAGTTATCCCGGTAATCAGAAGTGAGCAAAAACCTTTTCTTATTTTTTTAATGGTATTTACATAACCTTATAGCCAATCTTTATTATTAAGTAATATTAGTGCAGTGGGTTGTTGTCCCATCCCATCTGGGTGGTTTCAGATTTTCACTGGCTAGAAATCTGTGACGCTAAAAAAAAATTTAACTCGAAACATTTCAGTGAAATCGAAATCAATTTTTATTGTCGAACCTACGCCCGACTGAGCTACTGGGACAGTTAGAGGCGAGGAACACTAGTGCACAATCACTGCTCCCATCTCCTAAATTTCGCCCCAAACAAAGTTAAACAAAAACCAAAAGCTTAAAATATGCGCATGGAACGTGAAAATACTATACGAAGCCGGAAAATTGGGAAACCTATTACAAGATATGGACACACTCTATATTTCTGTCCTAGGAGTCTGCGAAGCAAGATGGCCAAACAACGGACGCTATACTTCACAAGATTATCAAATGTCCTACTCGGGAACCAACGATGAATCACATCAAAACGGTGTAGCGGTCATTCTTGAGAAATCACTGGCAAAATCTGTAAAAAAATGTGTCCCATTAACAGATCCGGGTTATGCTAGTACAGTTAGCTGCATATCCAGTTAATATAAATATAATACAAATATATGCACCCACTGCTGACAAAGATGACACAGTTGTCGAATCTCTTTATCGACTTATATCAGAAGCCTTAGGTATGACGAAAAAACATGAAATTACTATCATAATGGGTGATTTTAATGCTAAGGTTAGATCAGAAAACACTCTTAATATTACTGGTAAGTTTGGATTAGGAAATCGAAATAATAGAGGAGAATGCTTGGTACAGATCTGCCAGGAAGAAAAATTTGTGATCATGAATACGTGGTTCTGCCTGCCAAATCGTAGACTGTACACCTGGAAAGCACCAAGTGATAGAGGAGGCAACATTATAAGAAATCAGATTGATTATATATTATTCAATGAGAGATTTAAAAATTGCATATAGTCGGTTAAGACCTACCCAGGTGCAGATATCCATTCAGACCATACTTTATTGTGTTCTATAATTAAAACCAAGTTAAAACAGTCTATAAAACCCAGAAGACCCCTACGATAGCCCGATATTCACTCCATGAACCTTATATACTAAATAAGGTCTCCCAAGAAATCAACACTAAAATGCACGAAATTAACCCTTAACTACTATCACTGGGTCACATTGACCCATGCGCAATTGGTAATTTGTCAGTGCGCCATTCTACGGAAATTCTATTGCTTGGGCTTCTCAGTATGCTCTAGGTAGCCAGAGAGAACACATGCGGCGGCGTTTTTAGATTAAATTAATTATCGCAAGTCTGTTAGAACGATCATATTGGGTCAAAGTGACCCAGTTATAGTGTATAAGTTATATTTGAGTCAGGTAGATAATTGTTCCCTACCAAATAGTATTCGCTAAATATAACTGTATTTCCTAATAACTACTTTATTGTTTAGAAAAATGAATAACCGTCCTCTTACTGAAAAGGAACTCGTAAAATTGGCTGAAAGTGACGAATTTTGGCCATATGATGAAAACCCTCAAGAAAATATACCTCTTTCAAGCAGTTATAAACTAGATGCTTGTAAAAATATTCTGGACTGTGGAGATTAAAGCGACAAAGAAGAAGAAGATGAAGAAATACAAAGCGATCATTACACTGATAGTGAAGAAGAGTGGGAACCTGACAACAATGAAAATTTGGAGAGTGACGATTCTGTTGAGAATGATACGGTGGTTGAAAATGATGAACAAATTGATGAATCCCAAAGAGAAAATATAGCGCCAGAAAATGAACAAACAAGAAAAAATTATTGGTATGGTAAAAAAGACAAAATGAAATGGTCAAAGACACCTCCAAAAATAGGTAAAACACTCTCAAACAATTTGATTAAATTTTTAGCAGGCGTATAAGGTTTAGCACGTGAACATCCTTCTACAACTCCTCTAGAAAGTTGGAGATTACTTTTTGATGACTCAATGATAGAAAGTATTGTGCAATTCACGAATCAACGTATTGACATAGTCGCTGCTAAATACAGTCGATGCAAAAGAAAGAAAAATGCGCGCCGATCATTTTTTCCAACATTTATCAAAAATACAGATAAATTGGAAATTGAAGCGTTTATTGATCTTCTTTACCTTCAAGGTTTGTTCAAGTCAGGCCATGAGGACTTAAAAAGTCTATGGGCTACGGATGGTACAGGAAGGGATCTATTAGAGCTACTATGCCACTAGCCAGATTTTCATTTCTTTTATGCTGTATTCGTTTCGATGACGAGACTATTCGAGCGGATAGAAGAAAAGAAAATAAACTAGCACCAATTTCTAAAATGTTTGATAAATTTGTCACTAATTCAAAGCAAAACTATACACCTGGTGATAGCATGACTGTAGATGAAATGTTAGTACCTTTTAGAGGCCGTTGTGGATTTCGAATGTTCATACCCAACAAACCCGCAAAGTACGGCATAAAGGTACACATTCTTGCAGATTCTCAAACAAATTTTATGCTAAATGCTGAAATTTACGCTGGAAAAGATCCTACAGAGAGAAAAACAAACAACTTTTCTAATCCAACCCAAGTAGTTCTTCGTTTGGTGGAACCAATAAAAAATACTTCTCGAAACATAACAGCCGATAACTGGTACTCCTCAGTTGAACTAATGAGAGAATTAGAGAAATTAAAGTTGACATTTGTTGGGACAGTGAAAAAAAACAAAACATTTATTCCTTTGGAATTTATGCCATCTCCCAGGAGAAAAGCAGAGTCATCCATTTTTGGGTTTACTGCTCAGGAGACAATAGTATCATACGTACCCAAAAAAAATAAATCTGTTATTCTTATTTCAAGTACCCTTTTTTTTCAAAGAGATTTAGGAAATCTGCTAGCAGACCCCCCAGGCATTGGTGTTTCGGCGCTTGGGGGAGTGTGGGGATGGGGAGACCCCCGACCCACTAAAACCCTTTCCTCTTTTAAGAACTTCCACTTTCCTTCTTGGACCCGCCGTTAGGACATCTCCTCAAGAAAGAAAGGAATATTGCCTAATATTCTGCATTTTCCTGGGCTCGTAACTCAACTTTCTCTTTTGCGCTTATCACATAGGTTATGAAATCTGTTACCTTATTCCATCCATTTTCACATTTAAGCATATTGTCAATGACGTTGCTTGCACTTATTTCCCCCAAATCTGAGCACAGTTCTTGGCGCTTCTCTGCCCATTGAGGACATTCGAAGACAGTGTGATTTGGGTCATCTACAGCTGCCCCGCAGCATATGCAACTTTCGTCTCTCTTTTTTTTAATTTTAAAAGTAAAAGTGCCGAAAGTACCGTGGCCTGAGAGGAACTGAGTAAGATGGTAGGATACTGTCCCCCATTTCCTATTGTGCCAAGGTCGAATATTCCGGATAAGGCGTCTGGTCCAAGTTTCAGGGCCGCTCTGCCACTCTTCCTGCCATTGCTGCAGAGTCATCTCCCTATCTATCTGTTTCTGGATAACAGAAGCTACACCAGCCATGTGGAATATTCTCCTCCTCTCTTCCGCCAAAAGGTGCAGCGGAATGAGACCAGCAATAACCATTGCAGATGCACCTGAAACGGTGCAGTAAGCAGAACAGACTCTAAGCGCAATGCTTCGCTATGTCTTCATAAGTCTCATTTTATTGACTTCTAAATATGTCTTAAGGGCCCAAATTGGCGCACCATATAAGATTACACTTTGACACACCATCGCCAGAATTCGCCGCTTCGGTGCTGTTGGTCCTCCTATATTTGGTAAAAGACAATTTAGAGCCTTTATTGTTTTCTCAGCCTTCATACAGGTTACTCGGATGTGGTTTGTCATATTTAGCCTTCGGTCTAGGTGGAATCCCAAATATTTGACTGTTCCCTGGGGTTTTATTTCTTGGCTCTGCATTTTAAATTTTATCGCATCGGTCTTTCTTTTGTAGCTAAGAAGAATAGCTTCGGTTTTTTCAGGAGCAATCTCTAGATGATGTTGAGTCATCCACTGAAATACAAGATCAAGAGTATGGTTTGCCTTATCAATCATTTGGTTGGAGGTCCGAGAAGCTACGAATACCGCTAGATCGTCGGCATAGCACAATATTACTACTCCATTTGGCGTTGGAAGGTTCATCACTTCGTTATATAGAATATTCCACATACTAGGGCCGAGAACCGAGCCCTGTGGAACACCACCAAAAACTTGTCTTTCAAGGTCCCTCTTCAGGATAATTACTCTTTCATCCATGTAGGAATTTAAAATGTTCTTAAGGTATGCACTCACCCCTATTCTGTTAAGCTGGTCGCTGATGACTGTCCAGGATGCGGTGTTAAACGCATTTTTAACATCCACCAAGATTAATGCACAATGTTTTCCTCTGTTTGCTGCTACCATGTTTCGAATCTTTTCCATTGCATGTGAAGTAGACCATCCTTTACGGAATCCAAATTGGTTTTCGTGGAAGCCATTAATTTTGTTTTGCAGTTCCGCAATCAACCGGGTATTTAAGAGTCTTTCGTAGACTTTTACAATTTCATCTATTAAGCAAATTGGGCGATATTTTGCAGGGTCGTCAGGTGACTTTCTTGGTTTCTCGATAAGCGATAGCTTGGTTCTTTTCCATTCTCCTGGAAAACACTGCCTGGTTAAAAACGAATTATAAAAATTTACAAAAAATTGGACATTACCATTAATCACAGCTTTTATTATCACAGATGGTATATTATTAGGGCCTGGGGCTTTGCCAACCTTGATACTATCACAGGCATCCAATATTTCCTGATGTTTGAGCATATCACAGTCTTGTATCACAGTTAGTTCTTTTTGTCGCTGTTTTCTATTTGGGCAGTTGGTGACAAACAACTCCTTAAAATGTCTCTCCCTTCCCTCTCTTGACATTTCAACACGAGCCGGCATTTTTTGCAATTGAGCTCTTGTTATTTGGAATCCCTGGCCAAATATGTCGTCTTCGAGGTCATTGCAAAGGTTTTGCCAAGCTCGCCTTTTCAATGTTTTGATTTCAGTCTTTACCAGATTTTTTGCAGTCTTATATTCTCTATATTTTTCTTCACGCCGGTTTGGATCATTTTTTATTCTCTGAAAGAGACGCCTCTTATGATGAACATCTAAGATGGCCTCTTGTATTGACTCGTTCCACCAGTAAGGCAAGCGATAGTCCTCATTGCAGCAAACCCTCGGTGTGCATTCTTGGTAAGCCTTGCGGATGCGACTCACCAGATCAGAAACACTCGTAGAATCCAGCATATCTCTGGTCTTTTTTCTAAACATGTGAACTAGTAATTCTTTATTCGGTTCACCAAACCTTGTTTTCCTTTTCTTGACTACAGGCTTCACGGTTGAGAGTTCGGTTAAAATAAACCTGTTTATTTCAAGTACCCACCATGATGATAAAGTGGACGCACAAACAAAAAAACCAGATTTAATACTATTTTACAATAGTACTAAAGCGGGAGTGGATGCGCTTGATCAAAAATGTGCCAATTACACTTTACGTAGAAGTCGAAGATGGCCAATGACCATTTTTCATGCTCTTTTGAATATTGGAGGGGTAAATAGTAGAGTAATTTATCAATTTGCCTCAGGTGGTGAAGAAATTTCAAGGTACAATTTTTTAAAACAACTTGGATGTAATTTATGTATACCGCATATGCAAAAAAGGTATCAAACTTCGTTGCCACGCGGTTTGAAAACTTGGAGATACACTTCCACCACCCCCAGCACCTCAACAAAGAGTGGGAGCCTCTAAAAGAAAAAGATGTGCAATTTGTCCCGTCAAAAAAGACAGGAAAACCAGCACCTACTGTCAAATGTGTAATATTCCAGTGTGTATAGAATCTGCAAAAACTTTGTGCCCAAACTGCGCCTACATTTTTTTTATTAATAGCTATTGTTTTTTAGTTATGTTTCCATTTATGTGTTTATAAATAAATGTCAAAATATTATTTTTTATTGTTTTTTATGAGTGAAAAAACTGGGTCTTTGTGACCCACTCATAGTGTTTACGAAATAATTTTAGGGTGGTGGTAGTTAAGGGTTAAAAATGAAGACCCTAGCACTGCGAATGGAAACAGATAAAAACCTCAATAATGACTACAGCTCAAAAGGATTTACCAAAAAAAACGTACGGCTAAAAAGGAGTGGATGACACAGGATATTTTAGACCTAATGGACATAAGAAGACAAAACCAAAAATAAAGAAAAGTATAATGAAATTCATAAGGAAATACGGAAAAAAATTAAAGCAGCAAAAGAACGATGGCTAAAGGAATCTTGTCTAGAAATTGAAAAACTGGAACAACAGCATGACAGTTTCCATTTACACAAAAAACTAAAAGAATTAACGGGAACACGTAAGATTTACAAGACAAGTATCATCCGAGACTCTAGTGGAAGAATATTAATTGAGGTAGAGGAGCGCTGTACCGAATGGGAAAATTATATAAAATAATTATTCAAAGACGACCAAAGAGAATACCAACATACAACATCAAACAGGAACAAAGGCCCACCGATCCTAGTTTCCGTAGTACAGAAAGCAATAGATCAAGCAAAGCGAAGAAAGACCCCTGGACCGGACGAGGTACCTGCAGAACTGCTAAAATTATTAGACGACGAAAGCGTTGGGATCATCGCATCCTTATTTAACAAGATATATAGCACTGGTGAAATAACAGACGACTGGTTAGAATACTTATTTGTTACTATCTCGAAAAGGAGTAACCCAAAAGAATGTGGCGACTACCGACTAATCAGTTTGATGCGTCACACACTTGAAATATTTTTGAAAATATTGCACCATCGTATATATCGATTTCGAGAAAGCCTTTGACAACGTACCGCATACACCACTGTTTCACTTAGATCGAATTGGTCTTGACTCATATGATGTAAGACTACTCAAAAATCTTTACTATAACCAGACTGCTAGAGTACTAGTGGAACAAGAGGTTTCAGAAAAAGTTCCTATTAAACGTGGCGTTAGGCAGGGATGTGTCATGTCATGTTTTAATGTCTATTTGGAAGCTGTCTTTGAAGAAGCGCTGAAATATCGTCATGAAGGGTTAAAATTGGTGGAAAAGTCATTAACAACATTAGGTACGCTGATGATACTGCTATAATAGCCTCGAAGACCTCCAAACACTACTAAATGCAGCAAACAATGCATGCAAGGAAAAGGGTTTAAGTGTCAACACAAAGAAAACGAAGTGGATGGTTGTCGGTTAAATTAACATCGAGTATCCAAAATTAAAATTAGGTGATAACATTCTGAACAGAGTACAACACTTTAGGTATTTGGGTAACTGGATGAACTGTAGAGATGAAAACGATGAAGAAATCTCAACCAGAATAGAACTGGCACGTAAAATATTCACTAGTGGGCGTTTTGTACTATGTAATAGAAGTCTTTCGATGAACATCCATCTAAGAGTATTGAAGTGCTACGTTTGGTCTGTTTTGCTTTATGGATGTGAAACCTGGACACTGAAAGTCAAGCACCTAAATAAATTGGAAGCGTTTGAGTTATGGTGCTATCGTCGTATGCTAAAAATTCCGTCGACAGCACGCGTAACTAATGAACATGTGTTGGAATCCCTACATGAAGAGCGATCATTGACAAACACCATCAGAATAAGAAAAGTTGAATACTTTGGACATATAATGAGGGGGCATTAATATCACATGCTCCGATTAATTATCCAGGGTAAAATAGACGGAAAGCGGTGGATTGGCAGAAAACAGCTTTCTTGGATTCGTAATATAAGACATTGGACAGTTCGAACAGTCGAAGAATTGATTCATGTAGCTACCGATCAAGAAGCTTTCCTACAAATTGTCAACTCAATGATAACCAACGCCTGAACGCTTGATAGCCATCGTTTGATAACAAACATGGCACACAAAGAAGAAGAAACACAGTATCCTATTATCCTGGCGTTGCATATATGTAATTCTTTATGCCAAGTGTATACACGTGTATTTATTGCTCTAGAAAAAACAGTATGAAGTGACAGCAAAAGTGTGATTCAAAAGTTGAATTTTGGAACAGTGGAAGATCGGACAAAGAGCTAGCTGCATTTGAAATAATTTCTACAATATATAAGGTAGATCACTAGATAATCAATATAATCTTCGTGGATTCTAATATTTTCAATCAATAAAGCCAGTTTTTCTGTATGATAAAAAATCCTAAGTACCTACTAGTTAATAATTGAGTTTAAGAACGTGCATCAATTGGACTCAATTTTATAATTTTAACTTTGGTTATGGAAATAAATATTACTAATCAGGATTTTTATAACTTAATAAAAAATGTTACTGCTAATATCAAAGAACCAATTAATGAAGAAGTAAAAGAAATTAGTTGTCTCCAAGCAGGAATTAATAAAGAAATACAAGAACTGAAATACGAAAACGCAGCGCTTAAAGAAGAAGTGAAAGAACTCAAAAACCGTATAATTCTATCAGACAGAAACATAAAGAAATATAACTTAGTGTTCTATGGTGTAAAATATGCTGAAAACGGAATAGAAGAAATCCAAAATGTGATTGATCTGATAAAAAATAAATGTGAAATACCCTGTACTTTTCATGACTTCAGAGATTTTTATCGTATTGGTAAAATAGAAACGGTAGATAATGAAGAGAAACCTAGGCCACTCCTAATAGAATTCATATATAAAAAGCAAGTTACGTCAATCCTACAAAATTCCAATAAATTAAAAGGTACCGGGGTTTTCGTCTCTAAATATTTGACTCACGAGGATTTTAAAGAAAGGAAGATAATTTATAATCACTACAAACAAATTAAAGAATTGAAACTGCAACCTAAAATAAGACATAACATTCTCATCGTAAATAATTGCACATACACTATTGAGCAACTGGAACACCCAACAACATATCAAAACCTCTAATCAATCAAAGATTCTGAACAAAATCCTGATCCTAATTGTCCAACTAAATCTACGGCAGAAAGAGAAGTACTGGAACCTAGTGAATCCTTAGAAATTCCTTCAAAAAAACTCAACCAAAAAAACAGTAAGAGAGATTCATAAATTGTGTTGTTTTTTAAATCTAGTAAAGGCTATTATGTTGAATTGTAAAAATATTTATAACTGTGATTTACTCGTCATTTTTCTTTATTGAGTTAATTTTTAACATTTAAGTTTATTTAAGGAGTAGATGTATTATTATTTTTAAGATATTTTAATGGACCACAATACTCTTAATTAAATCTTGAATATGCTTAGATAGTTTATTTATGATAAAATATGGATCAGTTTATAAGAGATTTAGATTATGAACCGCATGACTCTCTCGAAGTATTTGACACAGGAGATTTGAGAAACTCTATACAAACTGATACTTTTAATATTATCCATCAAAATATACGGAGCATAAGGAAAAATCTTGATGAATTCAATGTAGTCCCAAGTAAAGCCGGAATTGATTTTGACATCATATTTCTCACTGAAACGTTTATCATTGAAGATGTACACTTTTTTGAAAATACTGATTATGACCTATTCTATAATGAAGGTAACCTAAACAAAAACGATAGAATATTAGCATATGTAAAAAAAACTCTTAAATGTTCAAAACAAACAATAAAAATAAACTGTTTTAAAGATTAAAACTAACTTTTCCGCGTCTGTGGCCCTGAACAATATTCTATAAAAAAATTGTTACTTGTATACAGTTCGGGGAATGTATCGTGCTAACAAACCGAAATTTATCCAAAAATAACCAAAAATGTATTATATCTGGATTTATAGGACCCGCTGTACTCGCTCTAGTCAACTGAAAATCAATAGGGTACATATGTGAGACACCTTGAACGATATTCAATCATAAAATTGATCAATCGTAGACTCTCTGGAGGCTGTATCGTGCTAACAAACTGAAAATTCTTCTAAAATGACAAAAATTTGGTACTTCAAGTACCATAGCACCCGTTGTACAGGCTTTAGTGAGCTGAATATCAATAGGGTTAATCGTTGAGACCTTCTGAATAATATCCAATCATGAAATTGGTCACTTGTATATACTCCGGAGGCTGTATCGTGCTAACAAACTGAAGCTTCTCCAAAATGACAAAAATATCGTACTTAAAATACTGCAGTACCTGTTGTATTCGCTCTGATGAGCTGAAAATCGATAGGGTTTATCTGTGAGATGTCCCGAATAATATTCAATCATAAAATTGGTGACTTGTTGAACTCCGAAGGTTGTATCGTGCTAACAAACTGAAATTTCTTAAAAAATGACAAAATGTCGTACTTCAAGTACCATAGCACCCGTTGTACTGGCTCTGGTAAACTGAAAATCAATAGGGTTCATCTGTGACATGTCCTTAACAATATTCGATCATAAAATTGATGACTTATTGCACACCGGAGGCTGTATCGTGCTAACAAGACATGTAAGAAAAAGTGGCAGACGACAACGACGACGACGACATACACACAGGATTTTTTTTCTAGAAACCATTTTTTCGTATTGTTGTTAATGGAAAACGTAAAAATAACTCAAAAATTTTTTTCAAAATTCCAACTTTTTTTGGGGTTTTCCAATACTTTTCTCGCATATTAGATAGGTTGGGCGGAAAAGTAATAGGTCAGTTTACTGCATTACAGACTACCATTGAATAAAAATTACTGTCACGTGTATGTATCGCTCTACTTCTACGAATAATTAATTATTTGTTAAAGCCCTTGGTTTATTTCTAAAACAAATAAACAATAATAATTCAATGATGCACCACATATTTCTGGGGGATATCAATATAAATATAAAATAAACGGTTTTAACGAATAAAACTAACTTTTCCGCATCTGTGGCCCTGAACAATATTCTATCATAAAATTGTTACTTGTATACACTAAGGGGGATGTATTGTGCTAACAAACCGAAATTTCTCCAAAAATAACCAAAAACTCAGTATATCTGGATTTAGAGGACCCGCTGAACTCGCTCCAGTCAACTGAAAATCAATAGGGTACATCTGTAAGACACCTTGAACAATATTCAATCATTAAATTGATCAATCGTATACTCTCTGGAGGCTGTATCGTGCTAACAAACTGAAAATTCTCCAAAAATGACAAAAATTTGGTACTTCAAGTACCATAGAGTACCCGTTGTACTGGCTTTAGTGAGCTGAATATCTATAGAGTTCACCTTCAAGACGCCCTTAATAATATCCAATCATGAAATTGGTCACTTGTATATACTCCGGAGGCTGTATCGTGCTAACAAACTGAAACATCTCCAAAAAAGACAAAAATATCGTACTTAAAGTACTGTAACACCTGTTGTATTGGCTCTGGTCAGCTGAAAATCAATAGGGTTCATCAGTGAGATGCCCTGAATGATATTCAATTATAAAATTGGTTATTTGTTGAACACCGGAAGCTGTATCGTGCTAACAAACTGATATTTCTCAAAAAATTACAAAATATCGTACTTCAAGTACCATAGCACCCGTTGTAATGGCTCTGGTGAGCTGAAAATCAATAGGGATCATCTGTGATATGTCCTTAACAATATTCAATTATAAAATTGCTGACTTATTGCACTCCGGAGACTGTATCGTGCTAACAAAACATGTAAGGAAAAGTGGCCGACGACAACGACGACGACGACGATGACGACGACGTACACACAGGATTTTTTTCTAAAAACCATTTTTTCGTGTTGTTGTTGATGGAAAACGTGAAAATAACTCGAAAAAAAATTTCAAAATTCCAACTTTTTTTGGGGTAAACCAATACTTTTCTCGCATATAGAAAGGTTGGGCGGAAAAGTAAAATAGTGATGATCGAACTGCACTTTATTATTTAAACTTATTATATGAGTATGAGTTCGAATCAATGATTAATAAATATACGAGAATTCAGGGAAATTCAAAAAGTTGTATAGACCATATTTTTCTAAGAAGTGGAATATTTGATAATTTAAAAAAAGATATTATTTCCGCCGTTGTCGAAACTAATGTAACCGATCACAGGGCAACTTTTTTAAGTATACCAGTTACAAAGAAATGGACTAAAAAAGAAGTCGGATATACAAAAAGTATTATAAATTATGATAGACTGAATACTGATCTCGATAAATACAACTGGGATTATTATTATGAAATTCAGGATGTCGACCATAAAACAGTTTTATTAATAAAAGTGTTACAGACCCACATTGATAAAAATAAGGTGGTACTTAAACTCAAGAAGAAAGAAATTAAAAGACAAAAGTAGATAACAGAGGGTTTGGTCAAATCTGTTAATCATAAAAATAAACTCTACCGTGAGTGCTTAAAACACCCCAATGATATAAATAAATGAAATAGCTATGCTGAATACCGTGACACACTCAATAAATTGATCAGAAAAGCAAAAAAAGATTACTTTAGAACGGCAATAATAAATAGTCGAAGTAGCGCAAAAACTGTTTGGAATATGGTTGAAAATTCTAAACAAAACTAAAACGAAAAACATTTAAACAAAATAATTACTCAAGATAATACCGTCACTTCTGATTCCAATAGAATTGCTAATTCTTTTCTCCAGCATTTTACATCTTCAACCACTTACGGTCTTATGGGCTACGTGAAGTTTCTTCATAATATTTACGAAATTGTTACCATAACCTATGTAAACATTTTATTGAATAAACTATTATTATTATTAACAAGTAACTTTACGACTACAAAAAAATATACAAACCGGTCTTGTTTATTCCGTTCACTAATTGTGAGGATAGATAACACCAATATAAAGACACAATTTATTAAATATATATAAAAACAACCACTTAACTTGCGAAAAAATGTACTTACTCAAATCGGACGTCCATATTCTTCAAATTTTCAGAACACCATTCAATAAAATACCAAAAATTTCACCCTAGGCCTCAACATAAGCTAGCCAGCGGTTATAAACGAATAACCTAAATGGTGCAATTGCAATTTACAGCGACCTCTATTCACCAAATTAAAAAGTTTCTCAACAGGAATGTCGTAAACTTCGAGAAAAGGTCATTGCTATATGCAACGCTAGGATAATAAGGGTTTTTCAATATGTCGTATGTGTCCACATTTTCACTTTAGTTATAGTCTAAATAAAAAACAAAGTGAAGTCCTAAACATTATGTAAATCAGCATGCCATAGGCAGAAAAATATATTTTTTTCTTCAAAATATTAACGAAAAAACTATTTTATGCTGCTCCTAAAAAGTTACTTATATTGACATACGACATATTGCGGTATCACCGACGATATATTGAAATTTTAATTTCGCTTGAATTATTTAAGAAGAATTAGCTAAAAATGTTTAAATTTGATCAGTTTCACCCCAAATAACGGTACTCATAAGGTCGGTTACAACCAACACAAAAACCGTACAATTACGATACAAACCCAGTTGACCTGCTGATTAGTGAATATAATAAGTCTGTGTAATTTACATCAAATTTGCTGCGTTACTGAGATTGTACGGAAATAAAACGGTATTTACTTCGGTTGGAACAAACCTATAGTAAAATAATTATTGGAGAAAGCAACTTAGAAACAGCTTTCGATAGAATAAGTTGTCAAAAAATTAGCAGCGCCTATTCAATGAAACATAAAGTCCCTTCCGAAATAGGATACTAAAGCCAATTAATATTTTCGACAGTTTTTCTAGTTTTTACGCAAAAACCTTAGAAATAATGTTTCGATCACAAAAAGAGATGAAAATGCATAATTATGAATTCTTACAGTGTAGTTATTAGAAATTAATGAATATTTAGAATAAAAACTACTCATTTCAAAAACTAGTTTTTGAAACGTGCGACTGTCAATAAAAAATAAAGTTAATCATAGCTATGATTGAAAATTTAATCATTTGTGCAATTAAATATAAATTTCTATTGTTGTAATGAATAAATTATTCATTTATAAGCTCCGTTTTTAAAAGTTTAGCGCGCGTAATCAATGCAAGCACCCTGTATAATGAGAATCTGGCATCGCCACTACATTATCGAACTGGTAGCCCGCCAATAAAAAGATCCTCACGCACTGAGGCACACATATATAGGGCCGTCTTACGCTTTCAAACTGTAGTGCATGTTAAACACACATCTTACAAAGCCTAGAGAAGGTGCGCGGGCCAGTTATACATTCATCTACCGGCGAAATACGAATTTCGAAAAACCCCTTGACTGAAGAAAACCTAGAGTGACAAATTTAACGAGATTGTGATGCCTTTGTGATCTAAAAGAAATCGAAGAGTCGAATGTGATCAATCAACGAAATAAAATTTTCAGTATTGTTTTCCGAAGCGATGTTAAGTGATAGAAAAGTGAAAATGAAAAATGTGATAACGCGTTTTTGTTTTTGAACATTATTTTTATTTAATTTTTTTCGTATTGTGATCAAATTTTTAATCCGGACTTTTGTGATAAATTTCGACTTATTTGTGATATTACCAGACTGACTATAATTTAAAGAAAAAATGAAAGGAAACACATTCAAATTTAACTCAAATCTAATAGAAAATTTTAGAAAAATGTTCAACACAAGAACTTTTTTAACGTATTTTCTTCTCGTGTTACTTATACCATTCACGATAACAGAAAAACCTAATAGGTCGAACAATGTACAAAAACGGCCTGATGAGGCTAAACACACCGGAGGCTGCCACAGTTGTAGAATGAGAGAAGAAATTAAACAAAGAAACTTAATGGTGATTAAAGATGAAATTCTGAGGCGGATAGGCTTTGAAGAAGCTCCAAATATTACAGGAAAATATCTGCCTACGGTTCCTTCTGAATTCCTGATGAGGGTTGAAGAAGAAAACGGGGGTATGCAAAGCGATCAGCCTCAATTTCAGAGCGGCTACACTGTTACCGAAGAGGAGGACGACTATCATGTGAAAACACAGAAGATTTTAGCTTTTGCACAACCATGTAAGTCTTTCAATTATTTTCATCGCTTTCTACATTCTCACCAATGATAAAATTCAACTTCACTCCCAAATTCGTAATATGTTGCACTTTAAATTATTTAGTCTCGTACCATATGAAGTTGAAGGCAAACTTTTATGCGGTACTATTTTCGTGGCTGGCAATATATTTATTATTTACTTAACAAACAATTATGTTATCTTTAAAATGCTCAAACTCAAATAGCTAACACAGCATATTTTGAAATTCATTTTTATCTTGTGAATAGATTAGTTTGTTACCCGGGCATAGTAATGATTATAATTGTGGATTTACCACAACCAGTAATTAATATATCCCATAATAGGTATCGAATAAAATTGACATGGATCGCAACAAAATTACTTATTCGCATTTACCGAAAAACAAGTATAATATTTTCTTAATGCACGCTTGGTTTTTTAACTAAGAATAACCGTGAAAACTTTATGTACAGTCCTTGAGTACTAATAACCTACTTACCCTGATCCCTCAAGTGTCATGATTATAAATATTGCTCCCCAAACATAATACTAAAGTCTGCTTCTTCTTTTCTTTTATTTATATTTTTAGACGACAATTTGAAGATCTAATTTTCATGACTTACCTACCTCGTTTATGTACGAATATTTGTTTTATAACGAGCTTGCTATAATAATTTAATAGTAAATAATTTAAAACTAAACACTTTTGCGTTACCTATAAAATTAAATATATGATTTGTATAAATGCCCGTATGGCAATTGATTAAATCAATTTGAAATTTTATACTACAATAATTGATTCTGATGATTCACAATGTAATCACAAAACGCCTTAATGCAATAAATGTTTCAATAGAGTGTATGGTTTATGTTTAAACGGAGTAACTTAAATTCATACTATTTATGTTGAGGGTTCAATTACTGCTATGAAGAAAACCTGGTTTTTAACTCACTTAAAATTGCAACAATATTTTTATTAGTTTACGAACTATGGGATTGTTCCTTGAACTTTATTTAAGTATATAAGTCAAAAGCATTGAACTAGATTTTTCGAATCATATCAAATGGTTGTCGTATATATTTATATTATTTTCATGCACTCATTAAATGGGATCAACTTTTGGTTATATTAGTACCTATCTTCAAACACTTATAAATATAATACATATTTAAGAGATAATAAATTAAAAATACCACTATAATTAAAAAATAATCTACAAGTTGCCTTTTTATCGAAATGTACGAGAGAACAGAAAAAATTGAAGATTGGTAATATTATAACAGTCAAATTCGGTCAACTAATATAGGGTAAATAAATACTAATCGGAAATAATTTAATAGTAGAATCCTCACTCCAAATTATGAGGATTTGACCCAAAACACCTAAATAGAATGTAGCTTCTTACTAAGTTACAGGGTGTTTTGTTTAAAAATTTAACTCCTTACTTTAAAACTGTTTTACGTATCCTTTTCATATTTGACGGAAAGTCTAGACACTGTACACCCAACTAAATTGTGTTAAACAAATGTTTCTGGATACAACCAGAGGCGTACGATAGGGGAAAGTGTCTGGTTAACTGTTCCCACTGCCGGAATAGAATTTTTAGCACAATTTTTCGATTCTCCAATACTTTTTACGTGAACCTTTCCTCATAACGATAAGGTGAATATTTGTCGAGCTATTTAAAGTTGAACATGAAGCTGCAAATTATTTTTTAATTTTTATATGTAATAACAATGTCGATGTTTTGTGCATTTAATATGCAACTGTAACATTAATCTGTAGCAACAATAAAGAACACAACTATTAAAGTAACAAATAGAGTTTCTTCAAGTTGGTAATATTTTTTTTTATTGTTTTTACACATGGAATGGTTATAGTGTTTTTTTGGAGAGCATATAACATATTAAAAAGTGATCTAAACAAATGTTTTTATTTTAAAAATGTCAAATTAAAAAAAGGGAAAGAAAGTTGCAACAAAATGCACGATTTTTAGAAATTCACAAAAAATAACAAAAACAAAAATTTTCGAATTCTAAGTATACAAAACTTTTTAACTAAATGTCATTCTATTTTATTGTGCAATTGAAAAAATTATAATTGCTTAAGTTCTTCGTAGCCAGTCTAATAAATCAGGCTGTTAAATCAGTCTCACAGCTCCTACATACCATTGCCGTGTGTTCATTGCAAAACGATTTATGGCACACGCTACAATGCATATTTATTTTTACGTATTTTTTCCCACCGTAAAAATGACAACG
Organism: Galeruca laticollis; assembly: GCA_963921935.1. NCBI lineage: Eukaryota > Metazoa > Arthropoda > Insecta > Coleoptera > Chrysomelidae > Galeruca > Galeruca laticollis. Next base: position 60,738,810 of record OY998181.1, on the reverse strand, counting down.
AACTTTTCGTCGCAATTTTCGTCATTTGGTGGAAGACCTGGCACAGGCTCATTCAAGATTTTCATCATCTTTTGACGCAGTGATCTTCTAAGCTTTGGCAACCGTAGTCGTTCTCTGCGAAATGGTATTACTAAGGACACTCCCAGCTCTTTTAGGAAATTCCTGCGTGTCCGAGTTCCATCAAGCATACCATAAAACACTCGCATAGGCCATCTATTTGTTTTTCGTGCTGTGGCATACGAATGGCACAACTGATCGAACGTGTCTGTATCACCTTTTTTGGCGTTGTATGTATCAGTTGTGGTTGGTTTATTTGTCTCATTTTCACTGGAATCGTCATGGTGTAAAGTGAAAATTAGAAGCACGTTTTTATTTTGCCTAGGTGTGAAAGAAACTAGAGTTTTGTTATTATCGAAAGCGAATAACGATGACCATACTTCCTTTTTTGCCAATTAGGCGAAATTTCTCTTTTGTTTCTCCGTAAGGTTCCTACCATTGTTAGGCTATATTGATCAGCCAATTATCGGAAGTTAGGTTGCGATTGCTATTGTATATAGGTTCGGACAATTTTCTAACATAATAGGTTGGCACACTTTCATTATTTTCGCAGTTCATTTTACCCACATAAGGAATAGCGTTCAACATGTAATAGGTCTTAGCATCATTTAGTATTTTCAAGCAGTATTTATCGAGTTTGCGGGCCATATAGATGCGGAATCTACAACGGCAACGAAAACTCATCAGTTGCTTGTCCATTGTACAATATTCTTGCGGTGTATAGTATGCCTTGCAGTTGCTTATACAGGGTGTTTCCAAATTACACTTACAACGTTTGCATGTAGATACCTCTTGTAAAATTGGACAAGATGAGGGGATTGAGGGGTCCAAACCGAATCGAAATACAGGGTGTTAAAGTTATGAAAAATATAATTTTGTAATTTGATAACCTTAAAATGGATGAATATATTGATCTGACATTTGGCAGGTTGTTTTTAAATGTAAAAAGGCATATTTTGATGGAAAAACATGTTTCAATTATTGATCCAGTGGTGTTCATTTGGAAGAATATCTTACCTTTCCCCTCCCATTTTTTACGTCACTGGCATTTGTGGTTATTTTTATTTGATTTTGTATTCCCCAATAGTTTTCACGTGAAAAACGCATAACCTTTACATATCAAAACATTTGTAGTTTCCAAGATTTTTAATGTTTTTATGAAGTCTGAGAGATCACTTTTTAATAAAAAAATCAAAAAATATTTTTCTTGAATGTCTTTTCATAACTATCAAACTACTAATGGTTAGAATATGTAACAGGAACTAATTTGTGAAACAGCAATGCATATAAAACATTGAGAGAGGATTGTTGAAAATACTTTTCCAAACTTGTGATATTACCAAAAGAATTAATGACAAGAAAAAATAAGATAATTACAAAGTTAAATAATATCCCATTCAAACATAATATTCAACTAAGCAGCCAACAAATTACAAAATATATTCAAAATTTTGTCTATTTACATTTACACATAATCTTCAACGTTTTCTTGGTATCAGTTCCTCTTCCGTTTCTACTATTGTATCGTAGGCTACGGACTTCATGTAACCCCACAGAAAGAAATCGATTGGATTTAATTCCGGTGACCTCGCAGGCCACATATTGGGTCCACCTCGGCCTATCCAGTTGTTTCCGTATTGTTGGGTTATAAGTTGTCTGGCCGCTAGAGAATAATGTACAGATTCCCCATCGAGCTGAAACCATACATTATCCATATTCGCCCTAATATTTAATGGTACAACGTCGTTTAATAAATCAGGCAGGGTTTCTCTAAAAAAATTACAATAAATATTACCATTGAGTTTATTAGGTAATAAATATGGACCCACTATACAATCTCCAAGGATGCCTGCCCACACGTTAAGCGAGAATTTTTCCTGAAATCCACGTTGTCGAATAACATATGGATTTTCGTCATTCCACATGTGGCTATTCCTTGAATTGAAAATTCCTTCACGTGTGAATTTGGCTTCATCAGTAAATAGAACAAATTCGGTAAAATTCCTATTTTATGAACATTTTTGGGTGTACCAATTGGCAAGCTCCACACTGTGAGGACAATCTGTTGGTTTTAGAGCCTGAACGTGGGTATACTTATTTAAAATATTCCACACAGTTGAGTTACTCACATTTAAAGATTTGCCAGTGGTGCGAGTGCTTAAATCGCGTCTATTTTCAGTACGGTCTAGAACAGCCTCCCCTAATTGAACAGTTCGTACAGTTCGTTTTCTACCGCAACTTTGTAATTTTGAATTGAATTGTCCAAATTCTCGCAATCTCCTGTCAATTTGAGAAAATGTTGTATGACATGGGAATCTAGGTCGATTTGGATATATTTCTCTATACAAGCGCTCGGAACGTCAACCATTCTTTCTGGCTTCCCCGTATATTAGTTGCATATCAGCCATTTCTTCAAAAGTTTAATCCATCATAACAAAAAGTGTGAAACTTGCACAAACCAATTTAATTACAAATAATTTAATTTCGTTAAAGAAAATGACATTTACCTTTTCATTATTGACATCCATAGCCTACTATACGGAGGAGGAACTGATAGCAAGAATCAATGCAGTTACAGAAATTATTTCCGGCAATCGCCAGTGTTTCCAAGGTATGAGATTTTCAATGAGAAAACGTTGCAGATTGTGTGTAAATGTAAATGGACAAAATTTTGAACATATTTTGTAATTTGTTGGCTGCTTAGTTAAAAATTATGTTTGAATGGGATATTATTTAACTTTGTAATTATCTTATGTTTTATTGTCATTAATTCTTTTGTTAATAAAATCACACGTTTGGAAAAGTATTTTCAACAATCCTCTCTCAATGTTTTATATACATTGCTGTTTCACATATTCTAACCATTAGTAGTTTGGTAGTTATGAAAAAACATTCAAGAAAAATATTTTTTTCTATTTTTTTATTAAAAAGTGATCATGCAGACTTCATAAAAACATTAAATATCTTGAAAACTACGAATTTTTTTATATGTAAAGGTTATGCGTTTTTCACGTCAAAACTATTGAGGAATACGGAATTAAATAAAAATAGCTTCAAATGCCAGTGGCGTAAAAAATAGGAAGGGAAATGTGACATATTCTTCCAAATGTACACTACTGGATCAAGAATTGAAACATGTTTTTCTATCAAAATATGCCCTTTTACATTTAAAAACTACCTGCCAAATGTCAGATCGATATATTCATCCATTTTAAAGTTATTGAATAAAAACATTATATTTCTCATAATTTTAACACCCTGTATTTCGAAAAGTAAATAGGTTGGACCCCTCAATCGCTATATCATCTTGTCCAATTATACGAGATATATCTACATGCAAACGTTGTAAGTGTCATTTGAAAACACCCTGTATATATATATATCGCATATTCGTCTAATTCGAGCAAATTTATCAATCTGACGTCGTATATGTCTATCAGCCTTGTTATCAAAGCGTAAATTAGTAGCTAAAAACTGAAATCTTTGCTGGGTACGGTTGTCCGGAAAATTCCAATCCCAAAAGCAAGTGACCACAATTCTTCTGTGCTGTAGAATTCCACATACATTCACAGTATATTTAGTAGTAACACCATGAGTACTTCAAAATAATCAGTTTATGCATAATTACAAAGAGTGTCAGTTTGACAGTTTAAGCGGGAGGATTATTCTGTCAAAATGATGTATAACTGTATTTATTTTGAAGTACATATTGTATTTGATACGATTATTTGTTGAGTAAATAATGTAAATATAAACAATTTATTAATTTAAATATAAATTAGTACAATCTAAATTACAGTTATTATATACTACGTTTTTTTTAACTGAGTTAGTATTTTCTGCGCGCTGGAAACATGGCTACTGCTCATTGAAGTGATGGAACTACTGAAGGTGTTATTACTTGAACTTGTAGTTTTTAAAATTGGATATCATCTTATTTATTATGTTTTGGTGATGTTGTTCATCTAACTGTAAGTAGTGTTTAATAGAATTGCTATTGTCATGTCGTGTTATTTCAATAAGTTCTTGTTCCGATACACCTGCTTTTGCCAATTCTGAAACAGCAGTGGCTCAGTGCGAATAATTTGAAAAGGTTTTTTTGCCTTACTCAAATTTGCCAATTCTGCAGACTTTTTGGTCCATTTAATAATTTCATGCACTCCAATTGGCATATTTTGTACCAGCCATGGGTTTTTGGTTTCCTCCAGTTAGGATTTACGGTCAGAAATAACCTATCTGTTTTAATATTGATGTTTTCGCTTCTTTTTATCATTAGTTTATCTAGAAGTCTCACTGGACAACGACTTACTTCATTATGGTTGGGTACAAGCCCTTTATTATTAGCTTACGGTTTTGCTGCTCCCTATGTGGTTTTGGTGAAAATAGGATAATATTGTATTCTACCAGTTGGAGTATCATCATTTCCAGTTTCCTTTTGATAATAATGAGTAAAGCATCACGCTCCTTCATTTCCTTCCACGCAAGTTCCACAGAAGCAATTAAGAATAATTTTATTTGTAATTCTTCTGGTGTATTTTCATCCCACGCTTTTATCATTGCTATGTATTCGGTATCTTTAAATGCTGATGCACTAACTTTTCGCCGGTAACATATGCATTTTTCTTTTTGAATTTCTTGCGTTTTCAGCGACTAAAAACATGGGACTAGAAAATGGATCAATTAATCTAATAAACTCCTTCATATATTTTTCATCTACTTGTTTTGCCGTAACGTTCCATATCGTTTTAACCACATTTTTATCACATCTTTCACAATGGATTTCAGTGGAAATTGATTAATTCAGTACATAATTTCTTTCACTACAAAACGTAAGAAATTGTATCCATACGAACTTTTTTGTTTTCACTGTATTATGAGGCTCAGTATTTCGTATACTTTCGTCTATTGAATTTAATGATAAATCTCCGAATCGAACAGTTATTGATAAACGTCAAAATTTTAGGGTCCTGTTAGTTTGTCTATTGTTGTATATTGATTTCGATTGGTAGAGCTACTCTATGTATAATCAGGTATTATTGAAATTATACAAGATAACTAAATTGATCGTTCTGATTGGTTAAAAATTATAGGAAAAAATGTTCTTTTTTTTTATTGATGCCTCATATTACCTATTTAAAACACGCCTCAGCGTGTTTAAATCGAACTTTCAAACACGCGCGCTTTTTAAAGTCCCTATAGTAACAACAACAACTCGAGAAACGTAAGTATCAATGACAACTTTTTTTATTAGTTTTTAAATTGCATATTTTCATTGTGAACCAATGTCTTATTTGGTTTTTTCTGCAAAATTTATTTACATATTCATATATACATTGTATCCTTTTAAATATGAATAAAGAAACTTTTTGATTATTGATCTGACAGCAGTACCTCGTAACGTCAAATAAAAATAAATACTATTTAGGATGGACTGTCACGAAACTTGGCTGGGCATCGAGGACGGACTTCCATTTTTTTGTAGTAATAATATAATAAGAATATTTTATGATTTCAAAGTGCACCAATGAAAAAAAATAGCGTGAAGTATTCGTGGATAACTGGTCTTTCAAACACTTGCTCTATTTCGAGCACTCCGGCTGCGCCGTCGTGCTCGAAAATTCGCGCGTGTTTGAAAGACCTCTTTATCCACTTATACTTTAATATACTATTTCATTTTGCCCATTTCCTTTTTCATATTACAGACCACGTCTTTCAAAATATCATTCAGTTTTGTGAATGGTGTCGACTCATTCAACTCATATTGACGATGCTTGAAAAATTTGGTAAACTGTTTCCAGACCCATTTTTATTCCTCCCTGTATTATCAGGGATTGTTGCCTCGATTACCCTATCTAATTCTTCATTTTTGTTTTCTCCAAACCGATCCATTTTCAAACACTTCCACAGCTTCAAGACGATTGATTCAATTTGACGTTTGAGATGTATGTATTTAGAGTTCTGCCAGATGCAAAGGCTCCTTGGTATAAATATCATGCTGAACGGTGACTATTATGCACCATGCAAATAGTCGCTAATCGAGCGTGTTGATTGGTCTTGTCAAACAGGAAACATAATTATGATTGGTTGATGACTGATATTTAATAGACGAAAGAAATAATCGAGATAATTTCTCACTATTATCCGATAATAACATGAACAACATGTATTTTCTTGTTGTTTGTAAAAATTGTAAATAAGAGTATCCATTCAAATTTGCTGGTAATTCAAATGGATCCAACAAACTATCTCCAAAGGTGCCGTACCATACATTTATCTTAAATGCGTGTTGAAAATTTGATCCTCGGAATACATGAGGATTTGCAATATCCCAATTGTGACTCTTTATCCAGTTATAAACTCCTCTACGTGCAAATGTTGCCTCGTCGGTAAAAAAAAATTTGTTAATAGAATTACGATCTTCATTTCATTTTACTTATCATCCACTGAGCAAAATTCATTCTTAAAGGATAATCTCTAAGCAATGAATTTTGAACCGGTGTAAAATGGTAAGGTCATGAATTTTACTGCTTTAAAATTCGCAAATCTGAATATTGACGTATTCCAGTCATTGCTACTAAACACCGAGTGCTTAGTTCCGGATTATTAGCAACTCTGTCCAAAATATCAGCCACCTGATCCACAGATATTTTTACGCTCGTCCCATACCACTTTTACGCCTAAATTATCCAGTTTCTCTTAATTGACAAAAATATTTTGCTGAAATTTTGACGATATCTGCGAGCAGCAGAAACACACGAATAATTTTGAATTTCTTATATTTTCATGGGTTTCGGTCAGAAATAAAATTACTTGCTTATAGTGGTAACGTTTCGGTTTATTTGATTTAAACCATTTTCAAACCTTTCTAAAAATCAGTAGAGGCTGTACAGGGTGTCCCAAATTGGTGTGTTTTGCAGGGTATCTCGTAAACTAGAAGAGATAGAAGAAAAGCAGTTAAGATGTTATGACTTCTTTTTTGTTAAAGTAACGATAACCTAATTAAATCTTTAGTAACTCCCTGCAGTTGGAAGATACAAGGCGATTATTGGAAACTGTCGAAAAGTACATGATACTATTACTTCTTATTTTAAAAACTTTTGATAGATATAATATTGAAGAGTTCAGTGGCGCACAGAGTTTTTTTGTTAGGGGGCTCACTAAGGAAATATAATGCAAACTTATGTTGTTTCAAATGGGACATCCTGTATATTTTGACGTTTTTCGTTTCCTTTTTTAATTCTCATTCACCTGATATGACATATTATATATCCATTTTCAATGGTTGGAGCTAGAGTGCAAATAAACCATTTATGGAAGTTATCCTTAAAAAATTTAACACTCAGTAACGAAATTTAACATTTTGTTATAAGGATACTGATGGGTGACAATTTTATTTATCAAAAGTATAATTATTAAAAAATAAAAACAATAAACTTATGAAACAACAAGAAATATGGTAACAACTAATCTACCTACAACTAATTTGATTAGAATGTAAAAATTACATTAAATGTTCAAAATGTCCTCCGTTTTGTTGTAATAATAATTGACACATTTTTCTTACTGATCTTACACAAATGAGAATGTCCAATAACTTTATTTTTCTAAATGCGGCATGAATATTTTGTCATAAATCTTCCCTACTCTCTAAATTAGTCTTGTAAATATTATTTTTTTAAGATCCACAAATAAAAAAATCAGGACAATTTACTTCCGGAGAACGAAGGGGCCACCTAACCGGTCCATAAATACCAATCCACCGATTAGGACATTTTTCGTTCCAATAATCTCCAATGGGCAGGTGCTCCATCTTGTTGGAACCAAAATGTGTCCCTATCAGCCAACACTTCTTCTTCCAAAAGTTTATTTCCAAGATATCTATATATCTATCGATATATAATTATAAATAGAAGTGAAATCGGTAAGAAAATACAGACGTCTTATTTCGAGTTGTTATTTACCAAAAAACGGATTCAATAATTTCAAAATAATAATAATATAGGTACTTAAAATCAATAATCAGCTATATTAACTACTTTGTTTTTAGTTCACTGATTTTATTTTTGGTAATGCTGAATTGGTTGAAGATTATTTAAACGAAAACTTTTTAATCGATGAAAACGGAGGACATTTTCAACATTTATTGTAATTTTTACATTCTAATAAAATTAGTTACAGGTAGATTAGTTGTTACAATATTTCTTGTTGTTTCATAAGTTTACTGTTTTTATTTTTTTAATCCGGCTCTATTTTTCATTATTTATAATTTTGATAAATAAAGTTGTCACTCATCAGTATCGTTATAATAAAATGTTAAATTTCGTTATTTTTTAAGGGTATTTCACCTGATAACATCCATAAATGGTTTATTTGTACTGTAGCTCCAACCATTGAAAATGGATATATAATATGTCATATCAGGTGAATGAGAATTAAAAAAGGAAACGAAAAACGTCAAAATATACAGGGTGTCCCATTTGAAACAACATAAGTTTGCATTATATTTGCTTAGTGAGCCTTCTAACAAAAAAATTCTGTGCGCCACTGAACTATTTAATAATATATCTATCAAAAGTTTTTATAACGTTTTTTTATATTTTTCTTAATTAAGAAGTTATAGTACCTTGTAGTTTTCGACAGTTTTCAATAATCGCCCTGTATCTTCCAACTGCAGGGAGTTACTAAAGAAAAGAAGTCATAACATCTTAACTGCTTTTCTTCTATCTCTCCTAGTTTACGAGATACCTTGCAAAACACACCAATTTGGGACACCCTGTACAGTAGTATTTCTTAAACTAAAAGAGACGCTTAATATACATAAAAACAAATAATATAAACAATGAACTATGATAAAGATGGTTAAAATGTGTTTACAGAGTGTCCTAATTAAATTAGAAATACAATTAAAGACTTTTTTATTTTTAATAGGTAAGTTGTAGATTTTTGTTTATAATAGTCAGTTGGTATATATATATATATATATATATATATATATATATATATATATATATATATATATATATATATATATATACATACAACTCAAGTTGTCGATGTCAGTTCTGAAATTGATTGAGTTAGGATTCTTCTTAATATTTATCATAGCTTTGATTAATCTTTTACTATTATTTTTTTTCTATAGTTATTATTTCTACGTTGTTCCAATTAAACGAGTGATTTTTATCAAGTGAATGTTTTGATAATGCAGCACATTCATTGTTATTTCGAACTGATTGCTGGTGTTGTTGAATTCTCTTATGTGGATTGACCAATGTAAGTACCATTGCTATATGAACAATTTATTTTATATATTGAGTTTATTGTGTTCTTATTCTCTGGTTTGAGTCCAGAGAAAAGTTTATTTCCTGTAATGTTATTTGGTTTTTCATCACTAATAATATTAAATGGTTTAGGCATTTTTATAATGGTTTATTTATATCAGGAATCTACGGAAGTGAAATATATGTTGATGAATTATTTTGGCTATAAAATTTTGACTTGTTGTAATAGTTGTTAATTCTGTGTTTAATAATGGGTTCATAAACATTTTTAGGATAATTATTTAAATCCAAGGTACTTTTGATTTTTTTAATATTATTAGGCCTTTGTTTTGGATGTGATAATTGTACAGCTCTATCAGTGAGGCCAGTGACAACACTCTTCTTGTATTTTATGGGAACGTATTAATTATAGTTTAAATAACGTTGAGACCACACCTTTGTTGTGAACCAATTTGTTGATATTCGACCGTTGTTGTCATATTCTATATTCATATCTAAAAAATTTATACAACGATTTTTGTCCATTTCTATGGTGAATTGAAATTTTTTTATTGAAGTTGTTAAAACGTTTTAGAATATTTTCAGACTGGTCAATTGGCAAACAAAGGATACAGTCGTCGGCGTATCTTTTGAAATTAATTGGTTTTTCTGGTAACTCTGCTAAAACATTGGATTCTAAATATTCAAGTACTAAGTTTGTAATCGGAGCAGAAATTGGAGATCCCATCACTGTTCCAAAAAATTGTTTATAGAAACCGTCACCAAATTTAAAATAAGTGGAATTTAAACACAAATCAACAGCCTAGTTTACATAAACAAAAAGCATGTCTCGCATTTCAAGATTAGCAAAATTGTTGTGTCGAGGCATTTTCATTTAACCGACTTAAAATTTTACAACAATGACGATTTCAAGTAATATTAGCAACAACAAACAGCTGTGACAGCAATAACAGCACCCCAATAGATCGAAACAATTAATTCAGACCAGAGCCAACTACACAAAACAAATTATATTGAAAAATTATTCATGATTTGCCACTTATCTGATTGTAATTAGAAATAGAGATCAGTTTATTTGTTTTAAAAAATTTTAAAGTTAGAAGATCTATTTAATTTGTGTTAATAAATTTCAATGTCTTTATTCTTAATACGGATTAGAGTTGCGTATTAAAGCAATCTACTGGCCCAAAATATCAATATAATTTGAAAAATTGTGCAACTTCATGCTTAACTTAAAATATCTTGCGAAATATTGACTTCACCGTTATCAGGATAAAGTACGTAATTTACGTAGAAAGTGTTGGAGAATCGAAAAATTATACTAAAATTTCAATTCCGCCAGTGGCGTAGAAATCGGGAACGATCAACCAGTCGCTTGCCCCTGTCGTACGCCACTGGTAGTAGACAGAAACGGTTTTTCAACATAATTTAGTAGAGTGCACAGTGTTACAGTTCCTGTCAAATATGAACTGGATACGTAAAGTACTGAGCACAAATCGTTTTTAAATTTTTAAACAGAACGCCCTGTAACTCAGTAAGCAGCTATATTTGATTGAGGTGTTTTGGGTTAAATCTTCATAATTTGAAGTCAGGATTCTACTGTTAATTATTTGAAATTAGTAATGAATGACCCTGAATAATAGAAAATAATTTGGAAATACTATGCGTAGAAAGTACCAAATAAAATCGATTCACATTTTTCTATGTGTTAAAGAAGCCTAGCAAGACCCCTGAAGTGTTGACTAAAGAGGAAACCCTAACTCGTTAATTATTAAGACCGGACTAATACCAACCGAACTCAATAAAGGAATGAGATAATCAACAAATTAGTAAGTTTAACCTTAACAGCTCAAACCCACAGAAATGGAGAGTAATTAACCAGAACAAACAATCGAATGGAAGTCCATAAACTCAATTTGTCAATGAGACTGAAGGATTCAGTATTTTGTCTATGAAAAATAACGTCAAGACGTTATTAAGTTGTGTGATGAAATACTAACATGACCGAATTCAGTGAAAGAAAAGAATGATGGTGAAGTTATATCATCAATCTATAAGGAAGAAGTTATAGAACCTAACAACATGTCAACCTTAATATAAGACCCAAATGGAGGTGATGATCTATTGATAACCCGCCTTTCCATCGAATTTAACTTATATTGAGACGTGTACACAGCTTGAAGGTTTTTAATAAACTCACTGACCCATCAAACTTCTATGCATATGCTTCAAAATATACATGGAAGTCCTAAAATAATGAATAAATTAATTTTCTATGCAATTATAAATACAAAAGGAATATCTGAAAACAGGTGATTTGTAAATGGAATAGTTCACCTGCTATTCCAACTCCCAGGGGTAATAACTCCTTGAATAAAAAGGAGTACCGTGAAATGAATAAATACACTGAGAGACATAGAAAACTGAACTCCCAGTAAATATTCTTTCCTTTAAAAAATATTTCATGTACAGTGTAATCCATTTTGGGCACTTTAGAGGGATACATCCATGAACTTTAGAGATAGAGGATTGCGGTTGTCGCAATTGGTCGCTTGCTACTCATTTATGAGATTCAAAATGTCGAAAGTAGAATTTTGATGGTCCTTTCGGTTTTTGAGCTTGAAAAGTATTAGTTTTCAAGCACCCCTCGTATCTCAGTTATCTTTAAACTTATCGAAGAAGTTGAAACTTGTTTCAATAGATCCTTTTCGTAGAATCCAGTGACGTAGTTAGTTTTTTCCTAACAACTAGTGTTTTTTTAGTTATGAAGCAAACATATGTTTTTTTTTTAAATAGAACACCATGTATATTATTTTCTATATTCGTTAGGCATGAAGTAGGCTGTCCAAAAATATATGAGTAAATTCAATTATTTTTTAAATAATTTCAAAATTTAAGATTTTCTAAACTTGTCTTTTGTGTCGCAAATACTAATAGGTAGAAGGATATGGATAAAGTTTATTGAAAATAAAAACTGCGTGAGTTATTATCATACTTTCAAACCGATTCAAAAAATATTTTTTCTATTCTCAATCCTTTATTCATTACCACATTTAAACATAATTATCATGGTGAATTGAACACATTCAAAGATTTTTCTTTCTAAACTGTCCATAAAAATGTTTGCCAAAATTGCTGATATGGGGCTTCCCTTTGGTAATCCTTTATTTTGACAATAAGGTATATATTCATATATGTTTGTATATTTGCACTTTAAACATAGCGCCACAATGTGTTGAATAATTTTGTCAATTGAGTCTTATAAACCAAATAACTGCATTTGTTGAAATCAAAACCCATTATTTTAACAGAAAAATATTGCTTTACGCAATAAAATAAATATATAAAGTATTTTCGTGAAAGCGTTTTGAAATTGACAATTTTCGACATTTATTAGAGTTTCGGAATGACACTCTTTTAGACACTAAGAGCCTAAAAGTGACATTATGGAACGTTAAACACAATGAACATAGAAGATACAATTATGTAAATTATTAAAGTGAATACTAGAGGCATCCAACTTCTCTTCTCTGAGAGCAATGCAAGTGGTAGTAGTCGGAATAAGTAAATTACTTATACTGGTAATGCTGGTAGCTTCTGCTTCTGTGTGAACTACTTTCAATGTCTCATTTGGCGTATGTTTTTCCCCCATGATTCTTTTTGATATCTCGGTTTTCTGTTCAATTTAATTTTCGATGTAACCTTCAGCAACCGAGCTTGATCACCAACCCCCATCTCGTCTATCTTTATCGGCATACCTCCAATTGTATTGATTCAAACTTGCAGGGTAGAGCATTTATTATTCCGATTCGTCAAGAAAAAACGTTGATGTGTCACATTGAGTGGACGAAGTTTTACGTACTTACGAAATATATGTAAGAAATTGATACCATCTATTGATCCCTCGGTAATCGTAAACATTCCTGGAATATGAGTTTTTGTATTCGGAATCTTGACACTAATAAATGACTGACGACAATCTTTAGTGGCATCTACGGTCAAAAATATGGTTCCTTCCCTCCTACATGCTCCAAATACTCCAATAATTAAAACTTTTTTAAATAACTGGAATTATTTGTCATCGGCTTCTTTCATAAAGCGTTTCATAAATACCTATTCTAAACACCTAAACATGTCAGTACGCTGGACACTGCCGTAATCAAACGACGAATGTATTATAACCTAAAAATACTAAATTCTCACTGTCACTGTGTTTATTGATAAAAGTTCGAGGTTAGTAACGTCGAAAGTCTAGTTGTCTACGTAGTATTTATTACAAAGCGGCAATGTGGCGAAAACCCTTAACTCTTCAGAAACTAGACGAAATAATTAATGAGTGAGAGTTTTTGAATGATATTGCAGATGCCCGCATTGTAGTTCTGCCGCCAGATGCTGATCACCTACCTAACTGGTGAAGATGAGGCGGATGAAAATATTATAGGTGTATTACTAATTCATCATTTGACGCAATATCTGATCAAATTATTCTTATCGTATGTATATCTGATGTATAAGAAGAAGAAGTAGAAAGTGAAGAAGTAGTAGCAGTACCTTCAACAGCACTAAAGATGTACCATCAAAAAAAAGGAGGTTGCTCACTAATGTATCAGCTAAGTGCCTAAAATAAACCCTATCTATACAAAATTGAGGTTAAAAAGTAATGAAGTTTGAGGAACTGAAAAATGTGCTAAAATACAAGACTCCTGTTGAAATTTTTGTAATATTTTTCACTGAAGCAATAGTGATTTTTATAACCAAACAAACGGTCAGATATGCTGCAGTAGTAAAAAATTACTGAAACTCTACTTTTTCGCCAAAAGAACTAAATGCGTTTATGGGTATTTTGATGTTTTCGAGTTATTGCAAATTGCCTTCGGAAAAACACTACTGGTCTGAAGAGGAGAAGAGGAAGATCTTGGAGTAGACATTGTGAAGAAGTGTATGGCTAGGAATCGAGACCTCAAAATAAAACGATACATACATTTTAAAGACAGTGATCAGCTGCAAAACACAATTAATAAAAATGATAGGGACTTCAAACTCTGACCGTTCAATAGTTCACTGCGTTCATTAAAAATTTGTCGATTGATGGAATGATCGTAAAATATTTTGAGAGACATGGGCTGAAGCAATTCATACGCGAGAAACCGATGCACTTTGGATACAAACTTTGGGCGTTATGTGGTTTTAACGGTTATTGCTTCAAATTTGATTTGTACTGTGGTGCTGAAATATCTACAAACATAACCAAAAATTAAGATTTGAATTAGGGAATAAAAGTGGTTGTAAATTTACTGGATTGTGTTATAGACTCAACAAGCCACTGTGTTTATCTTGACAATGTATTTACAAGTAGAAACTTATTACTGCATATGCAAGAGAAGGGATTTAGAGCCACTGATACGTTGCGAGAAAATAGACTGGAAAAATGTCCACTAAAATATTCCAAGAGCTTAGCCAAAGAGCATCGCGGTACTTTTGATCACAGATTTGATACGAATGGTGAAATTTTCTCCTTGAAATGTAACGACAATAAATGTGACACCATTACAACAAATAATCATGATAGCATCGAGCTTGTATCTTAAGCACCCCGATGTGATAAATATAAAAAGCAAAAGAAATGAGAAATATACCTCAACCACGAGTTCTAAGGAGCTACAATAATCATATCGGTGGAGTGGATTAATATAATTGGAATGTTGGTAAACACAGTGTCCAAATATGGGCAAAGAAGTAGTATTGGTTACTCTTTACTAGAATGATGGATTCTTTTTAGACTAGTGAACTTTTCTGATATAAGTTTGCTAAATTTTAGAAGAGCGATTGCTGTGGCCTATATGAAACTAGGTGTGAAACCAAGTATAGGACGGCCAATTATGTCTTCAGCATCAAAAGTTTCCGATGTTGTCAAATGTGACCGAAAGGAATATTTCATGGAACAAAGAGGCAAACTAAGAAGATGCCAAGGTAGAGCCTGCAAGTCGAAGCCGCTTACATTTTGTATCATAAGTAACGCTCTGCAAGGACTGCTTTACTCCTTATCACTGTAAATAGTTATCTAACGTTACGTTTTACTACTGTTTATATTTTGTGTTGTTCCAGTTCGGGTAATAAAATTAAACCTCCAAATGCCAGCGTCCTATTTATAAGTAATCCTGTCCCTTGAGGACGAATTGTCAAACTAGGAGTATTTATGTCTAAATGACATTTGAAACAGTATTTACTGGAAATTTTGTTAAGAAAAATAATTTGGTACTTAATGTCGGATTCCAATCGTTACAATATATAATTATCATGTTCTGTCTCAATATTACAAGTGCATGCTGAAAACTGCAACTTATCTATATTACTTTTGCAACCTAATCCATGAGAGTGTAAATTTTAACTTGGTCATTTACTTATCCTCCTATGTTTCTGTCTAATCACGACGATGTGATAATGTTTACGAAATACTTTTTATTAAAGTGAAGTATCATCTATTTGCATCACTTATACTCCATTTTTTTAGAATAACGTTAAATATAGAATCTGTTTTAAAAATATTCATTTTGTACCTTCATACAAATGGTAGAGGAAATGATGTTAGGAAGCTGATGGTTAATTACCATATTGCAATTAATGAAACAAAAAATATTCAACCCTTTCGGGTTCAACAACCAAAACCGTCAGTTACCTGGTTGAAAAAACTACCCCAGCTGGGTACCTGATATTTTTTATCTTCTTTTATTCGTCGTTTTTAAATTATCAGTTAAGAAGCATCAGGCATGGAAGGATTCTACTTAATTGATTTACAAATAACTTTTGACACTTGAAAACCATTATAAAAGGTACAAGCCACAAGATGCACGGAATTCTGGTGTTGTATCAGCTTTTTCAATTTTATTATACGTTGGGCATAAAATAAGCTAACACCTGAAAAGGTTTGTCTATAATTTATTTATATTTAAAATATCTAACATATGCCACTGGAAAGAAAATGTGCTGTATATAGATATTTTCCTTTTTCTACATACCTAATTCCACATGTTTGTGTCGCTTTATACAGAGTGGGAAGTCTAACTGGAACAAATTCTGTAACTTGATAAATAAATGTTTATCGTAAAATTCCTGAAACACGTCAATTTTAAATTTCAATGGGGCATATTACAAAGAGATTTGTTTCTTTTTAATTATCTGGGGGGATTGCAGCCACCCCCAACTTTTTTTAATGGGTGGGTAGGTTGATTAATTTTTTATTTGAAAACTTTTTCAATTGTAAATACAATTCCTCTTTTTTTTCTTACTTTTTATAAGCAATGTGTCGCAAAAAACTTGAATAAAGAAATATTCACTCAAATTACTTTGATGTATAGGTACATTTTTTCTTACTTGATAAGCCCAATAAAAAACCTGCTCGATAGTTTTGGTCAATTTGAACTGAATGTGATTGATTTGTTAGTACTTGTTTGCATTTCCACGTGTAAATAACAAACGAAAATGCCCCATTTAACCGAGACGCATCGTATCGAAAATTTAATGATGATCGGATAGGGGGACAGAAGTCGAAGACAGGCTGAAGTCGCTAGTTTGTTTACTTAAGATCATCCAGAATTACCTCCAATTAATCGAAGTACGATTAGCAAAATTGAAACTCGATATCGGGAGCTGGGCCACGTAAGAAATGCTCATCGACAAAAGGTTTTAAAAATTACGAAGGAGCCCAGTTGAACATATTGTTGGAAGTTGAAGAAAATCCTGTTACTCCAGCTAGGCAGCTAGCTCGCGTTCATGGTGTCAGTCACACAAGCGTGTTAAAAATTCTTAAAGAAGCCAAGAAGCACCCATATAAGATGCAAAACCTGCAGGAGCTTAACGAAGATGATCCTGATCGTAGACTCGAATTTTGCGAACGAATTATGGCTCCTATCCATGGAGGACAAGTTGCTTTGGAATGGGTGCTGTTTTCTGATGAGGCTACGTTCACATTACATGGGCACGTCAATCGACAGAACTGCCGTTATTGGACTGACGAAAATCCCCGTTGGATACGTGAATCCCATACCCTCAAAAAACAAACGTCTGGTCTGGAATTATTGGGGATCGCATAGTAGGTCCTTTTTTCCAATGGAAACATAACCGGAGAAACATCCCTTAATATGCTCCAAGAAGAACTGATTCCTACTTTAGTAAATGATCTCCCCAATAATTTGGATCCCAACTTATTTGACCAACGGATGTGGTTTCAACAAGATGGGGCACCACCACATTTTGCTCAAAATGTACGGACCTATCTTCACGAAGTGTTTCCAAATAGATGGATTGGAAGAAGGGGCCCAATTGAGTGGCGGCCAGCAAGATCTCCTGATCTTACTCCATTAGATTTTCTCATGGAGATATCTAAAGAGCATGGCTTATGTCACTAAACCTAACGACATCGCCGAGCTTCAACAAAGAATCTGGGACGAAATTCGGCAAGTAACGCCGGAAGTGTTACAAAATGTTCGGAATGCTATTTATAATCGATTAGGATATTGTCAGCAAAAAGGTTGAGAGCACTTTGAACATTTATTGCATTGAAGTTATTTGAGTAAATATTTCCTTATTTCATTTTTTTCCGACACATTGCTTATAAAAGGTAACAAAAAAATGTGGAATTGTATTTACAATTGAAAAAGCTTTCAAATAAAAAATTAATCAACCTACAGTTCCATTTAAAAAAAAAGTAGGGGTTGTCTGCAACCCCCCCAGATAATTAAAAAGATTAACAAACCCCTACTTTTTTTTTAAATGGAACTGTAGGTTGATTAATTTTTTATTTGAAAGCTTTTTCAATTGTAAATACAATTCTACATTTTTTTGTTACCTTTTATAAGCAATGTGTCGGGAAAAAATGAAATAAGGAAATATTTACTCAAATTACTCCAATGCAATAAATGTTCAAAGTGCTCTCCACCTTGTTGCTGAAAATATCCTAATCCATTATAAATAACATTTTGTAACACTTCGGCGTTACTTGCCTAATTTCGTCCCTGATTCTTTGTTGAAGCTCGGCGATGTCGTTAGGTTTAGTGACATAAGCCTTGCTCTTTAGATATTCCCATGAAAAAATCTAATGGAGTAAGATCAGGTGATCTTGCTGGCCGCCACTCAATTGGGCCCCTTCTTCCAATCCATCTATTTGTAAACACTTCATTAAGATAGGTCCGTACATTTTGAGCGAAATGTGGTGGTGCCCCATCTTGTTGAAACCACATCCGTTGGTCAAATAAGTTGGGATCCTAATTATTGGGGAATACATTTACTAAAGTAGGAATCAGTTCTTCTTGGAGCATATTAAGGTATGTTTCTCCGGTTACGTTTCCATTGGAAAAAAGGACCTACTATGCGATCCCCAATAATTCCAGCCCAGACGTTTGTTTTTTGAGGGTATGGGATTCATGTATCCAACGGGGATTTTCGTCAGCCCAATAACGGCAGTTCGGTCGATTGACGTGCCCATGTAATGTGAACGTAGCCTCATCAGAAAACAGCACCCATTCCAAAGCAACTTGTCCTCCATGGATAGAAGCCATAATTCGTTCGCAAAATTCGAGTCTACGATCAGGATCATCTTCGTTAAGCTCCTGCAGGTTTTGCATCTTATATGGGTGCTTCTTGGCTTCTTCAAGAATTTTTAACACGCTTGTGTGACTGACACCATGAACGCGAGCTATTTGCCTAGCTGGAGTAACAGGATTTTCTTCAACTTCCAACAATATGTTCAACTGGGCTTCTTCGTAATTATCAAAACCTTTTGTCGAGGAGCATCTCTTACGTGGCCCAACTCCCGATATCGAGTTTCAATTTTGCTAATCGTACTTCGATTAATTGGAGGTAATTCTGGATGAACTTAAGTAAACAAACTAGCGACTTCAGTCTGTCTTCGACTTCTGTCCCCCTATCCGATCATCAATAAATTTTTGATACGATGCGTCTCGGTTAAATGGGGCATTCTCGTTTGTTATTTACACGTCGAAATGCAAACAAGTACTAAGATTCAGTTCAAATTGACCAAAACTATCGAGCAGGTTTTTTATTGGGCTTATCAAGTAAGAAAAAATGTACCTATACATTAAAGTAATTTGAGTGAATATTTCTTTATTCCAGTTTTTTGCGACAAATTGCTTATAAAAAGTAACAAAAAAAAGTGGAATTGTATTTACAATTGAAAAAGTTTTCAAATAAAAAATTAATCAACCTACCCTTCCATTAAAAAAAAAGTTGGGGGTGGCTGCAACCCCCCCAGATAATTAAAAAGAAACAAATCTCTATGTAATATGCCCCATTGAAAATTAACATTGACTTGTTTCAGGAATTTTGCGATAATCCTTTATTTATCAAGTTACAGAATTTGTTTCAGTTAGACTTTCCCCTCTGTATTGAAGGCTAGTTATGTAGGTTAGTTATTCCTTGGACGCGTTGTATAAAAGGGGTGTTATTTAAGTTAGGGCTAGTACCTATTACAAAATTCATTTTACGACTATCTGTCGATTCATTAGGAGAATGAAAAGCATATTTTCCAGTATGCCTACGTTTCCGATTTATTTGAATCCTTCATCATGGCTACAAAAATATACAGATACAGATCTATACATCTAGTGATTATGAAGAGTAAATAACCAATAAAAACTTTTCAAATTTCAAAACTTCAAAATTCAACCATTTCAGTACGGTTGTCGTATATACACGACACTTGACTTTTTTGGCAGACGGAGGACTGTCGTCTATGGACGACAGTAGCTCGTATCCCTGATAGACGCCTGCCATTGCATATACGACACACATAAATTTTTGCTTTTTCTCTCCGGCGTCCGTCGTACCGTTTCGACAGTTTTTGTTTGTCAGACAGACGGATGCCGTGCATTTTCGACAGTGTCGTAAATTCACGACAACCGGCAACATGGCAATGTCAGGCGATGCCGTGTCACACCCGTAAATTTTAGCGCCAGTCTAGTTCAGCAAAGCATTGAGTGAGATACGTTGATTACAGAATGTCACCTACAGATCAAGCTGGCCCCTCGGGCTTTTGTGGACTATCTGATAAGGATGTGAGAAATATTTTGAATGCGGTAAACGATAGTGATATGTATTTCAGTGAGGATGAACCATCTATAGATAGTGGCAGCGAATTTATTCCTGACTCTGAGAGCGAATTGAGCTCCGGAGAAGACGACGAAACCTTATTGGTAGACGAAAACACCGAAGAATAACAACATTCAGTAGCTTCTGTGTCTGATATCTCAGATCAAAGCATGCGTCAGGAGAATTTACAGGTAATATGGGATTCACGTGAGTTTGTTCCCAAAGTTCACCAGTTTGACGACACTAATAGTGCACTACAGAATGAAAATCTGGAAAATGAAACAAGTGAGTTAGAGTATTTTTTGAAATTATTCTCATAGGAAATAGTCAACATTATTATTGAAGAAACTAATATTTATGCTCAACAACAAAATGCCAAGGGTTGCAAAAACGTCGATAAAAATGAGTTTTACAATTTTATAGCCCTCTCAATGTTGATGCATCACGTAAAAAAGTCTGATATAAAGGATTACTGGTCTACAAATAATTTAATTTGCACGTCTTCTTTCCGCCAAACAATGTCTCGAGATCGCTATCTAGAAATACTAAGATACTTGCATTTTAGTAATAATCATAATGAACAAGAAGGTAATCGTCTGCATAAAATTGAAAATGTTCTCAATGTGATACAAAACAACTTCAAAACTAATTTTTATCCATTTCAAAATATCGTAATTGATGAAAGTATGATAATTTTCAAAGGGAGAATGTGTTCCAAACAGTACATCAAAACCAAAAGGCATCGCTTTGGAATAAAACTTTACGTATTATGTGATTGTGAAACGGGTTACGTTTTGGCATTTCAGGTATATACTGGCAAGAGTACCGATAAAAATCACAGCGTTCTAGGATTGTCAGGCGATGTTGTTGTGAAACTTTTGGAGCCCTACCTGGACAAAGGCCATTCGTTTTACAGCGACAACTACTATACAAGTCCAACTTTATCCAATTATCTTTTTGTTCACAAGACAAACTCTTGTGGAGCTGTCCGCATAAATCGTAAATACATGCCAATTTTTGAAAAAAAATTGAAAAAAGGGGAAACAGAGTGGCGCAGCAGTGATTCAATGCTTGCACTGAAATGGAAAGACCGTCGTGACGATGTAATGCTTACCATCATCCATGAAAATAAAATAATAAAATGCTTACCCTTCCACAGCTGGACAGACTTACCAATTAACACAGAATCAAACCTTTATGCATACTGGATTATAATGAAAGAATGGGGGCAGATTTCACGTGAAAAACAGTAAAATGGTATAAGAAATTATTTTTCCATACACTGGATATATGCATGTTGAATGCGTATGCGTTATATAAGACACAGAATGCCAGTAACATTTTGTTTCCTGCCTTCCATTTAGAAGTTATTAGGCAGCTTCTTGAAATCTTTTGTTTTTGTAATTTTTGAAAGCACTTACCCTCAGAAGTCCCTCGCAAAAACGGGAAACCGCAATTGAGAAGATGCTGGGTCTGCTCTCATACAACAAATTCCCAGAAAACAAGAAAAGAATCGATATTTATGTTCAAATTGTGTAACGTCAGGCTATGTGCTGTTCCATGTTTTCAGACATATCATGAAAAAATGAAATATTTTCCCTTCTCTTGTTTTTTTCTGGTTGTTTCTTTTAATAAACATTACTTTTTATAGGGTGTCGTTTATATTTGTCTGCCGTCTGTCTGCCACTGCAAAAACTCCCGTCTGTGTATCATGCTACCTACATTTGGGTGCCGTACTGAAAGGGTTAAATACTTAAAAAATAAAAATCAATAGAGGACTATTATATATTTAATTTTAATTACAGCTGTGTGCACAAGAGATGAATATCCCAAGATTTCTTCACTGTTGTGCAATTTTCTTTAATTAAAATTTCGCAGAATGCTTTCGACATTATGCCATCATCAGTGCGGTCACTATAAATTTGTGAGTTACAATTCGTAAAAGTTGATAAAATTCATATATACTTGTCAAACTCCCAAGACAGGGGCTTCCAAATTTGTACGTCTGTACATTTATTTATTTCGTGGTTCACATTGTGGGTTTTAGAAGTGTTAAAAATATGTTTAAAATATTAAAATTCGATAAAATCACTAAAATCTGTACTATATATCTTTATGATTATTGTATTTAATATGAAAACCAAACGCTGATTTATCTGAATTTATCAGAATGCAGTGGGGTGTGCTAGACGCTTGTTTGAAGGTATAAAAATTCTTTCGCATTGAAAGTTTTTAACATCTGTAAACTCCTTAGCGTTTTGTTTCCACAAATATTTCGACTAAATAAGTTAATAAAGCCTTTTCCTTTGCTTATCTTTAACCTGAATTTTATATCTCCCTACAAATTAACACGCTTCAGTATCACCTGAAATATTCCATCTCTATATCTGTCGCATCTCGCCCAAAGCAACCACATCGCAATTGTCCATTTTTTATTATCTTCCGCACCAGTTCTTACTATTTCGTTTGTTTTAATTCGCACCATTCTTCGTTCTTCCATTCATACGCTTCATCTATCATTTATTCGAATTCTTATCAATTATATTTCCTCACAGAGCCCTGTTTTTTGGCCTTCATGGATTTTGCCGCCCTCACCAGATGGACATCAAGTCTGTCTCCAAATTTATTATTTTTGGTAGATGGTAGTAGCCTGTCTGTTGAGGGTCACGAAATCTCTTCACTTAACCTTCCGCAACTGGCGCCCTTCAATAGAACATGAACACTGGCGCTTCGTCTGTCAGGCCAGGATAGGAAAATGAGTTTTTTTTTAATAATAATGGCTTTTTATATAACATTTTATTGAAAATGAAATAAATGATGGTTTATAAAATGAATAAAAAACTTAAAACAGTAATACTGTTAGTTACTCAGAACGTGGTTTATTTAGATATACTTAATTTAAAAACAAACATACAACGCGTTATAAAGTGAATAAAAAACCAAACACTAGAGCTCCAACATAAGTAATGTATTCAATTCAAAGTAAATAAACAACTCTTTGTATAGTGAATAAAAACACGGAACAATAGTACTATAATATTAGTAATTAGGTTCTTTTAGCTACTACCGAAGTTGTACACGTCGAGCATAATATTCTGCGTGAGATAAACAAATGAATTTCTTGCATAATTTACAAAATTACCCGCTTTTTCTCTCTTTGGGACATTTATAACATTGTTTTCTGGTACCTGGTAGAAAATCTTCTGATGTTGTACATGAAGAAGTTGTCCCTGCAACTTCTTGTCTTCGCTGCCTTAGTGCAGGTGGCATGTTTGTAAGGGAGGCTCTTCGCTACAAATGCTCTTCCGTAAGGACTAATGAGAGCACTCTTAAATATAGCCTTCTTATTTTATTCCCGTCTCTTGGCACATTATTCGCATTATAAATTATTTGAGAATTTATTCCTGCTATATTGAACAGGGAATAAGAGATGACCATTGGCCATCTTCTTGTATTTCTTGCAACGTTGTATGTTTTGCAAAGTTTGTCTACCGTATCAACCCCACGTTTGGTTGTATTGTAGAATGTTATTAACTCTGGTTTTGTGCCTGTTCCTATTCTTGGATCAATTGCATCATCATCATGCATACTAGAAACCGCAAGGACAACTTTTCCCTCCTTTGGAATATATGAAACTAGTACCATCTCGTCTCGAAACCCAAACATGCTGGATCCTACTACACGACCTTTAGTATTTTTGAATTCACTTGGTAGTCCCTTTCTGTTTTTGCAAACAGTGCCAACATATGTTAGCTCATGATCGTTCACAAGTTTGGTCACTAATGGAAACGTAGTGAACCAATTGTCACGTGTGGTATTTCGACCTGTTTGCGAAATAGGAGCTATTAGACGTTCCACTATGTCAAGCGAACTATTTTCCATACGATACGGACCATCCGGCTGCTGCCCTAAGTAAATCTCCAAATTTGATGTATACCATGTCTTGGCATCTACTAGCGCGAATACTTTGATGCCATATTTATTTGATTTTTTAGGGAGGTATTGTTTAAAAACGCATCTTCTTCTAAAGGCCAATAATTGTTCATCAGTTGTAGTGAATTCGCTCAAAGAATAAGACGTTTTACAATTATTCACAAATAATTCAAATATTTCGCGTATCGGTGCCAATCTATCTATTTCTCTTCTTTCTATTCTTGTGTTGAAATCGTTAAATGACATACATTGTAAAAGAAATAGAAAACGTTCTTTTGACATCGTTAGCCAGAATCTTTCGATCCCATATTATGACTGTTTGTCCCAGATTTCTTTCTCATTAAGACGGCTGCTTTTAAGTGCTCCAATCATATATAATAATCCAATAAGCGCTTTTATTTCTATAATATCTGTCAGTCTAGCAGATCGTTCCCTCGTGTAGTTTTGAGAACACTTATCGATATATTGATTGGTACTTTCAACAATAATGTTCAACATTTCGGGAAGGTGAATAACTATATTGGTTTGACGAGTTCTGACTTTTCTCTTAGTAAAATATTTTCTCCATTCCATTCCATCATTAGCAGTAAATACAGCCTATTTCTCGGTGTCGGTGGTTCGTTCTCAGATTCGTCGCCATCTTGCTCTGAATTTGAGTCTGAGTCTAAATGTTCTTCTATATTATCTTCATTATTACTGCAGGATTGATCATCATAAATTGTATCTGATAGTTACCCTTCTTCGTCTAATAATTGCTGTAGCCACCTTTGTTCTTTTTCATAATCCATTATTTCTGTAAGAACCGGTACATTCAACATCTAGTTATGATATATGGCTAATAAATACACCCACCCACTTCACAAGCTTCAATAATAATAGCCTGGGTTAATTAAAATAAAAAATAACTTTACTTGTATCTATGTAGGTACCGTTAAAACTAGCGCCTCGTCTATCATGCCGAAATCAACAATCGTAGAACGTACCACTACAAACGTTTGACACGATGTAACTGAGTATCATGAAGCTACACGAATGCAAGGGCCTCGTTCTCACCCTACTACGAACTTAGTGACTTTTTCAATATTGCTCGGCCTGTCAGACGAGGCGCTAGTTCCGAAAGGTTCACAAACCACCACGATGTTTGTCTATGCTCCGACGATTCGGAAACCACTTGATGGAATGGAATGCCAATTAGGGTTTTTGCAGTTTCTTGTGAATAAGTTTTTCTAATGACAACTTGGCAAAATGGTCGATCATAAAGATGTATAGTACAGATTTTAGTGATTTTATTGAATTTTAATCTTTTAAACATATTTTTAACACTTCTAAAACCCACAATGTGAGCCACGAAATAAATAAATGTACAGACATACAAATTTGGAATCCCCTATCTTGGGATTTTGACAAGTATGTATGAATTTTATCAAATTTTACGAATAGTAATTCACAAATTTATAGTGACCGCACTAATGATAGCATAATGCCCAAAAGCGCTATGCAAAATTTTAATTAAAGAAAATTGCACAACAGTACTTGGGATATTATATATTTACTTAAAGGTGTTTTATAATAATAATAATTTATTTAGACAAAATTATGTCATAGAATACACTACTGAATACAATAAAATAACAATACACACATAAAGTATTCAAACAGTATTAGGTATTTAACACTCCAAATGCCATAAAGTCAAAGCGTGTCCATCGGGTAGTGTATGGTTTATAATAATAATAATAATAATGTTTAATGTTATTTATAACGTATTAACAATATAAATATAATGTAATTATTATAAGTTTATGATTTAAAATACAAAATTTACATCAAAATACTTAAATTTATCAGGAGATGATCAAATTTTTATAATTTAACTCAATTTAAAATCAAAAAATTACATCACAAATGAGCTGAACTCACGGCACAATCAAATTACGTACGTTCTAGTAAGGAATAGCAAAAATATTTTAACACTTTTTTGAAATTTGTGAATTCGTTTTATCTCTCTTATTTCAAATGGCAAGAAATTATATAAACTGTTAGAGATATAATCATATCCCTTTTGTCCAATTGTTCTATTGGCTTGGGTGGTCTTTAACAGTAAATTGCATTTTTGTCGTGTCTTATAGTAGTGATCTAGATATATATTTTTTGTTCCGTCTGTCTGATATCTAGTTCGTTATACTCTCTAGTAGTTGAGGAAGTTTTATAAAACTCATTTTTTATAAAACCCCGAAAAAAATCCACTGTTGTTAAATCGGGAGACCTAGTTGGCCAATTAGTTGGGTCCCCTCTTCCGATCCATCTGTTTGGGAATTCGGTATTGAGATGATTTTTTATAGGAGCAGTATTATGAATAGGCACACCATCATGCAGATACCACATTTGTTGCCGAATATTGAGCGGAACTTCTTCTAATAAAACTGGCAAGTGATTCTGAAGAAAATTTAAATAAATCGCACCTGTTACTCTTTCATCAAATATGTATGGTCCTATCACATGATCACCTACAATTCCATCCCAAACATTTAATCACCACCTCCGTTGGCTATTAGGGGTTAAGACAAAATTTGGATTAGAAGTTGCATAATAATGAAAATTATGACGATTTACACATACATTTTTATGAAAAGTTGCCTCATCTGCAAAAAGCACAAAATCAAAAAAAATTCTCGGGCGATTGTTTTTAAATTGGGCCCACTCACAAAACGTTACTCTTCTTTAAAAACCACGGTCAAGTAACTCTTGATGAAGTTGGATATGATAAGGATGCATTTTATGTTTTTTAAGGATTCTTTGAACCGTGCCATGACTTATGTCTTGCTGTTGTGAAATATTTCTCACAGTTGTATGCGGATTCTCTGCAATACTTTCATTTAATTTTCCTCAGTTGAGGCTGATTTTGCTACGTCTTTTTTTGTATTTTACTTCACCAGTGCGAGTGAAACGATCCATTAAATTTTCAAATGCTCTTTTGTTGGGTGCCTTCCGGTCTGGAAATCTTCGACGATAATTTTTACACGCAAGCAAACAATTTTTGTAAGATTAACCCAATACTCAAATCATGTTCACCATTTCTTGAGTTGTAAAATGTATACTATTCATCCTCAATAATTTTTATTTCATTTAAGACAACTATAAAACGCAGGCGACACTTAATTACTGCTATTTTTAAGAAATAAAATATAACGAGTGACGTTTATGTCAAATTTTGTCAACGCTTACTGAGAAAATGTAATGTTTCACAGCATTGCATTGATGTTAACGGTGAACACTTTAAATATTTAGTTCAATATTACGATTAGGATTATACTTTTGGTGACTTGTTTTGATCAGAACAAATAATTTATTGAGTTTTATTATTATTTAGGATTTTTTGTTACTCTCAGCGTGTATTGCTTTTACATAATAGGTTAATAATTATGGTTTACAATAGATATAACAAAATAACTCTGTTTTTATAAACTTTGGGTATAGGGAATACTTAACAAGAATCAAAGTTACATGATCGAAGATTCCATTTGCGCTAAAAAATACAGGGTGTTCCATTTGAAAGAAGAGAGAAAGTGAAAGGTTCGAGTTTCCGTCCACCCTGTATACAGAAGGGAAAATAATTAATATTTAATAGAATAAGGAGATATTGCATCATATTACGACTACGATTTTCACATAAACGTGTCCATACCTTTTAAAGGACTCTGTATAACGTAGCAAAACCTCATAACAAAAGCTTCAAAAAACTGTGAGCAATCCGAATTCGGTATAATATACAGGGATTCTCATTTAAAAAATCATGTTTGGTTTGTACCGGAGTTATGCAACACTCTGTATAGTTCGAGATAATTTCAAAATATGGATCTTAAAGAAATCTACTATTTTTGTCGATAACATTTTTTGATATTTCTTAAAATGACCCATATACCGAAGTTTGTCGTAAGATTGGTACACTCTGTATAAATATGACAAATACTACGTGATAAATACAACGTGGTTAAAACAATTAATGATTTGGATATATTATCAGCAGTGGCTTATACCTTTCGAGTGATTTGTAGTTTAAAGAAAAATTCGACACCATTTAAGCAACAAACAGAAATAAATGCTTTACTGCAATCAAATTTTTAAAAAAGTGTTTTTGAAAAGTATGCAGAAAATGTTTGCTAAAGTGTGTAGAAAAATGTTTAAATACCTTATTTGTCACTTATTCACTACACCTGTTTGAAATCTTGATTCGCTGATGTTGCGCAGGACCATATGCGGATTAATCTTGCTTCTCGAAAGAACATATGTGGATAAATCCGGTCTCGAAGTACCTACCATATGCTGTTAAATCCGGCCCAAAGTACCATGTGCGGTTTAATCCTGCTCGAAGGCCCATATGCGTAATTGGAGGGGACATTCTAGTCGTCTTTTAGTTTAACTATTTTACTAGTCGGACAATGTGGACTGCATTTTTTTGTCGGCTGGTTTTCCAATCTTGGTCTTCGTATACGTTGTCAAATAAAACTAAAAGAAAAGAGATTTTCAGTTTTCTTAACACAACAAATTATTTCACTTACACAACACCTGGTTACAATTTTAGAAATGAACTTAACTTAATTTGATTTGAATTTGCAATACGCATTTGCTAACAAGCATTTAATACTTGATACTGACTTTACTTGCTGTATTGATGTAGGATATGAAGAAAGATTAAACCTTACGTCTGAAGCTGTCCCTTCAGTACACATTTTCAGAGACTGTGGCTTCACAAATGTTAGTAAGTATTGGAGAAAGTACCTTTCCCCGATTGGTTGTAAGCAAGCTGGCATATACCATAGTTATAGATTAAAAATAGACGACAAATGTCGTGAATGTACACAGGATAAAGTATTTCAAATAATTAGGGCTTTCAATTGATATTCGCAATCCAGCAAAATTGGAAGGTACAATGAAAACGTAATAAACTATAAATGAATATTTATTGAATAACAATAAACTTGTTTTTCTTAACATGTTTTTGTCAAAAAAGGCTTTACAATTTTATCAACAATAAGAAAATGTATTAAAGGAATAGAATTAGACCCTAATTATTACAATACATTTTTCTTAAATGTAACAATGTTAATAAAAAAAACAATTAACATTCTCAAGCAACGTTCCTATAATAACTTTTTTGCTGCATTATACCAAAAATTGGGCCAAGTCTTTTTATTGCCAAATGATTTTTTAGATCAGCTTAAAATTAGTTGGAAAATAACTATGTATATATAAAAATTTTATCTGAATAAATTTCAGTCAATAAATTGAGTATTATTTGGAAGAATGTTTCTTTGTAAGTATCAATTGAAAATAGAAAACGGTGGATAAATTTAATATACGACATGGTGATTTACGTGATTTAAAAAAATTTTGTGATTTCAATTTGATTAGGTAATTTAATTGTTTATTATATGGAAATTTTATTCTTTCTAGAGTAACTTGAGACGTGTACATGGCGCAAAGTTTTACTGACATCCGTAGATGGCAGTTTTGGTAGTATATAATTTTAGAGAAATTCCGTCACCAAATATAACGCGATTATAATTTTCTCTTAATAAGTGAGATAAAAGAGCAATAAGTTATCTTGAATAGCTTTCGTGTTCTGATACTAAATTATATATTTGCACGAGAGAATAATAACCCCCACCACCCAGTTTTGACTATTTTTTCCAAAAACTGTTGAAACCCACTTATTTATTAGACAATCCATAAAAAAATTTGCGCTTCACCATAATTAACTTTAATTAACAAGATCATTAAAAAAATTGAATCTGCAAAGACATACTTAGAGCATAAAAAATGATACTGCTAGATATTTGAATTAGTGTTGAAATATTTGAGTAGGTACTTTAATAAATCTCACTTTCAGTAACGGTTTTGGATGAGGCAGATAGCCAGAAATAATGCTCTAACTATAGACTGGTATTGCTGCTTCTTTTTATCTCTAAAGTTATCAAACATATCTAAATAATAGACTCATCATTCAAATAACCTAAGTTTTGAAAGATATTTGAAAAATAGTTTGCTTCGTTCACCTACTTCTAGAAATGTCATGTAGTATATACAACAGTTCTCTAGTAATGGATATTCATAACAGTATGCAAGATAGTTAGATGAAATTATTTGAATCTATTTGTTTGAATGAGACATCCAAATCATACAATATATTCGATTTCGCTACAATAATCCAACATATATATCCAAATATTTGCATGAGTATTTCGGAGTTTTAGATATTTACCTAGAAATAATAACTATATGTTTGAAGTTACTTCACCAACTTTCGAGTGAACCGATTTTAGATGTCTTTATTTAAATTCGTTACTAATAATGATATTGAATTTAGTAACAATGTTGTTAAAGCAACAAATTACAGAATGATTAATCTTTACTGCTCAATCTTTTACATATACATCATTAGTTGCAGTGACTTCTAAAATGATTCTCGATTTAAATTTTATGTCGAATAGTTCCAAAAACATTTTATAATTAATAAATGTATATTTATAATTTCGATAAAAAATGTTTTTGATTAGTATTACGAAATTCGACAAAATAAGTGGTAAAAATATCACTGATTACTTTATAAAAATTGATATTTTTTCTGCATAGTGATTGATTATTTAATAAATTCACTTAAATCAAGCTTCTGTGTATAGTTCCGCATGGGAAGATGAAGAAATAACACCGCCCTACAAAATTTAAAAAAAAATTTGTTGCCAAGTATTTTTGAACGAATTTAGGGTAATTCAGGTCTGCTGAATTCAAAAATAAAAACAGTTTTTCCAAATTGGCTCTAGTTTTTGAGGTGATGGATACATATTTTTTTAAGGAGTTTAGCTATAACATATCCTTTTTATTTTTTAAGAATAATTTACGAACAAGAAATTTACGCAGAAACGTGAGGTCGACCCTGTTTAGTGAGCGTACCACGTGCCGACTGCTGATCACGTGATCAGTGCGTGCAATTGTTTATCTTGTGTCTCTTGATTTTATCTGTCAGTTCAGCGTGCTGAAAATATCTGCTTCAAAACTGAGTTGCAAGATTGCAACCGAACAAACATACATTGCCAGTTACATACTAAAAACTTTGAAAAATACATAGTAGTGTTGGTGTCTTATGATATGCCACAGAAATATTCGAAGCTCTGATTAACCGGCTCTAAGAATTAAAAGCTGCACGTTCTAAGTTAACTGGGGAATTTAAAAAAAATCTGATAGTGAAATGCAAATGTTGTCATTACAATGGTTAATTAACCATCAACTTCGGCAATAAATATTGTGGCTAATTTAAATATAAAGTTTGAGTGTTTCTTTTAAATAAGGACTACAGTGAACCACGATCAGTCTAAAACATGTATTCTCAAACGTTTGTCGTTGCCTTTTTTCTAGTGTGACGTAATTTGAATGGTTGAATTTAATTATTTTGTTTTATTAAAATTACTATTATTTTAACGAAATTATTTTCAAAAGTGAAGGTTTTTTGTAGTCTTTCGTTTTTTAGCATTAATTGAAAATAAATAGATAATTATTAATTAAATAATAGTTAATTAATTATTAATCAAATACCCTGCTAGTGGGAAAATATAGATATCACGCACAATCTGGCAACATCTGTTTAGGGGCCATTTTTTATAGGAAAATGATATTTGTGGACAAATACATCCAACATTTTCATTCATTCGTGTAACCATAGCATTATTTTGCAGACGCCCCCTACCCCCTGAATTCAAAAGCATTGTTGATGTACTAGCTATTAAAAATTTTGTGCTGGGTTGTGCTAGGTGTCTTTTCTTTGTGCTAGCATTTTGGCGAAAAAATTCCAACCGGAGTGGGCTAGCGTTAACCTGGCCCTACCCGAATTCCAAAGCATTTTTATTGTAAGCTGTTGGTGTGCTAGCTATAAAAAATGTTGTGCCAGGTTGTGCTAGGTGTCCTTTATCTGTGCTAGCATTTTGGCGACAAAATTCCAACCGGGGGGGCTAGCGTTAACCTGGCCCCACCCGAATTCAAAAGCATTTTTATTGTGAACTGCTGGTGTGCTAGCTATAAAAATTGTTGTGCTAGGTGCCCTTTATGTGTGCTAGCATTTTGGTAACAAAAATCTAACCGGGGGGGGCAGCTTGACGGAGCTTATTAAATTGATATTTTCTCTATCTTATCATATTTTGATAATATATCAATTCACCTAAATGGACTTCAAATTCGTGATCAGCACCACGAAATTACCTAGAAATCGCCCAAATATTGTTGACAATAAAGTGTTGATCAGTGTAATAGTTAATATATTCGAGAATTACTGATAACAATGAAAATAAAGACGTAGAAGGAACGGAAGTGATAGAAGTAGTATCTAGAATAGAATAGGTAAAGGAGATTGTAATTATTTATTCTTCTTTTCCGCTCTCCCTACTCTTTTAGGTATCAGAGTGTGATTACGGTTTTTCAATTATCCATTTTTCCACTCTCTTCTGTTGCCTGCTATTTATTTCATTTCCTCTATGGATTTTCATATTTCTCTTCAATATTCTACCACTTGATCCAACCTTTTCCTTCTTTGTCTTCACCTTCTTATTTTTGTTGACTTTCCTATCTCCATTATTCCCTTTACTAGTCGGGATTGGTCCATTCTCACCACGTGACCAAACCAATTCATTTCTCTCTTTTTAATCTTTTTTGGTATTCTTTAGTGCCCTTGGCCAATGCTCATCCTTATTTCTTGACTTTTCACTCTGTACCATGTTGTGTTGCTTGCTAATATCCTAATTTGTTTCATTTTCATTGCGTTTATCCCTGCTTCCTGTTTCTCGTTTAGTATCTAATTTTCATTAGCTTGTGTTATTATTACTAATTTTATGATATTGTGAATTTTCTTTTTTTGAGAGACAATAATTCTGTTTTTTATTTGTTTTATTGTAGAATACAAAAAATGTGTAAATTGTCCAGACTATCCCACATAAAGTAATACTTTGGACGTTGTTCAATTCTATGTGTTCGATAGACAGTAATATTAAGAGTTGTCATTTTTTGAAGTTTAGTTGTCATTAATTTTTATGAATTTTGTTAAAGGAAAACCGTTGTTAATTTTTCAAAGTAATACAGTCCATTTTAATGTTTTTACTGTTTGTCAAGTATTTTTCAAATAATCACAATTGAATCAGCAAAGTAAAATAATAAACATTTTTGATCCATCGAGTCGGATACAAATTTTGAAATTAAAAGTTTACGACGATTTTCTTCAAGCCAACACGTGGTGATTATCGATACAAGGCGTGAAGTATCGAGACAATTCCAGTGGTCCAATTCAGGTTATTAACGAAGAGTTCCGATCTAGCGGTAACTACAAAAACAGGACCAACTATTCAGTACAATTTGGATTCAGGTCAGATTATTCCTTTTACTCTCCTTTTTGCGAAAATTTATTATTAGCATTTTCAATCGAGTATTTGAAGACAATTTTCAAGCAAACTCAGTAATTGCCGTTCAATTTGTATACATTGAGACATAGGTTTGAAATATGGTTTGACGTTTTCAGTTGTTAACAAGTTTGGAGGTATAGATATACTTCCGAAAGGTATTTGCGACCTTTGTTAATTGAATTTTTTATAACTTTTCGAGTTTTGATTACAGTACAATAAAAGTGTTAGTTAAGCAATCAGTTGAAATCATCACAATTTCTTAGTTCTGATCGAAAGTCAAGATGACAGATAC
Source organism: Galeruca laticollis (assembly GCA_963921935.1). NCBI lineage: Eukaryota > Metazoa > Arthropoda > Insecta > Coleoptera > Chrysomelidae > Galeruca > Galeruca laticollis. The sequence continues at coordinate 60,704,704 of OY998181.1, read as the reverse complement.
AGGGAGTGAAACAATTATAATTAACGAACTTAGGGTTCTTAAACGTAGTAGAGGTACTATGAAACAAAAATTATCGTTACTAGAAAAATACATTGACACTCTTAAGACCCCTTCAAGTGATGAATTGTCTAATATTAACGACGTAAAGCAGAGATTTGATAATCACTCAAATTTAATCAATGAATTTGAAAAAGTTCAATTTTAGAGACAAAATGTAGCGAGAATGAGCTAGAAGACCATTTTTAGAGAGAGAAGAATTTCAGAATAGGTTTTATAAAACACAATCATACTTGAAAACCGTTTTAGGTAATTTGCGAGCATCAGTTTCACATGCTATTAGTGAGGTACATTCCGATTCACAGTCAAACATTTCGAATAATAATATTGACCCTCTTCAGAATATGTGGTTGCCTAAAATAAAGCTACCGATATTTTCAGGACAATTTCAGCAATGGATAAATTTCAAGAACAATTTCAATTCAACAATTACTAATAATAAATCATTAAACGATAACCAAAAGTTTCAATATTTAAAAGCCTCGCTAAAAGGCTACGAGGCTAACTTTATTGAAGGCATAGATAACACTGAGCAGCCTTTTAAAAAGTCCTGGGAGTTGTTGTGTGAGCGTTTCGACAAAAAACAGTTCTTGTTAGATAGTCATTTCAAATCACTTTTGAATGTACAAGGTGTTCAAAAAGAAACATATGCTAATTTTCGGAAAATACTAGATGAGGTATCCAAGCATTTAACTTCTTTAGATGGGATAGGACTCAGTAAAGATATTCTGTATGATTATTTTATAATTCATGTGCTATCAAGTAAATTAGATAAAAATATAATGCGAGATTGGAAAGAGTGCAAGTTTAATGATGATTTACCATCGGTAACAGAATTTATCGATTTTTTTAAAAACCAAGCTGATGTTTTGCAGTGTCTAGATGACAAACAATTTATAAGAGCAAGTGGTTCAAGCTATCAAAGCAAGCATAACACGTATAATTATAAACCAAGTGCTCAGGTAAATTTAGCTAGTAATTACACCTGTAATTTTTGTAAGAAAAACCGTTCCATTTACAAATGTACAGATTTTTTAGCGTTACCCACCGAACGCAAAATTCAAGAGGTAAAAAAATTGCGACTTTGTGAAAACTGTTTGTTACTGGGTCACAACAAAAACAACTGCAGAAGCGGCCCATGTCCCATATGTAAAGTCCATAAGCATAATAAATTGATTCACAGAGAAATTGTGCAATCTACAAGGTCGGTTAATAGTGTCAATGATCGAAATTCATAGAATCTGTTGACCTAAGAAGATGATAATTCAGACCCTACAGTAAGTATCAACTTAGTTAATGACCGAAGTCAGGTGTTATTATCAACAGTACTATGTTATGTAAAAGACAAAAGTGAACAGTTCCATGCTTGTAGAGCTCTCTTAGACTGTGGGGCCCAAATGAGTTTAATTACTGCTTCTTTTTGCGGAAAACTCAGGATTCCAGTTACTAGTACCAACTGTGCAATTATAGGGATCACACAAAGCCAGTCAGATGTCAACAAAAAATGTACGTTTGATATTTCGTCGCGGTTCTCAGATTATAAATCAGGTATTTCTTGCTAAGTTGTTCCAACCATTACGAGTCGGATCCCGACATATTCTTTTGATATTAGTAATATGCGTATACCGAATAATATTGATTTAGCGGATTTTGAATTTAACCATTCCAAAGGCATTGATGTATTAGTAGGCGCTAATATTTTTTAGAACCTATTGCAAGAAGGAAAAATCCAACTCGGGAAAAACCTTCCTACACTAGTGAACACCAAATTTGGATGGATAATAACGGGTACCATGCCAATCAAGTTAGACAAATATATTTGCACCCTAGGAAAAGTTCATGTCGCAGAAGACGACCAGCTCAAGAAGTTCTGGGAAATAGAGGTAGTCCAATGTAAAAATCAGTTCATGTCCCATGAAGACACTATTTGCGATTCTCTTTTTGAACGAGATACGTACCGAGCGGAAAATGGACAATTTGTGGTGAAATTTCCATTAAAACATTCCGTTGAGCTATTGGGCGATACGAAAGTATCCTCTATGAAGAGATTTAAGGCACTGGAACATAAATTTTCTGATTTTAGCTTCAAACAATTATATCATGATTTCATTCACGAATACCAGGATCTAGGTCACATGAGTAAAGTTGCAAACAATATTAATTCTAATCTTGGTCATTTCTTACCCCATCACGGTGTGCTTAAATCAACAAGTATCACTACTAAGCTTCGAACAGTATTCGAAGGCAGTTGCCAAAGCACAACAGGTTGGTCACTTAACGACATCCAGTACGTCGGCCCTAAGGTCCAAAACGACATATTCGACATTCTGGTGCGATTTCGCATGCACGCCTTTGTTGTCTCAGCAGATATTTCAAATATGTATAGGCCAATACTTATGCATCCAGAGCATAGGCATTTATAGCGAATCTTGTGGCGAGATAACCCAAACGATGAATTTCCTGTTTTTGAGCTAAATACGGTTACGTATGGTACAAGAGCAGCACCTTATTTAGCCATTAAATGTATTAAAACTCTAGCAACACAAAATTGGAAAAAATTTCAGAAGCCTCTAACACTATTTTGTCCGACATGTACGTCGACGATTTGCTGACAGGATCTAACGACCTTAATGAATTACAAGATATATGTAAGAACATTGATAATATATTGGAGTCTGCGAATTTCATTTTACGCAAGTGGACTTCCAATAACCAACAAGTTGTTTCTAACTTTGCAAAGACAAATATCTCAAATTCAATCCTAAATATAGGTGATCAAGAGTCAAGTAAAACTTTAGGGGTTCAGTGGAATAATAGCTCGGATACAATAAAGTATACCATTAAGCAGTTTTCAAATCATGTTTCTCCTACCAAACGCTCCATTTTATCCACGATTGCTCATATATATGATCATCTGGGCCTTTTAAGCCCATCTATTATTGTAGCCAAGATACTTATCAAAAGACTTTGGTCTCTCCACATTTCATGGGATGCTCCAGTTCCTCCAGATATATTAATGAGCTGGTCACAATTTCAAAAACGCCTTGAGAGTCTCGATCATTTATCCATCCCTCGCAATGTAGTCTCGGAAGTAATGCTAGACATTCATTGTTTCTGCGACGCATCGCAAGATGCATATGCAGCATGCATCTACCTCCGCAGTACAGATAAGTCAGGTATATATACAATTAATTTGCTATGTTCAAAATCCAAAGTTTCACCATTAAAAGCCATCACTATCCCCAAGCTAGAATTATGCGCCTGTCTTTTAGGAGCACAATTAACCAAAAATGTGGTCAACTCGCTTAAGGTTGACATTCCTATTCATATGTGGTCCGATTCTCAAGTTGCTTTGAGTTGGATTCACCACGAACCCAGTGACTTACAAGTTTTCGTTGCAAATCGCGTATCAAAGATACAATCGCTATCAAACATCACTAATTGGAAATATGTAAATGGCTCAAGTAACTCAGCTGACATAGCTTTCAGAGGTATTCCGCCTGACAAGTTAATTTAGAGTGTGTTTTGGTGGAAAGGTCCAGCTTTCCTGCAATTACCCATTTCTGATTGGCCAAGTGAAGATTTTATTCTCAAAAAATCAGAGTTGATGCAGCTGAAAAAGAAAACCGCAGTTCTACATGCAACGCCGTCATATTCATTCGATTTACTTACTCGATTTTCTACCTTAACTAGGTTAGTACGAGTCACAGCTCATTGCTTACGGTTTTGTAATTATCTGAAAAATAAAACGCACAGGAAAACTAGTGTTCTATCTGCGTCAGAATTGGAAAATGCCAGAGCCATATTAATAAGACAAGTCCAACAAGATTCATTCTTCGAAGAGTTGAAAATACTCAAGAAAAATAAAACACTCCCCAATAAACACAAACTTACATCATTAGCACCCTTCGTTGATGAACAGGGAATTATAAGAGTCGGAGGAAGATTGGAAAATACATATTTACGTTTCAGTACCAAACATCCAATTTTATTGTCTTCCACTCACCATTTCACGAAGCTAGTTTTTGAACATGAACATCGACAATTGTTGCATCCAGGCCCTCAGTTATTACTGTCATCTGTTAGACAATTTTATTGGCCAATAAAAGGACGCATTTTAGCCAAACAAATTGTAAAAAATTGTATAACATGCGTTAAGTTCAACCCAGTGCCATTTACTGCCCCAATGTCCAATCTGCCAAATGAACGAATCTAGCCTCAACTACCATTCCAAGTAACGGGTATCGATTACGCTGGCCCTTTTTCATTCTCAATAAAAAAGGTAGAGGTTGACGATTAACAAAATGTTACTTAGCAGTATTCATTTGCTTCTGCACAAAAGCAATTCATCTCGAAGTTGTTTCGGATCTCACAACCGACAATTTTCTGGCAAGTTTTAAAAGAATCAGCTCACGAAGATGTGTTCCATCTGTTATCTACTCTGACAATGGAAGCACATTTGTCGGAGCAAATAACAAACTAAAGGAATTAGGACATTTTTTGTCTAAGAATTGCAATCAGATTAATGACGAGTTAATAAGTCAATTTAATATTAAATGGATTTTTATTCCCCCATATACCCCGAATCATGGAGGACTGTGGGAAGCAGCCGTTAAAATGGCAAAACATCACTTGAATAGAGTTTTGATCAATAAAAGTGTAACGTTCGATGAATTCAACACTCTTATAATACAAATTGAAGGGATACTCAATTCGCGACCATTATTTGATATGTCCAATGACCCAAATGATCCTTCAACTCTAACTCCCTCACATTTCTTAATTGGTCGCACTATAACGTCTGTCCCTAACCATGACCTTACAAATCTACCTGTAAACCGCCTGTCAAGGCTGCACCATATCCAACAGTTGTATCAGCAGTTCTGGCGACAATTCTCGAAACAATATATTTCCCAATTGCATCAATCATATAAATGGAAAGATGCACCCAGTAAAATAAATCTAGACGCACTGGTACTTATCAAGAATGATGCCCAACCACCTTGTATATGGCCTACCGGCAGAATAACAAGACTATTTCCTGGCAGAGACGGAGTATCAAGGATAGCCGAAGTCACTACGTCTAAAGGACCAAGTGTGAGATCCGTTAGACACTTATACCCTTTACCAGTGCAAACTGACATTTGTATTACACTTAATTTAAACTTTGTGTGTTCGGTTCCCGCGGGTTCCGATACTATTGTATTGAAGGTGCCCTTCAAAGTGGGGGCTATGTTCAATTTTATGTGTTCGATAGACAGTAATATTAAGAGTTGTTATTTTTTGAAGTTTAGTTGTCATTAATTTTTATGAATTTTGTAAAAGGAAAACCGTTGTTAATTTTTCAAAGTAATACAGATCATTTTAATGTTTTTACTGTTTGTCAAGTATTTTTCAAATAATCACAATTGAATCAGCAAAGTAACATAATAAACAGACGTTATGTGGGGATAATCTGGACATAACCGTCTGAGCTACAGAATGAACGAAAAAATTCAATATGCACCTTATAACAAACTAAATTGTGTTAGATTTATATTAAAGTAGATACTGGCCCTGAATCTCGCCCTTGAATCAGGGATTGGATTTGTTAGTTTCGCTACAATGTCTTCTTTAAGAACGAAAGCTTTCTCATCTGTTTTTGAGAAACGGCTTGAAGGGAATAGCCTCTTGAAGAACTTTACTTCACATCCTTTCTGAGCAGTATTGCAAACCCTTGCTACAAAATTTCTACCGTCTTTTGTTTTGTTTCTGTACACTCTTGCTACGATATGACTCCCATCTTCTATTTCATCACTTCCATTCAATTCTTCTAAATCCAGTTCATCACTGCTCTCGTCTGCTAATACTACTTCAGTTTCACTTTCAGATGAGGAATCTAAAACTCTTCTACTTGCTCTCTTCACTGCTGGCAAGGCAACTTTCCATATTTTTTGTGCAAGAAGCTCGTCCTTTTCTGGTTTCTTTTCGTGGACCAGCCTTTGGATAATGTCGAAGATCCTCAGGTGAAACGAAATCCGAAAACACTAATAATAGTGACAAATAATCCTAAAAAAGTAATCCAATTTTACCGTTACTAAAAGTTTTTTCTTACATACCTGTCTCTGTCCATATTTATTAATTTTTCTACGATAATTTCTCGAGTATCAATTTTTATGACTAACTATAATGTATATTTAATTAATTAGCAATTATAATTGCTGTTGTATAATATTAAATAATGAATGTATTTCATCCAGAATATCAAAAATTTGCGATCAGCTCAAATAGAAACAGCGGGAAGAATCAGAGCCATTTTCCCTTTAAAACGAATGTCTTCGGACAGCAATTCGGTTGCAGTTCGGTATAAGAAAAATCGCGCGCTTGATTGGCTGTGCATTCGTTACTTCTAATGTATCCTGGAATGAGGGAGCTGGATACAAAAAATTTGAAATAAAAACTGAAAAAGGAAAACTTTACATTTTTCCAGAAGTAGAATCGTTTACGTTACCTAGGCACAGAATTCACTGGGGGATCAAATACGAAAAATGAAACACAAAACCGAATACTGGAGGGAAATAAATCTATGTACTATCTATATAATATGCTTAATAGTAAAATATTATCTAGATGTGCTAAGATAATAATATACAAATCGGTCCTAAGACCGTTAGTATTATTTGGTTGTGAAACTTGGACAATCAATGAAGGTAAAAAACAATATCCGCTTGGGATAGAAAGTGTCTACGCAGAATTTATGAAGGAACGGAAAAAGGTGAAGCAATAAACAGTTTAAGGTGGATAGATCATATAGAACGAATAAGTAATGGAAGAGTATCTAAAAAAAATAATAGAAAATAGGATTTGTTGGATGAGGAAAAAGAGGTAGACGTAAAGTGAGATTGATGGACGAGCTGATGAAAGATATAAATAAAATTAAAAATTATTAACTGAAGAAGAACAAAGATATGAAAAAATGGAGGAAATTAATATACCAAACAGTTGGCCTTCTAGACCTGCAGTGCCTCATTCTTATAAAACCATTTTGTGTTTCAATCTTATCACTCTAAATAAAACCAGCCACTTATTAGATTTTAATCATTTGCAATGAATTTTATCACCAAATTTTGGCTGTGAATTATCGACTAATAAAATTCCATATTAATTAATCGTGATTTGATCAATGTTGTAAATGTTATAGTCGAAAGAATGTGAAAAATCTTGAAAGTCACTGGTAAGATCAGAAAATAACAATGAAACGATTTCAAATATTCAAAATACACACGTGTTATTACCAGAAATTCAGGATGATTATGCGAATTTCTAATTTATTATAATATACTGCAGAAAAAACCGTTGGTTTTTTTATCACATCAAAATCCGCATACACATTAAGTAGGTAAATATACAGAGTGATTGGCATAAATAGTAAGTAATATATATGGAAAGAAAGATTTGGAACATTTTCGCTGTACCCCAAAATTATTGGGATACAGAACTACCACTTTATAGAGGTTTAAATAAATTGATTCAACCCAATTTATTTATATACCTACCAAAATGTACCAATTGCTCGTGAGAATAGTTCAAAGTTTACATCAAAAACACATTTTTAAACGCTAACATTTTTTTCAGAACTTTCATACGGGTGTTAATACGCTTCTAAAATTTTTTTTAGCGAGAAGACTAATCAATTATCCTCATTTTTATACTTTTGTAAAAATTTCTTATTTCGCATAGTTCGGAAGGAAAAAATGTTTTCTTATATAAAACCAACAGATATTCCTAGTACAAGTTTAATAGTGAGAGGGAGAGTGAGAGAGAGAGAGATTAGCTTTATTGTCATGAAAATTTTTTACAATTTTATGGACAAATCGACATAATTTAAGAATAGATAAAAAATACAAAACATAATACATAAAATACAAATTTAAATTAATAATCATAATACAATATTAGTATCGTACATCACACCAAATATTGAAGTTCGCCAATGCAATTCAAAAGTCTAGGGTAGATTGCAGAATTCTGCCTCAGAATTGTAAGATCTCTCAAGCAAAAACGTCGTTGTCAATCTCCGGAACCTATTAAATGAATTTGCCACTATTAATTCTAGAGGTAGCTGATTGAATGGTCTTTTGGCTTTGAAAGTGATGGAATTTTTTACCAGATCAGAGGTTGATGTTGTTAAGTAAATAAACTGGAGTTCGATTCTGACTTTCGTACTGTTAACACGTAGTTGTGTGTGTATAGAACGAAGTATTTAATTTGAAGTTTATTTACACTACTTTGAACTAAAAACCTGTTAAACGATGTTGTAAAAATAGTGAACATATACATAAAGTGCATATTTGTTAAGGATTGATGGCAATTATGTACCTATATCATTCCAATTTCTATCACATTGTAGAGATTCTTAAGTTGTAAATATACAAAAACGAATTGATAATACTTGTTTGGTGATTAAATATCGACAGCAATTAAGAGTTGAAAAAAAAGTCCATACAAAAAAATGGAATTTAATTTGAATATAGAATCCCAAATGCAAAAAATTATTAGTCAACTAACTGTGTGTTACAAAAAGTGTTACTGACCTGCATTCCAAAATAAGTGAGCAAAACGAGAAAATTGATGAGTGTACCAGAAAAATTGATGATCTTCAGAAAGACAACAAAAATATTCACAGAAAAGTCTCTGAATTCGAAACAAAATTTCATAAAATTAATGCAGATTTGTATCATGAATATAAGATGAGAGCAGAACGAGAGAAAAATGTTATCTTGCAAGGTATCCCTGAATGTAGTAACTATGAGGAAATTGTCACGGAGATTGTAAACACAGTAACAGCCCCAAAAGTTATTGGAATAATGAAAAAAATCAGACTGGGAAAGCTTAGAGATAGCCAGCCGCGACTTATTAAAATTGTATTTAAGTCTCATGAAGATGCTTTACTTGTGCTGTGCAATAAATCCAAGTTGCCTGTAAACAATATTCTCAAATAAAAATGAAAAATGACCTCACTCCGCTACAAATGCAAGAAAATGCTGCAATTTTTAAAGACTTTACTTCTAGAAAGGCTGCTGGAGATTCAATTAGAATCAAATATATATTTAATCAACCACGAATTGTTCCAGTATCTGAACAACGACAAAATACATCTGATAGGCCCAAAAGAGAAAGAGATGGCGGTAGCAATTCATCTCCCGAACAGAATATCCCAAAACACAGTAAACTTAATTCTACGCACCAAAAAAACTATTAGGAGTTTTGTTTTGGAATTGTCATGGCTTCGCTAATCTGCAAAATTTTATCGAGGATTCTGCGAATTCGAATTTTGATGTTATTTGCATGAGTGAAACGTGGTTGATTACAGAAAAGGTGCATACTACAGGTTTTTTGACTGATTACGAGGCTGTCTCATTTGGTGTTCTTAGGAATAAGGCAGTTGGGCGTACCAGTGGCGGACTATGTGTTTTTTATAGAAAGTATTTAAATATAACTATTTTAGATACAACACCGTGGTGGCTAATTTGTTTATTTTGTTTTGATATGTATAAATTTATTGTGTGTAGCGTATATTTTAAACCCTCCTTGGATCTTGGGCACATTCTTGATATCTTCCAGGATGTCCTTGATGACATCAGCAATAGTCATAACGATGTAATGATCATTATTGAAGGTGACTTCAATTGCCGCGTTTCAAATGCTGACATCACACCATCGGAAATCTTGGAAAATACAAACTTATACGAGGAGAGGTTGAGTTATGATTCAGAATTCAATACTAGAGATCAAAACCTTATTGATTTTATGTATAATAATTCATTTACACTTCTGAATGAAAGAACTGTGGAAGACAGACCAGCTGTGTTCACATATGTAAGTAAAATGGGAAGTAGTGTGGTGGACTTGTTGTGGGTAAGTAATTTATATCTATCTGACATACAACAATTTTGTGTAGGTTTTAACGATTATTTGTCAGATCATTTCCCAATCCAAGTAACTCTTACTCATGATCGCTTTAGTGAAAACACTGAAAAACATAATTGTTCATTCAGCAAATTTCTTGTTTGGAATGAGCAACAAAAAGAAAATTATAAACTTTTCATGCGCCTATCGAACCAAGCCTATTTTATTCCTGATGTGCAGCTTTCATATAATAATTTTTGTTCTGCTATTTTTAAATGCGCAGAAAGTCTTAAAATGTTCAGATTCAGAGACACCAGTGTGAAATCAAATTACTATGTTAAGAGTAAACCTTGGTTTGATAATGAGTGTGTGGGTGCAAAACAGCTCTCAAACGCTTCATTGAAATTATTTAAAAAGTATCCCTCTGACGTTTCTCAAAAGCTGAACTACACGCAAGATAAGAAAAATTATAGAAAACTAACAAGGACAAAGAAAAAAGCATATAAAGATGCCTTTATATCCCGTTTAACAAGCTCACGTAATCCTAAAGATTTTTGGTCAGCAATTAAACAATTTCAAAATCACTCAAATCGAAATCTATTATCCGTGGAAATTTGGGAAAACTTTTATGATGGTATTTATTCGCAGAGAGTGTATGTTGACGTCCAATTCACAGACGTGAATCATCCTTTCCTTGATTCCGTAATAACATCCGAAGAGATATGCCACGTTCTTAACAAGTGCAAATCTAGAAAAGCACCGGGAAATGATTTAATTTCCTATGAGTTCTTAAAAAAAATTCTATCATCAAAAATGTTGCGTGTCATAAAACACATATTTTATTTAATCGTGTCTGAACTACAAATATATATAACTATAAATGTTCATATATCACTCCAGTGTCTGGCGCATATCACAGAATTTTCATTGCACGTCGATAGGTCCCGGAGGGTACATGGGGCTTGTAGGGATTGGCACGACAGGAGGTGTTCCATTGACTGGGCTTCTCCGCATTCACATGCTGCCTCTTCCACGTATCCCCACTTCACGAGGTTGGTCTTGCATCTCCCCATTTGGCACCGGAGTCGGTTGAGGGTCTTCCAGGTACCCCAGTCTAGGTCTGAACCTGCAGGAAGTTTTTCTTTTGGATTCCAGGTTGGAGTGTCGTGGTCTATTAGGCACTGTTCCCGTCTTGCTTTCTTGGTGGCAGTTTTAGAGGCTGTGAGGGGCTGTGTAGATTGTATAAAGTTTCGCCTAGATTTTAGCCCGGCCGCTACCGGTATATGTTGATACAGAGGATGTCTGGTGTCGTCGCATTGTCTGTTTCGTTCGGCCATGGCTAGGGTTTCCCTCCGTATTTGTGGGGGTGCGATTCCGGCTAGCATGTAGAGTTGGTCAAGGTTGGTGAGTTTTAGGTATCTCGTTATTAATCTACACGTGTCGTTCAGGACAGGGTCCAGCCTATGGGCGTGTGCTGATCTCTGCCATACGGGAGATGCATATTCGGCCGCGGAATAGCACAGTGCAAGGGCCGAGGAGCGCAGGACGTTAGGGTTCGCCCCCAACGAGCGTTAGTCAGTTTACGGAGAATGCCGTTGCTGGTGTTGACTTTGGCCTGGGTTTTATCGATATGCTTCTTGTAGGTGAGGGAGCGGTCCAATGTAACCCCTAGATAGACTGGGTTTGTGCAGTGTTGCAGTCTAACTGAGTTCCACTCTATTTGCAGTTCCCTTCTCGCCTGTCGGTTATTGAGATGGAATAGGCATGTCTGCGTCTTTGTTGGATTCGGGCGGAGTTGGTTAGATCTATAATAGCCACTCAGCCTTGATAAAGATTCTGTTAAGTGCTGCTCTATCTCTGCGATGTTTTTGACTGGCAGGTGATAGCTACGTCATCGGCGTAGATGAAGCTTCTTGTTGTTGGGCCGGTTGGTTGGTCGTTGGAATTCACATTGAAGAGCATGGGTGCGAGCACGCTACCTTGGGGAAGGCCATTCTTCTGGTTCCTCCAGCGGCTTCTTGATCCTTGGAACTCTACATAAAACCTTCTATTCGATAGCATTGTGTTTAGCACTTTTGTCAACTGTAAATCACCTGTCATTTCGAAGATTTTTCCCAGTAATATTTTATGGTTTATAGTGTCATATGCCGCCGTTAAATCTATAAAGACGGCCCCCGTTTTTGCCTTTCTTTCAAAGCCATCCTCAATGTGTTGTGTGAGGCTTAAAACCTGACCAGTACAGGATTTCCCAGGTCTAAACCCTGCTTGCTGGGAGATTAGGTGGTTTTCTATTTGGGGCCCATACTTATTCAGAATGAGGCGTTCGTAGAGTTTGAACGGAGAACATAACAGTGACACCGGGCGGTAGCTTTTGGCATCTTCCCGTGGTTTCCCTGGTTTGTAGATGGCTACGACCTTAGCTTTTAGCCACAATTTTGGGATTGTATTGTTGTTCCAGCATGAGTTATACATTTGAAGAAGCCAGTTCAGGGCTGATGGGCCTAGGTTTATCAGGAACTCATTCAGGATGTCATCAGGACCTGGGGTCCTCCTGGCCTTCAGAGACTCGATTGCAGTTTCCAGTTCTGTAATGGTAAAGTAATCCTTATTAGCTTGTCTAGGCTGTTGTGCCATCCTGAAAGTGCGGGTCACGTTCACTTTTTGATAAGGCTTTCCATTTAGAAGTAGCTGATGTGCGATTTCGTTGGCGGTGACGTTTACTTGGTCTTTAGAGGATGTTGGGTCGCCTGATAGCTTTTCAATGAGACTCCAGGCCTTTCTACTGCTGTGTTTCATATCTAGGCTTTCTATTGTGTCTTTCCATGCCCCTTGCCTCTCCTTACTTATGGAATCGATCAGCTGGTCACCTAGCTCTATGGTTTCCGGAGAAAAGGGGTTCCGACTCTAGTGCTCTAAATATTCCTCGTATGTGTCTTTACTTTCATTGGGGAGACCGGGTATATAGTATGTTCTACAGCCGCGGGGAATGCAGCGCCTTGCTGTCTTCTTGATTGCAGAGATGAAATTATCGTAGTTTGCTGGGGTCGGTGGGAGATCTCTAATTTCTTCGTCGATCTCTTCTGTGAATTTATTCCAGTCTGCCTTTCTTAGATTAAACCGCTTTTTAAATGGGACTTTCTGCGGCATTATCACTGGTCTAAACTTCAGCATAATTGGCCGATGTTGGGAGTGTGGGATAGGGTCCATGACTGTCTTGTTGCACGTTGCAGCTAGAGAGTTGTTGGTGAAGATAATATCCGGGTTAGAGCCTCTCATCCATCTGCCACTATTAAAGGAAGCGGGCTGTTTCTGATCATGGATGAGGGTCATGTCATTGTCCTCGGCCCATCTCTCCAGGAGTTCTCCATCCTCGTTCATGTCACGGTATCCCCAAATTGTGCTGTGGGTATTGAAGTCTCCTATTACCACATGTGGTTGGTTAAGATGTTGGGGGAATAAGAATCTCTCGTTCGGTGGTTTGTATATTGAGGATATCCTTATATTTCCAAGGTTAATCGTGATCAGCTCTATGTTATTAATTGTGGTGGCTTGTAAATTATTTACTTTGATTCCTGGTTTTACAAATATTGCGCTTCCATATTGGTCATGGGGGCATTCCTTCACTAGTGCCATTCCTGGTATGTTTGGACGTCGTTGTGATGGCCCCCTGTGTGTTTCCTGGAGGCATAGGACGTCACATGAATTCTCTTTGCATAGGTTGGAGATTAAGTCTTGCTTAGTATTTGAAATGCCTTCAACATTGAGTGATATGATTGTCAAGCTTGGCTCTAAAAAGGGCCCTTTTCCTATGTTTTCGATACGATCTCTAATCAGTGTAGCTCAGTTTGTGGAAAGATTAGCCGATACTTTCGTACCGTTGTCCAGGGAACGCCCGAATGAACTAATAGTGCATTCTACGAGGAGGCTCTTTCCGTGTTCCCCAACACTTATATGATAATGCCACTATTAAAATAAAAGCCGCTGGTGGATTTACCAAAGCATTCGACGTAACTACAGGAATATAACAAGGGGAATCTTTGAGTCCACTACTATTTTCATTCTTCATCGCTGATATTGAAGAGTTTTTCTGTGAGAATGGGGCTCGGGGTGTAAACATTGATGATAGGAATGAAATGTTAACTCTTTTGTATGCAGACGATATTGTAATACTGGCATTTTCTGAAGTTGATGTAGGAAAGAAATTGCAAATCCTTGAAAAATACTGCGCTAAAAATAATTTAACGGTTAACACTACAAAAACTAAGATCATGTCTTTTTCTAGAGGTGGGTTTCAACAAAAGTCTTATAAATTTTATTTTAACGAATGTTAAATCTCTATGACAAACAATTATAATTACCTAGGAGTACTATTTACATCATCTGGCGTATTTTGCGAGATGTCAAAAACAATAGCAAATAAGGCAAAGCAATCTATAGGACCAGTGTTATCTTTAATGGCGAAAATTAAAATAGATAATTTGTCCCCGCGGATAAAACTATTTGAATCTCTTATTGCTAGTATTATGTACAATGCATTGCCCATTTGGGGATTAAGGTATCCAGATATTATAGAGCGTGTTCAGGTATCTTTTCTAAAAAGAGTTTTGATGGTGCCCTGACTATGCTCAACGACTTGATGCAGGTCGGGTAAAATTGTCGTATAATTTGTTCAAGATAACATTAAATTGGATTATCAAGATACTTCTAATGGATGATTGCAGATACCCTAAGTTATGTTTCAAACGGCAGTTGAAATTGTTGCCTGTATGTGATGAGAAATATATTTGGGCAAAGCAAGTAAAGTCGTATTTTGATTTTATTGACGCATCTGATATTTGGGATAATGTTAGCGCTGTTGAAATAAGAATTAATAGACAGTCGTTACTCTCACGGTATTATCAAAAGCTACATTTATTAGACGTTACACGAAAAGAAAACAGCTCATTCCTTACATTATATAAATCACTTTCTAGCCGTTCGTTGCCCAGTTCTTATTTAATCCAGAAAATGCCTATGCAGGTTACCCGCACTATTTCCCAGTTACGTTTCACCAACCAGCTGCGTATAAAATTTACCTGGAATGGCTGCTCGTATATAATTGACCCATCAGAACGCTGCACTGTGTGTAACATGGAAGAACCGGAAACTATCTTCCATATGCTTTTTTGAGTGTCCCATATACACCTCTATGAGATCACCGAATTATGATCCTCTCAGAAATATTGAATCTCTCATAGAAACTCTAAATAACCTCAATGTTGATGATGCAAAATGTATTGCTGCTTATATATGGAATATATTTTTGAGCTCCTTCATTGGTTTCGGATTAGTCCAATAGACAAAAAAATTATTTAGTTAATTCCATGCGTCCATTATATGTGCTATTTTTTTAATGCTTTGAATGTAAATCTTGATTTTTTGTTTGTTATTTTTTCTTCATGTATATTTGCATTATATTAGTGTAGTATTAGCCTTAGACCAAAGATGTAACAACAAATATTTAATTATTCATGCACTGTCAACCGAACCCTTGCTATGAATGTATATTCTATAGGCAATAAAGTTTATTATTATTATTGTTAAGTAAATATCAAAAATGTTTCTCCTAATAGGGTAACTATGAATTGGTCTCTCAGTTAAATTGTGAAAGTGTTTGCGAACCAAACACACGGATTCCCAAATGAATAGAACGGGAAGAGTTAAAGTTTTGTATTTTTTAAAATAAAATGCGCAATGCGTCCTACTACTCAAACCATAAACGTAACAAATTGTTCTTTTTTGTAGTTTAAAGATAGATGCGAAGAGGTGCAAACTACAAGACCCCCAGAAAGGCAAAAAATAGCAAAGGAGCGATTGGAACGAAGAGTAACAAATTGTTAAAGCAGTACAAGAATCAAGCAGTTTAGACATAGATTTAATGGCAAAACATGCAGAGGATAATTTTTTTCTCTAAAGTGTCTACATGTGCAGACCATTTAAGGGCACCGTCAATATGGAGACCAAGAAACTTGAAGACCTTATTAGGTCATTGTTAAGTTTGAGTGGTTGCAAAACTTCTTTGTAAGATGAAACTAAAGTTTTATCAGCGTCAAAACAAAGCCCGTTCGAGTCAGACCATGACTTAATAGTCATAAGATCTTTGCCTAAGGTAGAATGTAAAGTTCGTATACCTCAACTGCTCCAGGTTACACTAGTGTCATTAACAAATAAAGTGAATGTATCATTAATTCGTAAATCTGTGACATCTTTAATGACTACCATAAAAAGAATTGGACCTAAAACTGAACCCTAGGGTACACCACTGCTAAGTGGTAAATGTTTCGAAATTTTACCATTTGCTCGTACCAGTTGTTTTCTACATTCTAGGTAAGATTCAAACCGTTTTAAAGGAATACCACGAATGTCATAATATTCTAGTTTGGTTATCAACATTTCATGATCAACACTATCGAAGGCCTTCGCAAAATCGCAAAAAAAACGAATCCGTGAAAAGTTTATTAAGTAAGGGATTTATTTCATTAAGAACCGAAAACATTGCGTCATTATTACGTGGGAAATCGATATGTTGCAATTTCAGGATTTTATGTTGAAAAGAAAAGGCAATAGACTGTTTTTCATTGGTCTTTCGATCATCTTCGATGATATTGGTAATAAGGCAAAAGGACGATAGTTACTACTATTATGTTTCTCGCCACCCTTGTGGAAGGGAACAATTATAGCTGATTTTAGACAGTCAGGAAAGAGATCTTTTTCAAAGGATTCATTGATTAGAGGACATAATGCGTTAATCACTGCATCTGGAACATTAAAAAATAACTTAGCTGATAACCCTTCAATGCCGCAGGAACTTTTGTTTTGAATGCTGAGTATGGTTTGCACTAGCTCGAATTTATCTATTGGTCTAAGGAAGAAACTATCAGTGATTCTTTTAGAAGGAACGAGGAAAGACAAAGCATCACGACTTGGAGATATTTTAAAGCTAATATTCTTACTAACGTTTACGAAATAATTGTTAAGTTCGTCTGAGTCGAGTTCAAAAAAGTTTGACCAACGAGTTTTGTTCCTTAAATCATTGATAACTGACAAAGTTTCTCTCAAGGAATTTTCAGCTCTAGAGATGCGATTGTTATAACAGTTTTGTTTAATGGATTTGATAGTTTCCCATTACATGATTTTATAGTTATAGATATCATTGAGTATGTGAGGATTGTTTGTGATCTCATATTCTTAGATGAAGTACGTGTTCCTTTCGTAGACCATGATTTGTGATGTTTAGTTTTATCGAAGAGGAAATGATGTATTGGACCACCTGATAATTTTATTAAGAAATTCCAAAAATTTAGAGTGAATAACTTCAGAAAGATCAATCCAATCATTTGCTAAACATAAGTTATGAAGTTTGGTGAAATTGTGTTGGGACAAGATCCTTACCAACTGAGTGTTTTTCTTGAGAGATTTACGACGTGATACAAATTCGGCGAAAACTGCTTCATGGTCAGAGACCTGAGTTAATTACTGGGTGATTCACATCATGGGGTAGAAAGTCGGAAACTATGTAATCTAAAATTGAAGAAGTTGTCTTAGTAGTTCGAGTTGGTGAATCCACGTGCATATTTAGATCAAATAACTAAAAAATATTCACTAAAGACCTTCGATTGGCACAATCATCAGTAAAGTCAATGTTAAAATTACCGCCTAAAACTTTCTTGCTCTTAACAGGCAAAGCGACAAGTATATATAGAAGTTTCTCAAAAAAATGAGCATTTGATAGAGGTGGTCTGTAAATACTCATTATATATAAATCGAAGTTTTTGTTGTAAATTATGGAAAATTTAAAAGTATTTTCTACTTGTAGAAAATCATATTTTAATATACACGAGAAGTCCTCGCCAGAAGATAAAATTAGGGTTCTACCGTGGGCTGAATTACTCCTGTCATATCTGCTAATAACTCGATATTTTTCAATAAAAACAGCTTCGTTTGCTTGTAGCCAGTGTTCAGTAATAGCAACTATCTGCAGGAACCCCAATTCCTCCAAGAACAAATACAACTCGTCCGTTTTATTGCGTATTAACTGCATATTAGTTAGAACCATTCTTAACCCTAGGATGCATAGATGAAGTTCTGGACAAGAATGCATAGCATGAGTCTCCAAAACTCTCATTTAAAAAAAACAATTTATATTTTACGTCTATTTTTCATAATAATAGGGTAAAAACAGCGTTAGAAATTGAAATACATATTAAATTTTTTAATTCAAGCATATTGTGCATACTAAAACACTGTGTTCTTTGCATGTTGGTTTATTACACTTACTACAAGTCAGTATACTCATTCTTCCAATTCGTGTAGGACATTGCGAACATCTTTTCTTATTCAAAACTGAACCAGCTAAGATATTCTCTTCTTCCGAAAGCGTAATAAAAAGTTTCATACTACTTCTTACAGTATTTGGAAGTTTTGGATTTTGTGCTCTTCTTCTCATGAATGGTAACACTAATTCGGTTGCTAAGTCTTTGCTTGATTCTTCTCTTGTTAGTATTTCCCTCGTGAAAATTTTTATTTTCATGGCTGTACATAGAGTAAGCAGTTAGAGCTGGTAAATCCATTACGTTGTACCAAACTGCGACAGGCCATTGTCTTGTTCGTCGCTTTGTGGTATAGTTGCCTATCATTTGATCCATATGATCAACACCTCCTTTAGTTTTATTATAAAATTTGATTATTTCTGGGTTTTTTTCAGTACTCTCATTATCTACTGAATCGTCGTGATGAATTGAGCTAAGAAGTAGCACAGATTTATTATTTTTTTATATATAGCTCACTAACGTCAAATCTTTATTGAAACCAAAAATAGAGGAATAAACACTTCTTTCCTTAGAGGCTTGAAACGCTTTGGGAATTTTCTTCTTGTTTTTGCGCAAAGTTCCCACACAAGTTATTGCAATAAGCAGTAGATGTTGGGTTAGTGAAATACTTGTTAAAAAATTGTCAATTGCTAAGTTCCGTCCTGAGTTTTTTATGGAAACAGTTAGAGCTTTTACAACATCTTCTGCTACGTTGTGCTGTACTAGTTCTCTAGGTTGGCGCCCCAAATATACTTGTCCATCAATGGCAAATCCCCTTTCACTTTCACAAAGCAAAAAAACTTTAATCCATATTTTGCTGGCTTTGAGGGCATGTACTCTTTTGGAATCATTTGTGTCCGGCACTGAACTAAAAATAAACGGTTTTAAGGATTAAAACTAACTTTTCCACATGTGTGAGATGCCCTGAATAATATTCTATCATAAAATTGTAACTTGTATACACTTCGGGGGATGTATCGTGTTAACAAACCGAAATTTCTCCAAAAGTAACCAAAAATGCAGTATATCTGGATTAATAGAACCCGCTGTACATGATATAGTCATCTGAAATTGAATAGGGTACATCTGTGAGATACCTTGAAAAATATCCAATTATAAAATTGGCCACTTGTATACACTCCGGAGGCTGTATCGTACTAACCCGAAATTACTTCAAAGTGGACCAAAAATGGGGCAATTCAGGTGCCATAGCACCCGCTTTACTAGCTCTGGTGAGCTAAAAATAAATAAGTTTCATCTATGAGACGCCTTTAACAATATTCAATCATAAAATGGGTCACTTGTATAGAGAAGGCTGTATCGTGCTAACAAACTGAAAATTCTCCAAAAATGACAAAAATTTGGTACCTCAAGTACCATAGCACTCGTTGTACTGTCATTAGTGAGCTGAATCTCAATAGAGTTTATCTTTGAGATGCCCTGAATAATATTCAATCATAAAATTGGTGACTTTTTGCACTCCAGAGGCTGTATCGTGCTAACAAACTTAAATTTCTCAAAAAAATACAAAAATGTCGTACTTCAAGTACCATAGCACCCGTTGTACTGGCTATTGTGAGCTGACAATCAATAGGGTTCATCTGTGAGATGTCCTGAACAAAAATTTGAACTTTTTTGTGAGAAAACTAATACTTTTCTCGCATATTAGATAGGTTGGGCGGAAAAGTAATAATTCCCATATATGACGAATATGAGCAAATTTATCGGTTTCGTCTAATCGAACGACTTCTTTTGTCATCGAAACGAAGATACTTTTTTATATTTTCAAAACGATTTACTGCCATTGTAGCTTTGTACATTGGATTTAACATCTTATCAAGAAATAATTCTCTTACAGGGGTATCCCAGTTTTTTTCACTTATAATTGCACAAGTGGTTTGTATTTTATCGGGTAAATTTGTGTTGTTTAATGAGAAACTGTTTCCTAGCAATTTGACGAGAATAACTGTCAACTATTAAAAACACGACACCTAAAGTCTAATTGTAAACCATGTATATTCATTACGTCCATTCCCAGAATCACGTCTTCTTCAATGTCGGCTACGATTACCGTATGCGTGAACTTTTCTGCGCCAATTCTCAATTGGATTTGTGTCTCACCGTGAACGTCGACACTCTCACCTGTGGCGGTCCGCAGTCGCAGTCTCGTTGGTAAAAGCTTCTTCTTGGAGTTTATTAGTTCTGGTCGTATAATGGTTCTAGTTGCTCCAGTGTCAACCACCAGAGCATATTTCTTGCCATTCACTTCGCAATCCACATATACACTGTCGTTGCGACATCTGAGCGAAGCTATCAGTGTGAGAGGGCCTTTGGAACGATCATGGGTCGGAACTGCCCCCTCGTAGCCGACCCGCTCTAGTTTTCCTGTGACTGGGGTTCTTGGTTTGCAGGAGTTTTGGGGCGCTTACACGAACTACGTACATGCCCCAGCTTGCCACAATTCCAGCATTTGATCTTTCTCGGCTTCTTGTTCATCATACCTTTGATCAAGCTGACGATCTGGTCAAACTTGTCCTCGTGGCCTTCTTCTTGGATCGTCCTAACATTGTTGTATCCCGAAGCCTTCGTTGCTGCTTCATATCCAAGAGCAGCTGTCAATGCGTCAACTAATGTTTTGGGATGGGCTAAACTAAGAGTCCTCTGCATATCGGGGTCACGTAAGCCATCAATAAACGCCTGTATGCCCAGACAGTCCATCATGTTCTCTGCTGCTGATAGATAAGCAAATCGAACGAGTCGGGCAATATCCACTCCATATTCTTGAATTGCTCCGTCACGTTTCTGCCTTCGGTTCTTCAGCTGGGATTGGTACAAATGTTCTAGATGTTCGTGACCATATCGCATGTTCAACCTTCTCTTCAAGTGCTCGAAATCATCCGTTTCTTCCAGAGGTATCGTCTGAAGTACATATTGGGCGTCTCCTCGAAGCGAGATGGTTAAGTTTACTGCCTTCTCCCTATCGGACCAATTATTCACTCTAGCGGCTGCTTCAAATTGTTTCACATAATTGGTCCACGATGGCTTTCCATCGAACGTTGGAGCCTTGACTCGGGCAAAACTGCTAATATCTTCAGTCTTGGGTTGTGTTGCTGGCTTGCATATCTCGATCTTCTCTTGTTCTGTTGGCGTGTCTTGTGTTCTTAAATCTGTTATCTTACTCTCTAACTCCTTGATTTTTTCGTCCATAATTGCTATTTTATTCTCCATTTTCTCGTCTATCGTAGTGATTTTATCCTCAATATCCGATTTAAGAGACGAAATTTTATTTTCCACGTCAGCGGCAATGTAATTTTTCATTAATAAGATATCAGCAGAAAGTTTGTCCATGTTAGCAGAGATATCGTTTTTCACATTAGTCGAAATCTTTTCTTCCATAGCAGAAATCTTCTCGTCCATATTAGCGGAGATGTCGTTCTTCATATTAGAAATATCGTTCTTCATATCAGAAATGGACGAGATTAAGGTGGAAGCCTCGTCTTTAAATAAAAATGTTTCTGGATCCAAGCCGTCACTTACCAGTGCCACTTTAAGTCTTTCTACTAACTCACTCGTCTTACCTGACGTTTCCAACTCACGATCTTCCAATTCTGCTCTTAATTCCGTGACTTTCAGATCACATAGTCTCTTGGCCATTTTTACGTAGCAATTTATTTATATTATCCCACTTCTGACACCAATGTATTGTTCTTGTTATTTATTTAAACAATAAACGGGTGGGATACATTTTAAACATAAGGTAGGTTCACTTACTTAATTTATTTAAACACTAAACTAATCACTAACACTTAATTTATATATACTCAGTATATACACTTAAACTAATTTATATAATCACTTAATTTATATTCACTTTTTTACTGTTTATCTCACGATGTCAAATTATAAACTAACTAACTCTTCCTGATCAGTCCCTTATATAATAAAGCCTTTTTTACTAGTAAATTCCGGACTGCGGCTTACACACACAAAAACAATTGGTTCTGGCCTTTTCTAGATAAGTCTGGTCAGAAAAACAATGTTTAGATAATATAGTCGTAAACAGTTATAAAAAACAGTGCGTATCCGTCATAATTTTAACTTTGATACCTGGCTTAGACAGGGTCGGATTTAGGGACTATACCAGTGTGCTGTTTCGTAACAGTATTATTTCATCAACAATTTCAGGCGCAACAAATTTATCCCATGCATCTTTGATACACCAAACTTGATTTCTTCTTTGAGGTCCTGATGTAAATATTACTATAACTATTGTCCTTACAATATTTTACCAGTACAGGAACTATGTGAATAACATTAGAGAAAACGAATGGAATTCTGTCAACAAATGATAAGAAATTTAGACGGCAACAAAAATTACTTTAAACAAGTTATTTGGACGGAAGAATCAAGTTTCTCTACATCAGGTTTGTTTAACAGAAAAAATAGATGTTCGTGGGAACGAAAAAGTTTTAGGAAATACAAAATTAAACAAATTAAAAAATCAGGTCGAAAATCTATTCATATCTGGTGTGGAATTTATCGGGGTAAAGTAGTTGGCCCAATATTCTATAATTTCACTTTAACGACTCAATTATATTTCGATGACATTCTACTACAAGTTGACGATTTACTTCATGAATTTCCAGAAGATGCGCTCAATGTCATAATATGGCAACAAGAATGTAAGAGAAGTGCGAGTACACTTAAATAATGAGTTCGCAACTTGGATAGGTAATGGTGGCACGATTCAATGGCCACCAAATAGTCCTGATTTAACACCTTTACATGGCTTATTATGGGGCTATTTAACAGAGAAAGTTTATTCCGATACCAGTTACCGTATTGCAATAATTAGAGAGAAAATTGAAGCCGAAATTGAACTTCTTAACCATCGAAATAGTAAGAAAATTTTAAACTGTATAGAAAATTCAAGGAGAAGGTATGAACTTTGTATTGAAACTAACAGCAGTTATTTTGAGCACTTACTTTAGTTGGCTTAAAATTTATGGAAATATAAAATCGGTTTCTATTTTGTAATAAACACTGTATTGCTTTTTATGTTGTTTGCTATTGTAATGTATTTCGTAATAAACACTATTGTTTTTTATGTTATTTGATAATGTCACACCCAGTCGCCTATTTTTCAAACATTTACTGTCTATTACTTTAGAAGTTACTTAGTTTTGACAGATAATATCAACAAGTGTAGTAAGCCATGCATAGCAGACTACTCTTTTTAGCTAAATACTAACTTGAATACTTTAGGAGTTTGCTGTCCATTATTTTGGAAAGTATAAAAGATATACCTATAAAAGTATATATTTTTGTTATGAGAATAAATGGCCCTGTCCGAATATGTCATAATATACAGGGCGTTCTATTAAAAAAAAATATATTTTTATTTTATACCCTGTAATTCAAAAACGCTATTGGTGTGCAAAGTATATTTTATTAAAATACATTTATACTCCTACAACTTTTATATAAGACTTTTTTTTGTATCTGTAGGCATAAGAGAAATGAAGGGGTGGTCAAATTATAACCAATAACCCTGTACATTTAAACTAATAATAAACAAACTCTTGAAATAGTAATGCTGTAGGTAAAATACATTAGAATTTGTACCTGTTTAAATTTGTTCATGAGTCTCTGAGACTCATGTTATGCATCCTAGGGTTAATTTACTGTCCTTAAAACTAAGTGACCAATTTTGTAAGTGGATATTTTTCAGGGTGTTTACAGATGAACCCGAGTAAAATGAATCCTGTTAAGCCAGATATACATTTTTGGTCATTTTTGGAAAAATTCCAGTTTGTTAGCACGATACAGTGTATACAAGTGACAATTTTACGATAGGATATTGTTCAGGGCCTCCTATAGATGTGGAAAAGTTACTTTTAATCTTTAAAACCGTTTATTTTATGTAACCTTTGAACTCTTCTCACGAGCCAACGGTACATTTTGGAATAAATAAATTGCACCCAATCAACTTATTTTGACCTCTATTACACGTGGTAGCTCTGCGTACTAGTTATTTTGGGACACTCTGTATAATAAATTTGGATCATATCCAGTTTCATTTACAGAGTTCTTAGAATATATAGAAAGTGTCTCACATGAAAATAAATATTTCATTCTTCTTCTTGTCGGTGATTTGTCATTCCGAAGAATTTTTTATTTTTCGATGTGGCCCAGACCTTGATTGAAGTCAGATCGTCTTGATTAACAGCCAAAGCATCATTCCGCTTTACCACTATAACCATGATAAAATTGGAATTTTATATTCATTGAAACTTCAAATTTCACGGAAAATATATTGTATGATTTCAATTAAAAAAACTCCTTTCCATTTTATTTGCTTCTTTGTGAGCTGCAAAGTGAGAATTCAGATTTCCTACACATTTATTCAATTCCTCTTCATCCGATCCTAAACTATTTATATGCTTCTTTTTGTTATTCCATTTATTTTTCTATTTCTATATTTCCTTTTATGATTTGCTTCAGCTTCTCTTTCTTAGTTGTGTATTGCTTTAGTTAAGAAATATTGTTCCAAGGCTACGACAAGATTTATTTGTTTGCTGAAGTTTGGTTAACCAGTAGCTAAAATATGGTTGTCCAAGTAAAGATTCATTCCATTTCTTCTTCTGTAGAAGCCGCTAATAATATTTGGCGAAACGTAGAGTATACAACTCAAAGTGATGCTGTATCTTCTCTTCTTATATTTGGAACCAAATCTATAGATTGTGTATAATTTCATTATAATGGTCATTACTAGAGTATTAATATTAGAATTATTTTGTACAATGTATTAACTATTGACAGAAATGACTACTACTGTACATACGTGCGTGTGAAGCTTTAGCAATACACACATATTTGTGTGTCATCTCCGATTTAAGTTGAAAATCAGTTGTTTAAATCGCCAGTAAATTTTCAAAGTGTCTACCTTGTGTTGAATGCCATTTTTTTCAACAGTTGTAACATATAGACCGTACGTACTTTCCACGTAAGTCCGTTTTTTATATTAAAATTCATATTTTGCTGTCAGTGATAACGACAATAAAAAACGTAAACAGGTCCCAAATTGTTCTAAAGGGTACCATACACTACGCTTGTGTCTAGTAAAAATGACAGAATTGGACAAAGCGATTAAAGTTATTCGTGAAGAGATCCTGACCAACCGTACTGAAATAAAAAACTGCATTGTGGCCAGCGAAGCAAGACTTCTGCTAAAAATTGAAGATTTGGAAAATAGTGTAGCAAATTTGGAGAAGGAAAATAGTGGACTCAAAGAAGAATTAGAATATCTGAAAAGAGCCCAGAACAGGAAGAATATTATAGTATTTGGACTGAAAAAAAAGAGAGAGGAGGTTGTCGCAGAAATATTGTGCAAGGATTTCAGAGGCTTGGTTGGTGTGGATCTGGCTACAAATGATTTTGCTGACGTTTATCCACTAGGTAAGTCGGACAATTGTCCCATCAAAATTGAGTTTGCTTCAAACATCAAGAAGAGGGAAGTTCTGAAGAATTGTAGCAGGTTGAAGGGGACAAATATTTCTATTGTTCATGATCTCACACCGACACAAAGGAGCGAGAACAAAATTCTTAGAAAACATCTCTACCTAGCCAAACAAGAAGGTACCTATAAGGAATATTATATAAGGAGAAATAAACTTGTCGTGGATGGAGTATCTTTTGGAGTTGATGACTTGGAAAAAGATGCTACTTCTGTAGACCAACCGCACAGTGCACCATCTACCCCAACAGTCGAGAATAAAGAGAAGTTCCCATCGGAGTCGCAGAAAGTTACTGTTACTCCGCGGATTCCTGCTTCTAATAAACCGGTGAAGGATCTGGAGGGGAAACCAAGAACCCGCTCAGTTAACAAGAATTAACCGATCTGAAGTGAGACACCACAATTATAAGACTGTTTTGGTTCCATATTATTTTAGTTGTTTTATATATATATATATATATATATATATTGGTCAGTAATTGTTCATATTTATTAACATTTTGTTTTGGGCGTTCAACAATTACGTTTTTTTTTCTTTGTAAGTTCTGAATTATTTGTGTTCATATCTGCAGCATTTTGTTTCGGAACCTTTTTTTGATGTTTTATATCTTTCTTTACATTTGTATAGAATGGATCAGTATGTAAGGGATTTCAGAATTGATTGTGTCGAAACGTATAGCATAGATACCACCGAAGAATGCAATCAAATCCTTGATATCAATAGGAACTCCACTAATTTTAAGGTTCTGCAAATGAATATACGTAGCATTTATAAAAACTTTGATGAATTTTTAGCGATGTTACAAACTTTTAATACTGATATTGACTGTATAATTCTAAGCGAAACAAGAGAGGTAATCGACCAGAGCATTTTTTGCATAAGTGGATACAATATGATATATAACGAAAGCCGTTATAACCAGAATGATGGGATAGTTGCATATATTAAATCGTGTTTTAATTTTAGTTATGAAACAAAACAGATTTCTAATGAGCTGAAGGCGCTTCAAATCAACCTTGGTGTAAACATGGGGAACACACTTCTCATTACAGCCTTATACCGATCACCAAACTCCAGCCTTCAAGAGTTTACTAAAAACCTTTTTACATTTTTTGAGAACCTTCATAATAACACTGATATATCTCTGTTTTTGGGAGACATCAATATTAACCTGTGTAATTCGGATGACAGGGATACAATTGAATATCTGAACACACTAAATGAGTTTGGGTACGTATCGAAAATAAACGCACCTACAAGAGTACAAGGCAGGAGTGAAACCTGTCTAGACCATATTTTTATTAAATCCAAAGATCCTAATTTGAACGAAAATATCCTACCCATTATATTGAAAACCACAGTTACTGACCATTACACTACTCTCCTCCAAGTTGTAATTTCGGAGAAAAATAAGGTACAAGAACACAATAACAAAATAATAAAGTGTATAAATGTCAACAAAATGCACAATATGTTCAGCAATATCTCCTGGAGCGACGTCTATACTGCACCCACTCCAGACTCTGCAACCGAAAAATTTATCAATATAACCACAAATACGTTGGAAGCATGCACAGAGGTACGTCAGATTCGTAGGAAAAACAACAAAATAGCTCCCTGGGTTACGAATGGATTACTAAATTCTATTAATAAAAAAAATAAGATGTTTCGTCTTATGCAAAAGCAGCCACACAATGATGATCTGAAAAAAGAATACAAAACCTATCGAAACAAGTTAACTTCACTGATCCACAAAACTAAATCCAACTTCTATAACCAATTAATAGAAAAAAATCAAAACAATTCAAAAACTTTGTGGGATGTTATTCAACAAATATCAAGGACAAAAAAACAAAAATACGTCATAGATAAAATTAAACATCCTACAGAAAACAAAATTTTGACTGACAAAACAGAGATTGCGAATGCATTTAATGGAACCTTTGTTGAAATGGGTAGAACTCTTGCTGGTCGGATAAAAAACAACAGAAATTACAAAATAAAAAGATCACCTATGCTTAATTCATTTGTGTTCGAACCAATTAACACCATGGAGACTAAAAATATAATTTTAGAATTAAAAAATAACAAGGCAGTAGGTTGTGATGACATGAAGGCGGAAACCATAAAACAAATATCAGAGTATATTCTGGAACCCTTGACTTATTTGTTGAATAGATGTGTGGAGGAAGGTGTTTACCCTGCTAAGTTTAAGAAATCAATTATTATACCACTGTTTAAAAAAGGGGATACATCTGTAATCACCAACTATCGTCCGATCTCTCTAGTTACCCATCTGTCGAAAGTATTCGAAAAGATCATTAAGGGGAGGGTTGTTGGTTTTCTCAATAAGTACAAGCTGATTTCAGATTATCAGTTTGGCTTCAGAAAGAAGATTTCAACTCAGGATGCTGTTCTGTCATTGAATTCAAGGGTTTTGCAGGCTTTGAATGAGGGTAGACCGTCCTTATGTGTGTTCATAGACCTATCCAAAGCCTTCGACACTGTCAGTCATCACCTTCTTCTTCAGTCGTTGGAAGATATAGGAATGCGAGGTGATGTATTGAGGCTATTCGAAAGTTATTTAACAGGAAGATGCCAGGCGGTGAGAATCGGTGATGTACTCGGCGGTGAGAGGGTGATGGATTGTGGAGTACCTCAGGGTTCCGTGCTGGGACCAACATTGTTTAATATATACGTGAATGGACTTTTCTCATTGAGTGACAACGGAAATATAATTGGATTTGCAGATGATACAGCCATCTTCTATAAAGCAGATGACTGGGACTCATTGAGGGATATGGTTGAAAGGGAGTTTTCTACAATAAAATGTTGGTTGGATAAAAGATTATTGACGGTTAATATAGATAAAACACATTATATACCATTTTGTTGTAACTCAGCTGGATTGCCTCCATTTGATCACTTGGTAGTCAGGAATGAAGCGCCCTTCCACATCCTCCCCGAAAAAAAATTAAATATTTAGGAATAATAATTGATATGCATATGAAATGGGATTTACATATAAAGTATACTGTCAACAAATTGAGAACTATTTTATATAAATTCAGGAAACTCAAAGAAATCCTGCCACTGAAGCACTTGAAAACTCTATATTATTCACTAGTAGAAAGTCATATTCGTTACGGAATAGCGGTGTGGGGGGGAACTTTGAATACTCACATACATTCTATCGAAGTTATGCAAAGGCGCTTCCTTAAATTAATATTTTCTAGAAGCAGCAGATGTTCTTCTGATATTCTGTACACTGAAGCTCAAATTCTAGATATAAGACAGTTGTATTTTCTATGCACAAGTATCGAATATCATGCAAATAAGCATACAGCTCTACTTCCCTTACATCAATACAACACTCGGCAAAAAGATCATTACGTTACCCCCCTGATGGTTAAGGTAGCTGCTCAGAGATCATACTCTTTCTTTGCTCCAAAACTGTATAATATTATTCCTGAAGCAATAAAATCAATAAAAAACAAGAACCACTTTAAAAAAGAACTGAAAAAACACATACTTCAAAGTAAGAGAATTGAACTTCAGCGAATATTCCATTAGGTAATATGGAAACTCAAGATAATAAAAAAATTACGTACCTTTGCTAAATCGTCGGCCTGGTGTTTTTGAAATTACTTATGTCGAATTGTTCTGGTTTTCCTATTTTAGTGTTTATCTGTTTAATAGCGAGGTGCATATGTGTTTATTGTTGTTTTCTCGTGTAACTAGTAACTTTTACTTTTTAGCCTTCCGTGTGTGTGCATGTGTATTTTTGTAGGTATATGTGTATTTTTGCTCGTCTATTTGTATTAAGACTGTATTTTACATTATACATTGAGATAGGTCTATCATTAATTGAAACTTTTTAATATTCTTTGTGATACATTGATTTATTTAATTAGTTCTCGAAACAAGTGTTTTACGCTTATCGAGTATTTTTTTATTCACAGCTGAACTTTATATTTTTTACTTTGTATTTGTCTTATGCTAATGTGAATAAATATTATTATTATTATTATATTATATTATTATTATTCAGTAGATTATTTCTCGTTAGCAACTATGTTACGTTCATTAGCTCAAGTTTAATTCTAGTATCCTTGTAGGAGAAAATGAATAAATATTATTTATGCTTATTCAGCAGTACGTTG
The DNA here is from genome assembly GCA_963921935.1 of Galeruca laticollis. Classification (NCBI taxonomy): domain Eukaryota; kingdom Metazoa; phylum Arthropoda; class Insecta; order Coleoptera; family Chrysomelidae; genus Galeruca; species Galeruca laticollis. Next base: position 60,674,731 of record OY998181.1, on the reverse strand, counting down.
AGATAGAAAGCTGGTTTCGAAAAAAATATCAAAATATCCGATAACTTATATTTTCAAATAAATTTTCCCAAACGAAGTATACTGTTGTGTAATATTATGATTCTAGATTATTCAAATTGATATTTCAACAACACATGTCGATGTCAGTGCAATTATCTTATAATATATGTAGGTGCGAGACTTGTTTTGGATTAACACTTTATGACCGATGAATCATTTATCCAAACATTTCAAATACTGTTTTAATTCTTTTGAAAGTAGATGATGCAGCCAGTTATTACATATGAAAATACGCTCGTTTAATGCTCATCATCAGTTGGAATAGGTCAAGATTCTAGATGACAATAATAAGAATCAGTTGAGGTTATTGTATTTGTAATATAAATTATGTGCTATTATACTGAATAATATAAAACGAACAGAAAGTATGATCCACATATTCCATAAGAAATGGGGATGACATAACCCCTAACCTTCTGCAGTATCCCTTGAATATAGCCCAGAGACCCTCAACCCTATTTGTGCAGATGCCAATGGTAGGGTCTTCAAAATGCTTGGTGGTTCACCGTTTTGTGGATAAAGCCAAGGTTCTTTAAATTTGAATATGCCCTCCACTGGTCTGTCCAAATTTCAGTGCCCTTTTTTACATGTTTCTGAATTAAGGGGATGAGAGTCTCCGCCTTCCTATCCTTCACATGAACTATAACGCTTCCTTTGGTGAAGGTGTCTATCATTCCCAAAACCTATACTTAAGCATACTACTGCATTCATGCATTCACCCTCCCCCTTCTTGAAAAATACCCAATACTTTGTAACGCACATTACGTTATTCAAGAAGGGAATATAATAATTGGATTCAACCTTCCCCTTCTTGAATAACCTGATGTGCGCGTTACAAAGTATTGGATATTATTCAAGAAGGGGAAGGGTTAATGCATGAATGCATTCACCCTTCCCCTTCTTGAAAAATATTCAATACTTTGTAACGTACATTAAGTTATTCATGAAGGGAAAGGGAATATAAACATTGGATTCACGCTTCTCCCTCTTGAATAACCTGATGTACGCGTAACAAAGTATTGGATATTTTTCCAGAAGGGGAAAGGTAAATGCATGAATGCATTCACCCTTCCCTTTCTTGAAAAATATTCAATACTTTGTAACGCACATTAAGTTATTCAAGAAGGGAAACGGAATATAAACATTGGATTCACGCTTCTCCCTCTTGAATAACCTGATGTACGCGTAATAAAGTATTGGATATCTTTTAAGGGGAAGGGTGAATGCAATGATTATATTTCCTTCCCCCTCTTCGAATACACAATATAAGGATATCATCATATATAAATGTGTTTATAATTTAATTTATTTTCTTGAGTTTGGATTAAATTGATTCAATAAAAATATAGTTTAATCAAATATTTGATTTCGCATCTTAATAATTATACAAAAAATACCATGATTCTGTTCTGTCTGTTTTGCTGGTTACGTATCTGTATTTATACGCTAGACTGCTAGAGAGTGTATTAATAATCTTTTGGCGGGGTGAGGAGCGAACTCTGACAGGGTAACATGTCAGTCAGACGCTGGGTAGAAATCTAGTGAGAAACCAACTTGAATTATTAGAGCGCGCCCTACCGATTTGTAGGTCGACACTGTCCCAATTCGATTTTGTCATTGAAATTATTTTACGTTTGTTGCGGAAAACAGGGATTGTGGAATGGTTTTACCATTAACATTACTACCAATGGAATTTGAAAATCTTCTGCTGAAGGAAACTTATAGCTAACCTCAGCCCACAGAATACCAATTACTGGCGCCTTAACCTCTATAAACAAGAACATTTGTGTAATACGAGTTACGCATGTCGGTAATAATTTCCCCGATCTCGAGCGAGGAACTATGGGTGCACTCTCGGCGTGGTGCGTTTATGAACGCTGTGTTGCAGAGTGCGAGATATATATTAAATGTTATATGAACGGTCGCTTTGTACCTAAGTATAACTCTTACACTCATGGCGTTGGTTTGTGAACGCACCCCTACTGATATAAATGTTCAAGTTTTGGTTTCATGGTATATTATAAAGTATAAAATGAAGAGAACCAAACGTGATATTTATTTAAAAATTAAATGGTTCAAACAATTTTATTTTTTATAATGACCTAACAAATTTAAAATGTGCTCATTCGCACTGAAAGATGAGAAACAATTGTTAGAGAATACATTTTTGATTCATGGTTTTGGTTACGCATTCAGTTTCAATTCTGTCATTAAAATCATTCACATACAAATTTGTTGTCTTACAATTATATATTTACAAAAATGGTAATTTAAATTATATTCAGCAAACTAACTGACACTTTATTATAATTTGTGAGAATACATATTGTTGATCACTTTCCTGTAAAGTGCAATACATTTAAACTGTTTTTTGTATAAAATATTTAGTCCAAAAGTGATGGTTAAAGTGGTGAAAAAAAAAATCTTTTTTGGATTTTCTCTGTAAATTCTGTATAACTCGCAAATTTTTCGACGGATAATCTTCAAAATAGGTGAGTACTATCGATTTTTCGCAAAATTGGTCAAAAATGCGTATCTCCGTATAGTTCACCAGACCCGTGTTCCTTGCCAAATGGCAAGACACACTTTACCGATTGGACGTGTGAGTAGTCCGCCTTTGGTCCGTATTTTTACTGCTCGGACCTTGTTGTCAGATCCAGGGGAAACGTCTATTACTCTTGCTCTTGGCCAGCTGAGAGGGGGAACATTGTCCTCATTTGAAAGAACAAGGTCGTTGATCTGAAGATTGAGAGAAGGGAGTAACCACTTAGGCAAATGTCATATAGGTCGAGAATTTAGGATTGTCTCAATTTGAGCTAGCACAGTACTGAGCTCTTCGAAAGTGAGGTGTGCATTGCCAATGTTTCTTTTTAAATGGTTTTTCGTGCTCTTAATAGAACTCTCCCAAATTCCACCCCAGTTTGGGATAAGTGGAGGGATAAATTTCCAAATAATTTGATTCTCTGCGGCAAATGTTTTAACAGAATCTCTTACTGCAGTGCTTTCGAATTAGTTATATAATTCGCGAAGTTCATTTTTGGACCAACAAAAATTGGTAGCATTATCGCTGTAAATCAGTAGCGAGTTTCCACGACGTGAGATGAATCGTTCAAGGGTTAGAAGGAATGATTCTGTTGAAAGGGATATGACAAGTTGTAAATGTATGACCTTGGTAGTCATACACAGAAAAAGTGCAATATAACATTTTTGTAGAGGGGCTTTTCGCAAGTGAGAAGTTTTGATGAGGAGAGGTCTTCCAAAATCTATTCCTACCTTCTGGTAACGTCTAGTGACTATTATTCTGTCCCATTATTTGCTGAACCGGTTGGAGGTGAAATCTTAAACAATTATTGCAATTTCTAATAATGCTTTTGATTCCCGAGATGCGTTTAGGGGACAAAATTGCAGTCTAATATTTGCGAGTACCGTCTGGGCTCCAGCGTAGCCTAATTGGTTGTGTTCGTGTGTTAAGAATAACTTGACAACGTGATTTTTCAAGGGTAGCAACATTGGGTGTTTTTGCTGATACTGAGTTGGTCGAAAACCTATTTTTATGTACACCTATTTTTTCTCGTATCTTCTCTTAGAAACTAGATATTGAGATGCGGTTTCCACCATTTTATTTTAAATTCATATTTCAAGTAAATGATTAAAAAATATAGCATCACATTTGAAGATTCCCAAAAAATGTTGAAAGCAAAACAATTGTTCAATAACCGTCACCTAACGACCAATAAAACCACTGGAATTAAACGGTAATACAATATTTTATTAGGCAGTGAATTCCCTTTCAACGGATATTAAGTTTGTCAAAATCTATTAAGGGGAACAAAAGTTATAACAGTTTTATTGAGTCAGCTTTCCCAGTCACCTCTACCATTTATTTTACAAGATAAAGGAAAAAGTACCTAAGTAAACTTACGTAATTATTGCGAATATTCAAGCTTTGTGGTACTATAACCTTACATTTATTATAGAAAAATTATCATTTTGTGTTATTATTGTGAACTACGCCCTCCAGCGGTGAAGAAGGAAACAAAAATGATTTCCAGCAGTTTCTCGTATGCGAGCTTATAAAACAGATTATTTTCTCTTTGATAAGTACGATTTACATACTCGTCACCATGAATAGGGTTTTTTTTTATTTGTGTGCTCTCGATAAGCCCACTGCACATGGAAAATTATATTTTGCTAGCCACCTTTCATTTCCCTCTATTATATCCGTAGTACTGCGGAGAAATTTGATCCACCGTACAGTTTGCTGAATTATCATAATAGCCACTTCCGACACAATTTTGGACACAGAAGTTTGGTGAACGCCAACATCTTCGCCTACTCCTGCCTCAAACTCCGGGTAACCCACGTATCTTGAAAATATTTTAATTTTGTCGTTGTTCTATACAGCATCACCTCTTCTTTTTCAGGACTCTCCACCCAAAAGTAATTTGATAACATACACTCTACATTTTTTTACTAAATCATTACAACGTTTTAATGTCCCGATCATACGTATTTCTTCTAGCTTTGTAACCTTTTCACAACCGTCAGTAACTGAAAAAGAAAGTTGAGTCTATTGCATAACAGACTCCAAGAGTATAGAGTAGATTCTCGTCCCGGAGAGCATCAATCTACTCAAGCAAAATATCTGCTCCAAGTTTCTATTCATACCACGTGGAGTATGTACTCCAAATATTGCCGTAAAAAATAAATGCTCATTTCTATTCATATCGCCCCAGACTCAAAGTTTTTGGAGTATTTGCTCCAAATCGTATTCATAAATAAATTTGAACTTCTGCTCAAACTCGGTTGACTCTCGTTCCTGAGTATTTGTTCCAGGTGTTATTAATAAAAGAAGTATTTGCTTGAAAACTGAAGCATCTGTTTCATTTCATTTGAATCTAGTCAGTGGCAAACTCAACCTAAAGAGAATGGCACCATGGCCGAGTTCATAAATAATTTACGCAGTCGTAAAGTATAGTTGGTTCTTAGAGACGTGGACGATCGATACTGGATAGTGTCGATTTGGAAGGGAAAATGTTCAATAGATGAGTAAACACTTCCTGAGTCATTTAGAGGAAAGAATAGGAGCAGCTCTCACGCCATTGCAACGTTTGAAAGTTTTTCTAAGGTATGTGGCTGATCTTGGTTTTCAGACGGGTGTTGCTACGGATATAGGATTTCGTCAACCAACCGTCTCAAATGTCGTAGCAGAATAGTAGAATAATGCAAAATTCTTATCATTGGATCCGTTTTTTTTCTACTGACGAAGAATTTGACCTTGAAAAGGCTGCCTGGCACCAGGCATACAATTTCTATTGTGCAATCGGTGCAATAGATTCCACTCATATCCCCATTTTAAAACCTGCTGTCCATGGAGGTGAGTATATCACCCGAAAATAATTCCCCAGCCTCTATGTACTTGCAACTCGTTTACAAGCGTGGATATCTCTTGGCCGGATTCCATTCATGATGCCCGTATTTCTGAAATATAACCAGTTGCTGTATCCAAAACACGCATGCGGCACGGCGAGCATATGCTCAAGAGAACTAGACAAATGCTCAGCTTGTGATTATGTATAATCAATAATTCAGCACATGTACCAAATTCAGCCCCTGCGCCAAATTCGGACACCCTCTATGTTAATTGCTAGAATGAGATTTCAGTTTATAAAACGACAATTTAGATACATGTCCAGCCATCTATGATCATGTGGTCATAATATATTTTTAATGTCAGGCTAGCCAACCAAACATATCATTTCTAGCAGCTCGTTGAAACGTAGGGCGTAGACAGGTGTGTTGTGTTATAAGCCTAACGACTATTCGTTATATTTTCAGGTAAGAATATTATTACATTTTTGTTGCAAAAACATATTTTATTACTGTAGTATGTTTTTATATGATAATTGTACATGCTTTTGAAGAAATAATTATTTTTTATTATATTACCTCGACTTATTAAGGTGCCAATATTACGGCCAATCGAAATAGCTATTCCTGAATTCGGATACGGGGTGTCCGAATTATGTTCATATTCCAATATTTTAAGTTATGTATCTTTCATCTTTTTCTGATAAAAAGGGCATTGTATTCCACGTTCATTTTTGTAAATTAAAGTATGGTGTCCTAATTCTGGCTCGGGGTGTCATAATTACATCCAATGATGTCCGTTTTATGTACATGTAATGTTATCGTTGTTACAGAGAATGTCCTTAAATAAAAATTGTAAATATTCATTAGACACACTAATATCCGCATTAGAAGCTATAAAAAATGTAATGGCTGTTAAAGCTGCAAGTAGAGAATATAATATTCCCAAAACTACCCTTCACTCAAAATTTTATGGAAAGTATCCTGTTGAGTGTAAAGCTGGAGCCCCTACAACTTCATCGAAAGAAGAAGAGGACATCCTAGCAAAGTGGATAATAGCGATAGCTAAAGTAGGATTTCAGGTAACCAAGGAACAACTACTTGAAAGTGTATGTGTGCTTTTAAAAAAAAGAAAAAAACATATCCCTTTAAAAACAAGGAAAAAACTTGCCTACCTGGCAGACACTGGTATGAAGGCTCTCTGCGACGTCATAAGCAAATCTCTCTACACAAATGACTCAAAATTTAGTTCACGCTAGGGCTCAAATCACTGAACTTCGAAACTGGTTTGTAGAAATTGAATCATATTTTCTCGCCGAAAATTTGATGGAGATTACACAAGATCCTAGACTAACATTTAACGCATATGAGACTGCTTTCTTCTTATGTCCAAAAGGTTCAAAAACTCTTGCACTCAAAGGAAGTAGAAACGTTTACATCAGTACAGCTAACAATGAGAAGGAATGTTTAACAACTCTTGTTACGGGTAATTGTCTTATTCCAGAACCTTTATTCTCCTATTTTTTTCACATACTTATATTACTTACCTACTGTTTTTATTTTACAGCAAATGCGGCAGGAGAGTTAGCGCCTCCTATGGTGATGTTCCCCTATGAAAGAATTCCATAAAGTGTTGTTGCACTAATGCCAAACGGTTGGGCCCTGGGAAAGTCGGAGTCGGGTTGGATGACAGGCGAAATTTTTTTGAATATACGTCAAATATTGTGTACCCATGGATTCTTAAAAATGACATACCATTACCTGTAATATTTTATGTAGATGGGCACAAGTCGCACTTGACATTGCATCTTAGCAATTTTTGTTCAGAAAAAGGTATCATTTTAATTAGTCTGTTCCCTAATTCTACTCATATACTACAACCTATGGATGTAGGGGTTTTTAAACCTCCCAAAACTGGCTGGAAGAAAGCGGTTGCTAAATTTAGAATTGACACTAATAACCAAAAAATTCAAAATGACAATTTGTTCCGTTATTAGATAATGTAATCAAAGACGTCATTACACCTACAATGGTGCAAAATGCCTTCAAAACTTGTGGATTATTTCCATCTGAGGCAGATACAATAGATTATAGTAAGCCGGTAACTGCAGAAATTACAACAAATACTACAATTACAGACAATGCAGTGAAGCTCCAAACTCTGGAGAATGTTTAATTCAATACACACCAATTGTATTTCATTGAGACATTTTTTGAGAAAGGTACACTTGAGAAATTTGAACTTTCTCTTTCCACTGCGAGTGAATGGTCAGGTCCAATACAAGATGACTCTCTATATAATTTATGGAAAAAATTGAAGCAGCATGTCGAAGGAAAACATTTAGCAGATAATATACAAAATAGAAAGAACACTAATGAGAACTTGCAAGTTGCAGACAATGTACCAAAAGATTCTTTTGTTTCAGAAGCCGAGTGGGTCGATGAGTATTTGTTCAATACAACTAACGAGAACATTGAAATTATTGGGTCATTAGCAAACGACACCGGAGGGGAAAGTATTGAAAATAATGAAGAAATATTGATGGAATTGGTAGTAGATAAAGAACAAGGAATAAAAATAGAAAAGCTAATCAATACAGGTACGAGCGAAAAAGAAATACGACCGGAATCATTAATGGAGGAAGATATGCTACAAGGGAAAGGAATGAAATCAAGTGATAAACAATTAAAAGAAATAAGATTGGAATCAGTAATAGAGGATGATACGCTACAAGAAACAGAAATATTAAAGTCAAGCAATGATGAACCAAAAGAAACAAAACGGGAACGGGTAATACAGGGAGATACGCTACAACCGACAGAAATAATAAAGTCAAGCAATGAAGAACCAAAAGCAATAGAAATAAGGGAGAAATCAGTAATACAATCGGAAAGATTACAAACTAAAGAAATGATGATCCAAGTAGAAAAGGGAAGTTACCAAGACACAAATAAAGTCAAAGTTAATTTAGTAGAAGAAAGTAAGAACCATGGCTCGAAAGAAGTCGGAGTAAAAGTTAATTGAATAGAAGGAAGTGATAACCAAAGCCCAAAAAAAAGTTAGTTCTAGTACATTTATAAAACCGTCACCGTTTAAAAGTATATTATATTGGCCTGAAAAATCAAAAGAGGGAGCGAAGAAAAAAACCCTTAGTTAAAATACCTGCTGTTGCTAGTTCAGAACAGTGGAAGGCATTCTATAATGGTAAGAAACGGGCAAAAGAGCAGATAGAACAGGAAAAAGAAAGTAGGAAGAAATTGCGCCTGGAAAAGCTAAAAGAAAAGTCAGCAAAACCAAAAAAAACCCAACAAAACAGAAAATTAATAACGGATATGAACTAAAAGAGACGAATTTCAATGAAAATGATTCACAACAAAAGAGTGCCAACGAAAAAATGAATGCTCATGAAGACAAAATTATTGTAGACCTAGAGAAAAATTTTAAGAAAGGAGATTATGTTATTGTTAATTACATTGACCAACAATTTCCAGGCATAATACTTGAAATAAGTGACGAAGAGGAGGCTCACGTAAGTGCTATGACCACAAGTGCAAGCAGCTGGAAGTGGCCTTCTAAAAAAGATGTTATTTGGTACATACTTAACGATATTGAAGGAAAAATTAGCAAGCTTCTACTAATAAACAATAATAAAAGAGGGCTATTCAGGGTACCAGTAATTGAAAAGTTCATAAATATACAATAATTTCAACTTTTTATAACAATCTTTAGTTTGTGTCCGAAAAACCTACACTGTCTGTTTTTTGTACCTGAGGGTGTAATTTTTTAGCACTTTAGCTGGATATATGTGTCCGAATTAGGATCATGGTTTATACTTTTGTATTTCTTTTTTTAAGAAAACATTTATTTTCCTGTATTGTTTTCAGTTCTCAACATGAATAAATTAAATGTAAAAGAAATCAGATTAATTTTTTTCTTTCGGGTGTCACAAATACGAACAAAGTTACCAAGAAAGATGTCCGAATTTGGTGCATTTACCTTACCAATATTACTAAAAGCTCTAACTCTGTCCTGATATTCTGAGGAATTGCTCCGTTTTCAGACTCAGATTTCATTAATATTTCGTTGAGTATATCACGTATACTAATCATTTTAAATTACCATAGGTTAGTTCTATGTCACTAAAAATACTACTTTATATGTTTCACAATGTGTTTGTTATTTCAAATTCCATATTATATGGCTTCATATCCAGCCTCAAATTATGAAAACTTCCTCCAACGAATAGATTATTATCATTAGGGAAAATAGAGAATTTATATCCGAAATTCTTTGTACGGATGCCACTTTTAGAAGTGATGGAAACGTTTTAAGTTGTATTGAATCTTGAAAAAGGACTAATAAATAATAACAAAAATAGAGACGTCTTCTTAAATTTTATGATAACTAATTTTTTTTTCTTCGTAATTTTTAAACTAGCTTTTTTAAGATGGCGATCATCTTGGAAAATATTATCCACAGTCTTGTTTTGCCCACTTTAGTAATCAAATTTCCTACCGCAAATCTCTACGATGCATAGGTTCCGAGATAAACCACTTGACATTCTTATCTGTCCACCCGGTACATATACCTCAACATAATATCTATTTATCAGGGTTGCACTAGTCTTATAGTATACAAATATTTATTCATTGTCAATTTATTAATGTGATAATTTAACCTTTTAAATAGCATTATAAATTTATCTTGTTACACGTGCTTCTACTTATCTTCATTAAATAAACAATTTATCAAATACCAGAAATGTACATAGAATTTCGCCAATATAGGTTAACATTTAATCTCTTCGTGTGTACATTTAATGAAGACAAGACGTTATCGACATTGTTATTACATAAAACAATCAAACAACTAATGGAGACTTGTACTATTGTACTATGAAAAAACTTCAATTTAAAATTTTAGTATTATTCTTTAGCAATTTTAATTACCTCATTCTAAAGCTATAAAATATTAACAATGTAGCTTTTATCTTTCTTTAAGTACGGTATTCAGAGTCCTATATCCTCTATTCAAAACAAAAGGATTCGAATAGCTCGGTATGATATGTATTCAAAATTCGTTTAAACTCATATTAGACTGCCGATCATTGGTGTTAATTATTTTTTAAATCAGATTGTTTCTAAATAATTCCACATGTTATGAAAAAATGTTAAACATTCTTAAAAATTCACAATTGTTTCGGTATCAAATATCATCGTCAGAATGACAGAAGTTATATTTCATATCATGCCTACCTGATATGATTGACTTTAGGTTTATTCCAACCTGCGTTAGAAACAGTTTCTTACAGTCAGGATTCTGCGCACTAACTCAAATGTGTTCCAACCAGAGTTTCTGACAGTTAGAGTAAACGATTAGTTTTCTATTCCAACTGATATTCAAAACTGTTTGTAAATTATCAGAACCGTTTGCGGATTATTGTAAAGCAATTTGTTTGGGACATACGCATTACTGTTTTTTTTTTAAATATAACCTCTAACACCGTATCCGCCAGAGTGCTAAATAATAGCTTATAAATCTACAATTTGAGTGTTTTGAAATTTCTTTTAATAAGTCGTGAAGTATGAGTGACGAAGATTTTAATGACATTAGTGACGTATCGTCCATGGAAATTAGTGATGACGAAAATTTAGAATAGCTATTAAACGAGCACAGAATCAAAAACCAAAATTATTTAGGTACATATGGTGCTATTTTTATACTAAATCAGTTATTATTTATGATATTTTTAGAGAAAATAGTGTCCCAATACTCTGAAGAAGTCTTCTTTGAACATTTTAGGCTCACAAGAAGAACTATCAGTTGCATAGGTGAAAGGTTTGAAATGAGCCAGTATTTAATAGCCAAGTGCGCCAGTATGGTAACATAGCTGCTGTGCATCAAGTAATATATTTTTATATTTATATTTATAAAATATTTACATTTACATTTCCACCTATGGATAATTTAATTTCAGGTTTTTATCTATTTATGGTACATTGGACACCGGACTGCCAGTTTTAGGAACGTTGCGGATAGATTTGATGTGACAATCCGTTCTATAAACAGAATTATTCATCAACTCACTATGATTTCGAGTAATTTATCACCATAAATATTAAAATGGCCAAACGAAAATAAAAAACTAATAATTGAGAATCATTTCCGAACAAATGGATTTCCAAATATAATTGGAGCTATTGATGGGACCCACATAAAATTAGATAAAGAAGAGAATGATCCTGATTCCAACTTAAATCGGAAAGGATATTATTTTATCCAGGTATTTTAATTATTATATATGCTCACAATTATTCAATATTAACAAGTAAATATTTTTTATCAGCTGTTTGTGATCACAGAAGAAAAATAATGGATGCTTTTATTGGATATCCTGGCTCTGTGCATGACAGCAGAGTATTTAGAAATTCTCCCTTGAAAGACAGCCTGGAAGAGAAGTGTGGAAGATAGTGGCTATCCTTTGCTACCTAATTTATTAAACCCTTACAAAGACAGGGGTAACTTATCTAGGCGACAGCAAAATTATAATGTACAGCTGTCAAAAAATCGATATGTAATAGAGCATTGTTTTGGGTTACTAAAGCAGAAGTTTAGGCAAATGTATCATGTAAAAATGAGGAAAATAAGGTTGATTTGTCATTTCAACAGAACAGCATGTGTACTCCACAACATTGCATTAGATGATAATTTTGTTTTTGACAATGAACCACTGGAATTGGATGAGAATATTTTAGGTAACGACCCACAAATTGATGATGAAGATGCAGAAGACATGGAAGCTCGTGATATTAGGGATCGGGTGGCAAATACTACCATACTACCAATGGGAAGACCACTTTAGTTAATTGATAATTGACTATGGATATTTTTAAATGTGTCGATGCAAATTTATAAATAAAGAAAACACATTTTGAAGTGGTTTAGCTTATTTTTATTCACTTTAAAACTACATCCATAATAGAATCACAACTCTTTGATAAACTGATAAGCTAAACCTATAACAAGACCACAGCTATTTGATAACCTGAAAAAGTAAACCTAAAATTAAATCACAATTCTTTGGTAAACTGAAAAACTAAACTTAAACTGAAAACTTGCTTCATTGGTTATTTAGTCTCTTGAACAAGAACATGTTTTATTTTTCAACAGCTCATTCCATTCTCTTAGAAGTTCATTTATTCCCTTCATAAGTGATAAACTAATAAACTAGACCTGTAGCAAGATCACGACTCTTTGATAAACTGAAAAAGTAAACCTAAAATTAAATCACAATCCTTTTGTAAACTAAAAATCTAAACAAAATTATATCACAACTCTTTGGTAAACAGAAAAACTAAACCTAAACTGAAAAATTCAAAACAAAATGAAATTAAAATTCTTTTGTAAAATGAAGAAGTAAAACATGCTTCAATGGTTATTTAAAATCTCTCGAACAAGAACATGTTTTATTTTTCAACAGCCCACTCCATTCTCTTAGAAGTTCCTTTATTTCCTTCATTAATGATAAACTGATAAATTAAACATATAAAAAGATCCCAAATCTTTGATGAACTGAAAAAGTAAACCTGAAACTAAATCACAATCCTTTGGTAAACTGGAAAACTAAATGTATAATAAAATAATTCATGTAAAATGAAAAACTAAACCTAAACTGAAAAATTCAACCCAAAATAAAATTAAAATTCTTTTGTTTACTGAAGAACTAAAATTTGCTTCAATGGTTATTCAAAGTCTCTCGAACAAGAACATGTTTTATTTTTCAACAGATCATGCCTTTCTCTTAGTAGTTCATTTCTTTCCTACATTAAATTTATTTTTTTCTTCTGAACTTCTAGCTTCTCCTTTTCAATGCGTAGCCTCTCCCTATCATACTCCTTCCTATCTTTTCTCATTTATTCTATTGTGAGATTTTTACTTCCTGATGTTTTTTTCCTTATCGAGGAGATACTCTTTTTTGGGGTCTGAGCCGCAGTTGATGTTAGGGGTTCTTCGGCTTCTTCCACTAAATGTCCTACTGTTTCTGTGGATAGTAGAACTTCGGGTTTAACATTTTTTCCCTTTAAAAATGTGATCCATTTCTTCCTGAAACTGATAATATTCACTGTCCCTTTCCGCTTTCGTCTGATTATCAATAAAAAATTTATAGGCCCTCTCCACCACCCTCCACCGATTTTCGACATGTCCCGGACTGTAATTCGTATTTAAAATCTTATTAATTTCACTAGCAATTACTTCCCATTATTTTTCCAAAGTTTTTATTTGAGAAGTCCCCACCCTTGGCCGATATTTTTTGTAAATATCCAATAAAACTTTGGTTTCATTGGTTGTCCAATTAGCGAAAAAGTCTTGCATGGGCTGGAGGTGTGCTGTTGCTGGTTCACCAGGCAGGATTAAGAATTCTCCAAAATAAAATCTAAAATAAACCAATTTTTATAAAAATATACTTGCATTTGCCATATTCTAATTAGAACTGTCTGTACCTCAGAGGTCAATCGTATTTTCAATTAGATGTAGATAAAAGAATCAAAATATAATAATTGTTTTCGGTTATGCGGTATATTTATTCGCGAAGTTGTAAATTGTGTGTGTAAACTCCAGTTAACAGAAAACTGGAGAATCGATTATTTCCCTTGAAGTACTACATGTAAAACTTATTTGAATATTGGCTGACCTATCCACCTTCTTGTTACATTGTAATTCCTATTTTTTTATTTAGTTTCTAAAAACTTGATAGAAAACACCTTTTACAATAAATATTGGTACAAAAATTTATTTCAGCTTATGTTTGTGTTTATTTCAAAGTAGTTCAAAGTCAAACTCTGTATCAGGATCAGCTGTTCAAACTTAAAAACGTAAATTAGTCAGAAAACCAATTTATTACAGACATGCGCTTCGGAAACGATTTGCAAACTGTAAGAAATCTGTTTGTGATTGAAGGTTGGAATAAACCTTTTATATAAGGATAGAAAAAAGAAGAGGATTTTACAAATATTGAAGTTTAGATATTATTAGCCCCTTGGGGATATCCTGGATATCTTTACAATTATTACTTAATAAGACAGTTTAAAAGTGGAGAACACCCTAGATTAATTTATTTATCGACGACTTCATATTGTGTGGGTCTTCTAATTTCTAATTCCTCAATGAAGTCTAGTTTTTGTTTCTTGTCACAAATATGTATTATTTCTAGTTCTGGGTAAGGTGTTAATGCATATTTGGTGTCAAGTAGATGTTTTGCGTAATGGGATTTCCCTGGTTGTTTTAATCTGTATGCTGCTGTTCACTATGTTCAATTTCAAAATTTCTAATGGTTTGGCCCAAATAAACAGCATTTCAATCTGCACATTTAAGTTTATATATACCAGACTTTCTTAATGGGGATATTCTTGTTTTTACATTTGACAATTTTGTTCGCACGTTACCTTTTGTTTTAGAAAAAGTTGTTGTTTTCGTTTCTTCAAAATATTATTAGAAATATTACCAGCATATGTGATGGTTTTGGAATTTTTTATTTCTTTACTTTGTTTAGGAAATATTAGTGGCAATGCCACATTTTTCTCTTTTTCATCAAGTAGTTTATTAGAATTCTAATAAAGCAATCGAAGTTTACCTAATATTTCATGTAGAATTCAAAACTGTGATAAAATATAGGGCGTTCCATTTAAAAAATTCGGATATTTGATTTGTTCAACTACTTTTGGGACATCCTGTATAGCTGCAGCCATGATTTATATTTATATGGCTATGAGAAATTATTTTTGGAAAATATTACCGTTTGCCAACTAGAGATCGTATAAATACAGGTGACTCACCCTGTGTACATTAATATAGTACAGTTATTTAAAATTAAAAAAAAATCATTCATTTTATGTATGAGATTCATTACTTTTGAAATACCCAGTATTGTAAATGAGATTCAATACTTTTGAAATGCCCAGTATGTGTCAAATTTGGATTGATTTAGTTTCATATGACATTACACACAGAATATAATAAATAATATAAGAGAAATATTTCAATTTGAGATCAGATGTCACTGTATATATTCAATTTGTAATGAGACAATAACAAACCTAAATATTTTATAGAATTTTCGGAATATAAACAATGCAGGTCAGCAAACAAATTTGTTTTTTTTAAGAAAGAAAAATGTGTAACTAAATTATAATGGGTTATTGATTGAAAAAGATAAGTCAGTTAGATTTGATATTTTCAACGGAGAGCATCTGAATTTAAAGAGCTCTCAAAATATAGGAAAAGTTGTCCATATCGTATTGAGTAGTGTTATCAAACTTATAAATTGTTATTAGGTCCCAAGTAATATAAATTCTGTGCGTGCTTTCAAGAAACGATTCGTAATTCGAAAAGTGTAGTGAACCAGAAATTCTGAGTTTTACTTAGAGTTAATCCAGATTCCAGTTCCGAATCCACACCATTGGTTAAACTGTTCCAAATTTTTAATTATTAAAATTAAAATTATTCCAACAAAAAAACATCGGGCTTTAAAATATAAATGATATACATCAGATATATTAATATCTATAAATTTGAATTTGAAATCAAGAAGAAAATTTGAGTATATCTAATGAATGATTATACAATTTTGAAGAACTTTATTGGTGAACATTAGGGCAGTGATCGGCTTTTGACATTTCACAAAAATAATTGACAATTATCGGAATATTTAACAATTACAATAAATTTTCTAATTTTCTTCAATAATGTATTTGTGAGTCCATTTGAATACTGTATTTAATTTAAATTTTGTTTCCTTATAGATAAGGCGTTGTATGTTGTTACAAAAACTGGGGTTTGTTTGATGATTTGTGGGTTTGATATACAAACATATTTGAGATTTCCATACTGAATAGATTATTTGTAAATGATTTTGAATTGTTTTATATAAAATAAATTTATTCAATCAAATAGGAAGATTTTAATTTGTAACAGTGATATCTCATGATTTTTGTTGACAAATATTTTATTGAAGTATATTAGAAATGTCAGAACATCATTAAATAGCCTTCTACAATTAAACGTATACAGACACAGAAAACAACTGGGTAAATTATACATTCTAATAATAATAAAAAAAATATTTAATTGTACAAAATTGACGCCAAATATTTGATAATTATTTAAGCGCACCTGAGATAAGAGAGATTATTAGTACCCGGCAAATATTTTGACTTTGATTGTCATTGTTCGAATACTGTAATTTACGTGTTGATTAAGCTGCATGTACAACATTGTCACACCCAACGTGGGGCGATATTAAAAAGACTCAATATAAATTTTAGAAAAGGGCAAGATACATTTTGGAAACGTTCGTAACTTTTGAAATAAAATTAAAATGGAGAGGAAACTCATATTAAGGGATGGAAAGCAAGTAGGAGCAGAAAGTGGATCTGATGAAGAGAGGGAAGAAAGGAGTCATGGAAGAGGAGATTTTCAGGTACAATATTTAGAACAGGGAGAACAAAAATCAGAAGGAGATTTGACAGGAGAAGAAAATGAAGAACAGCAAGAGGATAATAAACAGGATACACAAGGAAAAACAAGCGGACATGATGAATTTATGGAAATGATGCAACATTTATTTGCCAAACAGAATGAGAATATAAATAGAATGTGGGGAGAAATGAGTAGAAAATTGGACACAACGATGGATGGTATTAGGGATGATATGTGTAAGTGGAGTGATGAAATGTGGGGATAAGATGTTAGATAACGTGGATAGCATAATACAAGAAATGAGAGGGGAGGATAAGATGAATGTTGATAGGAATGAAACTATGAATAGAAATGTGGATATCATGGAACAGAAAACATGTAATAAGTTGGAATAGAAAGTAGATAAGGTAAAAATAGATAGTTTAATGGAGAATGAGAAAGTTGGGAAGGAAACTGAGGAAATGGTAGGTAATAATTTCCAGGAAATAGCAATCGAGGAAGTTATGCAAATTTATCAAGAAAATATTCATTGGAAATAAAAGAGCTGGATGGGAGGACAGCAGGACAAACAGTGACATATACTAAAATAAGTAATAATATGGGCAAACAATTTATTTAGGAATTGGAAGAGATGGATAGAAGATTACAAGAAAGTATGGAAGAAATAGAAGAAACCATAAGACAAAACCGAAAACGAATAATTTATACAGAAAATGTAGAAATATGAGTGAAACTGGATAGAAATATGGATAGAATTCATTCAAAAGTTCATATTGAAATAATTAAATATGAAATGTAAGGTGAATATTTTTTTTATATATTAATACTCGTAGAATAGTTTGTCCCTGTTGTGAATGGCCACATGACGAGTGTCAAAGCCAATAAAAAAAATGAAATGAATGGAATTGAGGGTATGATAGAGAAGAAAATGATGAAAAGTAGAATCATTAATATGGAGGAATATCAAACACAAATAAATAATGAAAATAGTGAGATATGGGACAAGATTTTAAAAATGACATAGTGGAAGAAAGGAATATGAGAAACCAAGAGAAAATCAAACAGTAAGAGAAGAGAACAAATAGAAGTTTAGGAAAAGGAAAGCAAATTGAATAATAAGACAAGAGTATAGGAGCGAAATTTAGAAAACGAAAAAGGAATTGCATTGTAAGGGAATAGAAACGAGGTATAAATTGAAATTTTATCATTAACAAATGATACCATATGAAAATAGAAATTATAGGAACAGGGTTTTTTATTATAGAAGAAATCATAGACACGTAGATAGGAATTATGGAAATGAAAATAGAAATCACAGAAATGGAGAACGAACGTATGGAAATAGAGATAATAAAAATGATGTTATATCAAGTTAAAATTGAGAAATAGACATTAAAGAATTAATAGTCTTTTATTGGGAATCAGAGTAATTGATTAATATTAGTTTAGATTGTTTAGTACAAAGATATAAGTAGTTATTTTGAAAATAATTAGATACATTATGGAATTAATAGAGTAGTATTGGGATTAATGTTAGAAAGATGAATTTATAAGGGTATAGGAAAACTCTATTTGCTATTCTTTTCTTAGGGGCATTAATATAGTTCAGTTACTTAAAATTTTAAAAAAATCATCTATTTTATATATGATATACAATATTTTTGAAATACCCAGTATTGTATATAAGATTCAATACTTTTGAAATACCTAGTATGCGTCAAATTTGGATTGCTTTAGTTTCGTGTGACATTTCACACAGAATATAATAAATAATAGATAAGTCATGTCATAATATAAGAGAAATATTTCAAGTTGAGATCAGATGTCACTGTAGATATTCAATTTGTAATAAAACAATTACAAATCTATATATTTTATAGAGTTTTTGGAATATAAACAATGCAGGTCAGCAAACAAATTTGTTTTTTTTTCAAAAAGAAAGACCAATAAAACTCTTTTTATCTAAATGCTCAATATTTCGCTATATTTCATGGCTTTATCAGGAGTGAACTAAAAAAAACATTGTAAAATTAAAATTACATCGCAAAACAAAATAATTCAATCAAAAACTTACGATATTAGAGTACGTCCTCAAAAGAATCAAACATTTCAATGGTTAAAACAGTACTAGTACAAAATGGTAATGTATAAAATATAAAATAAACTATTGCTAATTATTATTGGTTTTTTGCTTATAGGGATAATATATCTGTATGCAAAGCATTTATTTCATTTGAATTATACTCAAAGGAAGATACACATGTTTACATTAGATTTAAAGTGTTATAGTTTATGTTACTTAATTGGTTGATGCATATTATGACGAGTTTCATTATTCATATTAATCAGATATGTATTGGATACCCGCTTCTAAGTAGTACAATGGATATTGTGTTCAAGAATATCAATAGAACATTAATGTTTTGTCCAAAATAATAATGAAAATGCGTGAAAAATAAAAGAATTAATTTAAAGATATTTATGAAAAATGTTAAAGCATCATTGCTGTTCTAATAAATGTGTAATATTGAATTAGTTTACTTTGTGATAAGAAAATATATAAATATGAGATTCAACACATTACATAATTTATGTCAACGACAAAATTTATTTTTAGATATCGGGAATTCATTAAAATATCAACTGTCGATATATACAGAGTGAGTTTTAACGCCTTAATTATCTCGAAAACGGCTTGCACGATTTTTATAAATTTTGGTTTTTAAGGGTTTTGTAATATGCCGATATTATGGTTTTATATTGTTATCAGATCTTTCATTTTTCTGGAAATATGATGAAATTTTTCATTTCAAATGAATCACCCTGTATTTTTTATATTTTTGAAACCCTTAATATACAGGGTGATTGATTAGTGTGATAAAGCTCTGTACCTTCTACGTCCTTTGAGATATCGATATGAAAATTTGGGGGATCCTGTCATAAGTCTTCACAGTCTGAAATTATTTACAATGCGTTCCTTCCTCATTACAACATTATAAGATTATGTTGTAGTCTACGGGGTATTTGTAAAGTTATAACCAATTATCCGTAAAAAACGTTAACAAGTTCAATACCCTGTACAATGTAAAATAAATTCAAGAATGAAGATCTGTTCATTGCAATATTCATTGAATCTCTTATAGAGTGATTCAAAATACAAATACATTATTTTCTCAGTTTTTTCCAGATGGATTACCCTTTTTTGTGTGTGAGTACCTAAAATTATTATTTCTCGAGATATTTTGATTTTTCTACACAAAACATTGACTACGTACCTACCTATCTAATCTTTTCAACAATTAATTGTGAGTTGGCCATGATTTATTTGTCAAAAACTGACATTTTATCATTGCTGCTTGGTACTATACAGGTTGAGTTACAAATACAAAGAAAACATTTGACTACAACTATCAATTAAAACTCTAACCTTTTGAAAGTTTCCACGGCAATCCAGTACCTCAACCTGGGCCGTAGGAAGTAAATTAGTAGAACATACTGACATGTACAAGACAGAGGCGATTTTAGGATTAATAGGATCTGAATTAGAAATTTGAGTTGAATTGGAAGAAAAAAAGATTATCCATAGCAGTCATATTGCTATTTACTGAAGGTTATTGATCGAAATGTAAAAGAGTGTGACGTCTTTTATTGCAAATTCTACAACCAACATTAGAAGTACAATTATCTGAAGTATGTTTCGTTCCTACGCAATTAGTACACCAGTTGTATCGTTTGGATATCTCGTATCTTTCTTTTGGGTGCTTGACACAAAAATCCAGACACTTATAAACCAAGTAATTATTTCTACTACATATCACACATTCACTTAGGTCTGCAACATTAGCAAGACATGCAGAGTTGTACGGTTTAACATTTTTTATTTGATATTTACTTGAGTTATTTCCCTGAGGAGGTTGAATTGAAACAACTGAATCGTAAGCATCTCATTACCTTTCAAAAAATTTATATAAATCATAATATTTCGGAATTTCGGACGAAAAAGTGGAATTTTATTGTTGGAATCGCTGTAAATATTCCGAATCAATTTTTTTCTTTGAAAGGAGAAATAGTACAAAATCCCACTCTCGGACCGGTAACCCCAAAATTTTTAGAGCTTCCAAGTTATCAAAAAACAGTGCCAAAAGCTGTCTAAGATATTTTGGGTTCCCCGAAGTTAATTTTTGAGAATTATAAAACTGTTCCCAAATATGGCTAAGGCACGCGTATTTTGATAATGCTTAATCAATTTACTAAAAGCTAAGTCATAATTAGCTTCTGTAAGTTTAATAACTTTAATGAGAATTAAAGAGTCATCAGACAGAGACGACCTTAAATATCTAAATTTCTCAATGTTTGTAAGAGATTCATTAGTATCTATAAGAGACCTAAAAAGATCAAAAAGTGTAGGCCACAATTTTAAATCTCCCGAAAAACCGGTGTATTCAACTTTGGTAGCTTTACAATTGAACCTTGAATCAGAATAAACACTCACTATATGAAAATATTTACTACTTCCTGTCCTGTCCTGTTCCAGGATTTAGATCTGCCTCCTCATTTGCAGCAGGAGCAGTAATAATAGTAGAATGCTGAAGGTCTCTGTAAAATGTTTTTAATTCATCATATCTAGCTTTGAAATAGTTAAGAGCACATTGATCCTCCTCTGCCTGTATAACAAGGTCACGCAGTATCGAAATGCTATCAAAGGCTGTCTCAAAAAGCTTTTGCTTGACGTAATCCAGCCGCCATTGTGATACAATAATAAGATTGATCAGAAATAACTTCCAATGCCAAACCTTTCACCTATATAAAACTTATGATCACAGAAGTAATTGATTTCAATTGATAGATATATTATATAGGAAAATATAGATTTACGTTATGCAACTCAAGTTAGAGTACCTGTATTGAGAAATTAACGTGCGTCTAATATTCCATTCAATCTTCATACTACCTGATAATCTGAGACAACTAAATTATAAGACCAATACACAAGAGGGTACTAAGTATGTAATAATATTAAGTAAATAGAGAGAGAAGATTCAATGTTTAATTCAATAATTATTTTTTATTGAGTAACTATAGTTGAATCCAATAAATTATAAATATTTAGTACAATTGAGAATGTAACTATTTAAAGAGCATAAATGGGACAAACTGTATTAATAAAGTCAACTAATTCTTATTTAAACTATGTTTGTTGTTATGGTTAAATAGTCAAATTTCAGAGAAAGTAAAAACTACTTACAATTATCGAGAATGCTAATGCCAGTTAACCTTGAGACTTTATAAAAAGTTATATTTTCAAATTTTACAAAGCCATGTTTGAAAATAAACATCCCGGAAGAAGTGACCATAAAATGTTTCCGGAGAATGAAAATGTTTCGTTAATTTATTAAAGGTTACAAATTATCTATAAAAAAAGATTATGCAAGCAAATCCCCAAGATGGTATTCTTACCTAAAGGTCTCGGATGATCTTTTGCAGGGTTGCAACTCATCTTGAAAGCGATATTGTGCACTGTATCAGGTGGTTCAATGGGGTTTTATTAAAATTCCTGGCACTAGCGCGTTAAATATTAACTAATGACTGTTCACTTCGACAACTGTTATTCTTCTCTCCTCGTCGCTTGGAGAGCTGGGCTTTAAATTGAACATAATGTGTGTATACAGATAAAACAACGATCAACCTATAAAAATAAAATGTATGGATACTTAACAAACACATAATCACCTTAAATTTTTGTAATGGGGAAGTAAAGCAGATACCAGATATGGAGTAAAATACAGGTTGTTTCATTAAAAAAGGTAACTTTTATATGTCACTGCATTCTGGAACACCCTGTCACATTGTTAATAATCGTAGAATGTGAAGACTAATGGTGGCTATAATCTCCCAAACTTTCAAATTGATTTCTCATAGGACATTGGAAATACTGAACTTTATCCCACTAATCAATTACCCTGTATGCTGAATATTTTTCATGTAATGTTTCCTAGACCTAATTGCCATAACTTCGGAGTTATAGATACATTTTCAATATCTCCGCCAAAATTAGAAGAGTACATTGAAAAGGCTGTGACTGCAACAATAACAACTTCGACGTTTCAATAAACTATTAATGTTGCTGAAAATAAAAAAGTACAACCTCCTCCAATTCTCAAATGTGACTGGGAATAAAATTAATGGAAAACTCGAACTCAATATGATCCAAGTTTTTATTTTTGTTGTTTTAAAAAAAGTATTTTTACAGAGATGGAATTTACCCTCCTTCCATTTCCATTCACACTAGAATACATTCCAAGACCTCTCAATAGACTTCTCAATATACTATTGAACGAGCGAAGAGAATTTGGATTATCCAAGAGATAAAGAAACATAATTTTTTAAATTTTGCTAATACCTGACTAAAATTGATCTATTTTTTCTTAACTCATAGAATAACTTTTTTGGAGTTTGATAGTTTAGAGAGAGATGTGAGGGACTTTGTTGAAATGAACATTCATCGCTGAGACAGATTAGGGATGACATTGACTCGATGAGATATGGTTTCTCAAAACTTCTATCATAATCATCCCCATGGAGATATTGGAAAATCTGCATTTTATATTGTTGAAATTTTTCAGTGCTTTGCTTACATTCCCGTCTGTTCTGCTACTGATTGTAAATAGCTTTGCTGAAAATGTTCCCAAAACTCCAATTTGAATATCTTCATTTAGTACTCTGGGGATATTTTATTTTTCGCCGAACCAGTTACGTCACGAATTCAAGCACATACCGGTTGACTTACACTAGAATCTTTATATATTTCATGCACTTTGAAAAATGTAAATCATTTCAACCGTTTATAAAATTGAAGTTAAACAGACCAACAAGTAAAATTGCTTTAACTAACTACCAAAATGTTTTCTGAACAATTTTTTCTCAAAAACTCAAAATACCCAACAAATGAATGAATAGATTTTGTATTTTGCTTGGGAATATGAATTAATTTTTATGAACCATATATTATTGTATTAGTCCATCTCTATGTTTAATAATTTTAGTTTATTAAACATCGTTTTCTTTTATCGAGAAGTTTGTTTACATATCGAAAATCAGTATTTAATCAATTGAATAAAACATAAAATTACTTGAAAGGTGTAGAATAACCCACAATTTACCACAAGTATATCTAATTACAATTTACATAATAATATACTACTAAATAAGATTAGACGGCGCTAAGCCTATTTTTTTGATATTAATTACTATAAATAGACCTATTAATAAAACAAGCAGAATCTGTGTTACATTTTGAATAAATTCGTCCAACTTTCTATCGTGTTAATAAACTTGCGCAGTTAGTAATGCGGGAAAAACTCAAACTGGGAGATTGAATTTTTATAAGAGACTTTATTAGTGTTTGTTAAGATATATTTGATTAAACATTTAAAATTTTCCTACTATAAGATAATTAATTTGTACATTTTATGTTTATAACGCACATAATTCAAATATCACTAAAGATTTACTTGTATCAAAAGTAATGATAACAATAATACTCTTCATGCTAACCGAATCCTTACACTATCTTTTAAAAGAAGAATACGTATTTCCACGCTGGATATTTTTATCCTAATCTCGTTAGATTGAGACTCTCTGTTCTCTTCCACCCATTTTCCTCTATCTTGTCAAACCATTGTCTTCTTGGTCTTCCTCTTTGGTTTTTCCTTCGTTGACCTACCTCCATTATTGAGTCTACACCAATTTAACTGTTTCTTTTTTAGTTTATTAATTACACTGGACGATAAAATTTAACTTAAAGTATGTTAAATTGATTTGAAAGCCTGTTTCTCATTATATTTCTTTGTCTGACTTCAAATTTGCATACCGTTGGGTTGCAACGGTTCAGGTTTTTTTGTAATACGAAATTAAAATCTTCATACTTTGTAAAGTAATTAGTTTTATTGAAGTAACTTACATCTACTAATCTGAATGAAAAAGTTGGGGGTATAATATACTAAATTTCTTTCTGCTGAGAATTTGGGGTCTTGTTCCCTTCGACGATAAAAAATATGTGTCCCTTTCTCAAGAAGATTCCAACGCTTCAATCTAGATGCCACCAATTCTGCCTGATTTTTGGACAAGACAAAGAAATAGCATAAACTGTCTCCTCGCTTTATAACTTTTTTCATTAAAAATGCTTCTGATTTCCTTCATTCTATCTGTATCTTACTGTTTTGTATGTGGTTCTTATTGTTTTTACTAGTAGTGTTTTTACTAGTATTGTTAGTATTTTCATTCACCCTCAGCTATATGTATGTTAGGTATATTTCTTCTCTGTCCTTGATTTTCCTTTTTATTAGTCTTCAGAGTACACGTATATTATCGCTTGTTTGTCGGTCAGGGCGAAAAGCAGCTTGCTCTTCTTCTAACCGATGTCTTAGGCAATACTTACTTATAAATTTTGCTATGGCTGGAGGTAATATATTATGTCGTCCTAATAAGGAAAAGGACAATATTTTCATTGCATTACGTGGTGAACAAATGGATTGTGGATTTTTGGATCTGCATCTTTGAAGATGAAGAGTTTTGTATATCGCATTTTGTTTTCCAAATATTAAGAGAAGAATCTTTGTCAAATAAACTGTATCTACTTAGCAATAAATAAGTAAAATATTCTCCACTAACTTTTTAACAATAGAAATGATATTAAGAGTTTACTTTCCTCGTTTTAAAATTGCCAATAATTTTATTATTATTATTTGATACGTTCGAAGGCGATGTGGTGTTCCAAAGCACGTGTTTGCTCTGTCACGGCGATATTGTATAACAATCATCGTTTTATTACTCGCAAACATATGATTGAATAGGCGTGCGTAGTCCGTAGTTTTGAAGAAGGATATTTGTAACTCCAACATTTTCAGTATTTGGAAGCAAATGAAAGGCATATTACTATGTTTTTCGGAGCAGTGAACATATTATCGGTTCTTAGACGCACTAATTGGACGAGTAACCGACATTATAAAGGAAAAGAAGCAAATAGGAAATAAGATAAGAACGCCAATAGGGAAGTTAATCCACATTTTTGTTTTGTACTGCAATTATATCAAAAGACAAATACAGTAAAAACTTCTGTTAACGGACATCTCCCCACAGCGGAAACCTCTACAGAACGGAGCTCAGTTAATGACCCCCATCCCCCAATAGAAATTTTAAACAAAAAAATATATTACTGTTTTAAATGAAGCTTACTGTTCTAGATAATCCCACAATATATTGGAAGAAAATGTTAAAATTCTAGGAAATTTGACAATTGTTTCGATATTAAATGTGATCATCGTAATTGTTGAGAGGGCGTTCGGTTTAAACGGGAAACCAGACGTGAACTGAGCCCTTTTTCTATCTTGTTCGATTTTTTATGGAAAACGAAATTTCAAAGCAAAAACCCTAAACAAAACTAAATTCTATGAAAAAATAACGAAAAAAAAATAAATTTTATAACAATGAATAAAACAATTCTTTCTTTTTCACTACTATATAAGTAATTGAACTTAATTAATTTTCTCCATCCAAAAATTCCATTAATCGTTCTCCCATATCATCTACTACACTATCACTATCGTCTTGTAAATCAATAATAAATTTATTTCCCCCATTTATATGGACTTGCCCAATATTCGTATACTCATGTTCCATTTTGATTACTTTTTCAATACTTCTCTGGCAGTCTTCTTTGGTAATATTAGCTACTTCTCTTTTAATCTGGTTCACGAATTTCGTATCAAATTTAGGAAATGTATTGTTACGCAGAATACTCTGTTTTATTTGTGCCAAAATTAACTCGATGCGATTGAAAATACAAAAATAAGGAGGTTGTGTATTCCCTTTTCCTTCAGCCCCTTCCATACTTTTTCTCTAGTTACGCTAGATATGTGTTTTTATATTCTAGACGTCTCTTTTTTTCTAATTGTTTTATTGTGAAGATGCGATCTTGCGCACTTCTTCCAGGTCTGAATCCACTTTGTACCTCTTAAAGCTGGTTTTCTAGAACCTTATAGAATAGTTTTCCATTTTGTTCCCAAAATCTATCCAGGCATTTCTGTTTGCTTTTGCTCTAACTCTGTTCTGTGTGAACTTTTTTTATATCAGTAATTTTTTCTCTTAGTTTTTCTTCTGTTTTAAGTTGATATTCTGTGCAGTACAGTTTTATATCTTAATTTGTATGTTTTTATTGATATGTGACTTTCTTTATTTACTGTTATTTGTTCAGTTTGTGTATATCTTTGTGTTGGTAGAACGTATTACAAATTTTGTAATTGACAGAAATCTAATATACTTTTCCGTTGTTATTTCTTGTTTTTTCTCCATAGTTCCCTAGTACTATCTTGTAGTTGTTGTCCTGTTGCCCTACTCTACTGTTAAAATCTCCTGCAATGTATGTACTTTCTTTTGATTCTTCTACCGTACTCATCCCAGAGTTTTTCTTCTGCTTCTCCATTTCAATCTGGGCCATATACTGATATGATCGTTTTTAGTTTCTTAACTCTACAAGTAGTTTACTTTCAGATATCGCTCTATACCTTATAATTTGTTTTGTTAATTGTTTATGTATTATACATCCTACTCCTGCCGCGGCTCTCTAGTTTAAGTTTACACCGTAGTATATTAGAATGTGGTCATTTTTCATTCGAATTTGTCCTTGTCCTTTTTTTGTTTCGCTTATTGTTAGTATCTGTAGGTTTGTTTTTTCAAATTCCTTTCTTAATTCCACTTCCTTCCCTTGTAGACTTCTAGTATTCCAGGTAACTAGTCTCCATATTGTTGATTCATTTCCAATTCGTTCTTATTTTATTTTTTCCTTGTTCCATTTTGTTTTTATGTTAGTTCCAATTTCTAGTCTCCTGTCTATGTCTTCCTGAGTTTTTGTTTTTTCTTTTAGTTTATTGTTTTTCTGTTTCACTTCTTGCAATTCTAACACGATGTTATCCAATTTCTGGGCCATTATTTTTATATGCATCTCGATTTGTAGGAACATGTTCTATTACAGCCATATCTCTCATTTTTCCTTCTGAATTAACTCGATGGGATTGAAAATACAAAAATAAGGAGGAAGTCTCAATATAGAGTGTCCATGTTTTTCAGCAATACTCTCTAGTGCGTATAATTTCTTGAATTTCTTTATCTGTGAAACTTCAATCACTTGTTGCTTTGAATACGAATCTTCAAAGTACAAATTATTATCCACTAAAAAATTTTGTAGTTAGGACTTCTTGTCGCTTTTATTTGGTATTTTATTGAGCTGTCGTGAACGATAAGAAGCGTTGTCAAGAACTACAACACTATTTGGCTGTACGTTTAGGATCAATGTGAATCCAAACCATTCTTCAAAAATGTTAGCGTCCATATTCTTATGATAGTCAACGTTGCAATCTTCTATTTTTTCCCAACATATTTTTAAGGAATTTGGAACCCATTCTTCATTTCCACCGCAATGCACAATAATAAATCTAGATCTTTTGTTTGTAGGGATTGTTGGCATACACATTCTTGACCCATCAGTCCATCCTTTCTTAACCGTGTCGTGTGTATCATACCAAGTTTCGTCTAAATAGATAATTGGCCGGTTTCCTTCTCTATACTTAGTTACTTGTTCCAAGGATGTATACCGCATATCCACTATTCTTACGCTTTCCATGACTGTTTGACGTTTATTGATTGTTTGAATTTGAATCCCAATCTCTTAATCCAGTTTTCAATAATATTCTTACAGATATTTACATTACGGCCGGCATTTGTCAATTTATTTTCTATCGTTGGTAACTAATTACTTTCGTAACAGTCATATATGTGTGATTTTAATAATTTTATCACTGATATATCTAAACATTTGATCACTCCCTTATCACATCGCTTCTTGCGTTCTAAAGGCCCATTCTTGACTATTTTACGCATAGTTGACAGGGGAATTTCTCTTAAATCAGATACTACTTGCATTAATTCTGTTTCTTCATTGAAACCAAACTTTTCCCCTAGATTCTTATACACCTTGGAATATACTTTTTGTGTTTCCAAATTTAAAAGACGTCGAACCCTGTTTTCACTTTGATTACAATGATTTAAATTTTCGTTGTTGCTACTCACAATATTTTGGACCGAACTCGATATTTCCCAAGAACGCCACATTGTGAATATTTAATACATTTCAAATAGAGAGAGATAAAAAAGAAATGCACAGAAAAAAAATAATGCGATTACTGTTATCACGAATGATGCTTAATTTCTGTTGGGACAATACACACTTTTTTATGGCGCGCTTGAACACTCCACTGGTTGTTTTTACTGAAACCACACGCACAATTCCGTCGCTACCACTACACTTCACAAACATGTCCGAGACGCCACTGTAAAGGTGGCAAGTTATCTTCCACTAGGACGACAAGTGTCCTAACTGTAATGTTGGGGATGGGTAGCTGCTAACCTTTGGAGCGCATCTGCGCTGGGACAAATACTCCCCAGGCGATTCAATGGCAAGTCGACGATATCTTTTTCAATTGAGTCCGTTTGCGGGGCTCCGATCAGGAAATGTCCCGGTGTCAACGCTTCGAGGTCATTGGGATCTTGGGATAATGGGGTTTAGGGTCGCCAATTTAAACAATCTTCATTTCGCGTAAGCAAAGTATAAAATTCTTCGTAAATAAGTGACGCACCTAATACTCTATTCAAATGATGTTTTTCGCTTTGGATTGACCTCTCCCATAGCCCCCCAAAATATGGCGACCTGGCTGGTATAAAGTAGAATTTTGTACTTGTTTCCACAAAATGATTCGAAATTTTATTTTTAAAATGTTGTGAGTTAAATAATTCGCGTTCTGCTCCAACAAAATTGGAGCCATCACCTGAAAATATTTCTTTAACATACCCTCTGCGAGACGAAAATCGTTCAAAAGCTGCTAAAAAGCTTTCAGTAGTTAAATATCGTACCTATCCTGCCATTTAATCGCGGCGAATCCAGCAACTCCTAAATGTTGCGATATGAACTGAAAGGACCAAAATGTTGCGATATAAGTTTGAAGGACCAGCTCTTACAGATCATCGAATAAATAAAACATGCTTACGGTTTAAGTTACTGTTCCTAGTTAAGTTGGTACATGGACTATTATAAGGAAGGTAGGGATATAGAGAGGGTGTCAACACCCCCCTCGCATAATAAGCAGTAACAGAAAATACAAGAAATATCATAATTAGGTAAATGTAAATCGACTTACGAGATATAGGTACATATCTCTGATAACGTTAATTCAAATCTGAATTAGATCAGTTGGAAGAGTATCTGGTATGATGACCGCAAGGTTCTGGGTTCCGATTCTCGACAACAACATTTTATTCTATTCTTTACTTTTTATAAATAATCAGTTTTTAGTCCAGTTTTTATGTAAATAATATCAATAAGAAAGAGCAATTAATAATTACATCTGTAAATCTTACGGGATTCATGGGTTTGACGGCTTATTGACAACAGTGCGGTAAGTTACTTTCCACACTAGTGCGGAAAGTGCTCTCAGCACGCGTGAGAATAGAGGTCATTTTATTGGGAGTAGAGAGTGCGATTTGTGTCACTTTCCTATGTGGTCGTAGAAAAAACTATAAACATATTTATTAAAATCATGAGTACTGTAACATAGGGCTTTGTAAAACAACTGAACATATTTTATTCATATTTTAACGTAACTTTCTAACAGTTCAAAAACATTTGTACGGAAATCTGTATTATAACCAGTCAATAAATATTTTGAAAGATGAAAAACCATCCTGTACTGTACAAGCACTGTAGTAGGAAACGTACAGATGTTTGCGAGAAACAAAACTTTACAACGAGGAAATAGAATGTTTTGTTGGGGGTTGTAAAAGTGTATAAATAATCCATAGAATGTAAAAAGACTGACGCAAATAGAAACACAATAAAAAGTGATGCTTGGGTTAAAGTAGCTCAAGAATATGACACTGCTTGATTCCCGAAAAAATCGTTAATCTAACCTATTGTACCAAAAATTAATTTGTACACTATTGGGTAATAAATACAATTTATAATATAAAATAATAGTCAATTTATTGCCAAATTATTTGTGATTTCCGAACTCTACTCACAACTGCCATACTTATTTGTATTTGCAGCAATTGCACCATTTAATTCATCAATTAAAAACTGAACCGTTTGTTTGGACATTCGAAAACTGCTTTCAAAATCTGTATCACTCCATATTTCAAAATGATCTACCCTTTCTCGATAAGTTTTCAGTAATATTGGGTTATCGACTTGTTCAATTAACTCCAAAAATTCTTGATCATCTGTGTTAACACATGTAATAGATTTATTTTTTTGAAAATTTTAGTTTCTCTGTATCGGAATTCTTGTTTACTTTTCACAGCTACCCAAAAAATTAGGTTATCTATATTTACGCGTCCAATTATTTAATCGGTCAGTCAAGACTGATCCAGATGGATACAACGCGTCTAAAACCACGAACGGAGTTCAACTGCTGTTGAACTTCGTTGGTACAACAGGCCCTTAATTGGATACTTCAATCGATCAGCAGAATACAAACTTAACAAAATAGTTCTAATACTGTCAATAAACGGCGATACAAGTTGTTTTATCCACTTTTCTCTATTTATGTTTTTTGTTTAATTCACAAACGTAAAGAGATTTTTTCAAATCCCTTCGTACTCTTTAACTACTGCGTTCATGAACAATCTAAGGCCGAACTAATAAAGTACACGTCTAGTAGTTGTCTGACGTGCCATTTATATATCGGCTAGTCAGTTCACTTTTTGTTGACCCCACCAATCGGTGTTGACCCGTGAGTACATTTTTTTAAAATAACTTATTGCAAATTATTCGGATCAGCTGTAAGATTTAATCTATTAAATTACTGCTGAGATTTAATTTATTAGTATATACGGGGGGATCAACGTATACTCCTCAATAACTCCGTTGTCTTAAGAGATACGAAAAGAGTATATTAAAGAACAAGTTTAATAAGGCATTATTTTATCGCACGCGTCCAATGAAACAAGCTCATTATACACTTTTTTCTATATTGCGTTTTTTGTGTCCAAAAATGAAAAAAAAACTAAAAAATAGGATAATTAAATCGATTCAGGGAATTTTGTATTCATAACGAAGCGGTTGGTAATGCTGACATTAGCATCACTTGAAAGATTTGAAAATGTGTCGATATGCAATAAGTTTGCTCTGTTTAACCCTAGATCACTCGCGCACCCTCTGTAAACGTTAACACACGCGCCACGGTCCTTTCCACCAACAGTCGAGTTTTAACAGTTTCAAGCAAAATAAGATGACTTAATATGTGGCAAGTTTATTATAGACAATAAAATAATAGATAATTAAAAATCTACAATTTTTGTTATCAAATTTTTGGCATACCATCAAAATTTTTTATTAAAATGTGAAAAACTGATTTTCCTGTTTTTAGTTTTTCATTCGGCCAAAAAATAGTCCAAATGTTCTCAAATTTGGCACAAATATAGTTTTTTTGATGCAAAACAATCTCAATTTTTTTTTGTAGTTGTATTTTTTGGCGTCAAAAACCACGTTTTTTCCTCTTATTCGGGCTGTAGCATTAATTATTTATATAAATTAGGAAATTATTCCAATGACATTTTAAAGAGGAGACAATTTCCTAAGTTGAAGGACGTATAAAAATCAAATTCAATGAGAACTTTAACAGCTATACTGTAGAGAAATAAAGATGCGCGTCGTGCGCTGCTACGAGTGTGTCATGAGGCATAACACCTCGCTGCATGCACCACAGATAACCCACAGATAGATGAGACACTGATTGTGGCACCATCTAAAGAGCCTGTCGACTAAACATGTGAGTGATGTTGAAAAGATTTCTGTGATCTTAGGTTTTCGCGGTATATTCAAATCTACTGTATTTTAATTATTTTATTCCAAAATAGCAATTTATAGTCCATCATTTGACATTTCATTTAATTTAATTACATTAACTCAACAATGATTAGATGTTGAGTTAAATTAAATGAAATATCAAATTATTGACTATAAATGCTTAAAATGGAAAAAATAAAACAATAATCATATAAAGAGTTTATTTATCTTGGTTTAAAAATACACAACAAATAATTTCTTCCACAAAGTACTTTTCTTAACAAACAAAATATATAAGGTAAAAACAATGCAATAATTAAAAATAATTTGAGTAACATACATTCTAGATTGGAGTAGTATTAAATTTTTAAATGATGTTAAATCAAGATAAAAGTAGAAAATTATTTATGATAAGTTTATATTAATTTATTATTATACTCCTACAAACACACAGAACTGGAGAAACTAGTGGACTATAACTGCTAACTACTCAATCTAAAAAAGTGTTAGCAATGAGTAGTTAACTACTAATCTTGATAACTATCTTTGAAAGAAAATATTTGA
Organism: Galeruca laticollis; assembly: GCA_963921935.1. NCBI lineage: Eukaryota > Metazoa > Arthropoda > Insecta > Coleoptera > Chrysomelidae > Galeruca > Galeruca laticollis. Next base: position 60,641,366 of record OY998181.1, on the reverse strand, counting down.
GTTTAATTACTGTGACTGTCAGATCAAAAGTAATTAAAATATTTTTAGAGGAAACGTAGTTAACTACTGCCCAAGTCTGTAAATACAAGGTACCAAGTAATAACATATAAGAGCTGCTAAACAGCACTTTTATGACTGTGCAAAATATAAAATAATCTAACATTTCATTTCCACTTAAAACACATCTTTATTTATTTACTGGAAGTATTAAATAGGTCTTCATTGCTTCTAAAAATCCTACCCTCTTGTGGAAATCGTTTCTCGTTTCTGGATGAGCTTCTATAATTAACAACAGTTATATAAGTAATCGCACAAGATAACACCAGTAAATAAGTAGAGACACAAATATGCTTGAAAGTTTATATTAACAAAAGAAAACAAAATGTGCTTACTATTGAAATAATAATCAACAAATGTTTGAATGTTTAAATTTTGAAGTTTTTTTTATTTTTTTATTTTTGAATAATGTCTTGACTTATAGGTTTTTTATTTTGATTGGATATTTTGGATTTTTGGTTACGGCTAGACCAGATAATACTTAGCGTTATGGCTCAACAAGTTAATACTGACTTTCTCATAAATTGCCATACCATGGACTATATATGAAAAACGTTTCTTAAGGAGTAAACTCAAAAGATAAGTACTTAGTGCAAAACTAGTGCTTTTGCTAATTGTAAAGCATTCATTTCCACTTTGTAAATGCCTTTAATTGAATGTATTGGAATTAACTTTGGCATTAAATTAAATTATCAATTTTTACTACTTAATCAATTAAAATAAATGAAAAAAATATAATAAACAAGATTGTCAATTTTACATACATACAATTATGAACATTTACATATTTATCAATTTATTTCTTAGAGCTATCTACCTACGTTTGAAAAATGAAAGGACTTTTTGCTGATTAAAAGTTTTTCGCTTCGCAACACATTCAGTGAATTTGGCAAGGACTCAATACTTTCCACCCCATAGCTGGTGGAGGTGGAGTATTAAATTCTTTTTTTCAATTGCAGATAATAAATACTTTCAATTCTTTTAGGGATCGTCTCCTGTATAGGCTCTTCTACTTTGATGGGGAATAAAAAATTGTCTGTTATATCCCCCTTCATTGAATAATCTAAAATATATACATATTTAATAAATTTATATAAAAAAAATTACTCACCAGGCAAAAACAGGGACGGCAAAGCAAACTTTCTTAATAACCTGCCTTCGTCTTTTTCAAATTTTGAGAAACACTGTTTTTGAAAATGAAGGAGACATATCCACAAATCATATAACTACTATTAAAAAAAAGAACATATCCACCATTGTTTCCTCGTCATCGAATTGGATGATTTATTTCCACTTAACAATCACAACCAGGATAAACGAAATTGACTGAACGAGCAACACAAAATACGGGTCAGTTTTCTGTGACGAGCAATATGACATCCCGCATACGCAGTTATAAAAATCAATAAAATGTTATTACTAACGACGTTACAGTTTTCATTATTGTTTTGAAATTTTTTAAATCTACCAATTTTAGTTACTCGACAGGCTCTATAGATGGCACGGTCTGCAGTGTCCCAAGTCTGGCATGCACCACGTTTTTTGCGGCGTAAACCCTTGTTCTATCGAAAAGTCATAATAGCTGTAGATAATTAAAAGTTATTCAGCTTTCGTTGTTATAATTTTTTAAGGTAACCTCAAAATTTTTCAGTAAAACGCAAAAATCCGATTTCTTTATTTTTGATATTTAATTCCGTGAAAAAATGATAACGTTATATTAATTATTACAAATCAAGCTATTTGCACTCCAAATAATCATGATTTTTTCGCTTTTCTTAAGTTAAGTAGTTTATGAGAAATTTACAAATTAATAAAAACCCTTTTTTAACTTCTGTTGGGCTCATTTTTGCGTAGAGACTTAAACTTCCATATAAAATAATTAAAATGCTGTTTAAAGCAAAATGTGTCGTTAAAAATGCAAAAAAAGGAAAAGTTTAATTTTTTCGTAAAAAAACACGTTTTTCCTCTTTTTCGGTCAGTAGCACCAATTATTTATTTAAACTACAATATTATTATAACGGCATCTAAAAGAAGAGAAAATATAGTAAACTTTAAGACTTTAAATAACATTTCTGCACAATTGAAGTAAATATACTTTTTATTTTTATAAAACATAAGATTACAAACAACGGCATCATTTGCTTTTTTCATTGGAAATTGTTCATCATAATAATCACATTCTTGTTCTTCTTCTTCTCTTTCTCCTTCGTCTCTATCCTTTTCTTTCACTAAGTTTTCTTGGATAGATATATCATTTTCAACGTCTTCTGAATCAAGTTCATTTATAATTTGCTCAACATTCAAGGAGTTATCCAAATTATAACATTTTGAAAACAAATTAGTACACTTCAAGCCGTGTCCGATTCGGCTAGAGAAGGCTTGCCAAATGTTTTTCCCTCCAATTCTCTGAGTTAGAGGAAAAATAGTCACCAATACAATGTTTGATAAGGCTTCCCAAACCTCTTATACTCTGGATTTTCATTTTGGAGTACACAAAGGAACCAACCTATTAAACAATCCGCTATGAATAAAATAAAATACTAATTAAAATCAAATAAAATTATATTAAGTACATACAAAAACGTAACTCAAAACCTGTAAATATTATACTTTTTACATTGAATAGAATAAATCTACACAAATCTGTACAATGTAACTAATTTTCCGGCCAGATTTTTAGGCTGGTATGATGTAAAATTTGGTACCGGCATATAAAATAAAAATAAACTTACATTAGTAACTTCTATATCTTCAACACTTTCAACGCAACTAATATTAACTAGATTAGATAAGAAAGATTGAACAATACAACTATGCTGATGGAAACAGATTGGTCAACTAAACAGTACTCCGAAATCAGAGTTCGTCTCTGCCGAAAACATAAGGACCTATACCGCTTCCCTAGTACGCCACAGATAGCCCACAGATAGATGAGATACTGATTGTTGCACCATCTAAAGAGCCTGCCGACTAAACAATTGAGTGATGTGAAAAAGATTTCTTTAATTTTAGGTTTTAGCGGTATATTCAAATTTACTGTATTTCAATTATTTTATTTCAAAATAACCATTTAAAGTCCATCATTTGACATTTTATTCAATTTAACTCCATTAACTCAATAATGATTAGATGTTGAGTTAAATTAAACGAAATATCAAATTATGGACCATAAATGATTAATTAAATTGGAAAAAATAAAACAATAATCATATAAACAGTTTATTTATTTTGGTATAAAATTACACAACAAATAATTTCTTTCACAAAGCACTTATCTCAACAAACAGAATATATAATGTAAAAACAATGCTATAATTAAAATATAATTTGAGTAACGTACATTCTAGATTGGAGTATCATTAGATTTCTAATCATTAGATGTTGAATCAAGATAAAAGTAGGAAATTATTTATAAGTTTATATTAATTTATTTATTTATTATTATACTCCTATAAACACACAGAGCTGGACAAACTAGTAGAGTGTTAACAATGAGTAGTGAACTACTATTTTTGGCAACTTTCTGTGAAAGAAAATATTTGAGTAATATTACTGTGACTGTTAGAACAAAAGTATTTAAAATATTTTAAAAGGGAGGAAAAGTAGGTAACTACTGCCAAGCTTTGTAAATACAATGTGCCAAGTAATTACATATAAGAGTGCTAAACAGCACTTGTGACTGTACAACATTTAAAATAATATATCTAATATTTCATTTCCACTTAAAACGCAACTTTATTCCTTTACTGGAAGTATTAAATAGGTCTATATCACAAGCTTAAACCTAGTATATTGCATATTTGTATATTTCTACATTTAAAAGCATTCCGTTCTTATGAAACCATCGCATAAGGCATTCTAAGTTAATATGCAGCTCTTGGCTATCTATGATTGTTAAAATGTTTCTTAAGGGCTCTTAAAAATTACACCGTCTTGTGGAAGTCCTTTCTCATTTCTGGTTGAGCTTCTACAAGTAAACACACAAAATAACAACAATAAATAAGTAGACACACAAATATGTTTGAAAATTTATATGAAGAAAAGAAAACAAAACGCACTTATTATTGAAATTATAAGTTCACACATGTTTTTGTACTAAGCCAAAAAAATATCAAAAAAATGTTAAGTTTTTTTATTTTTTTTAATTCCTTTTTTTGGAGTTTTTGATTTTTTTTGGAATACTTGAATTTTTTTTGGATTTCTGAACTACTTTTTGATTTATTGTATTTTTTTATTTTTTGTCTTTATTGTACATTCTGGATTTTTGTTTACTGCTAGACCAAATACTTCGACATAATGGCTCAACAAAAGTTAATACTCACTTTCATTGCCCATATATTGTCATACCATAGGCTGTGTACGAAAATCGGCAAGGTCTCAATACCTTCCATCCCATAGGTGGTGGAGGGAATATCTTCCACATGTGGTGAAGGTGGCAATGGCTCAACAACTATACAGGTGGAGGGAGTTGCTATAACATAAAATTAAACCCAGATTATTATTTTTTCAATGAGTACATTTTAAAATGTCCAAAATTATAGCGTGCTATATTGAATACAATAAAACTTACCATCAATTTTTGTTAATTTCCTCTCAAATAAAACTGTCTTAATAACCTAATAACACGCTCTTGAAAGAAAATTATTTTTTTTTGGAGAATTTAAATTTTTCAGAAACTACTTAACTCACGAAAAACAAATACAATTGACATTATTCGGAATCAAGATAGCTACATTTTGCTAAATTTGAAAACGTTTGAACTTTTTTTGGCCGAATTAAAAAACAAGCGAGAAAATCAGTTTTTACGTTTCATTCAAAAATTTTGAGGTTATGTCAAAAATCTGTTTGAACAAAAAATGTAGATTTTTTAATTATCTATAACTTTTCTATTTAACTTTTTTCGATAAAAAATCACGTTGTCGGAAAGTAGTATCTAACATTTGTAGCCCCTTTTTCTAGCATATTCCACTGAGAATACCCTGTAAGGAATTAATTCCTAATTCGATCACTTTTGGAGGTAGTTCACCTGGCCTATATTTACTTGTATTCTTAAAATTTGTGCCGTTGTAGAAAAAGTATAGTGTGCAACATTTGGGAAAAGTACTTTTCTCATTCGTGCATTTGCGGTACTCAAACTTCCTCACTCGTGAGAAAAGTTGAACTTTTCTCACTTGTTGCACAACATAGCATGCTAGCTAACTTTTTATGTATTGGCGACAGCCACATCTCCCCCTAAACAATTCTAACATTTCATCTAACGTTGCATTTACCCCAATGACGTAACTTTGTTATTAACGAAAAACTGCATCAGTTCAAATATAAATTTTATAGTATTCTTAAGGAGAAGATGAAGTGTTAGTGTCTATGGTGTCAGTGTCAAAGCATGGATGCAAATGAACTTATTCAATTTCCACTCTTAGTAAGAGAATATTTACAAAAGATTGAAAAGGTGGTATTCACGAGTCAGAACTCATTAGAGTCGGATCGTTGAGTCGTCAATATCATAGCAAATTAAAAACGTGTTTTTTTGTCATAACTAAAATGTAATAATGAAACTTGTAAAACTGCTGTTTTTCTGCAAAATTGGTAAATATTCCTGAAATTTACTTATTTGTTTTGGAAATAAACAGGCCAGTCACTGAGTTACAGACTGTCTTCTGAGCTGAGATTTACTTATATATTTCTTTTTATTTCTATTTCTAACTATTGCTTGTGTGTTTGTGTTTGGTATCCAGGATCACATCAATATGTCAAACCTCCCCTCACAACCACTGCTCTCAAATACCACCACTTCTTCAATCCCCATTAAACAATATATCTCAATAAACACAAATACCCCTTCAACACCCATAACTTATGCCGCGGCTACTTCTGCAAGACTACCTCCTTCCCCGGTACCACCTCGAGATCAAGCCATCATTATGCTTTTTATCCCCAACACTGTACTATTCGATTATATCAAAGCAATAGGTAACATTCGAATCAAAACATCTTAGTTAATTCCAATGTCATTCCTATTTGTCGGCTTATTTCCCCCTAATTCAATGGAACTGCGATGAATGTTATCCTCGCTTATAAAGAATTCAGAAAATCGTATCTTTCCGTACCCCTGACTTTCTCTGCCTCCAGGAAACCAACTTCAAAATTGACCAACAGAGCAAGCTAAAAAACTTTGAAGGTTATCATTACATCCGTACCAACTGTATGAGAACCAGTGGTGGTACTTCAATATTTGTATCTAGCGATGTATATTCATCTCATTTCCTACTAACCTCAAATCTAGAGGCAATTGCTGTAACTGCTTGGTGTCCTAATAAGCTTACCATTTGCAGTATTTACATTCCACCTGATCACCCCCTCAATGAAGAAGACTCAACCGACCTACTATTTCAGCTCCCCCCACCCCATATATCCTTGTTGGTGACTTTAATGCACATCACACCATGTGGGGCTCAACTCATGGTTGCACTAGAGGCAAAGTTATAGAAAACGTCATAAACTCCTCCGGAAACTGCTTGTTCAATACTGGACTCAACACTCACTTTAGCATTTCCTCCGGCTCCTTTTCTGCCTTTGATCTCAGCTTATGTGACCCTAACACTGCACTTTTCCTTTCCTGGCAAGTTTAAGATAACCTTCATGATAGCAACCATTTTCCTATCATTATATCCAATCAATATAATAAGGAAAAGATAACTAGAAGCTTCTGGCACTTAAAAAACGCAAATTGGTCTGAGTTTACTTCTCTCCCACACTTATTTATCCTCTTTAGCTATTTCTGCAAACATAAATGACACTCTAAAAATGTTTACTGACAACATTCTTGCCGCTGCAGAGACTCACATCGGGAAATTAGTCACTCCCTCTGCACAAAAAACTGTGCCTTGGTGGAATTCAGCTTGCGAAAATGCCATCCGAGAGTCCAAACATGTTCTTAACAGGTTTTAGACGAAATAGACCACAAGAAAACCTTCTCCTACACAAACAGCTCAAAGCTAAATTCTTAGTCAAGCAAAGCAAAAAATCTTCATTGCAAAGCTATACCTCCTCGCTGAATCATAATACAAATCCCAGTCAAGCCTGGAAAAAAATTTCACAATTTCAAGGCAAGAAAACGAATACTAAAATTCCTTCCTCAATATTGAATGATACTGTTAACTCCGACAACCAAACAATTGTCGATTCACTCGCACAAAATTTGGATGACAAATTCAATAATCGTAACCCCAATTCTGTTTATCACAATTCTCATATTCAGCGTTCCTCCACTTTCCAGTCAAATCCTCATGACGTTGCTTCCGTCAACGCCCATTTCAGCCTAAATGAACTGAAATCTGCCTTGTTTACTTGTAGAAATTCTGCCGCCGACCCTAATGATGTTCCTTACATCTTTCTCAAAAAACTATCCAATCCATCTCTCTCTAATCTTCTCGAAATCTATAACCTAACTGAAATACTAATCAGATTCCCTGACGCAAGGCGCAAATCCATAATTATTCCAATAAAAAAAGCAGAGCAATCCACCTTATCGCCCAATTCCTTCCGACCGATTTCACTCACTTGCACTACCTGCAAACTCCTGGAGAAAATGATCAATAGAATACTACTTTCGTTTCTTGAAAAGTACAAAATCATTCGTAACGCCCAATCCGGCTGCCGGCGTTATCGATCCACTCGCGACAACCTTGTTCTTCTCCAAACACATATCTCTTCAGCAATAAACAATCACCAGGACGTCGTTGCAACCATTTTTGATATTGAAGGTGCCTTTGACTCGATATCTAGAACGGTAATACTAAATAAACTTTTCCAATATAATCTTCATGGCAACAGTATATCGTTCATTTATAATTTCCTAACTTGTAGAACCTTCAGGGTTTCGGTCAATGGCAGCCACAAAATGCTGGTGTCCCTTAAGGATCAGTAATAAGTTCTACTCTATTCATCCTCACAATAAACGAGCTCTGTTGCAAGTTCCCTGCGCCCATAAAATATGTCAAATGTGCTGATTACCTAATTGTTTATTGTCATGGTAAATCGATCTCATCCACTTGCAAACTCCTTCAAACCGCAGTAAACCTTCTACAGGATAGATCTTCTTACCTGATATTATCCTTATCTCAAAGTAAATCCAAACTAATCAAGTTTTCAAGAAGAACATCTTCTTAAACATAATTAAAACGTTCAGTCACTTTCACTGGGGTTCCGACGAAATCGTATTATTAAGAGTTTACAGAGCTCTCATCCGTTCGAAGCTTGAGTATGGTTGCTTTATTTAGATGTCAGCCACCAAATCTGTCACAGATTCGCTGAACTCTGTTCACAATACCGCTCTCCGCCTCTGCCTTGGTGCCTTCCGCTCTAGCCCTGCTGATAGCCTCCATATTGAAGCTAATGAATCACCCCTCCCTTTAAGATGACAATCTCTACTCCTCACATATGCAGCATCCTCCAATCCTTTCAATCTTGTTCACTCACTTCAACGACAAATCTCCCTACTAACCCTCGAACAATTTTTTGACGTCCGTACTAGCAATGTGCGTGCGTACCAAAAAATACGTCGGTCAGGACGTGCGATGAAAAGTACGTCTGTTCCTGATGTGTGGACCACGTATGAAAATATATTACTGCTGCAACGGACGTTTAAACGTACTTTTCAACTGACGTAAAAAATGCGCCTGTGTGTTCCCAGCCTAAATCGACACAATATTGCCAGGACTGGATTGACATCGAACATAATAATCATTTAAGAGGATGAAAAAGAATTTTCAACTGAGAAAATGTGACAAACTGCAAATTTTTCATAAAATTATGTAATGATTTTCGCAAGAAAGTGTTTTAGAATCAAATGCAATTTTAATTTCTAAGATTGAATAGGAGAAATAAGTAGAATGTTTTGCCAATTAGATTGAAATTTCTTGGTTACTTATTTTGTAATTTTAAGTGTAAATTTAAGGAGAGGACCGTAGTAACAATAATTTATGACATTTTATCCTATAAAGGGTATCATTAAAGTAAACTGACCAGCTTCATGATAATGATCTTTATTGTTTTAATATGCATTCTCGTAAGAATTTAATGCCATACCTAAACGTTTATTGCTGTAAAATTATCAACCAGATAACTATAAATTTACGATTAAAATGAAATAAGTATACAGCGTGCTGTTTGGAAAAATACTGCCGTGAATTTCTTTAAAAATACTTTTACTAAGGAGCATATAAAAATTGATTTAATTTTTTTTCTCTTTATTTCAATAATGTCGAAGTTTGATAGCTGATTATATTTAATTGGCAAGAGGCCATTACTTTCGGTCCTGATTAAAATGAATTATTAGTTCTCTCAGCATTTCAACATTTGTTTATGAAATGGATGATCTGCAGTGATTGATAACATTGAATTAACAAGATAATTCCAACGATAGGTGAATTGTCTGTCACAAAATCCTTTTAGTTTTAGTTTATATTGTGATCCGAGATTATGATCGCAACAATACTTAACTGTCAAGTCGAAACTACTGCAGACGCGATAAAATTATTTGATTATGTGGTGTTAATTGTGTAGTGTAGTGTCTTACGCCATTTTTGCGTTATATTTTCTTTTATAAATAATTAATACAATATCTAAGATAATATTCTTAGTAAATTCAAAACTTTTTTGTTGTGTGTTGTGTAAGTTTAAGCAATAGAACTGTTCTTTTCTTTAATTTTTGTCATTTCCCGTATGCTCCCTGCTTGTACTAGCGCGTAGGCTAGAGCTCTTGCCTTGCAGCCCAAATCAATGTTCAATACTCCATTGTACAATACGTTCCACAAGGTCGGTCTAGGACCGATACCTGCTGGACACCTGCCGTAATGGGCATAGTATAATTGTTATCCACTATGAGAGATCTGTTCTTGAGGTAGTCCGCTATAATGTTTATTAGGTATTATTCACTGATTTGGAGTTCTTGTAGTGCTTTGATTATAAGTAGCCAGGTGGCATTTTTATTGTCAATGGCTATCATAGAAACATAGGCTGCTGTAGAGTTTAGAACCTTGTCTCATATCCTGTTTGCTGCATGGATAGCGACCCTTTCGGAACCCATACTGGTGATCCGAAATAGCCTCCTTATCTATCAATTCTCTTTCTAATTGTCCCTTTATAATCCATTCCAAGAGTTTGCTCGCACAGTTCAAAAGGCATATAGGTCTATAGGACATTGGTTCGCCCATCGGCTTACCCGGCTTCAAGATAAGGACTAGTTTCGCTATTTTTGCTCTGTTAGGTTGCATTATGTCGTTAATTATACTTAGTACTATATGCGGTTTTGTCTGTACCAAAGATTTTATGATTTCGGGAGTTATCCTGTCCAGGTGTTCTGTTAGGTTTAATATCAGCTATAGCTTGTAGTAGTTCGGGTATTGTTGCATGAGGTACGTCTGGCGTACTTTTTTGCGGAAGTATGAATAGGGGTTTCTCTAGGAAAAGAATTTCCGCTGATCTCTTTCTCGTTTCTGGCGGTACCTCATAGGGGGTTTGGATTCTTAGGTTTTTGACTGCAATCCTATATCCATCACCCCATATATCCTCATCCAGTTGATTTATAATGTCATACCACTTATTTATTTTGCTACTTTTAATTAGTTTGCATATTGCTTTCCGCTTATTTCTGTACGTCACCTCAAGTTCGAGTACTTCCGCACTTAGTTTTCTCTTTCCGGTAAGCCTTCTTTTAGTGTCGAAGTATTCGTTCCTGCTTTTATCGATCTCCTCGTTCCACCAGTATGGGTATGTGTATAAACCTCCTCCTTTGTTTTTGCTGGCTGCCTTGACTTTTTTTTTCAGACATCTGGTGAGAGCGTTTAGATCCTTAGCATCTTCTTGCTTGATATCCTTCAAACACATTTTGACCTTCTCCATGTTTATGCTTCTGATTTGCCGCTAGTCATTTCGTCCACCCTCAGATTTAATTTCAAAATAGATGTACTTATGATGGGTAAAGATTCGGCTTCTTTCAGTATCTACCAGTTTCCTATTTTGCGAGTCATTTTTGAGCTAGCACATGTGACGTCGATGTGTGAGACGCTCTTATTTCTTAAGAATGTTGGCTCTGCGTTATTGATTATGGTAGAGTCGATTGACTCGACCCATTCCATTAAATACTCTCCTCTATGGTCGAACCTAGGTGCACTCCACTGAGGTGCTTTAGAGTTGATGCCCCCCATCACTAGGATCTTGTTTCCCTCTGCCTTGCAGGCATACATGATGTTGTCCACTGTCTGCTAAAATACTTGCAGCTGGATGTTTGGTGAGATTTAGAAGCATATCAGTGAAGTATCCTTGAAAACGTAATACCAGGAATCCTTTGCCAATTTTTGGGCTTGTAATGTTACATTTTTTTATTCCCGATCCAAACAGCGACATCGATATTGCTGTCATGAACCCTGCTACTTCCCAAGGCTATTATTTTTTTATTTGGCACGGATACTATTACCAAGTCTACACTCATATCCATCGCAATATCGTGCGCCGCTTTGGCCCTTCCTAAATTTAATTGGAGCACCCTCATATGTTACAATGGTTATGTTAGTAGCTGTTTGAATCTAGTCCGCAATTAGACTCATAGCCTCATCTAGCATCTCGCTTAATCTTCCTATCTCCTGATGATTTATGTTTTTGCCAGATGTTTTGTATGGTACATGTTGCTGGTCTGTCAAGCTTTCAGTTTCCTTGGTGTCCTTCGGTTCACTTGGATATTTGTTAACATCTGCTGGGAGTACTTTATTATTTATTTTGTCCTGACGATTCGCCTTATTTAGTACTCTTCTAAAGTCTGGACATTTAATTGTGCCTGCCATATCTCCTTTTATTTTACATACTGGACATGCTTTCCCAATTGTGCAGAATTTGGCAACATGCCCTTCCTCGCCGCATTTAAAACATCTGTCGGGGCTCTCTGGTGCTAGGCAAAACCTTCTTTCATGAGCATACGACCAACAGCGTGAGCGGTTTCGCAGTATTATCCTCTTTTCCACCTGGCAGCCTACCAGCCCTATTCCTAGGACCTTGTAAGCCGATAATTTCTAGTCATTCGACTTCGTGGTAATATATGTGACTGTGCTTATTTGGTCTTTCTGGGGCCAGATTTCTCCAAGTTTATCTTTCTCGTCCTCCCATTTACCTATAATACTTCCAACTGCATCCTTACTCTCCTGGGCCGACACTCCAGCTACCATTCCCCTTATGTTCAATATCTCTCTCTTACCTTCATTACCTACGCCTGATATTTTTAATCCTGTATCGTTTTTGAGGATTTCTTTTTTTAGATTCGTGAACGCTTCTTCATCCTTGTCCATTGTTATAAGCAGTATGCCATCTCTAGTGTATCGAATTGTTCTTACTCTTTATTTATCATCCGTTTGGTTTATCACCGTCCAGAATTTCACTATATGTTTTACCTTTGCCGGCCTTGATTACCCTATAAGTGGGTCGTATATTTCCCCCCTCTCGGATTGTAGGGTGTATAGTTTATACGAGTTGTGCTAGCCTGAAAGATGGTTTCTATCATCTTACGAAAATATTCTATTGGCATAGCGGATAAGGTGCAAATATTCACTCTTCCATCTCCTTTGGTTTCCTCCCTAAGCTGTGTTAGTTTCTTCCAGATATCCTTTTCCGTGCCGCTATATTTAATTCTGATTGTATTGCTGACTCTCATTGGCTTTGATCTTATTTTAATAGTTTGTTCTATTACTCCAAATTCTTCTTCAATGTCAGCTAGCTCTGGAATCCTTTCCTCAAACTGTTTTTGAATTCCCTTGTTCATGTCCAGGTCACTGGGCTCTACCCATAAGGCTCTTACTTCAGCATCATCCATTACAGCGTTTCCTAGGGCGACCTCTGTGTTATTATATGTTGATTGCTCCCAGTGTACCTGTTTAATGGATCGAAACTTTTCGAAACTATCGATATCTTCCAAACTTTTTATGGTATTTTTTGTTCCCGGTTGCCACGGATCCGTTGGTGTTCCAATTTCGACTCCTCTTTTTTCGATATACCCTACCTGCGTATCCTGATCAACCACCTTTTCAAATTTGTTGTCGTTTATTCATTTTTGGACTATATGTCTGTAGAAGGTATCTACGTTTTTTCTGAACTTGGTTGACAGCTGTTTGACTATTTTATGAATGTTTGGATTTTCCTCCATCATCTTCTCCATCTCGACGAGTTTTGTTTCTTTCGATAGCTTCAATCAATGTGAACGCTTTAACGCTGTCCTTCTTCTTGTAGGGCTGAACATCTCCTGGCGATCATTCAATGTTCTTCCGTTTCTCAACTCCTGATAGTGACAGAGATTGGCTTCTGTTGAGCCTACCTAGTAAACTATAATCTAGTCTAGCAATACTTTTTGGTATTTTATCTTTTTCCATATCTGTACGCCTACTTTTTGGCTGGTCGTCCACCGTTAAATTTATTTTTTCATTACTCATCTCATCCCACGAGTAGTGAGGAAAACTAAATGGTCCGCCTGTGCAGAGCACCGCATGCACAAGTAATGCTATTTTACCTCATAGGTCGCCCTTTCTAGGAGGCATCGCTTGAAACCTCTAGTTTTTTTTACATCCCTGGGCCATTCAGCTTTCAGCACGATGGTGCTACACCTTGGGCTTGGGATTATTTGCTCAGGAGCTTGCTTCCTCCTTTCTAGACTCATTTGTCTGGGTTACCATGCCATATCCGAGGGAACCCCCCCCCCCGTTTTACGGCGCCGGGAACTCGCCATTCGCCCTCCATATCTGGTATGACTCGTCAGTGTGTTCAGGTGTAACTTGGGCATGTTGGATCTTCTACTGACATTTTTTATTGTTACCTACTCGGAATCAGTAGCCACACCAGTGCGCCACTGACCGTTTTTTGAGCTGTTTCTTTGCTTCACTCCTTCCCACCCGTCCTTGCGGCGCGAGAGGAGAAGAAGTTACTGAGCCACTCCACCAACGACAAGGTCTTACAGCTCCTAGGAGTGGACATTTCCAGAACCTGGCTTGAGAAAATAAATGTCATGATTATTTGAATTTAATTGATTCAAAAGGACCGAAATATCATTATCAAAACCCACAACAATGGCAGCTTTATTAGTATATGGCAATTTCTATCGAGGTCTCAATTATGTCAGCATCCGCAGCTTCTTCTGCTTGTTTACAGGAAAATCCCTGTGACTGTAATCTTTTCATTAACGTTTTTATTATTTTGTCCCAGATAAAAAATTTTCTTACAAAAATGGTATTTTTGTATGGTTTTTATAATCTAACTCTGGAATATTGTCTGAGGTTTTTCTATGACTACGTTCTCCTCTTTTAGTTGAGCGGCTGGTACTGTTGTGACAGTAACTGATTTTTCAATTTCGAGGTACCCATCAACAACAATATAGCTGCTTGCTGCGTAATATTTTTCTATACAGCATACACGTTATTCGAGTAATTAAAGTGTAAATTTTAATAAATAGCTCTAAATTGTACATAATGATTAAAAAAATTCGTATTCGAGTTTTATCAATTCTTTGCATTTTCTGAGAACCGTAGTAATTACATTTTTTACACCATCAGAAAGTAGAGATTTCAACGAACAAAAAGCCCACCGAGTTTTTTTTAAAAAAGCTGATATTTTGACGCGAGAATTTTCAATTGAAAATGAGGGTGCTTTTCGATAATGAGGCAAAATAAGGTGAAAAAATGAATATTTCAAATCAAATAAATTACAGTATGTTTTGACCAAATTTCGTGAAAGAAGAATTTTTTTGTAAAAGATAGAAATAAAAAACCAAATATGGTTATTTAAATTTTTCACATAAATTTTGGGGTTATGTGAAAAAAAATCACAGAAGTTGTAGATCTTTTTATTATCTACAACTTAGTTATTATTTTTTTTCCATAGGACATGTAGTTTTGCCAGAAATCGAGATAAACAGTTTTTCATCCGTAAATTATTTTTCCTTCCATTTTTGTTATATTCTCTCGTTTTCCAATGGGTTTCATCCTACTATTATTTTTTTTTCACTTTTTACCATTTTTAACGGCTTAAGCCCTGGTCTCTATGGGCAATTTACAAAGTTTTGTTGGGGTTGTCCTATATTTATACTTTATTTACCATTCTACCTTCTTTATCTCTAGTAACCACTTTTCGTTCTCAGCCATTATTTTTGAGTATAAATTGTTGTCTTGCCATCCTCATTTCAGTTCCCATATCTGCTTTGCAATTCAAATATGGGAATAAACATGAGGCAGAATCACATATCTTTATTTGAAAATATTTTTGAAACATTTCCTATTTTTGATATCTTCCTGTATAAAGCAGATGATGAGCTTTTAAGGGCTAACCCTTTAGTGGCGCCTCACTTCTCAGCTGTTTTTTATTAGAGGTAATAAAAGCATACTTTAGATTGACATGAGGAAGGATGAGGATGTATCAAAAGTTAGCGTTAACAGCTGTTGGCATTAATAAGCAGATACGCATCGGTGGAGGTTCAAGATATAAACACAGTAGCGTAACAAGTTGGGAGTAGTTTTCGAAATGGATACATGTCTTATAAAAACTTACGTTCCCATATACCATGAATAATTAGGAGGAAATAACATACATACACTTCCCGCTAAGTGTAGGATATATTATCTGTCGTGTGCGCAATGTGGAGTGGAATGCGTGTTCTGGATTGCTGGTAAATAGACTCACCATTTTTTTATATACATATAGTTTCTGTTGTGAGATCAGATACAAGCTCTACATGAATTGCCTCAACAGCAAAGCATATAAATAACACTATGTAGGACTTGGAAGTTACAGATTTCCTTATTCTTGATTAAACTCTTTTTTCTGGCAATGATCCCAGTTTTACAGTAGTGCCTTGAAGCCAGGGACGGACTACTCGAAATGGTTAGGGATCCAAAAATTTTGCAGGGATAGCACACCCTGTATGAAATTATCGAAATTGACTTTCTCACACATTGAGCTAACGAAAAGGTACTCTTGTTGGAATTCTACAAAATAAGCCGTTTGGCTAATATTTACAGTTTTATTAATGTACTACGTACCAATTTACCTAACTAACTTATTAATACGATGTCCAAGATTTACCTACAGTATTACAAAAAAATAAACGGTTTTAAAGATTAAAACTAACTTTTCCGCATCTGTGACCCTTAACAATATTCTTTTATAAAATTGTTACTTGTATACACTTCGGAGGATGTATCGTGCTAACAAACCGAAATTTTTTCAAAAACAACCAAAAATTTAGTATATCTGGATTTATAGGACCAGCCGTACTCGCTCAAGTCAACTGAAAATCAATAGGGCACATCTGTGAGACACCTTGAACAATATTCAATCATAAAATTGATCAACCGTATATTCTCTGGAGGCTATATCGTGCTAACAAACTGAAAATTCTCCAAAAATGACAAAAATTTGGTACTTCAAGTACCAAAGCACCCGTTGTACTGCCTTTAGTGAGCTGAATATCGATACGGTTCATCTCTGAGATGCTCTGAATAATACACAATCATAAAATTGGTCACTTGGATATACTCCTGAGGCTGTATCATGCTAACAAACTGAAACTTCTCCAAAAATGACAAAAATATCGTACTTAAAATACTGTAGCACCTGTTGTATTGGCTCTGGGGATCTCAAAATCAATAGGGTTCATCAGTGAGATGTCCTGAATGATATTCAATCATAAAATTGGAGACTTGTTGAACTCCGGAGGCTGTATTGTGCTAACAAACTGAAATTTCTCAAAAAATGTCAAAAGGCCGTACTTCAAGTACCATAGCACCCGCTGTACTGGCTCTGATGAGCTGAAAATCAATAGTGTTTATTTGTGACATATCCTTAATAATATTCCATCATAAAATTGGTGACTCATTGCACTCCGGAGGCTGTATCGTGGCCGACGACAACGACGACGACATACACACAGGATTTATTTTCTAAAAACCGTTTTTTCGTGTTGTTGTTGATGGAAAGCGTGAAAATAACTCAAAAATTTTTGTCAAAATTCCAACTTTTTTGGGTAGACCAATACTTTTCTCGCATATTAGATAGGTTGGGCGGAAAAGTAATGATTTGATGATAGCAGATGATAAAAACATTAAGAACTCATTTAATAGGAATTGAATAGGTACGCAAACAACGTAATCAGTTGCTTTCAATCAAAATTACGAACACAAAATTATTAAACTATTAAGAAAACCTCAAAAAACACAATTTATAAAACATTGGACTAAAACTAATTCCTAAACAACAATAAAAACTAACGTTATTCTAATAAATGTTCAATATGAGCTCCTCCCACTTCCACGCACATTCTAAGTCTACGAAGGTTGCACTTGAAAGAGCAGTCCCATATTATTTCTAATAACATTGCAGTGTAACACAATTCTGTCTATTAAATCTTGCCTTGTTTGCACGGGTGTTGCGTATACCTTACTTTTGAGATAACCCCAGAGAAAGAAATCCATAGGATTAACGTCTCCTGATCGCGGTGGCCATTGAAAAGGGCCTCCACGACCAATCCATCTATTCGGAAACCTTGTGTGTAAATGCTGTCGAACATCTAAACTGAAATGAGGAGGAGCCCCATCATGCATGAACCATAAATTCCTACGAGTTTGTAGTGGCACATCATCAAACAGGTTCCATAACTCATTTTGCAAAAACTCCAAATATCTCTGACCGGTCAAAGTACCGTCAATAAAATATGGCCCTATCAAATGATTGCCAACTGTTCCTGTTCAAACATTAACCATGAATCTATGCTGGTTCCTAGTTTGGATAATGCCATGTGGATTCACATCATCCCATAAATGCATATTATGAGAATTTATGACTCCATCTCTGGTGAAACCGGATTCGTCCGTAAAGAGAACGTTACTAATGAATGTATTGTCTGCTTGTTGTTGTCGCAGAAATCACTGGCTATACTCAAGTCGTGCAGGATAATCAGCCACTGTCATACTGTGTACTTTTTTCATATGAAAAGGATATAACAGCTGTTCTTTTAGGACGCGATGAACGACTGATTTCGAGACGTTATGTTCTCTTGATAATTTTCGTAAACTCGTTGATGGTTCATTATCAACTGCATTTAACAAATCTTGTTCAACTGCCACAGTACGTACGCTTCGTACTGGACCTTCTCCACCTTTTTTTGGCAAAAAACTTCCTAAAATTTAAAATTTTGTTTCCTATACATGGAAAACTACATTTACTTATTCATACCTGTTTCTCGTAACCTGAGATCAATACGCTCAAACATTCGTCTGTCTGGCAATGCTCTGTTTGGAAAATGTTCTGCATAAAGCCTTCTGGCCTCTAAACAGTTTCGAGAAGCCAGTCCATACATTAGATGTTTATCTGCGTACTCAATAAAAGCGAATTCTGCTATTGTAACTGTTAAATTAAGGACTTATGAATTATTGACAAGTAATGACAACGAACTATTCTACACAACGTTTGACAACTAATCCTATGGTTACTTGATAAACGGTAAAAACACTTTTAAAAAGTTTTTACCAACTTACGAATTGATACGTCGTTAATGTTTTTTATCTTCTTGCTATCATTAAATTATTTTTTCGTAGTACTGTAGGCAACTCTTGGACATAGTATTAATAACTTAGTTTTACCTCGTTGTGTACTTATAAAAATGGTGAATGCGTAAATTGGTACATAGTGCATTAATAAAACTGTAAATATTAGCCAAACGGCTTATTTTGTAGAATTCCAACAAGAGTACCTTTTCGTTAGCTTAATGTGTGAGGAAGTCAATTTCGATAATTTCATACAGGGTGTGCCATCCCTGGATCACTAACCATTGCGAGTAGTCCGTCCCTGGCTTCAAGGCACTACTGTAAAACTGTTTACCTTTCCAAAATAAACATACACGTATATTATAGCTTAGCCGTAAATTTTATAAAGATCAAATAACTAGTAAAAAAAATAAAAATAAAAACCAAATTCGAAATTAAAACTTTGGAGGCCTATAACTCGAAAACGAGGGCCTGCATAGAAAAAGTTTATATGAAGTACTAACATTATTTTGGCTCAGATTATACGCTCCTGACTTTTTTCCCATTAGTCCCGGGACACCCGTATACTAACAGTGGAATAATTCTTATTAATACAAACATCAAATAAATTATGTATATCTGATATTAGTCCTGTATTAATATTTTTATGTATTAATATACTTACATATTTATTATTATTTTCATCTTGCAACAATTGGTGATATAAGTAGAAAATAATAACCTCACAAAAACAAAATCTGATAAAGGTAATGCCACTGTTATATTAAAAACTGAAGATTATAAATCCAATATAGGATATATCGATGTAAAGACCCAACAAAAAATTCTTCTAATAATGTAAGAGAGAATGCTAATAATTCAAAGTCTCTTTTAAGTAATTATGAGCAGAAATACATCATAAATAAATATCTTCAATGCGATATTAGCTTGTTTTATTGATACTGAACGACAATTAGATTTATTTTGCAACCATATTGATAATTCACACCCAAAAATTAAATTTATATTAGAAGTTGATGACAATAACTCAGTCAATTCACTTGATTAAAAAATTTAAAGAGTTAATAATGTACTTTATTATTCAATTCACAGAAAACAAACATACATATGTAACTATTCCATATAATTCCAATCATCCCATGTCACAAAAATTAGCAGCTTATATTTCAATGCATTTCCAGTTCCTATGAACAAATATAATCTTGATAGAGAAATTAATACAATTAACCAAATAGCACCATTCAACGGTTATCCATTGCATTTGATACATAAATTATTTAATAAAAAAGAGGAAAAAGCGCCATTTCAAGTGATATTTCCTAAACAAACTAAGTAAATGAAAAATTATAAAACTATGACATATGCAGGTCATATTTCAAATATCTTTAGCAACAAATACAACAATTTCTTTTAAAACAGTGAATACAAAATTGTTAAATGTAAAAACAAAAATTTCCCGTTTAATGAAGTCTCGCATATTAAACTGTCCAGATAGTAATGCTGTTTATTCTGGTCAAACCCTTATACATTCTGAAATCAGGTACAGTGAACACTGACGAGCATACAGATTAAAACAACCAGAGGAATCCCACTACTCAAAACATCTACATGACACGAAACATTCATTGACACCTAACACAGAACTAGAACTTACCCCTGCTTTTCTAAATTCCGTTGGTGTTTGCGTACTTATCTGCTGCTTCCAACCTTCCATATCCTTAAGTTCAAATTCTTCTCCATTAACTAAAAGTTTATGGTATTTAACAAAAGCTTTGCAACCTTGACTCTTAGCTATTTTCAATTATTCCAAAAGTTGTGTTCTCTGATATCGAATTTATTTTGGAAAATTTTCGCTAAGACTTCACTTCCAATTTTTTTAATTTCGTGCCAATTTCAACATTTCAAATTTCTTACTTTTATGTGCCATTTCTAACAACATTTGTCTAGTTGAATTTTTCCTTTTCTTTTCTAATCTCCTGATATCCATTATATCTTGTTCGTATTTCAGCTGAACCCGTAGTTGGTTAATTACCTCCTGTACTTTTATCTTTTCATCCGTTACTTCACTAATTCTATAGATAATTAAATTTTTACTCCTCAGTTCTCTTTCTTAGACTTCTATCCTTTTATTTTGTTTGTCTGTCTGTATTTTAAGATCTTTATTTTCTTGTTTTCATTCGAAGTATTCTTTCATTCGGGCGGTTAGTTCTCTTTCTAATCCATCTATTCTCTCATCCATTCTAATATTCCTTCCATCCATAGTGGTTAGTTTCTCCAAAATTTTATCCATTTTAATAATTATTTATTTCCAAACACAGCCCTGTTTTATTAATTTCTAAATGTTTGTTATCAGTAGAAATTATAAGGTACTTAGGAAACCGACAATACGAAGTCGTCAATGAACAGTTAAATCTAGGGAGTTCTCCACTAATAAACTGTCTTCTTAAGTGATAATTGTAAAGATCAGCAGATATAGTTTTCCTGGGCGCGTATTCTGTATCGTCTCGTAGAAAGAAATTTCTTTCTATGAGTATAGAGAGGAAATTTCTTTCTATTTCGTGAACCTATTCTGTACCATTCTTTCTAAACCTATTCGGCAATGCTCGGCTATAAAGAACTGATAATTATCGGATGTAAAAACATTGACCTGTTTTTAGGGGAATTTGGGATATATTTTGCTTAAGTCGGCAGCGATAGCAACATTTGTTGGTTTATTTCTCAGGAGGATTTATATCATATTTCATTATGAGAGTCAATTATTATTATAATCATTATAACTGTTATAGTGTGTGGTGTAAATATTATAAACTATAGCATAGCATATTATCTGTTCTTAGTTTTTGTTTTTTAATCTTCATTGCGGGTACATTATAAAGTATGGAACCAAAATTCATTTGCTACCAGTGGAAGATGAAGTACGTTTAGAGAAGAATTTATTAATCCTTAAAGTTACCAATGTTAAATATATTGAACTTTTTAAGAATTGGATTAATGACAAAAATTAAGACGTTTAGTAATTAATTTAACATAACGTTCAACACAGAAATATCTCACATTTACAGGTATCACCGTAAATGGCCATAAATACGTATTATTTAGGTACCCTTTGCAATTGTTTACGTATTAAATTGCAATAATATTAATAATACTCAATTACTCCAAAAATTATTTTTCCAACATATAAACCACAAAACACTATAAACATAACATAACCGATATGCACCTTTCCTTTGAAGAAAAGTAAACATGCTAACAAAGTTGAATCTAATGATTGTGTGTTAAAAAGAGACAGGGATACTCAAAACATCATAGAAAGACCTAAAATGGTATTTCTATTACTTTCTACCGAACGAAGCGTTCGTGACACACGACCAATGCCGAGTAGCTTACAGAATAAGGTAAAGTGGTATAGAGAAATTATAGAAAGAAATTTCCTTTCTATGACGATACAGAATACGCGCTCTGGTTTCCTATGTCATTGCACAGTTATACTGATCTTAATTGGAAAAATGATATGCAGGATATCACCATAGGGCTAATAATATCTAAGCTTCAATGTTTGTAATATCACATCTTCTTCTTTTTTCTATTAACACATATTAAGTCAATCACAAGTTAGGTCACTTCTTGGTCTAGCCAAAAATAACTACTAAAAAACATCAGGTAGGCATCAAATGAAATGTAACTTCTCAGTCTGACAAAGAGTAATATTGAAACAATTGTTAATTTCTTATAATTTTTGAACAGATAAATCTAGGGAGTTCTCCACTTTTGAACTGTCTTCTTAAGTGATAATTGTAAAGAGCAGTAGATATAGTTTTCCTGGTTTTCTATATCATTGCACAGTTATATTGACCTTAAATGAGAAAAAAGATATCTAGGATATCCCCATAGAGCTAATATTATGTAAGCTTTCATATTTGTAATATCATATCATCTTCTTTTTTCTATTCATATATGTTATGTCAATCACAAGGTAGGTTAGGTTCTGACGATTATAGCAATATCGAATTAGAATGTTTAACATTTTATCAATGTAGTGAGGAATTATCTAGAAACAGTTAGTTCCATTTAAAAAAAGTTATCCATATTTGACCATTGTTCACTAAATTCTAGCGCTGATGATTGGTCGCTAATCGGGCTCAGGAATGTTTCATTTTAGATAGTAATTTGATTGTTATCCAATATAATCTCCTAAATAATTTTTGCCAAAAACAGCGCCTGCTTCGTACTATTAATAGAATTTTGCCAAGAATAGCGTTTTCTCTCTACTATTGGACACACTATTTAACACCACTACAGCAATTACCCGGTGTGAAGCCCGGTTTCGATAACCAAAATATCGTGTTCAGATACCGAAGGTAAACAGTTTGCGTTCGGTAGGTATATAGTGTGTTCAGTATGAATACTAGTAATGGTGGAAGGATCTTGAATAAATTATGGTAGTTTTTCGTTAGAAATAACATGAACTACACGTGGATTTATCACTAATAAATAATTGAGTAAAAAATGGGGAGAATATGATGAACATATATTATGGATTGGAACACTACTGCATTCTTACATTAAAATAAAAGATTCCTCACCATATCAGTTACAAGTAACAAATTCTGGAGAGAGTAACAATATTTGTATACTTAGGTGACAATGTGACACTACTCTTGAAGTTGATCGAAGTTAAGCGAATACGATAGTGCAGAAAGGCCCTTCGGTACGCTTCGTGCAACCTTGGCTCGCATTATAGTCATGGACTTCGTAGATATAGTTTATTTACGATAAAAAGACGATGACGTTGCAAAACAAAATATTGTGATGTTGCCACGCTGTAGTTTTTTCCTTTACTTAACGAAAACTACAAAAGTCTATCTGATGTTAAATTGACAGTTCTTCTTTTTCATTGTTCCGTGCCTCGTAGGGAGTTAGTCAAAAATTCTTATTCAAAAATTTAAAAGGCGGGTATGATAGGCTTGATTAATTTAATATATTTATTCATGAAAAACTATGTAAAAGATACAAGAAACAGTAAGCAATGATTCTATATTCGAATTAACATTTAATTGTTTCACATAGAAGAGGGTTAAATCACGAACTGTAGGTTCTTATACCTTATTCTATGCTCTATAGAACCATCTTCAAGAGCACTGCAACGGTTTACGCTAAAAGGGATCAATACAAGCTGTAATCATCTTCATGCAAATTTAAATATTGTTTCTTTATACAATATCTGTTATATTTATTATAATAAAAATAGAATGGAAAAGGAAAATATAGATACACAAAATAAAAATAAAAAATCTCCCATTTTAGCAGTATTATTTATGTAGCGGTACTGTGGTCGTTGTTTTAATTCGTGTATTATAAAATAACTGTACCTAATTAATTTAATAATAGTTATTAGTGATTTTGAAAAGGTGGAAATAAAGCAAATTGGATAAAAATATACATAAAATAAAACACAAGATTTCCACTACTCCACTACAAAATCATCACTATTTTCATCGTCACTGTCAAAATTAATAATATCCTGTCTATCAAATACTACTTCTCTATCCCACCCATCTTGTATAATTTTTTCAGTGTGCTCTACTGTCTTTGACCAAATATCAGGAGTCACTTTTTCTAAGACTTATTCCATACACCTATTGCTTGTACTGTTGAAGAACCATCAGTTCCCACATGATCTCTATAAAAATGTTTAACTATGCACCAAATATGTTCAATTGGGTGGAACATACTGTGGTAAGGGGGAAGTCGAAGCACTTTGTGACCATATTTTTCAGATAATATGTCAGCTTCATATACTGTTGGTGGTGTATTCCTACAAAAATGCATATATTTAAACAAAATGAGTTATCTAAGTATTACCATAATATATTGAAAAATTTTTATATCAACTTACCGTTATACTAAATTCAATAATTGGGTTTTTGAGGAAAGTATTTTCAAAAGTAATATCATTTTGTATCAACCAGTTCTGTATATCAGCTTTTTTGGTAGCTGTTGTTGGTACTTTATTGATCACTGTACTGTGATAACTTGCATTATCCATTACAATTGTGGCAGGTTCCTCCAAGTTCACTAAAAGCTGGTATTCAAACCAATGCAAATTTCACCGTGGTTATCACCATCTTGTTTTTTGTAAGAAAAAACCAGCCCTGCTCCAGGAATAAATCCAGAAGAGGAACCAGCATGCAATACCATATACCTACAATAATGAAATAACAAATTACTACTAAGTTTCCTAGATAGACTGCATAGCTCAAAACAACTATTAATAATTATATAGATTTAAGTAAAATAGTGTGACTAGTAAATATTTGAAAAGGTCTTAAAATGGCCGGAATGTTAGTACATCATCAATTAATTGCTAAATTTTATTATTCAATTATCTTGGACCACCAATTTTGTTTTTTTTCACGCTTCTTTGATTAGAATCTTGCCAAGAACGTCCAACAGTACCGTCTTCATATATCCAGGTCTCATCCAAAAACACAAATTGATATGAACCTTCTAGTCCAGTAACTGAAGGTCCAAAGCTGTAGATAATTCAGAGAATTACTCACACATAGCTCAATCTGTAGGTCTTCACGGATACTTTCAAACAAAAAAACCTTTAGCACGATAGCGACTCAGGAAGGGGCTGAAAATGGCCCCCCCTGAACCCTAGAAAACAGGTTTTCTGCTAATATCTTCCAAAATATGCCAGTCACAAAATTTTTGTCCAGACAAAAAATGAAGATCATTTTATTATCTACAAAAATGTTTCTCATCATTTTTTTCGAAAACCCAATATTTTTCGAGATAATGGGAGCCAAAAGTCTGTTCATTTCCCCGCGGCTGTGCGTCTATGAGTGTTGCTGTCTATGCGTTAACTTGTATAGGCAGGCGGACGAATTGTTCCATATCTCGGGCAAAAATTAACATTTTCCCATGATTCAAAGTTCATCTTAATGGGAAAATCCATAGCTATCATGGCATGTGACTTAACGTCCGTTTTTATTTATTTTTAATTATTAAAAAAGCGGTCAAAGTCTTTTTTCATGATATTTTGAGTACATTTCATCAATTTATTCATATTTTTTTTAAAAAATAGCCTTTCATGCTAATTTTTTTTATAACGGGACTTTGGGTGGTCGTTCATGATCCAAGAAATTTTGGTGCACGATCTCTCTCGCGTTTTAGAAAAATAATAATTTGTTTATTGCCCTTCTTGAGCCGTTCTCGGCAAGAAACTACTATATCTATTCACTATAAAAATTATGGAATTTTCGACGTCGATTTTTGCGAAAAAATATTGGTCTGGCGAAAAAATTGGTCAGAACCATTATTGTAGATAATGAAAAGATCTCCATCTTTTGTCTGAAGAAAAATTCTCCAATTCCTATATTTTGGCAGATATTCGCGGGAAACCCTTTTTCAAGGGTTTAGGGACCCATTTGGGCCCTCTTCCTGAGTCGCCATCGTGTTAAAGGTTTTTTTGTTTGAAAGTATCTAGGATGAACTGCAAATTGAGCCACGTATGAATAATTCTCCGAATTATTTATAGCTTTCGATATTTTCAGGTCTTGAGTTACTGGACTATTCCTTTTTTATCTTGACATATTCATGTAGCAAATGTACACGTTTTAGTGCAATATGTGGCAACTCCATTAAACCACGACGAGGATCATCTTTTTGGTATTTGAATCCAATATTTTTCACTATCTTCGAGAGTGATATTAAGCAACCATTAAAGAGTTCACGCTCCTGTAGTTTGTCTGTCAAAGTTTTCATGGTTATGTGTTCCTCTGAAAAAATATTGTGTTAGTTAATTGGAATAAAATAAAACAGTGAATTCAATATACTCACTGTTTCCATATATTTCGTATATAAAATTTCGGAAAGCATTTTGATCAATGTTATCAATTTCAACAGTAGGTTTTATGCGTTGCCTCTTTTTAGGTGGGCTTTTAGGCTGTTCACCTCTATTATGCTTGGCGGCAAAACGGTTAACATTGGTAACGCTAAGTTGTGAAGCTTTTGCAGCTCTCTACAATATAATTACTTCAATTTATGAAAAAATAATATATTATCAAGTTTAATTAATCTAACCTAACATTAAAAACATTTAAACATTTACATTTAAATATGTAACAATAATATTAATAATTATGAATACAAATAGCGAATACTATTACTTACGTCTCTTACAGCAGTAAGCGGGAGAACCGCGCCCCCATTTTGGCATTCTCGTACAAAATAGCTCAACAAAGATCCATCTCTCTCTGTTCAGCTGCTTCGGCATTTTATTAACCACACACTGCAAATTTGCCTAAATAATTAGTTAAGAAAATAACTGTTTTTTTAATCTTAAAGAAGCAATGAATTTAAAAGCACCAAAAAAACTTGTAAATATTAGATGATGATCGAATTTCAATAAACTTCAAATCAAACTGGGGAATTTTACCAGTTGATTTGACAACGTCTTGAAGTTTTGCCAACCCGTTGGCTGTAAATTGCCCTGGCTGTTGAGGATAAATTGTATTCACGGTTCGTAAATTAATATTTATTCTGAGAAGCAGGAGAGTAACTAAAAATGACATCATCGTCTTTTTATCGTAAATAAACTATAATAGATTGACATATGACATAAGAAATAGTAAATACATAAAACCAAAGAACATAATACTTCAAAAACGTTTGGAAAAGCTGGTGAAACACCGGATACTGGATACTAAATGAAAAAAGAAAATTATAGCAGTAAACCGACTTAGTAAGCTTGATGCCTAATCAAATAGTCAGGCGTAGTGAGCGGATTTAAACCTAACCATAAGAGTTTCCAACATTGTAACCGAATACCCGACCAACTGGTAGTTTTAAAAATTGAAACGGTTATTGTGCTTTACATACGTACTGTATTTTATACTATACAAATGCATTTTGTTTCATAATTTACCGCATCTTCCTAATTTACATATTGGCCGCAGGTGCATAACAGCAATTCATTTGTTTTCTTCCTCAGCTTAAGGCATCATTTTATTCGTATCAGTTTGATTAATATTCAACAGTTGGTTACAATTCCCTCAACTTATGTACCTGGCGCCTTTTTATCGGTATTCAGTAGCGTTCAACTAAAATTAGATTGAACATTGGCAAGTTTATATTGAAAACGTACACAACCGATAAACATAATCATCTTGAAATATATATTTTTCAATTTAGCGAATAAAAATAACTTTTAAACTAATGAAATTATCGACCTTAAATTAAATTTTGTATGTCAAGCACACCAAATACAATCGAACATACAAACAAAAAACCAAATAATCTGTTGGTTCAATTACAAGCTGTAATGGCTGTCAATGAAACTATATTAGCTTTACGAAAAATCCCAGCTACTAAATTTCCAAAATTTTAAGAAATCGTTAAAAGTTCAACTAGAATAACAGTCCCTTGACTTCGGCAAAATTGGCTAATAGGAAGTTGATCTGACACTAGTAGAATAAATACGTGGAAATTATACCACTCAGTTCGATTAACTCGAAACAGACTCAACACATTTCCCTTATTAGGGCGTCAACTTTCTAGAAAATATATCAATGTATAATTTCTTGTGTCCCATTCTACACCGTGTTATTGTTTGGTAGTTGATAGTAGAATAGGTCTGCCGTGCAGTCAAAAAATATAATATGTTGAGTTACTATGTTTTCGCTCTAAGTTGATGGTCAATTTTTTGTATAGGATAATACCCAAATAATTGACCTCATCAAACCGGATTGGCACTCCATATACTAAGGGTATGAGTAGTTTATTTAGTTCCCTTCTTAATATGAATGGAACGATTACAATTTTGCTGGGGTTCACAGACAACTGTTCCCTGTCGCACCATCTGCTTATCATGCTTAGTGCTTGGTGGAAATAACTTGCTCATGTTTCCCCCTAGGATTGATAGGTTTAGAGAGTATATTCAGCAGCTCGTCTACCAAAATCTTCCAGAGAAGGGGTGAAAACCTCCTTGGCGGGCCTGAATTTAACCGTCTTTCCTTGCAGTGGTGCTAAATTGTTGCGGTGTGTCAACGTGTTGTTGATCCAATAACAGATAAAATTTTCTATCCCTCTCCTATGAAGAGCCGTGAATGAAGACTGTGTGAGGGCGAGAGGGCGATACTGAATGCACCTTCAATGTCTAAGGAGAAACCCAGCGCAATCGAAGAGAATGGTCAATTTTGCCTACAAGGTTGAATAGAGCGGTCTGTCGATTTGCCTGCTTGGTAAGCGTAATGGTGGGGACTTAACGGAAGATTCTGTAGGGGTCCTCCCTAATATGCCTGTTTAGGTTCCTCTCTAAGGTTTTAGGAAGAATGATATCAAGCAGGTAAGACGGTAGAAGTTGGGTAGAGAGGTATCCACTCTACCTGCCATTTGGATGAAGATAACCTTCCCCATCATCCAACTTAGTAGAATATACTTCTAGGATTAGCTTGTTCCATATATTCTTACCAATACCGGAACCAGCATGTCTAAGCCTTTTTGGAGAAATGCAGGGAAGATTCCATCCTCTCCCGGCGATTAAGAGGGGGAAACAGAGTTTACCACTGATATAACTGTGTTGGGGGAGAGAACTTCTGCTGCAAGTCTCCACCAGGCCGATTAGACGGCCGAGTGGACGCGAGTGGGCACTGCGGCTTGTTCTACAGAATCTGACTGGGAAGATGCTTCTGTAGTAGAATCTCTAATCTTTATCAAGTGCGTATGAGTATCATCGAGTCTTTTCAGAGACCCCGGATTTCTTGAGACAATCTTGTGGATTCTAGGACTGGCAAGTACGTCTGATATACTCTCACAGAACCTCCTCCAGAACTCTATTTTTGTCGTTCTGATAGAAACTGTGATATTTTTTCCAGTCGTCTGACTCTTAGGCCAGGTTTGAGAGAGATCGCACCTCCTTTCTTTTTAAGTGTAGTGCTTTGCTAGCAGTTAACATGATAGGCAGATATAAGGGCTGTTTGTAGTTGATCATTGGCCATTTCAAGTTCTGCAATATTTCTAATGGGCCTAATGACGTTACCCAAAAGAGGATGAAGGGATTTAGTATACCCACTCCAAGTCAGTTCTTTTAAGGTTGCGAAATTGGGGTAGAGTTAACCGGCTTCTCCTCATGTCAAAAACAAATATGTCTATGGTCTGAATATGAGGGCGCGGTTGAATCTCTGCAGTTAACAATGTCCGCACATATAAAAGGCGTGATGATTGTTATATTTAATACTTCTCGGCGATTTTTCGTGACCATTTACTTTTCCCCGGTAGAGGGCGATGAATTTTCGCATGGCTACAGGAGGAGGTTCTTGACCCGCAAAGTCAGCGGAGCAAATGACTACATCTTTTCTACCTGTCTCCACTGGGATGGATAGATGAACAGCAACTACGTCCTGGGTTCAGTGCTGTGGTAAATTAATGTTATTTCTGATAAGTAAGAACGCTCTTGGGTTTTCAGTAGAGTGAATAGCTACTAACTTAAGTGAGTTTTTTCCCAGAACAATTATGCGGCCATTTCTGGAAATCCGGGACTCCTGGATGAGTGCAATGTCAATTTTCTCCTTCGCAAACCTCCTTCCAACGGTGTAAGAGGCCGCTTTGGCATGCTGAACGTTTGCTTGGAAGAAACGATTTAGGTTGAAGGTAAAGATGATGGGTGAGGAGAGGAGGATGTTATAGGTGAGGTGGTTTTGGCAAGTATATTTTCCCCACTGCTATGCTTGTAGATTGTAGGGGGGTCGTACAGGCTGTACAGCCTCACAAGCACTTCGACCTATAAGTTCTTTTGTGCGTCACTGCTATGCTTACCTTTATCTATCTGTGCAGGGCTACCCTCCATGCTGTGCCTTTTTTTTGGACTTGGACATGATGTCCTTGCCCTTGCCAACGAGGAGAGGGGCCGCTGCTATTTTCTCCGATCGCCCTTCTCGACCGCTCCAGCCAAGTAAGTCTTATTTGAACATTCACAGTTTTCGCGGTCTTAGGGCACGATGCGGAGGTAGATGCGCATGTTTGGGAGCTCTTGTCGGGGACGTTTTCCGCGGTCATTGCGCGATTCCCGAGTCGGAATTGCACCTGCCCAAAGCAACCGTAGGGCCGGAAGTTGAGTTCCTACAACACTCCACGAGCTGAGGTTGTCCAGGGACTGCTCCATTCATACGGCCGTCTAAGTGTCGGAACAATCCAGCAAGAGTAGTCCTGGTTGTGCCGTGCATCAATGGAACCGGATTTGCGGTCCGTCCTCATGGTGGCGCTGCACAGCCCGTATTATGGCGAGCTATATGGCCTGTAATTGTTCACCCGAGAGTTGGGCATTTGAGTGTTTCGGGTGGATAATTCCAATCAGGACATTTTCTGCCACAGCCTTGAACGAACCCTTAGACCCTGCGTCCACACGAGGCGGCTTTTTGGTGTCCTCTCTGGGAGTACTATTCTCGGATCGGTCTAGCTTAATTCTAGGAACTAGCGCAGCTTTATACCTCGCAGATGTGGTTGTTTAGGTGAGGGCGGTTGGTTTCCGCTCCTCTAATTTTCCTCCATTCTTTGGAGTATTTGCTTTAAGGCAGTGCCATAGGGGACACCGCTCCTGATCAGTTGGCGAGACGATTTCTAGTTGCCCCATCAAAACGTGTTTTTGATTTTCCAGAAGAAGCTGTGACTGCTGGGGATGGGGGAGGGGAGGTAGGGACGCAAGTAGCGTTTCCTCCAGTTCTTCTGGAATTTCCGATGGGGTTATTGTCACCTCCATCGGTACGTTTTCTTCTTTTTTCTCTAATGTAGTCATATCGTCCCCACAAGAAGCTATGGAAGTGGTTGATCAAGTAACGGCAGAGCCCCGCATGCCGCAGTAATGCTAGTTACTCCAGGAGGGCGCTCGTTTTCTGGGAGGAACCGTTTGCGACGGCATTTCCCTGCCGCCGCACGGATCGCTTTATACTTTGGAATAAGGGAGTGTGAGTGTAGATGAGGGTGTGTATGTGTGAGTGAGGTGAGGTGAGGGTGTGGGAGACGCTGCGTTCGTAGTATGACAATGAATGTAGATCCAGTTAGATGGTGCTTCAGTCCATTTTAGTTTCTAGCATGATAAAATACAATGATTTTGTATTGTATTATAACTCACGGATGTGCGATAATTCAGTTAAGCCACCCACTGAGTATGCAACTTTATACATACTTCTGTATACTTGGTTGCGTAAGGGAATTAACTATGGGTTTCAAAATTACTTAAGCATATCCTGTAATAATAGGATTTAAATAATTGAATGGGTGTCTAGAGTAATATCTTTATTATTATTTTTCATGTGATTTAACCAATCCACGAGTATTCTATCATTTTATGTGGGGATTTTATTTGATTGTCAGTGGTAACACTGATAGCAGATGTCAAAAGTAACGGAAAATAAATTGGAATCACTTGTCTGATACTTTTCGAGTTGTGAAGTCGAGTGTCGAGTATGACAAGTCGTGAGTATAGTAAATGGCCGGTGGCACATGGTTTATTCCTTCTATTTTTGGGTCTATTGTGGTGAAAAGCCCTTGCTAACAAGGTAAGCTTTCGTCTTGCACATATATTTTCACGCTATAGCCCCCATTTCTTTTTAGGGTTTTTCTGTACAGCATAGTTTTTACATACATTTTTTCACGAATACTTTTTGCCAAATGGATATGGTTTAAACAGTTTTATGGGTGATGGTAATCGATGATAGAATGATCATGTCAAGATTTTGAGAAGCCTCAAATTTCGGATGTTTCCTGTATGGGATATATTTTCAATATTTTCATGTTGAGATAGCTTACAGACTATAGCACTCCGTTCATGGTTATAGAGACGTGTCGTATCTCGGATGGCGTTAGCATTACAGAGCGACAAGAGCTCGTGATGGCGTTTTCACTCCAAGGGACGAAGCTGCACTCATGTTTGTTTGTGACAATTGCGGAATGATTCGATTATGGACAACGATACCTAAACGGATGGCTGAACCTTGTTCCACATGTCAGATGTGGCTTGTCAAAAATGCCGATTGACGTTTAATAGTTTGGACACTAACCGCAAGTAACATTTAAAGTTTTATTCGTTTTCATCTGAACTTTAAGCAACTTATTCATTTTGTAATTTCATGTTTTAACGTTTAATGACACATTAACTCTTATATTTCAATATTTAGTAAATTCACATTCTTATAAAGACGTCTATCAATTCACAATTTTATTATTACATTCTTCCAACTTTGTAGTGTTGAAATATTAACTTTATTATTGCATATCGCCCTGAAATTATACTCCAGCTTAATCTTACTACATAAGAGACACTTTTGATCTATTTGGTGACATCTTGTTAATTATTAAAGTTTGTAAGGCTGTAATTGGTATACCATTTATATGTTACTAAAGATTCAGTATATTGTATATGATGATCTCAGATAGTTGATAACATTAGAAACTGTTAAACATTTTAAATTAACCAACCATTGATAACTGATTATCAGTTAATTATTAGAGTCGATTACTTCATATTTATTGAGACAGGTTATTACACCATCTGTTCAAGGTACCATTAAATTTAATTAAACTAATTTATTGACAATAAAATGTGTTTTATTTGATTCACAAACGTAAAAGCACAACAATATAAATAACATATTTGTAAAGTTATAATAGCTAATTTATTCACTATTGGTTTCTTGATTAATCAGTAATAGTTCCTTGAATATCCTACTAACCAAGTGGCGTCTTAAAAACTAATACAGGACCAGCTTTTAAACATTCCTCACTAACTCACGGCCTTATGCTCTCCTGCGAAAAGCGAACCTTTGGCACTGTAACCTCACTTCTTGTAGTAACAACAGCAAGGTAAGGTTACAAGTTTAAGAGTAAGAATTTGTTTAAATAGGTTATTTCCACGAAAATGGAGTGGTAGAGATGGACCAGATAAATGGGCACCAAGATACCCAGATTTAACGCCCATCAATTTCTTTTTATGGGGCTACACTAATGCTATTGTTTATAATACCAAGCCGATTACTCCAGATGACATAAAAGTGAGAATAAGAGCTGCTTTCGCAACAGTATCACCTCAAATGTTGAAAGAAGTTGAGAACCATTTTTAAAAATGAGTTCAATTGTATATTGAACAATATGGCATTTTGAACACCTTCTTTGGTTGATAGTTTGTTTAAAAGTGTATTGTCATTGCTAGATCTTGTTTATTGTATTTTGTTCATGTAGGTCTTTTGTTGCAACATGTAATTAAAAATAAACGGTTTTAAAGATTAAAACTAACTTTTCCGCATCTGTGGCCCTGAACAATATCTATCATAAAATTGATACTTGTATACACTTCGGGGGATGTATCGTGCTAACAAACCGAAATTTCTCCAAAAATAACCAAAAATTTAGTATATCTAGTTTTATAGGACTCGCTGTACTCGCTCTAGTCACTTGAAAATCAATAGGGTACATCTGTGAGACACCTTGAACAATACTTATTCATAAAGTTGATCAATCGTATACTCTCTGGAGCTGGGGCTGTATCATGCTAACAAACTGAAAATTCTCCAAAAATAACAAAAATTTGGTACTTCAAGTACCACAGCACCCGTTGTACTGGCTTTAGTGAGCTCAATATCAATAGGGTTCATCTTTAAGACGCTTTAAATAATATCCAATCATAAAATTCATCACTTGTATATACTCCGGAGGCTGTATCGTGCTAACAAACTGAAACTTCTCCAAAAATGACAAAAATATCGGACTTAAAGTACTGTAGCACCGGTTGTATTGGCTCTGGTGAGCTGAAAATCAATAGGGTTCATCAGTGAGATGCCCTGAATAATATTCAATCATAAAATTGGTGACTTGTTGAACTCCGGGGGCTGTATCGTGCTAACAAACTGAAATTTCTCGAAAAACGACAAAATGTCGTACTTCAAGTACCATAGCACCCGTTGTACTGGCTCTGGTGAGCTTAAAATCAATAGGATTCATTTGTGAAATGTCCCTAACAATATTACATCATAAAATTGGAGACTTATTGCACTCCGGAGGCTGTATCGTGCTAACAAGACTTGCAAGGAACAGTGGCCGACGACAACGACGACGACGACGACGACATACACACAGGATTTTTTTTCTAAAAACCGTTTTTTCGTGTTGTTGTTGATGGATAACGTAAAAATAACTAAAAAAATTTTTCAAATTTCCAACTTTTTTGTGGGTAAACCTATACTTTTCTCGCATATTAGATAGGTTGGCGGAAAAGTAATAATTATCTCCTATTGTCTATTTTTACTTTTCCGCCCAACCTATCTATATGTATTGGTTTACCCCAAAAAAAGTTGGAATTTTGAAATTTTTTTCGAGTTATTTTCACGTTTTCCATTAACAACAACACGAAAAAACGGTTTTAAGAAAAAAATCCTGTGTGTATGTCGTCGTCGTTGTCGTCGGCCACTTTTCCTTACACGTCTTGTTAGCACGATACAGCCTCCGGAGTGCAATAAGTCACCAATTTTATGATTTAATATTGTTAAGGACATGTCAAAGATGAACCCTATTGATTTTAAGCTCACCAGAACCAATACAACAGGTGCTACAGTACTTTCAGAACTATATTTTGTCATTTTTTGAGAAATTTCAGTTTGTTAGCACGATACAGCCTCCGGAGTTCAAGAAGTCACCAATTTCATGATTGAATATTATTCAGGACATATCACTGATTAAGTCTATAGATTTTCAGCTCACCAGAGCCAACACAACAGGTGCTACAGTACTTTCAGTACGATATTTTTGTCATTTTTGGAGATGTATCAGTTTGTTAGCACGATACCGCCCCCGGAGTATATGCAAGTGACCAATTTTATAATTGTATATTATTCAGAGCATCTCAATGATGAACACTATTGATATTCAGCTCACTAAAGCCAGTACAACGGGTGCTATGGTACTTGGAGTACCAAATTTTGGTAATTTTTGGAGAATTACCAGTTTGTTAGCACGATGCAGCCTCCAGAGAGTATACGATTGATCAGTTTTATGATTGAATATTGTTCAAGGTGTCTCACCGATGTACTCTATTGAGTTTCAGTTGACTGGAGCAAGTACAGCGGGTCCTATAAATCCAGATATACTAAATTTTTGGTTATTTTTGGAGAAATTTCGGTTTATTAGCACGATACATCCCCCGAAATGTATACAAGTAACACTTTTATGATAGAATACTGTTCAGGGCCACAGATGCGGAAAAGTTAGTTTCAATCTTTAAAACCGTTTATTTCATTACGTAATGAAATTGAATAATTTGGTTTCTTTTATTTCTATATTAAGCTGTAATTTTACATTTCTAACATTGCTTAGCACAGCCTATATTACATATGAGAAAGACACAGACAGAGCTGACTTTAAATATGTTTTACATTGATTACATAAAAAATAGCAAACTACTTGGCTATAGGGTTCCCCTAATACTGTTTGAAAGAGAATCGTTTACTGTATCGAATAGGATAAAGAAATACCGAGTCTTCTTTTTAAGATAAGCATGTTTTTCAATTTAGCAGGAGTCCATAATATTTCGCACTTTTTGGGACACCCTGCACATTTACACATAATCATTATTATTGCAAATAGTAGTCCAAAGAATTCAAATGGACTGATTCAAGGCAATTTTTTTGTTCCTACCCGTTTTGTTGTTATTCTCTTTTTTTGTTACATACTGTATTTTGAGAAAAACTGAGATATTTCGAAAACTATAAAAGATATTTGTAGGGAATCCTGAAGAGACAGACATTATTTTTTTCACTAAATTTAAAAAGTGAGAATATACTGGGTATTCCATTAAAAAAAATATTACTTCGATATACCAAAATTTTTGAACCGCCCTGTATATTTATAAATACGAGTATGTTTAAAATGTAGCTACTTTTTCTATTATTTATGCACGGGTTAAAAGACTTATTACTTTTTAATACACCGTACTTACTTACATAACTTAATTTTCTTAAAAGATCCATTCTTTTGCATAGAATATTATTTTAAGTTAGATTAGAGGCTGAGTGAGGATGCTTTTGAATAGTAATTTTCACGAAGGTAGCAAGCCCGACGCGTCAACCCCCAATTCTTCAGACGACCAATTTTGCAGCTATCGTTTGCACTTTACCTATTTCCCACCGGGATTGGATACCTAGATCTTCCACAGGGTTGCTCAGGTTACTAGAGGACATCAATATGGAGGTAACTGTAGGAAATGACAGGGACGCTAGAAAATAGGGTATTAAAATGGTATGGTCATGTAGAAAGGATGCCGGATTACAGATGGCCAAAATAGTAGTAAAATGGGAATCCTCTGGAAAGAAAACAAGAGGAAGACCAGCTTTAAGATGGGAAACCTACATCAGACAAGCGATGGCATATAAAGATTTGAGGGAAGGAGATTGGAACGTGAGAGAATTGTGGAGGGAAAAGATGGCGAACTCATAATGGGAAATGCAGAGTTACATTAATTATTATCTCAACCACGTCAGAGAAATTCAGACCACAACCAATAGTATATTATTCTTGTAAATGTTATTTTTTCTGAATTAAAGAGCTTCATGACATAATACTTCTTTCTCTATTACCTCTAGGATTATTATGTTATTCAACATTTGTGAATCCAGATAATGAAAATCAAAAGGTTATATGCGGAAAATTGAATAGCTTCCAGAAAAATAAAATTGGATAATAACCAACATTTTATTATATTCCAATAAACAGAATTACTATTTGAAAACTCGTCATCGATGACGTGCCCTTACTTTGTCTTTTACTGTATTTACAATTCCTGGAAAAAATGTATCACTCATTTACGTTACCAATGAATATAAACATAATTAAGTGAATCACTTGAAATTATTTTTGTTAGTTCAGGTTAAAAGTACAATAATGAATATGGAGACATTAATTCGCACAAGACAATCAAACACAATTCTATGTAGTATAATGTAATATATGTAGGATGACATCAATTAGAGTTTACATGAATCTGTTAAGTGCAGTATAGCATGATTTTCTGAAAATGATAAAATATCACATATCAAATGTGCGCTGTTTGTGTTATTAATCCGAGAGCATTGGTATAGAAATATCTTAACAAAGTTAAGGAAAAGAAGTGTAAAATATAGTCTGTTTAAATTTTTTCAACCATTAGTATAATTTGAGGAAGTTGGTATATCATTCTGTAACATTTGTCGGTAGATATGTTGATATAAAAATGCTTAATTTTAATTAAGAAATTATAGCAAATACAACCACCATAAAAACAATAATGTGAAGAAAATCTAGATTTGTTAGTTTAGTCAACCGTTATTCTATTATGTTGTTGACGGATATTTTAATACAGTTTTTATTAAGTTATGAAATATAATTTTGAGCTTATTATCACAAACAAATTTCTAGAAGAAAAGTTAAATCACTTAATTTAACATGTGTATTTTTCCAACAGGGTACGCTTTTGCCTTCAGTGGAATATGAACGTAACAAAAAAATGGCAGTCAGAGAGTTAAGGAAAATAAGTTTCTCTTTCCTTCGCGTTCCTAAAATGACCGTGAGAGCGGAGTCCTTTCATTAGAAACATTCATTTTGCCATTTCGATTAATTTTAACACCATCGGCAACTCTCAAAGACAGTAACAAAATTCATGGAGCGAGTAATAAACGACCAACGAGTAATAAAACAATTTCAAAATAAAAAGAGTTATGTGTATGTGTGTCTTATAGGTATGC
This sequence comes from Galeruca laticollis, assembly GCA_963921935.1. Taxonomy (NCBI): domain Eukaryota; kingdom Metazoa; phylum Arthropoda; class Insecta; order Coleoptera; family Chrysomelidae; genus Galeruca; species Galeruca laticollis. The sequence continues at coordinate 60,602,971 of OY998181.1, read as the reverse complement.
CAATGGCGTATCAACAATTGTTTATATTTATTTTAGTGAGGAAATCATTATGAAACTTGAATTTTATTCTACGATACAGTTATTATTGAATCATCTTTCACATAATGTGTTTATGTTTAGTTTGAGAATATGATACAATTAAAACGACAAGGAGTTACCTTAAGGTATATTTAATGTAAAAGTTTTCGGAACTTCCTAAACTAAACTGTTTTAAAGATTAAAACCAGCTTTTCCGAACATATATACTCCAGAGGCTGTATCGTGCTAACAAACCGAAATTTCTCAAATTAACAATGGGGTGAAAGGAATTTGGATACTTGAAACAATTGGTTGGAGAGGTATATATTTGGATTGCATGGCATTATAAATAGTTAGTGGCTTTGGATTTGTTTGCAAAATAAAAAGTTGTTCATCAAAGATCGAATTAAATTATCAATTTGTTTTGTTGTTGCTTCACCATTCAATAACTTCGTCATTTTATCGGCATAATGTCATAACAGTTTTATTGGATTTGTCAGCTTCTAAGATTTCTAGCTGTTTGTTCCGTTTCATAAATTGTTTGGCTTTACGTATATTGTAATATTTAATAAATCCTTGAGGTTTTTTGTTTTTTAATTTGTGTTTACAATTAGTGATAATATTGCAATTATCTTTCATGCATTCTTATTTAGATGACTTGTGCCATATTCAAGAATATGGCTGGAAAATGTAATCTAGATTTAGAGGACCACAATAGATCTGATGAGGTCATAGTGGAATAGGCCATACATTCCCTCAGTGAAATCTATCTATCTGTGTCATATTCAATATAAGGTTTTTGCTACAAGTAATTAGTGATATATTTAGTACAAAATTAGGTCCTAAACATAGACGTACATTCACTCCAGTTGATATTTCTGCTTTAGTTAAGTTTCAGATTCGTTCTGAATATGTAATACGCGTAGTTATTTCTACAGGCTGTACCAATCTCACGACAAAGTTATGAGTTATATTAAGAGATATCAAAAACATGTATTAAAAAAAATAGTAAATGTCTAGAAGGATCTTAGTTTGAAATTATCTCGAACTATACAGAGTGTTGCATAACTCCGTTACAAACCAAACATATGAATTTTTAAATTATATTTTACCGAATTCGGATTGCTCACATTATTTGAAGCTTTTGGTATGAGGTTTTGTTACGTTATACAGGTTCCTAAGAGGTATTACCACGTTTATGTGAACATGGTAGGTAAATCTGTAGCTTACTGTACGTTAAAGAAAAAAAAATATTTTACCTAACAGAGTTTCGCAATATGATGCAATATCTCCGTTTTTGATTAAATTTCAATTATTTTCTCTTTTGTATACAGGGTGAACGGAAACTCGAACCTTTCATTTTCTTTCTTCTTTCAAATAGAACACCCCCACTATGCAAATGAATGTTACAGTAATGTTGAGTCAACATCACATTGTGATAATATTCTTCCTTTTTTCCTCTTGTTTTCATCACATGCACATCTATACAACCGCTTATGTCCAGATTGTGGCTGTTAACTTATGTAATGTTACAACTTAACTTCTCAGCGATGTTAAAGCGCTGCCTTTTCACATTGCTGTCATCATACTAGGAATTCCTCAAGAGGAACTCTTTATAATGAACTGAAATCAACATTTGTCTTACATTCAATAATGCCTTTTAACATCTTGTAGATGTTAATGCAATGTCTATAAAATAACATCTTACCAATGAACTAAATGCAAAAAAATACCTTAAGAAAAATGACTGAAAGCAATTGCTAAAACAGCCAATTCACTAATTGTATTCCGCGGAACCATAGGGTTCCGCGACACCCCCGTAGGGGTTCCGCAACAATTCAGAAAACAAAATCAAATCACCTCTCCCTGGTCAAACGTTGTGATGCAGGCGTATCACGAGGCGCAGCCAAACTCAGTCGCCACCCACAACAGAACAATGTTACTATGCTGCCACCTCCGATATCTACTTGTGCGCGCTCACAAAGTCGAAATTGTTTACGCCGCATTTTTGGTATTTCTATTTTCATTTCAGCTTATTATTTATCAAAGGCGCCGACTCGAGTATTTTTGAGAATGTTCGAGATCGAGGTTAGGACTATAAAAGTGAGGATCGCGCCTCAACGATAAGTACCTACCTACTTACAAGCTAGCTAGCGAATTGCGAATGTTACGCGAGGTGTTTAGTATTTAGGTATTGTTCTACTGCTGTATTCTGATTGTATCAGTTTTATACATTTCTTCATTGGACTAAACTCTACTACGCAGTAACATTATTAATAAATAAGAATGGAACGTTGGCTTGGAGGCGTTAAAAGTGTTGCAACAAGATCTTCTAACTAATTCGAATATTCAAAAGCAGTACGCGCGGAGTATACAGCAATTACCGATCCAGACGATGTTGCAACGACGTCAAGCTCCACGGTTTCAAAGGCGAAAAAAAAAGAAGATGAATCATATATCATTCCAACGGTTCACCTCTATGCATGTTATGTAGTAAACTGCTTCCTAATAGTTCCATGGCACCAGCCAAGTTGCGCCGACATTTGGAAACTACTGTTTAAACACAAGAATAGAGAATTTTTTGTACGTAAAAAAGAACAATTATTGGGAAAAAAAACTGAGATGCTTGTAACACAAACTATCAATGAAAAAGCCACGGAGGCATAATATTTAGTTAGCTATCGCATTGCACAAGCAGATGTAGCACACACTCCCTTAATAAAGCCATATGTGTTAGACATAATTAAATGTATGCTTGATGAAACATCTGCAAAGTATCTTTCTACTGTGCCGCTATCAAACGATACTGCTTCACGGCGAATTCATTATCTGGCAAGCTACGTCGAACAAGAACTAGTTATAGGTTGGCAAATTAATTTTATCAATTGACGAGGCGTGAGAAAGCTATACAACTTGACAACGTTGTAAACGCAGTTACCAGGAAGAGCAGGCGAAGTACATTCCGTATGCAAAGTTTTAAAGGTTGAGAGGTTGCTAATACGTACGAGGGTAACACAATATTTTGAATTTGGATTTAAAAATAATAAATTGTGGCATATGTATAATGCTATATAAAAACGAGTTTACAAAACAAAATAAGATTAATGTGGTCTTTATTATTAATTAAATAAATAAGGAAACTAAAATCATTAGATTTTTCTACGAAAATTTGGGTATTTTGTTCAGACATAATTATTTATCGTTTCAAAAACCATACGGGAAATTTTGTAATTAGCGTTTATTATTTTATGTGATGTAAATAATAAATAGATTCCAAGAGACATAAACTTTCACCTTTACTTCGAATTATTGTTTTTTAAACGGTCCCTTCATAATTTTCGTCAATGAGGTTTATTTGTATATAAATTAAAAGTCAGGTAGATTTTGTAGATAGAGCGTACAATATGATGAGGATTGCTAAACGACTTTCTAAATTTAACAATGGCCAAACAATGTTTCCTGTCTGTTCGTAGTAATTGTTAATGACATACCTACCTGTCAAGCTCTCTAAAATTGTTATTCTCAATAATATGTAGTAGAAAATAATCTAAAAATTCCGGTTTATACATAAAATTTGAAAAACAAATTGGGAAAATTGCCTTTAGAGATGGTCTAATAAGTGTACTAATGATATAAATAAAATATTAATGATTTTTTCTGGTAGATATGTCTACTTTCATATGTAAATTTTTGGGTTTTTTGTAAATATTTGCTATGAAATTACAACATCCCTATACACTTTTTACAGAGTTAGGACTGACAAAACAAAAAAATCTTGGTTCTGGATGTCGTCAATTATTGTTTATTTAGAACTATGTACATATGTTCTGCTAATATTATATAACTCTAGTGCAATTCGTCTCTAATATCTACAATTTTATAACACCTATTTACATTTTTGCATTTGTTGCGTTTAATGTATTCAGTTATACCGCATACAAATAAACACTATAATGAAAAATGTGTTTTAGGTGTTCATCATCATCAACAGTAAAATAATGATGTGCCTCTACAAATGATTCTTCAAAATCACTTTCTATATCAACTTCATCATCCTCGCTATCTCCGCCTTCGGCCAAATTGATAATATTATTATCTACAACAGTATCTAAAAGTGGTTCATTGTTCATAAATTCTTCTTCATCTTTTTAACGTGGTCACACAACAACTTTCCAATCATTTGCAGAAAATGTGTCAAAAAACTCATTACAGAATTCTTTAACCTTTGTAAAATTGAAGGTAACATTTCGTTTGGCGACATATTCTTTAAGAGCCGCTCAAACCCTTTAGTTCGGATTAAAGTCCGGGTGATAAGGGGGTAGCCTTAAGACTTGCAATCCATGTCGAATAAGCAATGAATCAATTTTAAGTTTTATATTGCGGTTTGTACATTTTTGCAATGTTATAAAGATCCTGTATTAACATTTGTTCACTGTAATATATATTTCTTTCAGAAAGCCAGTTTTTTAATTGTTGTTTAGTCCAAGCAGTCATAGGTGATTTTTCATTTAGAGAATTGTGATATGGGGTGTTATCAATTACTACAACAGCGTTTTTTGGTAGGTTAGGAATAAGTTTTTCTTGTATCCACTTCTCATAATTTTCGTACGCCATTTCATTATGATAATCTCCTGTTTTTGACTGGGAGTTCCACATAATACCAGAATTAAGTACAAAACCATTTTCACTTCCTGCATTCACAATGGGTTTTCCTAATCTTTCGTTAGTCTTGTCGCTCCATCCTTTAAGGTGCGTGTGACATAAATGAATGTATGTTTCATCCATAGAAATAATAGGCTTCTCCTGTTCTCTGCACTTTTTTATGTTTCTCAAATATAGTAGGCGTAAATGTCTGATTTCGTGACGTTCCATTAACAAACTTCTGTTGTTTTTCATATTGGTGCAACGGAAACGCAAAGAATGTATTTGTTTCCGCAGATATTCGCGACTTCCTGCGAAACCATAACTATCTGCAAAGTTTTGGTGTACATGTCTTAACGTGGGTAGTTTTTTCTCGGATATGTGACAAATTGTTATGCACCTTCCAAGCATAGTTTTGTCGAATTGATACATACGGATACTGGACGTTCTTTGTTTTTTAGTAGGCACATCAGTGTCAGCATTACTTCCTGCCAGAGCCTCTTTTTTAATACGGGAAAGCGTTCTTAGACTAACTTTCATAGCAGCAGAAACTCATTCAATGACCTGGCAATAAAATAAGTCGATATAAATGTTGTATTAAAAGTTTTGTATTTATTTCTTAATATTGTTCGATTCAAGGAATAATATAATCTTGTTAATTTATTTGCTCTGTTATTAAGTTCTTCATCTATTTTTCCTCCTTCTGTGATGATACTTCCTAGGTAATTATAAGTGGTTACTCTTTCTAATGTTTTGTAATTATATTTCAATTCCTTGCAGTTACTCCCATCTCGCTGTTTTTCATTTACTATCATTACTTTGGTCTTTTCTGTATTTATTGTCATTTTCATATTTTATATTTCTCTTGCCAGTAAGTTGATTAGTTTCTGCATTTTATTTTTTGATTTTGCTGTAAGTACAATATCGCCTGCTTACAGTAAATTACTTAATCTGACCGGCTCCATGTTTCTGTACCCTATTATAATGTCTAGATTTCCTCCTTGTCTTTTTATTTCCTTCACTATTTTGTCCATTATAATGACAAACAACAGTGGGCTTAAGCTATCGCCTTGTTTTATACCTTTTTTCATTAGAAACTATTCCAATCTTTGACCTCCTCTGCACTCTTAATTTGACTGTCTCGTATGTGCTTTTAATTATATTAATTAGAGCTTTCGGTACTTCTAAATCTTCCAATACCTCCCACATTTTTTCTCTTTCCACTATGTCAAAAGCTGCCTTCAAGTCAATAAATGTTAAATACATTTCTTCTCCCGCTTCTATTGTATTATCAATTAGCCTTCTTAATATATATATATATATATATATATATATATATATATTATCATTTGCTTGTCGTCCTGGTCTAAAAGCTGTTTGCTCCTCTTCTAATTTTGCTTCTACATAACGTCTTAATCGGATCTCTATTATTCTCGTGTAAATTTGGAAACTGGTTTGGGCTGAGCATATTGGTATATAATTATTTCACAGTGTCTGATCCCTTTTTTTATGTATTGGCAGTATACGGTTATTTTCCTAGTCTTTGGGGATTTTTTAAGTATCCCATGCTTCCCTGCATATGAGACACAGCCAGTCTTTTCCTTTTTCTCCTAACCATTTTATCAGCTCTGGCGCTACTTTATCCTCCCTACTGGCTTTTCCTATTCCAAGTTTATTTATAGCCACTTCCATTTCTTCTCTTTGGATTGCATGGTATTCATGTTCATTCCATTCCTCTTCCGCTTTATTCGTTGTTTTCTTCTTCAACCTATTACTAAATTTGTCTTCGTAGTATTCTTTCCAAGTCTTTAGTATTTGATTTATGTCGGTCTCCAATTCGTTACTTTTATTTTTTATTGCTCTTATATTTTTTCCTTCACTTCCTCGTAGTCTTTTTATTGTTGTCCAAACTTTTATATTATCTGATGCATGTGTTTCTGACATCTCCCTTCCAAATTCTTTCCACGAGTCTCTTTTCGCTTTCTTAACCGCTTCCTTGACGATGTTTCTTTTTCCGTTATATTTTTCCGTATCTTCCTGTGTTTTTGTTTGGAGGTATTTTTTCCATGAGGTTTTCTTTTATTTTACTAATGTTTGTATTTCTTTGTTCCACTACTTAGTTCTCTTCAAATGTTTGTTGAATTTATTTCTTTCCACATATATCCTCTGCTTTTTCAAGTAATATTTGTTTGAATACTGTCCACTGTTTTTCGAGTGTCCATTCGTTGTTTTCATTAATCAATTTTTCGAATTCCCTGTCTGTTTCTTCCTGATATTTAGATATTTTCTATGTTTCTTAATTTACTTATTGCAATTCTACTGAATCTTACTTCTTCTGTCTTCATTATTTTTTCTTCATATTCCGCTACTACTAATCTATGGTTTTGTACTCAACTCAGCATCTTTTCTTGTCTCTACTTTTTTCACCATATTTGATAGGTTTTGTGTATAAACTATGTAATCGATTAAACTTTTTGCATTTCTTTCTTCCGCTACAAAGGTATATTTATCCTCTAGTTTTTGTTTCCACATCGTATTTCCTATTATTAAATCGTTACTTTGACAAAAACCTATCATCTTAAGACCATTTCGTTGTTTCCTCACCATAACCTCCCATACACCCCATTCCTCGATTGTAATCTTTACCAACTCTTGCATTCCAATCCCGCATAATGATTATGTTTTCGTTTTGCTCTCTTATATCCTCCACTACTTCCTGTAGTTGTATGTAAAATTCTGAAACATCTTCCTCTCCCGTTCCTTCAACCGGTGCATATATTTGTATTATAATCAATATTTTTTTTAGTCGTATTCTTAGAACTCGTTTTCTTGAATTTATATCCTTCATATTTATTACCTTTTTGTTTATTTCCTCTGTTAAAATTATTCCTACTCCCTCTTTTGCTCTTTGTTCTACTTTTACCCCTGTGTAATATAATTTGTGATTATTTGTTAAATTTATTTGTCCTGATCCTTTTTTCTTTGTTTCACTTATTCCTAGAATATGTACTTTGTTGTTTTCCATTTCCTCCGTTATTTCGATTTCCTTTCATGTTAATGTATTAATATAACATATACCTATACTTATATGTTCTTGGTCTGCACTGGCAGGTACAAAATTGTCCAATTTTGGTATCAATCTTATTAAACAGAAAAACTTTTTTAAATTATTAAAATCGGTTAAAAAACGAAAAGGTTATACGACATTTGTTCATAAGTTTGAACCTTCCCCACCCATTATTAGAAGAATAATGGCAAAAAGTCCTTTACTAAATTTTCTTATAATCTCATCAATATTCCAAAAATTGTATTTAAGGACACTTTTAGTATGTCTTTTTTGGCGGAGACAATCACAGTATTATGTTTTCGAGTGTTCATGCCACCACCTAGCGGATATTTTAGAAACTCAAAAATATTTTCGAGCGATTTTTCAAGGTCGCTTTCCTTAAGGTATCTTTTTTAAAAATTTGTAACATGATTTTGGTACTGAGTGAATGTAACAAAAATTGTTTGCTTGCATCTAAAGTGTATCGTCAAATATTTCTAGACCGCAGGACCCAAGAAAAGTGCATTTGAAAAACTAATGGATTGTTTCAATCGCACTGGTGAAGTCAAATACGCAAAAAAATGAGTAGTAAAAACAAACTTAACAGGCAAAAAAACTTTGATTTCCAATTTTACCTTTCCGCCCAACCTATCTAATATGCGAGAAAATTATTGGTTTACCCCAAAAAAAGTTGGAATTTTGAAATTTTTTTGAGTTATTTTTACGTTTTCCATCAACAACAACACGAAAAAACGGTTTTTAGAAAAAAAACATGTGTGTATGTCGTCACGAATTTTATGATGGAATATTGTTAAGGACATGTCACAGATGAACCCTATTGATTTTCAGCTCACCAGAGCCAGTACAACGGGTGCTATGGTACTTGAAGTACGATATATATTTCAGTTTGTTAGCACGATACAGCCTCCGGAGTTCAACAAGTCACCAGTTTTATTAATGAATATTATTCAGGACATCTCACTGATGAACCCTATCGATTTTCAGCTCACCAGAGCCAACACAACAGGTGCTACAGTGCTTCAGTACGATTTTTTTGTCATTTTTTGAGAAGTTTCAGTTTGTTAGCACGATACCGCCCCCGGAGTATATACAAGTGACCAATTTTATGATTGGATATTATTCAGAACGTTTCAAAGATGAACACCATTGATATTCAGCTCACTAATACCGGTACAACTGGTGCTATAGTATCAAATTTTTGTCATTTTTGTAGAATTTTCAGTTTGTTAGCACGATACAGCCTCCAGAGAGTATACGATTAATCAATTTAATGATTGAATATTGTTCAAAGTTTCTCACAGATGTACCCTATTGATTTTCAGTTGACTAAAGCGAGTACAGCGGGTCCTATAAATCCAGATATACTAAATTTTTGGTTATTTTTGGAGAAATTTCGGTTTGTTAGCACGACACATCCCCAAAGTGTATACAAGTAACAATTTTATGATAAATATTGTTCAGGGTCGCAGATGCGGAAAAGTTAGTTTTAATCTTTAAAACGGTTTATTTTTGTTAATGTCTTCTTCTTTTCTTAAAAGATGAATTTATGTTTATTAATGTTTAAATAATTTTAGATTAATTTTTCTGGAGGTTATTCAGAAAAAAACCGTTATTTTTTATTCACTTAACCCCGTATGACGGTACACTAATTAGAGACGTGTTCCACAGATAACTCCACTTGACACATTTCACTTGCTAGGACGTGAACTTTCTTAAAAAGGTATTAATGTATTATATTTCATGTGTCCCATTCTACCACGATGATATTATTTGGTAGCTTGAGAATTTGTGACCATTGAGGATGAGAATATTTTGAAATACTTTTGCGGGTATATATATATATATATATATATATATATATATAGGGTGTTCATTTCAGGACTTCCAACCCTAATTTTCACGAAATGTGTGTATTTAAAAAAAAATCCTGGGGCACGTCAACAAATATATCGAAGGGGACAACTTTTTATCAAAAATCTTAAATAGGAAGGGGTATCGAGATATACCTCAATTTAAAGGTCTTTTTAATCTCTACACGTCGGCTTTGGTTTTTTTTTAAATTGATCGATTCGTTGTCGAGATATTTAGGAAAATCTATTTGCTATTCGTACCATTAAAATAAAAACTGCAACTGTTTATTCTCATTCCTTTTATCAAAACTAAATTACAATATTGTACACAGATTTTCAATTTAATAATTGCTCAAAATGTTGCCCATTGTTGGCCAAGCAATGGTATAACCGCTGTTCAAATTCGTGACGCACATTTTCAAACACTTCTATTCGAATTGCTCGACATTCTGCAGCAATCCTTTGTCGAAGGTCTTCTATATTTTGTGGTGGGGGTGTGTAAACAACCGATTTTAAATGTCCCCATAGGAAAAAATCACATGGTGCTAGATCTGGGGACCTAGCTGGCCACTCTATAGGTCCTCTTCGCCCTATCCATTTACCGGGAAATATATTGTTTAACCATTGACGGACCGGAAGCACATAATGGGGGGGAGCTCCATCTTGCTGAAAATATAACTCATTTTCTTCAAGAAAGTTGTTGCCATCTCTATCCAGTTGATTTTCAATTGCTTCGGTAATTAACGGATTGATCGTATTTTCTAGCATATTCAAGTACATCTCACCATTTAGATTTCCATTTATAAACAATGGACCAATTACTTGATTTCCTAGTATACCATTAATTTTTTGGTGATGCTAGGTATGCCCTTCGACAAATACATGGTCATTTTCATTGCTCTAATATCTGCAATTGTGTTTGTTGACAAACCCATTTAAATAAAAAGTACACTCATCAATGAAGCTGATATTTTTTAAAAATTCGTTATTGTTATTAATAATTGTAGTTATTTGTTCACAAAACTCAATTCTTCTGTCAAAATCGTCTTCACTTAACTCTTGACATACTTACATTTTATAGGGATGGAATTTATTAATTTTTGTAATTTTGTGGACAGAGCCTAAGGAAATTCCAGTTGCAGCAGAAATGGTACGTAACGAAGTATTAGGATTCATACCAAAATAACCTATCACTTCAATTTGAGTGGCTTCATTCAAAACTCTTGGCTGATCATGTTTTAATTTTGCAACAGATCCTGTTTGAGTAAATTTGGCGATTAGATTTAGGACATACCTATGAGAGGTGTTCTTATCTGGGTGCCTTTCGTTAAATATTGCAGCAGTTCGTCGAGCACATTGGTTTTCGGCGCCGTAAATTAACACCATTTCAACTTTTTCAGCTAAAGTGTGAACCATTTTTAATAAATCGCTTTTTCACACAACTGGTAAGTATGGTAAACAATTCAATAGGTATCATGTCTTTTATTTTCTCTATCAAAAACATTTTTTCGCATTTTTTTATACAAAAAAGTTGAAAGCAATAACAAAACAAACAATTGCAGTTTTTATTTTAATGGTACGAAGCAGCAAACAGATTTTCCTAGATATTTCGAGAACGAATCGATCAATTAAAAAAAACAAAAGCCGACGTGTAGAAATTAAAAAGGCCTTTAAAATGAGGTATAACTCGATACCCCTTCCCACTTAAGATTTTGAAGTTGGCTACTCCCCTGGCGGGGGGTGAAAGGGGGCTTGCCTTTATCATAAAAAGTTGTCCCCTTCGATATATTTGTTGACTTGTCCCAGGATTTTTTTTAAATACACACATTTCGAGAAAATTAGGGTTGGAATTCCTGACACTTACAACGTTTACATGTAGATACCTCTCGGAAATTAGACAAGATGATATAGGGATTGAGGGGTCCAACCCGTTTACTTTTCGAAATACATGGTGTTAAATTTATGAAAAATATAATGTTTCAATTTGATAACTTTAAATTGGATGAATATGTTGATACGATATTTGGCAGGTTATTTTTAAATTTAAAAGGGCATATTTTTATTGATAAACATGTTTCAATTCTTGATCCAGTGGTGTACATTTGGAAGAATATGTCACCTTTCCCCTCCCATTTTTTACGCCACTGGCATTTGAAGCTATTTTTATTAGATTTTGTATTTCTCAACAGTTTTCACGTGGAAAACGCATAACCTTTACATATCAAAAAATGTGTAGTTTTCAAGTTATTTAATGTTTTTATGAAGTCTGCATGATCACTTTATAAAAAAAAATAGGTTTATTGAATGTTTTTGAATAACTACCAAACTACCAATGGTTATAATATATAACAGGAACTAATTTGTGAAACAGCAATCCATATTCGCCCTAATATTTAATGGTACAACGTCGTTGGTCTCAAAAAATTACAATAAATATTACCATTGAGTTTATTAGGTAATATATATGGAGCCACTATACAATCGTCAAGAATGCCTGCCCACACGTTAAGCGAGAATTCTTCCTGAAATCGACGTTGTCGAATAACATATGGACTTTCGTCATCCCACACGTGGCTATTCCTTGTATTAAAAATTCCTTCACGTGTGAATTTGGCTTGTACCAATTGGCAAACTCCACTCTTTGAGGACAATCTGTTGGTTTTAGGATCTGAACTTGGGTATACTTATAAGGATACAACTGCTGTTCATTTAAAATATTCCACAAAGTTGAGTTACTTACTTTTAAAGATTTGGCAATGGCGCGAGTGCTTAAATAGGGTCTATTTTCAGTACGGTCTAGAACAGCCTCCTCTAATTGCACAGTTCGTACAGTTCGTTTTCTACCGATACCTTGTAATTTTGAATTGAATTGTCCAAATTCTCGCAATCTCCTGTTAATTTGAGAAAATGTGTGACATGGAAATCTAGGTCGATTTGGATATCTTTCTCTATACAAGCGCTCGGAACTTCTACCAATCTCTCTGGCTTCTCCGTATATTAGTTGCATATCAGCCATTTCTTCAAAATTATAATCCATCATAACAAAAATGTGAAAGTTGCACAAACCAATTTAATTACAAACAATTCATTTTCGTTTTGACGTTAAACAAAATGACATTTACCATTTCATTATTGACATCCATGGCCTACTATACGGAGGAGACACTGATAGCAAGAATCCATGCAGAAATTATTTCCGGCAATCGCCAGTCTTTCCAAGGTATGCGATTTTCAATGAGAAAATGTGTAAATGTTAATGGACAAAATTTTGAACATCTTTTGTAATTTGTTGGCTGCTTAGTTAAAAATTATGTTTGAATGGGTTATTATTTATCTTTATAATTATCTTATAATTTATGGCCATTAATTCTTTTGTTAATAAAATCACAAGTTTGGAAAAGTAATTTCAACAATCCTCTCTCAATGATTTATATGCATTGATGATATAACCATAAGTAGTTTGGAGGCTATTAAAAAACATTCAAGACCCTTAATACCTGCAAAGATAGTGCACCGGGACTGGACTCAGTTATGTATGGAATGATAACTCATTTACCTAGAAACAAGAAAGAGAAACTCTTAACTCTCTTTAACAAAATATGGTCAGCGAATACCTACTCTAGTAACTGGAAAACGGCTATCATTATCCCGATCTTAAAAAATCGAGATTCGATGACAAATCCTACAAACTATAGACCAATTTCACTAATATCGTGTATCGGAAAAATATTTGAAAAAAGGGTGAACAACAGACTAACCTTTGTGCTAGAATCAGGCGGCCTCCAAGTGGGCTGTCGACGAAATCACTCCTCTCTAGATGCCCTAGTCGCATTAGAGACTGACATTCAAAATGCCTTTTCTAAAAGACAACACCTCGTCGCAGTCATGTTCGACTTGCAAAAAGCGTATGACATGACTTGGAGATATGCAATAATGAAACAAATACACACATGGGGCCTCCGTGGAGCGTTACCTAATATTCTAAATGATTTTCTCTCGGGAAGATTCTTTTGTGTAAGAATTGACAATGAATTTTCATCAACACGAGCCTTAGAAAACGGAATACCACAAGGCTCAGTTCTTAGCGTAACTCTTTTCGCCATTGCAATTAACTGTCTTGTTTGTAACATCGGAGAAAACACCAAAGCAGCTTTATATGTCGACGATCTAACCATTTATTCTTACAGTCATTCAATTCCCGAAATTGAGAATTCATTACAAGGACAAATCAACAGCCTAGAAGAAACTGCTAGAGCCAGCGGATTTAAATTTTCACCTTCGAAGTCCCACGCCATCCATTTCTGCAGATTAAGATCCGACCACGCCGAACCACAACTAAAGCTGCAAAGTCAGAATCTCGAGATAAAACATAAAACAAAATTATTGGGTATTATACTTGACCAAAAATTAAACTGGAGACCGCACATTGAATATCTGATTAACAGATGCCGAAGAGTTATTAACATTATCAAATGTTTGTCGAGTATCCGATGGGGGTCCGACAGAGAAATTTTATTACGCATCTATCAAACTTTAGTGCAATCCAAAATTGACTTTGGCTGTATTGTTTATGGTTCTGCAAGACGTTCACACTTGGACCAGCTAAATAAAATCCAAAATCTCGCAGTAAGACAAGCAATCGGTGCATTTAGAACAAGCCCTATAGAAGCAATCTTATGCGATGCTTCGTCATTACCCCTAAACTTAAGGAGAGATATGCAGCTCATAACATATGGCGTGAAAATACAAACGTTACCCAACCATTTAAATAACAAGATTTTCACAAACCTTCCCAGTCCACACACACTAAGACGTAGTTCAACTAAACCATCCAGTATTCGTTTTTCAGATACATCTGAAGAGTACAGGATAAACTTACAAATAGAAAAAATGACCTATACGTATGACACTCCTCCATGGCTAAGAAAACTACCACAAATAAACATATCTCTCAGTAAATACAGAAAAGAAGATACCGCTCCATCGATCTACCGAACGCTATTTTTAGAACAAATGGATCTATACAACGAACATTTAGTCATCTACACAGATGGTTCCAAATCAGAGAATGGAACAGGGGCGGCAATCGTAATCGGTGTAGATTCCTTCTTTTGGACCCTAAACCAAGAGTCTAGTATATTTAATGCCGAGTTGTATGCAATATGGCAAGCGTTGTTGTACTTCAGTCAAAGCAGCTTTGAAAAATGTTTAGTTTGTACGGATTCCTTAACTGCCACTCTCTCAACAAAAAATCGTTTTTCTGCAAATGAATGGGTTGTACGCATTCAAGAATTATCAACCCATCTATACAGTATGCAAAGGACTATTTCAATAATGTGGATACCTGGGCATACCGATATTACCGGTAATACTGAAGCTGATCTAGTAGCAAAAAAAGCCACAAGCGGAACAGTTGACAAAGACATACCTAACACCTTCCTGGATATGAAAACGGATATAAAGAATAAAATTTACGAAGCATGGCAGAACAGATGGAATACATATGACGGACAATTAAGACACATTAAACCGAGCGTACAAAAATGGTTCTACCCCAAAACTCTTACAAGGCGTGAACAAGTCGTCCTCAGCCGATTAAGGATAGGCCACACAAACCTTACCCATTTACACCTCCTCCTTGGAAAGAACAAACCTAGATGTGAGAAGTGCGGCATCCCACTGACAACACAACATATATTTACTTGTGCAGCCTTCAATTTTCACAGACAATTCCTCAAAATACCCCAGATCGAAAACATTCTTAGAAACCAAAATGACGAGCTTAACCAGGTGATAACTTATCTAAAGTCCACAAATTTATTTTATGAAATATAAATTACCCCAATGATATATCGACGAGCACAATGACCTAGATGTCGATGCTCAAACACAAAAAAAAAATATTTTTTTTATTTTTTTAATAAAAAGTGATCTTGCAGACTTCATAAAAACATTAAATATCATGAAAACTACAGATTTTTTGATATGTAAAGGTAGTGCGTTTTTCACGTGAAAACTATTGAGGAATACAAAATCAAATAAAAATAGCTTCACATGCCAGTGGCGTAAAAAATGGGAGGGGAAAGGTGACATATTCTTCCAAATGTACACCACTCGATCAAGAATTGAAACATGTTTTTTCATCAAAATATGCCCTTTTACATTTAAAAACAACCTGCCAAATGTCAGATCGATATATTCATCCATTTTAAAGTTATCAAATTAAAACATTATATTTTTCATAACTTTAACACCCTGTATTTCGAAAAGTAAATGGGTTGGACCCCTCAATCCCTATATCATCTTGTCCAATTTTACGAGAGGTATCTACATGCAAACGTTGTAAGTGTCATTTGAAAACACCCTGTATATACCCGCAGAATCAATATTACGACCCGATTCGTAGCTGCGACACTGTCTAGCGTCGATATGAAAACTGGTGACCTTGATGACGCCCTGTACTGACCCAAACACTGACCCCTCCATGCAATTGCAAACAATTGCACTTGAATCTCTGATGGACATGGACACACTGAATGCCGCCGACGATGGTGGCTGCCGTGTCGGAACAATTCTGTTCCACTGCCACTATTTTATTGAATTATTAACACAATGTGCTACAACCAATACTATGCAGTTTACTAGTCAAATATTCCAGTGAAAATAGTTGATGAAATTATTCACGAATTTTAATATGTCTGACCAATTCTGCGGTTCTACACGGAAGTTACCAGTAGCAAATAACTCATTTATCGCAGATATTCGTATGGCTTATGTTACGCAGTGACAAGTGTAAGTATATGTTTACCAGTTATATCGTGATTTGCATTACATTTTGTCTGAAAAAATGCAATACATCGATCTAATTGCGGTTAACGAAAAAGGGCAATTTTTTTAATTGCTTCTGTACATATTCTTATTGACGTAAAAGCTGAAGAAGGGTCAACTTCTTCTATTGTACTTAGAGTAAGGAAGTATCAACAATTGATTACATATATTAAAAAAGTCCGCTGGAGGTAGTTCCAAACGTAGAGCAATAATATACAATAGAGAGGGCTATTCACTCATAAAGACGTTTATTTCTGCGCCCAACAATTCTAAACTCCAGTAGTAAAATAATGAATTACTCCTAAATAGTGGGGATGGTATTGTGGATACATGGTCTTAGTAGTTTCGGCTGACGGACCTTGATCATCCAAGAACATTGAATTAAGCAACTTGAAATTTTATTCTGTCACTAAAAGTCTTGAAAACATATAAAAACGAAAGAAGTAAGTAAGAAGTAATAAATATGTTGCTATGGCAATTGGCTTCAATGTAGAGGACAAAAAGAAAACAAATCACTGGAATACATCAACTGTTGTAAGCGAATTGGCAAAAAGTGTTGAAGAAGAACAACAATTGCTGGAAATTACTCGTCATTGCAATCAAAATTCTATAAAACCATACTTGAATCTCGATCAAGAACACCGCAACAAGATTATAAATATTATGCGTGGTAATAGATCTTCTAGAGTAGAGAACAGCAACGAATCTAATGTTAAGTTAAATTTTAATAATTGTACTTTCACTAACTGTACTTTTAATAAATGAATAAATAAATGTTTCATTGTGTTGTTATGATTTTTTTTGTTAAACAATTTTCCGCCGAATATCTCTTGGACATTCGCCAATGCCTTATAATTTGATGACAAATTTTTCAAGCTCGTTGCTTGCTAACAGCCCTCAGTTTTCGGCTTCGGGCTGCTACCAAGGAAAGCGCTTTCGATTGTCATAAAATTATCTCGTCTATTTTCAATGACCTAGGGATATTACTACTGATAATATACAGTGTATTTCAATGGAAACTATCCACCTTGAATAATTTTAAACAACAGACTTTTAGGGAAAAATGTAAAAATAGGTCAAAAATTATTTGAAGAGGGACGTCTGGTTACGTACCTATACTATTTGTAACAATCACCCCCTCGGCCCCACGGTCAGCCCCTCAGTTTTTTTTAAAGTGAACACCCTGTATATTCAAAATTGGATGCGCCTCTGATACTAGGTTTCAAAAATGTATAATACTTGAGGTGCAAAATGAATCGTTTTGAAGCTACAGTGAATTTCAATTCAATAACAGAAACGGTTGATCACAGTTAAAATGCATGTACTAAGTTGACTCAAACCAAAAGCGGTCTTGTTTCTGTTTGACGTTTATTAAATGAAGTGGCAAATAAATTTGCCTTGTGGCAGTAGGGAGAGTGTTCCGCGGTGAAACATGTTCCACACTGAAACAAACTGATTTTTAAATTTAAATACCGCGCCAATTCAACGCACACTTCTCTGTACACAAGTTCTTGCCTCCCTCTACTGATCGCCTTACTCTCAGCTCTCAGTGCGTTTACAACCGCCGTTTTGTCCAGACGTGAAAAAGGTTATTTTTATGGTTCGTCGTAAGTGTTACATTCTAAACTAGCAAATTTTCTATTTAAGGTTTGCTAAAAATTTTGTCGGGTGAAGCACATCTTTGCATATTATTTATGACGTTTACAGAGCTATAAAATATACTTGATTAGGTTATTTAGTTTATTTTTGCCGGGGACTGGTGGTCCAGATTGAAACAAGCAACAATGGGGCACAGTGAAACATGTTTCACTGTTCCCCATAGGGTATAATAGTGTAAATATTTCAAATAATAATTTTTATTTCTGTCAAATTAAATTTTAAGATGGCACGCAACCGTAAGCGAAAGATAAATATAGGAACTTTCAGTAAAGAGCATATGAAAGCCGCTGTTCGCCTCGTTGTTGAAGAAAATATGCCTTTAAGACGAGCAGCAGAGTTACAAGGCGTTGCTTGCGTTACGTTATTTAGGTAAGAATTAAAATATAGCTCGCGTGTTTTCTATATCGTAACTTAAAGTTTAGGTACGTGCGAAAAGTTAAAGCGAATCCCCACTCAAACATTGTATTTCGTCCTAAATCTGATGTGAGGTTAATTTTTACAAACGATGAAGAAAAAACCTTAGTTGACTATCTTTTAACATCTGCAAAAATGTGTTATGGTCTTACTCCACTAGAATGTCGCAAGCTAGCATTTGAGTCGGCAACAAAAAATAACAGGTAAGGATATTCCTAATAAATGGGAAGAACAAAAAATGGCAGAAAAAGAGTGGTATCTCGACTTCAGGAAGAGCCATCCAGAATTATGTTGTTGAAAACCAGAGTCTTGCAGTTCATCCCGGTCTACTTCATTTAACCGATACATTGTTTCAAGCTTTTTCAAAAATCTCGAAACCGTGATTAAGCGTGAACCACGTCTCCGTGATGGCAGTAGACGAAACCGGAACCACCACAGTACAAGCTCCCCCAAAATCTAGCAAAAAAGGGCATGAAACAGGTGTCCCAATGTATTAGTGGCGAAAGAGGGATTCTAGTAACAACTTGCAGTATAATTTGTGCCGCCGGTTATGCTTCACCCCCGGCGATGATATTTCCAAGGGTCCACTTTACAGAAATTATGTTAACGCGCCACCTGGTACGCTGGGATTAGCAACGCCCACAGAATGGATGAACAGGGAATTATTTCCGCGAGTGATGAATCACGAGAGCCATTTGTCCATGGCAACATTGGATCTTGCCAAATTTAATGGATTCACAATATTGACGCTACCTCAGTATTGCTCTTACAAACTACAACCCTTAGATGTAGCAGTATTTTCGTCTTTTAAAGCGCATTATAACAATGCCATACAAAGCTGGCTTCTTCATCATCCCGGTATTCCAGTTAATATTTTTAACATCGGAGGTTTTGTTAAAGTTGTGCACGAAAGATCAATGATACCTACGAATATCACTTCAGGATTTAAAAAAAACCGGCATATTTCCCTTTGATTCGGAAATATTTACAGATGACGATTTTCTAATGTCGGCTGTAACAGACAGCCCAGAAGTGAATTCTGAGCCAACGGTTTCTCAAAAATCTGGGCAAGAAATAGGAGAAATGGAAAAATACGAAGACACTGAAGAAACACTTGCACGAGACGAAACTGCTGGTTCGTCTTCTTTTATTTCTCCACAAATCTTTCGTAGGTCTCCAAAGGCACAAAAAAGAAAGATTCTGAAATTGAGAGGACAAGGGAAAACAATTATTGCTACAGATACCCCTGAAAAAGATGAATTAGTTGAAAGATAGTTGTCTAGAAAAAAAAGAATCCAAGCAGCAGTTAAAAAGGTGAAAAGAAAAGTCACGGATGATAGCGACGAGGAAGAACCAAGAGTCTTCATCTGACAGTGCCCCACACATGGGGCGCAGTGAAACAAATGGAATGATAATATAATATATTTAAAATCATATATTAGTTTCAAGCAATTCTCACCAAACCCCTGTCATTGTGGGAGCCAATGCTTATTTTTTAGCATGGTAAATTATTTTTTACGCAAAACAAATTTTTCCACTACGGAACACTCTCCCTACTTAGTATCGCAACCGTGAAAATGGTGTACAGTATACAAGAACGAGTTGAAATTGAAGATTTACAATAAGAAAACGGTAGATCGGCAAGAGATGCCGCTAGACAATTCAATGGTGTTCATCCCGAAAGAACTGCAACACATAAGTACGTTACTGAGTTGATGCAAAAAGTTTTAGAATCAGGACCAGTTACCAATAAAAGACATGAACCACTACGAGTAATTAACAACGAAGCTAAGGACGTTGCCATTTTAGGACAACTTACGTTAGAAGAAGATCACTGAGTGTTTCTTGAAGCATGTATTCAGAATTTCACATGAACATAAATTTCACCCTTATAAAATGAAATTAGTGCAAGAACTATATGAAGACGACTTCGACCGTCGTCTACAGTTTTGTGAGACAATGAGTCAACGACTTACTGACAATCCCGAATTTCTGTACAATATTTGCTTTTCAGACGAATGTACATTCGCACTAAGCGGTATTGTTAACAGGCATAATTGTAGATACTGGGCACAATATGACCCACACGTAATGCGGGAATTCCATACTCAACGACCACAGAAGTTGAACGTTTGGTGTGGTATTCTAGATGATCATACTGTTGGACCATATTTTTTTGATGGAAATTTAAATGGTGAGTCTTATCTACAGTTACTTAGAGAAAATTCTAATCCGGAAATAGTTCACATACTAGAAAATGATGATAATATGTCTGAAGATCTACCGACATTTCAGCAAGATGGAGCACCTTCACACTACGCTCTCGAAATACGACAGTCTCTAGGCGATACATTTCCTGGTCGCTGGATAGGCAGACGAGGCTCAATGATGGAGTGGCCACCTAGGTCACCAGATTTAAACCCACTAGACTTTTCCTATGGGGATATCTCGAAACCAGGATCTATGCAACTGAACCAGAAACGTTATGTGACCTATGTCAGCGAATTATTCACGAATGTCTAGCAATACATCCAGAAACATTACATAATGTGCGAAAAGCATTTGAAACTCGATTGTACCATTGCATAGCAACCAATGGAAGTCAGTTTGAACACCTAATACACTAATTTGTTATTGATATTTAAACAATTCCGTTAATTTTCTATGATTTACATCGTTTCTGTTATTGAATTGAAATTAATTGTAGCTCCAAAACGATTCATTTTACACCTCAAGTATTATATATTTTTGAAATCTAGTATCAGAGGCGCATTCAATTTGGAATAAATATGAAGGGTGTTCTATTTAAAAACTAGAGGCTGCCCGTGGGGCCGAGGGGGTGAATGTGACAAAGAGTATAGGTACGTAACCAGACGTCCCCCTTCAAATAATTTTCGACCTATTTTTACATTTTTCCATAAAAGTCTCTTTGTTTGAAGTTATTCAAGGTGGATAGTTTTCATTGAAATGCACGTATATCATAATATGAAAATAAAATTTTCCTAATTTACAGTTGTACAAGTTATCCCACGGTGGGCGCTTCTATTGGTTATATTAACCAATTTTATGTCACTTTAACAGGTTTAAAACTAAATAATAGTCAAGAGTGTTGAGAAAATCAGCAATAGTGTCCAAATTTGGTGTTATTGTTATCACGAGTTGAACTCACCTGTTGCTTCCAATTCCTTCGAAATTTGTTCCCACGCCAAGTCTTGTATGCCTATTTCTGTTCGAATAATAATCGGAACGTGTGTGGTCATAGTGACATTTTATTTACACACTAACCTTTGTAAAAAAATTTATTTTGAAGTAGTTAGAATACAGAATAATAACGATATGCCTGAGAAGTGACAATGTATTTACACACTTTATTTTCTTGAAGATACTACGATGTTTTTGTCTCAAAGTGTAACAGTATTCCTTCCTGATAAAAAGGTCAAATGAGAACTACATCCGTTTCTTACAATATCATTTTCAATTGCAAAAAGGTCATAACGCCATTCGAAAAAAATAAAACTATTATGCAATTACTGAAGGACATACTTTCAGCAGGATGTGAATGGATTTTGGGTAATGCACCCATTGTATAAGAGATTCGAAGTCTCGTTTGAGCACATTGCACCGACCTTATAGATCTTTAAGTGTTGTTTTGTACTGTTTAGACACACACACAACACAATGAGTTTATTTTTGCGGTTGTAATTTTTGTTGAACGGTCCAGGTTCACGGACATATTATAAGTGGTTGATATACACTGAAAAAAATATTCATTACTTCCAACGCTTCATTTTTCTTTCTAGTACAGTATACATGAGAAAAGTAGCTCAATCTCCTTTCCTCTTTGAAAGTAAGACAGAATAATGAATTTTTCTAATTAAAACTACTGCCGTATTTTTGGAAAAGTTCAAAAAGCATCCCACTTTTTGAACAACTAATACTTTACTTGAAAAATTTTCTTCAATAACAAAAATTTCATAATACTGAATAAAAAAATTGATTCGTCTTATCAAAATATATGGTACTGCATACTTTTTTCCAAACACTCACTGTAAGCCAACATTTGCAATTTTTTGGTCAGGACCGAAAAATTTTTGAATTTTTTCACATGCTTCCATGAAAAATTCTATAATTACGATATTATGTTATATATCGATTCCTTTCTTACGCCATTCGATAAAGGAGAGATGTGTCTCAATTACTTACTATATTTGAATTTTTCCATTTTATATTTGTAGACAATATACGGGATTACAGCTGGAGTAGAAATTTTTGTAAAAAGTTACCTTAAAAAATTGTGTAGTAACTACGTCTATGCTATTGAAAGACCGAAATTGGTGAAAATAGAAATAGGAGTGTTCATACTATTAAAAATAAAATACAGCAGCTTTTAATCTATATTGCAAACCGAGTGTTAACACATCAAAGTTCAACTTTTTTTAAAAAATTACGATTCCTTATATGTATATATATTGTAATGTTTTTCTTAATTATTTAAACGTTTTTACTACGGGATGGATAAATTTATACTCACACGTTATGTCTAATAACTCAATTTATTTATTCACTACACTATGCACTAATTTATATTATATACACAGTATATGCACTTAAACTAATTTATATTCACTTATTTACTGTTTATCTCACAATGTCAAATTATAAACTAAACTCTCTCTCGCTGGTCGGTCCTTTATATATTAATGCCTTTTTTACTAGATAATTCTAGATTGCGGCTTGAACAAAAACAATTGGCTCTCTGGCATTTTCTAGAAAAGAGTGGTCACAAAAACAATGTCTAGATAAGATAGTCACAATCGTAAACAGTTCTAATAAAATTCCTGCGCATCCGCCATAATTTTAACTTTCATACATTGCTTAGGCAGAGTCGGATTCAGGGACTATAGCAGTGTGCTGTTTCATAACATTACCCCCTCCTTAAACGGAAGTTCCTCCTGGAACTTTTGTGTAGCCGAGACTGCATGTTTGAATCGGCAACTAGTCCCATTTCTACACTCTCCGATCTTATGGGAATAGCAGGGGACCGTCTTCATCGGATACTGATAACGGGGGTTGTAGCTGTAAATTAATATCTGGACACCGGTATCTTGGAAGATAACCACTACCATGTTCCTGATGACTCGCCAATTCAACTCGTTACTCGCTATCTTAGGCATAGCCAGTTTCTTCTCGCTCGATTCTAACACATGGTCTCGGAGGTTTCGAATTGCTTACCACACATCGCGGTAGGTAGATCGGTCCTGAAATTCATGTTTAGTTACCACGTAGAAGACGTACCGCGAATTATATTTCAGTTTCAGTTTCAGTGTCTTGCCAGGGGCTGGAATCTGGTCTTCAAGTTTTTCTAATTGCCCGAACATCTTTCGAAAGACGGATGCCAACCCTCGTGCGTTCTTAATACGGGCGGGGATGTTGTATGCCAGTGAATAATCTTCCGGGAGAGTGAACTAATCTTGTCGTTGTTCTGAAGTGACTCCAATCTGGCTTTCCCGGTACCTCCATACGCGCCCATAAATTCATCGAAGGTAGGGTCAGACACGTCTCGTATATGGTTTACTCCTTCCTCTAGGTCATGGTCTCCTTCGAATGGAGCTAGTCGGTTTTGGTGAATTAGTTTTGGTTTTCCGTTGGGGATCTTGCTTATGCGAAATAAAACATCATTGATCCTTTTCTTGATTAAGTATGGAGCTTACAAGGATTTTTGTAATTTTGGTGAAAATCATTTTCTCTTTGTCGGGTTGTGTAACCATACTTTGTCCCCTTCTTTAAAACCGCCTACTGTGGCCTGCGTGTCGTACCGACTTTTCATTCTGTCGCTGGCAACTTGAAGATTTGTTCGAACTAATTCATGAATATCGTCCAGACTTCTTCTCAAGTGGATCACGTAGTATTCGCCTGCTATATCTTCTCCAGGCCGACAGCCAAATTCCGGGTCACAAGGAATAGATGGATTTCGAAATTTCTTCGCTGGTCACTGTGGACTTCCAAAGGCACTCCATATAGCCCTATAAATTCTTTCACAAATATTTCCGCGACAGTTGTAGCCTCTTGGTTCGGGATAACGTAAATTTCCACCCACTTTGTGAAATAATCCATTACAACCAGGATGTATTTACCACCATTTTCTGTCATCGGACATGGTCCAGCGATGTCTAAAGCAATCCTCTCGACAAGGCTTCCAACATTATACTGTTTCATAGGTGCCTTCCTCTTGCGATGTAGTCTATTACTCGTAGCACAAGTCGTACATTTCTCACACCAGTCCTTCACATCGTCGAAGCTGTTCATCCAATAAAACCTTTCACGGACTCGCTGAAGGGTTTTCTTCACTCCCAGATGACCTCCCGATGGACTGTCGTGTAACTTATTCAGTATCTCAGCTACTCTCGTTCTATGGATAACTAGCTGTCTCCTCATCTCTGAACCATCATCGTTTTCAAGGAATCTTTTCAACAGCCCCTCTTCCAGGACAAGGGATTCCCACTGAGCCCAATACGCCTTGAGTTTCGGTGTAAATCTTGACACTTCTTGCCAGGTAGGTCACCGATTTTTTCCTTCCACTGCCGAATCTTCTTTATGCAAGTATCATTCTCCTGATCTTCTCTGATCCTGGTGGGTGACCATTCTTCATTGACTACTGTAATTCTTGAAACTGCAACTTCCTTAGATTTCGACTTGTTGCATTGCGAATGGACTACAAGACATGGCTGTCTAGGCAAGGAGTTGGCTATTCGGTGATTCACATGAGCTGGATGTTCACCCCTGTCTGATTTCCCCTGTGACTGGAGTTCTTGGGTTACAGAAGTCTTGAAGCGCTTAGACGGACTAAGTACGTGCTCTAGCTCACCACATTTACGGCATTTGATCTTTCCCGGCTTCTTGTCTGCCATACCTTTCAACAAGTTGACCATCTGGTCAAGTTTGTCGTCGCCATCCTCTTCCTGCATGGTCCTAACTTTGTTGTACCGCGAGCTCTTCGTTGCTGCTTTGCATTTAAGAGGTTTTTGGTTTGCAGGAGTCGTAGGACGCTTAGTCGAACTGCGTGCATGCTCTAGCTAGCCACAATTACAGCACCTGATTTTCTTCTACTTCTTGTCTACCATCCCTTTCAACAAGTTGACGATCTGGTCAAGTCTGTCATCGTCACCTTCTTCCTGTATGGTCCTACCTTTGTTGTATCCGGAAGCCATCGTGGCTGCTTCATATTCAAGAACAGCAGTCAATGCGTCGACTAATGTTTTCGGATGGGCTAAACGAAGCGTCCTCTGCATATTGGGATCACGTAAGCCATCAATAAAGGCATGGATGCCTAAACATTCCATCATGTTACCTGGTGCTGATGGATAAGCAAATCGAACTAGTCGGGCAATATACAGTCCATACTCTTGAAGGGTTCCGTCACGTTTCCGCCTTCAGTTCTTCAGCTGGAATCTGTACAAATGTTCAATATGTTCATCACCATATCGCATGTCCAACCTCTTCTTCAGCTGCTCGAAGGCATCCGTTTCTTTAAGCGGTATCATCTGAAGTACATTTAAGGCATCTCCCCGAGGCGCTATAGTTAGGTTCACTGCTTTCTCCTTATCGGACCAATTATTTACTCTAGCGGCTGCTTCAAAATGTTTCACATAATTGGTCCACGACATTCTTCCATCGAACGTTGTGGTCATGCAAGGTTTCGTTTACTCGGTCTTCTTTTCTTCCGCTGGCGTGTCTTAAGTTCTTATATCTGTCATCTTTTTTTCTAACTCCTTGATTTTCTCATCCATCGTTGTCATCTTATTCTCAATCTTCTCGTCCATCGTTGTAATTTTATTCTCAATCTTCTCGTCTATCGTTGTAATCTTATTCTCGATTTTCTCGTCCATCGTTGACATTGTATTCTTGATTTTCTTGTCCATCGTTGACATCTTATTCTCGATTTCAGATTTTAGAGACGAAATTTCATTTTCAACGTCAGCGGCAATGTCATTTTTCATTAATAAGATATCGGCAGATATATCGTTCTTCAAAGCAGAAATCATGTCGTTAATATTAGCAGAATTGTCGTTCTTCATAGCAGAAATATCGTTTTTCACATCTGTTGAAATTTTCTTTTCCATTCCAGAAATGTCGTTCTTCATGTCAGAAATATCGTTTTTCACATTCGTTGAAATCTTCTCTTCCATGCCAGAAATATCGTCCTTCATAGCAGAAATCTCCTCGTCCATGTTGTCTTCCATGGCAGAAATCTTCTCGTCCATGTTAGCAGAAATATTAGCAGAAATTGACGAGATTAAGGTGGAAGCCTCGTCATTAAATAATTCTGTTTCTGGATCAAAGCCGTCATTTTCCAGTGCCACTTTAAGTCTTTCTACTAATTCATTTTTCTTACCGGACGTTTCCAACTCACGCTCTTCCAATTCTGCTCTTAGTTCCGTCACTTTCAGGTCGCATAGTCTCTTGGCCATTTTTATGTAGCAATTTATTTATATTACCCCACACCTGACACCAATGTAATGTCTTTCTTGTTTATTTAAACGTTTTTTTACGGGTGGGATGAATTTATACTCACACGTTATGTCTACTAACTTAATCTATTTATTCACTACACTATTCACTAATTTATATTATATACACAGTATATACACTTAAACTAATTTATATTCACTTATTTACTGTTTATCTCACGATGTCGAATTATAAACTAAACTCTCTCTTGCTGGTCGGTCCTTTATATATTAGTGTCTTTTTTACTAGATAATTCTAGATTACGGCTTACACAAAAACAATTGGATCTCTGGGATTTTCTAGATAAGACTGGTAACAAAAACAATGTCTAGATAAGTTAGTCACAATCGTAAACAGTTCCAAGAAATCCCTACGCATCCGCCATTATTTTAACTTTCATACATGGCTTAGGCAGAGTCGGATTCAGGGACTATACCAGTGTGCTGCTTCGTAACAATATATTACATATACTGTACAAAAGGTGGAGTAAAAATGGGTTAGAAAATATGTAACTTATTTGTTTAGCTACAGAATATTTTGCCACATTAATAATATACGAAGTCACACGTTTTGTGCTTGAATATAATCTAGAAATGAACCTGAAGAACATTTTTTCATTCGGCCCTCATTAAAACAAAAGAAAGTGGCTATTTGACACCTTATACATATAAAACTATATACTATTAATGCATAAAAATATCGTAGATAGACTACAGTCTTGACAAATCTAAAATCAACTCTTGTAAATACAGTATTTTTTTCAGTTATAAATGATTTAGTGGTTTACTAATGTCGCTCTTTTGATCTGTTTTCTTGATTTATATTCTTTTTTCTTCAACTGTTTCCATTTCAGGTTTTCCTGCTTAATAACAAACAATCACACTTTTATTCGAAGAAGTAATTTTCATTCTATGAAAAAATCTATTTTATTTACAATTTTCCATGAATTATTTGAAAATATACTATTATTCACAGCTTGAACGTAAAACTCCCCTAAACCCGTCAGCAATTCCCTTTCTATTTCATCGGTGCATTTAGAAATACATAAATACGGTTGTGCTTCCGTAAAGTTGCATTTGACCCTTCTTTACTCTATAAATAACACATTGCAACCCTTAGAATTATCGTGTATTACAACCCTCGACAAAGACGACCTCAAGAAAAAAGTTAAGATGACAAACCACGCGAAACATTGAAACAACAAAATTTCCGCTAGGAAGTCGATACGTCTCTAACTAAATTAACATCATCAGATAAACTAGTTAATAAGTGGGTTTGCATGTTACGAACATGCATGTTTAACATGAGATTACATGCGTATGCAATGGTCGATGTATATTTTAAAATACGCAATTTACAGGGTCAACCATTAATTAAAGGAAATGGTTGTTAGAACAATATTTACTTTGTAGAATGGCACGAGGTTGAATTGACATAATCCAGATCCGGTGGTAATAGCAGTCTTCTCTTTGGC
Source organism: Galeruca laticollis (assembly GCA_963921935.1). NCBI lineage: Eukaryota > Metazoa > Arthropoda > Insecta > Coleoptera > Chrysomelidae > Galeruca > Galeruca laticollis. The sequence continues at coordinate 60,574,512 of OY998181.1, read as the reverse complement.
TTCTGGGTCCATTTCTACTTGCCAATATCCAGACTTCAGATCCAAGATGGAAAACTGTTTACTGCCGGCCAAAGTAACTAGCGTATCGTCGATTCGAGGTATAATATAGCTGTCTTTCTCCGTCAGGAGGTTTAGCTGGCAATAGTCCACGCAAAATCTCCTTTTTCTGGACGAGCACTACTGGAGAGACCCATAGACTAGTAGATAGTTCTATTACATTTTCTTCTGCGATCTCTCGAATTATTCTTTCAGCTTCCCCTCTCTTCAGTCGTGGTAGTCTTCAAGCTGATTGCCTCATTGTCTTGGCATTACCAGTATCGATTTTGTGTTTGACGGCTGATGTTCTACTAGTCTTCCCTCCTTTTGGTACGAATAGATCTCGATACTTCAAGAGAAATTCTCTCATTATTCTTTTCTCAGCTCGATTCAAGGTTTGACCAGCTACTGATAACAACTGTTCGAATCTGGCGTTGGAATTGTCAGTGGCCGTTGTTTGGCGATCTATAGACGTAATTGGGTAATCTTTCACGTTTATCACTCACTCGCCGACGTAACTAATCCTTTTTCAATTAGTATTTGTTTGCCAACCTCTTCGTCATGGTTCCTTGCCTCCATCCTAACCGGTGTACCTTCCTTCATGATACCCTGTAGCCGCGCTACTATTATGGTATCGCTTCGTGTAGGTAGAACGGTATCTTCCTGTACAGCTGCCAATACCGTGCTGCCTTTATATGGATGTAGGAATACCTCCTCGGAACCCACTTTAATTGTTCTGTTTGTAAAGTCCAATTGGAAACCATGTAGATTCATTACGCCCATTCCCAGAATCACGTCTTCTTCAATGTTAGCTACGATTAATGTATGCGTGAACTTTTCTTCGCCAATTCTCAATTGGATTTTTATCTCTCCGTGAAAGTTGGCACGCTCACCTGTGGCGGTCCGCAGTCGCAGTCTCGTTGGTGGAAGATTATTCTTGGGGTTTTTCATCTCTGGTCGTATAATGGTTCTAGTCGCTCCAGTATCTACCAGCAGTGTCTTTGGAATGCTGATTGGTCGGCGCTGCCCTCTCGTAGCCGACCTGTTCTAGTTTTCTTGTGACTGGGGTTCTTGATTTGCAGGTGTCCTGGGGGCGCTTACATGAACTGCGTACATGCCCTAGCTCGCCACAATTCCAGTATCTGATCTTTCTCGGCTTCTTGTCCATCATACTTTCTATTAAACTGACGATTTGGTCAAGCCTCTCCTCGTCACCTTGTTCTTGGATGGTCATGACTTTGTTGTATCCCGAAGACTTCTTTGCTGCTTGATATTCAAGAGCAGCTGTTAATGCGTCGACTAATGTTTTGGGATGTGTTAAAAGAAGCGTCCTCTGTATATAGGGGTCACGTAAGCTATCAATAAAGGTCTGGATGCCCAGACATTAATCATGTTACATTTTACACCAAAGTTTTGATTACTCAAATTTCTAGTGCAAGAGAAACATAACCCGCCGAATAATCTCTGATTTGTGAAACTAAAAGCAGATGAACTTCTGAATTATTATTGTCGCAGAAGAGCCATTTCTTCACCTTTTCAATATTTGTTTTCTCTGCGCCTAGCCCATTGTGGTGTGCTTCCTTTTCATAATTGCCCACAATCTTTTCAGATGACCTGTCAGCTTCTGATAAAATCTCACTTTTTTTTTCATAACTGTTCGTGTAGTCTGGGAAGTTATTTTGATTTTCTTTTTCACAATGTGCAGAATTTTCCTCCAACATTTGTTCATCAACCTCTGCTAGGATCCTCATCTGATCTTCTACTTTGTTATTTTCTTCACAGACGTTTGACACATCGTTTTGATTATAATATATCACGCAGTTTGTTAAACTCTTATCCAAATTGTTTTGAATCATTTCCGCTTCAACTTTTTCTTTTCTTATTTTCTCAGTACTCTTTTGTTCCAGCGTTTTTTCACATGTGTATTTAGAGACATCTGTCAGTAAAGAAGCAAAGCCGGTACGGGCTCATTCCTTATGTAAATTAACATGGGAAATCGCCAAGGTCCATCCTGGTCATTTTTTGACTCAATTTCGATCTGCACCTGCGTCAATCATGAAGCGGCCGTCAGCCCAGAGACACATCAGAGACACCCCAGAGACACATCAGAGACACCCCAGAGACATATCAGAGACACCCCAGAGGCACATCAGAGACATCACAGAGGCACCAGATATGCGTTAATAATCATATAAACGTATATCGGTGGTGCATGTCTGTTGCATCTGATGTGTCTTTGGGCTGACGGCCGCTTCATGACTGATGCTGGCGCAGATCGAAATTGAGTCAAAAAATGACCACGATGGACCTTGGCGATTTCCCATGTTAATTTACATAAGGAATGAGCCCGTACCGGCCTAGCTCCTTTACTTCTGTCTGTATTTTTAAGTTTTTTTGGGCAGACATTAGAAGTTGCCTTCTTTTTGATATTCTTGGTCTTTTTAGTATGTTCAGTTTTCTTTTTTTTCATTTTTTTTTTCAAGTCTCAACATTTTTCTCTCTTCCTTTTCAAGCAGTTTCCGCTTTTTGTTTCCTCTCCTTCTGCTTTTCTCTTAAGCGATTGGGTAGACGTAATCGCGAAAGGCATTTTTTCACTTGCTCTTTTACCTTTTCTAATAGGTGTTTTAGCGTACCATACTGGTTTGTCTAGAGAAATTGAACAATCTTGCTATGTTTCGTTTGCTTTTACAACTGTTTCAGAATCCTTTTTTAAACTTTCTTGATTTTCTGCTCTCGACATCGTGACTTGTGTATCGGTTTGACTTATTGGAGGGTCTAGAAGTCTAGAGTATCAGGCTGATTTACAGTAGTTTCATCTGTCAGAATCAGAATGGGAATATCATTTATATTAAACAAATAAATTCCAGTTACTTTCTTTGTTAGTTGGAACTTCTTTTAACTCTTCAATTATAACATTTTCGGTTAAAGGTTGAGTCGATTTCGAATATTTAACAACCTCATAATGTTCCTTTTTTAGTGGAGCAAAATTTTTCCACAGCTTATGAAGAAGACATTGCTCGTTTGGATAATTCTCATACTCCTGTTCACGCAAGGTAAATTCATCCATTAACTCAGATCCAACAATACTTGCGAAATCTTTGTAGCTCAAATATGTACTATCAAGGTTTTTACTAGTTGAATGAGGCGCTTTATTTTGACCACCGAGACATTTAGAAAAATCTAAAGGGTGAAGTCCAGAAGCTCGAAATCCATTTTTAATTGTTTCAATTTTAGCAGGGCGTTCTACAGCTAGTTTGAGAACAAGAGCGAAATGCTCCTTGGTCAAAGTTTCCAGTGGATGAGTTCTTCTCCACTCAATAACCGCTTTTCTCCACCCATTTTTTATCGGCTTGAATGCTGCAACATCTGAGGGTTGCATAATTCGCGTGGCATTGGGGTATAGACAAACTACAATTATCTGAAACTTTACACATAAAGAACCAAGTTTGTATGAGAGATGTGTACAGTGACCGTCTAGGAAGAGAATTACAGGGAAAATCGTACCTATATTCTTTAAATAAGGATGTAAGACATTTTCTATATAGTCACTCATATCGTCAATTTTCATCCAGCCTGTATCTGAAAGACCGATTCTCCATCCTGGAGGCACGGACTTTGCGATATTTGTGGGGAGCCTTTTATATGGATATACGATTATTGGTGATGTTACCTGACCAGAAGCCCTAAAAGTGAACATTACTGTTAATGTGGCCTTGGAAGAAGCATGCTCTACCTCATAAACATTTCGTGCTTCTCTTGGAGCGAGTACTTTGTTGTTCTTAGGGCATAGATGGAAACACGTTTCATCCGCGTTCATTATTCTAGTTGGATCGTCCAAAATTTCTCTAAATCCTTTTGATGTTAAATATTCTTCTATTTCCGCAAACCATCTTTTAATATTTGACTCTGATACGTTTGCACATGCTGATGTCACATCTTCTGACGTACGTTCCGTAACTTTTGGATTCCTTCGAAGAAAAGCTCGATACCATGTCTCGCCAGGGCGATTGTTAGAAAATGTGTTTTCTCTTGGCCTTTGGTCCAGAAATTCCTTTACCGATTCTTGGACATCTTCTTTACGTCGAGGAAATCCACGTTTGTGATTTTCAAAGATCCAGTTTACCAAAATTTGCTCCTCATCATTGGAGAGAATTGGGTTAGGGCCAAAAGTTGGTTTCACGTAATTTTGACTTTTTCTGAACTGCAAAGTAACTCTTGGAATTTTGTATTGTCTTGAAACAACTCTTAAGGGGTTTCCAATTTTTGGCATTGTCTCTACCTAAAAATACGTAAACTTTGCTGATTGTCCTGTAATGAAATTCAGTTATTGGCCCCGGCCAGTCACTGAATCCGAGGCACTTATTTACCATGCGGCCAATCACTAAATAAAACGTTCAACATACTGTTCAGTGATTGGCCTCCAGATTTTATGGAGAATTTTAGGTTATGATGGAAAATTATATCAGAATTTCATCAAATATATTATTAGAAAGGTACCAAATTCATTTCTCCAATAATACACTTGTGAATATTTGAAAAAATAACTTACCAGTGGCAACAGACTCTTCTTGGAACACACAATATTTCCAGAAAACACGGCTTGCGGGTACTACCTCTCACACAGTTATACCTATTTGTGAAACTGGCGGGAGAATTCTTAGACCGTTTGACACCAGATGTAAGTAGAGTGTTGCCGGATTGTACGGATTGTCACAGGTACGTGATAAATATCCACAAATTCCTAATAATTTGTATTTTAGTGGAACGGCCAATAACTGGAAGCTAAATGGGAAAAGGCCAATTACTGGGTGTTTTACCCGAGTACGGGATCATTTTACCCCAAAGTGACATTTTCCAGTTAAACATAATTAAAATCACCCAACATTATTAATGTAAGCAGTATCAGCATATTCTATAGAGTCTAAGCTTTAAGGATATACAAACAACACTTACTTCAATACGTTCATTGTTGGTAGAACAAACACTACAAAACGTATTTTAGATTAAGCTGCGGCTAACCGGTCTAAACTTAACATACACGTTATCTTGACTACAGCTCATGCCAGACTAAGAGAATAGTGCTAACGCAGAACAAAGTATATATTTTCAAAGTTATACATCTAATGTAGAGTGTCGTGACATAGCCCTTGCGGGAGAACATTTTAACCGCAGGGATAATTTTTACCGGGTCTCCCCTATAACTTTTTTGGTAAATATAGTGTATGAATGGGATATTAAACTCCAATATTTAAAAATGATTTTGTTACAGCTTAGAGGAAAGATTGTGAACCAATAAAATTCCACCTTGAGATTTTTGTAAGAAGAAAATAGCTCAATGTCCAACATTTATCTGACGTGACAGCATAAATTGGTCAGTTTTGCCATAAAAGAATATGTTTTCAAATGTAGCGACGTCTTGAGAAAAAAGTGTATCAGTCATAATTAACATGTCAAAGTTCAAATTTTAATCAACTATAAATACAGTTTAATCACTTATAACAATTACATGTGATATTATTAAAGCGTTTTAATAATTAAAATAGATATGGAGGTCATGATGTACTATTTATGTTACGGTTACTAACATTGTAGTTTTAATTAGCTACAAAATGAATACAAACAATTATGATAATATTAAGAAGGATTGAAAAGCATGAAAAATAGCAAAAAAATAACTGGATTTCTAAATGATGTGTTAATAATTGAAATTTCACTGTCTTCATGAGCGATATAAAAACAAGAAAATCCGAAATATCAACCATTTTACGAGGTTGTCTATAAAAGAAATAAATGTCTCAAGGATGTATTTTAGTAGGTACTATTTCGGAGAATTGTTGTATAATAAAAATTGTAACTAAAATTGTCTGTGGAAGGTATCTATGGTTTAAGTAATTTCAGATCGATATCTGCGAAGAAGCAAGATTAAAGTTGTATATAAAAATTTTTTAAAACAGTTTGATTTTTTTTAAATTAGTGAATGTAATAATTCCAAAATCAATTTCAACATTAGAACTCTACAGTGACAATATCTATTCTGACACACTTGCTTCTTATGTGTTTTGCATTTATTTGCATTCTAAAACAAATGTTAGAATGACTATTCCGTAATCGAACTAAACAACATGGATTGTCATGGATGTGAAAATTGACATTGTCAGATATAAATAACAACGTCAATTATTCAGACAGGTTTAAATTTAAACAAAATGAATGAAAAATCGAGTGAATCCGATAAGGAAATGGAAAATACTGTAGCTGAAATAGGTATTAAGCGAATACCATAAAGAAAAACCTGCTGCAGCACAAACCGAGATGTAAATATGATAAGTATTGTTTGTTAAGGGATTGGCAAATCATTTTATGGAAGATTTCACAATTAATATGGGTTTTAAGTTAGATGTGCGATTATTAATTCCTTAGGAAAGGGTGGAAAAGCAACTATTGACTTACAGCAGCATATTGTTATTTCATATTTCCCATTTATTTATTCATTCTTATTCCACAAAATCACAGTATATTTCACAAGTTATGAAACATAAAATTTTAATAATAGAGCGATTTTAGCCGATGCATCGGAAACACAATTTTCAAGTAAAATTTGTGTTAAAATATTCTTGCAAAGTATAGAAAACATGCTGATGTAATAAATTTAAACTTTTCTTTTTTAATTTGTCATTTGTAAACATTTTGATATGCACTGGAAAATGATTATAAACTTTGATTCCATTTCGGTTTCTGTCATAGTTATAATTTGGTAAATTAAAATTTTGTTTACGAACATTATATTCATGTCTGTCAGATGATCTAGGCAGTTGATTCAGTTTTTTTATGAAATAATAAAGCCAGAAATTATATATATATATATATATATATATATATATATATTCATTTATGTAATTTTCTTCGGATATGTTCATTAATATAATACTAGTTTTCTTTAGTCATTCTTTATGTTTCGCCTTAATTACAAGGCTTTCTCAAAAGATTCTAATCTAAGTCTACAACAAAAATACAACATTGGATAACACTGACAAACAATTTACATTGATAATAGCACATAAAAGTAAGGGTACATGTGGATATAAAAGAGTACGTTCCTTGATAACCATCTTCTTTGATCGATCATCAATGTTTGGTTCAAGTATTTGACTTTTTTTGTTTTTTTTATTATTTTCACTGATAACAGCTAATTGGAGTTTAAGTTAGTTTTATAAACTATGTCTTGGCATTGTTTGAGTATTGTCAATATACAGGGTGTCCGATAATATTAACGGAGACATATTAATTTCTTTGTTGGTTTTTTATGCACAAATTATGAGGCTGCATGTAAAAGGTTATGGTAAATTTTACTCAAGTTCTCTATGTCTTTCTTGCCATTTAGTGCTTCGGGTTCATTTTTAATGGCAATCATTTCTTCGATTTTAAGTATAGTAATATTTTGGTCTTTGTATATAATTTTTATGTTTGGAAAATCGAATTCATGTTTTTTATTTATTTCATGCTTATGGAGTGCAGTAGACGCATTTTTCGTGTATTTGTGACCGTTTATTCTATTTTCCAAGTATTGTGTTGTCATTCCTATATATTTTTTTGGAAGATTAAGACAAGAGGCCGAGTATACCAAATTTGATTGTTTTTTAGTTGAATTTTTGCATTTCAAACATGTGAAGGCTGTTGATATACGATAGTGTGACTTATGGCATACTTTAATATTTTGATTTTTCAGGGGGTATTTCAATTTTTCTGATAGTCCATTTGCGTAAGGCAATGTTATATATTTTTGTCGGGTAGTGTCTCTTTTGTTGGTTTTAAATTACAAATTATTGTAATATTTCATAGTTGGTTGTCTTTGAATTTTTCTAATGAGGTTTTGACAATAACCATTTTGTATGAGTATTTCTTGAACTATTTTTTAAAATTTCTGGACGATAATCAGGGGAAGTTAGATTTATGACCCGATCTATTAAGCCAATAACTACGCACTCTTTTTGACTCCTAGTGTGATAAGAATTAAAATTTAAGTATATACCAGACCATGTATATTTGTTGTAGAGTTTAGTTTTTATGTTGTCATGGTGGAAGATGTAGGAATATCGCGTGATATGTTAACAACAACAACAAAGAGATTCATGGGTAATTCACGCAAAAAAAGTGCTACTATATATATACATATATATATATATATATATATATATATATATATACATAAAATAAATATAATTTCATAAAATACGAGGTGTCTATATGAAACAAATTTCGATTTTCTGCTACACCTGTTTTAGTTGAAATTTCAATAATTTCGACATATTGGCCTGACCGTTCTTCGAAGGGAAAAACAACTACATTCCTGGCTAATACCACGCAGAATATTGAATTACATCCCCTTCGAAAACCGTGACGTCGATCGGCCATAATAGGAAACTGTAAAAATCGTTGAAGACTTGTGAATATCCAAAAATCGAAAGGTGAAATCTGATTATCAATTAAATATTTGTCTTACCCTTAACCATAAGTTTAAAATATCAAAAACAATACCTTCAACAAACATACAAAAATTAAGCTCCTATTTTAGAGAAGCCTTGTCAATTTCAGTTAGAAAGAAGTGGAAAATGGGGCGTATAGGTTTGAAAATGAAGTAGCATAATCTATTTTTCGATTTTCTTCACTATTATAGACGGTGATGGAAATATTACGCACTTACAAAGTCTTACAAGAATTCTATATTAGCAAAGAATGAAACAGGAATTATGCTTGTCGCCTACGTTCTCCAACATCTAGAACACACACTAGCAAACTGGCAAAAACAATGTGAAAACACGGGTATTACATTGATCGATGGCATTTATGTTTCGCAGACGAATGTGTTATTATGACAAAGGACAATACCTTGTTAAAACGTTCTTCGGAAAAGTATGCAACTAAAAAATCGAAGATTTTTACCGAAGAATATGTTAAGCAATTTTTAGAAAGTGCTCCAGCGATATATTTAGCAACGGGAGTAATAAAAATTATTATTTATTAACAAAAGATAATTTTCTGTTCGCCATTGTCATTGGTGCTTTGAAGGCCTGTCGCAATAATGAGCTTTACAAGATTAAAATTACCACAAAAATACTAATTGCAATTCCCTATACAAAAACTAATATACCAAGAGAGTTTACAATAACGGAAGATTTTTATAGTATTCTAAAGAAACACAAGGTTCTGAAATCATGTAATATTCGGTATACATATGACAATGAGATTGCCCATTCATTCTAACGTGGGATGTAGGAAGTTGTAGCAAAGCGTTTCTTTTTCGGTCCAATTTTGTTTTCTACATCGGATGACCTTCCCCATATATTGAGTCAATCATAAGGTAGGTCACTTCTTGGTCTAGCCGAAAATAACTACTAAACATCTGGTAGGCATCAAATGAAATGTAACTTCTGTCATTCTTACAATGAGAGTCAGTTATCGAAACAATTGTCAATTTTTTAGAATTTCCAACATTTATCATTAAATTGTGGAATTAGCTAGAAACATTGAGTTTCCTTTGAAACACTAATAATTTACGTTATTTGGAACACCCCTACATACGCGTACAACAGTATTTCCAGCAGCTCCTAAATCTGGTTCATCAGTTATGCTAAATTGCGGTAGATTTTCTGAGCCTGTATACATTTCAAAGTTATAGAAGAACCCACTAAATGCACACAAAACAAACAGTTTGTACCCCCACTTATGGGGTTTTGCGGGCATGTATTGCTTCACGTGATGCCTAGCCTTTGTTGCTAATAATTGTTTGTCTACTGACAATTGCTGCTCCAATGGAATACTTTGAAATATTTAGCAAAGTGCGTCAATAACACGTCTCAATTTATAAAGCCTATCATGGTTATCATTATTTGTAGGCAACATATTCAAATTGTCGTTAAAGTGTATTGTCATTCGGGTTGCTTCAAAACGTTTTAGATTCATTGCTTCTTTAATTTGAGAAAATTCCAATCGAGGACTCCAAACTGACGTTAGGTATATGTGCGATGGACATATATGTACTGTAATGCGTATGGCCCAGGTAAGCCCAAAGGAGACAGAGTTCGATTTAATTAACTGATTTATTGCTATAAAAAAATTTTTTTTACAATGCTAAAAATAAACTAAAATACAATATTCTATATATATATATATATATATATATATATATATATATATATGATTTTCAATATAATTACGTACCAAAGTGATATATATATATATATATATATATATATATATATATATATATATCACTTTGGTACGTAATTATATTGAAAATCACGTTCCGACGGTCCGATCGATGTGTACTGACGATCTGAAAGTAGGTAGGTATAACGATGCGAAATTTCCACTGTGGTATACGGGATTCTCTATGTCCTATGAAATGTTCAGACAGCCAAAGTTGAGAACAGCCGATGGATCAATACTCTTTCGGTTATAGTCTCAAGATGTGAGTATATCGTTTATAGTTAGTCAATTCCCAACTTAACGACTCTCTCAGTTTTATAGGGATGTAGTTATTCTGACGCGTCAATACCACACCAGAATTATACTAACATTGGGAGCGATCGTTTACAGACGGTCAATACCCGGCTCAACGTTTGCAAACCCTATGGAGATACTGCAGAGTTTTCGCTGCGTCAATACCGCACCGAAATTCTTCTAACAGTTTGAACAATCGTTCTCGTTTCCGTCAATACCAGAAACCAACGGCCGTTCAAGTGAATGATGTATAAAAGTCGAATCAATACTTCGACTTAGTACAACACTCCACGGTGAATTGTGTAAAGCGTATAAGGTTAAAGTCAGTACCTTCAACCTACGCTTCGCACTGGAGGCGGCTGAACTTGTAGGAGCTGGAGTCCGTGAACCAAGTTGCTGTCTTGTCTGTCGGCTTGCATTTTTATATACATCTTAGCGGTGGTTGTGGAAGTCTCCTTCCCTTCTGCTGTCGATTCTGCGTGCGCATCTTGGCGTGGGGGACTTGCTGTTCTGGTGGGGTATCGCGTCATCACGGTGTTAACTGGTTTATTGTATCGATATTTCTAGTAATGAATTTATATCATTACAGCACATATGCTTAAATACTTCTGAAGGTCAGTAATTGTGATTGTTGTGTTCTTATTGGGATCCTTTTAAACCAAGTACTAATTTAACTCATCAATTATTTTTTGCAACAATTGATCGGTGAAAAAGTATTTGAAAAAGGCCAAAGGTGTTCCAAGCTCCATAATACTACTACAAAGTGCTTCACTACCTTTGAAAGCTTTAGCATCGTCATCCAAAAATAAATTTCCTTTCCTCCACCTAGCATTGGAAAGTTTTTTTTATTGTTTTTCTGTATTTTTTTCAGATCATTGGTTTCGGCATCAACGTTATTACTCTGAACTGCATACTCTTCTCCTTTCCGTTATCTTCGCCAACCTCAGCTTCATCGTTGTTTGCATATTTATCATTGATTTCTCTTTGTTCCCTTTCCAATAAAAATCCATAATCAAATTCAATAGGAAGATCCTGGATTTCAAATTCATTTTCATTTCCTAAAACGGAGTCCTCTTCATTTTCTTCCAAATCAGAGTCTTCACTCTCTGACAAGTGTTCATTACACTGCTCTAATTTGGTTTGGGTCAGGCTTTTCCTTGATCAAGGCATTTTTTGAAACCAAAATCCAAAAATTATAGAGTAAAAGATAATATATTTTGAGCAAATCTGATACATCCAAAATAAAACATTTAAGTCAATAAAAACCGCTATGTCTTAAATTTAGTACATCCAAATATAAAGCTATTTATATGAAAAAATAAAAGAAGTTAACAACGGCATGCGTTTTTATTGCAAAAATCTCACCTTTACTAAAAAGAGGCACGAATGAATTCACAGTTAAATGTGCTCCTAACCTAACACAAACAGGCAGTAAACGATACTGAATATTTTCGAACATATAAACTGGAACTAAAATGACGCATTGGATATTGTGCCATGAATACGGTAAACATAAAGACGTCCTAAATTTGATACAATAGCTATTTGTGTATTAAGAGCGGAAAGTGATACTTTGCCGCTTGATGCCGAAAGCGACAACGCACTTTTTGCTCGAATTGCATACAATATTTTTTGTACGATCGCCTTATTTTTAGACAAATAATTAAAAAAAACATGAAAAAGCCTTTTACTGCGTCCCAAAGCTCTTCGTGTTCTGAATAAATCTGTACCGCGAATTTCCACGTACCATAGTTCTCGTGCCCTTTTAGATGCTCGATCAGCGGAAGCTGGCTCATGATATCACTTATTAACACAAAAATTCAACAAATTACAAACTACAGAAGCTTCAATGGTGTCTCACGCGTGTCCTGTATTCATAACCTCCTGTAATTTGATGTTTTGAGTCAAGGTTTCGAGAAGAAAAATAACTTAATCTACCAAAAACAGCGTAAAAGCAACTAATGACAATTTAAAACTTACAAAAGCCGTACGACATTAAGATGACATTTACAAGGTTAAACAAATTGAGGTTCGAAAAATATTGGGAGTAATTATTTATACACTTTGAATATTTTTAAATATTAACTTCAACTATAACATTGGTGTTTTGGACGGGTTTATAATCTGTAAGGTCTTATAACACTGCGCCGTCGTGCTCGAAAATTCGAGCGTGTTTGAAAGACCAGTTATCCACGAATACTTTACGCTATTTTTTTTATTGGCGCACTTTAACTTACTACAAAAAAATGGAAGTCCGTCCTTGATGCCCAGCCAAGTTTCATTTCATGAATGTCCGTCCTCGATGCCCAGCCAAGTTTCGTAAAAGTCCATCCTGAGTAGTATTTATTTTTATTAAAAATGTATATGGATTGATTCCCTCGGGGATTAAATGGGTCACTTTAGTCGCTTGGTGTATAATGTACTATTAATATACCTAGTATTTACTAACTCTCTTTAGTTTATTGTAAATGAAAACATGTGAGCGGAAAAGTACGCTCTATAGCGGAAATAATGTCAAATTGTGACAGATCACGGAAAACATCAACTTTGCGGTTAGATTTGAGTGTACAAAAACCTACTTTGGGAAGTGATCGTAGGAAAAATATTTTATTCACTTATAACAAGCTTGCAAGTGGTTATTCAAAGAAAATAATAGGCTATTTTAAATTTAACACATTGCGCATTGTAGGGTTAAATAATGCAAAACAATCTTTATAACAGAAGGTGCGAAAATCAATGGCCATTAATATTATATTAACGTCAAAATATGACATGTGATTATATTCGCCTACTAGATGAATAACATTAACACGTGTAAAAGTAAACGGAGATAATTTGGAATCACTTTGGAATAAGGGGGATAATAAAAATTAGATAATTTTGTGCATGAGTTTTATTTTCTTCTAAGTGAATTGAAAGTTTTCTTCACTTTCTTCATTTTCGACTCCAATGGATGTTTTTTTGATTCTAAGACAAGAATTTAGACATAAAACTTGAGGTAATAACCTAAGATTAATATAATGTTTAATATTTCATGGCAATTGTAGTGATGTATTCTAATAAACTAGGTTACAGGAAGTAGTTGTACATTATAACTAATTTCTTCGTTACATGCATTTCAATTGCATTTGGAAGCGAGTCTATTTAGAGAATGGAAATGTTTGTCTAGACTACACATTCTTTATAGAATAGCTTTTTTTCAATAAAATTTCATTATTTTTTCCCTATGTAAAAATTCTATAAATTAAGATATATTAGATTGTTTATTATTCGGTCTTTCTGGTGCCTGCCGATGTGAAGAACTTGTTAAAATGACGGTAGATGGCGTAAAAGAATTAGGATCATCGGCAATTATTATTAAAATTTCAAGTAATAAAAAAACCTCGTTCATTTACCATTGACAGAGATTAAATATTCATGAAAAAATATGCATAATTTCGCTCAAAAGATTTTAATGAAAAACGATTATGTTTAATAGTTATTTAATAAACTAGTTTGTTAATGAAGACGCCTAATAAACGATACTGTTTAAAGCACGAATTAGCGACAGCGAGTGAGTGCCTTTAATAGTTGAGTTTGTTAATCGCCCATTAACAAATGAGTTGATTACAATATTTTTTCGTTGACCATAAACTTTATTTTTGTGACAAAATTCATTTTTCCACAAAGACTATCAGGAGCCAATAACGTCAACTCCATACCAATGACGCTGAATGTCATTGACTCCATACTTTTCAATTTCACGTAAAAATCTCAGTTATCACTGAAAAATGTAAAATGCGAATTTTCAAAAAAGTTGTCACTATGAAAAAGTTATTGTAAATTCGTAATTGTGCAGTTATGAAGTTAGAAAACCCTGCTGAATTACCTGCTGCAGAGTTGGTGAGTGCAAACTATGCATGTTCGAGTTTGTTACCAACTAAAGTCGAGTAGACCAGGCGGTAGAGCAGTAAAAGTAGAATGTAATGGATGTTGTTTGATAACGCAAACATTTTTATGCAGAAAGTTGCCGAATATTGTGTACAACAATAATCTATGTTTGACTACTCCAAAAAGTGCTTGCTAAATGCTGTAGAACAACAAAAGTACCGAAATATCGAAAGATGACCCATTTTTCGACACATTTGTGTCTAAAACTTTGAAACAAAGCCTTAAATCAAAAAAATTTACTCTTTTTTTCTTGTTTATTTGACGATTTGCTATAAGGTTATGAGAATCGCGAATCGAAGAACTTTAATTTTCAATGAATAATATGCGAAAATTTAAAAAATCATACGTAAACTTTGAGAATTTTTTTCGGTAAGTAAAAATTGATAAATCTTTATCAAATTTTTAGAAAAGATAGTTAATCATATGACTATTACGTACAAAAATTTTTGTAATGATCGACCGCGTAGTTTTTCACTGCCACAATTATTAATTAACACATTATAAAAAAGTTGATCGCGCGTACCTTGTTTAGACAGCGGTGGAAAAGGAGCACGCAGTTACTTAGTGTCATAACAAACAATAAGCAATTATAAAAATATCCATTTTACGTTTTAATAATTTTTTTAAATTTGGTCAAATGTTTTCCATTATAAACAAGGACGGTTAGTTATAATAAACAAAGACCATTTAAGAAAGAAAATATACTTTTTATCAATATTTATTATTGAAACGTTTAATTAGTTGCATGATTTGATGAACATTAAGCAAAATTATTTATAATGGAAAAAATTTTGAAAAATTGTTGAAACGTAAAATGGATATTTTTATAATTGCTTATTGTTTTTTATGACACTAAGTAAGTGTTAAAAATTGCGTGCTCCTTTTTCACCGTTATTTAAACAAGGTACGCGCGATCAACTTTTTTATAATTTGTTAATTAATAATTGTGTTTAACTATCTTTTCTGAAAATTTGATAAATATTTATCAATTTTTACTTACCGAAAAAATGTCTCAAATTTTACGTATGATTTTTTACTAATTTTCGCATATTATTCATGGAAAATTAAAGTTTTTTGATTCGCGATTCTCATAACCTAATAGGAAATTGTCAAATAAACCGAAAAGATCAGCAGACATAGTTTTCCTGGTTTTCTATATCATTGCACAGTTATACTGATCTTAATTGGAAAAATGATATCCAGGATATCACCATAGGGCTAATAATATCTAAGCTTCAATATTTGTAATATCACATCTTCTTCTTTTTTATATTAACATGTATTAAGTCAATCACAAGCTAGGTCACTTCTTGGTCTAGCCAAAAATAACTACTAAACATCAGGTAGGCATCAAATCAAATGTAACTTCTGTCATTCTGACGATGATATTGATTTATCGAAACAATTGTCAATTTTTAGAATTTTCAACATTTTTCATTATATTGTGGAATTAGCTAGAAACATTGAGTTTGATTATATTGTGGTATTAACTAGAAACCGTGAGTTTTATTTAAAACACTAATAAAACGAAGGGTAATTTTTTTTTATTCAAGGCTTTGTTTCAAAGTTTTAGATACAAAATGGGTAATTTTTCGATATTTCGGTACATTTGTTGTTCTACAGCATTTAGCACGCACTTTTTGGAGTAGGCAAACAGATTATTGTTGTACACAATATTCGGCAACTTTCTGCATAAAAATTTTTGCGTTATCAAACAACATCCACTTCGATTGCTCTATCGCCTGTACTAGAGATCTTTACGAAAAGGCCTATCAAGAATTTGATACCTGGTGTACACGGAGACTGTCTTCCTGGCATACTTTTTAAACATTGCTCAAAAAGGCTTAATAGCGAACCCATGGTCAGAATTCTTAATGTTGGAATCAACTCTTTATGTGAAGAAAAATATTGATATTGGAAAATTCAACAAGTTGATTATGATTATAATAAGGTTTAGAAAAAGATCAGGTGCTCAAATTCATTCTTGACGCTCCTAATAATTTGTTTCTAATGTCACTAAGGTAAGCAAAGAGTTCAAATTTAAAATTTTAATAAAAAGTAAACCACGATATATTGAAAAAATGTTAAAAATTCTAAAAAATTGACAATTGTTTCGATATTACCTAAATATCATCGTCAGAATGACAGAAGTTACATTTCATTTGATGCCTACCTGAAGTTTAATTATTTTTGGCCAGTCCAAGAAGTGATTGACTTAATATATTTATGTTAATAGAAAAAAGAGATGATATTACAAATATTGAAGCTTAGATATTATTAGCCCTATAGGGATATCCTGGATATCATTTTTCCCAATTAAGATCAGTATAACTGTGCAATGATATAGAAAACCAGGAAGAGTTATAATTTCGAAACAACCTAATGAGTAACGTATACGCTAGAGGGCGTTATTTTTTTATTTTTTTAAACCTAGCTATTCTTGAAAAATGTTGAATGGAAACATGCAGTTTTAATTAAGGAATATAAAAGTAGATCAAATTAGCAACAGAATAGCGAAAACCGCATGTCGATATCTTTTTCGTATTACGAGATATCTTAAGCCTAAGAAATGTGTAAATTTTAAGCATTTTCCTTTAAACATATATTTTTCCGGTTTGCCTGACCGGATTTTAACATTGTTTGACTCCTCAAAATTGTCTTTCCTTGTTCTATTAATAACACTTCCAATTATTATGTCAATATTACTTATGCTGTCACCGGGAAACTGCGTTATGGAAGTTAAAATGGAAATATAACTTAAGGTATCTCGCTAGTGACGACTTAAATGTTCAAATTGTCGCCCATCATTTTGGATACAAGCGTTTATTCTTTGAAGAGTAGATTGAACAGAAGTCTCAATTTCTGCTCTCGAAATACTCTGAATGCCGTTTCGTATTCTTTCGATCATGTTAACTCTAGTAGTGGGTCTAATTGCACCAACAAGGTCTTTAATCCGGCCCCAGAGATAGAAATCTAAGACGGTTAAGTCTGGTGACCTGGCTGGCCAAAAAAATAGGCCTCCACGTCCTATCCACCTATCAGGGTAAGCATTATCTGAAAATTCTCTAACTTGTCTGGAGAAATGCGCGGGACACCCATCGTGCTGAAACAACATAGACCTACGAGTTGCTAGTGATATATCGTCTCTGCCGCGTCTTCTAAATACAGGAATATTTACATATCCAGTCGTTTTTAAGCGGTGTATGAGTCGACGAAAAACTCTGCTACTGGGATGACGTCTTTGGGGATATTGTATGGCATATACCCTAGCCGCAACAATTGCATTTCTCATACATTCAAAGTAAATGCCTATCATATCAAATGCTTCTTCGCTTGTAAGAATCATCTTAGATATAACTTTTAAGTAAATTTTATATCGAATTTAATGCACACAAATCGGGATGACACGTAAATGAACAAAATACTAGGTTTATTAATTTGACACAAGACATATCTTTTTGTTTTGTTTTTTTCATGGCCCACTACTTGTTTTTATATATTTCCATTTTAACTTTCATAACGCAGTTTCCCGGTGACAGCATGAGTAATATTGACATAATAATTGGAACTACTATTAATAGAATAAGGAAAGACAATTTTGAGGAGTCAAAAAATGTTAAAATCCGTTCAGTCAAACCGGAGTAATTTATGTTTAAAGGAAAATACTTAAAATTTACACATTTCTTAGGATATCTCGTAATACGAAAAATATATCGACAAGTGGTTTTCGCTATTCTGTTGCTAATTTGGTCTACTTTTATATTCCTTAATAAAAACTGCATGTTTCCATTCAACATTTTTCAAGGATAGCTAGATTTAAAGAAATAAATACTCGTAAATAGCGCCATCTAGCGTATACGTTACTCATTAGGTTGCTTCGAAATTATAACTCTTACATTGGTAGAAAGGAGCTCTCTTCAAAAAGACTAAGTTTGCATAGATAGGTTAAGTAGAACTGGAATTACAGGCGTTTTTTCATAATAAAGTTCCCGCTTCCCCCCACCTTTTATTTGAAGAGATATACTAAAACTTGTGAAATAAAATATATGCTGAATTTCTTGAAGAATACGATAATCATAGTTTAAATGCATCTTAATTAGGCAAAATTTGTAGACTATTCATTTTATAATTTTTGGTATTTAATTACGCCCTCTGGCGGTGGACCTACAACTCTGTAAATAATTTCCAGGCTTTTCTCGAGGTCACTTTTGTTATACATTTTTTTGCCCGAAGCTGTACTATAAACGGTTCCCGAGATATGGCCGAGAGCCATTCTTATTGGGACACCCGGTACAGTTGTCCAATTTCTAAAACTGGAACAGCTACAGGTATATACAGAACATTGATTTCGCAGATCCTCTGCCTCAATACTGTCCGATTCAGGAGCCGATTTGCAGCAATAAAGGTACTTAGGGGCTGGAAGTCAACCAGTGTTGCGGAGGCATACATTGAGGATTCAATCCAAAACAAAGTAAACACTTGCAAACAATTATTTTCGACAAACGAGACAGTTCCTCCTTCCAAACCCCCAAATGACTTCAAACAACTTTGAAAATATTGAAAATGATTTAAATCTGAATATAAATCATGACGTTCATAATCAAACAATGTATCTGTTCCGTTCTTAAATTTGAACAATTGTAATATAAAGAATATTTTTATGAGTAACCAAAAATAATTATGTATTAAAATTATGATTTAAAGT
The DNA here is from genome assembly GCA_963921935.1 of Galeruca laticollis. Lineage (NCBI taxonomy): Eukaryota > Metazoa > Arthropoda > Insecta > Coleoptera > Chrysomelidae > Galeruca > Galeruca laticollis. The sequence continues at coordinate 60,555,341 of OY998181.1, read as the reverse complement.
GTATGATGTTAGTCTGTGATTGTTTTCTTTATTTTTATGACTATAGCTGGTTGTTCATATTAAAATATCATCAAAATGACTTCAAACAACTCGCAAAATATCCATAATGATATTGGTATATTCTCTATATCAAAATGTCTTCAAAATCATAAAAAGAGTGCGTTAATGACGCCTATTAACGCATCCTTTTGTAAATAGAATAGTTCATTAACAGATAAGATGTACGAATATCGCGTGATATGTAAACAACAACAACAAAGATATTCATGGGTAATTCACACAAATAGAAAAAGGGCTACTGAAACAGCGTGGTAACCGCAGACGTGCATGTTTCTGGATCATTTGCCGTCTTCAGTACGGTATAACCAAATAAGGGTGTAAAACTCGGGAGCAAAGATGTTGATCGAAACATGGGAAAATACAAAACAACGGATTTCCACAGGGAATCCAACCGCACATTTGTGTCTTCAATTGGAAGATACCGAGTTTTCGGGACAACAACTAAGATCGACACGGAGGCGCATAAAGCCCCTCTGCCTGAACGTTCCCACCCATAGTAAACAACAAAGAAGATGTATGAATATCGCGTGATATGTAAACAACAACAAAGAGATTCATGGGTAATTCACGCAAATAGAAAAAGGGCTACTGAAACAGCGTGGTAACCGCAGACATGCATGTTTCTGGCTCATTTGCCGTCTTCAGAACTGTTTAACCAAATAAGGGTGTAAAACTTGGGAGCAAAGATGTTAATCGAAACATGGGAAAATACAAAACGACAGATTTCAACAGGGAAACCAAACGCACTTTTGTGCCTTCAATTAGAAGATCCCGAGTTTTCTGGACAACAACTAAGATCGACACGGAGGCGCATATAGCCCCCCTGCCTGAACCTTCCGACCCATAGTAAACAACAAGGAAGATGTACGAATATCGCGTGATATGTTAACAACAACAACAAAGAGATTCATGGGTAATACACGCAAAATAAAGGGCTACTGAAATAGAGTGGTAACCGTGGACATGCATGTTTCTGGCTCATTTTGCCTCTTTAGCACGGCATAACCAAATAAGAATGTGAAATTTGGGAGCAAAGATGTTAATCGAAACATGGGAAAATACAAAATAACGGATTTCAATAGGGAAACCAATCGCACATTTGTGCCTCCAATTGGAAGATCCCGAGTTTTCAGGACAACAACTTAGATCGACACGGATGCGCATAAAGCCCCCTGCCTGAACCTTCCGACCCATAGTAAACAACAAAGAAGATATACGAATATCGCGTGATATGTAAGCAACAACAAAGATATTAATGGGTAATTCACGCAAATAGAAATAGGGCTACTGAAACAGCGTGGTAACCACAGACATGCGTTTCTGGCTCATTTGCCGTCTTCAGTACGGTATAACCAAATAGGACCTGGGAGCAAATATATCGATCGAAACATGGGAAAACACATAACAACGGATTTTGGGATCTTCCAATGTGCGGTAGACGAAAAAATACGGTGCTGCCGTATTGTAATGGGTCTCCACAAAATACACAATGTACCTAAAGAAGTTGCTACTTTTTTAAAACTAGAAGATGCAAATGAATTCACAGAATATTGCTCAAGTGGAGCTTCAGCTACATTGCTAAAATACAGATCATTTTTATACTTTCATTTAGGGTGGAAACTAGTTCTACTTTTATTCATTTTGGGTGAACATTATTTGATATTTGAAGTGTAACAACTGGCGATTCGCTCAGTGTTTAGCTTAAAACAGTTTAGTTCGCCTGAATTTACCCAAATGTGTTGATCAAGATGGGTTTTCAAAGGTGAGATGAGCATACAAAGATATTCTTAGTAAACTATGAAAGAAATGCCTTTGGAGTAATAATATCCACTTTCTACGACGTTTTTGTCGTTCCTGATTCAACAAAATTCATTTGTTAATTGGTAACATGCTTCACGAAATGCTTCGCGAACTACTGTTGTAATTTTGTTGACATCTTACGTTTTATTTTTGCTTTCTCCGGACCAACTGAATGTATTTAACAATAGCAAAATAATCAAACGTGTGAACACAAACAATATTAATCAATTATGAATCAGTCAAACTGCTTCAGCGAAACTGACAGGTGAGAACCCGCTTTAAAGTACTTCTAATTACGCTGCCAATAGCAACGATACACCATAAAAATCAAACTTTTGGATTGACAAATGGGTCAAAAAAATATCATGTTTCACTGACCTCCGAAGAGAAATCAATTTATTCAATGAAAAGTAAATAAACCGATCTTAGAATTTGAAGTTGAAAAAAATAATGTATTACTTTGTTTTATTTATCAGTTTTTTTTTGTTTCAGATCCAAGACTGAGGCATAAAGGCCGTGATATTCTACATTTCTCATTTAGCGACAGTATTACCAAATATCAAGTCAGCAACTCCACTCTCTCCTTTTTCATCAAAGGTAGCGAAAGGCGGCTACCACAAGATGTTATTTTGGAAGTTTTCAAAATAACTGATCATTCTGACCCCGCGGCCTTCCATATGGTCTATGGTAAGAAATTCCATCAACCATCCGGAAAAGGAGAATGGATAACTATCGATTTTACAGAAACTGTATCGGAGTGGTTCAAAAATCCTAGGGAAAATTATGGTTTCGTAGTGAACGCGACAGTTAACGGGAAAAAAGTGGTCGTTACTGATGTCAACGTGGATAAAGGAAAAAAAGTGAGTAATAAGTCATAATACAATATATTATGAGAGAAAATAAGCAACTGTTCACACTATACTCTGCTGAAAACAAATTATTAGCGTTGGTTGCTGTGATGATATTAAAAATGTATTATTACTTGTGTCAACTTCTGTCCTTCATGAGTAAGATTAGTCGAGGTAAATGCTACATGAAATCTTGATAGTGTGGTTTTATTGCTGAATAAAAAAGATACTTTAAAGTATGTGCTGTTTGGATTTGGGAATAACTAAACTAACATGTTTTGTGCAAGGTGCTGTCAAGTAAAAGTAAACCAAAATTCACCTTTCAAAAGATTGTAAATATATCGAATTTTCCCCGCAAACTGGGGCAAAGGCAATAGTTTCAAATATTTTATTCATTTATCATATTTTATGAGTATGGAGCAAATGTAAAAGAACTTGAAATTAGCTTTAAAATAGTATTTTTTGGCAAATTCTTCATTAATTTTTAAAAAAGTTTTTCATATTATTCTTACACTTAGCAGATTATCAAAAGAACAAACAATCATATTTCTAACTCCTGTGAGGGTAATTATTAGTTACCAAAACGAAAAAATAAACATAAATGTGACTTTTAACTTATAAAAAACTGAATCAAAAATACGAAAAACTTCAATTACAAATTTCTTATATTTTCATGGGTCTCGGTCTTGTATATATAAACCTAAATGTCTACAATGTAATGCTGTCTATTGGGGTCAAATCCTTAGAAATTTTGAAATCAGATACAGTGAACACATACGAGCATACAGATTAAAACAACCAGATAAATCCCACTACGCAAAACATCTACTAGACACCAAACATTCATTGACACCTGACACAGAACTAGAAGTACTGCATGTTTGTGATAAGAAACAAGAACTGGATTTCCTTGAAGAATTAGAAATTAGAAGACACTTTAGAAACCCACAATATCATGTTGTCAATGAACAGATGAATCTAGGGAGGTCTCCACTTTCAAACTGTATTCCTTAGTGATAATTGTAAAGATCAGCAGATATAGTTTTCCTGGTTTTTTATATCATTGCACAGTTATACTGATCTTAATTGGGAAAAAATATCCAGGATATCCCCATAGGGCTACTGATATCTAAGCTTTGATATTTGTAATATAATACCTCTTCTTTTTTCTATTAACATATATTAAGTCAATCACAAGGTCACTTCTTGGCCTAGCGAAAAATACTTATTAAACATCGGATAGGCATCAAATGAAACGTAACTTCCGTCATTCTGATGATGATATTAATTATCAAAGCAATTGTCAAATTTCTTAGAATTTTTAACATGTTCTCAATATATTGTGCAATTATCTAAAAACAATAAGTTTCATTTAAAACAGTAAATAGGAACGTGCTTACCGATTACGATGGAATTATTTCAGTTTACTCGGAGCGCTGAGATTATGTTACAGTAAAATTTTCAGCCACCTAGATGTACTCAAAACTGAGATACAGATACCCTTCTTTCAGTTACTTTTGATTTAATTGAAAACTAGCCTACTAGCTGTCCCCCTTAAAACTAAGTGTGACGTGGCTTTGCATATTTTTTGATTTTCTGTAGGGGCCGAAATATCTTGTTCAAATTGACACCTCGTATGATTTTTACTTTCAATTGCTATCAAATTTATTAAGAAAAAGAATGAACATAACTGGAAAAAAATTATTAACAATATCTTTGCCAGTATATTAGGTGCCAATCATGCAAGATTTCATACATATTTCATGGAAAAAAATATTTCATCAGGAAACAGGATGACATGGCAGGATGACTACTCGCTCTCCAGAATTACATATTCTTCAACTTTTCTGCTTATAGTGTCTTAATTCGTGTATGCCTGATATCAGTAAGCCTTCTCATTAACCACTGACCGACTTAAGGAAAATGTAGTTTTGTTTTGTTAATTGATATAAGAGATCTACTTATTTTAAAGATTGTCAGCTCCGTAGTTGATTTTGTTCATGTAACTGGTTGATAAATAAATATATGCGTAAATTAAAAGAATTATATCAACACGTATTTTGCATTTTAAAAATTGTTCCTGTATCGGTTATTATTTGCAAATTAACTGCATCCGATCGAATAAAACAATGCTAGTGAAGCACGTGTGTTATAGATATGTATATTATTCATAGAATAATGGATAAATATTTTTTCAAATGCAATAAGAAGAAATTCTTTAAATCAAACGTTGTGATACGAAGTGTGGATAATTGGAAGATAAATTGAAGATGATTTGAAGAATTTTTTAATTTGAAATTGGCGATTAGTTTAAAGTTGTTCAGAAACGAATCAGCATTACACTCCGGTGTTTCAGTTCACTCGAAATTATCAAAAAATTACTTTTCCTAAACGAATTAAATAACTGCGAAAAATATACCTGTTCCTGCTCCCTACAGGGCTTGGTTGGAATCAACGACTCGTCGATGTTTTTGGTCTACTGTTAGCACACTCAGCACCTACTTCGAAAACAGCGTTCTCATAGACAAATGTTCTATACAAAATTAATCCCACACCTTTCTCTGATTTATTTAGAGTGTCAGACATCTCTTGCAACTACACTTTACCTTTTGCATTATTAATTTTGGGCGATTTCACGATATCGTCTCATCTCATCGTCTCTAAACACGTTACTATTTAGTGGAAAACTTCCGCATTTTCGGTAGCCGTGTTATGGTCTGAATTTAGAATAAAATTCTTACTTATATTATTTCTTAAATACATTCTTTAATTTGAGAATAATTAAAAAAAATTTAAATTGGTATTTTAATAAATCCAAGTGGACAATAAAAATAACATTGCACATTCATTTCCTGTAGGTAATTATGGTTCGTCCTAATTTTCTTTTTCTTAATATGCATTCCACTGTTGTGGACTATTCGATATTTTGGGGCACTCTGTATAGCTAATAAATCTAAAAATGCTTCGGTTATCGGTAAAACTCGTATCCCTTCTACACGGCTGGTATTAATCTCCGACTCGCCAAAATTGCTTCGCTACAAGAACGGTCTTGCTTTTTCACAACATGTATAATTATTTATTAAAGCGACAATAAGGAAGGAGAATGTAGGAAATTTGGACGTACTTCGTTTGTTTCTCCATTGTGCTCGAGAAATACATGTTTACCAACTGGAATAATTTAAAGCCTAGATTTTAATAGTTTTTATTAACGGACTTTTGGATATTTCGAATTTTAAAACTTTTGATATGGTTTGTAGCATTGGTTTTGAAGCCATCTTTTCTTTGAAAACGACGAGAAGGAAGGTGTGTATTGTATGGTTTGAGGAACGAAAAAGGTTCGGTGCTTAGTGCGAGTTATTTTCTTGGTTTCATTCTCATTTACCCTAATTAGGGGATATAATTTGCACAAATTGTTTGGAAATCACTATTCTGAGGAAACAATTAGATTGGAAGTCGATTTTCCGCCGTTAAGGGATATTATTTTGCACTGGAACCACGATCCAATAAGATCGAATCAACTTCTTTCAACACCTGCAAGAATTCGCCATTTTTTAAGCCTATTGGTGGAGACTTTTGATTGATTAATTCCACGTGGCTGGATATTTGAATTTTGAGAGCCCTCATTGATAAATTGAGGTGAGTTATTTTTAGTTTTCACCAATTACAACTTTGTAGATGGTGAGATTGATTATTTTCTCTCCTTGTTGTAGGGTTTTTATTTTTGGTTTCCTACTTCTACGTTTCATATTCCCGTCTATTTTGGGATTTATTTTGGAGCCTCTTGATTATCGAGATTGGATTTTGTACTCGATTTCACACCTGTTTCGACCTGCTATATACTAGCAGAGAAATTATTCCCGGCCGAGACGATCCTAGAAGATTTACCAGATATCTACTCCCGATTGTGACCTTGTGGACGTTTGGTTGGAACCCAAAACGTGCCATCCAGCTAAGTATAACAGAGAATTCAGTTTTGCTGATTCACCTCTCAATAAAGACTTATATTATCGTTTTATGATTCTCATTATCACTCGTGATTATTAAGTGATTTTATATTAGTTATATCTACTAATATTAATTCATATGTTAGTACAATTGAACATTTGCGGCTTGATTTCGGCTGGAATCCCATATCAAAGCATTGATAAGTGTGGTATTTACAATGTTTTAGATAATTATACGGCTTGTGATACTTATAGTCTAGTCGACAAGTTGAAAATGGTACAAAATAGAGATACTGCTCTTAAAATTATGTGCGATAGCTCATTGGATTCGGAATGAAGCCTAGAAAAATGTGCTGGAAGTGTGTATTAGCACATAAAAAATTGCAAAAGTTATAAACAATTAAAGATGAAAAAAAATGGCATTTTGTTTTTTTCCAATATTTCATAAACTATTAATATTTAAGAAATTTCAAAAAAAGATACTGAAAGAAGAGGAAATTTTCAATAAAAAACTCCAAACTTCCTGAACTCTATCTTTATTATTCATAATTTTAATTTAACGCTGAAAATAGGTCTGCGCGCGACATTTTTAGATTGCGCGCGCGGCGTTAAAAGCGAGTACGGCACATTAATTAATTTATTTAAGGTATTGAATATTGTTTTTCAATTTGAAAAAATTATGGTGTATTCTAAACACTATAAACAATTCATTCCCGTTGGAAATTTTACTTAAAGTTAATTTTTCAACAAGTTAAACAATTGTTAACTAACAAAATTTTCTTGAACTTCAGTCTTAATTGTAAGTGAAAAAAATGTTTAAATAATAGTTGTAAAAAATGTTCGCTTCGTAGAGCCTTTCTTGCCCACATACTCAACAAGATCGTGCCATCATTTATTAAAACTTGTAGCAGATATTCTACCTGAAATTTTTCCTTACATCAATCAATGTTATCGATTCCCTTCATATCTTTTATTTGGCGAAAACATCATTTATTCTGAAAGAGGCGTCCAACAAGGGGACCCTTTGGCACCTCTCCTTTTTTGCATATCGATACACAAACTTATTAGCAACATTGACACAGAATTCAATGCTTGGTACCTTGATGATGGTTCTTTAGGTGGTAATACTAATTCCGTGTTCAAGTCTCTTGTCTATATAATAAACAATTCCAAGGATATTGGTCTTGAACTCAATTTCAGCAAATGCGAGTTATTTTTCTTAGAATCACCAAATAATCTAACCATTGATAAATTCAATTCTGTAGCACCAGGCATAACAATTACCAATAGACAAAATTTATTTCTATTTGGTGCTCCTTTATTAAACGAATCCTTTCTATCATCTTTCAATGAAAAACTAACCTTTTTCAAAAAAATGTCATCTCGTTTATCTTGGTTACCGACACATATTGCTTATTACCTTCTCAAGAAATGCCTATTAATTCCAAAATTAACATATATCTTAAGATGTAGTCCGACCTGGTTACATAATGATATCCTAATCAATTTTGACAATGCCATTCGTCATTCATTAGAGTCATCAATTAACATTAAATTAGAGGACCTTTCTTGGAAACAAGCTTCACTACCTGTTTCATATGGTGGTTTAGGAGTTCGCTCAATCGTTTCAGTAGCTCTTCCTTCTTTTTTGTCATCATTAAATAGTTCAAAAAATTTCATTAATTACATTCTGCCTATATTTTTCCACACACAAGACCCTTTATTAATGGAGGCAGAAAATATTTGGTCATTAAAGTCTAACAAAGTTGTACCCGATGATTATAAATCCTTTCAAAAATCCTGGGATATTCCCTTATTGAACATTGAAAAAGAAAATCTGCTTCAGAAAGCTATCAATTTACCAGACAAGGCTGGTTTGAATGCAGCATTTTCAAAGAAATCAGGAGCATGGTTGAACGCTTTACCGTCGGTCCCATTAGGTACGCTTCAAGATGACGAAAGTTTCCGTATTTCTATTGGTCTCCGTTTAGGTTGTCAAATTTGTGTTAAACATCGCTGTCGTTGCGAAGCTGATGTTGATGAATAGACACGGCCTAAGCTGCAAATTAAGTGCCGGCTGTTTTTCACGTCATTCTGCAGTAAATGACCTAATCAAACGAGGCATGGCAACTGCAAAGATTCCCTGTTCATTAGAACCGTTATGTACTTGCCGCGACGACGGTAAACGTCCAGATGGTATGACCCTCATTCCATGGCAACGCGGCAGACCAGTTATATGGGATTCCGCTTGCACTGACACTTGGGCTCCGTCCCATGTCCGATCCACATCTACTTCCGCAGGCGCTGCAGCTTTACATGGCGAAACTTTTAAAATCAATAAATACAAAAATTTGGAGAACATTTACATTTTTATTCCTGTAACAATTGAAACCTCTGTTGTTTTCGGTCATGAAGCTTCAAAATTCATTAAAGAAATCGGTAAAAAAATATCATTAGAGACCAATGATTCAAGAGCAACTTTGTTCTTTATACAACAAATAAGTATTGCAATTCGAAGAGGAAACGCTTCATCTTTTCTCGGTACGTTTCCCCGTTCTAAGCCTCTAGAAGAACTTTTTATGAAACCTAATCATAAGAAACGTAATTCTTCTACCACTTTCAAACTTTCTCATATTACAGACCCTAAAACATGTGATCTTTCCTTTTTCCGAAATTCTGATTTAACATCTTCATTCTCTTCTTCAGAATGTGTCCCTTCTGATAATACATGCGTTGACAATTTAATAAATTATCCCCCCAACGAGCTTTTGGGCCTCATTGTACTGAAAAATACAAATAACCACCAGCCAGATGATGTCCCATTCACAGGAATTCTGAAGAAGATGACTATGCTAGAGAATGATGCGATTCCTATACGCAATAGATTATCTCTAACCAAAACACTTTCCAAATCCGTAATATCTACATCCAATTCAGTAGCAAACATCATCAATTCAAATTCCTTATCACGCCGATCAAGTGAGAAAGACAATCATAGAATCCGAGATTATTCGTACAATGATAGTAGTTGCGAAAGAGCATTTAACAATATTTCCACATTCAGATCCATAAAGGGTATTCCCCAAGATTCTTTGGATCTCAAAGGCCTCAAAAATATTGGTAACACATGTTTCATGAATAGTATTATCCAATGCCTATCAAACACAGGTGGCTATTAGAAAATCTAAAGAAAGACGCATACATAAGAGATATTAACATAAACATATCTAGCATGAGAGGAACACTAATTAAAGCATTTGCTGAAGTTATTCAAGGGCTTTGGTCTGAAGACGATTCAGACAGAGTGGTTAATACAGTATCATTGAAAAGTAAGATTCAGCGATTTACTTCAAGGTTCATGGGATACACTCAACACGATGCACATGAGTTTCTTCGTTACCTATTAGTAGGACTTCACGAAGATGTCAACAAGGTATATGAAAAACCAAAGCCCATATTAACAGAAATTAATTACAAATTTAGTGATATCGAGTAAGCACAAGAATTTTGGTTAAGATATGCGAGAATGGACAACTCCAAGTTTATGGATAACTTTGTCGGTCAATTAAAATCAACAATCAAGAAGGGCTTGATATGAACCATTACGCGGCTGATAATGTGGCACCTTGTATGTACAACCTCTACGCTATACCTAATCACTGTGGAACCACTTATAATGGTCACTACACAGCATTTTGCCGACATCCCTACATGGGACAGTGGCACGAATATAACGATTCAAGAGTGCTATCAATATCGTGGAAATCTTTAGTCAGTGGAGAAGCATATGTTCTTTTCTATGAACAAGATGACACAAAATCCCACCTTTAAGTTTAATAATTTTATTTTTTTTTATTAGTTTTTAAATTGTATATTTTCATTGTGAATCAATGTCTTATTTGTTTTTTTTCTGCAAAATTTATTTATATATTCATATATACATCGTATCCCTTTAAATATAAATAAAATTGATTTTGTTAAAAAAAAATTATATTAATATTATATTTGATTCTGGCAGAAGAAACGCCTTGTGGTTTTTGAGAACTTAGCTGACGATGCCTGGAAAGTAAACCTTTTTGCCATTTCTTACCGGCCGTTGCTTTGCCTATGGAAAAAGGGTGTCGTAAACCATTTCACATAGCTAATTGAAAAGCTAAGCGTCTTATATCGGACGCTGTAAGCCCATAAAATGCTTCTCCATATCTAGGCAATACGTAGCTAATAATTCTTCCAGTTCATCTGTTAGTGCTGGTTTCCGTCCAAGCTTAGTACTTGATAGGACTTCAATTGATTTGTTTGATCTTATGAAATCCATCAGTGCACTTCTTGGGCCATTAATAAATGTTTTGGAGGCCTTTAGGTATCGTCAAACGGGGTTATTTTGACCATGTGGGGAAAAGTCACTGTGAAGAAAATAGCGCGTAAAATGAAGCGTTTGCGTTTTTAACCCGCCAACAGCTGTCCACTGGTTCAGTGAGAGAGTAGACGTGATAGAGTGTAGAGTGTGTAGTGATACACAAGGTAAGTATGTGTAGGTTAACGTGTTTATAAAGGGTTGAAAATTTGCTAAAATTCAAACATGCGAAAACGATTGATTCCACAGCTAAAATTATGGACGGAGGAAAATAATTCGTGAATATACGGGAAAACGTAGTTATTCGTGAATGCGAATAAGCAAAAATAACACTGTAATTTAATTTTTTCAACGCTCTACTGGAGATTTTAGAAAAAAAATTCATTGTTGTGGGTAATTTCGATCACTTTCGGTTTTAAAAATATGTTTTTACCTTTTAATGTACTAAGTCATATTTTGAGTTATGTTCATTTGTGTGGGGAAATCACGTATGAAGAACAACCTGTACAGTGTTGCCAAGCATATAGCGTTTTCCTATTCGGTCAGAGAATCATTTTATATGTCCACATTAATTCTGTTTTTCCGTTTCAGATGCCTCGTCACTACCAGAAGAAGTTGGGGCCTCGGGGGAAGAGGAATTATGATGACAGTTTTCTTCAGAGGGCAGTGGCGGCGGTAAAACAAAAAAAATTGACGATGAGGGCTGCCGCTGAGCAATTTGCTGTTCCTTACGCGACTTTGAATGATCATTATCACGGAAGACATCAGCTTAAGTATGGGAGACCGTCCGCTCTAGATGCGCAGGAAGAAAAAATGTTGGCCGAAGGCCTCCAATTTTGCGCTAATTGCGAATTTCCCTTGAAGCCTATCGATATCAAACATATCGTTAAGCATTATTTGACGAAGAGAGGAGTGACGGAACCAAGGTTCAGAGATAACTTACCTGGAACAGACTGGTTTAATGGTTTTATGGGGCGAAATCACAATCTTACCATAAAACTGGCAGAAAATACAAAACGGGTTCGAGCAGCGTTGAGCTACGAGTTAGTGGAAGATTATTTAAAAAATTTAAAAGATGTCATCAAGCATATTCCACCTTCTAATATTGTGAATTATGATGAAACAAATTTTGTAGATGAACCAGGTGCTGTTAAAGTCGTCTTAAAGAAAGGCACCAAACATGCACATAGAGACATAGGTAGCACTAAAACTAGCACCACTGTCATGTTTGCGATAGCAGCAGACGGCACAATTCTTCCACCATATATTATTTACAAGGCAAAACATTCATATGTGGGATGGATTGAAGGGGGTATAGAAGGGGCCAGATACAATCGCACTCTCAGCGGTTGGTTTGATTCCACCATATTTGAAGACTGGTTCTATTTTAATGTTTTGCTTCATTTCAAAAAGATAGATGGAGTTAAAGTTCTAGTTGGAGATAATTTGAGTAGCTACGTCACTGTGAGTGTAATACAGGAATGCGAAAATAACAATATCAGGTTTATCCTCCTCCCACCCAACTCAACACACCTGCTACAACCTTTGGATGTAGCTTACTTTCGACCTCTTAAGGCGGCATCGAAAAGTGTTCTAGAAACATGGAAGCTAAGAAATAGAGGAGTGTTACCCAAAACTGTTTTCCCAAAGCTTCTAAAGGAGTCTGTTGGTCTCAAATCTGAAGCCAACTCTATTGCAGGGTTCAAAGCATGTGGCATCGTTCCATTCAATCCGGACGCTTTTCTGAAGAAAATTCCTCGTAAAACAATTGAGAATACCCATGAAACATCATGGACGGGTGCTATAGTAGATCATCTTGAACAACTTCGGACGGGTCCAGCGAAGACTGTGAAACGAGGAAAAAAACTCAATGTATCTGCACGAAAGAGCATAGGAACATCGGATCTGTTGATGACTGGATCCAACGCACATCACAAAATATCAAAACCAGAAGAAAGAGGCGGGATGCAAGTGAAAACGAATCAGAAAAAGAACATGGACAAACTGAAAATATGAATATAAGTGAAACTGAGTCAGAAAAAGAGTCGGATTTAGAGGTTGTAGAATCGGATAAGTCATTCACAGAAGAATATGAAATAGGAGAACCCTCTACCTTAAACGAAACATTAGCAGAAATGCAAAATTCTGATGTTTTTATCGTGAGCGACTTCGTATTGGTGAAATTTAATACCAACAGACGGGACAGACATTTTATTGCCAGGACTGAAGCTATTTCAGACGAAGAACTAACTGTTAATGCAATGCGCAAGAAAGACTAAAAAAGACATGTTTTTGTGTATCCGAAAATTCCAGACCTCTCAATAATAACGTTAGAGCAGATTGAGAGAAAAGTCAACCTGAAAGGGGAAAAACGCGGAAGGCACACCTTTCATTTACAAGGAGAAGAACAAGATCTTCTGGAATGAGTTTCTGTCCAGTTATTTTTAAGTTTTTTTTGTATAGCCGATATTTTCATATTTTTTGTTGTTTGAATCTATTCAAGTTTAGACTGAACTCGTAATATTATGTTCCTATATGTTTTCTTTTTATTTATAAAGTTTTTGTGAAGTTTTTTTTAAGTTTATCAACCCAGAGCTGTGAAATAAGGCTGAATAAATAAGAATTTTCCTATTTCTTGTTGAATGTATCGACCTCAAATAAAACAAGAAATGAATTCGATGTTTTTTTTTTAATATTTGTTGATCGACTTTACCTTTTGAGAAGGTAAAGTCACTTTTTCGATGCTTTTGAATAGGTGATCGACTTTACCCCAAATGCGGGAAAAAGTCGATCACTCTTTAGGACAAAATAAAAATTAAATGGTACAACTCAAAAAAATTGTAATGGTTTCTTCAAATGGCTCAATGTTCAAGGTATCTTCATTTTCAATTTTATTTGAATAAATTGAATCGTTCAGGTGCTATGCTAAAAATACCTTGATTTTTGATCGAAATTATCCCTTTTGACGGTAACCCATTTCATTGTTTTTGTCAGCTTCTACTGCTTGCTTCATAACGTTTGCATACCAGCTTTTACGGGTTCTCGTTTTATTTGCTTTTTCAGTCATCTATAAACAAAATAAGAAAAAGTTTCTAATATTAAGTATTGGTTCGTAATATCGGATATGCGGTATTGGGCAACGGGTTGAGTTCGATATTAGGGCATATATCAATATGTGAGGTTATTATCCTCCAAGAAAAGACAAAATAAACCAAACCTAATAAATTATATATCATATAAACCCGTACAATATGCTTAATCGACTGGTGTTTATCAGAATATTAATTAAACTTACCTTCTAATAATATTTGGCCCCTAATATGCAACGGTAATACTTTCATGCACCATCAATAGAATTAGCACAGACATCTGCACTTTGCGACAATTTTGTTAAGCACGCTTTTATCATAAATTCCCAGTAAATCCCTTTATTGACAGTAGATTTGTCTAAATAATAAACACTTTACACAATAATTTTTTATAAAATCTATAATTCTGTGGCTTCTACTTAGGTTAGATTCTTTTGTTGCAGGTTCCATTTATTGAAATATCTACAGTTGAAGCAAAACATAGAGTTCGTCGAAATATGGGCCTAAATTGCGACGATGACTCTAACGAAACCATATGCTGCCGTTACCCACTTATGGTTGACTTCGAGGCCATCGGCTTGGACTTCATCATAGCACCGAAACGCTATGACGCGTATATGTGTTCAGGAGATTGTCCTTATGTTACCTTACAGAAGTTTCCCCATACACACCTGAAGCAAATTGCTAAACCAGTGAGTTCGCCTCCTTGTTGCACACCCCGAAAGTTGGGAAGTATTTCCATGTTGTACTTTGATCAACATTTAAACGTAATGTACGGCTCATTACCGGGCATGGTAGTGGAAAGGTGTGGTTGTATGTAATTGTGCTGTGAAATATTTTAGGGAAAGCTGATTCTTTCAAACCAATGAAGGTACCACAGTTTTTAATAGTCAATCAAATTACAAATTCAATTAGGATATGTTGTTAATTGGAATACATGTCTGAATCGAAATTTTAGCACCATCATCCAAACATAAAGAATTGGGAAGAATTATCAACTTGAAACTTAACTCAAACAACTAAAAATTTTAATCGATTTTGGCAGTTGCAATCTATTCAGAACCAGAAATTATGTCACCACAATTTCTATTACAATTTCCTGTCCATTATGTGTTAAAGGAATGTATTTTAATATCACCTGTGTTGAAACTGCTTGTTTAGCTGGTTTAAGCAAGGTAATTCCAGACCAACGCGATAGTTCGAGAGAAAATCAGCTGTGCAAAAACTACACAAGTACTTTATAAATAAAATCAATATTGCTTCAACATTTTTAATATAATCATCATTTTACAGTATATCCACTCATATGCATTCTATTTTGACTTTAATGTTAGAATGCTACAACTTCAAAATAGGAATTTTGCTGGAATAGTTGCATTGAATTTGTTCTACTGCTTCACATTACGTCACAATGAAATGGCGGCTACCAAATGTCCAGAGTCGCAAAGTAGAGGAGACCGGGATAATGGGGCCAACTTAAGAAAAAATTGGGATTTGGAGCAGAATTTTTTCTAAATTCTGTTTTTTATCACATTCATATGGTAACTCTAACCTAAGATGTCAAACAAGTTTTAAATTCGAATGCAACTTTTGTTTTATTTAAAAAAGTACAAAATTGTAACTGGCCTCATTACCCCGCTATATGGGGTAATGGCGCCCCAGTAATAAAATAAACATGAAATTCTTATGACCAATAGTATGTCGACAAAGGAACTCATAGATTCTTGAAGAAACTCACAAATTCTTAAAGGAAACAAGTTTTCTTTTAAATATAAGTAACATCGTAGAATGAACTATTCACAAAAATCGCAGATATATTGTTTGGCTTTTTCCGATCCGCTACAGTCTTTATGGGCCCATTTTCCACACAACGTGAACCTGAACCAAATCTCACTTTTTCTTCCGTAGTCGCCACAAACTAAGCAAATTTCCTCATCTGAACTTTCGTCTTCAGGTCCTTCATCATCCAGATGTTCATAAGCTGAACTTTCTGAAGATGAGCTGCTAAATACCTTCCTTTTCACCTGAACCGCTTTTTTATCTTTCGCAGCCTTATTCTTCTTATTCTCGGTTTCCTTTTTAAGAGCTTTTTTCAGTAATTATTTTTCAATAGGTGTCGCGGTCAATATTTTTGAACAACCTTTTTGGCAGACAGTTTTCGCTTTTTTGATAAGCCTTTGAGAAACCGGTATGACGTCAGCAAAGGAAATATTTGTATCGGCGCTGGCACTGTCAGCAGAACTATGTTTTTCACTTGAAGATCCAGCAACACTGTCAGATAAATGTCGGATATCTTTTTGGGTAGCACATTCAGTATTTACTATGGATGGGCCATGTCAATATGTTCAGAAGATAAAGCAGAGGGACCAGCCAGCATGTTGTCAGGTCGTACAGGTGGACCTGCCTCCATGTTTTGTGCGGGTAGTGCAAATTCGGTCTCAAACACATTTGGATTGAGTGGAAAAATTCCAGTACCCTTTAATTGCTTTGTCTATAGTTGCCACTCTTGCATATGCAGATTTCAATACAGAAGCGATATCATATTGGCTTACACGTTCGTACTGCTTAGATTTAAGATGAAGATGTCAACATTTATTGCCCTCTTTAGAGGACCAAATAGAACAACGTCCAAAGCTTGGGTACGTTGGGATGTGTGTGGTGGTAAAGAGACCGATATTATTCCGTTTTCCTTGCAGTAGTTATAGGCTGCCAATGACACATGACTGCAATGGTTATCGAGAACAAGAAGAACAGGTTCAGTCAACGAGCATTTTGTATTTTTCTGAAAATGTTGTAGCCATTTAACAAAAAGTTCCTCGGTAATCCAGCCCGATTTGGAACATGTATAGATAGCATCTGGTGGTCCACCCCTTTCCAAGTGTGGTGTCATTCTTTGGCGTTTAAATATAAACATTGGAGGTAGATAGTACCCACCAGCACTAAAGCAACAGACGACTGTAGTGTTCGATCCACGTTCGGCACTAGAAATAAGTCCAACTTGCTTTTGGCCTTTTTTTGCTAAAATTTTCACTGCAATTCCAACGGTATTGATTCCAGTTTCGTCACAGTTGAAAACGCGGGACGAGGAAAAATTAAATTTTTCGTAAACCACACTAAGATTGTCAAAAAATTTTGAAACGTCTTCTCTTGAGGTTTTCTTAATGAGAGTTCACCATGACGTTTTAAAAAATTGGCAAACTATTCCTCACCAGCCATTCGATGAGGCCACTGTAGCCTCATTGCCCCGCTACACTATGGCCTGATAGTCCCATATATATCTTGACAAAGAAAAAATTAAAATCTAAATAAATTTTTGTTAGATTGTAGGGGTATACTTTTGAAATCATGCTAGTATATTTGAAGGATACCTCCAAAAATTATTAGGCCTATATCTCAAACCAAAATACAGAAATACGTACCTTTATCTACATCAAATAATACATCAAAACTCTAAATTTCCGTTAACCACGTTTTTGATCACCAAGCGATGCACCCTGCAGCGCATGTCTCTCGCAACTGATTGTCTGTTATAAAAGCATATGGCGGATGATCTTCAAAGAGACCCTGCCTAGCCGATTGTCAATAAAAATGGGTGGCGCGATTACCCCGGGTGTCCTAATTATCCCGGTCTCCCCTAAGTTTTTCAAAATCGCTTATCAAATTAGGAATAAGTCAAAATAATAGATGCAAACTAGAAATCTATTTGGAGTGCGAATGTCAAATTTATATAACTTCTGTTGTTGCAAAAGCTTGCAACATAATATAGTAAACTTTCTTGTTAATAATCTCACGGAAAAAAGTTGCTTTATATAAAAAGTTCATAACGCAAAACGTAAATATCAGATGTCCGTTTTTTTTATTTCAATACTGTTGCTATTAAGTAAGAATTCACAATTCCACTAAATCATTGACATTAGTTCTTCGACGATTTTTTTGAATTTTTCGTATAGAGGTTTTTATCGTCCAGATGTGCACATTATGATGATTTTAAATTCCATTTCTATAGACAACACGGGTTAAGATCGCAGCGCCATGACGGTGACAGCTGAAAGCTAGCTAAGTACCATTATACTATTGTTTACGTTTATGTGTATTATAAAATCGGTCTTTTTTAGATATTTTTCAAGTAACAATTGTTTAAAATAAATTTAGTAAAGATTGTGATGCTTCTTGGCTCTCAAAATCTATGTTCAAAATGTCCTCTTGTTGATCCCCAATATTCATATCTATTGGTTCATAAGTGTGGCCAACTTTTCTTGAGCACTCTTCTTCTCGTTTTGTTTAAAAATCTCTGGATGATAGTCCTGTTGGCGATGTACCACATGACCATAATGGCAGATTCTGGGACGGCACAGCAATTTATTTTAATGTTACACGTTTTACTCTAAGTAAAAAGAGAAGAACGGAATAAAAAGGATTTCAATCATAGTACATTATCCTTTCTTTTTAATGATTTTATCCACAACAATCTTCTATCAATTAGTTCCTTGGATCCAATCTCAGTTTTCACAGAAACATTTGATTTTCCTGCTTTTGGGAAAAGATGGAAACTTTCATTGATATTTCGATACACAGTGGGGAACGTAACAGTAATGTTTCATCTCCAACAAACAGTATAAACATAAAAAAAATAAAAACAACTGAAGATTTATGTTTTGTCATAAACAACAACAAAGAAAATGGTCGCACAATGGCTTTTAGCTCGCTTCTTACACTATTCGTAAGAGGGCGAATCCTATATTGATTAATATCATTGACATTTTGAATGGCCTCAAATAACAAAATTCTATTTTTTCACGATGTTTTCCATCCAATAATTGTTGGACTGGTAAATTATAGTGATGTTCCTTGTGTACAACTTGGTCATGGCTCAAGTTATAAAATAAAACTAGAATTATTAATAACTGTTTTTTCTACGATCCTGCAAAAAGTAACTATTTTCTAAACTATGTACTGTGTTTAAATTTTTGCACTTGTGCAAAAAGTATCTTACTTTTTCGCACTAGTGCAAAAAACACCTCGGATTGTCAATGAATTGGATTCCATTGAGGAGTAAATAACTATAAAACAGAAATAGCTGCTTAAATTCTAAAAGGTGAACCAAGTAACAGTACCAGAAGCTTAACAAGCCGACCTCTATAAAAACTATTGGAAACATTGTAAATCTCAACATTTAGTTTATTCGCCTGTGTAGTCCTAAGCCTAGAGAAAGGGGCCACAAGATCCACCGCATTCCTCGTGCGAAGACACCACAGAGCGCAAGGCTTCAATTTGAGCAGACCAGGTAAGACTCAAGTCAAATGTTAACCCAAGAAGCTTGACTGGTTGTGACTTATGAGCAAGCTTGTCCGAGGTGAAAGTGATTTTGACGCTCTTGCTTTCATTCAATTGAAGTCTATTGGCCACAAACCAATTTTTTGCTAATGAAAGATGTTCAGACTCATCTTCATCATAAAGTAGGGTCGTGTCGTCAGCATATAAAATACAAGTTCATCCGTTAACGGCTGACGGCAAGTCATTAATAAATATTAGAAACAGTAAGGGTCCCAAGACTGAGCCCTGTGGAACTCCGAATCGGATTGGCATATTAACTGATTCACGCCCATAAATAATAATAATGATAATAATAATAATAATAATAATAATAATAATAATAATAATAATAATAATAATAATAATAATAATAATAATAATACAGATAATGAAAAGAGGAGTAAATATGAAAATCTAGCGCTGGAAATAAAACATATTTGGAAGACTGAAAAGATTGACGTAGTCCCAGTTGTTATCTCTGCCGAAGGAATGGTATCAAGAAGCTTTGTAAAATATCTCCAGAAACTTGAAATCCCCTCAAACGTTATCACCGGTATTTCAAGAACGGTCATACTACAAACAACATATATTGTCAGAAAGTTTTTTACCCCATTGGGTTAGGCTGAATTGCCTCTCCAGTGGAACCAGAGAAGAACCAGTACCAATTTACTGAGATCACAGAACCCCTATAATAATAATAATAATAATAATAATAATAATAATAATAATAATAATAATAATAATAATAATAATAATAATAATAATAATAATAGTTCATACAATAATAATAATACATACATACATACATATGGAAGAAATAATATTTACATTACAAGATCTAAGAAAGGTAATAAAAAACTTGGCCAACTGGAAAGCACCAGGGAACGACGGTATCCAAAATTTCTGGTACAAAAAACTTACGGCTACCCATCATCACCTGACCAACCAATTTAATATCACTCTAAGAAACCCTGACCAACTACCAGAATTCCTTACAAATGGTGTAACTTATCTTCTTCCAAAATCTGATCAAACCCAAGATCCTTCTCAATATAGACCCATTACGTGCCTTCCTACAATGTACAAAATCTTCACTGCAGCACTATGTGATAAACTTTACGCATACCTAGAAACTAATGATATTCTAACTGAGGAGCAGAAAGGGTGCAAAAGAAAATATATGGGCTGCAAGGAACAAATAACAATCGATAATGTGATATTGGAACAAATCAGAAAGACGAACAGAAATCTATACATGGCTTATATAGACTATCGGAAAGCTTTCGACTCAGTGCCCCACAGTTGGTTAATAAAAACTTTGGAAATTTACAATATACACCCTGTGGTGGTTAGGTTTCTAAAAAGTACTATGAGTAATTGGAAAACAAAACTCAAAATTAACCTAAATCACACAGAACTAGAAACTGAATCTATCAGTATTAAAAGAGGAATCTTTCAAGGAGATACACTTTCCGCTCTATGGTTCTGCTTGTGTTTAAACCCATTATCACGTGGCCTAAACCACACAGGATATGGAGCAACTATTAGAGCGGATCGAAACTCAACAACCATAAGTCATCTATTCTTTATGGATGATCTGAAACTATATGCCGCGTGCAAAAAACACCTAGAATCCAACTTAAAACTCATGCACCAGTGGAGCACAGATGTCGGAATGTCGTTTGGTATGGAAAAATGCCAAACTGTATCGGTTGAAAAGGGAAAGCTGAAAGAAGGAGAACCTATAGAACTAGAGCCAGGCAAATATATTGAAGCCATGACAGACAAACCCTACAAGTACTTAGGAATCCTTCAGACACACAAGATAGAACATAAAGAAATAAAAGCCATATTAACCACCGAATTCGAAAAACGCCTTTACAACCTCTTAAAAAGTAAGCTAAATTCAAGAAACCTTACCACGGCCATAAATAGCTACGCCATATCCGCTCTTCAGTACTCATTCGGAATAATTAAATGGACTCAAACGGACCTGGAAGCAGTAAACAGAAAGATTGGAACCGAGCTAACAAAATATAGAAAACACCATCCAAAAGCGTCTGTCGAAAGGGTAAATTTACCTAGAGAAAAAGGAGGTAGAGGAATAAAAGATGCACTCAGCAAATTGCAGGCTTGAGGAGTTTTTTCCGCCACCAAAATAGTCAACTTCATAAAGCCATAGTGAAAACAGATACGGGTTATACACCTTTAAACCTAAGCATGGAAAACTTTACGCCCTTTAATACACGAAATGAGGAAGATAAAATTAGAAATTGGCGTTCAAAAGAATTGCACGGAAGATTCATTAATGATTTACAGAAAGACACGATAGATCAAGCTAAATCGGTTGAATGGCTTAAAACTGGAACGCTGTTCCCAGAAACTGAAGGTTTTATGGTTGGTATACAAGATCAGGTTATAAAAACGAGGAATTACCAAAAGTATATCTTGAAGGAAGAAATACCAACAGATAGGTGCAGAAAGTGCAACAGAAGTCAAGAAACGATTGAACACATTCTTTCTAGTTGCCAAAGCATAGCTGAAACTAAATATCTAGAACGACACAACAAAGTTGCCACAGTAGTATACCTAGAAGTACTGAAAAAACTTAACCTTGATCCACAAAACAACGAGCCATATTACAAATATAAGCCCCCTCCAGTTATCGAAAATCAGTATGTTAAGATCTACTGGGATAAAACTATCATGACGGACGTAACAGTACGACACAACAGGCCGGACATCACAGTCATTAATAAACAATCCAAGCAAGCTCTGCTTATTGACATATCGATCCCAAATAATTCTAACACAGAAAGCAAATAAAATGAAAAACTAAGCAAATACGCCGAGCTAAGGACCGAAATAAAAGAATTGTGGAATCTTAAAGAAGTCAAGATCATTCCAGTTGTTTTATCCTGTATGGGGCTAATTCCCAAAAAACTAAGTACTTCCCTCAAAGACATTGATATTCCTGAGTCAACCTACCGATTAATGCAAAAATCTGTAATCCTGGATGCGACAAACATTGTTAGGTCATTTCTAGAATAGTGACACCCAACGAAAGTCTTGCTGTTGAGGCCGACTGTCGTTGAAACACGCCGGGTGTAAATCCGGTGACACAAAAAGGAAAATAATAATAATAATAATAATATCTACTACTTTCGCTGTTTCCAGTAACTACGGTGGGGTTAAAGAAAACTCGGAAGACAAACTTGTTGACATTTAAAAAAATAAGAATCTATGCGGCTGCCCCACTTCTACTGAATTTTTAACATATGTCACTTTTGTAAGTTGTAGTCCGGAAATTTGATGGTCTGGGCGCATGTTGAATACTGCAAAACTGTCGATAATGGCCGGCGGTATGATAACTATATTTAAATATGCAATTACAACCTAATTATTATGTTCCAAATGCAGTGCATGATAAATGCATCATTTAATTGGTGCAATATTTTGAGAGCAATTTGTAAGAATAAAAGTGTTTAAAAGGGAGATAATGCATATTAAAACATAGTTTCACATTCCGAACAACTTTTAATAATTAATGTTTTCAGTATAGTCACAAATAAAGATACTTTACCTTTGTACCAAATACATACTTTTTCACAAAACTCGTATATCTATGAGAAAATTTGACATTTGGTATTTTTGTTTTACGTTATGGACAATGCATGATATTTTATAAAGAAGAGCTTGTTTCTGTAACTTCGATAATGAAAAAGTTCCCCATATGCTGCCAATTTTTTCGGTTTCGGTTTTCAAGTGAAAATAGAGATTTCAGACATAAAAAATCAAAAGCAAATACAGATAATAGAAAAATATATTGGTTAGTCTAATAACAAACGCCAACAAAAAATATATCCTCCTTAATATGCCGTAATTGAAAGCATTAAGAGGAAATCGATCCGTTAAGCTAAAACGAAACGTTTTAGTTAAAACCGTATATTTATATCCTAATCCTTCTAAAAGCTATAAAATATTAGCGGACATCCAGTAAGTGCAACGTCGCTTTATCCTTAAACAATTCGTTACATATATAAAAATTAATAATTTGTAGAATCCTTTAATATAAAAATACATAATCATTTAAAATGCCCTGAGCTATTAGTGATGTTATACTACTTTGTCCCCTAGGAATCGGTTGATAAAACACAAAAAATATATAAAGGCCGAGACACACTTACCGGCACCGCGTCCCCGCAAATTGACCGACTCATATTTCACAATTAAAGTTCAGAAACTTTCTAATCTCTCGATTTATCCTAAATTTTATAGACCGAACCGTGTCCGTCAAAAATTCAACTGAATCAGTCGGACACGGTCCATCCTCGGTGGGACTCTTTGCGGCAAAGTGGGAAATAAACAGTACCTTTCCATCGCGCAATTCTCTCGCCGTACGACGCACATACGAGTACTTGTTTAATAAAACCGAACCGAAGTCGAAATTGCGGTGTTAATTTAAAGTCGTATTGAAGACATTGTTCCACAAGCTAAATAACCTGTCCATCATACGATATCCACCATTTCTTTCCCGCTCCAAAGAGGTGTTGGTATGTCACTCTGTCACTTTTTTAAGATCACGTGTCTTTTTAGTTCATTTGGTTGTTGTGTTGCTTGTTTTGGCAGAAGAAGGTGTATACTATTACTATTGCTCATTTACTCCTAGCATTTTAGGTGTATAAATGATATCTTGATCATTTTGGGCATTTATTTCTAGTTGAATTATAAGCAAATAGTTTTTGTTTAGGTGTCGCATTTTGTCGGGCTTTTATTCAATATACTACTTAAAATATAATTTTTACCACAATTGTGAGCAAAATTCATTATTATTCAACTGAAATTAGTGAGCAAATTAGCATATTGAATCGCAAGTGAGGAAAGTAAATAACTTTCATTACAAGTGAGCCAAATAAATACACAAGCGTATAATTGGTTGCATACTCTGAGCATAATGTTTTGATGGGATTACCTAAGATTACTAAAAAAGATAGGTTGTCTGGTAACTCTAAACTAATCAGATAGTCGCATTTAAAACGCGGCAATACGTCACCCAGATGATTAGTTTACATCTGTTCCACTGTTACAGTTGCTAAAGAAAGGAGCAAAGTGACTTAAATTTATAACTTTTTTCGTAATTCATCATCAAAAAAGTTGGGTAACTGATATATTAGTCGATGAATTTTTTAAAAGCAAAGGCTTCTTTGATATTATAACATTATAGTGTTATACGTTGCGTTTCTTTGATTACCCAAAAATAAATAAGTATTCAATTATTTTACTAATGTATACTTGAAATTATCTACTTTTCATCAAAATAAAGCCAACTAATGAAACGAAATTATTGAATTATGATAATAAGTAATATTGTATTGTACATAAGTTCAGAATAAATGAGTAGTAATTTTAGTTTATAAGAATTAAGAATCTAGGTAGCTAACTAAGATTATGTTTAATTAACAATTTTATTAAATTCTCTAACAATTTTTCTATATAAGGTAGGTGATGCTTTTCTTTTTATAAAAATTTCTTCTTTTATCCTCAAATTTAAACATTATATGCTTAAGAAAATTCTTTGTCTACTAAATGTATCCTTTGGTACAAGCGTAACTTTTTTTGATATGTGTTTAGCTGTTTTCTTTAAATATCCTTTTTATTTTTAAAGTTATATTTATGATACTTCTGAAAATATTTATACATGAGTGTAACTTACTCTAACCATTATTCTGGCTCAGTTAACCCTCCGATTGACTTTGAAGCCTTGAAGGTATGTAATCTTCCGATAAGCTCTTTCAGACACTTCTGTTTTTCATTACCACTCAAAGGTAAAAATAATGTTGCGATGGCGAAAAAAATTTGGTTAATAATAAGATTATGAGTTAAGATTTATAGTAATAAAGGTGAGAAAGGACTTTGAAAAAATTGTAAAAAGATGCAATAAAAATTTAACTACCCAGAAATAGTTTATATTTTATCTATTCTTCACACCGATATTTTTACTTGCAATTTATTTTTAAATGTTTGGGATGATAATACATTAAAAGGTGACATTTCTTTACCCATTTCTTTACATTTCTTTGGGAAAGGTAAAAAACATGATTTGGAATAGCTTTCACATGTAGCTATGCTACAAATATTACCGCCACTCATCTATATAAATATTCAATTTAATGTATGTATTTAATGTAACTTTGAGTTGGTGAACAAACCTTAATTACCTTTATGTAAACACACAAATCTTTCAAACAAAGGTTTCTATCATCTCTATGACGTATCATTCTGTCTCACCCCGCTTCCGTCATAGTATGTCCAGACAACATATTTTTTTTAGTAACCTTGGGGATTACCTATTACAATATAATTGGGCTAACGTTAAATTATGTAGATAATTGAATAGAAATTGCTAATATACCATCAAGACTTAGACTACAAGAAATAAATTGTACTAAAAATAGCTATTTCACAACTAAAGCTTTTATAAGTGTTTGACTTAAGTTGATTTCCGGAAGGACTCATCATAGTTTATTTATAGTAATGGTGTCAAATCAATAAACATTGAATGAGTTTCTTAGTTGACAGCTGTTTTTGTCTCTATAAGTTGTTTAAGCCAGAACACATTGTCATTGCAGGATCTTCAGGTTCTAAACGCTGATTGCTTCTCTTACTCTTGCTGTTTATAGTCAGTTTCTATTAAATCACAAATTATTATTTCGTACAACTACCTTATTATACTGGTACTAGTACCAAATGTATAGTTTTATTCTAAATTGAGATATAATTAACACATAATCAAATGTTTGAGGAACAGTTGAAGTCACTCAAGTTTAATATTTTTCCCGATCACTAGTAATTAAATACAAAACGAAAATATTCCTTGTGAGAAAGTAAAAATTGTAACATTTTCCGAGCTATTGTTTATCAAAATATGATTTTAATATCTTTATAACAAGGGATCAGCTTTTTCTTCTAATAACTTAAAAGTGTATTTTAAGAGAAAATGTACATTTTTCATAAAAACTGTTGTGCCATCCGCCCTTCCATGCAAAAAGACTAATCAGTAATTTATTTTCATATCATGGGTAAACCAATTCCAGTAAATGCTTGTACAATTTTAGCTTTTAGTGAAAATTATTGGAAGAATGTAAATAGATACATCAAAATTCAATTATTGAAATTTTGTAATTAACTCAGATTAACGTCAGATGTCGGAGTTTGCAGAAGTTTAAATATATAAAGGTGATAAATTAAGTTATACTTTTCACAGTATTATTGTAAATGAATTATTATTAGGTGAGTTATTTGAGTTTATATGTAGCGTCTACCAAATTATCATTTCATTGAATTTTGGAAATTTGATATAATCGTAAACTGTTTTACCAGTTATTCCAAACTCTTCCTAATCCTTTTTAAATTTTCATACTTCCGAAACGATTTATAGAGAATTTCGGAAAAACACTGTAACAGCATTGCGTTGATTTCTGTCATCATAATAATATTTTATTGACGTTGTGAATGAATTAATTTGAGTTTATACAGCCCATATAATAAAATAAAATGGAATAAAGGTAATTTGCTCAGTTTACACATACAAATAAACTTAAGTTTTCGCAGTTTTGATCGCTTATTACTCAAATAGTTTTGGACATAGGAACATGCAGTCTTCGCGACCTTTATTGAAATTTATTAAAGTTGTTTCTCAACATTGGGATCTATCAGAATTCCGGTTTGACCGGATATTAACAGGATGATTTTTAGGGATAGGACAATTTTGTTATTTGAGCTAGAACACCCAGTATATTTTTAGTCTAGCACAAAGCACCATCTTCAAACTTTCTAAACATATATAGTTTGTGTCACTTTCTCCGGAAATTATGGCCTAAAATTTAAGTTTAACAACTTCAAGCATTTCGTAAAGCAATTTATTGTGTCAAAAAATTAATAATTCTAAACTTGAAGACATTTAACAAAAAAGAAGATTACAACAAATTTACAAAATGGTGTCCTTGGACTTTCATACGTATCCATTCGCCATCCTTTAATTACGTTTTGATAACTATCGGAGCATTTGGAAGTAGATTCATATGCATTTTTAAGTAGGCTTTGCTTAGTGACTGCCATTTCACGCAAACTGTCAGGATACACAATTAGTTTTCTTATTTCTCTTCGAAAAATGTTCATTTCATCTGAAAAAGTAGGGTGTGTAATAATTATTGCTGAAACGAAGTCAATTGTGGTGACACAAAGAAGATTCCAAGGAATGTTCAAGAAACAATCACCTAGTGATAATGCAATAAGAACTTGGTACCGTCAGTTACGGGACATAGACACTCTTCCTCATCACAAAAGAGAGACTAACCAAGACAATGTATTAAATAAAGTACTTCAAAAAGCTGCAGAATTACATTCCACACCATCAGTAAGAAAAACGGTTAACAATACGGGTCTTTTTACCGCCAAGGCTTAAGATTATTTACTAGTATTATGATTGCTTATTTTGTCTGACGAAGCAACCATCTACCTATATGGCCAAGTAAATAAACACAACCGTCATTTGGGGTTCAAATTCTTCACAGAACTACTGACAAGGCATCTTTTAAAGTACTTGTATCTGTCCATTCGGATACGCTGGCCCTTCGCGTTGGATACCCTGTAAACAAGAAATGGATACACAACTTTGTTTAAGTTCTAGATTCATTTAAGAGCCGATTTCTTAAAATACATTAGCCCAGAGAAAACAAGAAAATAACAAAAATATGAATAATATTCAATTCAACACAATAAAAATACAAAATAAACTATTTTTAATACAATAAACAAAAAATGTAAGTACTAATACTACTACTAGGTACTAAATATTCAGTTAAATACAAAAAAAAGAAATTCGTTTCAATAGTTACATTAACAAAACATTATAGTTAGGGATCATTTCTAAAAAATGTACTAATAAAATAGGGCTGCCAGTGGTGGCTTTAAGATATGGTAATTGGGGGGAGGTCGCGCTTTGACATAACCCCCCTCTTCCTCAAGGGGTCAAAAGGATTTTTTGGAATAATTGACAAGCAGTAAAAGATCACTAAAAGATGCATTGACTACTGAATTTGTGAGCGATTCACCCAAAGTAACCGTATGGTGTGCCATGAGATCCACAAAATTTTATGATCTATTTTTCTTTAGTACACCTACCATTAACCGGCATTAAAAAAATCGACGCTCAGCTCTTAATTGATTGAAATATTATTATAACGACTGATTAGAGCATGAAAAAATAGGGAATGTTATGTCTGCTATAAAAGTGCTGCTATCATCATCATTAATTAGATGATTAATAATCAATTTATTTATAATTATTTCCTTGGCGTGTTAATAGAATTTGACCATACCAAAAAATAGTTTACTAAAAACCTTATTGTTATAGGCAGCACCAGGTGTTAACAGGTATTTAAACTGAACGTATTTACCTCATGTGTATATTTAAAAAAAATTGGAGATCTGAGAAGTTTGGATAAATTTGGATATGTCTATAACTGGCAGTCACCTTAAAATCAATTGCAACCTTCATAAAAAAAGTTAAAAGAATAATATAATTCTGAAACAATATACCCTTCGCAGCGAGAGAGTTATTGTATTATTTCACGTAACATTTTTGGTCGATTATTGGCCATAGCTATTCAACGCTGTTTAGCATTCCCTATAGCACCTATACCACCTTCTCTGTTTTCATGTACTGGTGATACGTATAAGACTGATAATTCCAATTTAGTAAACATTTCAAAGCAAAATGTCAAACAGGTTCAACTTCCGAAAGTAGATATTGAAATCATTGATGGATTCAACTACTTACATCTCTTGTTATCCTCTTTACCGAAAACATCTGATAAGGTGGCTGAATCAAGATTAGTCAAACTTTGCTCATCAAATGCTTCCGAAATTCGTTTAATATTTGATAGATATTCTACATATTTTATCAAAAATTGTGAACGCCAGAATCGGGAAGAATGTGACACTCCATACTCAATAACATTTCAAAGAAACGATAGTTAAGTTTTTTTATCTTATTATTATTATTATTATTATTGGGAAAACCATCCATTGCTATCTATATTGGTAACGAAGAAACTCTTCATAACAATTGAAGAAATATGTTTTTCCTATTGTGTAGTTGATAATAAAATAGTGAAGGTGGAAAAGGTAGATCTAATTTGTCATCATGAAGATGTTATTACCATAATATTCAAAATTCACTAAACATCAGTAAGCTCAGCGATATTATTAAAAGCAACGGATACGGATGGATTGATTATTTTAATAGGAAATATACATAAAAATCCAAACAACCAAATTTGGTTAGCGGGTTCGTCTACTAAGAAACAAAGTGACAAAAATTGAAACTGTATTAACCGCTTCAAATTAGCGTCAACGCTAGATACAAATTTATGTCTTGCTCTGCCAGATTTCCATGCCTTTACAACTAACGATTATACTGCAGCTTTTTGTAACAAAGGTAAAGCTCCACCTTTTAAGAGTTTTTCAAAAAAAATTAAATACGAATAAGTATTCAGTTTATTAATAGATGAAGCAAACCTTTATTTGGAAAACAAAATTGATGCTATACAAGAATTCACTTGTTTGATGTACTAAGTAAAGAACTGTTCATGCATTAATGAAGCTCAATATCGTATTTTTCAAAAGAGGTATGGAAAGTATTAAAAGCAATGAGCAATTTAGATTCTATCCAGATCCCCCCCTGCTAGAAATCGCTTGAACAGAAAATTTTGCGTAAATTGTTTGTAAATTCTCTGTGGTTAAACGCAATTGAATCTGAATGCATTAAACTCAACCCCGAGAAGCGTGGTTGGTATATGGACGAATATTTGCAACCTCGATGATTTATTGGAGACCCAACGCCCCTACAAGTTGATGATATTTTAACAGAATCCAATGTCAATACATATATTGATAATAGTAATGACAGTGAGGAAATAATTATAATGATGACGAAGAAAGTTGTGCATATGATAAACACGAATTAGACACTTTGTTGCATACTCCGATGAATCAGAAAAAGAATAAGTAACATTGTTTATATTATTAACAAGTAATTATTTTTTTCAAATTAACTCAATTGTATTCCACTAATCTTCAACTCTACATTTTGTATGCAGTACCATTATCACAATAAATAATAAGATTACAATAAATTGACAATTAATATGTTTTATAATTTTGTTGGATGAAAATATTCAACGCCTCAATTAGTTGTAATTCATTATAAACATTTATATTTTATACTAATTTAATATTTTGTAACCTCTCTTCATGGTAAAATTTCGTTAAAATTTCAGGCTGCATCATCTTTTTAAACGTGTGCCAAATGTTATCATATTCATAATTCCATGCGATTTTATGCAGTATTTGATTTTTTAATTAACACATGAGGGAAATGAGTTCAGGTTACTTACCTGTTAACACCTGGCTGCAGGTAACCGTAGCGGTAATAAACAGCGCTGCCTATTATAACAAGTTTTGCAGTAGTATGGTAATCGCCTAACCCGCTATGAAAATAATTATAAATAAATTTATCACTAATTAGCGAGTTCATATTGATAACAGCAGAAATATCGTGACAGACATTACGTTCCCAAATTGTTCATGTTGTAATCAGTCTTTACAATAGCATTTCAGTCAATTAACAAACGAGGGTAGATTTTTCTAATGCCGGATATTACACTATTACCCAGTAAATTATGTAGATATGTTACAGCTGTACATTTTTCCGCCACTTCAGCAAAATAACTTAGTACATGTTACTTTCAGCAGAATGATGCTAGTCCACACTCTGCAATAAACACTAGAGACATTTTTAATGGAACAATTGGTAAAAGGTGTATTGGAAGAGGAGGTCCTGTGAAGTGACCACCGCTATCACTTGATTTTTTAACGGTACCGGATTATATCGTTTGGAGTTACATTAAAGATCGCTGTTATAATACACCCTCTACAACCTTGGCGGAATTAAAGACCAACATAATAAATGTGAATGAAAGTATTCCTAGTTCTTCTCCTTCTTTAAGTGCCGTTTTCGTTGTGAAAGTTGGCAAACATCAAGGCTATACGTATTCATGATACAGCTGATAGGAAAAGCTGATTTGTGGAGCAAATTTCGCAACCAAGAATGGCGTCTTCTTCCCACGCTTCTCCGTTCCTGTAGTTTTCCTTGCATTATGAGTTGCAGTAACTGGTATTTTTTTCCCCTCACTACATTTCTCAAGTATTTCAGCATCCGTTTTTAACTGTAATAATAACCACTTAATCCTTTCTTATTCATCTAATGACTTTCACGTTCGTTGCTGTATCAGTCCATTTTATCTTCAATATTCTGCGATATATCCATATCTCGAATACCCCCAGCGTTCCAACCTCTTAAGGGTCCATACCTCCGCTCCATAGAACAGTACCGATATCATCTTACCTACCTGTTCTTTAGATGTAGGTTGATATCGCTTCTACAAAACAACCTTTTCATTTTCATAAATATTACTCTGGCCTATCCTATTCTGGTTTTAATTTCTTCAGTACACTCGTTGTTCTTAATTACAATAGTACCTAGATATTTATACCTCTCAATTTTTCCTATAACCAGGCTATTGACTATGATTTAGGCATTGTTTTCGATAAAATCATGAACTTTTTTTAGCGACAGTCTGAATTCCTCGTTCGTGTTATTTACTTTGTCTAGTAGTATCTGCAAATCTTCCAGGCTAGTACATATCAGAATAGTATCATTCGCATACCTTATATTGTTAATATGCCCTCCATTAACTATGCCTTGCCCTTTTGGTCAATTAGTATTTTAGGCTGTCTCTTTTTCCGCCATCCTGCTAATTCTGTTACTTCTTTGTATCTATTAAAGTTATCCTGCCTTGCTTGCAGGGTTTCTTTTTCATTTATTTTGCCAAAAACGGTTACGCTAACGATATTTGTTTGCCAAGTCCTTTATCATTATAATCAATACGTGTTGAAAATTTAGATAAATACGAAATATCTAACGGATCTAGTAATTTAGACTGATCTATAATCCGCATTCAACATCTAAACCAAGAAGAGAGCGAGAAATTTTTAAAGCTCTGTAATAAATATAAAGATAGTTTCTATGATGATCACTCTGACTTAACTTTTACTTCTCTCATTAAGCACGGAATACGAAGAAAAGATTGAAATCCTATTTACGTTAACGGTTTCCGACATCGGTAAACAATGCAGGAGGAAATTAGTGTACAGGTTGATCATTTACTCGAAAAAAAAATTATTAGGCTCCTTATTCCTTTCCAATCTGTTTGTACCCAAAAAATCCGATGCTTCTGGCAAGAGAAAATTCCCTATGTTTATTGATTGTCGCAAATTAAATGATAATACTATCGAATTTAAATATACTCCCCCAAATATCGAAGACATACTACTTTTTTAAATGAAACTAACTGTTTCTAATAATAACAGTAGAAAACATACTAGATAATCTAGGAACTAGAACTCTTTTGTATGTATCGCTATTGTCCTTAGTTCTTCAGCGTTCTTCCATTCGATTTAAAATATCTGAGGTAATCCAATCTTGTCTTTTCTGTTTTTTAGCTTTGGTTAGGATTTTCCTCCTGAGTCCAATTTATGAACTTTTAACTTGTTTCCATTCTTTGTCTCAGTCTTCTGCACTATTTCTTGGCTATTTTTGAGAATTTTTAGGTTGTCATTGATCTTATCCTTTAATCTTCGACTTTTTTCTTGGTTCTTTAAACCAGTGACCTCTATGTGGTATGTTTTTGGCATGATTATTTATTTTTTCAGTTTTATTAGAAAGTGATCCATTCGCGCGTTGTGGTCTGATGAAACATAATTTCCTGGATAGTTCTTTACTTATTTGATTGTATTTTTATATCTGTTGTTTATCAAGATATAATTGATTTTATTTCTAACCCTATTTTGAAGTTTATCCTGTGGATATTTTCACGTGTATAGGCGACGGTTTAGTAGCTGTAAGAATGTGTTCGACGATATAATAAAGAATTGCCGTAATCGTTCGCCTTTATCATTTCTTTCACCAAGACCATATTCGCCTAAATACTTATCACATGTACCTTTCCTTAGCAATCCTAACACTAAAGTCACCTAATACTATCGTTTTATGTCGTCATTTTAAGGATTGTATGATATTATTCACGTCGTTGTAGAATTCTTCAATACAATATAATGTTCACCGAATTTATCTACTGTGGTTTGTTTGGAGTTGAAGGAGCATCGTAAAATTAATTACTACATTGTTAACTTATTCAATCACCTTGATTGCGACTCCGTATTTTGGCTACCCAAAAAATATATGGTACCATTAGTCGTTGATTTTTGTCTAGAATTTGGCCGACTTACGTCGCCGATCTCTAAGATGTTCAGACCTGATCCTTCCATTTCCTGGTTAGCGTTATGTATTTTTCCACGTTGATATAAACTTCTGACATTCCATGTGCCAATTATCATCGCTGACCCGGGGATTATTCGCTCCCTCTGGTCATCTAAGACCTGCCGGGAACTGAGAGCCATTTGTGTTTCGTTTTCAGCCGTGTTAATTGTGCAAGAGATATCCTTGTCGGATATTTATTGTAGTGGTTTCTCGTTGCCTTTTACGTTGTAATGTCGTCGACCACTTAATTGCGATTAATCCGCCTTTGAGCTTAATATTCAACCTCAGGACAATAAATTGCTCCTACACTTACTAGTAATTCCACACAAAGCTTTTGACCAGTAAGTAGTGAACTGTTTATACCGGCAGACACTCGTTCGCCATTTCGTCGTCTGTCAAGGTGAGGTTGGCACTTGTGAAGAGAGGCTATATGTTCGCATCATCCACCTTACATCCCAACAGTTATCGAAACTCAATTAAAAGATGGTGAATGTATACAAACATCAGAGGGCACCATTTCTAAAATTTGTTGTAATAAGATTTTGTGTTGAATGTTTTTACGTACAAAATTGTTAATTTTATTGACTTTTATAATAAATTGCCTTACAAAATGCTTAAAGTTGTATAACCTAAAGTTTAGGCCAAAATTTTAAGAGTGCGACACGAACTATATATATTTAGAAAGCTTAATGATTCAGATTTGTGTTGCGCTAAAAGTACACAGGATGTTTTAGTTAAAATAACAAAGTTGCCCTATTCCTAAAAATCACCGTGTTAAATTCCGGTAAAACTGGAATTCCGATATAAGATCCTATTATTGAGAGAAACTTTAATAAATATCAATAAAACTGTCGAAAATTGAATGTTTCTATTCTCAAAAGTATTTGAAGAAAAATAAGTATTAAAAGTAGGGTTATGTGTACCAAACATGCAATAATCAATGATCTCGCGATTGCGCACCATTCATTTTCAGATAATATAAAATAGAAAAGATGAAATTGGTCAACTTTTATATTTTATTTCGTTTTATGTTATTTTATTTGCTGTATGAACCGAACTTTAGATTTATGAGAAATTGATAAAAATTTTGTTGGGAACTCATGAGAGCCGATATGTTTCTTGAATTCAATCAGTAAAATTGAGTTTGTAAGATTCAAATGAATATTAAATAATGAAATGATTTTTTTATTGAATATATGCAAACTCTGGTCACTGATAGTACTGTGTATATATTTTCGTAAATTATAAAACCATGTTAATACACAAAAATTATTTTTAAGATGTGGATTGTGATCCGTGGATCTGAAAATTAATGAACAAATTTTCAAAAATAATTTCGTAATTTATTTTTACGATCAATTTAAAAGTCTTAAGAAATTTTTATGACTTATTGTGAATATCTTGTATAAATCTATGTGATATGTTTAGTTTTAGAAAACCTTATATTTATTTTTCTAATAAGTTGAATGAAAATATTGAGAAAAAAAACTAGTAAAAAATATATTTTAGGAAAATTTTGCACAAATTCGTAAATTATTTTTACAAAACGAATTGCTTCTTTGTGATAAACTGCCTTAAAAATATTTTTGGATGATTTGTTAAAATTCGGGATAGTTAAATATTTTTCAAATGAACACTTTTTAAATAGTTGATGTATATAGACTGTAAATGTCTTAAATATAATTACAAAATATAGATCTCGTTAACATAATTGAATACGTGAATTTGGAATCATTTGTTTGAGTACCAAATAAATTTTTTTATTTCTTCTAAGTTGTAATCATATAACAGCTCACATCAAAAAGTTTCAGGACAGGATTTTATCAGCGGAAACAGAAACAGGAAACAATATAGATCTGCGTTAAAGTTTTCTGAATAAAACTCTCCGAAATTCATAGCAGACACGCTCAGATTGTTCTTC
The DNA here is from genome assembly GCA_963921935.1 of Galeruca laticollis. Taxonomy (NCBI): domain Eukaryota; kingdom Metazoa; phylum Arthropoda; class Insecta; order Coleoptera; family Chrysomelidae; genus Galeruca; species Galeruca laticollis. The sequence goes on along the minus strand of OY998181.1, from coordinate 60,519,569 downwards.
ATCTTGAGTTTATCGACAGTAATATTACCCACTGTTGAATAATTTAATATATTCAAAAACAACTTATCTGTATAATATATAGGTAAAACTTGCCAATTGGTACTTATTGCACAAGTTTCAAAACATTCAGGAGTACGTTCGATTTGAGCAATCTTATTTAGACAAGCAGTTAATGGTTATATATTTCGCGCAAATTGTCATTCATTATAATAATAATAACCAAGGTCCTAGGAAATATTAAATTTGTTTAAAATTATTTTCGGTATCGGATAATTTTTAACTGCTACAATTTTGTCAGGAGTTATTATGTGTCCCAAGGAAAGCAACTTATTTTTTTTAGAAATTCTGATTTGTCGAGTTGTATTTTTAGGTTAAAGTCTCGAAGTCTTTTAAATACTTTCGATGCGCTTACCAAATGTTCTTGCATTGAAGTAGAAAATATTATGTGGCTTGTAGTTTGTGTAGATTATTATCTTTCACCAAAAACAATCAACTAATGAAGACTTTAGTTGAACGTTTTTGTTCATCACTCTCTGGAATGTAGTTGAACTATTTTTTAATCCGAACCGCATTGGAACATATTCGTAGTGATCATATTCTACTATGTTTGGGATTGAGTTCTGGCCAAGTAAAGTGTCGGGAAGTATTGACATCTCCCTAATTTGTCAAGTAAATCAGATATATTCGGTATGGGATATTTGTCGTCTATGGTTTTTTCGTTTAATTTTAGATAATCTACGAAAATTCTCCATTTAATTATACCTGTAGCATCGTGTTTTGTTGGTATTATCCAAATAGGGGATGGACACGGTGATTTACTATGTCTTATTATACCTTAGTCTAACATTGATCCAATTGGTTTTTGTACTTCCTCTTTTGAGAGGATATCTATAGGATTTGGTATATAGGTAGGGGATACCGGGGACAGTTGTTGAATTTTTCAAAAAAAAATTAATAAGTGCGAATGAATTTGTCAACAATTTATTCGTAAGCAACTTATTTCAGGCTTTCGACATGTCATGTAAATTTTATAGCAGTGTAAATAGATCCATAATCTTCTTATATGTTTCAAAATAAAGTCAAAAATGTGACAACTTGTCCCCATGTCACAGTACTTGGACTTGGTTGTCATGTGCAGTTTTTTTATTCAAAACCAACTAACAAAATTTGGGAAAATAATTCTATTTTAAAAAAGGAACAGCTGTCAAAGTCAGTCATTATCGCAGTTGTATCTTTTGAATGGCTACACTTACATTAATAAAATTTGGAGGATGAAAATAAAGTGTTGTAAACTTCTCTACGAATGGAAACAGGTGACGTAATAGTAATAGATGACGTCACAGTGTCACTATGGCCAATAATTTTAAATAGGACCTTATGGCAAGTGATATCTCGTTTGAAAGACATTGACATTGGCTATATATACATAATAATTTTGTTTGGGTTTAAATTAATTTTGACGGATACATTAAATAAATACCAAAATTATTGAAATTATTTTTTTAAATTTGATTAATCAAATATCAACAATGGATTCATATAGCAAGTGTTCGAAATATGCTCCGTTTACTTCCTGACAGTAATACATCCTATTAGTAAACTCTTGTCGTACTCGTTCGAATGTGTCAGCTGAAATAGCATTGCATTATTCAGTAATTATTTCTTTCAAAACGCCAATGCTATCTGGTGCCGTAGTATAAACCTTGGATTTCAAGTACCCCCATAGAAAAAAATCTAATGGTGTCAGATCTGGTGACCGAGGTGGCCATTCTATAGGACCTCGGCGGCCGATCCATCTACCTCGATATTCTTCATCCAGGTAACGTCTTACTGCACCATAATAATGTGCAGGAACACCATCTTGTTGAAATGTCATTTCCAGATGGCCGAATTAATCTTGATTATCTTCCAGAATTCCAAGAATTAACGGCTCAATTGCATATTGTAACATCTCCAGATACACTTCACCGCTTAAATTTGAATTTAGGAAAACAGGACCAACTATGTGGTTTCCCAAAATACCTGCCCAAACATTGACTTTTTTCTGGAAATTGGGTATGTCGTTCACGAAAGGTGTAAGGATTTGTGTCACTCCAATAACTTACATTTTGTGTATTCACATTTCCATTGAGGCAAATAAGTTCTTGAGATATGGCGATCTGGATATATCTCATCAAATAAACGTTCCGCTTCATGGAGATTCTTTCTAGATTCACCAATTATAAAGATAGCTGCTACTTTGTCGGCTTGAGTACGTACCATTTTGCCTATGAAAACTCTTAAACGTCTCGTTAAACAATGATAAAATTAAATATTTAAGGTATTTAGAAAAACTTTGCCATGCAACAAATACTATTAATCTAAAAACGTCAATTTTTTCGACAACTAACTAGAGGCGAACTGAAAAATTTTCAATATTTAAATGTGAAATAATAATTTTGGTATTTATTCAATTCATCCGTCAAAATTAATTTAAGCCCAAACAAAATTAATATGGCTTTGTAGCCAATGTCAATGCCTTTCAAACGAGATATCACTTGCCATAAGGTCCTATTTAAAATTATTGGCCAGAGTGGCACTGTGACGTCATCTATTACTATTACGTCACCTGTTACCATTCGTAGAGAAGTTTACAACACTTTATTTTCACCCTCCAAATTTTATTAATGTAAGTGTAGTCGTTCAAAAGATACGAGGGGGGAGGGGACTTTTGAATAGCACTGTATACTTCTACTGCATCAGTATAAGCTTCATGAGACCAACCAGAACAAGATTTACATTTTACCCATTCTTCATTTGGCGCACTGTTGGAAAATGGTTCAAGACATATTAATTAGAAGCATTCCTCTTCGTCAGTTTCACTCTATGGAGAGGAGGTCATAGCCTTGGGGTTTTCAACTTGTTTTGGTTTGTGGTCTTCTTTTTCGGAATCAAAAATACTTCTTTTTGCGGCTTCTTTCTTTTGCCTTTCTTGTTCACTCTTTAATTTCTCTCTTCTTCTAATTGGTCTTTCACTGGTGTAGAATAGCGCTTTCTCGTTTATGTCTCCTTATTCCATTTGGTTTCCTAGCCGATGATTTTGGGTAGGATCTTAGTCTTCCAGAGTAATAATATTTTTATAAGCTCTTTTGCTAAACCGCTGCAGCTTGGTTCATTAGGATCAGTTGATTCTTTCTCGTTTATTAAAGGAACAGCATTTATAATTCTCGCTACCAAAATTATTTTTATATCTGGTATGGTATGGTATTGTTAGATCCTTCTGTGCTACTGTTTACTAAATTTGGAGGTTGCTCTTCGTTTAAGATGTCCATTTCTGGCTTAATTTCTTCGTCGTTTGATATGCCTGGATTTGGCCCATCAGTGACGGAGCTCGCAAGGAATTCATCAGCGGTAAAAATTTCTCTGTTGAGATGGATGCCTGATACTCGAAAGCCAGACTGGATATTTTTACGACTAAATGCGAGGCGGTGAGCATTAGTGACTATTACAGACGTATCATATTTGGTCATAGTTTTGCCAGGGTTATTTAAAACCCAAACATCAGAAGCAGTGTTCACATATTTCTTAAATGGACGAAAACAGAGCGGCCAAGAAGCTGAAGTTTATGTGAGCAATGAGTGTCAAAGAACAGCAGGACACATAAACGTGGAAAAATTTAAGAAAGTCCAAAAATGTGACTCTTGCATGCAACCTGATGGATTGGCCGCGCCTTGTGAACCAGATGGACCCGAATTTATAAAATGGGGTTTAAAATGGACGCGTGGGAAACTAAAAAAAGGAGAAATTAATTTTCCTATTTCTGACAAAACATTAGCCATGCTAATAAGCGTTCCTCTCTGTGATGAGACTATAGAACCAACCTGTTTAAAACCGTTAAGGTTACAACGCGGTCGGGAATTTGAACAGTTGTAAATCTCAGGAGCCCCAAATTTATATCTATCCATAATTGAAGCTAAGTTGTCAAAAAAGGCATTGACGTTTGTTTCATTGAAACTACTGGTTCTGGCTAAATTTGTTGCCTCAGCTTTTCCAATAGAAAGCACGGTATAACGCTTAACCTTCTGTGACTGGCGCTTCGTTTTTGAGCATAGATACAGGCGGCGGACTGAGCCTCCGCATACCTTTTTGTCCATGAAAACGGTGAAATATAGTACGTATGACTCTTTTTTGGTTATAATTCTTTTTATTTAGAAAATTGTCAAACATCGATATACAAACAAAATACACAAAAATGTTTAAGACAAGTTAAATTTTCCAGACTCATAAACTTGGTACATTTTTTACAGGAAAACCCCCTTGGTGGATTTTTTTCCGACTCAGTAACTGCATCGACCTCTGGAATTCTTAAGCTGGGGTGTAGAAGTAGTATATTGTATTCCAAACATTTCTTTGATTCGTAAACTGGTATTTATCATTGTTAGACGAAACTGCTCAATACCTTTTCCGTTGCTGTTCCACAATTCATCAGCATTTGAGCGGCTAGATTTGATTACTACCGCTAAATAGAGTGGCCCAATTAGAGCCTCTATTTGATTTACGCCGGTGTCCTTGGCACTTCTTTCACGGGTATAATTTTACATTTTACTTCGGATATGTATTTTGGCACACTCTACTATAGTACTTAGCATTTAGTTATTGAAAAAGTGTTTCCAAATATCTAGAGGTGTTTTCAAGATTTTAACAGCTGCTTTAGCACCTGGCATAGAAGTGATCAAGTTTACAGCCCTGATCCATGATGTGGGAAGGGCGTGTTTTGTCCACTTAGTTTTTCCATATTTTCCGATAAAGTAAGATACTCCCGAAGGACTTATTTCTACGACATCATTATCAATCTCTCCTTCCGAATTGGAATCTATTTCATGCATTTCAACAATGTCCTCTTCGCTGTCTTGTCTTTAGTAATTTTATCTTCACTGAGACATTCTAGTATTAACTGCTGTAATCGCTCTTGATCTATTTCGTATGACGCCATCTAGTGAAAGTAACAATTTTCAGATTAATATTTCTTATCTTTCATGGAATACCAAAAAAAAACTACGAAACTCTTAAATCTTTATCTGCAAAATATTTATGTCATTTTTACTTGCGCCGGATTCTCAGTCCGCATTCAAGTACCAAAATTATACTACTGCACTTCTATGTAGCTTATGATATATTGACAACAACCACAGTAAGCTCAAGGAATACCGAGGGCGGTGGGATGGTTAGGCAGAGAAAATAGAATTCAAAGTATGAAAACATTTGGTTGTGGAATGTGAGTCCGCGGGCCAGTCACAGAAGGAACGCACTAAACCAGTCGGAACCTGGCAATTTATTAAGATTCTATGTTTACAGAAATTTCAAGGGGTTAGCACTAGCGAACTGATAAGCTAGAACTCTTACTTCTATACCCAACTAGTTCAGTTATGAAAACTAAATAGTGTTAGTATAGCCGACGGAAAGGGACGGCTCATCAAGTAACTCAGACTCGGAAATTTTCTCACAGTATCTTGCCAAAGTATGGTAATTCACGTTAAAGTCAGCAGCTTATTTTCTTTTTGAAGATCCATCTAGTTTAACTAACCTAGCAGACCGTTGAAGAACATTAGACCACGATTGTCCCTTTTCAGTTTTCCTTCGAAAATTTCGAACCATAATATAATCTGAAAAGAATACAACATGTTATTTATTATAGATATTTACCACGTAGTGGAGTTGGTTGTCACGGCCTCTGATGGTTTGGGCCACAACACTATTAATTTTATGAAAGCTAATATAGGCGATAGGTCTACAAGTTCGAAGACAATACTTACTATAAATTGACGCCAGCTGTCAAAGACAAAAGGTAGTCAACATACGTTTATAATTGTCAATTAAGGCCCGAAAAACACAAAATACTATCACCACAACAATTGAGGCTAGTTTCAGACCACAAACAAATCTTGAAGCAACTGGCAAGTGCCTTTGATTGGTGGTTCCGAGTATGAGTGCGCAGCAAATACATAAGAGAACACCGTTAGAAAGATAGCCACAAGCTCTTTAACTGACAGTGAACAAGAGTATAGTGTAAAATTTTAAGAATGGAGCAATCTAAAAGAAAAATATTGCATCACTTGGTCCGGTGTAAGACAACCCACATGTCGTAAAAAGGTGCCAAAATGACAGAGGATTGCCGATATTGCTAGTGAATCATCAATCAGAGATGAATCACTTTAATGTAATGACGCAAGAATAGAGGCATAATAACATATTAAAATAACAGACGAACTATCCATGGATAACACTCGTTAGAAATGAAATGAAACTGTAATTTTGTACTTTCTAAATTAGCTAGCAGCTAATGGTGAGACTCGTGTAAGAGCTAAAAACCTTTTATCGGATCTTGGTGTTTACTCTGAAATGTGAAATTAGTTCCATCAAAAAAAGCTACTTAAAACTTTCTATTCTATCATCTACGACATTTTCAATGAAGTGCTGTGTCCATACAACTAAGGATAACGTTCATCATCATCATCAAGCTGCTCAATCCTTGCCGATTATGGCTAATGCAAATGCATTGCACTTTGATCCATTTATTGAGGTGGATCTTCCTCTTCTATTCTATTTTTTTACAGTTTGCTGTGGGTCCTGGCTATTCTCGTTATCTTTTGTCAATCTACTCTGTTTTTACATTTCAATTTCCAGTTATTTATTCCTATGTTCTTAGTATCTTGTTTTATTGCATTTTCCATATTTTTTGGGTCTTTATCTCTGTCTAGGCCAGATTGCGATCCACTCTGTAATTTTCCTGATCGTTTCTAATTAAATGTCATGGCCATTGTAGGAGGATTACTTTACGTTCTTCAAATGTTTTTGAATACGAACTGATGCTTATATAAACCATAAGTTATCTTCATGGCTTATTCTCCAGGCACTGTCCTCTACTTTTCTCTATTGTTTGCACTTTCCTGTACAACATAGTTTATTCATGCTCTACGTGTCTATATTTGAGATCCATCATCTTGTTATTACCGTTTCCTTCGCTTTTCTTCCTCAGAACAAGCTCAAAATTTGCCAAATGTGACTCTGTTACTATATTCCCGGCGCCATCAACAAGAGCCCTGTTAATTCTTTAACTAAAATCCAACGGTAGATGGTGGAGCTGGGGTTCATACATCCAGGTCTTTGAAAGTTATTTTTAATCAAAATATTTCCGCTTTATGTGGCAGTCGAATATGAGGGATAGAGAACAGTGATAAATTCATACTTTTATTAAGCCACCTTAATTTGAATTATGTATCAAAATTGCTTATTGGAATGGAATCTATTGACACCATTCACTTTTCGTTAGTTAGATATTAGTAAAAAACTGTACAAAAATTTCCGAATTCACGTAACCATTATGGACTATTTTTATATACTCAAGAAACCAGTCGAAACATAAATATAAAACATATTTTATTATTTTGGTCAGAGTAAGTTTTCATACATTGAGATGTGATTATTGTAATAACGTCTCTGAGTAAAATTGTGTAAATCCCTTGTTTAAGTGTTCACCTTCTATTAGCGTGTAATAGCTTTATCAAGCATCCAACGTTTATTTTGTTAACGCACACAAACAAGAATAAAATTATAAGTCTCACCTAATTCGCTTTCTGATCCATCCATGTTAATTGGTGATTAGTGTTGCCAGACGTCCCGTATTTTCCGGAACGACTCGCATTCCAAGCAAATTTTTCTTCAGTAGTTCTGCGAAACGATGAGCGGACTTTGAACCCCAATTCGAATGAAACGCAATGGGAGGAAATAATAAAACATATTGCGACGAGATTCCTATCTCTTGGTCCTGGTGTGGAAAGAATCTGTAAAATATGGTCTGCGCTTAGGTCCCATTTTCTGGAATTACGCGATAAATGTCTCGTCTGATAGAGAACATAATTACATCTGAAGAAGAGGAGTATAAAAGTTTAGCGTATTTGTCTTTTCTTCCTGATGTTTTCGATAGAAGCAAGAATGAAGATTTAATCTTACTCTCTTTCAGTTGTTGACATGCATACAGAAATACACGGAATTTTCATGTTTTTCGGAAGTCAGACAAGACATAAATTGAATTAACTACTAGTGCAAAAGTGTATATGAAGGGTACAGGGGAAAAACCAGTCAAGTCAACAAACGTTAAAAGCTGATTTCAGTGTTTAAAACGTTATTAAAGGTTCACATTAAAATAAACCATAGTAAAAACAGGTAGCTTTGGAACTTTCAATGCTTTTATTTAAGATAGTTCATGAATAGCCTAAATATCTAATTTGTGAAATTAGAACTAGAAAAAAAACTAAACAAGTCCTTTTTTCAATAAAAGAATCAGGTGAGTCATCCAAAACTGATATTCCAAAAACCAGGCATATTACGTGCAAAAAACAAACATTTTAATAAATTGATTCATTTTTTAAACTGGATATATTCACAACGGGAACTATTCATTCGGTAATGTCTTGCAAAACTCTACCGCAACTGATCCACAATATTTCATCAGGCACATGATGTGCTCGTACTTGGCTTTAGAAAGAGGGGGAGGACCTGTGACAAAAAATATATCAACATAGGTCTTTCCATTTACAAAATAACATCAATTTTAATTACTTCAAGGCATAAAGTCGGTTTAAAGTAACTTTTATTTTAAACTGAATTAGGTAATTCTTCTATTTTATTAATGAGGTCCTTATTAATTAGATAAATGTATTCTTTTAAATTAATGTTTACCTGTCCTCCAAGTTGGCAGCATTTTTCCTTTTGTGGTTTTGATGATGGAGATAAAAAATGGTCCATTGTAAATTGTCATCCAGCTCAATAGACGAGGATGAGACAGTGAAGCTGATATTTGCTTAGTAGGCTGATTCTTGAACGCTGCTTACATAAAAGTATTCCATTCAAACAAACTATTCTTGTCAACGCGTACAACTTTAAACAAAGAGAACCATATTCATAAAATCTTAAGGGGTTTTCAATTTCACTTTCAAATTACATAAGCCTACATTTTTATTACTTCCATGTATGAATGATCTCGTATGGAAAAAATTATCTTGATATCTTTAAACCCGTGAATTTATTTGCTGGTGATAAAGTGAATGAAACGTATGATGGTGAAGTTTTGTTTTGTCCTCAAGCGGAGTCACAAAACACTTGGAGTTCCTCGACATCATCATGCAGGTAGTTGCGAATAAAATGAAATAGGAAGAAAGCAACTTAATCAAACTCTTTCTTCATTAATCATATATATAAAAAATTTAGTGCCCAGTTGAGAAGACGTGAATATTAAAAGAATATATGGAGAATTGACATTTTTAGGTAATACACGTCGTTCGTTGATATGTTTGGAATTGCAACATTTTTCGCAAAATCCATACAAATTGCTTCCCTTTTATGCTAGCTCTAGCTCTAGCTTTTATCTTCTTTATGAAGAATGTTGCAGCTCTTTTCGTATGAAAAATATTCATAGTGAGTTTTTTGATTTCTTCTGAATCATTTTCTTGAGATAAAGTCTTCAATTTTGTTATTAATTTATCACAGGTTGAGCAGGTGTCCGTTCTGGGATAACCGAACGATATATTAAAGCTTTTGTTCATAATGGACATATAGGTTCCATAAGATTAAACTGTTGTCGGAAACAGCTCTTTAAACATTTAGTCCAGTCGGCAGAGGCCGAAAAGTCAGTGTAAGTGGTGTTTTCTTGATAACTCAAAAATAACTATGCAGACTTAATTTAAATGGCAAGTACAATAATACCTTAAAATGCTGAAAAAACATTCATTGCGTTTTTTAGCGTATTTTCTTAAACAAGTCAGCAGGATGACTTTGGACGAAGAAATGCTTCATATATGATTTATTTGTAATGAAAATAGCTACAAAATGCCGGTGGTCCGATTTTGAAATTTTCAATAACAAAGCCGTGAGATGGAAAAAACGGTAAAAAACGTCAATTTTTCAAAGTTGTTGTAAACATCATAATTATAAAACAAAATTTATTAAACTTTCGAAAATTATAGTTCAATTTATATACAATAATGACGCTAAAGCTGAAAATCAGGAAAGCTAAACTTTTTATTCTATGCGGTTTTATAAATCTACTGCATCGAAAACTCAAGGATTTGCCAAATTGGTTTGAAGCATCGCTGATACTTGAAATTTGGTATACAGGTAGTGTATATATGCAGAAACTAATATCAATTTGCAAAATTCAATTATCTTCATTTTTACAGGTTTGGTAAGGTTTTATACATCACCCTACTTTTCTACGCCACCGTTTCTTCCCTACTATATATTTTGCAATTTTCATCTTAGAGAAATCTCTTTGACGTAAATCGATTCCTTATATTTTTTGACGTATTCTCAAAAAAAAATTTTGTGCCACGACCTTCTGGTCCGATGATACGTTTTTTTTTCAAAAAAATCTGGAAGACGCAATAAACACGTTACAGCACGCTGATTTTTGGCTGTTAATATTTAATACTTATATTTTCAATACAAAAATATTCGGATATGATTCATTGATTTCTAGTGTTCGTAATCGAGTATCAATTATTCAGGTCGGTACATTTTTTTGAAGCTTCAAGACTGTAATGACTTTGTCGGTGCTTGAAAATTTTTGTGTGATTGCATAATAACGTATTTACCGATTTATCAAGGCTCCTGAATCGAATAATGGTTTCCTCTTTTATCACGCGGCGCATATCCTGTACACTTAAAACTTTTCGCCAGTTTATTCTTAGTAGGACCGTGCATTGAACAAAATGCTTTGGCACAAACCTGTGCGTGATTTCTTTCTTCAATTCTTACTTTGTACGCAAAGGTTGCATTTCGTGAGTTTGCTGTTTCTTCCCGTTGCCTTAACTTCTTTTGTTTAAGGGATAACACGGATATCGACCGTGCTAAGTAATTGTTTTGTTCATCGTGTGGTCTTAAACTGATAAACGCCTGCAATATTTTCTCTCTGTCAACTGAAGTAACCATTTCAAAAAACTTTAAACGAGAACATCTACAGTCTATACCCATTTCATGTAAACATAACCTAATATTTTCCCTATGTCAGAAACCCGACAAGCTACCTTCCTTTTCTTTGTAACAGGATATGATTTTGTTTCCTCATCTTCAGAAGTCGTCGCCATTATAAAGATGAAACACAATATATAAATGTTTTAATATCACTACTTCACACTCGTCAACAACTCACAACACACTATATTCCCTAAGTAGGGGAAGTGTGCCTTTGGTGGACCCCTTAAGGAAATTCCATTATATTTTTTTGCTTTTGTGGTTATTAATCTTGTTTTTATGTAAATCTCTACTTAATACAAAGATGATCATAGTGTAGGGTGAATTTGTTAACAATTAATTGTTTGTTAAACAGCGCCAGAGTTTTTTTATGAAGCCAAGGGGTCCATCATTGGCGCATATGTGCATATGTCGGCCCCCTAAAAAAATAAAACAAATAAAATTATTTTGAAAGGTTGATTAAACAAAATTATCGTTGTACCAAGAACAAAGTAACATTGAATAAACGAAAAACATTTTCTTTTGCCTTAACAAAACAGAAGAAACCAAAATTTAATGCATAATTCATAGATGAATGATTTGCAACGATAGCTGACATCAGCGCACTCATTGTGGCACCAAGATTGATTGATAACGAATCCACTTTTCTCTCGCTCGTGATTGAGAGTATAGCTCATTCCAGTAAATGATGCTAGCGTCAGAGTCGTCTTCTTCTTGCCCTAAATATTCTTCTAAGATGGATTCATCATTAGAATTGTCGTTATTTGAAATGACAAGTTGGCGTTTAACTGCCCTGCTTTGTTGTTTCCTTACTTTCATTTACTTTTCAATCACTTTTACTTCAAGTTCATGCATTTCTGGTGTTGAATTCAAATGACCAGTTTTTCTACGTTTTCTGGCTTTTCTTCCATGAGTACCAATAGCTACAGCTTCGGGAAGAGGTAAAATTTCTCTAACAGAGATGTCAAGAACTGACGATGAAGACAAGTTATGACCAGATGTACTTGGTTGATCTTGAACCTCTAATTCCATTTGGTTTTCATTGATGATAGCTGGATTCTCGGAAATCTGCTTATCAGTTGCTAAAGCTGGTGCAAACTGCTAGTCCTCAAAAATATGGGGATTGAAAGGCTAGATGCCAGTCTTTTTAAACGAGTTTATTGCATTTTATGGTACTGCACTTTTCAAATAGCCTTGATTGGGAAGACTTGCTATTTTAAATTGAGTCACTGCCTTTCCCGGGTTTTGACGCAGCCATAATTGGAATTCTTGATCGAAATACGTATGAAGAGGACGAAAGAATCCAACGTCCAATGGTTGAACGTAATGAGAGCAGTGTGCAGGAAAGCAAAATACAATTACACCATTTTCTTCCGCAAACTGCAGAGATTCAACACTTTTATGGCTACTGTGGCCATCTAGTAGTAAAAGCACCTTATTCTCATTAGAAGCTTTAGCGTACCTCACGAAATGCTTCAACCATTCACAAAAAAAATCGCTGGTTATTCAACCTTTTTCTTGTGCAAAAGCTATGCTACCAGCAGGAGCACCATTCATAAGATCATCGTTCATTCTTTGACGAGGGTAAATAAGAACAGGAAGAACGTAATTGCCTATGGCATTCATTGCGCACACTACAGTTACGTGTTTCCCACGCTCGGCGCTACCAAGCGCACCAACTTGATTGCGACTTTTCGCTGCGTAAATTTTCTGGCACTTCTTCTGGACCGTGGTCAAATCTGACTCGTCCATATTGTATATATTTTCGGCGAGAAACTTGTGTTTCTCCATAATATTAGCTAGTGCATTAAAATAGGCTTCGATATTAGCCTTGTTAAAAGCCTGGGTCTAGCTAATGAGGTACTTTCTGGGCTCCTCAAAGATATTCGTCGATTGCGCTTCAGAAATCCGCTGACCCATTTCCAACCTGCCATTTTTATTTCGCGATTAAAACCATGTTCTATTTTATTTTTTCGACTACTTCAAATACCATTCATCGCAAATCTTTGGACGTTAGTCTAAAAAAACGTGTTTTCAAATCAATGATATGACTCGCAATCTCCTGTGTGATGACTTTAGAGAAAATTGCTCTTCGACCTCCCAAATCATCCTTACAACTATCCAAACGTCTTCGCAAGGTTGTTTTGGGAACATTGAGCATAGCTTATCATCCTCGTCACATTGCTGCCTTTTCCTAAATGCCATATCGGCAAAACAAGAAAAACATAATTAAAATAGTGTAACTAATGCATTGCCAATGATGGACCCCTGGTCCATCATAAGACACAGTTCAAGGGTACGTCATAGGCAATAAGACATAATTCACTAAAAAATGCCAAGCTCTTGTATTCTTTGCCATAACCTCAATTTGTGCCCGACAGTCAACATGAAACAGTTTCTGTAAGTTGCAGTAACAAAAGCAGATTGTAACTGAACATAAATAAAATTACTCAACATCATGCCAAGCTACAATATTATATAAATACTTACCAGTTTTGACTTAATTTTTTGTTTTCACCTAAACGACTTATATCCACATGAACGCTTGTAAACAAGTGGTTTTAAACGTCAATCGTCCTAACCAAGATGTCGGTAGTCCGTGATGCGCGGTAAATTTGAAAATACAACTTGTGGTCCATCATAGGCGGGGGTCGAACATGGGCACATTTCCCCTACTACACTAGAGAGCCGAAAACATGACGGACTCAGTTGTACAGACTTACCTGGTTTTTTCCCTGTACCTTTCATATTGAAAACGATTTCCGACAATTTTACAGTAATTTCGTAGGATATTAGACATAAAGCAAGATACTATTTTTTAACTTGAAATCACCAATATATTATAAACATTTTCAAACAGCAGGTCTTTAATTTTGAATTATTTAAAAAAAGGTGAACATCGCAACATCTTTTCATGACAAAAGTGAACGTGGAATTGAGAAGTGGAAGAAAATTATTGCTGGTATTTTCAAAACTGAGATTCCTAACATTTTCCATTTTTAGTATTCTTAATTCCAACTGCTTTGTAGAAAGAGTTTTTCACAATGGTACCAAAGTTGACAGATGTACGCAATACATGTACTCCGAATTTGATCAAAAGTGAATTAATGACCATTTTTACATGTTAAAACTTACTTGTCCTCTATTAAAATATGAAGAGCAATAATACGTCCATTTCTGGACTTGTGTAGGTCTCTCACTATGATTTCTACAAGAGGTCACAAACAGCCACTTTTGGTGGTAATCTTTTCGTTTCTCATTTGTCCCGAGTAAAAAAGGAGGTCCCGTTTTTTGCTTAATTCCGCCATTGTCCCATGCAGTTAAAAAAATCTGGCAACCCTATTGACGATCCACCTATCCAAGAGAACTGAATCAAGGCAACAATATTTTTAATTCCATTTCACTACACTAACGTGGCTCGTGTAAATGTCTGAAAATCGAAAAAACGCACCTCTCATTGGGATATTTATTACCCCCTGAAACAGTGTATTTTGTAGTTGTACAGTGGCGCCATTTTCTCTTCTGGAGAGGACCACAAATATTTTATTAAAATTTATTAGTATCGAATACGGCACCGAAAACGAAACATATTTAATATATTACAAACAATTTTCTTTCAATAAAATATAAAAACAGGTCGATTTTTATTTCAAGAGGGGCATCATTAGATCATATCCTCAACTGCCATACATCCCTCTCCTCCCCTTTATCACTATTACCAGTGAAATTTAAATAGGGAGAGTCCTAAGTGTGACACATTATTGAAAAGGAATTTGACTGTGACATTTTATTATGTAACTTTTTATTTTGGCTCCCTCTTGCAGGAACAACAAGGTTTATTTACTATGAATCTGCTATTGGCCAAAGTCTTCGTGATTATTTAGAGTTTTTAACCATTTTCTGGTGCAGCCATTTCTTAAGCTTGCTTGACTAAATTCGCTTGTCTCTTCTAAGATTCCTTTGAACTTCTTTATGTTTAATATGATATACATGGGTAGCAACTATAATTTCATCCTCTTCTTTAGCTTATTTCTGCTTCTCTCTTAACATTCTATTTTCCTCGTTTCTTCCCAGTGTCTCACCGGTGATTCACTACTTCTTTCCTTCTTCCAATATCCGACTACTCCCTCTGCAGCCTCCACGAAGGTCCCCTTTATTTGGTCTCATCTACTTTCAATGTCTTACTTCTAGAGAAGCAAAATATGTTTTGCAACTCTAGACAAAAAATTTGAACCGCTTCTTCCTCTTTATATATACATATATATATATATATATATATATATATATATATATATATATATATATATATATATATTACAGTACTACAGGCCTCAAAGGCCCAAGCCGGGGAGGTACTGGTCTCTTAGGCTTATCCTGTATTTTATTCTTCCTCTTTAAGTTTATTAAATCACAAAGTTTTCACCTCTTCTTTAGTTGTACCTTTGTTGACGCTAATTTTAATCTTGTCTGCAGTTACCAGGTGGTAGTCACTACGACAATCAGCTCCTCTTCTAACTCGCCCATCCAAGAGAGACTTCCACCCTTTCTTACTATTCGTTATATGATCAATTTGATAAGTTGTTATTCAATTTGATGAGGTCCATGTAATCTTGTGACATTTATTGATCGGAAACAAAGGTCCTCCAACAACCAGCCCTCTATCTTCACACAACTCAACTAACCTAATATCATTGTTGTTCATGATTCCGAGGCCCTAATTCTTTCTAATCCACTATTATCCTCTCTCACCTTGGCGTTAAAGTCTCCCATCAGAAAGACAAAGTCCTGTCTCTTTAATTGTTTTCTCAAGTGACTCCATGTTGAAATTAACTGTATCGACCCTTACTTCGTGGAATCTACTCATATTAGTGTTTTAAATGAAACACTAATATGACTCCATATTTCCATAAAAACTATCCTTCTCCTCATCTGTTGCAGCATAGCACCGTATTATTGAAATGTTCCTCACCTTAGTCTTGATTCACGCCAACATATTATCTCAGAGATTGGTTTCCAATTGGAGACATTAGTATTGCCAATCCTTTCCGCCAAGGTGCATTTTCATGTTGATTCCCTATCGTACATCCCTCTCCAACGCTCTGTCACTATTATCAATGAAATTTCAATAGCGAAAGTACTGTGTGACACATAATTGAAAAGAAATTTGTCACAGTTTATTATGTAATTTTATATTTTAGCGCCATCTTGTGGGAACTACAAGTTCTCCGTATGGCAAATTATGATATTTTATTTGAAAGCCAAATTTAACATATCCGGATGTCAGACAGTGTTAGCACATTCGTTATTTTTTAAATAATATTCAACAATTTCTACTCACTCCTGAATAGAATACACCATTTTTATGTTTTACTTGTAGACTTGATGGACTCATGACAATAAACTGAAAAATAGACCTGATAATTATGGAAACAGTTATCAACAAAGTATTTGCTAAACATTTTTAGAATTATCTATGTATACTCAAAACTTTTGCGAAAAATTATTGTAGAAATTTGATGGAATGTTGACTGGTTTCTTAGAGCAGAAGTAGTACCTTGTAATTTTTGTGGAGTATCCAATATTTGTACAGTTAGCTCTTGTAAATAAAAAATGGCAATGTTCAGAAAATTGATTTAACTAATATTTAGTTCGATTTATAATTGTTTTCTTCTGGAGAATATTGTCAATTTTTCTATGTGTTTCTGCTTTTTGTATCTGAACTAGATTTTGCTAAATAAAATTCTTCAAGATAGCTGGTGTTTTATTTTGATGTATATGACGTGTTTATAAAAATAGTGTTCCACACCAATTTAGAAAGACTCCTATAAAAATAATTATTAGTTCATCCAGGTTTTAACAGGTAATCGGTAATATTTGACTTATTTCACAAGTTTCGAGATGGAATTTGGACATGTACTGTATCTCGAAAACTGTTCGTCATAGACACTTGTAGTAGAAAATTGGCGAAAAGACTACTGTGAAAAATATTTTCTGATTTCCAAGATGGTCGTCAGGAAGCGTAACCGCCAACTTAAACTTTTAAAGTGATGTTTCACTGAAATCCTCGTACTAAATGTACCAAAAGAAGTATATGTTCAACAATGTATTTTTAAAAAACTCCTAAGCCAGGGATGGAGAAATAGCGGCCCGAGGGCCAAATCCCGCCAGCAACATGATTTGATTCGGCCCGCCATTACTACAGCTATCTATTTAAATACGATCTTGCATGAAAAAATGATATGCTTCCTATACCGGGAAATTCATTGGGAAATGCGCATACAGTTAGGGTAGATGGAGGACACCGGGGTGATTTTAAGTAACCTATATTTTATGGGTCTATCGTTCTTTATAACCAAGATACGATTTCATTCGGTATCGAACCTTTGTTTAGTACAGTTGTGCGCTCCGAAACGATAAATAAAATAAGTAGTTAAAAACTAATTAGTGTATATTTCTCAGTGAATCGAAACAAACAGTAAGAATATCAGTTTAACTTTTTATTGATCGTTAGTAAAACAACAATTAATAACTAAAAGTGAATCTGAATTTGATATCAGATATTAATAGTATTTAGAAAATATTTCGCCAGACCCCTATTAAGGGTCGCACTTAGGAGGAAGTGATGCCAGTCATTCTGCTGAAAATCTTTTATAAAATATGAATAACTTCGGCATGGCGAGTACCTCTGCCTACAGGGGTACTCAAAATGATAAATAAAATCAAGAAAACTCTTTGAATCCCCCAACTCAGTCTTATTCTCCAGTAGTACAAACATTCAAATACCCATCAAAGGAGCAAGCCATCATATTCCCCGCTATGGAACAAGTGAAAATCCATGAATACATAATCGCCCTTGGAACCAAAGTTCAACCGAAATATATGAATATCTTATCTAAAATTTCGAAAAACAGAGTACGCATCTATCTCTCAGCCAAACCATAGTGGATACATTTCTAAATAAAGGAGGAGAAATTGAAGTTAATAGTCAAATCCTCAAAGTTCGCAGCTTGATCTCAACATCTACTCGATTAGTCCTTTCTAACGTATGTCCAACAATCCCTCACAACATTATAGAACATCGTCTCATAGATCTAGGATTATCCCTGATGTCACCCATAACATTTCTTCGGATTGGAATTTCACAACCCGAATACAGCCACATATTAAGTTTCCGCATACAACCTGCTCCTAATAGCAATAATAGTTCTACTTTACCTGAATCGATTCTCGTATACTATGATAATACCCCATACCGTATTTTCGTTTCTGAAGATAAACGTATGTGCTACAAATGTAAGGAAAATGGTCATATCTCTATTAATTGTCACTAGACTGTTACTGAACGTATAGCCGACACTCTACAAGAACAACCAGTAGAAGATATAGTTCCTCAAGATCAAGAAACTCCCTGGAATGTTACAGAACCTATAATCAGCCTTATCCAAGATAACACAATTAAAAGTTAACCCCTCAAGGCCAAGAAATCACCACCTTAATGAACACCTCCTCGCATAAGCGGCCTCATTCAGAGATCCGTCCACCAATTCAGAATCCAGCGGAAGAGTTGGAACTTCCTTTCATCATTCCCATTTCTCAGGCTCAGAAGAAATCGAAGCCTCAAACACAATCCAGTCCGTTGAATCCCTGGTTTCTCCTGCCAAACAACTCTTTGAAGACAATTCGTCTAATTTTTCACTGGATTATAGTCAGATTGTTAGTTTTCTGGAGGACACGTTCGGTTCCCCGGACCCCCTCAGTGTGGCCCGCAGGTATACTGAGAAAGTTCACGCGCTCCTAGCTATCTAGAGATGCTGCAGATCTTGGTAAATGATGAAAAACCCTCAGTTATATGTCTACAGGAGATAACTTCACCGAAAATCGAAGGTACAATATGGAACACTACGACTCCATCCATAAAACCAGAAACAATCAAATCAGGGCATCAGGAGGTGTACCAATATACACAAAAAGATTCCTTGAGGCTGAGGAAGTCCTACTTGTAACTAACATTGAAGCTACGGCAGTCTTATTGGGAACCCCACAAAAAATGTGCATATGTAACATCTATGTTCTACCAGATACAGAAATTAATATCAATGATTTGGATAACCTGGTAAGACAATTTCCAAAGCCCTACGTAATCTGGGGCGATTTTAATGCCCACAACCCAATATGGGGTTGAACGTCAACTAACCGGAGAGGCAGTAAACTTGAGACATTCATCAACACATCAAATCTCGTACTTCTCAATTCTGACGAAATAACAAGAATAAATATAGCAACCGGCAATCATTCTGCTCTCGATTTGGCACTTTGTCATCCAAACCTTTCCAGTACTTTGCCTTTGTCTAGGGCAGTGACCATCTTCCTATTATTCTTGGAGCTGATGTGCAAGATACACCGCCTACTTTTCGTCCTAGCTGGCGGCTGAAAAATGTTAGCAACGACGACTGGACACATTATGGAACACTCATTGAGGCTAGAATACCCAATGTACGTCTCAACCGGGTACAAGACATTAATATTCTTCAAGTTCTTTTGAAGAAGATATGCTAATAAAAAATAAAGCACCTAATTGTAGTTCCAGCCAATGTATCCTGCATAGATAAGCACTTGCGATGAAGCAAATGCCGTCAAATTTCAAATTAGTTATGGATGAAGCGGTAAAAATAATTAATTTTATCAAATCACGACCACTATAATCCCGCGTGTTCTCACTATTGTGTGAAGATTATGGCAGCAAACATAAAACACTGTTGCTCCATACAAAAGTGCGATAGATGTCTCGGGGTAAAAGTTTAACAAGGCTATTTAAACTTAGAGCCGAGTTACAAATGTTAATTTCAGATACTCCTTTTAATTTGAAAGATTGTTTTTAAACGTGATGAGAAAATAATTCAAATCGACCAGTAGCATCAAAATTACACTATTATTTGTAAGTAGCAAATTACAGCGACAACTTTTTCACGTTGTTTGATTAAATCTTCCTTTGAATGAATGCGTGAGAAAGTTAGCCATTGAATTGGTTGGCAATATAACGCAGCTACTTGTCTCAATATAAACATTTCCAATTCAGCACCATCGCCAATGTGAAGTATCACTCATATTTCGCTTTTGAGATTTTCTCTAACGTATAAGGTGAGTGAACTGGTATATATTTAAAGAAACTTTACAATTAGTCATTCACAGAAACCAACATGAGCCCGAGATTTGGTCAAAACTCGGTTGATTCAATAATTCAAAAAAAAGCCAAAAATAGAATACGGAAACAGTTTTCAGAGTTCTACCTTGAGCGTAACTATAAGTTAACTGCATCAACCGGGGTGGAACAAATCGCATCAATTATGGAGGACTGGGCATATAACATGCGCAAAAATATGGAGATAACTACAAAGAATCTGTTGTCAAGACTTTGTGGAATGGAGCCGCAAAACTTATCCAAGAAAAATATGTCAGGGAGTATAATAGAAACATTCATTGATCTGTTCACTGATGTTGAATTTAAGACTGCACGAGAAGCGCGAAACTGTAAACGTCGAGTACTTCAACATATTCCCGAAAAAAGAAATTCATCTTCTGCTGCTCTCACACGAAAATACTCCAAATGGCTTACAGAGGAAGTTTTATCACACTGCTAGCTACGAATTGGCATGGAGAGGCGAAGAAGTGACAAAAGTATTAGTACAATATTTTAGAGAAGAAATATATCATTATGGAAATCAAACTGGAACGATAGAATATAATCCAATAATTTCTAAAACTGCACTGGGTGGATCGCACAGGTTAACGCTAAATAAAAATGACACTGACAAATGACCGGAACGTCTAGTTCGTAAGGTAATATTAAAAAGAACAGCAAATATACAGGTTGATCGTTTCTTTTTTGACACCTAATCCAAAATGGCAGGAACCTTTATGTAAGGAATGGTACAAAAATCTCCCGGTAGGACAAAACGAAATAGGAAAGTGGACAATAGAAGCAGCCCAAAAGAATGGCTTAGATTTTAACAAAATTAAAGTCACAAACCATTCAGATCGTTCTTCTGCTGTAACACAGCTCGCCACAAGTGAAGTAGGTGAGCAGCAGTTGTTGAAAATAACAGGACACTCATCTGCAAGCTCCATCAAACCATATCTACAACTTGATGAAGAGCACCACGCAAGCGTTATCAACAACTTAAGGGGAGACACTGTTTCGACCTCTTCATCTCAAGGAAATTTTGTACAATAGCTTATAATAATTGCACTATTACATACAACAATTGTAAACATTCTTAATTATTGTTCAATAAAAATACTTTCATATTTGTGTTTTAAATGAAACACACGGTTTCTAGTTAATTCCACAATATAAGAAAAGTTATTGAACATTCTAAAAAATTGACAATTGTTTCGATAAATCAATATCGAAACAATTGTCAATTTTTTAGAATGTTCAATAACTTTTCTTATATTGTGGAATTAACTAGAAACCGTGAGTTTCATTTAAAACACTAATATGAGCAGATTCCACGAAGTAAGGGTCGAGACAGTTAATTTACTTACATATTTGTTTAACATTTTGCGAAATAGTTTGAAAAATAATCACGCCGAATTACATACGTGGTAATAATTTTTTTAAATAATTTCAACTAGATTAACACTCGTCTTTGTTCATCATCACGTAGCGCTACAACCCTGGGTGGGTCTTGGCTGACTGTACAACTTTTTTCCAATTTGTTCGGTCTTCCATCAACCTAGGGTCAAATGGAATATTCATTTTTCGGAGATCTGCTTGGATGTTATCTCTCCATCGCATTCTGGGACGTCCGAGTGGTCTTTTGCCTGTGGGAATCTCCTCCCATACCAGTTTTACAAGTCTTTCGTTATTAAGTCTGTGCACGTGGCCTGCCCATCTTAGTCGCTGTGATTTAATTTCTTGGACAATATCGGCGTCGTTGTAGAGTGCTTTTAATTCGATATTGGTTCTGATCTTATACTGGTTTGTGGTGATGTCATGGTGAGGCCCGAAAATTTTTCTAAGTATTTTTCGTTCAAAGCGTCTGAGCTTTTCTTCGTTTGCTTTGGTCATGGTCCACGTTTCGCATCCGTATGTTATTACAGGTCTGACGATGGATTTATAGATTTTGATCTTTGAACTTCTTGTGAGATTTTTTGATTTTATGAGCTTATTCAGTGCAAATAGACAGCGGTTTGCAGATTGGATTATGTCTTTTATTTCTTCGGTAACATCGTTGTCCGCTGTGATTACGGCCCCCAGATACTTAAAACGTTGTACTCTTTCGAAATTAAAGGTGTTGATCGTCACATTTTGTCCTATTCTGTCTCTTTGTGTCGTTCTATTTATACACATATATTTCGTCTTCTCTTCATTAATCTTCAGCCCTACTTCACTTGTTGCTCTTTCCACCTTGTTGAAAATGTCTTTCGTGGATAGGATGGAGTCTCTAACGAGATCTATGTCATCTGCATATGCGAGTAACAGCTTGGGACCTTGAACCGATAGCAATTCTGTTTTTATTTCGGCCGACCTCATGGCTTTCTCTAATACAAGGTTAAAAAGTAGTGGAGATAACGCATCACCCTGTTTAAGCCCACTGTTGATTTCAAAGCTGCCAGACAGTTTATTATTTACACGTACTTTAGATATTCCACCCTCCATACAGACTTTGGTCATCCGAATGAGTTTCTTTGGTATTGAGAACTCCGCCATGGCATTCCATACTTGGCTTCTTTCTACGCTATCATATGCCCGTCGAAAGTCTATGAAAAGATTGTATATGGGTCTGTTATACTCCCATCCCTTTTCTAGAAGTTGTCTCAGCGTGAATAGTTGATCTATTGTTGATCTGTTTGCCCTAAACCCGGCTTGATATTCGCCTAGGACATTTTCAGCATAAGGGATTAGTCTACTAAGAATGATGTTTGAGAGGGTTTTATATGCCGTGTTTAGGAGTGAGATTCCTCTATAATTCGCGCATCTTGTTTTGTACCCTTTTTTGTGGATGGGCACTATTATGTTTTCCTTCCATCGTGCTGGTATCCTTTCTTCTAACCATATGTGCGTTATTAGCTGGTGGATTTGGCGATGTAGTGCGTCTCCCCCATATTTCAGAAGTTCTGCTGGTATCTCGTCCGTACCCGGCGCTTTGTGATTTTTCAGCTTATTTAAGGCCTTTTGGGTTTCTTCAAAGGAGGGATTTTTGACGGGCATGTCCGCTGTGATATAGATCTCTTCTTTGTGCTGTTCTTCCTGTATGATGTTTAGAAGGTCTCTAAAATACTTTTCCCATTCTTCAGTTATTTCTTTACCGTCGATTATCATGCGGCCTTGGTTGTCTCTCAGTGTATGGATGGAATTGGTTCTATGCCCTCTTTTCTCAGAGGAAATTGCTTTATAGAATTCTCTGGAGCCTGGTTTGGGCCGGTCTCTCTCCATAGTTTCATATTTTTGTTGTTCGTAGTTTCTTTTCTTTGTGCGTATTATTTTTCTTGTTTCTTTTCGGCAGTCGTCATATTCCTTTTTACTTTGGTCTGTTTGCAGTTGTATCCAAGTCTTTCTTACTGTTTGTCTTTTTTCCAGTTGTTTCCGACATTCCTCGTCATACCATGTTTTTGCCCTCTTCTGCTTACTCCTTCCAAAGATCTTGTCAGCTGTCTTGGTTATTATTTCGGCAGTCGCTTCCCATAGCTGTTCTATATCATTGTCTTCTCTTTCAGAGTTCAAGGTTTGTTCAAGTTGTTCTCTATAGTTTTGTTGTTTCTCTGCATTGTGTATTTCGTCCATGTTCCATTGTGGGTTTATTGTTGTTTTATTGTATTTGTGGCTATTAAGAAATATCACTCGTGGACTTCGTCCACTCGTGAGATTTCTATAGCAACAAAGAATCGTGCATCTAGTTAAAATTATCAAAAAATTACCACCACTTGTGTAATTACTGTTAATCGTTTGTATGATGAAACTTGGTACTTCCGACTGTATTTTATGGCAGATATCTTTATAATCTGAACGAATTTAATTTACCATTGCAATGTAAACAGACAACAGTGTTCCAGGTCTGTAACAAAATAACTGCTTTCAAAATAAAATTAAATTTTTGGATTATCTGCGTTGTAAGGAGAAGAATAGAAAGATTTACTTCACTCACTGAGTTTGTTAGCGATAACGACTCAGAAATATTTCAATATGATGTATTTGAAGAATTGGTCCAATATCTCATTTCGATGCGCTCATCCTTTAAGAAGTATTTTTCCAAAGAACATGTTGGTATTCTATGAATAATAATATGCGATCCCATACGTTGCTGTCACTTGTCAGTTTGTTTGGTTGTCAGTTTTCAATATGTTGTAAAATTATACTCCTGTTTAAAAATTGTAAGAAAACATATTGTTCCAATCGGTCTATTAAAGTTAGTGTTTTTTGTGTTATCGATTCTAAATCAACCCCTAGCATATAATACAAGGTTATAGGCCCAGAAGCTAACACATGGTCTCTGTATTCAAAAATTAATCTCAGTCATTAAATATGGGTGCAAATACAGTACAGGTTTTACCAGCTCAAGAGTTAAAAGGTAGAGAAAACTATCACGATTGGAAATTTCAACTGCAAAATGTTATAATCTTGGACAACTTATGGACTGCAGTAATGGCTTATAGTTCAGATGACTTAACAGCTGATGATTTTCGCAAACGTCGTGATGAAAAAGCGTTAGCAAAGATGTGTGTTTCCATTAGTCATAAAAGCAAAAAATACCAAAGAAGCTTGAGATGCACTTTCAAATGCATATGAAGACAAAAGTTTATATAGTCG
Organism: Galeruca laticollis; assembly: GCA_963921935.1. Taxonomy (NCBI): domain Eukaryota; kingdom Metazoa; phylum Arthropoda; class Insecta; order Coleoptera; family Chrysomelidae; genus Galeruca; species Galeruca laticollis. The sequence continues at coordinate 60,494,752 of OY998181.1, read as the reverse complement.
TTTAAAGTTGCTGAGACGTCTGTGCAACATAAATTTGATTAAATTTAAATCCATGGAAGATTTCTGTCATGAATAAACCCTTAGACGATGAGTTTCTCGCTGCAATTATGTTATCCGGTTTAACCGAAGAGTATGATCCAATGGTTATGGCATTAGAAAATTCTACACATACAATAACTAGTAATCTTGTAAAACAGAAGCTCCTTCAAGATGATAAATATAAAGAACAAAAATCATTAGATTCGGCATATTTGACTTCAAACAATGTAAAGAAAAGGCATTGTTGTTCATATTGTAGAAAATCATCTCACTGGAAAAATGAATGTAGAAAACTTGCTGCTAAAAACACAAATTCCAAACAAATAGGAGAAACAAGTACCATCATTTTCCCATACTTATAAACCGAACTTTTTCCACTGCCAATACCACTACTTGCTCAATATTGAAATTAAACCAAGCTAACTGGACACTTTTCGCAGACCAAGTGGACCAATATCTTCGAGACCTTCCTAACCCAACCACTTCAAATATAGCCTCAACCTTCTCACGATTATCACAAGCATTATTACAAGCAGCTCATATAGCAGTTGGCAATACCAAAACACTCAAAACTCACACCCCAGCCCCATGGTGGAATAATAAATGCAGCGAAGGCATAAAAAAATACAAGCAAGCCTTCAATAAATATCGACGACACCCCACAACTGACAACAAAATAGAATATAAAAAATGCAGACCCGAAGCACGTTATCAAAACCAAAAGAGCAAAAAAAGAAAGCTGGAAAACCTTTGTATCATCCATCAACTATTGCACTTCCGTCTCTACCATATGGGAAAAAATTCGTCAGCTATCCGGACAATGGCATAATAGTGAAATCAGAATTTTAAAACATGAAGGCAAAACGATCTCTACAGCAGAAGATATAGCAGAAATATTCGCAGATCATTTTGAACAGAATTCCAGTAATGATAATTTCACTCCACAATTTCTACAATATAAAATTAGAGATGAAAAAGAGGAAATACCAGTAACATATAACGACAATGACAGCATAAACTCTACTATTTCATTAGAAGACCTATACGACGCCTTATTTAACACGAAAAGTTCAGCTCCTGGTCCAGACGACATACCTCTAATCTTTATCCAAAACTCAAGTTCTAGTGCGAGAAAATATCTCCTTGACATCCTAAATACAGTTAGGATACAACATGACTTCCCAAAATCTTGGTCAGACTCGTATATAATCCCCATCCTTAAACTCCAAAAACCAAAATCAGACCCCCACCCCGATTTCTATACCCTTGTCAACTTGTAAATTATTCAAAAAGATTATAAACCGAAGGCTAAGATGGTTCTTGGAAAACAAACAGCTCCCAATCCCGAACAAAACGGTTTTCGCCAGAACAGACCTACCACCGATAATCTAGTGGACTTGGAATCCGAAATTCATGAAGCGCTAATAAACAAGCAGCATTGTTTGGCTGTTTTTTGTGACATAACAAAAGCTTATGATTACACATGGAGATTCGGTATCATTAAAAAGCTACAAACCTGTGGCATAAACGGACATTTACTGAGGTTCATTCAAAATTTCCTTCAATTTAGAACCTTCAGAGTACGATCAAATGGAAAAATATCAACACCCAGAATTGGAGAAAACGGAGTACCTCAAGGATTAGTTTTGAGCACGACTTTATTTTTAGTAGCAATCAATGACATCTTGAAACACTGCCACTTACCAGTGAAAGGCAGATTTTATGCGGATGACCTTGTCCTTCTTCTAAGAGGAACAAACCTAAAATCCACCCAACGGATTCTCCAAGCCACACTACACGACCTTCAGAAATGGTCACACACAACCGGACTCAATTTCTCGACCGAAAAAACAAAATGCCTTATCTTCCCAAAAAAAGAGACAGTAAGTAACCCAGTATTAGCATTAAATAGCAAGGACCTAACTTTTGTTACGGAAACAAAATTTCTCGCTCTAACTTTTGACAGCAAACTATCCTGGAAAACCACATTACAAACCTTAAGGGCGCCTGTCACCAAGCCATAAACATACTAAAAGCTCTTTCAAATATTTCCTGGGGAAGCGATACATCAACTCTATTAAGCATACACACATCTTTAATAAGGTCAATAATCGATTACGGTTAAGTGGTATAAAACTCAGCTAAAAAGTCCGTCCTAAAACAACTAGACGTCATTCAAAACACTGGACTACGTATTGCACTAGGAGCTTTTCGTACAATCCCCACTCTTAGCATGTGTTGTGAAGCAGGTAAAATTCCCTTAGACATCAGGAGAGGCTATCAAAGTTTGTCCTATGCTAGCAAAGTTTTAGCCACACCTGAAAACCCAACGTATCATAATGTCCATAGCAGCCGTTTCAACTTGTACTTTTCAACACACCCCTGATATCATCCGCCCTTTTACGAACGACTCAACCGCTTACTCCACAAATACTCTCCATTTACTTTCCCACAATTTACTATCCCAGCAAAAACTCACCCCCCCCCCCCCCCACATGGACTATAATCCAACCGCAAATAATCACAGAACTATCGAAATTTAATAAACACGAAATCTCAGCAGCCGTTATACAAAACCACTTCAGCGACATAATAAACAAATTCAACGATTATCACCATATTTACACTGATGCTTCGAAAACAGCGGAAGGAGTAGAAGCAGCAATCTTCTCCAAAACCCACAGCATTTTCAACGCAGAGCTCTACGCAATCCTAAAAGCCCTGAAACACATTAATAAATCCGACCAAAACAAATTTACAATTATAACGGACTCAATGGGTGCCCTGTACGAGATCCAACGCATGTATCCCAATAACCCTATACACAAAGAAATTAACAGCGAACTCCAGTACGCCAGAAAAAGAGGAAAAGAGGCAGTATTTATCTGGGTACCCTCACATATCGGAGTCAGTGGAAACGAGTCAGCGGACCATCTGGCACGCGAATCAGCAACAAAAGACGTTTGCGTTCAAATAAACAAGATAGTGCTCAGTGATCTGAAATCGTGTATTAAAAGTATAGTTCGCAGTGCGTGGCAAATCAAGTGGTCGCAGTGCTCCGAGAAGCCAAGTGAAATCAAAGAAAACTCGCTACAACGACCAGACTTTCTACCATCTAGAGGTAAGCAGGTGACACTCTCATGCCTTCGACTCGGCCACACTCGCCACACACACCTCCATCTTATCACAAAAGAAAACATCCCTTATTGCGATACATGCCAAACCAACTTAACAGTAAAACACATTTTAGTGGAATGTCAAAAATTCAACAACACCAGAAATAAATTCAACTTTGCACAGAACATATCCGACATACTCAGAGACAATAGCAACATGGACAACATTAATAAGTTTCTTAAGGAGATTAACATGAGAGATATTTAAATTTAAAACGATCATACCTCATAACTAATAATATAACTATATATAATGCTAATGTAGAGAATACACTATATATTAACGTAGAACATAAGTACCTTCCATTAAAGAATTATAACTGTTGTCGCTTATAACCTAAGTATGTCTGGCGACATTAAATGAATAAAAAAAAAATAATACATTTTTAAAAACAATTGTTTTAATGTAAGTTTCCGTCAAGAATTTGGCTTTCCAAAAGTGTTTCGTCGCAAAAAAAGTTTGAGAACCAATGGTATAGATAACAGAATTATAGAGTAGACTTAAAAAATGTATTCAATCAAGACACTTATCATTTTTATTTTTTGTTGATTTTTTTTAAATAAATATTAGTTGTTTAATATTTGTCGATTTTTACCATTTGTACACCGGTATTTTAAGATGATTTTCACAAACAAAACACTACCAAAAAGATGGCAGAATTGACGCATACGCACAATAAATTGTGATGAAAAGTAATATCGACTAAAGAGAATTAGAAATTATAATTAGCACAATAATTTTAAATTTGGGTTTACTATACTTTTTGAAACAAATAACTATCATGTTATGTAGGAGGACATTGTTTCGTTTTCTTTAGCGCCAATAAAACTACAAACCGCCTTTTGTTTCCAGTATAATTTCTATACCAACACGTATTATTAGCTTTGTTTATACCTGATTGTACGATATGGCATGTTTCTAAGATTAAATTGTTCTCAACTAGTAATGAATAAATAAACATTCAAAAGGTGTGAAATAGTAATTTAGAAGCAATGAATCAAATCTATTTAATAGCGAGTATAAATGGTTCATACTTTTTATTTGAATTAGTTCGAATTTGTACCTACATAGTATATAGCTACTTGGATTACCTGATCGATGTGATAGAGCGTGAAAATGAACTATTGTAAGCTTCTCTACTAGTGGTAACAGGTGACGTAATAGGCATCGGTGACGATACCAGGCAATTGAAACCAACAATATTAAATGGGACATTATGGCAAGTAGCACCTCTTTTGAAAGGTATTTAGAATACATATTCAATCATACTAATTTTTTTTGGATTTACAATGTTTTTGATGGTTAAAATAAATGAAAATTTGAGTTTCGCTTTCAATTAATAAATATTTAAGAACATGTTCTTATAATAATTGTTCATAATGTGCTAATTATGTCATCCCTTGTAGAGACGATTATATAAAGATGCTGACACACTATATAATTTTGCTTGCCATTTTTAGTTTACCTTATTTCTAAATTCATTCAGACAGTCAGTCAGTAGTTAACTTTCAAATAATATAAACGTAAAATTATTGTCGGTAACATTCTAAGTGTTATAAGTAATAAATAAATATTTTTAAAAATAGACTTTTCACCTCCGGTGATTTATTTGGCGCAGTCAGTAAGATATTTCGGGTCAAACATATTGTATGTGCGATCTCGTTTTAACGATTTACCGAAATAAATCGAACACTAAACTATATTGTTGAAGTTTGTGGAGGACATTCGTATAGCGAGATACCATATCTTTGAACTACTCTTCAGTCTACCGAGGACCTGTTCGAGCCACTACCAAACAATCAACGAGATCTGGGACCCATATTGCCTAAAATCAGCTAGGATCCAGCTGTAAATTCTCTTAGCTAATTAGGCATGTTTAAAATCATCCTTTACGATCTGTAAGTACAATTTATGAATTCTGAAGTAACTGTTAATGAACTAACTCGTGCATTTAATTCTTTATTGTTAGTAGTAAATAATCAAATAGATATGGTGGTACAATCTTTCAAACCAAGGTAGAGGACATAGTGAGGCGAATAGGCAGTCTTAAATGGAACTGGGCCGGACATGTTGCCCGAAATAAAAACAACTGGAGCGGAAAAATAACAAGATGGAGACCTTGGGGGGGAGAAAAGAAGCACCGGCAGACCACAGCAAAGATGGTATGATGACATCAAAAGAACAGCCGGACTTAACTGGAACCAAGTGGCACAGAACAGGGAAAACTGGAAAAATATGAGAGAGACCTATATCCAAAGGATAGAAAACGGCTAGAAGAGAGAGAGAATCTTTCAAATGGGAGTATTCAAATTGCATCCCCGATTTTGACGTGGATCCAAACGATCTAAATAGATTTATTTCTGTTAGCGAATCACTCATAAATAATTTTATTGATAGGGCAAATCCAAATAATTTTCAAAACATTCATTTGTTGAACTCTATAATTGTTAAAATAAAAGGTAAAGCTAAAACAGTCATTAATATTCAGACATGTAACATTTGGAACGAATTAAAAGACGTATTGATTAGAAATTTCTCGAATCAACGAGATGAAGAATGTCTAAACAGGGATTTCGTAATGCTAGAGCAGAACTCTAATGAAAGTCCACAATCATTTTATGATAGGTGTTTGCACATTCTGAACTTACTTTGTAGTTATGTAAATTTACACGAAACAACAGGAGGTGATGAAATTTTAAAACGACAATTTTATCAAAATTTAACATTGAAAACTTTTCTCTCTGGATTAAAAGAACCTATTGGAACTACAATTCGTTGTATGAAACCGACATCATTAGGCGAAGCAATGCAATTTGTTTTACAAGAGGAAAATGCGCATTATTTACAAAATTCATCAAAAAATAATCATAGAACAACACAACCTTTCAGACATAACTCTCGACCAACGAATGATTTCAGATCTAATTATCAACCGCCTACTCAAAATCAGTATACAGATTCTAACTCACCCAGTCCCAGGTTACAAACATTCAATTCCCAAATTCCAAATAATTTTTTCGCAAGACAGAACAATTTCCCCTCAAACCAATCCCAATAAATCTACTCAACAAACCTTTAGTAGAGCCTCGCAAGCTTTCAAAAGGCCTAACCAAAATATGAACGTTTTGAGGCCAAATTCAAACGTTAACCTATCTAAACCAACGCCCATGTCTACTAGCACCCGAAATACTTATCCAAACAATCAAAATGAACCAATATATAAAAGGCCGCCGCCATCTACTAATAATTTTAGACAAACTAAACGTCCGAATTATACTCCGGAAAAACTTTATAATGTAGATACCGTACAAAACTATGAACCCGAAAATTGGGAATATTTAAATAATAGTTACAATTATTCTGATCATGCTGCTGATCAACTCTATTTAGATCATACAAATCCTAATAACGATATTAGTGATAATGATGACATAGTTAACGAAAACGAAAATTGGATCAAGTCGATCATTAATAAATCCCTATAAAGCGTTCAAATATTGTTTTAGTGATATTAAAAATGACCCATTCGTAGTAACAACAGTATTTCAAAAATCTGCTCATAAATACCGAGCCGATATCCTGGCCACAAACATATTTAACCTCTCGAATCCAATAAAATTAAAATTAAAATTCTATATCTTTAAATTTCACAATGTTTTTGATGGTCTTATTGGATTAGATAATTTAAAAATATGAGAAGCCAAACTGAACTTCCAAGAAGGATTTCTTATCACTCCTTCTAGTAAAATAAAACTTCATTACCACGAGTTGAGCGCTGACCTTAATCTTGTAACCGTATCTCCTAGATCGCAAGAAGTTGTTAAAATAAAAACAAGTGATACACATGGAGATATTTTTATTCCTTATCAAAAGTTTCATAACTGCAAAATTCCACAATGCCTTAGCACTGCAGAGAACGGCTGTGCTCTTACTACAATATTAAACAAATCTGACAATACCGTATTACTACATTTTTCAGAACCATTTCTAGTAAAATGTTTTGACGAAAGTTAAAGAGAAAACATTGATTTTAATAATATTGATTCAGATCATATACCATTAGACCTTAATAAAATTAGAGCTGATCACATGAATAGTGAAGAAAAGAAAAACTATTAAAACGTTGTCAAGAATATAGCGATGTATTTTATAAAGAAGGTGAACCACTATCATTTACAAATGAAATTAAACATAATATACGTACGACAAATGAAATACCCGTATATACAAAAACTTATCTTTATCCTTTCTTACCTAAGCAAGAAGTTGCTAATCAGATCCAAAACATGTTAGATTCAAAAATTACTCGGCCATCTAATTCACTATGACGGGGTTCTATATGGATGGTAAGCAAGAAATTGGATGCCAGTAATGAACCAAAATGGGAAGTGGTCATCGATTATAGTAGACTATAGAAGATCGATACCCCCTACCAAATATCACAGAATTACTTAACAAATAGGGCAATTGCCAATATTTCTCTATAATAGATTTAGCCAGTGGCTTCCACCAAATTGAGATAGAAGAAACTGACATCGAAAAAACGGCATTTAACACCGAGAATGGTCATTGGGAGTTACGGCGCATGCCTTTTGGATTGAAAAATGCGCCTGCAACTTTCCAGCGTGTCGCTGACAACATACTAAGAGGTATACAAAATAAGATGTGTTTAGTATACCTAGACGATATTATTGTGTATTCAACCCCATTTCATGAGCATTTAGAGCGCCTATAGACGGTTTTTCAGACACTCAGAGAAGCAAACTTCAAAGTTCAGCTAGATGAATCTGAGTTCTTAAGGAGAGAAGTTACTTATCTAGGTCACGTAGTGACACCTGACGGAGTTAAACCAAACCCCGAAAAAATGTATGCAATACTCAACTATCCGATACCTAAAACACCCAAGCAACTCAAAGGATTCTAAGGATTACTTGGACACTACAGACGGTTTATCAAGGGCTTTGTGCGACTAACCAAACCTTTCACGAAATGTTTAAAGAAGGGTGCAAAAATTGAACTTAACGACGAATACATAACATGTTTTGAGACTTGTAAAACTTTATTGACTAACGAACCGATATTACAATATCCAGACTCCAATAAAACATTTAATCTTACCATCGACACTTCTAATGTAGCACTAGGCGCTATCTTATCCCAAGGTACTATTGGACAAGATTTCCCTGTAGAATATGCTTCGAGAACGCTTAACGACTCAGAGCAAAATTACTCCACGATTGCGAAGGAGTTACTTGCTATAGTTTGAGCAACAAAATATTTTCGTCCATATTTATATGGCCGTCAGTTCAATATAATAACAGATCATAAACCTCTCGTGTTGTTAAACTCTTTAAAACAACCAAATTCTAAATTACTACGTTGGCGAATTAAATTAGAAGAATTTGACTATAAATTTTTTTATAGAAAAGGGAAATCTAATAATGTAGATTCTTTATCGCGAATAGAACTTCACACTAAATATACAAATTCATTTTTGAAGGATAAGTCATTTCGGAAACGTATTGATGAAATTTTAGATGAAACATTAAATTACCATAATAATCCAAGTACGTCCGAACAAGCATCTCAAACTTTAAATATCCCTTCACCAACTGCTAATAAACTAATAAGCGACACTCCAACTACAACCGACAATGATAACTTTTCAACGATAGTTAACATTGACGAAACAATTTCAGATGACAACATTCAGCATCAAAATCAAGAGACACAAAATAATTCTAGTGATAGACAAAACGAAAATATTACTGATGACAATATTACTATACACTCAAATGTCGATGAGAATCCAATTACAGGCATACCGTCTATTGAATGTGCTGTAAATTATGGTAAAAATCAAATATTCATTAAATCAGTTTTACATTCCCCTGCAAAATTAAAAAGAATCACTTCATTCAGCGATAATCAACGGTTTTTAGTTCAACTCTCTAAAAATAATTTCGAGAACAATGTTATAAACCTTGTTAAAGAATATATAGTTCCAGATATTCAGTACTATATATATTTCAAAGATCCTGACCTGTACGAACCATTCCCAGTTTGCTTACAGAAATATTTTAAGGCGGCATCTTTAAAATTCAAAAAATGCTCCACCAAATTATTAGATGTCATGAAAAAAGATGATATTAAAGAAATGATTAAAAACCATCACGAATGTGAAACGAACCACCGCGGAATTAATGAGTGCGAAATATGCCAACAGTGTAAATATGATAGACATCCAGTAAACTTAAAAACGAATTTGACACCCACTGCAAATAAACCGTTTGAAATCATTCATATAGATTAATTTACTTTTGAACATTAAAAATTTTTGACGATAGTTGATAGTTTTTCTAAATATGCCCAAGCATACCATTTAAATGCACTTTCTGGTACGGATGTAGCGAACAATTTGATAACATACTTTTCTCATCACGGTATACCAAATCAAATTATTAGCGATAACGGCACCGAATTTAAAAATACGGTAATCACAGAACTATTAGGACTACATAAAATTAAAATTTATTAGTGTTTTAAATGAAACTCACTGTTTCTAGCTAATTCCACAATATAATAAAAATTGTTGAAAATTCTAAAAAATTGACAATTGTTTCGATAAATCAATATCATCGCCAGTTAACTTTATTAAAATTCATTTTTGCTTCCCTGATCATCCTCAATCAAACGGAATTGTAGAAAGATTTCATTCGACGATAATAGAACATCTATAAGGCTATTAAACTCACAAGGATTCTCAGACACACCTGTAAAAACTAAAATGGCAAATGCTATTCTGGCATATAATAATACAATACATTCGGCTACTAAATTTAAACCTATGGACATAATTAATGAACATATTACTGATAATAGTCCATTTGATATCGCAATTGATAAACTTTTAATCAATGATTACGTTAATAGATATAAATAACGTTATAAATTATTATATGCGAAAATCATTGCTGATTTATTAAACCTAAAAGATAATCTAGTAGAAACAGTAAATGAAAACCGAGAAAGTCCTGAGATGGTTATAGCAAACGGAAAGATTTTTATAAAAAAGAAAAAGAGACAGAAAAACGCAAACAAATTTCATAAGCCCGTTAGTATTAAATCAGTAAATACCAGCGCAAAGTAGTTACAACAGCAAAACACGGAAAAATTCATATGAGTAATATAAAACGCCCACTGAAAAGAATATATTCATTTGACACATAGTTATTATTTCAGGTTTCCAGGAATACTCGGATTCAAAGAAATAATTACACTTAGAAACCTCCATGATAATCCAGGTCTACTTCCAGTGAAACTTGGCACTGCAAAAGTAACCGAATACTATCACTCGATATTTTATTATTATGATATAATAGTATATTATGCAGCGATCATGTAATGAAGGTTATTAATACACGAGCATTAACCGGGATACGAAACGAGACGAAGGCGAGTTTCGTATGGTTTATGCAAGTGTATTGATAACCATTACATGAGAGTTGCATACACTATTTTTTCTACGACCGATAAATAATAAAATGAAAACAAGAATTAATTTCAAACAAGCTCCCATAATTCCCATAACTAAGGCAACCTGTAAAAAATAGCATTATTTAATTGCAATGATTCCACTTTGATAAAGAGAAATATACAAACAATGCAATTAGTTTTTCTTTCAAGAAAATACATTATATTCTAAAGAAAAATTTGAACCCGCCCAGGATCTGAACCACGATCTGTAATGCACTCATGCGCCACGACCCCAAGCGTTACCAACTAAGCTACGAAGACTTGTATGAAAAATTACGCACATTATGCATATACAAATTAAATCATGGTCATAGATTTTTTTTGATTTAGTTGGAACTAAATTTTCACAGACACTTTTAGCTTTATCAGAAATTTCTGGTGTTGTACAAGATAATTCTTCACTACTCGACATGTTTATAGTTATCTACTTTTGACGCGTTGTGAAATGTCAAATAGTTAAGTAGGTATGTAGAAACATAGACCACTTGATTATCCCCAAGTACTTGTTTCTATTGGCCGAAAATTCGTTTCATAATGAAAAGTACGTATTTTCATTGGCCAAAATCTGTATTGAAATGAAAATCCGTGTTAAAATGAACAATATTAATGAATCGGAAGCAGATATTTAATTCGCGTATTATAATACGGGAGTAGAAGAATCCTATTGTCACACAATTTAAAAATTTAAAAGATAAACAAATATATATTTTTAACACTGCTATAAAAAATAAAATTTGTCAGGAAGAGATAACTAATCACAAACGTTTCTTAAAATTTGCGGAAAGTAAAGTAGAAATAAAATTAACAGAATTACTACCTCGCGAAAATAGAACCAAACGAATGTTGTTCAATAGTTTCGGCTCAATTTTGAAACTATTAGCGGAAATTTAGACTCCCATGACGGAGAACGTTACGACAACCTTATTAGATAACTTCAACAAAATCAAAATCAATTGTCTGATAAAATAAAAACTCAAAATTCTATAGCAATATCTCTGATAGATAACTTTAATAAGAGTATTCAACAAATGAATAATACCTAATCAATTATTATTAGAACGTAAATTGGCAACAATCGATTCATATCTAGGGAATCAATCTCAATTCAACATGCCCTTATGCATCCTTGTGTGCTGAAGCAAGTATCCCACCTCTAAGTATCAGAAGAAAACAACTGCTAGCCAACTACTGTATGGGAATATGGGCTCAACCGAACCATCCAAACTATCCACCATACCACGATGAGGAACACGACTTGTTTCAACGACGACCGACAATAACACGCCCAGCAGGTATCCGTCTGAAAGAGGATCTTGACTACATGCAATATCCCTTTCCAAATGTTCTCAATTTCGGTCCACCAGAAATACCTCCTTGGAAGATCGTCCCATCACATGCAATTATGGATATTGGGATACATAGGAAATGAGACATCAATCGAACAATTGTTAGATGGATCAAAAACTCTGGGAGGCTGTGGCTCGGCATTCACTACGCTTGGAAAATCCCATTCATGGGCATTGCCCATGGAAACCAGCGTGTATACTGCGGAGCTATACGCTATTATGCAAGCCCTACGATATGTTGAATTTGGAAACAAATTGCATTACATAATCTGTACTGACTCCAAGAGTTCGATTGAGGCCCTGAGTAATCCATTCAGCAAAGATCCGCTGGTCCAAATTATTTTGGTGATACTAACTCTGCTTCAAACTAACGGTATACTCACAACGTTCATTTGGATCCCAAGTCACCACGGAATTGAGGGGAATGAACAAGCAGATCGAGCAGCTAGAGCAGCTGCGCAAGCAGATATAATAGAAAATATACCTGTAAGACCAGACGACATAAAACTACATTTGAAACATAAGTTCTTGGAGGTATGGCAAAATGAGTGGAATAGAACAGATGCCAAACTTCGAGACATCAAAACAAAGGTTACCCCTTGGACGCTAATACCTCACTAATGTAGACGAGATCAGGCTGTGATAACCAGGCTACGAATCGGGCATACCCGCCTCACAAACGTATTCATGCTAGCGGGAGACAGACAACCTAGATGCGACTACTGTCGATCCAGGATGACAGTAAAACATATTATCAGAGACTGCCCTCAATATGATGTAATGAGACAAAGACTAGCCCTACCGAATGATATTCAAACCTGCCTGACAGACGAATGGAATACATTGAAAAAGGTTTTGAAGTTCTTAAAAGAAACAGGAATATACTTAAAACTGTGACATGCAATCTTCCATGTGGTTACATATGAGTATAAGGCTAATGCCCTCAGAAGTCGATGTCTTAGAAAAAAAAATGATAAATAATGGCCCGATAAAAGTTGAAAGCCAGAAGTATACATATCCAATCATGATCATCTCGTTCATAAAAATATCAATTTTAGTCTTCCAGTAATAAACTTAGATGACTTCAGTACCCTCCGAGAAAGAATTATCAGAAATACTCCAGTTCTCGAGATTTACGCACCTTCCTATGTTCCAAGCACTTGGACGATAATAATTTATTTCCTCGTAACTCTTTTATGACTGTACTGTGCCCTCAAAAGAATCCGATGCAAGAAACCAATCCAAGAAAATCAATCCGAAGATGTTCACCTTCCTTAGCTGCAGCCCACGGAAGCTGAAACTTCAGGGGGAAGAATTATGTCACCCCTTGTAGAAACGATTATATAAAGATGCTGACACACTATATAATTTTGCTTGCCATTTTCAGTTTACCTTATTTCTAAATTCATTCAGACAGTCAGTCAGTAGTTAACTTTCAAATAATATAAACGTAAAATTATTGTCGGTAACATTTGTAACATGTCGCTGGGACATGTTTGTATTTTCATCAATTATTTTGGAGCGTTACTTATTCGTCGGCTACCCCCACCTCTAATTCCAAATCCTTTTATTTCAAATATTAGGAACATATCGGTGATCGTTTTTATCATCGTTAAATATCTACTAAACTACGATTCATGTCGAATTCGCTCTCTTTTGTTCATTCTTCGCTGACAATAAACTTCAGCACTCAGTTTACAAATAATTTTGTGGGTGATATTAATTCTTCTTGCCGGTAAGTTATCTATATAGTTTCAAATTGTATCTGTGTGCTTACAAATCATTCTATTTCGACTTTTCTATTTAGATGAAATATTTCGTTTTTAAAAAACAATGTTTTTGTTACGGAGTTTCCAGTTTTTCTTCGCCGTTCCCTTTAAAAAAATCTGGTGGCGTCAAAAGTTATTTTATGAAGCGAATTTATAACAGATTCTCTATATGGTTATTTTCCACCGATTTAAATTTGATTTTTCTGATTATTTTGGGAACAGGACGGATAAGAATGAACAGATTCCTGTGGTTTTATTTTGAAAATTAAATTCAATTTTTATATGTATTGGAGTATAAGCTCCTCACCTGTTCATTTTATTCCTCCTTTTCAATTTTCACTTTTCTACTGTTTCTCCTGTTTTTTTTATTTCTTTCCCTACATCTCTGCAGCCTTTACCTGTACGGACCTCTACGGACCTTTAAGAACCTTTACGGACCCTTACAGACCTGACGGACCCTCCAACGATCCACTCACCGGACCATATCGATCCAGAGTCCAGGCAACGACGGCTCAAGAAACCGTGAATACTGCTGCGAGCTGTACGTCCCAAGACTTCTCAAGATAAGTCCCTAACTTATTTTTGGTAGATATAAAATATTGAGTTGGACACTTTTATTGTAATAAATTATCCTTGTTCGTATTGTATTAAGAATATACAGCTTATGTAAATTTATTTTTGTGTCAAATAAATCCAATTGTTCCGAAATTTTGTTTTTTGAGTCACCTTATCCCAATTGAGGTAATACAAAATAGTGTAACTAAGGCCGAATTCACCAGCTGAGGAGAGTCCCAAGGCCGGGAAAACTTAGGAAAGTGACACATTCTAAGTGTAATAAGTAATAAATAAATATTTTTAAAAATAGACTTTTCACCTCCGGTGATTTATTTTGCTCCTTCTAGTTCCTGGCAGTAAAACATCTATTATTAAACTCTTGTCGAACTCGATAAAATGTGTCAGGGGAAATTGCCCTACATTCTTCAACAATTCGTTGTTTTAAAACGTCAATACTGTCAGGAGCTGTAGGGTAAACTTTCGATTTAATGTATCCACACAGAAAAAATCTAAAGGTGTCAGGTCCGGTGACCGAGCTGACCATTTTATTGGACCGCGTCGTCCAATCCATCTACCATGATAATCCTCATTTAGGTAACGTCTTACTGCAAAGTGATAGTGTGCAGGAGCACCATCTTGTTGGAATGTTCTTTCGAAGTTACCAAATTACGCTTCAATTGCGTTTTCTAACATTTCGAGATATACTTCACCCGACTAATGTGGATTCCCAAAATACCTGCTCAGACATTCACTTGTGTATGTTTTACACGAAACATGTGAGGATTTATGTCACTCCAATAGCTCACATTTAGAGTATTAACATTTCCATTAAGGAAGAAAGTACTTTCGTCACTAATACAAATTGTTCTTATATAGTCTAGCTGTTGGAGAATTTTAGTGGACATATCTCCATTGTTTAATTCACATATTATATTCAATGTAATATGTGAATTAAACATTGGAAATATGTATACCATGGTAAATTATTACAATTTCATTTTGGAAAGTTTTTTGTCTTTGTCTTATATGTATGTGTCCTGATAATTGTTTTTAAGAAACCAAAATGGAAGTATTGATGTAACTGATTGTCGCATAACGAATTCGATGATAGAACATTATTATATTATATCGATAGCCTTGATGATGGACCTAAATAAATGAACCGAAACGTTGGAAAGAAAGAAGAAATTTTTGAAGTTTTATTTCATGTACAAGAAGTTGGCGAATAAACATTAAATATATAAATTTGAAGATTTTCACTGCCAATTAACCATTAAATATATTAAATGTTTATTGCAATTGATAATATTTTGAGCAAAAACTGATGGCATTGTTAAAAATGCATGGTTACAAAGTGATCTCATTGTATGTTGAATTAATCAATAAATCGAAAAGATCAACCAAACAGTCGAAACTAGTTACCTATTATTTATTAGGTACAACATTTAAATAATAATAATTAGGACAGCATGTTTTAGGATTTGCATCACTCTGTATGAACATTCAACACCAATGATAGTTTTTGAATCGTGTGGTCTAGGGTTGTAATCGAGAGGCATAGGTCAATAAATCCATCAAACTCTGCCACACCAATACACCACCCTGTACATTTAATAATTTCGCCACTTAATTTACATAAATCGTAATTAAGATTTATTTATTCTCGTTAAAGCAGTTTATAAAATCCCATTTTATTGGTTGGCAAAATGCAGAATTAATTTTCAAAAAAATCGGAACGACCCTGTATATATTTGCCATTTAGGAAGTTAAAACATTTGATGTAAATTATATTTTTTGTTATATTCTTAATATTAGTTACTACCCAAGAGAAGGCATCTTGGTATACATCTAGCGTGCTTATCTGAAATATTTTCACAATAATAAATGAACATCTATCTGTCATTGAGTTTTACAACATTATGTTATCAATGTAATTAGGCTGTAAGGCCTGTTTTGATATAAATAAACAAATAAATAAATAAATAATATATAATACGCAAGGTAACGTAAGAACAATGTCGGCCGAATGTAAAGCCAATATTGTTATAGTTTCTAATATTTATGTGCCTGAACATTTGAAGATTTGTGACATTCAATTGGATAATTTTGGTGTTTTATCATTTGATTTACATGGTGCTTTGCGTTATATTAATAGACCGTATCTTTTAACTAGTATTCAAACATTTTTGTCCAGTTTAAGAACTGTTGGCAATTCAAAGATTCATGTCAGAAACCGGAAAGATATAAATAGTTCTAGTGTAGAGGATTTTAAGTATTTAAAATCAATTTCAAAAGAAAATTTCAAAAAACTTTATGAGTTGTGTGCGCCAATTAAATACTATGTTAATAGAAGAAATATTGGACTAAAAGATGTACTTGCTTTACTTGTTAAGTTAAGTCGTGGATTATTGGATGTTTTTAAAATTACTTTTCAATTATTATTCCAGACAAGTAACTAGTTTAATAATATCTAACGTCCGCCTATCTCTGATGCAAAGATTTGTACCATGCAATATTGGATTGAGATCAATAACCAGAGACAATTTCATAAGAGATCATGTACCCGAATTTGTCAACAAGCTTTATAATCCTATACCGGATGATCCTGAAGCCATTGTTTATGTAGATTGTACGTATAACTCCATTGAAAAGAGTAGTAATTTTAGAATATTTCGTCAATCCTATTGCTCTTTTAAAAAGAAACATTGGGTTAAGCCAGAAATTATAGTAGCTCCAGATGGATATATTTCAACAGTCAACATTCACTATTTTTCTGATGCACGAAACAACGACGCAACGATGTTACGGCGGGATTTAGAGAACGACGTTAATGGAATAAGAAACCGGTTTGAAGAAGGAGATATTGTAATAGTAGATAGAGGCTACAGAGACGCGATTCCTACATTTGAAGAACTAGGTCCCATTTCTTATACGCCACCTTTATTTCGTCGTAACCAACATCAACTGTCTACTAGCGAACCTAATAAAGCAAGACTAATAACTACAACCCGCTGAGTTATAGAAGCTAGGAATGGGCATTTTAAATCTATTTTCAAGTTTTTTGAAGAACGCATTTTCACGACCCATGTTATCAACTTGCGTGAGTTTTACCAAATTGAGGGTGTGTTAATAAATAGATGTCATCCTTTAATAAATATACCAGGAACAGTTGAAATAGCAACTGAAATGCTAAATAAACGGAATGATGTAAATATTGTCCAAGCACGTGTTGAAGCTCAAAATCTAGCTGTCAGAGATGGTAGCTGGTCTGAGGCTGAACCATATGCATGTTTCTGAATTTCCTCGGGTAGTTATCGATTATTTAAAAGGCCTAGTAGGTCCTTACCATCTTTATTTGAGTCCATCATATATACAAAATAAATTACAAAGAGAAGAACTAAATGTTTTAAAAATAGATGAGTCAAGAGAGGAGCCCAATTTCTTACGTTTTAGAATCTACTCTAGATTTAGAAACTCCACTAAATTTATGTTATGATTGGCATACGACGACGGACTCAATCAAGACAACCTTCCAGTTTTCTACTACTACTGCACATGTCCATCTGGTACGAGAGCTTTAGGCACATGCGCACACGTCGCAATGTTTTATGGTTTTTTTGGATTTGCTAGACACAATAATATCACATTTCCACCAACACGTCTACTAAATTGTGTCGACAATACAGCAAACCGTTTATTGTCAGAAAATATTGTTCTAGGTCCCATAGTTGAGGAAAATTAAAAAGTTTTTTGTTCGGTTACCCCCACATCATTTTTTAAATGTATGCTTGTTCTAGTCGCCTGTGGTAACCTTATAAAATATCTACTGTTGGTACACGGGTGGTGTGGAAACGAGAGCTTAATGGAGTATTGAATGACCCTGTATGCAGTTCTGATCAAAAGGCACGTAATAACTCAGATTCAAAACGCAAAAAAAAATAATAGCAAAATTGTTTCTATTGATTGGCGGCTCTAGTGGATTTGTTGATTTTGTCATCTTACAAGCTCAAGTCAGATCACCCTGTAAGTATGAATTTTTGTAGCCTACCACCCAATAATACAACGTTGCAATATAATCTAACACAGTATGTAAAAATATTTAGTTTACAATATTTCTTTTATTCTGTATTTATGCTGTATTCCTAAAAATTATATTTTACAGACTAAGCGTTTAATATTTCGAAAAGTAGCCATAAGTTACTACCAACAAGAACTTTTAACGAGGACATCGTGATCTATATTATATCCAATATTCAGAAACTTGGACGATGATTTTTTTTAATGATAATTGATGCTTTTTTCTATTGTAAAGTACGTAATTTAACAAAAACAGGTCTGTGAAAGCACGAATCACCCTGTAAACAACAGCTATTTTATTTTCGCTAATAGGTGTGTATTTTGTCTTGATATATTTGGCAGTAACATCAAAAAATATTTAAGAGGGATTTTTTGAGGACCGTTTTAAAAAAGTCGGGATTTTGAACGTCAACGCCCTGTATTTCAAAATTTAGCTATGGGATAAAGTTGGGCCCAAGGAGACTTTTGATCAGGGCGTCAAATATCATTACATGTCAAAAATTCAGACGATGCTCCCGTTTCCATGAGAGAAGTGCAGGGTCCATTTAGTGTTTATTCATTTTAACCATCAAAATCATCGTAAATCTAAAAAAAAATTAATATGATTGAATAGGTATTCTAAATACCTTTCAAACGAGTTGTCAGTTGCCATAAGATCCAATTTAATATTATTGGTTTTAGTTGCCTGGTGACGTCACCGATTCCTATTACGTCACCTTTTACCACTAGTAGTTCATAGTTCATTTTCAGGCTCCAAATTTCATCAGTCTAAGTATCACCGCTTAAAAGAAAAGAGGGGGGAAGGGTGCTTTTGAGAAGCACTATATAGAATATGGTAACGATATGAGCAACATATTAACACTTATAAGACTAACTGAGTTAAACTAACGTGAAATAGTTGAAATATTTTGTTATTGTTTGTACCAATAAACTTCTTCCCATTTCCTTTTACCATTTCAGGTGTCGAATGGAAGTTCCGCTCCCTCTTGTACCCATATTCTCCAGTATATTGTCTTTTTCCATCTTCCTCAATTCCTCTAAAGTTTTTCCTCATTTTTCTCATTTCTCCCTTGGCTTCGCCCGTCGTTTTTTAATAGTGCTACCTGCCTCCATTATTTTCTCGTTAATATATCTTCATTCTAACGATGTGTTCATATCAATTCAATTGCTGTTCTTATTAATTTTGTCTATTAGTGCTTCTTCTTTTCACTTTCAACAATAAATTAATTTTGTATGTTCCAGTTGAATTGTACTTTTAATCAGGACACGAGTTTGATGTTCTCTACCTATTCGCATTCTCTCCAGGATCGGACTCCGGTACCAATAAAGAAATATGAAATTAAGTACGGAACATAAAATGATGAGTTAAGAAGATAATTACAATAGTATACTACATAACGGAGTTGAAAGTGTTTCGAGAAGATATAACTGCACGAGATACCAAGATCATTATAAAAATTATAACACAAAGGTCGGCCATAAATTGAATCAGATATAATTGATTCTTATTTAGGAATCAATATTTTTCATCAAACTGTGATATTTTCTAATTGAAA
The DNA here is from genome assembly GCA_963921935.1 of Galeruca laticollis. Lineage (NCBI taxonomy): Eukaryota > Metazoa > Arthropoda > Insecta > Coleoptera > Chrysomelidae > Galeruca > Galeruca laticollis. The sequence goes on along the minus strand of OY998181.1, from coordinate 60,474,697 downwards.
TAAACATGTAAGAGCCGCTTTTAAAAACAAAGTAACAGAGTCGGATCACTGTATACACATTTTATGAGAGTTGTGACCTCCTGGCTGCTCTAAATGTTTGTGTAAGTTACAATTACTGTTGCACCATTAGTTTACCGCAATGATTCCCAAATTTTTTGTCTAGGGAAGTTTCTTTCTTAGATAGTTTACGCTAGGAGCCACAGGCAACGGTGGTTGCCCATTGACGCAAGTACACCTCCACAAAAACCACCACATCGAAAAAGCCCAATACAAACTGTCTACGGCATGTAAATCACACTATGAAAAGTCACTCTATATATACAGAAATTTTTGTTCATACAATATCTCAATTTTCAAATGGCCGAAAAAATAGGAACGCATACACCAATCACGATGGAATTCTGTCAGTTAACTTGGGGCGCTAAAATGATGCTACAGTCTACTGTCACAGCAACGGGCTTCTCGTCCGAAGCGGACTCACCGCTTCCCCACACCCGCTCCCAGCATTTCTGTCTCAGCAGAACCTGGATTACATAGCCATCAACATATCGTGGAATAATACCGTGACCATCTTCTTTTCTTACTATAAACATCCCAACCAAGTATTATCAATTGACCTCCTCGAACATGCATTCACTCTACCGCGAGCCGTTATAATGGGCGACTTGAACTCACGAAATATTCTCTTCGGTGATACACACACCAACCCAAACGGCAGATCACTCGCCGATCATCTAGTCTCCCTTCCCATCTCTCGGATTGAAAAAAATAGTCCAACCCTAATAAGTCACCTCGGCTCCTCCATTGTCGACCACATAATCTGCACTGACAGGTTAATAACCCGCATGAACGACGAATGCTCTATAGGCGATCCCATCACCTCAGACCATGTCCCACTACTGGTCAACACTTCTTTACATAATCCAATACCACCACCGTCAACAACTTTCACATATCGCGATTTCAAAAAAGCCGATTGGGATTCCTTCGCAAACCACATCTCCTCTAACTTACCACAACCCATCATTAATCAGAACTGATGACATAGATAATCACGCAGAGAAATTCCATTTTCTCCTAATCGATGCACAAGACTCCAACTCCATAAACTCCAACTATTATACACTTTCGCAGAAAAGACAGTTATACAGGTTATAGGTCCACACTCGAGATCCCGCTGTCAAGACTAAATGGAACCGTCTAAACGCCCAGGTTCGATACGAAATCAATGTTGAAAAGCAAAAAAAATGGAAGGCCGATACAGCCGGATTGAACTTCAGACAAGGGCGCGTGTTTTGACAAAAATTCTACCGCCTTGTCAGCCTCAAGAGGAAGGTGGAATCATATCTCGAAGTGCAAGGACAGAAGATTTACACCCCTCTAGACAAAGCCATCGCCTTCAAAAATAACTTACAAACTGTCTTTACAGCACCTGACAATCCAGGGACTTTGTCACCGAAACAGACCTCATTACCCGCAACATAACTCGAAGCCCACATGTCCATATTCCACTAAATGAGAACTCTCCGCTTCTTACACCCTTCACAATCGAAGGAGTTCAGCAGGCATGCCGAGCGGGAGAAACAGTGCCCCTGGGCACGACGGAATCTCGAGACAGGCACTTAAAAACCTGCCAGATGAGATTTTCCCTCCGCTCTGCACCCTGTTGAACGCCTGCATGGCATACTCTTACTTCCCTCGTTGATGGAAATCAGCCAACGTGACTCTCATCCCCAAACTTGGCAAAGACGCACAAAGCTTGAACCCTACCGCCCAATTTCATTAATCAGCGTCCTAGGTGAAATCTTTGAACGTTTGTTAGAAGAGAGAATCAGGGACTTCCCTACCGAAAATAATATAATTCCAGCATTTCAATTCGGAATCAGGCCAGGCCACTCTTGTCAGAACGCCACCACCAACTTTCAAAACGTCGTCACCAGAGCTTTAAACCAACAACGCTGTTCAGCCGCAATTTTCATAGGCGTTCAAAAAGCTTTCGATCAAGTTTGGTATGCCGGACTAGTGAGAAAGCTACTGAGCATCCGATTGCCAAACCAAATCATAAAATTATTATATTCCTACCTCACAGACCGATCGATCAGCGTCAAAGCTGGTTACAGCCTATCCGATTCATTTACACCTCAGACTCCACTATTATACATAATTTATACGTATGATACACCTTCAACCATCTTAATTTTCAGCTAACCATCCAATACACCAGATTCAATATACGAACGTGCACTACAACCCCCAAAATACTACCAACCCAGCCCTACAGAGGAAACTAATCCTATATCAAGGCAACCAACCACAACAAACATTCCAACTTTTAACGAAACCCATTCCAACACAAATTTTGTTCGAATTTCTCTCTCTTTTTTTTATGCTACAGTAAAATTTTCAGCCTCCTAGCTGTACTCAAAGCTGAGCTAGAGGTACCTAGATTTAGGTAGTTTGTCAGCATATATATTTGTGGCTACTTTGTAACGGCTTCAACGATTTCAATAAAATTTTGCAGAATGATAGAACTCGAAAAGTTATTCCCATTGCGTCATACCACGATCCCTGAAAAAATCCTTACTTGGTCCTAATGGCCATCTATTATCTATAGAAAGGACAAGGAGTAATAAATCATTCATTTAAATAGATTTCATAGACGTACCAAAATATATTTTAAGAGGGTATACCGTAAGGTACATTTTGTATTGAACGAATGAGTTGCAGCTATGCTTCTTCCTGATTTTTAGGCAATAGTGTAAGTGCATCAACATCCTTCCCCTAATCCCCTAAATATCGATCAAAACAATCAAGATTTCTTCAAAATATTTAATTCAAGAAATCTTTGAAACCTTTCAGAAATATACATAATTCTATGGGCCTCCGATTTTATCTATTATAAACCCTAATGAGTCTAATAGGATTAAACTAAATGGTTGCGGCATCGTTCGAACATTTCAGTAATCCTCAAATTGATACAAGTCAGGTAAAATTTTATTTTGTGGCAGAGTTCGGATATGCCCGTTTATTGATAATATTTTTTATTTGTATTACTCCTATATGTAGTGTTTGGGGAATTTTTCTCAGAAATTTTAAATGGCAAGTGGCCTACTGTAATCGCCTTAATACGATTACACCTATTTACAGATTATTCGATTATTGAGAGGGATTTTCCAAACAACCCAGTTTTCTTAGAAACATTATCGGGAATATTATTTTAAAAGAAAGTAGGTACATTAAATCAGTACTTAGTATTAGTTCTTTGAGTAAAGTTGTATGAAGTTGTATGGTTGTCATAATATTGTAAACAGTTGGAATATATTTAAAACATTTGTTGAATGTTAATTGTGCAAGTACCAAACAATGTCGATAAGCCAAGGACCATCTAAACGACCAAAAACAGGTCCATTATCTTTAAATGAAAAAACTCTGATATTGAATTGTTATATATCATTGAAAAACAAGGATCCAAGTGCAAGTGTTGATGATATTGTGGAATTAACGGCTGCTATGTTGTGTGTTGCTAAATCAACAATTTATAGATTACTAAAAGAAAGCAAGAATGGAACTCTCCAACCCCCTAAAACTCCTTCAGGCCGAAAACCAATTGAGATCGATGAGTCATTAAAACAAAGACTAAGGCGTAAAGTCCATGGATTTTACTTACGAAAGGAAATTCCAACACTTGACAAAATTATGACATCAGTGCAAGAAGATACGGACTATCCAAAATTCTCCAGAATGACATTATGCAAACTTTTGAAAGATGTGGGTTTCAGATATACAAAACATAATAGAAAATCTCTCTTGATAGATAAACCGGAAATAGTTTTTTGGAGAAGAGACTATTTAAGAAGCATTCGACATGCCAGAGAACAAAATTTGAAAATCTTCTACTGAGACGAAACATGGATAAATGCTGGATATACAGTTTCCAAATCTTGGCAAGATGAAAACATTAAAAGCGGAAGGCAGGCATTCGTGGAAGGTTTGTCGTTAGGTTTGCAGCCACCATCTGGAAAAGGAAAAAGACTTATCATTGTCCATGTTGGAAGTTCTGAAGGTTTTGTTGATGGTGGATTATTAACTTTTATTTCAAAACGCACGGGGGACTATCACGAAGATATGAATGGGGATGTCTTCGAGGAATGGTTTGTTCAAATGTTGGATCTGATTCCAAAAGGGGCTGTTATTGTTAAGGACAACGCAAGTTACCATTCACGGTTACGAGAAGCATTGCCCACAAGTCGTTGGCGTAATGCAGAGCTTTTGGAGTGGCTTATTTCGAAAAATATTAAGTTTCCAAAAGATCCACTAAGGGAAGAACTTTACAGAATTGCAAAAATGAACAAGAATAAATACAAAACCTACATTGTAGAAGAAATGGCTTCTTCTTGTGGTATATCAGTTCTTCGGCTTCCCCCTTATCATTGTGAACCTAATCCCATAGAATTAATATGGGCTCAGGCAAAGGGGGAAGTTGGAAAAAAAATACTACTTTTAAAATAAACGATATTGTGAAATTGTTTGAGAGTGCTGTAAGTCATGTGAGTAAGGAAAATTGGACAAACTGTATCGAGCATGTTATCAAAGTAGAGGCAAATATGTGGAAAATTGACAATATTTGTGATTATTTAATCGACCCTATTATTATTAATGTCAACAACAATCCTTCCTCTTCCGAGTCGGATATAGAATAAAATGTAAGTAATAAATGTATTCCAATAATTATTTCTTTTCATTTTTTATTATATTATAATTTAAAACGTATTTTTTTCCCAAAATACACACCACTGCATTGCGTTATTGCTTATCTGCTAATCCTTTAACAATGAATAAACCCTAAACTTTGCTACAACTGAAACAAATACGGGGTCGATCTACCTGGTTTTTAGATTTACGGAAGAAATGTAATTTAAAGTAAGAGATTTATCAAAAATTTGATGGTGCTCCCTGTAAAGGTTTTGCATACTTAATTAGGGTTTATTACTCCTCGTACTTTTTGTACATACTATAAATTTCGAAATATGGGTATTTTCATTCTTTCCAATTTATACGTCAGTATGACAATGATATTTAAGATCGAAACAATTGTCAATTTTATAGAGTTTTATAACATTTTTTCAATTCTCTAGAAACAGTTGCATTTAAAACAGTAATTGTTAATATATGTTTAATCGTTTTGGATAATGATGGGAAATAAATTTAGGGAAGGGCCATTAAAATAATTAAAATATTATATATAAATTATATAAATAGATTTGTCTTTGTCTGGAAGTACAGGATCCGTGTGCGAAATGAATTTTTTTTTTATTATCTGGTTGAAATTAGACTCCGAGGTACTAGAAGTAACTCGTAAAAGGCTCTCAAGATGCTCGTCGATCACATTATTCCTCAATTTGCTTTTACAGAAATTCATTGTTGAAAACATGCTCACAGATGTATAAAGACCCAAACATCGAAATAATTTTTTCTATGACTATTATGGAATTTCTACAACGTGTTTCGGGATTTGATGTAAAAAATTCTGGAGTGAGTAGATAACATGAAAATAATGCTGTGACATGAAAAAAAGTTCCCTTACTTACTTATATCTAAGTATATTTTCTAAATTATACATTGGAACATAATGAATTTTAATGGGTGATTATGTATGTCCATGTTGTGTTTTTGACGGAATAAATAATTCTACACTACTATCTAAAAGCCAGGGGCGGCTCATGCCCAATGGTTAATAATCCGTAACTTTTACAGGGACCACCTGAAGAATCTAAATATAGCAAAAAGGAATGTTTCAATCGATTTTTTAACAAAAAGGTACTCTTTGCTTAACTCGATAAAATTCATGGTTTAGGAGATATGTAGATTTTTAGATCGTTGTACATGCCAAGGAAATCGTTCGCCATAAAGAGAGATTCTGAAGAAAATTATCATTAATTGTAATTATTTATTGAAAATACTTACATGAGGTATTAAAACACAATCAAACATTCCTCATTGAACTGCATACTGTCGAACATCGTGTTACTTACACAAGGAAAAATTGAAATTTAGAAAAATTCAGTTGGTTAGCCTACAACTTATCAAATAAAAACAAGAAAAATAAATGTTCGAAGTGGGCACCTTGCACTTCTACACACTTCCGGAGTCTACGGAGAATATTTCTTTAAACTTGAAAGAGCATTCCAAGATCCAGCCTTATTAGCGTCACAATGGATGTTTATTCTATCGAATATTTCGTTCCTTGTGTTTACCGGTGTTGCATATACCAAGCTTTTAAAATATCCCCAAAAAAATGAATCCTTTGTATTTAATTCAGGGGAACGTGGTGGCCATGTAAATGGACCTCCCCGCCCAATCCATCTATTAGGAAGACTGTTATTAATATGATTTCTTACATCATTTAGGAAGTGAGGAGGGGCTCCATCGTACATGAACCACATGTCTCTGCGAATGTTTAGAGGAATATCACATAACATGGGTGGGAAATCATTTTAGAGAAATTGTAAGTATCGTTGACCATTCAGGTTATTATCAAAAAAATATGGACCTACTAAATTATTACCCACTATTCCTGCCTACACGTTAACATAAAATCGATGTTGATTCTTTGTTTGAATTGTACCGTGAGGATTTTCATCTGCCCATAAATGTAAATTATGGGAATTAATAAAACCGTCTCGTGTGAAACCAGCTTCATCAGTAAACAGTACTTTCCCAACAAATGTATTATCAACTCGCGGTTTATCTAGAAACCAACGAGCGTAGGCCAGTCTTGCTGGATAATCCTCCACTTCCATGGTATGCACTTTCTGGATGTGAAAGGGGTGAAGAAGTTGCTCCTGGAGAATCCTATGAATAGTTGCCGTTCAATTGTAGTGACATTTTGCGTAAGTTAGTCGTGGGATCAGCATCAACTGTATCTAATGCATTTTGCTCTAAAGCTGGTGTTGTTGATCTTCATCACCTTTTTTTGGTAGGACACTTCCTAAAATATCATTTTATAAAAAATAATGGAAACTACTTTACTTAATTTATGTAGACAAACTTGTTTCCCGTAAGCTACGATCAACCCTAACAAAAGTTCTACAGTCAGGTATAATTCTGCCCGGAAAGCGTTCAGTATACAACCTTCTGGCTTCTGACTGAAGCCAGAAACCAAACCATACATCAAATACATATTAGGTCAGGAGCACTACAGTTTGACATGGCTGTGTCGTGACGTAGATTATATATTGGTTGGAATTGCTCGAAAATCATGTAAGAAAAGAAAATATGAAGGTGCGCCAGCTGAAAAAGTTGTGTTATTTGCAGGAAAAATCATAAACTGCGAAAAAACGCAAAAATCGCTCATTTTTTCCGATATTTCTTAATATAACTCTTTAAATATGCAAGATAGAGAAAACAAGTATACATACTTTATGAACTTATCTACAAGATATAATTGGTTTAAAATCGATATCTGCTATTTTTTCGTTGAGAAATGGCGATAAATGCAAAAAAAATAGCTAAAAAACGAGGTTATTTTTAAGCATTTGTTTCGCAGATAAGAAATCATCCAATCACGCTATAAATTGGGATTTGAGAACCTTATTATAGTATAAAACAATATGCCAAAGATAGTTTTTACATGAATTAATTGTTAATTAATTTCCGCGAAAAAATTAACGTCATTTTTGCGTTAATGCCAGGCTTACATTTTTGAGTTGTAATAGGCGCCGATTTTTTTACAACTACTTAGACCTCTAAACTATAATACACAATAGTTATAATGAATAATTTTTAAGTTTTTATCATTTTTTCACGCGATTTTGAAAAGTTGAAATCGACGCTTCAAATCGAGCGCGGCGCAAAAAGTTGCTGTATCTCGGCTTCTATTGGGCCGATTTTCATGATTTTTTTTTAAATCCATGTAGCAAAATGAAATAAACTCATTTTTCAGAATGGCGTCTACCAATTATGACAATTTGAGCATCTACTGTAACTACTTATAATTTGGCATTTTTTTATGTTGATAATAATCATTGATTATAATTATGTCCATGCTAGGATTGTGTTGTTCATTGCAAATTCGTATAGTTAAAATAAAATAAAATAATATATTTATGTAAAAAAGTAGAATACAATAATGTTATAACAAAAAAGCATGTAGATCTTATAATGAAATAAAATATACCATTAATATACATAACAATTAATTGTACTACCTGTAATTTTGATTACTAATTATTCTAACTATACGAATTTGCAATGAATAACACAATCCTAGCATGGACATAATTATAATCAATAATTATTATCAACATAAAAAAATGCCAAATTATAAGTAGTTACTGTAGATGCTTAAATTGTCAAAATTGGTAGAGGCCATTCTGAAAAATGAGTTTTTTCCATTTTGCTACTTCGATTTAAAAAAAATCATCAAAATCGGCCCAATAGAAGCCGATATACAGCAACTATTTGCGCCGCGCTTGATTTGAAGCGTCGATTTCAACTTTTCACAATCGCGTAAAAAAATTATAAAAACTTAAAAATTATTCAATATAACTATTGTGTATCATAGTTTAGAGGTCTAAGTAGTTGTAAATAAATCGGCGCCTATTGCAACTCAAAAATGTAAGCCTGGCATGAACGCAAAAATGACGTTAATTTTTTCGCGGAACTTAATTAACAATTAATTCATGTAAAAACTATCAGGCCAATTTAATCGGCCTTTGGCATATTGTTTTATACTATAATAAGGCTCTTAAATTTCAATTTCAAGCGTGATTGGACGATTTCTTATCTGCGAAACAAATGCTTTAAAATAACCTCGTTTTTTAGCTACTTTTTTTGAATTTATCACCATTTTTCAACGAAAAAATTGAATATTACGATTTTCAACCAACTATATCTTGTAGAGAATTTTATAAAGAACAAATTCGTAAGTATACTTTTTTCCCTATCTTGCATATTTAAAGAGTTATATTAAGAAATATCAGAAAAATGAGCGATTTTTGCGTTTTTCTGCAGTTTATGATTTTTCTTGCAAATAGCACAACTTTTTCAGCTGGCGCACCTTCATATTTTCTTTTCTTAGATGATTCCCGAGCAATTCCAACCAATATCTAATCTACGTCACGACACAGCCATATTTCAAAGATTTGGGTTCTAATTCTCCTGGACTATATCGGCATATTCACTAAAAGTAAATTCTACCATATTGAAAGTTTAAATACGATGTGATAATTGTAGTACCTTTCATCACATGACAAGCGCAAGCGTAGCCGCCATTTTGAAAGAGCAGGAGTTTGAAAGTTTCGTACTGTTTTGTGCAATAATAGTTGGGAATGCAATATTATCTCCACAAACAACCCACCATGCAAATAAATATTACAGTTATGTTAATTCAACATCACACTGTGATAATGTTCTTCCTTTTTTTCCTTTTGTTTTCATCACATGCACATCTATACAACGTTTATGCCCAGCTTGTGGCTGTTAACTTTTGTGATGTTTCAACTTAACTTCTCAGCGATGTTAAAGTGCTGCCTGTTTACATTATTGTGATGTTACTAGAACTTCCCCAAAAGGAAGTCTTTATAACTAACTAAAAACAAAATTTTTGTTACATTCTGAAATGCCTTTTAACTTCTCGTCAATGTTAATGCAATGTCTAAAAAATAACATCTTATCAATGATCTAAATGCGACATATCAAAAACAATACAGTGTATTCTCTTAGACGTTGTATGGATATTACTTACACCTCTAAATAATATACCTCAAACATTCTAGATGACATCCTATAGATGTTTCTGTGCCTAATCAGCAGATACAGGGTGAACAACTAAGAACGCCGGCTGTCGGCCATATTTCAAAAATAATCATGGTACAACTTTAAAAAATATCTTCAGGAAAATGACCCTGAAAAATCGCTGGAAAATATTTTTGAGTTCCTAAAAAATCTGCTATGGGGTGGAATGAACACTTAAAAACATAATACTGTGATTATCTCCAAATAAAACATACTAAAGGTATCCTAGAAATACAATTTTTGATATATTGAGAAGATTATGAAAAAATGTAGTTAGGGAATTTTTGTCCTTATTCTTCAAATAAGGGGTGGGGGAAGGTTCAACCTAAAAAACAAATGTCGTAACACTTTTTGTTTTTTAATCGATATCAATGTTTTTGGCGTCATTTAAAAGAGTTTTTTCCCTTTAATAAGATATGCTTGACAAAAATAACAAAATTGAACAATTTTGTCAACGCTATGTGAAAAGTCGACAATTTTCCCATTTTCTCGGAAATTTCAAATGTAATGAGACATTTTCTAAAATCTGATGAAAATGGATTTACGTTATCAGATATACAAATTTAAAAAATGCTTCAATTTGCATTTGAAATTTCCGAGTGAATACAAAATTATCCAATTTCCAATCCAGAAAAACTCTTTTAAATGCAGCTAAATTCATTAATATCAATTAACAAACGAAAAAGTTATACATTTGTTCATAAGTTTGAACCTTCCCCACCCATTATTTGAAGAATAATGGCAAAAAATCTCCTCAATTAAATTTATTCATAATCTTTTCAATATTTCAAAAATTGTATTTTTAGGACACCTTTAGTACGAGTATGTTTTTTTGGAGTATTATGTTTTCGAATGTTCATTCCACCCCTAGCAGATATTTTAAAGACTGCAAAATATTTTCCAGCAATTTTTCAGTATCACTTACCTAAAGGTAATTTTTTTGAAAGTTGTACAATGATTCTTTTCTGAGATGTGGCCTACAGTCGTTCTTAGTTGTTCACACTGTATATTCAAAATAAAATAGCAAAAAAAGCAATAAAGGATTTAAAACGTTTATTTACTTTTAATGAACAGGACAGTAAATTTGAAAAAACAGGCACAAAATTAGAAAAAAAATATCTCGTCCAGGAATCCAACCAAAAAAAAAATTCTGTAAGAATATTACATAATAAGTGTGGAAAGTGGAAACTATTGAACGCATTAAGTGAAAGCAAGGAACAAAAAAGGGTATATTAATCTGTAGTTGCCATAATGTAACATACTTTGAAACTGAATTAATAAAGTTCAAGGGATACACATACATTACAGCAAGTTCACAGAAAATTTTATGAATAGTTTTTTAATAATATTAAAACTAATAAAAAATTTACAACATAAAGATTTTATGAAACATGACGTTAAATCAACAGAAACCCAATCTGAGTAAAGAAAATTCTATCGTTTACTTACGATTACTTTTTCTTACGCAAGAGTCGCTGTTTCGAGTGCCTCAACCATTCCATAACGTACACTTCAAAATCCTTATCTGTGAAACATTTAAAGGCGTTCTGAACAGCAGCTAATAAAACAAATACCTTAGATCAAATTGTACCCATGGAGACGTTTGATAGATCATCATTAATTACATCAAACTTGATTTTCAGCCAATTGACTGGGACCCATTTCCCACAAGATACATGCGGGGCTATTCAAAGGAATAACAACATATTTTATTCCGAGAAGTGACTTTTCATGATTTACCTTCTATTGTGCCAAGAAAATTCATACTTCTTTTCTGTGTAAAATAATATACTATTCTCATCTTGTTATTTTCATCCTGGAACATATTGTATATTAACATCGTGGAATTGTCACTTTATGAGAACTAAGCATTATTAATACACTGTATACAAAAAAAACTACTTATGAAGAAGAGATATGAACACATTATCAAGTTAAATGAGTTTATAATTAATTGTATCCAATTGAGTATCCAATAGCTGTGTTTGTACAATAATAAATAATTGAATTCTGTTTGTTGACTGGAGCATTCAATACCATAAGTTACATATTTTTCAACTAGATTAATATAGGTACCATTGTAAGGGACACCTACAGCTTTTTTATTGTATTCAGTATATTTTCAAATTGAAATGAGCTTTTTAACAGATATTTCTGTTTTTAAAGTCTTAAACAGGTCTTGTTCACAAGAATTGTTAGTATTAATGTTAAAATTTTCTAAACCTGCAATACTATATTGATGGCTATGCCTGCTACCACAAAAACTAGAACTAGAGATACTCGATTCAATATCATTTTGTACTGTTTAATACAATGTCTGTATACTATCTGAAATAGTTATTCCCCTTTCTTTACATAATTACGAACTATTTGTTTTTTATTTTATTTATGTAAGTAGCTTCTGAAACATCTTGAACATTGAAAATATTTTCTTCTAGATTCAATGTCTGCCAACATATGAGCATGTTTTATAATATCTACCCTATTGCCATATTAAGTTTTTTGTAGGGTATAATGCATATCTAGGATTTAAATTATTGTAAATCGTTTTTAAAATATACTTACTAACTAAAATATTTTAAAAATTGGAAAAAACCCTTATTTTGTAAACACTATTATATAATGTTAGTGTACAATTCCGACACCTGATATTTCAATGTACAATAGTCGATTAAAGTTTTGAATGAGTATTAAGTTTCAATAATTATGATTTTGGAATAGGTACTTACCGATAACAGCTGTTGTTCGTCCATTATAACAAGAATTATAACTAAGCATAGAAACTGTAGCTAAGTAGGAACTAACGAAAACGAAGACCAATTCATTCAAGTACTTCTTGCAAAAAATGTGCTTCCTGCAAATAAAATATAACACAAAACTGAAAAGTGAAAACCATCCGCCATTTCATGCTTGTCATTTGTTTCCACAGATAATGTTCGTTCATCAGTTCCTCTTCTGTTTTCTTCTTTTTTATGTAACTGTGATGTTTAATATGAGATATTACTGACAGTTTTATGAACTAATATCGTAAAGACGTAATCACACGAACTCACTAAAAATTATTTCGAAAGATGTTAAAGTAACTGCAATATGTGATCATCTTAGAAACATGTTAATTTGTAATATTACAGTAACGTTATGTATGTGATATTAGTGAGAAGTATACAAATTAACATCGTATGAATGTTTCCTATAGGAAGTTGCTAAAAAGAAGTTCATAGGATGTGTATGTAACTGCGAATTCAAGTATTATTGTGTACCTACATCAAAAATATGTTTTGTTTACATGACATGTTTGTTAATATAGTTGGTAATAAAATTAAGACATCTAGGAGATATTTTATTAACGTTTTAAATAAACATCACGAAAAGTCTCTAAAAAGAACATCACAAAAACGACTTGGTATGTTTCTTGTTTAGTGGGAAATCCATCATAAATACAAATTATTGATGGTGTGGTACTTGTTGAGAAACCAGTTGAAGCGTGTAATTGTGAACGACTAAAATGTGGTTAAAGCGTTATGAGCGTTCTCAAAAAGGCAAAATAAGTCTGCTAGTTGATAGGTTAGCTATTATCTATCATCTAAATGAAATTATGTAAATAATTTTATCCTACTAACCATAATTTATTGTTAGGGCATGTAGAAAAACTCTAAAATTAACACCTGGTTTGATAATGAGTATTATTAACAATATTAAAATAAAAAATTCTGATTTAAATATATTATACTTTTAATAATAAGATTTCCCGTGTATATTAAGTACATCTATCTATTGCAAGTAAGGTTTAGGGAAATTCAAAAAATAATATATATATTATGCATTGGTTTCAAATAATTCATATGTATCACTCTCACTTACACACTCCATAACAACACCGTTTCATTTTTCCTTTTCATACAGATAATAAAGTCGATTTGAAAAATTTATTCTTTAATTAACACTCATTATTTTAATTTTGTCTTAATTTTATTCTCAATAAGTATTATTTGTTTAATGTTTGTTGATTTCAACTATTTGTACACTGGTAATTTAACATGCTTATTTACAAAGCAGTACGAAAAATATGGCAGAGCTGCACGCATGCGCACAAAAAATAAATGTGATGAAAAGGTCTATTGATGACAGGTTTTGAAAAGATTGACAGCAAACTGACAGTAACAAATTAAGTCGCTTGCAATTTTTAATAGAATATCACGTAGTAGCTTATTTGACAGTAGCCTACTAGATAAAAAATAATTAATATGTTCAAAGTTTTTCCTTATGCCAGTAATATGATCTTCGATAGTATGTAGTACAAATGTTTATTTATTTATTCATTAGTTCTCCAAGAAAGGTTTGATGGTGTTTTAATACCCCATGTAAGTATTTTCAATAAACAATTTATGATAATTTTCTTCAGAATGTCTCTTTATGGCGAACGATTTCCTTGGCATGTACAACGATCTAAAAATCTACATAATTATCTCCTAAGCCACAAATTTTATCGATTTAAACAAAGAGTACCTTTTTGTTGAAAAAATTGATTGAAAAATTCATTTTTGCTATCTTTAGATTGTACAGGTTGTCCCTGTGAAAGTTACGGATTGTTAACCATTAGGCATGAGCCGCCTGTATGAATCTAATTATATCTATGTGTAAAACAGCAATCCTTCGATAACACAGTTAGCCTCTGATTCCAATCGATGTAAGGAAAGGTGCTTCAATAAATACCACTTTTTGATAAAAATGACGAATACATTTTTTTATTTAAGTTTGCGAAGGACCGGAGACTCAGTGGTTTCCACACTCAGCAACAAATAGTTGGTGGGTGGTGTTGGTATTCTATATTTCATCCATTAATTATACAATAAAGATAAATGTTACCTTAAATTCCAACAAAAGGATGCCCAAAAACACTGTAATTCGCACTTAAACACACATGAAACAAAAAACATCCGTATTCCTGACAAAGAGTTACTGCAATATTACAATAATAATGTCACTGATATTGTGGATGAACAATTCAGATTCAATCACACCAGTGAAAATGAGATTCTCAACATTATTAAAAACATTAAATCCAAGGCTTACGGTGTAGATGACTTGAATATTCAAATTATATTACTTTATTGCCCATCGATATGTCCCTTCTTGTTCATATCTTTAATAAATGTATAGATAACTGCTACTTTCCTAATACCTGGAAAAGAGCGTATGTGATACCATTACCTAAGATATCTAATCCCACCGAATTTTGTCATTTAAGAAGCATTAGTATTCTTCCTACATTTTCCAAAATATTGGAAAAAATATTAGACAAACAAATCTGGACTCTTCTTAACACTTCAAATTTACTGCCATTAAATCAATCTGGCTTTAGAAGTGGCTACAGCTGCGCCACGGCACTGACAGCTGTTACTGATGATATTGTTGGCTCTCTGGATAGTAATGAGCTTTGCATTTTAATACTGCTCGACTATTCACGTGCATATGACAATCTAAACCATCACATTTTGATTGCAATGATACATTACCTGGGATTTAACGTTTCAGCTATTAAATTAATGAAGTCATTTCTTTCAGACAGAGAACAATTCGTAAAAATTGATTAAGATGTATCAACTTGTCTCTCGATAACACAGGGGGTACCTCAGGGAAGTATCTTAGGCCCTCTACTGTACACTTTATACACTTCTAACTTTCACAAGTATTTAACTTATTGCAATTACCATTTCTACGCCGATGATTCCCAATATTATTATTCTTTTACCTTATCTGAAATTACTTTGGCAATGGGAAGAATCAATGAAGATTTATCAAAAATTGTTTCTTTCTCCGAAAAACATATGTTAAAAATTAATACCAAAGAATCATGTGCAATATTGTTTGGCCATGAAACACACAGACTACAGGCGATGCAACAACTGCATATCTTTATTGGTAACGAAATGCTGTGTTTTAGCGATCAGTGTAAAAATTTAGGTGTAATTTTTGACCACAAACTCCATTTCGAAAAACATGTTTCTGAAAAAATTAAAAAAGCGTGTGCTTCACTCAAACTTATTTATCCTCATCGCTCATAAATCAATATCAAAACTAAAAAAATTTTAACAGACTCACTGGTCTTATCCCACTTTACTCATTGCGATACTGTATATGGACCTGCTATCGCATTCAGAAAGTTCAAAATTCATGTTTGCGCTTAATATATGGCATCAGACGAAAAAACAGAATACGCTACAAGCTGAAAGAAATTGGCTGGCTTAGTATGTTTAATCGACGGAAGTTGCATGCCTACTGCCACTTTTACAAAATTTTGAAATCCAAAAGCCCGTCATATTTATGTGAGAAAGTAAAATTCAGGACAGATGTTCACAATTTAAATCTAAAATCAAAGAATAAAATCACTATCCCTCGTCATAAAAAAAACTATTTAAGTCTTCCTTCTCTTATCAAATTGCCTCAGCTTGTGCTCTTCTGGATGTGCCTAGGTTCTCGCTGTCACTGGCAGCATTCAGGAATAAACTGCGTAAGGAATTGTTTCAACGTCAGTAAGTCAAATTTCATTTTAGTCAAGGCGCTTGTTTCAGCACACCAATTGATTTTAATATAACAATGTTATGTTAATGTCAGGTTATTGAATTTTTACATTGTTCAGAACCTTACTATTAATTATTAATCTTGGGTAACTTTTGGTTGGGTTGTTGTTTTAATTTTCTTTCTTGAGGTTGGTGAGGAAGAATTGGCCAATAGACCTATTACCTAACCTTTTGTTTACCATCTTTTTTTTTCTCATTAATTGTATTACTGAGTTGTATTTTGTTATATGGTGAACAATAAAGAATTTATTATTATTATTATTATTATTATTTCTTTTCACTACAAGTGCTATTATGTCTTTCTGTTGGAAATATGGATATAGGTACTACAGGACAGGAAGTTTTAACCACCTCGTGGTTTGGAAAAATATATTAACAGCCCTTAGAGAATAAAACAGAACACGTGAGGAAGAGAGACTTGTTAATTCATCACTCTAGCAAGTGTATGGTACTTCTCCCCTTGAGTGCGACGCTCGCAAAACGGGTGCAGTCGCTAACTTGAGATAAGTTGGCCAGGTTAGAAGGCTCTGGAAGACTTTAAAATAAGTGCCGTGTTTGTATAATCAAAAAAGAGGGTTTGAATTACGAAACCGCTACTGGCCTTCAGATCGTAGTGTTGAATTATTTATTCCGTCAAACACACTACATGGACATACGTAATCATTCATTAAAAATTCATAATGTTCCAATGTATAATTTAGAAAATATACTTAAATATAAGTTCTGATTTCGCAACTTTGAAGGCCTATAACTCAGAAACGATGGGTCGTATGAGAAATTGTTTTTATGTCACAGCATTATTTTCACGTCATCTACTCACTCCCGAAACACGTTGTATATTCCGACGAAGTTTTTGAATATGGAATAGCTTAATTCTAGCCCTAGGGCAAGAATATGCATTCTCTGGTATGGAATGAATACTTGTGGCACCCTCTCAATGTCACGGTTAATTTGACAGAAAGAGAAAATAGGCGTGTTCCGTTTTCTACATCAGCTGCACTACGTAGAGTAGAAGTAGTGCAGAAGTATCGAAATGCAGAAAAATCTTCGAATGTAAACGTAAAATGACTAATATGATCATTGAGTATTCTTTGTTAGAGCCAGAAGTGCAGCATACGTGTCTTTTGTGGCAGTTTTAAGAAAAAAGAACAACAATTGTCAACTGTCAAAAATGTCGATGGTCAAAATTGTTTAATTATCTATTTTTTAGGCTTATTTCAGAATGAAATAGGGCTATTGTAGAGAGTAGCATGACGCGACTTCGGAAAAATTTCAATGCAGTTATATTATTTTATTTTGGATTTTATGCAAAAATGTTACTGAAATGAGCCTGTTCAATTGGTCCTGTGCCATTGGGATTTTTTAAATTGAAATTGATTATTTCTTCATCAAAATTAAGTGAATTTATATAATTTTATCTAAATAATATTTAATACACGGCATCATTCCTTTTTAGTGTTTGATACTGACAGCAGTAATAATTCTACCACAATTCCTACAAAAATTAAGGTGTTAGCCATTCAATATATGTTTTTTTGTTTCTATTTGATAGTATATCACGGGTGGAATTCAATATTCTATACTCGTAGAACCGTTTCTTTCGCCTACGGCTCGGGAAACAAATATTTCTACTCGTTTAGCATTTTTCTTAATCCATCCTTGATATGGAATATACTATTCTGAACGTGTTTTATCAAATTGGGGAATTGAAACTTCATTAGTGTTTTAAATGAAACTCACGGTTTCTAGTTAATTTCACAATATAATAAAAGTTATTGAAAATTCTAAAAAATTGACAAATGTTTCGATAAATCAATATTATCGTCAGAATGACAGAAGTTACATTTCATTTTATGCCTACCTGATGTTTAGTAGTTATTTTTGGCTAGACCAAGAAGTGACCTAACTTGTGATTGACTTAATATATGTTTATAGAAAAAAGAATAAGATATGATATTACAAATATTAAAGCTTAGATATTATTAGCCCCATGGGGGTATTCTGGATATCATTTTTCCCAATTAAGATCAGTATAACTGTGCAATGATATAGAAAACCAGGAAAACTATATCTGCTAATCGTTACAATTATCACTTAAGAAGACACTTTATTAGTGGAGAACTCCCTAGATTTAACTGACAACTTTATATTGTGGGTTTCTTAAATGTCTTCTAGTTTCCAATTCTTCAAGGAAATCCAGTTCTTGTTTCTTTTCACAAATATGCAGCACTTCTAGTTTTGTGTTAGGTGTCAATGAATGATTGGTGTCAAGTAGATGTTTTGCGTAGTGAGATTTATCTGGTTGTTTTAATCTGTATGCTCGTAAAATTCAAGTTTTGATGAATTGTTAAACAGCTGGTTTAGCGTATCGTTGCATAGTATTTAAATTATTTCGATTTGGTAGTCGGCTTCAATCACCTACTCGCAATTCACGGCGAATGGCGAAGAAAATATTTGTAAAAATCTTCCAATCTCCTGTTGAACTCGTTCTCCAACTAATCTAGTTGACTAAGCTGACACAGCTATTTTTGGCCATAGTCAATTCTTGACCTACACTTTTGTTACATCTTTTATATCAAGAAATCTACCAAGAAAATTATATACCAGATCATCGATATTTCTTTAAAGTATAGCTAAATTTAGATAAGAATTGGAGACATATCAGTTGAGAAATATGAATTCAAACCTTGACTTTAAAAGAAAAAAGATATATTTTGTTTTGTGGATGTAAATTCTATTTTTAAAGTGACCCGATATTTTTTGTACAAAAAAAGTATCTACTTATCAAAAATGTCGATGCAAAAAATATCTCGAATTGCAAATAACTCCGTGCATTAACAAGTAAACAACATTTGTTTTGTCGTTTTTTGTTGATATTATATGTTTGTGATATATTCTTTTTTCGAAAATATTTGGAAATAACTAAATCACCTTAAAAGAAAATAACTAATTAAATATGAGATAATCAGTTGCTTTATCAGTTCAAAGGACATCTTGTATAATCTTTGAAGATTTTCTTCATGAATAGTTCAAAACACATTATTAACTTGACATTTTATTTTATGATATAAATAAAAAACTTTCTTTACCATACAATATTTTCCATCCAACAAAATAACAAAATGAAGCTGGAAATAGGATGAACAATGTATGAATATGGATACCATTGTAAGAAAAAAAAATAGTTAGCCATTTCTTTAACATTAACATTTACTTTAACAATTGTTTCGGGCTCAACATTTTTACCCGCTGAGTCAAACAAGTTAGGAAGCGCCCCAGTGTGGCGTATACGAATACTTCTAAACATCAATATTAGAATTAGAATTTATTCTGGATAGTTAATAAATATACCAAATACTACTAATATATCTATTTACTGAAAATTATTTCATTGAAAATTTAATTGACCACTATACAATAATAATACTTGTACCGCTACTGTCCAATATTGAATCATGCGCTCTGAAAATATATTCGCCGGAAACAATGCCAGCGTGTGCGCATATGAAAGTTCACGTACACTTCCAGCTGATGCAGTAGCAAGTAGAACTGTATCACTCACGGTCAATGACACATAAACGCTATGTATACAAGATTTTTAAAATACACATAGAATAGAAATTACCAAATTACGAATCAAGAAAATAATACAATTGCATATACAAATTAATGTAAGAGAGATGGAATGGAAATAGTAATAATTATTAGGTGTTTATACATGCATTAATCCGAAAAATGAAGGATGAATGAAACTTACATATTACGAGAACAATAATGAGATAATATAAATGTTATAGGTGAGTAAAATTTCATTTTTTAATTATTATGGATATAGATTGAAGTTCTTATTTATTCTCTAGTGAAATTTTATATATATATATATATATATATATATATATATATATATATATAGCATCTTGAAATGCTTAGGCCTTATAATTAAAATTTTGTTAGTTATTTAAAAAAATCATTTATTTCTCAATAGTTTATCTTTGGATCCAAAGTAAAATATAAAATGCACAGACCTTCTGTCCTTTCTTCTATATAGCTACACGGATGCTGGCTTCTGGAGTCTCTACAATTCTTGAGGATTTCTTTTTTTCAAGAAATACACCTTTCTGGGCGTTGAAGCTTTTTCCCTTCACTTTACACGATTTCTAATTGCTTTATTTAATGAACTTTTCGTAAAATACTTAATTTTTTGATCAATTTCTGAAAAACTTTGTGGAAACCTCTACACAAGCTGTTACTTCTCACCAAACCCACCCTCGACTCTCCATTGTTTTTCAAATCAACAAACTTTTTCACACAGGAAGTTCGAAGCCAACTTGTTACTACTATTCACTCAATAATTGTTTGTTTGGGCTTTTTTAATTGAGAATAATGAAATAGTTCTTTAAAAAGTCTTGGAGGATGTTTAAAACGATACATACTATTGGTTATTATCTCAAGTTTTTCATAATTTATCCTTTCACCTTATCACAATAATTCATTTTATTAATTTTCCTAATTTTAGAGGGGTTCTGATATTTACTAATTACATTGAATTTACCATCTAATGAATCTAATATCGTATATGCAACTGTTCAGGTTTAAATCTTTTTTCTTCATTACTTTTACATAAATTATTAATCGTTTAAAATTTTGATTTTTATATTTAACATTTTATTAATTACCAACAGATTTATGTTGGCAGCAAATTCACTTTTTTACGCCACTTCCTTCTTATTAGGCTTTATGAATCGAAGATTTAATTGACGTAAAGCTTGGCTGTGTTCCGTATGTCAAATAAATATTAATTCTTATATACGTCTATTCCTGATTATGATTTTTAATTATTAGATATAAATATTGATGATCTGTTATTAATTCTGTTTTATTTCAGATATCAAGCTACGATAAGTTTTAAACTCCTTGTGCATTCATACAGCCGTGTTCAGAATGTTCTTATATGTTCACATTGAATTGACCTTGGATTATATTTATGAAGGTAATTCTTTAATTTATTATTTAAACCATCCTTTTCTTATTTTTATTTACCATCCTTAAATTCATCTGATTACATGATTTCTATAATATTTACGAATACAATAGCTTATTTCATTCAATCATTTTAGATAATTTCTGATTTCTCACAAGTTTGTGTCTACTGATACAACATACGTTATGTTATATTGTTTTCTCATATTATGATATTACTTATATTGTTTTCCTATCTTATGATATTAGTTCAATATATATATATATATATATATATATATATATATATATATATATATATATATATATATATATATATATATTATTATAGAGTGAAACGCCCTGTATAATAAAGAATTAAGATTGTGCATTGTAATCTAGAAGAATTTTTTTTAAGTCAAAAATTTTTTTCAACATTTGAATGGAGACAATCTGTACGATCCACTATTCGATAGAGAAGGCATACAGAAAGGACAGACTGTATAATGTAGGGATAATTGCGAATAGGTGTGATAAACAATTTATGTGAAATAAATTAACCAAACTTTTATTAGAAAGATCAAGTATCAGAATTTGTTCATGATAAGAAACTAATAAAGCTTTATTCTGTAAAGTCAAGCTAATCTCATAATATTTGTTGATTAAAACATTAAAGTAAGTTAGTGTAGCTGTTTAGACATAACAGAGCAGAAAAGTATATAATAATGAGAATTTCAGAGAACATGACTCATAAAAAAAACGAATTTTCATTTTGCATATATATTTAAAGGTAACAGCTGTCATCTATTAAAACATTAAGAATATTCATTTGACATACATACTTAGAGGTTAGGAAATGTCATTTTAACAATACTAGGAAATATTATTGAATGAAAATAAAATAGGAAGTCTAAGCAATTAAAAACCTTAGAATACAATATCCTGATATAATGGATGAACATTTCACTGGTTGAAATGAAGAATTTGAGTGATAAAATAAATAGTCAAATTTGATTGGTAAATAAACATTTAAAAAAGATCATATCGGCGACAATTATGTTGCTAACGAAAAAAAAATCGGAATGTAAAAAGGTTGTTGATTATGGGGGCTATTGACTAGAGGTTTTTTTTTGGGAAGAAAAATTTGTAAGCAGCAAAACTCTTTGGTAAAGAAAATCATTTGAAATTATTTGGAAGATAAAAATTTGACTATAAAATTCAAGAACAAATACATTATACTTACAAGATATACATCAGTGTAAGTAGTTAAGTTTATATTAATAATTAAAAAAGGAATTGTGGAATGTTGTACAGTACTAACCATGATTTTTATTTTATAATATGGTGTCTTGTGTCTTGTGGAAGTAAAATAGCCACAATAGCTTTTGGAAAATACTGAATAATGGAATTTATATAAACTGCTTGGACTTAAAATTAAATACAGCATCGATTCCTGTTCTGGTAGAGACGGAATGCCAGCATGGAGTTTTTCCAGGAGGAGAATCTGAAACAAATAAAAGAAACGGATCATCGAGGTGAACAAACAAAACAGTGAAGTGAATAAGGTAGTACAAGTTAATTTATTAATATATTAAAAAGTCAAGCGTACTAACCAATTTATGCAAAGAACTAAAATTTTGTGACGCATAGACGCTTTTAGGAGTGTATTTCGCCATTTTCTAAAAATCATATGTTTATGAAGTTGTATAATTGTATTTCACTCTTATAATAATATCTCACCAGAGTGCGTGTATGTTGTATGAAAGAGTCATCCTTTTAGATAGTTGAATTTCTTCAAGAACACTTGTAAAAGTGTAATGTATTTATTTTCATTAAATTAAATATCGTTTTTCCTTTGAAGAACGTTTTAAACTATTTTTGAGTTGTTCAGTTATTCATTTCATCTGGTGACTTGCGCACCATCTACTTACCATAGGCAGAAGCTCTGAATGACATCTATTGAATTATGCAGATTTGTTTTAAGCAGGACAGGACCGTATTTAGTTTGGAATCATTGAACAAGTAACATATTCTGATTAACAAATTTATTTTTGAAATATAAAGCATTTATTAACTTTGGCGCTAATATATATAAAATTCTAAAATCATTTTATCCTAAATACTTGAACTCTACCCTGAGATGAGAAGTTTTCATGTTAGTAATATAAACTGTTTATCATATATATAAAATCATCAATATACCGACAAACAATAAACTTAAAGTAAATTTAAACTAAAATAAAATAAGTATAACATTCTTATTACACCATAGCCAATTCATATTAATATGTCACCGCAACGTGGGGCTATAGTCAATCTATTATAAAGCGACGCACCAAACAAAGGCGAATAATTTAAAAAGGATTGAAACAATTTTTTTTACTGTATTAAAAGAAGAATTAAAAACAAAAATGGAAAGAAGAATGACTTTGAGAGACGGGAAACAAGTAGGAGGAGAAAGTGGCTCTGAACAAGAAAGGGAAGAGAGAAATCATGGAAGAGGAGATTTCCAAGTACAATATTTGGAGCAAGGAAGAGAACGTTCAGACGAAGATATTCCAGAACAAGATCAGGAAGAAGAGGATGCAACATTGCAAGAAGAAATAGAACGAAAGTCTAGACAACAGTCTAAAAAACAAACAGAAGAGGATAAACAAGAACCTAAAGAAAAAAAAGAGCAAATGGACGTAATGAGTATGTTCCAAATGATGATGAAAAGAATGGATCATGATATGAATAGTATCGAAAAAAATATGCGGGGAGATATGAACAGAATAGAAGGTAATTTGAATGGGAAAATGGATCAGAATAAAGAAGAAATAAAACAAAAAATGAACACAAAGATGGACCAAAATAGAGAAGAAATAAAACAAACTAAGGATTTAATCATAAAATTAATGGAAGAAAAATTGGGACATTTTGAGAAGATATTGGAAAAATCAAACACATACATGGAGAATAAAATAGAATCCACTAAACAAGAAATAAGAGGAGAGGAGATTAAAGAAATAACGGAAATAGACAATTCACAGATTAACAGTATTAACAAAATGGAGGAGAAAGAAAA
This sequence comes from Galeruca laticollis, assembly GCA_963921935.1. Taxonomy (NCBI): domain Eukaryota; kingdom Metazoa; phylum Arthropoda; class Insecta; order Coleoptera; family Chrysomelidae; genus Galeruca; species Galeruca laticollis. The sequence goes on along the minus strand of OY998181.1, from coordinate 60,450,295 downwards.
GGATTTCAAAGAAGAGATTCAAAGGGATGTAAAGATACAAAATGAAAATATAAATGATGATACTATAGAACAAAAATTAAGTAATAAAATGGAATTTGATGAAGTAAAAATACAAAGACAAATAAATGAGAAAATGATAGATAGCAATTTACAGAATCTAGGAAGTGAGGAAGTCATGAAAATTTATGAAAAAGAGATTTATTGGAAAATAACAGACCCAAATGTTAATACATTAAAACGAATAGTGACATATGGTAAGACAAATAATAATAATAATAGGGGGATACAACTTAATTGGAAGTTAGAGGAAATGAATAAGATATTACAAGAAACCAAGGAAGAAATGGAACAAACCATAGGACAGAATATAGAAACAATAATTTATGCAGAAAATTTCGAAATGAGAGTAAAACTTGGCAGAAATATAAAGATAATTGATCCAAGAAATTTTAATAGGATAATTAAAAATGAAATGATAGGAAGTGAGAGTATTATGGAAAATAAAATAATAAAAAGAAGAAACAATAATATGAAGAAATTGGAAACGCAAATTTTGATGAATCTATTGGTAAAAATTGATGAGATAGGGGACAACAAAATTGAAAAAGACACAGTGGAAAATTTTAAGAAACTTAGGAAGCAGATAGAAGAGAATCAAACAATAAGAGAAGAGGACAAAACGAAATTTAGGAAAAGAAAATTAAATTGAATAATAAGGCTGTATTATTGGACCGGAATCTAAAAGACGAATAAGGAATTGTAAAAGGTTAAGAAGGGATACAAAAACAACATGTAAATAAAAAGTTTATAATTAACAAATAATGTTAGACAAAAAACATATGTAAATATAATTTTGTATATAGATAGAAATTAGCATATGTAAAGATATAATGATGAGATACAGAAATAATTACATTGACAGATATAATAACAATGAATATTATAACTATAATAAGAACGATAGCAACCAAAACAACTATGACAGAAACTTTAAATATAATAACAACAGAAATAACAATTATAGAGAACAAAACTACAGGGAGCAAAATAACAGAGGTGGACCATACGATAACCGACAAAGAGAAGAAAGTAGAGAACAAAGAAAAGATTATAGGGAGGAAGGAATAGGAAATGGAAATGGAGGACAGAGAAGGATAAATAATATTCAAAGAAGAGAAGAGAGAGTGATAACATATGAACATCCAATAGGGAATATATTAAATTTGGGGAAGATTTGGAATTAAAAGGAGCAATGGGATTGATAAAAATTGAAGGAAAATTAAATGGGGAACTAGTCAAAATATTAATAGATACAGGCTCGAAAGCGTCCATAATAAAAACAAAACTAATTGAAGAAAATATTGAAAATTATGAAAATAAGCTAGTTAAAATACCGAAAACTACATTAATAGGAGCAAACGGAAAGAAATTGTGTGAAGTTAGCAGATCTATAATACAAAGTATTGAATTAAAGGATGGGAAAGAAGTTGAGATGCAATTATTGTTAGTAGATAATCTAGAATCAGACATAGTTATAGGAATAGATGAATTAACGAAATATAAAGCAAGAATTGATTTTGAAAAGATGGAGATTGAATTAAATGGTAATAAAATTGAATTTGAAGAAGAAAATATAGAAGAATTGGAAGTTGAAGAGGATAATAAGAAGTTATGGAATATAGAAAGGATTGGAAATATGGAAGTATTGGCAATTGGAGAGGATAATAGGAAGTTATGGAATATAAAGAGGAGTGGAAATATGGAAGAATTGGAATTTGAAGAGGATAGTAGGAAGTTATGGAATATGGAGAGGGATGAAATAATGGAAGAATTGGAATTAGTATGTGGAAATAAGGAATATGCTGAGAAAGTGAAGAATTTAATAATTAAGTATAAAGGATTAGTTAAAAAAGAGATGAGAATGGCAAATAACTATGTACATAAGATAGAAGTTAAGGGAATAGAAAATTTCAGAATAAGAACGTATCCCATACCTTATAAATATAGGAAAGAAGTTGATTCAGAGATACAAAATATGCTAAAGGATGGTATTATAGAGAGATGTAACACAAGATATGTAAACCCTATTGTGGTTGTAAAGAAAGCAAATGGTGATTTAAGATTATGCCTAGATGCAAGAAATATTAATCAATACACTGTACCACAATACGAGGCTCCGATGAATGTGGAAGCAATTTTTGGGCGCATTACGAACACAAAAATATTTTCTAAAGTTGATTTAAAACACAGTTTTTGGCTGATTCCTTTGGATGAAGATAGTAGAGATTACACAGGCTTCTCTATTGATGGTGTGTTGTACAGATTTTGTGTAGCTTCATATGGTATACAAAGTGCTTGTTCGGCCTTGGTTAGAGCATTACACCAAATACTAAATAAATTTGAAGACTTTGCACTTCATTGCATCGATGATATATTGATCTTCTCAAATGATGAAGAAGTAAAGAAAAAGCAAAATAGTAAATGTTTAAGGTAAAATTTGCGTTCATAAAATTTTTCAGAACATCAAAATTTGATAAACGCAAAATTTAGGGGATGTTATTATAGAGTGAAACACCCTGTATATCAAACAATAAAGAATTAAGATTGTGCATTGTAATCTAGAAGAATTTTTTTTAAGTAAAAAATTTTTTTTAACATTTGAATGGAGACAATCTGTACGATCCACTATTCGATAGAGAAGGCATACAGAAAGGACAGACTGTATAATGTAGGGATAATTGCGAATAGGTGTGATAAACAATTTATGTGAAATAAATTAACCAAACTTTTATTAAAAAGATCAAGTATCAGAATTTGTTCATGATAAGAAACTAATAATGCTTTATTCTGTAAAGTCAAGCTAATCTCATAATATTTGTTGATTAAAACATTAAAGTAAGTTAGTGTAGCTGTTTAGACATAACAGAGCAGAAAAGTATATAATAATGAGAATTTCAGAGAACATGACTCATAAAAAAAAACGAATTTTCATTTTGCATATATATTTAAAGGTAACAGCTGTCATCTATTAAAACATTAAGAATATTCATTTGACATACATACTTAGAGGTTAGGAAATGTCATTTTAACAATACTAGGAAATATTATTGAATGAAAATAAAATAGGAAGTCTAAGCAATTAAAAACCTTAGAATACAATATCCTGATATAATGGATGAACATTTCACTGGTTGAAATGAAGAATTTGAGTGATAAAATAAATAGTCAAATTTGATTGGTAAATAAACATTTAAAAAAGATCATATCGGCGACAATTATGTTGCTAACGAAAAAAAAATCGGAATGTAAAAAGGTTGTTGATTATGGGGGCTATTGACTAGAGGTTTTTTTTTTGGGAAGAAAAATTTGTAAGCAGCAAAACTCTTTGGTAAAGAAAATCATTTGAAATTATTTGGAAGATAAAAATTTGACTATAAAATTCAAGAACAAATACATTATACTTACAAGATATACATCAGTGTAAGTAGTTAAGTTTATATTAATAATTAAAAAAGGAATTGTCGAATGTTGTACAGTACTAACCATGATTTTTATTTTATAATATGGTGTCTTGTGTCTTGTGGAAGTAAAATAGCCACAATAGCTTTTGGAAAATACTGAATAATGGAATTTATATAAACTGCTTGGACTTAAAATTAAATACAGCATCGATTCCTGTTCTGGTAGAGACGGAATGCCAGCATGGAGTTTTTCCAGGAGGAGAATCTGAAACAAATAAAAGAAACGGATTATTGAGGTGAACAAACAAAACAGTGAAGTGAATAAGGTAGTACAAGTTAATTTATTAATATATTAAAAAGTCAAGCGTACTTACCAATTTATGCAAAGAACTAAAATTTTGTGACGCATAGACGCTTTTAGGAGTGTATTTCGCCATTTTCTAAAAATCATATGTTCATGAAGTTGTATAATTGTATTTCACTCTTATAATAATATCTCACCAGAATGCGTGTATGTTGTATGAAAGAGTCATCCTTTTAGATAGTTGAATTTCTTCAAGAACACTTGTAAAAGTGTAATGTATTTATTTTCATTAAATTAAATATCGTTTTTCCTTTGAAGAACGTTTTAAACTATTTTTGAGTTGTTCAGTTATTCATTTCATCTGGTGACTTGCGCACCATCTACTTACCATAGGCAGAAGCTCTGAATGACATCTATTGAATTATGCAGATTTGTTTTAAGCAGGACAGGACCGTATTTAGTTTGGAATCATTGAACAAGTAACATATTCTGATTAACAAATTTCTTTTGAAATATAAAGCATTTATTAACTTTGGCGCTAGTATATATAAAATTCTAAAATCATTTTATCCTAAATACTTGAACTCTACCCTGAGATGAGAAGTTTTCATGTTAGTAATATAAACTGTTTATCATATATATAAAATCATCAATATACCGGGCAAACAATAAACTTAAAGTAAATTTAAACTAAAATAAAATAAGTATAACATTCTTATTACACCATAGCCAATTCATATTAATATATATATATATATATATATATATATATATATATATAAGATGTACGAATAGTGCGTGACATCTGAACAATAAGCAACGAATAGATTAGTGGGTATTGTTATATTTTCTCATGTTTCATTCAACACCTTTGCTCTCATGTTTCACATCTTTTCTTGGTTGTACCGTACCGATGACGGCTAATGAGCTAGAAACATGCATGTCTGCGGTTACCACTCTTTTCAGTAGCCTCTTCTTCTATTTGCGTGCAATACCCACTAATCTATTCGTTGCTTATATATATATATATATATATATATATATATATATATATATATATATATATATTAAATTTGAATACTACTTTATTGTATATAATGCTCCACGTTGGGGAGCAAGTTATATATATGTATGGATTGTTATTTAATAATATGTTTTATTTGTTTATGGTATGTTGTTTATTTATTTATGAAATTGTTTGAATACTATAAATTGTATATGAAATTTATATATATATATATGAGAATTATTATTTTAGTTGTGAATTTAACTCGAATATTCAATGTATTAATGTTTTGTTACAATTGAAATATTACACTCTTGGGCTAGCTAATTTATATATATTTTACCTTTAATTCCTCCTATTCATTATGCTATTTATTAGCATGTGGTTTCGTTTAATTCCTAAAGTCCTAAATTACTCATCAATGGAATTTATTTTATGTTATTTATGATGATAAAAAAAATTTGAAAAACATTGAAATATTACTTATATAAAATATAGTTGGCGCTTTATTTTATTGTTGGAGTCATATACCTATTATGTATAAAAATAAATGATTATACTTTTCTTTCTTATTGAAATTCTAATGCTATAAAATAAAATAATGGATTTTCCTATATACATCCAAATTTCCACAACAAAACAAACTTTCTGTATATTAAAAAAAACTATTCATTCTTTTTGAGGTGGCTTTTTCAGACTCATTTGCATAAACTTGGGTAAACGTTTGTAAACATTATATTTCTTTGAAAAAAATATGAACACCTGCGTTTAACGTTGTTCGACTATTTGTAACTTTTTTTCTACTTGTTCTCATAAATAGGATTATTGAAAATATTTTAAACACTACTTTAGTTTTATTCGGTTCGTGAAATGGAAAGGATATCTGAAATATTTTATTAATTTATTTCGATCTTTTTTAAAAAATTATTTTAACGTATTATAACAATTGTGCATGTGATAAAAACTGAAATTAGTTATGGTTTGTTGTTTTGTAGAAAGTTATATATATATATATATATATATATATATATATATATATATATAATATATATATATATATATATATATATATATATAGTAATGTTATATTATACATCTAAGAAATAATCTTTAATACTTTTGCCAGCTCAATCGAACACTATCTCTATAATACCTCAGGGTGTGAAGGTTTCATTCCTCATAAATCAATAAAACAAGATTCTAATTATTCCCTGTTCTATAATGCATGTGAAATATAAATCGATATTGATACCTACTAAAATGTACATATAAATTAAATTTCGTTTTTTTTATATTTACAGTTGATGTTTTAATAATTAGTCCAATAAATGTCTGTCAAAATTTGAGTACTCAATTATAATGAAAATGTTCTTAATTGCATTGTATTATCGAATGGTTACTGACCTTATCACTCTGTCCACAACCGGTTAAATGTCCATACGCACTATCCAATCTTCTGTTATCAGGCTTCTTTCTTTTCTTTTCTTTTCTTCACGTTCAAATTTTGCTACTGTCTGGTAAATATCTCCTTTTCTATTTTTATGAATCAATAGGTTCGTAGTTAAACACGTCTTTTACGAACAAAAAATACCTTTTTTCATTTCCTCTCAACATGAAAAAAACTCTATTCAAAAATTACTTGACATCTCCTCTCCAATGTCTCCTTCTTTCTTCTTGATCAATATGGTTCTTCTCTAAAAATCTGGTCTTGTCAAGATCACTTGACATCTCTTGTCAAAATGTTTATGATTATCTCAAATATTTACTCCGAATGTTTCTTATACTACTATATACACTTACATACTAACAACAATTCTATTTTGTTCTATTTTATATAGGTATCAATATCCCGAAATTTAACGTAAACGATTAATGAAACGAAATTATTATTTTTAATGTTTTCTGACATAAATATATATATATATATATATATATATATGATTGGATAAATTTCAACATGACAGAAATTTATACATCTATCTACAAATTTGATAATGGTAAGTTTTTTTATTACGTTTCCTGGTACATTATATTCATTTTAAAACTTTCACTACCATGTGTTTATGACTTTAAATTTCACTTTTTATTATTTGGTACCAAATATTACTAATTAAAACACACCACAGACCTTGTTCTTTTCTCCAAATCGACGCCTTCAGTTGGATCCATCCATGACGCTTTCCCGCTTCAGGTGGCTATCTTCCTTCTTATAACTATCGGATGATAATTATTATTTGGCTTGACTTTGTTTCAAACAGATTTGTCTTTGCACTTATTTTAATTATTAGTTACTTTTTATATTTCTGATTTATACATATTTACACTTATTACTCAAATTTTTATAACAAAAAACTGGATCACATTCAATTTGCTTCCTGCTTCTTCAGTTACCAACGCCTAACTAACTATCGCGGGTCTTTTATCCACCAAAGCCCTTTCTATTGTTTATAACCGGAAGCTGGAAATGTTCTAGAAAAATCTTTGATTATTGTTCACCTGTCACTTTGTTTATTAACGTTTTTATTCTTTTTCTAACTTAAACTTGTTATAAAATATTGCTTTTTATTCACTATAACCTTCTCGTTATTGATTTAATCCACTAACATCTTATTATTATTGTTTTTTCATGTTATTGATTATTTGAAATCTTCCGATTGGTCAATGCAAATATATAATTTTTATATTTCCTACAACCTAAATATTTACATAATATACATGGATACAGTTCATTTCTTATTTTGTTTGATATTATTACATTTATACATATAAATCAGGTCGGTAATCATTTATTTTAATTTTTATATTCCATATTCAAATACATTTTATGTTGGTATACTTGTCTCAACTGTTATATTTCGTATAGGTTTTGACAATTCCTGTAATTACAGTTTTCTACTTATATTATTATGTTCCCTATTAACTTGTATGATTAAATATTAATCTAACATATCTTATATATATTTTCTTACTAATTCTAAATGTCATTTATTGATCAATCATCGTAGCACTGTTGATTTTATTATTGCCATCCTATTTATTCTTTAAATATAAGCAGATGCTCTGGGTGTCTAAAATTCCGTGTAGCGTTACGTTATTTTATTGATCTCCGTTTGCTTGTTAGGTTCTGTCTAAGCTTGTTTCTTTCAAAATACTGTTTTACGAATAATTGTTTATGAATTCTTTTTATATTTATTTATTGTTTTCATGATTATTCCCATTGATTGTAATTGATTATGTTGTTATATGGATATTTTATTAATTTTGGTACTTTATTTACAAGTTATTTTTTTATTGGCAGTTAGACACGGCTGACTAGTTGAAAAATAAAACTTCAAAGAGCGGTCTTTATGAAAAACCCTCAAACTCGTGGGGATAGCAGGCAAAAATACTTTACAGGTTAGAAATAAAAAGAATTAATTCGTACGTTACCTAAGCTTTCGATGAACATTATCTCCATTTTCAAAGGTAATAATAAACCAAAAAGAAAAAACCATTTAACATAATAATGAAAATATTTTTTGAAATCGTTATGACTTACTTGTATTGTTGATTTCAAATCAAACCCTCCTGAAATGTGTGAAATGTGGGAACATTTCTTGGTCTAGCCAAAAATAATTATTATTAAACATAAGGTAAACATAAAATAAAATGCAACGTTTGTCATTCTGACGATGATATTTAATATTCTTAAAATTTTTTCAATATATTGTGGAATTATCTAGAAACAATAAGTTTCATTTAAAACAGTAATATGAGTAGATTCCACGAAGTAGGGGTCGAGACAGTTAAGTTTATTTATTTTCTTCACGTTTATCCCTGGTTTTTTTATTCACTTGTATACCAAAATTCTTTGGTACTCCAATCACTAGCTTCGGAATATGTATAAAGTGCAAAGGTATACTAGATATACAAATGAAATTTTGTAAGGTCTTTAGTATCGCTTGAAAGCCTCTACGAAGGCGCTTAATATCATTATTATTATTTAGTACGATGACGAGGTATTATTAGATCGATTTTTCATGCACTACTGTTTTTTTTTCATAGTAACAATATTAATCTTCACAGATAAAAACAAAAAAAAAGATTAAAATTCTGTTTGTGTAAGGTCAGGACTTAATGGCGATAAATTAGTATAATTTACGTTTATATTAAACCATGAAAGAAAAAATGACCTGTTCCAATTTCATCCAGGATGTAAGCTTTTTTAACTGACCATGGCCTATCCTATGTATGATTAAGTCCATTCGCGGTTCAAACAACCTAAATAGATAAGTGGTCTAGTATGTATATTCTAACTCCAGAGTTGGAATAATTATTATGAAAAAATAACTGTTTCTCTATTCATAATATTAAGTTGTAGGGAAAAAAAGTAAGACAAAAGCATCTACTATTCAGGCTGTATCAACAGACAGACATCACTCGACTACTAGAATTAAATTTCACAAAAAGTATCATATTGTATATCCTCATCTCCATACGTTATGGCTTTTTCTGTAAGCCTATTTGAAAACAGAAATTTAAAAGATATTAATAAAAATCAGTTAATAGGTAATGAAACATGTTTTTTTTGATAATTTCTGATAACTGTTTAGCGTTTATTGATGTTATTCGAATCAAAACTTTTCGTCTTTTGATTTTAAGACCCGTTACAGAAAGAACCGATGGTTTGTTTGTTTTATTTAGTATACCTGCGAATAGCGCACTGGGAAGGTGTATAAGGAAGTATATACATCATGAATAAATGTCCGAATTGCAAATCGGCAATTGATAATAACAAACAATGTACTCCATGCATGTCGTGTCAGGCTTTAATTCATTTTCGCTGTTTAGATATCGCTCAGGAGGAGGCAACAAGAATAACGAGGGCTAAATCTAAGTCGATTAGTATTGTTTGTAGCAGCTGCTGCTCATTTGATGATAAATTGAATAAGCTAACTAATGTATTATCTAATTTGTCTGATAGATTTACACAAATGGAGAATCGTTTTACTGCCTTAGAAAATTCAACTCAGTCAAATCAGATACAATTTGAGGAATGCATGCAGGAGGCAAATCTTCGCTTTCAAAAATCCTATAACTTGATCGTATATAGCTTGCCTGAATCAAACATAGATAATATAGATGATATGGATAAGGGTACTGATATTATTGATATATTTAAACCTCGTAACTCTAACGTGATTGCAGTTTTCCGTATAGTCAAAGCAGACGAAAATGGGAACAAATCTAGACCGCTACAAGCTCTTCCCTTGTTTTTCTTCGCAGAAGACCAACCGGGAACCCACCACGGGGAGGTGGCTGCAAATCGGGTACCACCCATTCCCACCCTCCCAATTTATCTTCAACACTAAACTAAACTAAATGTAAAGGTGCCTTAAAAAAGTATTTCAAAGTTACTCACAGAAATGTTTTTTGGTTTCAACTTTTGGCAATTTTTCTCTCGATGATATTCTAGCTCTTATCAATCCATCACGTGTTGTTGTGCCACAAACTAACGAAAAAGCTTCGGTAACCAACTTTATATGCCGTTCAACCGCTTGCGTATGGCATGGAAATTTAAGGATATCAATATCATCAGGAACGTGTAAAATCATTTCTGAAAGTTCATCATCACTTACGTTTTTGATTATAGGAGGCTCTGTTATTTCATCTGACTGCCAGTCTACCAAGTCAAAATATTCTTGGGGGGCATCAGAATCAATAGGTGGTACTTTAAATTCGCGAACACTTTCGTCTCTTTTCTGTGATCGGCACTTGAATATGCGACGTAAAGATAACTCCCGGATCTGTTTTCGATCATCAGCTAACATGGCGACTAGTACATTCTCAGGGTGAGCAAAATAGCCATTTCGTTGAATATCTAGGTCCACTATCTCTTTTATTTCACTTGGTAAGTACCGAGACGATTTTATCATATGAAATGGATGTTTTGCTCAGTATTTGCAGGACGATTGGAACTTAATATGAAACTGAGTAGTCGCATACACATTGACAACATACTCCGCAAAAATTTTCATTTGACTTGACGGGTCTTTAGTAGAAATATACAAACGCAGTATCCTATTAGCCGTTGTTAGCCACCTGGAATGAGATATCTTTCCAGGTTGCCTTTCTGCAAGCTGCGACGAAATCAGGCCGCTTTTGATTCCTAAGCACATTTCATAATAGTTATTTGTAAAACAAGTGTCACAATGACTCGTTTTGTAGTACTACAGAGAGTCATTGTGGCACAAGTTTCACACAATATTTTCTATAATTCGCATTTATATAATTATTTAAATAAAATAGAATTTCATATAATCCCTGTTTTTAAACTAGGAGGAGTGGTTTGAATTTAAGTTGGCAATTCTGTAGATTCCTAAATGGTCAGATCACAGATGGTTTTATTCAACACTTCTGACTTTTGACATATTATAACCGAATAATTGTGTAAATTGTAAACAAACTTTCATTTAAGCAAAAAGAGAATGATTATTTGTTTAAAAAAGAGCTTCTTCGTATATGCTCTTGCGATCTATTTATATTATATCATGAACAGAATTATTTCTGTAATACATCTTCACATATAGATATCTGGTAATTTATACCAAAAATCGAACGTTTTGTATACCTATATATTGATCCTATACAATATAAAAATAAACAATCGACAAATCATTGATAAATAAACGTTAGCGTACTTTATTCATTAATATTTTGATTATATAAATCATTCTAATTTACCTTTAATATAATAATTTGCTAGCTAGAACAACGCTAGACCATTCTATTTATAATTTGTGTCAAAGTTAAAGTCAAATGTCAAATAAAAATATAACTACATTCAATAACCAACTGTACACTAAAAATTACTATAACTGTGTTCAAAGAGCTTCATTGTGACACTGTAAACAATGTTATAATGAAGTCTCTTTTATACGCGAATTATAAAAAGGTACTTTAGATCCGTGCTTAGTTCATCTGTATTCACAACAGGAAATTCAGTATCTATTTTCTCAAACTCAACAACTGCCATTTGCTTACATCGATCAAGAAGTTTTCCGATAGTACCTGTAAAGCCACGAGGATCATTTGTTTTTCCGTCTAACTGTTGCACTAAATGGTGGAGCGGTAGTTGGTTAGCGTGTAACAAACATATGAACCATTGAACTGGCTTCCCAAGTGAAAGTTCTATTTGTCTAATAACACCATTCTTGAAACCGGTATTGACAACGGTCCCGTCACAACCGATAACTTCTATCGTACTCAAATCATCACCCATTAAGTCTTTTACGAACTTTGTGATGCTGTCTTTAATGAACTTCGCACTTCCGTTCTCTGGAGATACGTGTCCCATGTATTTAGAGTCTGGTTCATCCAATATGACGATGTGGTCTTCAGTAACCGATTTAGTACGTTGACTTGACTCTGTTTTTTCAAAAACTAAGGTTTTGTCTTTTCTACCGTCAAAGTAAATTCTAAAAGTTGAAGAAAGCTCGTCATCTGTCTCTATTTTAATAAGACCCGTCCTACATTTCTTGCGTTTCCTTCTAATTTTAGATCTGTCTATAATTTTAGTAGTGTCCTCTTTAGTTATTAATTCCAAATCTTTTAAACCAGCGCTTGTAATAAGGGATGCTGATCTGTCAGATACGCTGACCCTGTCACATGCTTCTGCAAGATTCGTACGTTTTAATCCTGTGTTGTATGGTATCTTTAAGCCTTTTGATGATGACGGATGCTCCGATCCTTGTGTTGTAGTCCTACCTTGGTTTTTGGTCATGCCCTGATCAATGTTCTCACATGTACCTTCAGAGCTTCTTATGGACTCCGGATCGGACAAAACACTATCAAGTATACTCTCGTTCTTAGATTTTTTCTTCTCTAATCTTTCTTCTTCTAATACTTTCCTTTTTATTGTTTTTAAATTTTGCTTCGTAGTTTTTACATCTGTACGTCCTATCATCATTTTTCTTGTTGTTCTTTGATCTGATAAAAAAATTCTTTCGCGAAGTGGCACTTTAACTTTACAGTGGCATTTGGAAAAATCATCACATTTGCAGGGTGATGTGCCAAAAAGTTTTGAGCTGTTCTTCTTAAAAACCTCAATTTTTTCTAGGCACTTTTTATTATAGGCCGATTTTTGGTTTTTCTGCATTGACTTGCATTTTTCATTATAGTCTTTTATTTTTTGTATTATTTGTGTGTCCTTGTCACTTTCAAATACTCTCTATGCCACAAAAAGCCTCTCATAGCGTCCGAGTATGTGGGAAGCACGTTAGGATTAAGTTCACTAGAAGTTCCAAATATAGAAATCGTCACCCGCGTTTTCGGCATCATAAAAACTTAGGTTCTTTACTTTTCTTAACTAAACAGAATACTCTCGCTGCGAAACACACTCGAGCGCGCCTAGTTCAGAACTAAACTGATTCTATTAGCAACACTAACCCAAACAAAAGATAATCACCTCACCACACTATTTGGTTTACTGTTTGGTTTACAGCTGGAATGCGTCTGCCTGTTAGGACTTGTTAGCGCTTACTTAGAGCCTATAGGTATAACAAACGTAACGTAATTACTGTATATTTAGTAATATATAAACTTAGTAATGTAGTAGTTTTCCAGATAAGTAATTATTATACTAACTACTAAGAGAGTGGGAAAAAGCTAAAAATTATTGAATTTAAATGGCTGATAGGAATCTGAAAATAAGTCAGTAAGTGGCACAGGTCTTTTTATGAGTTCTCAGAAGAGAAGGAGATAAATTATAGACATTTATTCCGATACCAGGCATCATCAGATTATAAAATTGAGAAAATCGCTCCACCCTAATGGGTATAGCTTATACCGTAAGGATAGATTATATAGTATTGGAGAAGTTGTTTGCGTTTTCTTCCGTAAAGAGTTCTTTAAAACTTGTATAATTAAGTGGATTCGAATCGAATCTCTTTTGCATATATTTATTATATATAGACCTCTCTGTCATATCATCTTAGAATATCCATGTCTGAGTATATTGAAGAATGTAGTAAAAATAAAGAGAATCTTATCATTCTTGGCGATTTTAATTTTAAAGATTTGCTATGGCATTTTCCTTTCACCTCTTGTTGGCAATAGTCCTAGTGTCTTTTTCTATAACTTATTTTTTCAAACTAATCTGAAACAATTTATAAATGAGCCGACAAGGTTCCGTCAAGGTAATGAACCGTCAGTATTAGACCTTGTAATCTCTAATGAAGAGGAGCTGATTTCCGACATTTTCTATCTGCCAACAATTGGTATCTCAGATCATGTTGTTCTTCATACTAAAGTCCAGCTGGATATATCTAGTAATATCAGTGAAAAAATAAAAAAATCCTTCACTAAAACCGATTATCAAAAATTAAATAACTATTTCAATCAAACAGATTGGCCGGTACTAGATGGTCACACCTGTGAATTTGCGTCGGAAAAATATAAAGAAATTATATATAAGGGGATAGAAGAATGTTCCAAAACTTATACAGTTAAAACTAACCCTAGATGTCCATGAATTGATAATCACTTAATCCAAATGAATAAAGAAAAACAATGCTTGTGGATAAGAGTTAGGAAAAATCCATCCGAAGAAAACAGGCAGTATTCAAACAGACTCACACAGGAGTTGGGATTAGCACGAAGCAATTACGAGAATCGAATAACCACAAGAGCGTCAAAACCTTTTTTTAAATATGTTTGATCCAAGTTCTCCTCTAAAACTAGTGTACCATTATTAGAAAAACCAAACGGAGACATTTGCACCCAGGAAGAAGTATGCGAAATTTTTGATTTAACTGATTTAACAACTCCTGTAATGCCACTAGCTACTAGATATACGAAGTCACTAAATACGGTTAAAGAAGTATTAAAGAATCTGAAAATCACAGCTTCTCCTGGAATTGATAAAATATCCCCTACAGTCTATAAAAATTGCGCAGTCTAGCAGTCCCACTATCCAACCTTATGTCCAGATCACTGAAAGAAAATTCCATTCCTGCCTCATAGAAATCAGGAATAGTTACGCCTATCTATGAAAATGTAAATAAAATGCTTTCGACGAATTATCGGCCTATTACGGTTCCACCAACCTCAGATAAAATTATGGAGAGACTAATCGGTAACGAACTTGTTCCATTTTTGTTAGACAATAAAATCATTCCAGATTCCCAGCATGGCTTTCTACCTAATCGATAACTAACCAGTAATATTTTAACTGCTCTTAACGACTGGACATTATATTTAGATCATTACGAACCTGTGGATGTGGTATACATAGATTTTTCTCGAGCCTTCCATAAGGTATCCATTAAAAAGCTACTAGCGAAATTGGAACATTTCGGAGTGCGGGGTGAGCTCTTGGCATGGCTGAATTTTTTTTTATTATGTCGAATTTTCCAAGTACAATATGAGGATACCTTAAGCAATTCCCGTGAACTGCGCAGTGGTGTACCTCAAGGTTCCATTTTGGGTCCTATCCTTTTCCTGGTATACGCTTCTGACTTAACTGCTAAGTTTAAATACAAAAACAAATCGTTTGCCGATTACATGAAGTTTTACCATTGTCCTGATATCAAAACTCTATTCAACACGACCTGGATGAATTATTAAAATGGTGGAAGGAGTGGAGCATACCAGTAAACTTCAACAAGTGTGTTTTGCAGTGCGGTTACAACAATCCATGTGTCACATATTATCTTGAATCAGATCCCATAAAATCAGTTCCGGAGGTCAGTGATTTGGGTGTGATAATTAATAGAGGTCTGGGTTGGTCCTCGCAGACTGCAAAAGCGGTTAACAGGGCAAACTCAGCTCTGTACGTGATATCTAAGGCATTTCCAAGAATGAGTCCAGACTTGTTCTTGAGGCTATACAAAAGTTATGTCCGACTTCACTTAGAATTTGCTATCTCAGTTTGGTCTCCGCACCTAAGACGTGATATAAACCTTATAGAGGGAGTTCAACGTAGAGCTAAATAATTGCCACTAAATTTTTCTCACCTAAACTATGAAACAAGACTAAGCAGGCTCGGGCTGACATCTCTATCTGAGAGAAGAGAGAGGGGTGATATCATTACAATGTTTAGGATTCTAAGAGATGACTTTTGGGACACTTTTTAAATTAAATGAAGATAACAGGTTAAGAAGTCACAATTGTAAATTGAAAAAAGAATATTTTAGATCTAGTGTTAGGCAAAACTTTCTAGTGAATAGAGTATTCGATAAATGGAACAATTTAAGTAGTGACATCGTATCAGCTCCTTCTCTGAATAGCTTCAAGAATGGGCTGGACAGCTGTTCTTGATCTGGTGTTGTACTTGAATAGTGTTTTTTAATTCTATAGTACTACTATCTTTTTAAATCTCCATTTATTTTAAGCAAAATTAGTTCTGCTAACCTATTAGTACTTATGTAATTTGATTTTGTAATTGAGCCGTATAAGCTTTGCTTTGGCTGGTAATCACTGTGTAATAATGAAAAAAAAGATGATGGACAGAGTGAACGCTATATTAGGTTAAATAGAGGATAAATTAGCTTTGAAAAGTCACACAATTGATATTAGCCACTAGTAACAAGTGTATCAGGAAGCACTACATTATATGCGCTCACTGTTATGTACTTCAACTAATGCAACACCGCATGAGAGATTGTTCTAAAAGAACCACTAACGGGTCTACCACTCTCTCATGGTTGGTGAATCCAGGACCAGTTTTGATGAAAAAACCAAATCGTCATTCAGAATATGAACCCTTTGAGGAATATATTTTTCTGTTAGAAGGAAATCCTGAGTATTCATTTGTAAGGTTATCTAATGGAAGAGAGATACATGTTTCATCAAGACATCTATCCGATCCTCGTTTAAAGAATGTCAAAGAATTACTCCTACAAAAAATAAATAAATTTCCCACTGAAACAGTAACTCCTTATTCACCAGATAACTCTGTTGGTTTGGCTGGAGCATCTGAAGATTTCCAGAAAAAGCAAACTGAACATAATATCTTCGAAATTGGATACACTAATTATTACACCTTACCTGGATTCAAGGATCAAGTTCAACAATCAACTCGACGGAGTTCATGCGAACTAATTATTTAGAGGACTTAATTTTTTAGGAGTGAATGTCAAAGAGTGTATTTTTTAATGCTACTTACCTAATGAATTTATTCAATCATATTTAGTTTTGTCAATTAGTTGTCACTATTTTTAAAACTATCATTTTCATTCATGTTAATTTTGGTATAATATAGTCTAGTTCTGATTACATGTTATAAATTATATAACACTATAGGACGAATTAATAGTGACAAAATAATTGCAACCTTTTTCATGAAATAAGTTCGACGTGTTTGAATATATTGGAAAAGGCATGAAGTGAGGCAGAACTTGAAGATGGATTGGAAGGCGTGATTTTATCGAACTGACCCCGCGATTAACCGATATAATAATAATAATACATTTATTATCCACATTAAGTATATAACAGAAGGACGATACAGTGCAAGATGAACATTACAGAATAGATACAATGTTTTTAATGTTTCAAATCAATGTGGATAAATGGCTAGATTGGTTCAGGATCAGACGAGTAGTCCTTTCCTGCTCTGCCACCAATGCCAGTAATAATAATATAAAATACTCAATATACATAAAACTTATACTAATTAAACAATAAATGTCAACAAGAAAACGACAAATTTTGAATGAGGGGTAATTAAAATAATATAAATATAAAAATTTAAGATGTAAAGAGAGGAAAGAGGGGATGATATAAGCAAGAAGGGATCAAAGAATGAGCAGCCTTATACTTATTTCTGCAATTTAAACAGATAGTTTTTGTATTTTTGTTTAAATGTCATAGCCGAACAACGAAGATATGATGGATTCAGAGCATGCATTCTATTGATGTGGACTGATATGCCATATGAGAAAGAACGTTTTAAAATAGATTTGGAATACGAAGAATTGTTTTCCTTCTTACATTTAAATTGTGGATATCAGTTCTGAAATTAAGTTTGTTATGTAAATAAGCCGGCGTTTTTGTACTATATATTTTATGATAAAAAACTGCTAAATGTAAGTTTCTACGACTAAACATGTTTAACCATTTTAATTCTTTAAATTTGTGCGAAATTTTTTCAAATTTTCTTATTCCATAGATCAGTCTTACACAAGAATTTTGTACCTTTTGTATTACGTTGTGAATCTCTAGCATCAAGACATGGGCCATATACTGTGTCGCAACGGTTGAAATGAGAGAGAATCAAAGCATCACATAACATTTTTTTAGTTTCGGTAGATAGTATATGTCTCTGAGGATAGATTAATTTTAATGAGGCGTACGCGCTTTGTAATTTTGCTGTAACGTGTTCCCTAAACCGAAATTTCGAATCAATTATTAGGCCTAAATTTTTGCAGTATCTTCAAACCGGAATATCAGTTCCATTAATTTCAAGCGAAATATTGTTCACTATAGTTTGACGATACTCCTCACCACAAAAATATAGAACAGCCGATTTACTGGGACTAATTTTAAGGCAGTGTTTTTCTGATATTTCCAAAATATCATTGAGATCTCTATCTATTTTCTGAGAGGCTTCTAAAAGATCTTCGTAATTAAATGAATAATACAGCTGAGTATCATCTGTGTAATAATGAAAATTTATGTACTTTAGACAGGTGACAAAGTTAGATGTATAAATAGTGAATAATAAGGGTCCCAGTATACTGCCCTGTGGAACACCGACTTTTAATTCTAAAAAAATAGATTGTATGTTACAGATCTTAACAATCTGACTTCTATCGCATAGATAGGATCCCAAGAGTGCCCTAGCGGTATCACCAAAATGAATCCATTAGACTTACAAAATGACGTTTACAAGATAAAATTCACAAGTATTAACAAAATGAAACATAGGATTACCGCAGAGATAAGAACTGGGCTTTAGACACGGTTTTCAGCAGCTGCAGTTGTTACATACTTTTTTATAGGACTAGCGATTCCTACCTGTTTTTTTGTAAGACATTGATTGATTAAGGTTGATAATATGCTAATTTATTATTTTCCTTTTGTGTCATGCAGCTGTTAATGAAAAAAATATACCGTGAGATCGAAAACATTTGAGTGTAAGACTGGAAAAACCTACCTGATATTTAATTATTGTGAAATTTAACAGTAAAAAAATTACGCAGATGTATATAATTTTTCATAATATACTATTTGCTACATGTTTGAACACCCCAGACCAACCCATTTATCACGTTGGACAAATATTGTTTTGAATAATCTATTAAATGGTCTCAACATTCACTTTAACTATAGGTGCGTTCTTTTTGACTGAGATCTCAGATCACTTCAGTTAAGGTGATCTGAGATAAAGTGAGGTGAGTAAGCACCAAAAAGAATGACATATCAATTGAAGCGCGCGATCTGTCGACGCATACGTTAATAAGAAACAAAATATATAAACATAACCTATCTCGATATCTCTGATAACCACGCTTGATTTTGTTATTCTTAGTTTCAAATAGTTCTTTGAGCTAAGATTTGTATTATAGCTAATATTCCAACATTATTAGTTGTTAACTTCCTTCGCCCTCTTTGCATCTTCAAGGGATAGATTTAAACTATACGACAGATTCGTATCAGCATCTAATAATATTGTATCCATAATTTGTAACAAAAGAAAAATAGATTATGAGTGTTTATATGTCAATGGTTAAAACGATAGATAACCTTGGCTAAAACTACAAATAACCCAAACAAATCTAATATTTCTTCATTTCCTCCACCTTATTTCCGACTGAATTCCAACTGATACCCCTTTACAACACATTCAGCATCGGTGAAGATGGAGGAAACATCTCAGCTGACTTAGAAGGGGGTAAAACAAAAAGAACGCTCACATTACTGATGTGAGCTGAGATTATCTGAGATCTCAGTAAAAATGAACGCACCTTATGTCAACATCTTTTGCACCTGTGTTCTCGATTAGGAAACTGTTTTCGCATTTTTCACAGAGAAAAAAATTGTTTTATGTCAGCTTCGCTCAGAGAATTATCCTAATGATTTGGGAAAAATATGTCCCTTGTCCAAACACAAGCTCTCCTCGGAATTACCGGGACAGTGTATAGTACGGGGACATCGTCAATGGAAGCTCTCATAGACCTTCCTTCTCTGGAACTTTCTGTTGGGACAGAGGCAATAATGGCGTTCCTCAGACTGAAATCGAGAGGCATGTGGACCGCAAACAATGTTCGTGGAGTAGACACTGATACAACTGGGACATTACTAGATGAACCGAACTTTCAAATGGGTCTGGATAGTATGATACCAAAAAATATATTCATTGAGCGAGCGGCTATCATTATTCCATCTAGGCAACATGTGATACACTCGAGAAACCCTGGAGACCTCGTCTAGTTCATTGATGGCTCTAAAACGAACCACGGCACTGGGGCTGGTATAATGGATCTAGGAACAAAATGTTCTTCAGCCTTGGTAAATATACGTCTGTATTTCAGGCAGAAACAATAGCTTATTAAGCATGTATTTAGCAATGGCTACTCAATATCGACCTATGTCGAAAAATACTATGTAATATCTGACCATTCTATAAGACAAATTGAAACGCATTGTTCAACTGCATCTAATTTAAATGACACTAAGCGAATTCGTTCTGATATCAAGTATGATGTAATGGTAAACATGTTGATTGAAAAGGATTATGGTTATTCATTGGTTGATGTTGTTGTTGTGGCTGATATTTTCTCAAATAATATATTATCGGCAATGGACTCGGTAGCTCCTAGTAGAACCGTTAATATTGAAAATAAGGGTAATGCATGGTTTAATACTGATTGTTATAATGCTATTAAAGATAAAAACATTGCATATAAAAATTTTTCATTAACTAATGCGGTAGACGATTGGAATTGTTATAAAGAAAAGAGAAATTCATGTGTCAAGGTATTGAAAAGTTCGAAAATACGGTATTACGAGAGAAATATAGATATGAATAAAGGCAATTCAAAACTAATGTGGAAGCACCTAAAAACAAATGTCGGAACGAAAGCTAGTAGGAATAATATTGACAGCATAGACTGTAATGGAATCGTTCACATTGACGACTTGGCCAATGTTTTAAATCAATATTATATAAATAGTATTTGCGATATGGTGGGTAACATAATAGTTCCAGATTCCGGTACCGATGTTGTTTTGCAAACGATCCCTTTAAATGGTTCAAAGATGGAATATTTCGAATTAATTAACATTGGACAGCTACTTGAAATTATAAAATCCCAAAAAAAGAAAAACAGTACAGATGAATTAGGTGTTGATGTTATTAAGAATATGTTTCACGGGATAGGCTATCCATTGCTTAATATGATAAATTTGAGTTTGGAAAAGGGCATAGTTCCTCAATGTTTTAAAACTTCAACTGTAGTTCCTATTCCCAAAATATTAAATACAAACAAAGCTGATCAGTTAAGGCCAATCAATATGCTGCCCTTTTGTGAGAAATTACTGGAACTAGTAGTGTATGATCAAGTAAGTAAATTCATTTCTGTAAATAAGATATTACACAGTTATCAATCTGGTTTTCGTAATTCGCATTCTTGTGAGACAGCACTCCAACTGGTTATATCCGACATGAAAAATATTTTAGATAGGCTGGGAGAAGGAATTTTTTCATTTGATCTCAGAAGAGCTTTTGAATATATTATTGTTGAAATTGAGAGAATATGTCTTCAGTGGGGTAGTTTATTACTGGATTCAGCATTATTTGAGGAACAAATATCAAATAACCAGATTTAACAATTAAGCTACGGATCCGGAATTAAACAATATTGGTGTTCCACAAGGTAGTGTTCTTGGGCCTCTACTTTTCATATTATATATAAATGACTTAGGCAATGTACTAGAGAAATGTAAAATCCATCTTTTTGCGGATGACACCCTCATTTACTATTACGGGGATCATTTTGATGAAGTAGTACAAACAGTCAATTCAGAATTGAAAATATATCTGACATATTTAAGATCAATATATTTAAGATCAATAAACTAAAAGTAAATAAATCCAAATGTTCATTGGTGGTCCTGTTTTGCGTGCTAAATTTTTAAACCTTGATTTGAGTGTTAAGATAAATGATCAGGACCTAGAGAGTGTACATGAAATAAAGTATTTAGGTTTTATGATGGATCATGAACTAAAATTTAATAGTCACATAGATAACATATATAGAAAGATTTGGAAAAAAATTGCTGTTCTGAGAAGAATTTCACCATTTCTGTCAATGTATACTAAGCTTATGGTTTACAATACATTAATTCTACCACATTTTTATTACTGTTGTTCACTAATTTATACAGGTTGTTCTAGAGCTAGTTATGAACGATGACAAATTATTCAAAACAAGCCGATGAGAGTAATCCTGGGATGCAATAGGTATACTAGTGTGGAATTGATGACTAACTGTTTTAATTGGTTAAAAGTTGAGAAGTTTCTGTATGTACAAACAATGATTTTCATCTTCAAAATTATCAATAATCTCTTACCGCAATATTTACATAGTAAGCTAGTTCAAATCTCACAAATACATGATAAAAATACAAGATCAGCAAATTCAATTAATTTTTATGTGAAAACAACCAATAAAGGAATGATCTACCGCAGTACATAAAAGTTAGTCAAAGCGTGAAAATGTTTAAAAAATTATTGATTATGTACATTGAAAGTAATCCTACTGAAATCTAGTGGTTCATATTCATATTTATTTATTGGCATGTATATAATATACATTTCTTGTAATATTTTATATTTTTTATCTTAATTTTATATTTTATTCGTATTATATATTACTTTATTTCATGGTTGCTTTATACCTATTTCTGTTTAATTTTGGTACAGTATGTTTGTTTATTTCCTTATACTATTTTATTGATATTACTAATTGTACATTTCTATTGTTTTGTGCTTACATCCTGTATATTTTTATGCTTGTATTTTGTAGCTTGCAGATTGCTCTTTGCGTTGTTTTTCGTTTTTCCTTTTTGTCTAGTTATTTTTTGATCATCTGGCTTATTAAGTATGAACTTAATTGTTTTTTATTGTTTATTGTTAACATTATCTATGATAAATAAAGCATAATAATAATAATTGATGAAAACGTCAAGAGGGGTTGTACCGGACAAAGAACAGAAATATATAGTGACAGCCAGCCTCTGCTGGAAGCTATCACTAATCCAGCCAAGAAATCTAGACTGGTTAAAAACTGTTAAGAGTCCCTTAAACAAGCTGACAAGAGACGACACAGTGTTTCTAGTATGGCTGCCGGGACATGACGGGATTGAAGGTAATGAACTGAGGGACCAGCTAATTAAACAAGGCTCTCAAGGAGACTTCATAGGTTCGGAACCGTTCTGTGGAATCACAGCACAGGATTACATAAGACGAGAAATCCGGAACTGGCTATACAAGCAATACCGAATCAAATGGAGGTTGACAGAAAGTCACCTTCACACAAAAAGTTTACTGGAACAAAGAACTCTCAATATATTTATTGAAACTGAGCAAGAGACACTTGAAGTCAGTTATCGATTTGGTTACTGGACACTGTA
This sequence comes from Galeruca laticollis, assembly GCA_963921935.1. Lineage (NCBI taxonomy): Eukaryota > Metazoa > Arthropoda > Insecta > Coleoptera > Chrysomelidae > Galeruca > Galeruca laticollis. Next base: position 60,426,906 of record OY998181.1, on the reverse strand, counting down.
CCCTAAGGAAACATTTATACAAAATGGGAAAAGTCAGTGAACCATCTGTAGGAAATTCGAACTAAGGGATGAAACACCTCATCATATACTCCGCTTAGGTACGATCTTACAAGAAATCAGGCAGAAGAAGGAAATAATACAACCATCATTACTACTAAAAATCCCCCCAAACAGGCTAGTGGCCGATATCGAGAACGCGAAACTTTTGGAGTGGAAGTAAACAATATTGGGAACGGTACAATGACTTAGTTCAAGTGCCCGGACGGTTGAGCACAACCCGAACGAATGAATGTCCCTTGGTTCATTATGGACCACACAAAAAATATATTCTAGTTGGAATGTCTATAACATCAGTGCTTCGAAATGAATTATTGTAATCACAAATGTCTGTTCCATTTGGACTTATTAGATTTGCTAGCTCCAAAATCTGGAAAATGAACAAATCTCGATCTTGAAAAGATGCTATACAAACAAGCAGGAAAGCACAACAGCGTGACTTTCATTTTTAGTCGTCATATTTAGAAGTTTAAAACGACTTTCTAAATTTTTTGTCATCCATTGCAGGGCAGTTTGAACAATATCAAATATTTTGATAGTTAATAACTTTTGACTCTAAGTACTACAAAAATTGAGCTGGTTTATTTTTGGTCTAAGTAGGCTTTAAAGAGGACACATCCACAGAAGAATCAATTTACAATCTTACTTCTTATATATGTTACAGAAAAACTAGATTCCCCAGTAACAGTTGACTCGACCTAGAAAAAGTCGACTCTTACTGTTATTTTCAGTAAATGTTGATTAAAAACGAAATTGATGAGTTTTGATCAACATTTACTAGCCAGAGTTGATTATACCTAGGGCAAGTATACTCTTACTGCCTTGAGCTAGTAAAAGTGAAATGAAAAAAAAATGAAAATAATACAAATTTATTACAGATATTGACTTGTGACACTTTGAGTTGCAGAGCACATCTTTTTTCTTACACATGCATTTCTTGGATTTGCATTTAGTGTTGCAAGAATATTTAAAAAATCCTTGTCCACTTCCAAGTGATGGAGAAGTTGCAGCAGTCCTTACAGCTATTGTTTTATCCATATAGACTTCATTTTCTTGGATAATATTTGTGGGACAATTACTGAATTGAGACTTAAAAAAATATCACCATTAAACAATAATTTTAATATAATGGGCAGGGATAAAATGAAGAGAAATAAAAAGGCAGAGAAAGAGAGAGAGAGATACATTACCTTGAGAAAAGCTAATTCAGAATTCCATTTCTTGTTCCGATTCGATAAAATCCATCATCGACAATCTCCAGTATCACGCCAAGGATAAATCGGGCATCTCCTCTTCCGCGGACATCTGGGACAGGAATTCGAACTGATATTCCTTTTTCTAGAGGCGGATGAATTTGATCAGAGGTTTATTTCACGCGTTTAGCTTGCTCTTCGAGGCAGTGGAAAGCTTCATTTCTCTGCTTCCTTATGGCCTTTCTAGACTCATCCAGGTCAGTAAGGAGATAATTACCATCTATTAGCTAATTTTCTCCACTTGATAAATTTTGGTTAGTTTCAATTTCATTAGAATTTAAATTCCCGTTATTTTCAATTTTGTTTTCTTGTTGTTCTTGTTTCTGAATTTGATCAATAGCGCATTGAAGATCCTCTTCTGTTTCTAAATTTGCCAATACCTCAGTAGGTAGTTTTGAGGTTGATAAGCCATGTCTCGGGAGGCACCTCATACGGTGATCTTTTTATCCCACTATGCAATGAAGTTTTTTCGAGGAAACATTATGACGGGTGGAAGTGAATATCCACCAGCACAAACAATAGCACATAACGTTCCTTTTTCGCCACTTGTAACTTTCGAGAGACATCTTATTCCTTTCGGTGTCAGCACTTTTGGAGGCTTTTGAACAGTGGCTCTGATCGTTTTGTTTCTAATGTAGGCAACCGCGCATTGTACTTGACAGGTCCACTGTGGGACATGGCTCACTGTTGAACATTCCACCCTAACTCCAAATAGCCCTTCATCAAAAAATAGTGCCGCATGTTTTCTTGGTCTGTGACAGGATGTATTAGTTTTGTAATACCATTTACTTCAATTATGTCATATCGTCTTAAAAACCTAAGATCATTACTTTCTTTTTACTCGTAGTTTTTAGGTTTTTTACTTTTTGTATGTAGCTATCATATTTTTCCCGAAACAGTTGTTCCTTTGAGTCTGACATAATTATTACGAACTAAAACTAATTATTAAAATATAAAAACACACTGAATTCTTGGTCACTCTTGTCAACTACAACAAATAGACGAGTAGGGAAGAGTTGGACAAAACCGGGTAGGTTGATAAAACCGGGTACACCTTAATTCATCTAACTAACTGCTGCCATCTATCAGACAATGTTAAAATTAGCGTCCCTAAACCGCCAACAGTCGCGTGTATCCATTTCTACATCATTTGAGTAACCTGTGCCGGAGCAGTAAGACCTCGCCTGTTTTTTGGGGTAGCAAACTCGATTTTTAAAGTAAGTTTATAGTTTTTCCTTCCTCTACTGAATAACTAATGACCATTTCAAAATTTAATACATGTAACCTAATATATAACCTCTAATTTCGCCAAAAATTTTGAATATCATTTCATAACCTAAAAATTTAAATAATATTTAATGTCTTGTTTACGAGTTGGACAAAACCGGGTAGTCCGAAAATCGACAAAACCGGGTACCCGATTTTATCAGACCTTTTGTTACTTCCAGTTTCTACAGCTGTTCTTCTGCTTTTAGTTAACTACAACATTTCGCATTATAAAAGAAAAACTACTCGTCAGTCATGGGATCAAGAAAGCATGCAAAATGCAATAGTTGAAGTGCTAGAACATGGGATGGGATACAAAAGAGCCTCTCAAAGTTTTAATGTTCCTCAATCCACTTTAGAAGATCGTGTGAAAAAAGTAAGAAATGGTAACTCTCTCGAAGAAGCTAGTAAGAAAGGTAGAAATTACCTTTAATTTATTTCTGTTTTCTTATTTAAAATAAAAATAATTTTAGGTCTGGGTCGGTACAAGCCTGTGTTTAGCGCTGCCCAAGAGGATGAGCTAGCTTCGCATATCTTACAAATGGAAAGCAGACTATTCAGATTTACTTTATCTGAACTAAGAATGCTTGCCGAACTAGCCGTGCAGAATAACATCAACCACAATTTTAATACAGAAAAGAAAATGGCTGGTTAATGTTGGCTTTATTCGTTTTTGTCACGGCATCCAAATCTTCGATTAAGGACTCCAGAAGCTACTTCAATTGGACGAGCTATAGGATTTAACTGAGCAGCAGTAGGGAAGTTTTTCACTCTGTTAACACAAGTTTATAACCAACACAAGTTTCCTCCTGAGCGCATATGGAATGTTGATGAAACGGGAATTACAATTGTCCCCAACAAGCAATCTAAAGTTATTTCTATGAGAGGAAAACGACAAATTGGTGCTCTGGTTTCCGCTGAAAGAGGAACCTTGGTTACCGCCGAAATCTGTATAAGCGCAAGTGGTTCCTATATGCCTACAATGCTGATTTTTCCTAGAAAGCTTCCAAATGCGCAGCTTCTAGACCACGCTCCTCCTGGAACATTTGCTCAGTTCCACCCAAGTGGATGGATACAAACAGATATTTTTATTAAGTGGTTTAAAAAGTTCATCGAGTTTACTCACCCGACACCAGAAAATCCTGTTCTATTGCTTCTTGATGGACACGCGACCCATACAAAAAGCCTGGAGTTGATAAATTTGGCCAGAGAAAAACACGTTATTATCATATGCTTTCCACCGCATACTACGCACCGGTTATAACCACTTGACATGTAATTTATGGCTCCCTAGAACACATATTATGGAGAAGAAGTAAGAAATGGATGCGCCAGCATCCTGGAAGACGTGTTACAATTTATGAAGTGGGAGAACTCTTTGGTGAGGCTTTTGTTAAATTGGCAGTTATGCAAACTGCAATAAATGGTTTCAGGAAGTCTGGAATTTATCCGCTTAATCCTGAAGTTTTTCCTGAGTAGATGTTTGCTCCCTCAGAAACTACAGAGCGAGAACTAAATATACAACAAGATGAATCTACGACACCCAATTTGAACCAGGATTTAGGCAAAGAACTCGATAAAGATTCTACTTCAACTACAAATCTGACAGCTACACAATTATTAGCTCCGTTACCTCCACCTATCGATTCTCCCCAACCAAGCTGTAGCCGTATCGATTCTTCCCAACCAAGCTGTAGCCGCATCGATTCTCCCCATCCACGCTGTAGCTCCTTAAACTCTCACACTGCAAATCATACTAACATCTCTTCATCTTTTAAACAAGCCACCACTAAATCTGATAGTTCACAAGCAACATTACCAAAACCAATATGTGATTTTTCAGTCTCTCCAAAAGAGGTTTTTCCGATCCCTAAGGCAACCAGGAAGCCATCCAACGATAACAGGAGAAGAGGAAAGGCTGCTGTAATAACATCATCTCCTTATAAGTCTGAGTTAGAGGCAAATTTTAAAAAATCTCCAGTCGTAAAAAAATTAAAGCTAAATGAACCGGACAAAAAAGGAAAAAATGTGGTAAAAAAGGCTGCACCAAAAACAAAATTGGTTCCGAAATTAAAGATTACAGATTCTGATAGTTCGGAGGAAGAAGATAATAATGACGATGCGTGTCTGTATTGCAATGAATTATATTCAAACTCTAAGGCAAAGGAAGGCTGGATAAAATGTGTATCTTGCAACAAATGGGCTCATGTAGCCTGTAGTGCCTATGATGATGTAGATGAAGTTTTTATTTGCGACTTCTGTTCATAGATTTTCGATTTTTGTTCACATATTTTCAATAAATATTTTATTTTCTGCCTATCAGTCTTTTTACATGGTAATTAAGTTACTACCCGGTTTTATTATACCGGTTGGACAAAACCGGGTATTTTGCAATATTTTCTTAGAAATAAAAAAAATAAAAAATTTAAGAATATTTCTAAAAATTGACATTGGTATATCAACCTTAAGACATTTGAGAATATTTCTATCTGTAGCAAACTTTTGCTACTCTAACATAGCAGAAGAAGTAGTCAGTTTTTGTACTGGTACCCGGTTTTGTCCAATTCTCCCCTAATCAACAACACTAGACTAATGCAGCTGGAATAATCAAAAGTTTACTTTTGCTAGGCAGAGTCAACTCTACCTAACAATCTACTTTTCCTGTAACATATACACGAACATGTTGACAAAAAAATTCCAACTATAAATATATTTCTAGACCTCTCTAAAGCCTTCGATACATAACGTCACAAAAAACTTCCCAGCAAGCAAATATGGAATAAGATAAACTCCATATAACTTAATTAAAAGCTATCTTTCAGATAGATTGCAATTCGTAAAAGTTAAGGATATGTTTAGCACGCCAGACAAAGTTATATTTGGAATTCCCCAAGGAACCCTCTTATGGCCGCTTCTTTTACTATATATGTGAACAGTTTATTTTCCATCAACTTATTGGGAAAAATAAAAAGTTTTGCCGACGACACAGCCATTATATATTCGGCCCCAGCTTGGGAAATTTTTTAAAAAACATTGAAAATAATTTAGCACAAATTTCTAAATGGTTCCAGTACAATAAACTAACACTTCACTACAATAGAAGTTGCTATTTACCATTCACTTCATATTCTTGCCACATTTAGGTTCATTAAACATAGGCTATAGTCCTCAAATTACGGAAGCCAAAAGTATAAAGTATCTTGGTGTTAACATCCATCGCCATCTACGCTGGGAGTTACAAATAAAACAAATTATTAAAAAAATAAGGAGTCTTTTACCAAAATTGAAATATCTAACTGATTTTTTACGTGTTACCAGATTAAAAATTATATTTCAAAAGTAGGAAAAGGTGTTGTAATAAAATCCTTCAATTCGTACAGTATTTTAATTGCCATAAGCCAACTATTTTCGACTTACAAAGTCATCTTCAGGGCCTGTAAGCTGCAATTATAATATCAATTTTAAATCACAAATTAGGATTTCATAAAAATTAATTGTAACTTACCAGTCAATTATATAAAGAAAAACCATATGACAAACAAAATAATGAATTAACAGAAAACAACAATACACGACGAAAGAACTAGACATTGCTAACCTATTCAGATGAAGATACATCTTTATCCAAAATTCTAAACAGAGGTGGAGCTTCAATAGTTGATTTTAAATTTAAGGAAATAGTGTTTTCGTTATTGCTTGATTTGAAAATTTCCAAATTCTCCAAAGCATTCAATCTAGTGCCATGTCCACAAACATGTGAAATTTCAAAATTGTCATCTAATACAAAAGAAACTGTAAATGCTTGTAGAAAACAGAACTATTCCGTGTTACATGCTCTTGGATTCTCAATGTAAACCTCCCCTCACACTAACGGATATATTCAGCGGTACAATTGGTACCAGCCAACTTATAAACTTCACACTTATCAACTTGTGGGACTGGGTCTTTGGTTCTAGAAAATATTGTTCTAATGTTTAGTGGGTCTTAAAAGTTACTTTATATTCCGTTCTATTTTGAATTATAATTAAAAATGCTAACAAATTTCCGTTCACCCCAGTTGTCAACTGCGTATGAGTATTTTATTAAAAGGTTATCCAATTTTTTATTAAATTGAGTGAATGCAAACGACGAGTACTCAGTGTGTATGTGTTTATTAATCTGCAGCTAAGCGCCTTCGGCTATTAAGCCATTATCAAAGCTGTCGTCATTAAAAAAGAGATCCAAAACAGGTGTCAAAACCATCCAGTTGATAAAAAAGAAACAATGCACAAAGTTAAATCATTGTTATGATGAAGTCATTAAATTAAAAACATTAAAATTACCCTGTTGAAAGGGTGTACAATTATAATTTCCATCCAGGAAAAGACTTAAAAGTTGTTCGGACCTGACTACTTTAAATGGAGTTAGACCCGATTGTCAAGAAGTGTCCAAGTATGGTTAAAAAATCACAAAATACTGGGCTCAATGGAATTCCCTTACTCTTCGCGATGGTGTACTCCATCGGAAGTGGGAGAGCTCTGACGGTGTATCAACGTTCCACCAACTTGTCTTGCCTAAATCACTTGTTCGTAAAGTGATGGAAGAACTTCATAGCAGTCGTTCAGGAGGACATTACGGAGTTGGGAAAACCTTAGGGAGACTCCGTGAACGATTCTACTGGGGGAACTGTCGCCAAAACGTCACAGAATGGTGTAAGAAATATGACTTATGCAGCGGAAAGAAAGGACCAAAAACTAGAAATCGTGGAAAAATGGCTCAATATTTGTCCGGTGATCTATTTCAGAGAGTATGTATATACATACTCGGGCCACTACCAAAAACAGAAAAAGGTAACAAGTACTTAATGGTAGCTATGGATTACTTTTCCAAGTAGTCAGAAGTAGTACCAATTCTTAAGAAACTGCAACCGTCGCTGAAGCATTTATGAATAATGCCATCCCAAGATACGGAGTACCATTGGAAGTACATTCCGATCAAGGAAGAAATTTTGAATCAGAATTGTGGATAGAATTAAGGAAAATCCTTGGGATTGAGAAAACTCTAACTACACCAATGAATCCACAATCTGATGGTTTAGTGGAACGTCATAACAGGACAATTTGCCAATATCTATCGTTATTTGTCTCCCAAAACCAGCAAGATTGGGATGAACTGATTCCATTGTTCCACTTATCTTATCGGAGTGCACAGCATGAATTCACTGGCTATACACCTTCAATGTTGGTCACTGATCCAGAAATGAAACTTCCCAGCGATATCCTATTTGGAAAACCTCCTTCTTCGTCCCTAGAAGAAGACCAAAGCAGCCTGCCTCAATATGTTGAAGACCTTCAACAAAAGTTAGAGAAGATTCACGAGTTTGTAAGGACGCGACTGAAACTAACCAGCGAAAAGATGAAGAGACTGTTGGATGAAAACCGTAAAGGAGAGATATTTGAGCCCGGTGATGTAGTTTGGTTGTACCAGTCCAGGAGAAAGAAAGGGTTAACTCCGAAACTTCAACCAAATTGGGAAGGTCCCTATCTGGTGGTCAAGAAAAACAACGACCTAATTTATCGCATTCGTCTGACACCAAAAAGTAAACCTAAGGTTATTCATATCGAGAAATTGGCTCGCTATTACGGTGATGACCCACCCAATTGGTTTCAAGAAGACGTGAAAGTCCCTGTTATTCGAGGCGAATAACTTGAAGAAGGGAAGCGATGTTACACCTGTTCTATGAATGTCAGAATGACAGCTTGGACTGAAAATAAGAAGGGGGCTGAACAGGCGGAGTAGTGACAGTCACCTGTCAATGTGATAGTCTAGATTTTTCCATTGTGTTCCATATTGACGTACTAGTATATTATAGAATATTATAGTCCTTTTAGGAAATTTCCTTCTATATATAAATAGAGATCATTTGTGGCAGAGTGAGTCAGTCAATCGTTTGATGTGTTAATAAGTTGAATTGTTAAAAAGTAGTATTGTATTTTGCCAAGTATTGAATGAAGTTGTGGAAGTTATAACAATATTAAAAATTTGGAGTGCCACTTGTCGGAAGGCAATGACAAACCACCGACAGTATATTCTGCTTAGTGCAGCCTCTCAACAAAGTCGTTCGGATTTGTCGTTAAACTGTGGTCCCTTCTCTCTGTGGTAACTGGAGAGCACATACATAGAAGTGAGAAGTCGCCTACGTCCGATCACGGATATGGCATTGTAAGAAGAAGAATCTCCATTTGGCCTCCCTAAGCCCATTATTCTCGCTCCAAAGTACTGAAATGTTCCTAATTATTTTATCTCTATATTATTTGTAATAATGTTCTGTTCCTTTTCACTGTCGTCGATAGTCATTGTTCCTGTCCTCTTCTTGTTAATTCGTAGTATTCATAGAATTGTTTTTAAATTCTATTTGTGTATAGTATCGAACTTCATATTTCTTCGTTTCTTGTTCACTTCCGATAGTTTGGTACAGAACAAGCAAATACAATATCGCACTTTGGATACATCTTTGCTTCAATCCCTTCTTTTGTTTCTTATAAACATCAATAAGCTCAAATACGACAAGCAACGGTACTGAGAAATAATTGATAAGAAATGAGGAACTAAGCTTTGCTGACGACCGATTTTATTACTCAAGTAAATTTCTCAGATTTTAGAAGTAAGTCAGAGTTTGCGCTAAAATCGACATGAGAATTTTCATCAAATTATTTCTACTTCCTACATAATAAATGCGAGAATATTTTGAGGTTTACTCCTTTTTAAGAGAGTCATATTGAATATCAGGTGTTTTGATTGATTATTTAAAATTCAACGTGACGAATAGGAGTGTACAAAGAATATTGGTTTAAGAGAGTGACTCCGTTCAGAAAATTTAAGGTTAGAAACTGAATTTGTCGGGAAATGGTCAATGGGACATATATTTCTACTGCCATTAGCAATCAATTTAATTAACGTTACAATATTGATTTATAAATGAATTCCTGATCTCCGAATGAACTTTTCGTATTCCATTAACTTTTTGCTGGCAAATAATTAGAAAGGGATAATCAAATTATCGTTTTGATACACTTGAAATTCACTTTCAACGCCGAAATAATAACGTTTGCATTAGATGCCTTCCCAGCTCGATTGTCATTAGATTTTTTTATTCGGGTATTGTTAAGACGGTCATGGTTGCAATGTCAAGGTCTTTCAAATTATTATATCATTTTTTATCATCTACTGTAAACAAAATATTTAAAAAAGACAATACTTTGAGAGGACATTGTACATATATAGGTTATCAAAATATGAGAATTTAACTCCCCGTATCAGGTTTATACACATTTAAGTCGCATGTTAAGTAGAATTACAGCACATGGTTATTGTAGATAAAAATATCTACTTATGATATTTTTAACAATTTGCTTCCAAAAAAAGAAGCAATTCATTTATAAATTAATTGCAATAATCGATAAATGAAGTTGATGATATAAAAAATTCTGTATAGTGAGATACGTATTTAAAATAAAAAGTATTAATCAAGAAAAATGAAAGTTTAGGAGAACCTGAAATATGTTCTGTAACATATCAAAATGTATGTTGAAGGAGCAACAACCTGATTGGTTAGACACCTTTAAGGTTTGTAAGAGTTGTTAAAATTGATTTAAGACAATATTATTTCTGACAAATCACAAACATTTCTTGGGACGAGAATTATTATCAATATGAACGAATATATTGCCTATAGCTCCATCAAATGATACTAATCGCTACTACATAAATTTCATAGAAAAGAAGAATTGAAGAAACAAGATCCATATAGATATTTAGTATGAACCATACTAGTAGTGCCTCCCAAATTGAAGATGTCCAAGAGGTCAAGAACTATGTAGCTGACATCAGAAAAGCTTAAGGAGACACACAAATTTGAAGGTAGCCTTCAAGAGAATGTATTATACAAGTACTCAGAAAGCCAATGGAAAAAAAACTATGGAAACAATGAAAAAATATAAAAGAAGCCAGAAATAAAATTAAGCATAAAAACAAACGGAACAGAACAGGATCCTTGGTGAAGTAGTGGAACGAGATATATTCCATCCAAAGAACTTCACCAGTACCTAACCGAAAGAATGCAGAATGTCGAATCGTACAGCTTCGTGTTATGACAAGAAAAACAAATGATTGATAACCTGAAACTGGAAGTGGAAGAGTTCGAAGGAGAACTAGAAAAAGGTTAGGCAGCTAGATCTCCAGCAAGCAAGACCGCTACCATCATACATAGTAGAAGTGGGCGCAAAATAAAAGCAAAAGGAATCGAAACGCTCAACAAATGCGAATAATATGACAGTTACGAAGATGTGACGAAGTTCCGCAGTGCTGCAACTGTCCAAGATTCTCCCATGCCCAGACATACTGCAATGGAAAGACTAGCAAATCAATAAACTGCTAATGGAACCCAACACCACACCTATGTTTTTACCAAAAGGTAAAACATACATCAAACCCAAAAACCAAGAAACACAAAATCCCGCTAACTATAGTCCTATCACGTGTTTACCTACACTATATAAAATTATTACAGCCATCATAACATCAAAAATAGAAAAACATCTTACACAGCACAATATAATTACAGAGGAACAAAAGGGTTGTCGTAGGAAGAGCCAAGGATGCAAAGAACAAATAACTATAGATAGCATTGTCATGAAACAAACAGAAAAATAACAAAGAAACCTGGTTACTTGCTACATATACTATAAAAAAGCATTCGACTCTATACCCCACACATGGCTGATTGAAACACTAAAAATTTATAAAATAGACAAGCATATAGACCAATTCCTACTTACCATCATGAAAACTTGGAGAACAATAATACATTTATTCAACGAACAACAAAGAATAGAAACAAATGAGATATCAATAAACACAGGAATCTTCCAAGAAGACTCCCTGAGTGCCCTCTGGCTCTGTTTGTGCCTTAACCCACTTTCATCGTATGGATTCCAAATCAAACATCAACAAAATACAGAACATACTGTTACGAAACAGCACACTGGTATAGTCCCTAAAACCGACACTGTCTAAGCCAGGTATAGAAGTTGAAATTTTGGCGGATACGCAGTTATAAAAAACTGTTTACGAGTTCACGACTATCTTATGTAAACAGACTTATCTAGAAATGGGGAGAAAAATGATTTGTGTGTATAAGCCGCAGCCCAGAATTTACTAGTAAAAATGGCTTTAATATAAATAAGGACCGATCAGCGGAAGAGTTAGTTGATAAAAGTGATCTCGTGAAATAAATACACCGAAATAGCAAACAGTAAATATAAATTAGTTAAGTGTTCATATAAATTAGTTTAAGTGAATATACTGAGTATATATAAATTAAGTGTTTGTGATTAGTTTAGTGTTTTAAATAAATTAGTAAGTGACCATACCGAGTGTTTGAAATTTATCCCACCCGTAATAAAAACTTTTAATAAATAAGAAAAACATAACAATACAATAAACCACTTACTCTATATGGATGATATCAAAATATTCGCCGCCAATAGAACACAGATGCAAGCATTTCTAAAACTAATAGATAAATTCACAAAGGACACGGGTATGGAATTTAGAATCAACAAATGCAAAATGTTACAAATCGAAAGAGGGAAATTTAGAATGGAAGAAAACACCGAAACACTCAACTACGAAACCCTCGAGAACATGGAATCTGGAGACACATATAAATACCTGGGGTTTGATCAAAATACAACAATCAACCACACACACACACACAAAAAACATTTAAAACAGCAGTATAAACACAGAATGAATTTGATACTAAAAACGCAACTTAATTCCCGTAAAAAATTCAAAGCAATAAACACCTTTGCGATACCAATTCTTACATACTCTTTTGGAGTGATAAAATGGTCGAACACAAATCTAGATGAACTCAACAGGCTTACAAGAACTATGCTCACTGAACACCGGTATATGCACCCAAACTCGTGCGTCGAAAGAACAACCATAGCACGATCAGGTGGGGGAAGAGGTTTAATTGACATAAAAACATTACACCATACACAAATAAAAAACCTGCGACACTACTTCCATAACAAACGCACCATATTACATCAAGCAATAGTTAAAGCAGACAAACAATACACTCCACTTAATCTCAGTCAAGAAAACATATCATACAACTTACAAATACCAACCACACAAGAAAAAATGGAGACATGGTAGCAGAAAACTATACACGGCAAACATATAAACTGCATGCAGCAACCAACCATAGATAAACAACTATCGTATAAATGGCTGCAGGCTGGAGGACTCTTCCCTGAAACTGAAGGATTTATAACGGCAATACAAGATGACGTAATAGCAACAAGAAATTACAGAAAATACATCATAAAGAAAACATAGAATCAGACTTGTGTAGAAGGTGCCACCAAAGTAAAGAAACAATAGAACACATAACAGGAGGATGCAGAATACTGGTTGGCACATTCTACATGGATTGACACAATACAGCAGCAAAAACTTCGGCTGGCAATAAAATATAAGCTAATACAAACACAAACACCATACTATAAATACACACCGCCCAACATTTTAGAAAATGAAGATTACAAAATTTACTGGGATAGAACCATACTCACAGACACAACAGTATCACACAATAGACCAGATATAACACTTGTAGTCAAAAAATATCGAAAAACATATCCAATAGACACTGCCGTACCAAACGATACAAATGTCACACAAAAGGAACAAGAAAAAATCACGAAATAAACCCCACTAGCAATAGAACTAAAAGAATTATGGCAACAGGAGCAAGTTTCAATAGTACCAATAATAATATCGGCGACAGGAATAACAACAAAAAATTTTCAAAAATACATCACTACTTTAAATATCGAACCACATATCCATAAAAATATACAGAAAGCAATTTTATTATAAACAGCAGCAATAGTTCGGAAATTCCTTAACCAATAAAGCATGAAAATGTTTTGATATGGCTTGCAGTCCTATCACTGCCGTCATGTCCGAAACTAAACGTAACCCGCTTCTTCAAGAGGTGGAAAGAGACCACAGCATTATAATAATAATACTTTATTCATCCTTTTTGATCATAATACATGATATAGGACCGGTCAAACAGAGAAGAGGATATTACATTAAATACGTCTTACTTATTAAACACTTAAATTAAAATCGTTTGTTTAAAAACTCTGACACATCATAGAAAAATTCGACAATTAATTTTTTTTAAGTTTTTGTTTGAACACGTTGAAATCGCTCTCACATCTTATACAGCTGGACAAATGATTCAGGTATTGAATTCCTTTATAGACGACTATTTTCAATCAATGAGGTTTCATGTTTTGGTGGCCGTATAAGTTTTCCACATCTGGTTGGGTAATCATGGAAATCAGAATTAAGACTAAATTCACTGAAATTACTTTTTGCACATAATATGTGGCAGCCTCTGGAGACTAAAGAAGTGACGTCACAGAAGGATTGTGACGTATCGTGCCGTAATAATATAGAAGATATTTTTTAATGAAAATCTTGCTGGAGGTGAGATTCGAACCGTCGGCCTGCCTGGCGCGCCTGGTAAAATTGACCTTCTATGTCCACTACACTATCGCGAATTACATCCTGTATATTGCCGACATATCCACTGGGTTCCGGTACTGCAACGACCGTTGGTGCAACCTCAGCAAATTCAACATATAAATACAAATTGTAAATATAATTAATTTCAAACGAGGTCCAATTCATGTTCAACCCAGACCAATTAATAATAATCAAAGATATTTTACTAATGCACAAGTATTCGGCAAAACCGAACCTAAAAATGTTTGGAAACCAAATCCAAACTATAATCCAAATAACGGGCCCAGACCTGTACCTATGACAACTACAACTAGACAAAATAATAATCATTCTCAAGTACAATCACCTCAGAATCGTAGGTGGGTCTCCGAAGAATTATATAATGTAGAACATGTTGATAATGAAAATAATGTAGATAACGTTATACAAGAAAATAATTATGATGACTACTGTGAACTTCAATATAATAATGAAATTTTGAAAATTTTCACGAAAATCCGTCTCTCGGCGCGAAAACTTGATAGAATATAACAATTCATCCGATAAAAGAGAACTACCTTATATTACTATAAAAAATACGCCACTAAAATTATTAGTCGATTCCGGTGCAACTAAATCTTTTTTGTCTCCAGAAATAATTGATAAATATTTCCCTGAGTATAAAAGTCATGAACCTTTCGTTGTCTCAACATCCTTCGGTTCATCACGTCATAGTACTTCCGTAAGCATACCCGTATTCTCAGAATTTAATGATGATAAAAATGTAACATTTTATGCGTATAAATTTCATTGTATTTTCGATGGCTTAATCGGAGTAGATTTATTACAATCACTCGGAATTAATATTAATTTTCCAAATTCACGAATTAAATCAAGAAATTCCAATTTACCAATTCATTATTTTAAAGCAACTCCAAAGAAAATTGTGTCAAAAATTATACCAGGTCAAACAATTATAAAAATTGTTATCCCAGTCACAACGCTCACAGGAGTAATTTTAATACCTCAACAAGTTTTAGGCAATTGTATTATACCTGAATGTATCTCAGTCGCCAATAACGGTTGGGCAACTGTCGAAATTCGTTACAATTCCGACGACGATACAAACTTCACTATTTTATATCCTATTAATAGTATTCCTGTAGAAAATAATTTTGAAATGTACCATTTTGATCTTAAAAATGACAATGACGAATATAAATATGACGAAATTGAGAATCTCATTAGAACAGACCATTTAAATGACGAAGAAAAAAGAGAAATTCTTAATATGTGTAGGAAATACGCTGGTATCTTTCATAAAGACCAAAATCAGTTAACTTTTACAAACGAAATTAAACATAGAATTCGTACTACTGACGAAATACATGTTTATACTAAAAGCTACCCTTACCCATACGTCCATAAAGAAGAAGTTAAACTACAAATTGAAAAAATGTTAGAGCAAAATATAATTAGACCGAGTAATTCGCCATGGCCATCGCCAATTTGGCTCGTATCAAAGAAAGCCGACGCTTCTGGGAAGAAGAAGTGGAGAATCGTCGTGGATTATAGGAAAATCAACGAGAAAACCATTCCTGACAAATATCCAATTCCTCGCATAGATACAATTCTGGACAAACTTGGTAAATGTAACTATTTTTCAACATTGGACTTAGCATCGGGTTTTCACCAAATTGAGATGCACCCGGACGACATAGAAAAAACAGCGTTTACTGTAGAAGATGGACATTACGAGTATTTAAGGATGAGTTATGGCTTAAGAAATGCTCCAGCTACCTTTCAACGCGTAATGGACAACATCCTCAGAGGACTACTAGGAGAAATTTGCTTAGTATATCTAGACGATATAATAATTTATTCGACATCGCTACAAGAACACATGGTTAATTTGAAAAAGGTATTCCAACGACTTCGAGACAGCAATTTCAAAATTCAGTTAGACAAATGTGAATTTTTAAGAAAGGAAACCACTTATTTAGGGCACATTATTACAAAAGATGGTGTTAAACCAAATCCAAATAAAATTAAAGCTATTAAATTATTCCCAATTCCAAAAACTACTAAAGAAATAAAACAATTCTTAGGTCTATTAGGTTATTATAGAAAATTCATACCTAACTTTGCACAAATTACTAAACCTTTGACTTCATGTTTAAAAAAGGGTTCAAGGATAGAATTTACACCTGAATATGTACAATGTTTCGAAACATGCAAGTAATTGTTAAGTAACGATCCTATTTTAATATATCCTGACTTTACACAGGAATTTATCTTAACAACTGACGCTAGTGGATTTGCGATAGGTGCTGTACTATCACAAGGTCCAGTAGGGCAAGACCGACCTGTGGCTTATGCCTCGAGGACGCTAAACCAAGCAGTACAATCGAAAGAGAGTTACTCGCGATTGTATGGGCTACGAAGTATTTTCGGCCTTATCTATACGGTAGAAAATTCACAATATATTGTGATCATAAACCTTTACATTGGCTTTTCTCAATAAAAGAGCCCAATGCTCGTCTCGCGAGATGGAGATTAAAACTAGAAGAATTCGATTACCAAATTGTTTATAGAAAAGGAACCTTGATTAAAAATGTAGATGCTCTTTCTCGAATTAAAATAAACGAAATCAATGCAAATGACATTTTTGAATACATGAACGATTTTAACAAAAATATTTCTATTGACAGTAACAATGAACAAAATGATCAACAAGATACATCTCTCGATAATGAATCAATTGTAGGACATATTGACGAAACCCCTCAGGTAACAGTCGCTGACATAGAAAATATAATTGATGAATTATGTCCAGACAATGACGACGAAACCATACACACTAGTCACGAAAACCCAATATTAGAAATTCCAATTTAAGAAACACCTATTAATCATTTTCAAAATCAAATATTCCTTAAAATAGTATTTCATTCACCAGCAGCACCAAAAGTTACTAAATTATATGAGAATAAAACTAAAACCACCGTACAAATATCAGAAACGAACTTCGAACCTGAAATTATTAAAATATTTAAAGAATTTACATCAACAAAGAAATTATTTGCTATAAATATTGATCGATTAGATTTAATTCCAAAACTATGTACAACATTGCAAGAAACTTTTAAAAACTCCGCATTCAAAGCTATTATTTGTAACAATGTTTTTGAAGATGTAATTGGCCACAATTCGCAAATAGAAATAGTACAAATGCATCATGAACGTAAGAACAATCACAGAGGAATTAATGAAACTGAATTATAAATTAAACGTAAATATTATTGGCCAAATATCAGAAGTACTGTAAC
The DNA here is from genome assembly GCA_963921935.1 of Galeruca laticollis. Taxonomy (NCBI): domain Eukaryota; kingdom Metazoa; phylum Arthropoda; class Insecta; order Coleoptera; family Chrysomelidae; genus Galeruca; species Galeruca laticollis. The sequence goes on along the minus strand of OY998181.1, from coordinate 60,409,427 downwards.
TAAATATATAAATAATTGCGAGCTATGTCAAAAGATGAAGTATGACAGAAATCCCCCAAAACAAAAATTCGAATTAACTCCAACACCTAATAAACCTTTTGAAATAGTTCTCGCAGATGTTTTCACAATTAAGGACAAAAATTCTTGACAGTTATTGATAGATTTAGTAAATACGCTCAAGCATATCATTTAGTAGGAGTAACCGCAATACATATAGCTAAAGCTTTCATGAGTCTTCTCACTCATTATGGAGCACCTAAAATGTTAGTAATTGATAGAGGTACCGAATTAAAAAATCATGTTATTGAAGACTTTGCAAAATTACACAAAATTGAACTTCATTATACTACGGCACTGAATCCAAATTCTAATAGCATAATTGAACGTTTTTACTCAACTTTAATCGAACATATTAGAATTATACAAGAAACTCATAAAAATCTCAATATCTTAGATCAAATGCCTTATGCAATTTTAGGATACAATAACTCAATTCATAGTGCAACAAAGTTACGTCCAATAGAAATTATTTCAGGACATTTAGATACAAAGAACCCTCTTAATATTGACATTAATCAAAAATTGTATTCTAATTACATAATTAAACATAAAGAAACTACCGCTGAAATTCATAAAACGTTAAATGAACACATGGCAAATCAAAAATCAAAAAGTTTGGAAAAGACTAACGAAAATAGACATGAACCATTAACTTACGACCCAGGTGCATTAGCATATCATAAAACTAATGCTCGTAATAAAATTAGTCCTAGATTTAAAGCCAAACCAATAAAACAAAATGAAAAAATCAAAGTTAAAACTTACAAAACAATCTCACCTCGTAATAGCAAACAAAAATTAGTTACCGCCACCTATCATAAAAATAACTTAAAAAGGCCACTTGCTAATCAAAAAATTCTACCATTACAGAATCCTCCTACCGCTGGTAGTAGCAATGCAGGCACAGGAAATTAAAATTGTTAGTTTGGAGTCCAATCCAGGCATACTCCCGTACAAATTAGGAAATGCTAGATTACAAACTACCCATCATTCTTTTATCCATTACTTTGATCTAAACCCTATAGAAACCGAATTACTTCATATAACAAATCAGTTCGAAAATGTTTTGCAGGTAGTTAATATCAAATATCAAGTTTCTGCAAATGAACTTAAATTCTTGATTAATTTAATAAAATATCAAATTAAGCAATGCAAAGAAAACTTAAATTTTCTACACGGCAGTAAAAGAATTAAGAGAGGAATTTTGAATGGTTTAGGAACAATATTCAAAAGCATATCTGGTAACTTAGATGCAGAAGATGGCAAACGTTACGATGATGCGATTATTTTATTAAGTTCAAATCAAAAAGATATTGCAAATACTCTGAACAAACAAATATCAATAACCAGTCAAATTATAGATGATTATAACAGTAGTATCTCACTAATAAAACAAAATGAAGAAGAGATAACAGGAAAACTAAATGAGCTAAGTTCTGAACTTGAAAAATTTGTTAATGATTTTTCCTCTTATTTCCTAGCAAAAAATACTCTTGATCAAATACAAGCAGCACTTAAAATCTTAATAGAAATACTAAATAATATTGAAAATTCTATTGCATTTGCAAAATTAAAAACGTTGCATTATAGTGTTCTAAAGTTTGAACATCTAGAATTTATAGTTAAAACATTACTCAAATATTATCCAATTAATACCCTACTCTTTGGCAGCGATTCTCAAAATTTATTTAAATACTATAACATTTTAACCGTTGATTCTTATTACTCTAAAGACAGAATTGTTTTCGTTATTCACTTTCCCTTAGTTAAACCCGAAACTTATACTTATTTTCACCTGTATTCTATTCCCACAAAAAATAACACCGTCCTTATCCCACCTAAGCCTTTTCTGGCAATGCAAGGCAATCAATACGAGTACGAAGATCAAGAATGTGAAAATATCCACCAACTGTATTTTTGCCCCAACGAAAAACCCATGGTAGATGCCCAATCCGAAGAATGCATCCACCAATTGTTGCAACTAAGAACTGAAGATCAACCGAAATGTGTACCAGTGCCAATTATCATAGAAAACGAAATTATCGAAAGTATAAATTCAGCGCATTACATCGCAGTATTCCCAGAAGAAACGAAAATCAAAACCACTTGTACAAAAACCGATTTAATATCTCTAAAGGGTACCTATTTTATAGAACTACCACCGAGCTGTAGCTTCCAAACTCCAAGAAACGTATTCATCAACCACGAAGATGTCATCCCAGGTCAACCTTTACTACTTCCTGAAATAAAGATCGAAAACGAAGGAAGAATTCACTCTGGAAAAATCAAAATTAAAGACATTTCTTTAGACAACGTTCATCAACTCATAAAAGAAGAAAATCGAATGGAAGAAGTTAGTTTGAGAAACATTCCACACAATTACGCCTATGCATGGTCTACACCCCTCTATATCGTAATTGCGATCGCACTTCTTGTTGGTGTTTTCAAATGGAAGTCGAGATGTAAACGCCAACCCACAACAAAAATGGTCAACGAAGTCACAGCTGATCCAAAACCAAAACCGAGAATTTCCCAAGAAGAAGAAGATGAGTAATCTATCCACACCCTGTATGGATCTCTCTGGGGATGGAGGAATTACATCCTGTATATTACCGACGTATCCACTGGGTTCCGGTACTGCAACGACCGTTGGTGCAACCTCGGCAAATTCAACATATAAATACAAATTGTAAATATATTTAATTTCGGTCTGCACATTATTTTTATCTATACATCCTGTTTACATAATTTATATATTTTACTGTTAGTTTTCAAAGTTGATATTTTGTATTTTTAAGTTAATAAAAGTTTTTTAAAAACAAAGTTCGTGTAACGAAACATATATTTCGCGGTACGATGTTATCAGAGTCTAAATAAAAGTATTTAAGTTGCAGCGAGCGCGCGCTTCATAATTTGATGTGTGAAAGCGCTGGTTGCGAAAGGACATTAACATGCGCATGTGCTGATTGTAAAGTGCAATTGCAGTTCTAGAAACGTCAGTCAAGAATTGATTCTAACAATTACATAGTTTAAAGTTTTATAATGAGTAATATTATTGAAAAAATAGATGATAGCTATGAAGGAGAATCCGTTAGGACCCCTTCAAAAGTCATTAAACTTATTACCTAGTAAATCAAGAAAACAATATGAAATAAGTTATAATCGTTTGAAAGAGTGGTGTTTCGATAAAAAAGGTGTTAATTTCACAGAAAAATGTTCTTGCGTATTTTCCAAAATGATCTAATGATATCAAACACTCATCACTTTAGTCTGAGAACTCAATGGTGAGAGTAGTTCCTAAAGTTTAAGTTAAATCATAGTAGGTAGTTTCTACAGTTAGTGCCCTAAATAAAAAAAAATTTATTTTTGCATAAACGTAGAAAAAATTTGTATGCAACACGTTGCGTGCAAAAACGTAATATCCCCCACTTCGGAATCAATGCCTGTAAAAAAATGTTGTTTATGAATATGTAGAAATATTTCAACTAAATCACAGTGCATTATTTGTACTTTACTTAATACAATCATTTTAATAGTAAAAACAATTTTAGATGCAGCTAAAATCAATCATAATGGAGAAGAGAACGACTACCTAGTTGCGAAAACTGTGAAAGAATGGTTGAAATACCTTAAGTTTAGAGAGAATTCAAAAAAATGAAGACTGCTATACTATGAGTATTGAAGGCTCCGTAAACATTTTAAATGTTTGAATTTTTATTTATTTACTAAATATAATAAGAAATTGAACGCAATTTAACACAGAAACCATCTTATCCTGTGTCAATCCTAGAACAAATATACAACAGAATTTTTATAATTCACGTATACTAAATTTACTTTGTTACATCGAAAACAGTTTCACAAAAATAACGATTATGACATCGTTTTTTATAACTTTTTATACAGTTGCATGCACTGTTTAACGTTTGGCTCACAGACTGACATTTGTAGCTGATATTAGTTGATACATTTTCTATAAATTTTGAAGATTAAAATAAATTGAATAGAAACAATATATATTAAAAATAAACAATATATAATTATAAGTTCTGATGGAGTGCATTATAATTCGCTGTATAGTTTCATATTATACATAAATTCCAAATTATGTATTAGTAACTTGATGAACATTCAAATTTAAAAATTCTGTCAACTGTTACTTACGAATTCTGTCAACTGATACTTATATATGTGAAAGTTACCAACATAAATAAACGCAAAAATCTCTAATTACAATTTTATTTTTATAAAAAACATTTTTGCACGTTCATTATAAAAAATAGTATGTAAAACTCTTATCACAATGACTTTTTGTAGTAATCACCTCATCGCGGTTCGTTGCGGAAACTGCACCCGTTCTACAAAACGAGTCCTTGTGACACTTGTTATACAAATAACTATTTTGAATTTTGAACAGTTTTGAATCTTCCAAAGCCTGAAGGTTTTTTACGAATAATTGATAGTAATATTGGAAAGTTAATTATTACAAGTAGGAAATAGTTATTTGTGAAACAAGTGTCACAATGACTGGTTTTGTAGTACGGGCGCAACGCAACGAACCGCGAAGCGGTGAGTTGAGCAAAACACGAGTACTACAAAAAGTCATTGTGATAAGAGTTTTACATACTATTTTTTATAATGAACGTGCAAAAATGTTGTTAGTAAATATAAAATTGCAATTAGGGATTTTTGTGCTTCTTCATTTATGTTGGTAACCTTAATATATATAAGTAACAGTTGACAGAATTTCTAAATTTGAATGTTCATTAAGTTACTTATACATAATTTGGAATTTATGTATAATATGGAACTAAACAGCGAATTATCATGCACTCCATCAGAACTTATAATTATATATTGTTTATATTTAATATATATTGTTTCTATTTAATTTATTTCAATTCTTCAAAATTTATAGAAAATTTATCAACCAATGTCAGCTATAAATGTCAGTCTGTCAGCCATACGTTAAACAGTGCACGCAACTATATAAAAAATTACCAAAAACGATGCGGAAATGGTTATTTTGTGAAACTGTTTTCGATGTCACAATAGTTATTTGTAAAACAAGTGTCACAATGACTCGTTTTGTAGTACGAGTGAAGTTTGCACAACGAACCGCGAAGCGGTGAGTTGTGCAAATCACGAGTACTACATAAAGTCATTGTGGCACAAGTTTTACACAATATTTTTTATAATTCGCGTTTATTTAACTATTTAAATAAAATATAATTTCATATAATCCCTCTTTTTAAACTAGGAGGTGTGGTTTAAATTTAAGTTGGCAATTCTGTAGATTCCTAATTGCTCAGTGTTTTTGGTTATATTTGTAGTTGAACTTCGTGAACTGGTGTGGACATTCAACTAAATAAATAATCTTAATTTGACAAAGTTAATGTCGAAATTAATAATTTATTATGTACAAATTTACAAAATGTTACAAAGTTGAGTTGTGAACGATGAATTTCTGTGGTTTCAGATCGGAAGACACTTTATGTTTCGAATTGATGAAATTTAAACTAACTTTGTTATTGAGCGTTGAGCTCGATTCGATGAGTGTGTAAAACTCGCGTCGATGAATGTAAAACTCGCGTCTAGAAGTGTAGAACTGACGAGTGAAAAACTAACTTTGTTGTTGAGCCTTGCGCTCGTTTCGATGAGTTAAAAGCTAACTTCGTTGCTGAGCATTGCGCTCGATTCGATGAGTGTGAAAAAAACTGATTTCTTCACGTTGTGAGACGTGTTAAGTAGAAATCTGCGAGGGGCGTGTTTACACGTGGATTGAGTTGACCAACTGAAAATAAATATTTCCTATTGGCCAGCATCACTTGACTTGTCGGGTTCCCAGACAAGAATCAACTATGGGTGCCGCCAATAGTAAGTTAAGTTTCTATGGAATACTACAATAGCAATTGTAACCTTCTTACTTAGAAAGGTAATTCAAAAATGTCTTTCATGTCTTCCGAACCTCTACCATAAAATTCATGCAGAATTGACACTAAATTTATGGATTTCACAATACAATATATAATAGGGTGAAACGTGCTTTTTCCTCACTTCTTAACTATAGGACAATGTCGACTTTCAAAAAAGGTGTCATTCATATGCCCATACAAAAGAATTTACAATTATTGTTGAAAAACGTGATATTTACAAAGTATTTTGAAAATAAAATTAAAATATCCTTTGAATTTACTACAATAGAAAGATATTATCAATTCTGCAACATATTTCTACAAAGCTATTAACTAAAATTAATTTACGCCTTAAATATATACAATAAAAAAAAGGACACATACAAATATCTCATATATTCTAAAGGTATCATAAACGAATAAATTTCAAGATTTTACAATCTTGAACATACTCCTCCCGTTGAGAGAATACGATCAATTATAAAGTCTATGAATGTTCATATTCAGCATTAGTTGGTAGAATCGGAAGTAACGCTACCTTCTTCACATTTCAGACAACTGAAGATTTCGCGGTTTTCACTAAAACAGTACACGTACCACACCGTCACTACCGGGATAGCACTTCATGATTCTTCCCAGGGCCAATTGTGAGGGTGGAATGTTGTCTTCTCGTAGTAAGGCCACAGCCCCTTCGTGGATTTCAGGACCGGCCTTTTCCCATTTGGTGCGAACCGTCAATTCGTTCAGGTACTCATTACTCCATCGCGTCCAGAAATGCCACTTCACCTTCTGGATGTGCTGCCAGTGTGACAGACGGTTACTAGGAGTCGTGGAATAATCACGACTTCGCAAGTTGGTCAGTGAGTCCCCTATTAAAAAATGGCCAGGAGTAAGGGCGATAGGATCGGTAGGGTCAGAGGAAATACTAGTTAATGATCTGGAATTTAATATAGCTTCGATTTCGATAATTAATGTGTTAAATTCCTCATACGTAAATAGCATATCACGTCCGGCAACTCGGTATAAATGTTTTTTAAAGCTTTTCACTGCCGCTTCCCATAAGCCCCCAACGTGTGGTGCTTGAGGAGGACTAAAATGCCACTGAATACCCTTGTCGCTCAAGTATCCTTGAATTCGATCTTGTGCTTCGCGTGCATGGGCGTCTTCAATTAATTCCCTTAGCATCCGATCAGCTCCAACGAAGTTCGTGCCGTTATCACTGTAAATGTCGTGACATAAGCCGCGGCGGGAAACGAAACGTCTCAACGCTGCCAAGAATCCTACAGAAGTGAGGTCTGTAACTACTTCCAACTGTACAGCCTTTGAAGCTAGACAAACAAATACAGCAACGTAAGCATTTACAGATGCTTGGTTACGGTATTTCTTCTCCTTTAAGAGAAATGGTCCACAATAATCAATCCCAACTTGATTAAATGGGTTCGAGATATTGATACGAGCTTTCGGCAATTTACCCATAATGTAATTGGTAGGTGGAAGATTAGCCTTGAAGCAGGTACAACATTGTTTAATATTTTTATACACTTGACTACGTCCGTCAATAATCCAAAATTTACGACGAATTGAGTATAAAGTTTGCTGAACTCCAGCATGCAAATGCTTTTTATGAAAATATACTATAACTAAATTGGTCACGTGGTTATTTTTAGGTAATATAATCGGATGTTTAGCGTCGAATGGTAAGTTAGACAATATCAAGCGACCGCCTACCCTCATTATCCCTTCTTTGTCCAGAAAAGGATTTAACTTGAGCAAGCTAGAATCAATGGATTTATGATAGTCGGCTGAGAATAAAATCTTTATGTCATTAGAAAAGGTTTGCTTCTGCACGCATCGGATTATTCTCGTTTCTACTTGGCTCACTTCTTCAACTGTTAAGGGTTTGGTGGATGGTGTTCGTCTTACGAAACGAAAACAGTAGGCCAACCAACGGGTCATTCTTTCTAGAATAGAAAATCTGTTTAATGTCACAAAGGGTCGGGCAGCTGTAATCAAGCATACTCGTTTGCGTTGCTCAGGTAATTCAGGTATTTCTTCCTCTTTCGGTAAATCGAGATTCGGCCACGCCGACATAGATTGGCCTTACCATGATGGACCATCTCGCCACCATGTCGCAGAGGGAAAATCTGCAGGTAATACTCATCTAGATACGAGATCGGCCGGGTTATCGTGTGTGGATACATGTCGCCCTTGCTTCACTTGCGTCATTACTTGTATGTCAGCTACCCGATGTGACACAAAGGTTTTCAACTGTTGAGGACAAGTTTGAAGCCAGCGTAATACGATTGTAGAATCGGACCAGTAGAAAATTTCAACTTCTTCTCGGAGGGCCGCATTTACAGTTTCCATTAAGGTAGACAAGAGGTGTGCCCCGCACAGCTCTAATCTCGGTATTGTTATCGTCTTAATAGGAGAAACACGGGACTTAGCACATAGTAACTGCACTTTAATGTTTCCTAAGCGATCGATAGTACGTAAATAAACGCATGCACCGTATGCTCTTCCACTAGCGTCGGAAAATCCATGCTAACATCGGAGGTAATCACGGTACGTGGAAATGACAACAAATTAACTGACGGTAATTGTTGGCAATATATTTGCCATACACTGTGTAATTCGATAGGCAACGATTCGTCCCAATCAAGCTTATAATTTCACAAGCTTTGTAAAATGATTTTCGCTAGTATAATAACGGGTGCTAATAACCCTGAAGGGTCGAATATTTTCGCAACTTCGGATAATATAATCCTTTTAGTAATCCTAATTATCTGAATAGGATTAACGGTATACATGATCGTGTCGTTTTGCGAATCCCAGTGAATGCCTAATGTTTTCAAGGTAGTGTCACCCAGTTGCAATCTCGGGTTTACATCTTCGACAGGTATATTTTCTAACACCGAAGGATCGTTGGTTGCCCATTGTCTCATTGTTAGACCGGCGGCGGAAAGGATTCCATTCATTTCTTTTATCATGATTTTTGCTTGCTCTTGACTCTTAGCAGCACTGAGGAAATCATCCACATAAAATTCGGTTAATAACAATGGGGCGGCTACGGGAAACCTTTCACTCTCATCTTCACTTAATTGATGCAGACATCGGATGGCTAAGTACGACGCGCAAGTGATACCGAACGTGACGGTATTTAATTCGAAAATTTGCAGCCTTTTCTGTTGATTCCTCCAAATGTTACGTTTAAATTTACGATCTTCGCTTCTCACTAGAAATTGTCGATACATCTGTTTTAAGTCGCCTGTAATCACGATAGGGTGTTCACGAAACCGAATCAATGTTGGGAATAAATCCGGTTGAATATTGGGGCCGGTGTACAGGACGTCATTTAATGATACGCCCGTGGAAGTCTTTAGTGAACCATCATATACCACACGTACTTTAGTAGTCAGACTCGTGTCCTTAATAACGGCGTGATGAGGTAAATAATAACCATCTGATGTCGACGGACTGTCCACAACGGGGGACATGTGACGTTGGTTTAAATAGTCATCTAAAACCTCTTCATATAACAATTTGAGGGCAGGCGTTTGGTTTAACTTACGTTCAATACTATCAAATCTTTTTCTTGCGAAATAGTAAGATTTACCTAGGTTATGTGCCTGCGGGTTGAAGGGTAGGGCAACTACATAGCGCCCACTCGATTCTCTAGTTACATGCTTCCGGAAATGCTGTTCACATTTTTCTTCTTCTTCGGAGAATTTTTTGATTCTAGGACATTCTTCTATCTCCCAAAATTTCTGAAGATCGAGGTCTATAGGAGTAGTAGTAACATAATAATTTGATTTTGCTGGCACATTGGAAGGGGCAGCTCCGCCTATTATCCAACCGAGCATTGTTTTTTGAAGGTATAATTCTTGTTGATTAGGAGTGGATAACTTGATTTGTCCTACAGACAATAACGAAAGAGTGGTGCCAGCTCCTAACAGTATATCGACTGGTGCAGGTCGATGGAAATGTGGGTCTGCTAATTTTAGGTTAGCGGGTATCTTTATCAACTCACGCTAGATCGGTTGATCAGGTATAACGTGAGAGATAGCTGGTACGATTAAAAATGTTAACGTCTTTTTATACGCGTTTATCCGTGATTTGATGGTGGCCGTTGTTAATTCGGTGCAGTACGTGGTCATAGCATTTAAAGCTCCTACGGGTACTTTACATGTTGTTTTCTTCAATCTTAAGATATCAGCAAGCCGCTGAGTGATGAAATTGGTGGTGGAGCAGGTATCAAGCAAGCCTCGGCATTGAATAGGTCTTTCATCCTCGTCTAGAATATCAAGCACTGAGGTGACCATTATGTCGTTAGACAGCGCATTTACCACGAGTGATACCTGTCTCTGTTCTGATACTTCGTTGTGTTGAGAAGGCTCAGATGTACTCCGTTCAACTGGTATGTGCAACAAGGTATGATGCTGTTTGTTGCACTTTTTACACGAGTTCTGTGTTTTACATGCTTTAATTCCATGCCCTTTCCCAAGGCAATTAAAACACAAACGATCATCTGATATAAATTTTCGTCGGTTTTCAACGGATAATCCACGGAACTTTTCACAAACGTACAATGTATGAGAACTATTCCATGCAGGACAGATAATCAATCTTTGCTGATGCGATGTATTACCATGGTTATTTGTGTGTGTGACAAGAGCTTGCGAACGGGTTTCTCTGCGTTGGTTATCTTTTTCATATATTGGTGCTTTGTTGTGAGGTACTTCGTGTTGAGACGGATCTGCACAATTAGCTCTTCTTCCCAAAAATTTTAGTAATGTTTTAAACGATGGGAACTGATCATGTTGCAAAGTTAATTCTCAATGCCAAGCCGTATTCGAGCTGACCTTGGATAAAATCAAATCGACTAGTGGGATGTCCCATGAGTCAACTGGAGCCTTCAGGTTCTCCAACGATCTCGTGTGTTGATAGAACACGTCAACGAGCTCGTTTATTGCAACGGGAGTGTCTTTGTTTAATCGAGGAAACTCTCTCCAAATTGCCATATGACGACGTGCCATACGACGTGGATTTTCAAATTTGTCCTTTAAAATTGAAATAGCAACACTATAATTACAGTTGGTGATTTCAAGTGACTCAATTGCTCTGGCTGCCTTTCCGGTTAATGATGATTTCAGATAATTTAGCTTTTCAACGTGTTGAATCTCTTTATCGCCCACCACGGCTGAGAATAGGCTAAAGAATTCGGTCCACTTTTCAGGGGTTCCATCGAAAGGTTTGAGTGTTATAGGAGGCAAATTGACTGCTGATTTGATGTTACCAATGTGTATGGTATCTACTGGATGTATGCCATTGGACGATGGTGTTATTTTATAGAGAAGATCTAAAGCACGCGCTTTTTCCAACCTGAAGCTGTCGCTATAGGAGCTACGATGATCCATTTCCTCTTGGTCTAACTCTTTCATATGCTTCAGTTGCGTTATCTAACGTCGTTTGAAACAAATTTTTACTGACTCTCGTAGGCTCATCGTTTGCTTGGTCGATGAGTTTTCTTAATGTCGTAATAGTTGTTTGTATATAACCGCGCTGCCGTTTTAGTTAAGTAAGTTCAACCATTTCAAATTTAGTTCATGCGTGAGTATGGTAAGGAATTTCAACAATGTTTATATGATACTAATATGGAAACAGGACGGATAATTGGCACATTTAAATAGATAACTGACCAACTTACCTGGATTATCCTGGTTGCTGCTGTGATGAATTCTTGGAACTGCGATTTGAACTGCTAATTGAACTGCTAATTGGACTGCTAATTGAACTGCTAATTGGACTGCTAATTGAACTGCTAATTGGACTGCTAATTGGACTGCTAATTGGACTGCTAATTGAGCTGCTAACCGGACTGCTAATTGAACTGCTACACTTTCACTACGATTTGAACTGCTATACTTCGATTTGAACTGCTCTCTTGATACTGGCACTTTACAATGTTATATAACAATACTTGTTATATCCGGTTTACGAAGGACCAATGTTTTTGATTATATTTGTAGTTGAACTTCGTCAACTGGCGTGGATATTCAACTTAATGAATAATCTTAATTTGACAAAGTTAATGTCGAAATTAATAATTTATTATGCACAAATTTACAAAATGTTACAAAGTTGAGTTGTGAACGCTGAATTTCTGTGGTTTCAGATCGGAAGACACTTTATGTTTCCAATTGATGAAATTTAAACTAGCTTTGTTATTAAGCGTGTTAAGTAGAAATCTGCGAGGGGCGTGTTTACATGTGGATTGGGTTGACCAACCGAAAATAAATATTTCCTATTGGCCAGCATCACTTGACTTGTCGGGTTCCCAGACAAGAATCAACTATGGGTGCCGCAAATAGTAAGTTAAGTTTCTATGGAATAATACAATTGTAACCTTCTTACTTAGAAAGGTAATTCAAAAATGTCTTTCATGTCTTCCGAACCTCTACCATACAATTCATGCAGAATTGACACTAAATTTAGGGTTTTTACAATACAATATATAATAGGGTGAAACGTGCGTTTTTCTCACTTCTTACCTATAGGACAATGTCGACTTTCAAAAAAGGTGTCATTCATATGCCCATACAAAAGAATTTACAATTATTGTTGGAAAACGTAATATTTACAAAGTATTTTGAAAATAAAATTAAAATATCCTTTGAATTTACTACAATAGAAAGATATTATCAATTCTGCAACATATCTCTACAAAGCTATTAACTAAAATGAATTTACGCCTTAAATATATACAATAAAAAAAGGACACATACAAATATCTCATATATTCTAAAGGTATCATGAACGAATAAATTTCAATATTTCACAATCATCAACAGTCAGATCACAGATGGTTTTATTCAGCACTTCTGACTTTTGACATATTATAACCTAATAATTGTGTAAATTGTAAACAAACTTTCATTTAAGCAAAAAGAGGATGATTATTTGTTTAAAAAAGAGCTTCTTCGTATATGCTCTTGCGATCTATTTATATTATATCATGAACAGAATTATTTCTGTAATACATCTTCACATAGATATCTGGTAATTTATCCCAAAAATCGTACGTTTTATATACCTATATATTGATCCTACACAATATAAAAATAAACAATTGACAAATCATTGATAAATAAACGTTAGCGTACTTTATTCGTTATTATTTTCAATATATAAATCATTCTAATTTACCTTTAGTATAATAATTTGCTAGCTAGAACAACGCTAGACCATTTTATTTATAATCTGTGTCAAGGTTAAAGTCAAATGTCAAATAAAAGTATAACTAAATACAATAACCAACTGTACTCTAAAAATTACTATTACAGTGTTCAAAGAGCTTCATTGTGACACTGTAAACAATGTTATAATGAAGTCTCTTTTATACGCGAATTATAAAAAGTAAATTTTGTATACGTAAGTTATAAAAATATAATTCAACACTGTATCTCTGTACCTCAACCAAATTGTTATGTTAGGAAGGTTATTATTATCATAGATGCGTCAAAGTGTTGCATAGTTGTTTGTTGAATTTCAAACCTATTTGGCGGGGAGGGGAGCGCAAAAATTTCACTTTTCCATTTTTAGTTGGAACCATACTAAAAACTTTTTTATTATTGGTTTCATGAAAAAAAAATATTCTTGATATAAAGTTCTGCATGGTCCAAAACTGCAACCAAATGCAACCATCGGATATCAATTTCTTAAAAGCTGTATACGAGGTTTGTCAAAAAATATGATTTCTTCTCAAGAGTAATAAGTAACCGTATTTTTTTACAATACAGAAGAATGTTATAAAGTAAAATTATACTCAATCAAACATATTTAAATATGCAATTACATCCATTTAGCATAAAAATTTAAGTTTTGTTCCTTCTTTCAATTTTCCTTGCATCAGAGCGCAGAATTCAAATCGAATATCGGTAGTAATGTGTGTAAGAATTGCTGTTTGTATTCCTGATATTTCTCACGTTATTGAATATTTGCTACTTCTCATTTACTTAGTGAAGTATTTTGGTTTCCAGAGGCCCTTTTGCATAATGACATTTTTGGTTCTTCTATTCAGTGTCGCATTGGCAACCCGTTTGTGGCGTTTATTCTTAAAATTATTTTCACTACCACTGGCCTTCATTTCATTTAGTATTTCTGTAACTATTGAATGCCCAACGTTACTATGCGGATATCTATTATTAAAAATATTTGCTGTCTAGAGATGTGTTTTGTATTTTTCTCCAACAATTAACACAATTTTTATTTTTTCATCACAATTTAGTAAATTTGCCATTTTGATTGTAATTTTATAAATGCCAACTCACAATGAGATTTAGTGTCAAATATTTCATGTCAATGCATTCTAGATTACATTCATTTGTATCTAGACAGAATAATTTATATAGAATGATAGTAAATAATCACAAAATCCGAATTTTCAGGCTACGTAATTGCATATTTGAATATAACGTTCATTTCAAAATATCTTTACTCCATAACATTTTTGTGTATTGTAAAAAATAAAGGTACTTTACTCCTGAGCAAAATTCATATTTTTTTGACAAACCATATATACGGCTTGAAAAACTTGACATCTGATGGGTTGCATTAAGCTTTGGAGCATGCAGGAATAACTTTTTTTCAATAAACCAATATTAAAAAAAATTCCGTATGGTTCCAACTTAAGTAGATATATATATATATATATATATATATATATATATATATATATATATACACGTTGTTTTGTAAAATATTAAAACTGGAGATCTCATATATTTTATGTTAATTACAAGAAATTTCTTTTTTTTATTGTATTTTATTTTTGTGTGGATTTATCAAATAAAATAAATATACGTTAATATACGATTCCAGTTTTTGTCAAGTATGCCCCCCTCTACTTCTAATGTTAAATGTGAATATACCATTACGAAAATGATGGTTTAAACCGATTAAATGTAACGCTCAAATTACGTTAAAAGTAAGTGCTAAATATTATTATACAAAAACGTTTATAAATTGCATTATAAAAACGTTTCTATCACATTACAAAAACAATAGGTAAATCACATTGAAAAGGTAACGTTTAAGTGACGTTAGTAAGGTGGGTGCTAAATTTCGTTTCAAAAGACCGTCTATAAGTAGCATAAGAACGTTCATAATACGTTACAAACGCAATGGGTACATCACATTAAATAGGTAACGTTTAAATTGCGTTAAAAGTATGAGCTGAATATCGTTATACAAAAATGTTTATAAACTGTATTATAAAAACATTTATATTACGTTATAAAAGTACTGGGTAAATCACATTGAAAAGGTTACGTTTAAGTGACGTTAGTAAGATGTAGGCTAAATTTCGTTCCAGAAGACTGTTTATAAGTTGTATTATATAAACGTTTATATTGCGTTCAAAAGCAACTGGTAAATCACATTAAAACGGTAACGTTTAAATGACGTTACGAAAATCACGTTGTATTTAACGTTGGAAAAATCGTTATATGTTACGTAGAAACGAGCGACATTGCTCCGGTAATATAACCAGTTGCCTAAAACCATTTATGAACGTTAGGTTACATGTTAAATATTTTACGTTTTTAAAACGTTTGTGTGTTTATTGGGCTGATCTTCAATTCTAATAATAAGTTTTTGGGCTTCTAAGTATGATTTCAGCCACGATAGAAATTTACCCCGAAATCTCTTAGTTTATTTATTGCCATATCAGCACCAACCGAGTCAAAAGCTTTTGAAAGATCGAAGAAGAGCGCCACCACATACCTCTTTCTATCCAATGAGGTGTGGATAAAATTTATCAGAGCTACGAATGCAATCTCCGTCGATCTGTCAGGTAAGAAACCATGCTGATGGTCCAATATAACATACTTTTTGAGTAAAGAAAACATTTGTTTATAAATACACTTTTCTATCACTTTACATATCACAGTTTGGACAGTTACTGGCCGATAATAGTCAATGCTGAGAGGACTGTCTTTTTTATGTATTAGTGAAACAACTTTAGACTTGATGGAAACGTTTCTGTTTCCACTGAGTAGTTGATAATGTCTGCTAGAGTACATGCGATTTGCGGACCTATACTTTTAATGATCTTTGTCGGAAGACAGTCAACACCCTCAGCATTACCATTTTTTAGGCAGTTAATTATATCCAATACATCTTCAGGGATAATAGGTGTGAAGTAAAATGTATTAGTGACATACATTGTTGTATAAATTTCAAAACCACAGTTAGCAAAATGAGTATTTATTGCTTTCTTTGTATTCATTGCAAAAAAAGTGGCAAACAAATTTGCAATTTCGTATTTATTTTGAGTTATTTCCCATTTATATCAATGGTATCAATAGTAGAATGTCTCTTTTTTCCAATTTTTTGTTGTACTGTTCGCCATATATATTTTTGTTTTTCTTTTACATTTTTATTTTCAAGACATTTTTGGTAGAACAATTTTATTGACTTGTTAATTTCAGTGACATAATTCTGCTTAAACCTCTTATAATTTGAATGATCATCGGGATTTGCGGAAAATTTAGTTAACCAAAACAAATTCCCGTCCGTACAAGATCGCAATCAACCCATGATTTTCTGGTTACATTAGATACGTTTTTTGTTAAAATAGGGCAAATATAATCAATATGATAACATATAGTATCTAAAAATTCATTATATACAAGATCAACACTTGATATGTTTGTATCATTTAGATATTCATAGACCGACAGAAAACTTTCATTGTCTAGATGAGTTTATAAACTCAGTAAATTGGATGCCGATACATTCCTAAAACTTGTCTTTCTGTTATTCAGCTTATTTTCGCATAATGTACATAATTTACCCGTACGATATTTTACATGAATGTTTATATTTAGTCCCATCAATCACGCTTTCATTGTATAGAAACGTCATATTAGTTAAAAAGTAGTCAACTTTAGTTTTTGTCGGTTTCATGTTTTTATTTGTGAAAATCCGTGTTGGCTCACAATGTTTTAAGTTTAAGTTAAAACTCTCCATCAAGTCAATTAATAATTTTCTTTCACGTGATTTATTCAAATAATCAATGTTCATGTCTCCTCAAAGAATAGTACAGTCATAATTATTGAACCAAAAATTTAGGACCTTAAAAAGTCGGTCCATGAACATCTGAATGTTATTAAACTAACGCCAAGAACTTGACGTGTTGCGAATCGTAATATTACCTACATACATAACCGAATTTTAAAAAATTCAAGAACAAATATTAAAATCATTAGTTCTTGATCTTTTCATAGTATTTCCGAATTATTCGCAAAGAAGAAACTTTAGAATTAAATATGACAACAACGCTTTTCTCTTGATGTTTACGTTTGGAGATTATTACACTTTCCAAACTTTTTGGTTTTACTTTAGAGAGCTACATGAGATACTTCTAGGTACCAAACAACCTGATAATTAGAAAATCAAACCAGAAAGGGACGGCATCAGTAGTTAATAGAAGCTTATAAAATAATGGGCAAGTGATTAAACTGTAACTCCAACAAAGAGGAATCAAGCATAGAAAATAATACTATATTGACTCCTGGTAGCATCATAAAGATATACTCCAAATTTCACTATAGGACAGCTTAAACCTGTGGACCATTCTTTAATGTTCATCCTGTACGTCACCGTGTTGGGTGTATATTGGGAAACTGTAAGTAAAAGTATGTCAATTAGAATGGTATTATTGGTTGAAAAATAAAACAGGCAGACTATAAAAGAGAGGAGAAGTATTAACACAAAGACCAAGTAAGAGGGTGATGTGCTGGAAAAGTGCAAACATGTTAACCCAAAATACAAAGGAACGAAAAACATTTGTTGAAGAATAACAACAACACACTGGTGATGTGGGTAAGTGATTTAGTAAACGTTTATGTTGCAATTAAGTTACAGAAAAGATATCAGCTGATGAATTTTATTTTTAAATACTTGTTAGATACATATTGGTTAACTGGTAGTCAGGAAGTTATAAATTTAAACAATTAACTTCTCGTTATTTTCAACCAATCATTGCATCAAACTGTATTTAATTATTAATGAATTATTATTAATACCATGGATGTCTATACTACCTAATTATTTTAATTAACAACAATGAATTTTTCTCATCTCATCTTTATATGGGAAAACATGTTCGTGTAATACCGTTTACAATTCCAAATGAACAAACGAAGACAGTATAAGAGATTTTAGCAGCATATCGAATCTTTTTTTTGCATTTGATTAGTACTAACTGACTAAATTTTGTTACTCTGCTTAAGATTATGCCGATGTAACTGCATTAATATAATCTAAGATTAAAGTGAACCGCTTTAGAGTGGTGGAATGAGGATTTGGGTGTGTTAATTTCGTAACTGAATTTTTTATTTGAACTCCAGACGTATGACCTATATTTCGAATTGAATAATCACATATTCGCAATTGGATAATAAAAAGGCACTCCTTGCTTGCACCAGGGTGCAAGAAAGTTTATTAAATACTTTCACAAACTGTAGACAAATTAAATGCTAAATTGGTAGTACGACTGTCTTTGAATATCGTGTTACTCTTCTATATACAGTGAGCACGTAAAAGTTTGAACAAATTCGAATACATTAATTTGGCCATTGGGGTAAAAAGCTGAAACGATCCAGTTCATTTTTCAATTGTGCATTTTTTGGTTTACTCATATTTTTGATGACGTCATCACAGTTCGAGTTATGACGTCATGATCATTTTTACCTTTCCGCCAACCCTATCTACGATGCGAGAAAAGTATATTGGTTTACCCCAAAAAAATATAGAATCTTCGAATTTTTTACGTTTTTCAGTGAGAAAAATACGAAAAAAGGGTTTTTGGAAAAAAATCCTGTGTGTATGTCATCGTCGTTGTCGTTGGCCACTTTTTGTGACTATGTCTTGTTAGCACTATAGAGTATCCGGAGTCCGGAGTGCATAAAGTCACCAATTTTATGATTGAGTATTGTTCAGGTCATCTCTCAGATGAACCCTATTGATGTTTAGGTCACCAGAGCCAGTACTACGGGTGCTATGATCCTGAAGTACCGCATTTTTGGTCATTTTTGGAGTAATTTTGGTTTGTTAGCACGATACAGCCTCCAGAATGTATACAAGTGACCAATTTTATAATTGGGTATTGTTAAGGGTGTCTCACATATGTAGCTTATTGATTTTCAGCTCACCAGAGATAGTATAACTGGACTTATAAATCCAGATATACTAAAAAGTAACTGTCTCGACCCTTACTTCGTGGAATCTACTCATATTAGTGATTTAAATGAAACTCACTGTTTCTAGCTAATTCCACAATATAATTAAAATTGAAAATTCTAAAAAATTGACAATTGTTTCGAAACAATTGTCAATTTTTTAGAATTTTCAATCATTTTAATTATATTGTGGAATTAGCTAGAAACAGTGAGTTCCATTTAAATCACCAGATATACTACATTTTTGGAAAAACACGATACAGCTTCCAGAGTGTATACAAGTGACCAATTTCATAATTGGATATTGTTACGGGCGTCTCACAGATTAAATCTATTGATTTTCAGTTCACCTGAGCTAGTAAAACTGGACTTATAAATAAAGATATACTACGTTTTTGGAGAAATTTCGATTTGTTAGTACGATACAGCCTCCAGAATGTATACAAATGACCAATTTTATAATTGGATATTATTAAGGACGAAATTAACTGTTTCGACCCTTACTTCGTGGAATCTACTCATATTAGTGTTTTAAATGAAAGTCACTGTTTCTAGCTAATTCCACAATATAATTAAAAATTGATATTTGTTTCGATTACTAAATATCATCGTCAGAATGACACAAGTTACTTTTCATTTGATCCTACCTGATGTTTAGTAGTTATTTTTAGCTAGACCAAGAAGTGACCTAACTTGTGATTGACTTAATATATGTAAATAGAAAAAAAAAGATGTGATATTACAAATATTGAAGCTTAGATATTATTAGCCCAATGGTGATATCCCGGATATCATTATTCCAATTAAGATCAGTATAACTGTGCAATGATATAGAAAACCAGGAAAACTATATCTGCTGATCTTTACAATTAACACTTAAGAAGACAGTTTATTAGTGGAGAATTCCCTAGATTTATCTGTTCATTGACGAATTCATATTGTGAGTTTTTTAAACGTCTTCTAATTTCTAATTCTTCGAGGAAATTCAGTTCTTGTTTCTTATCACAAATATGTGATACTTCTAGTTCTGTGTTAGGTGTCAATGAACGATTGGTGTCAAGTAGATGTTTTGCGTATTGGGATTTATCTGGTTGTTTTAATCTGTAAGCTCGTAAGTGTTCACTGTATCAGATTTCAAAATTTCTAAGGGTCTCACCCAAATAGACAGCATTACATTCTGGACATTTGAGTTTATATATACCTGATTTCTTTAATGGTGGTATTTTTGTTTTTACATTTAACAATTTTGTACTTACGTTACTTTCTGTTTTAAAAGGAATAGTTTTATTCGTTGCTAAAGATATTATCTTTGAAATATTTCCCGCATATGTGAAGGTTTTATAAGCTTTTATTTCTTCAGTTTCTTTAGGAAATATTAGTTGCAATGCCACTTTTTCCTCTTTTTTTATTAATTAGCTTATTTTTCATATGTATTAGATAACCGTTGGATGTTGCTATTTGTCTAATTGTATTAATCTCTCTATCAAAATTGCATTCGTTCATAGGAATTGAAAATGCTCTATGTATCATTGAATTATATGCCGCTAGTTTATGTGACATAGTATGATTGGAACTATATGCAATTGTCAGATCAGTGTGTGTTGGTTTTCGGTAAATTGATTAATCAAATACATTATTAACTCTTTGAATTTTTAAATCACGAAAATTTATCGAGCTATTTTCTTCAATTTCTAATGTAAATTTAATTTTTGAGTGTAAATTATTAATGTGGTTGAAAAATACATCAAATTGTCGTTCACTACCCATAAAACAAGCTTATATGTCATCTACATATCTATACCAAAATAAAACATTTTTAGAAATATTACTTTCAAAGAACTTTCTTTCTGAACTGTCAATAAAAATGTTGGCAAAATAGGTAATATAGGGCTTCCCATTGGTAAACCTTCATTTTGAATATGTATCTTATTGTCAAAAGTGAAATTATTCTGATTAATACATACATCAAACAAATTAAGTATATCTCAATGTTCTTGATTTAAATATTCAAAGAGTTAATAATGTACTTGATTATTCAATTTACTGAAAGCCACCACACACTGATGTGACAGTTCCATATAGTTCCAATTACCCTATCTCACATAAACTAGCGGCATATAATTCAATGATACATAGATCATTTTCAGTTTCTATGAACAAATGTAATTTTGATAGAGAAATTATTACAATTAGACAAATAGCAACATCCAACGGTTATCCATTACATATGATAAATAAGCTAATTAATAAAAAAGAGGAAAAAGTGGCATTGCAACTAATATTTCCTGAATAAACTGAAGAAATAAAAGCTTATGAAAACCATCACATATGCAGGAAATATTTCTAATAATATTTCAAAGATAATATCGACGAATACAACAATTTCTTTTAAAACAGAAAGTAACGTAAGTATAAAATTGTTAAATGTAAAAACAAAAATGTCCAGAATGTAATGTTGTCTATTTGGGTCAGACCCTTACAAATTTTGAAATCCGATACAGTGAACACTTACGAGCTTACAGATTAAAACAACCAGATAAATCCCACTATGCAAAACATCTACTTGACAACAATCATTTATTGACACCTGAACACAGAACTAGAAGTACTACATATTTGTGATAAGAAACAAGAACTGAATTTCCTTGAAGAATTAGAAATTAGAAGACATTTAAGAAACTCACAATATGAAGTCGTCAATGAACAGAAAAATCTAGGGAGTTTCCACTATTATACTGTCTTCTTAAGTGATAATTGTAAAGATCAGCAAATATAGTTTCCCTGGTTTTCTATATCATTGCACAGTTATACTGATTTTAATTTGGAAAAATGATATCCAGGATATCACCATAGGGCTAATAATATCTAAGCTTCAATATTTGTAATATCACTTCTTCTTCTTTTTTCTATTTACATATATTGAATCAATCACAAGTTAGGCCACTTCTTGGTCTAGCCAAAAATAACTACTAAACATCAGGTAGGCATCAAATGAAATGTAACTTCTGTCATTCTGACGATGATATTTAGTTATCGAAACAATTGTCAATTTTATAGAATTTTCAACATTTTTCATTATATTGTGGAATTAGCTAGAAAGTGTGAGTTTCATTTAAAACACTAATATGAGTAGATTCCA
This sequence comes from Galeruca laticollis, assembly GCA_963921935.1. Lineage (NCBI taxonomy): Eukaryota > Metazoa > Arthropoda > Insecta > Coleoptera > Chrysomelidae > Galeruca > Galeruca laticollis. The sequence goes on along the minus strand of OY998181.1, from coordinate 60,387,069 downwards.
CGAAGTAAAGGTCGAGACAGTTAATTTTATTAAAAAATCTTCGAGAGAAGAATTGACCCGACTGTACCAGAAGTTACTACAAAAACGTTACAGAACATCACAAAACATTTGGTTCAACCAAGAATGCCTTAGGTAATACCAAATTATGTGGATATAAAATGTCACACTAAAACACCACAAGCACAAAAAGCTATAAAATGTACTCAACGAGTTTGGATCAAAGAAGAATGTGAGAAATGGTTTAAAGTTAGGGACTCCTTAGACAACTACATAAAAGTTGTACATTCAGAACTCACGTTCCAATTACATCCAGTAGAATTTGACTGTTTAGATGACAAAATCAGAGAAAGTGTCAGCACGATCAAGCATAAGAAATTTAAAAAACAAGAACAAATGCTACAGAAACTTGAACAAACACAACATAGAATTCAATACTCTAAAGATGATGAAACTGTAAGTACCTACATACCAACACACTTTGCACTACGATTTGAAAACCTTTCAGACACTAATTTTACAGATAGTGAAATATAATTTTCAAATAAAGGTTTAAAGTACAGCATACCACCAAAATTTACGAATAATATTAAACAAATTATAGCTACAGAGTCAGAAATAGCTTTAAAATCTAATTCAAATAATTTTCTTTATGCGAAATTAAAAATTGCCAATTTAATCAAAAATATTGGACCTTCAAAAGTTAAATGTCAAACAAAAAATGACATTGCAGTTTTAAATGCAATCAATGTCAAAAAGAAAGTAGAAGATAATAACCTAACAGTTACAAAATCTGACGGGGGGAACACAGCTGTCATATTGACAACTGAAAATTATAATTCAAAGATATATAACTTTATAGAATCTAGCGATGTGAAAGTTCTTAGAGCAGACCCAACAAAAAAGTTTCCTAATAATGTAAGGGATATTGTTAATAATTCAAATGATCTTTTAAGTGATTACGAAAAGAGGTTTATCAAACATAAGAATTCAGATTGTCCACAATTATATGGAACCGTTAAATTACATAAAATAACGAAACCAATTAGACCTGTAGTTTCTTATGTTAATACTCCTAATAATATATTGGCAAAGAGGCTTAACATTATACTTAATAGTTACGGATATGCATCTAAATACTCAATTAGAAATTCAATAGAACTAATCAAAAAAATTAAAAGCAGTCAACTTGCAAGATAACTATAAGCTTATTTCATTTGATGTTACTAATATGTTCACTAAAATTCCTCCTCAACAATGTCTAATACTTGTAAGAAAATTACTAGAAGATACAAATATTAATCCAGGAATAATATCAGATATACTTAATTTATTTGATGTATGTATTAATCAGAATAATTTCACTTTTGACAATAAGATATATATTCAAAATGAAGGTTTACCAATGGGAAGCCCTATATTACCTATTTTGCCAACATTTTTATTGACAGTTCAGAAAGAAAGTTCTTTGAAAGTAATATTTCAAAAAATGTTTTATTTTGGTATAGATATGTAGATGACATATCAGCTTGTTTTATGGGTAGTGAACGACAATTTGATGTATTTTTCAACCACATTAATAATTTACACTTAAAAATTAAATTTACATTAGAAATTTAAGAAAATAGCTCAATCAATTTTCTTGATTTAAAAATTCGAAGAGTTACTAATGTACTTGATTATTCAATTTACTGAAAACCAACACACACTGATGTGACAATTATATATAGTTCCAATCACCCTATGTCACATAAATTAGCGGCATATAATTCAATGATACATAGATCATTTTCAGTTCCTATGAATAAACGTAATTTTGATAGAGATTAATACAATTAGACAAATAGCAGCATCCAACGGTTATCCATTACATATGATAAATAAGCTAATTAATAAAAAAGAGGAAACAGTGGCATTGCAACTAATATTTCCTGAACAAACTGAAGAAATAAAAGCTTATAAAACCATCACATATGCAGGAAATATTTCTTATAATATTTCAAAGATAATATCTTTAGCAACGAATACAACAATTTATTTTAAAACAGAAAGTAACGTAAGTACAAAATTGTTAAATTTAAAAACAAAAATACCACCATTAAAGAAATCAGGTATATAAAAACTGAAATGTCCAGAATATAACGCTGTCTATTTGGGTCAGACCCTTAGAAATTTTGAAATCCGATACAGTGAACACTTACGAGCTTACAGATTAAAACAACCAAATAAATTCCACTACGCAAAATATCTACTTGACACCAATCATTCATTGACACCTAACGCATAACTAGAAGTACTACATATTTGTGATAAGAAACAAGAACTGCATTTCCTTGAAGAATTAGAAATTAGAAGACATTTAAGATACCCACAATATGAAGTCGTCAAGGAACAGATAAATCTAGGGAGTTTTCCACTAATAAACTGTCTTCGTAAGTGATAATTGTAAAGATCAGCAGATATAGTTTTCCTGGTTTTCTATATCATTGCACAGTTTTACCGATCTTAATTGGAAAAATGATATCCAGGATATCACCATAGGGCTAATAATATCTAAGCTCCAATATTTGTAATATCAGTATATTTAGTTATCGAAACAATTGTCAATTTTATAGAATTTTCAACATTTTTCATTATATTGTGGAGTTAGCTAGAAACAGTGAGTTTTATTTAAAACACTATTGTTAAGGACGTCTTATAGGTAAACCCTATTGATTTTCAGCGCACCAGAGCCAGTACAACTGGACCTATAAATCAGAATTTTTGGAGAAATTTCGGTTTTTTAGCATGATACGGTCTCGTGAGTGTATAAAAGTGACCAATTTCATAATTGGATATTGTTAAGGGTATCTCAATGATGACACTTACTGATTTTCAGCTCACCAGAGGTATTTTGCCAGCCCTGCCACCCTATAGTTACGCCACTGAACGAGCAACGCACATTAGACTAAGGTTAGCTTTTTCTTATCTGAAAGTTTTATGTAAAAGGGCTTTTACAATATTGTAACGAATTGATTCATTTAAGTATTTCTGAAAAGCTGAATGACCCCTCAAGTATGCATGAATGCATCGATTATCTTTAAACCAATAAAAAATTTATAAAATAAAACTTTTTCATAATATCTGAAATCATACTTTTTGGTAAAAACTAAGAAGAGTTTTAGAATATAAGGTGGGTGGTAAAGTGAAAAATGATGCTGATATAAATGATACTATCAACGATTAACTAAAAATAGTTTCATCTGATGAACTTTTTTGCCAGCAAAGTGGAACAAGTGCCAATCGAGTTCCCGTTATGACACTTCCATGGTCAACTGCACCTAATCCTATAACAGAACAATATCCATTTTACAAATGAAAAAACTGATATGACTCTCAAGTACTATTGCCATTTTTAGCATTAACAGCATGATTCCTGAATATAAATAGCACTGGCGGTGCGTGAGAAAATGTTAAAAGGATTAATTACCCTAACTGATTGTGCACCTAAACGTTCTTTCTTAGAGTAATCTGATACCAAGTGATTGGAAGAAATATTTGGTCGGTATTAACTAATAAAGTACTTCTAATTAAATTCTGTTCGAAGTAATTTAAAATGGTGAATTGTTTTTAAAGAGTAATTAACAATAACAAATTGTTAAAAAGTGTAAATAAGTTTTGGTAGAATTTTTGTGGAATTAAAAATGAATGTAGTAGATATAGTAATTACTTGTTTTTGTTAATATGGTTGGAAAATACATCTAATTGCGTTTACGTTTAATGAAAGAAGATTTTATTTCGTCTACATATTTATACCAAAATAAAATATTTTCTTTCTAAGCAGCCCATAAATATGTTTGACAACATTGGTGATATAGGAATTCCCATTTTTGAACCATATTAATAATTTACACCCAAAAATTAAATTTACATTAGAAGTTGAAGAAAATAACTAAATCAATTTTCCTGATTTAAAAATAATTCAAAGAGTTGTAGTGTACTTGATTATTCAAGTTAAATAAAAACAACACATACTGATGTGACTATTCCATATAATTCCAATCATATCATGTCACATAAATGGGACTCAGTTATACAATAAGAAACCAACGGACATTTGGTGAAAAAATGAAGATCTGAACGTTTCGCAATAGAGAGCCAAGCGCTGAGGATCTATATGCACCATATATGGATCGCAGGAATCCACTGAAAATTTTAGAATGCATTTATTAACACTTTGCAACGGAGAACCAGGAACACTTGGTGCCTTGTTACAAAATGCCTACTGAACTTTTTAGTTCCAATATAGATCCAATGTCGCTTGGATCCCTTATGCATAAAACACTCGATGTATCGCGATCCAGTTTGTTGTTGGTTCCTCAGTTGGTTGATAATACATGCATGTTATTATTATACTATTATATCACCACTAACAAAGATGTACTCTCAAAGAACCATACTTATGGTAGAAAAGGGAAGGGCATCGACACTTCCGCTGGATGATGATAAAAACACGGTAAGTCTAATTAAATGATTGATTTACTTATATATTTTATTTTTGATTATTCTAACCTAAAATTTCAAAAACTGATTTTGTTAAAACTTGAACATGTTATGAGCTTTCGTTTAACTTTATGTGCAAACAACATTCCATTGGAATTATGTTTGTCGAGTTGTTGTTCCTAACTATTTTGTTACATTCCTTTTTGTTTATTTGTGTGTGACACAGTTGGTTCCTTATTGCGAATTTATTTCCTCACAGGTTTCACGACCGGTTATAACTGTGAGAAATATTGATAGCAATGATTCGCAAAAAGAGATCAAAGAATACAACAATTTTCTGGAAGAGACAGCATATGAATCAACTACTAGTGTAGAAAGAGACAAAGTCTGTCAGAAAAGTACTAGTATTCTGAGTCAAGTAGATTTGATATTGAGGGTACCGATTTTCAAGAGTTCGAAGATTCTGACGATTCTTTGGAATACAAAGCCTGATTTAAATGATTTGTTCTCAGAGGAAGATTTCAATGTGCAACAAAATATCGAACAATTATCGGAAAATTTAGAAAACAATGAAGATACCACCAGTACTGACCAGAAAGGACGTCCAAGGAGAGGAAGAAAAAAGGAAATATAAAGAACAGGACCGAAACAGTAGAAAGAAGAATATAAACAGTAACCTGCGATATTTTTCAGCGAAAGGAAAACTAGTAAGACCAAAAGTGTTTATTGATTTCAACTGTTCATGTATTTTGAAGCGCCATCAGAGAATTTCTGTTGAAGGAAGGAAAACGCTATTTGAGCATTATTGGAATTTAGGTGATTATAATCTCCAAACTACATTCTTATGTGCATGCGTGAGAGAAGAGGAAGTAAAAAGGAAAACTACATGAGCAATAAATCCAAACAAAACACAGTTTACCAGAGTATACTTTATTAATAAAAATGTAGTTTGTAGAGATTTTTTCATAAAAACACTGAGGATTTCCACTAAACGTATCAATACTGCACTGCTGAACATTATCAACACTTGATCGTCGAGGTATAGCTGGCGGCCACAACAAAATGTCAGTGGAGCATAAAACTGCAGTTATGAGTCATATAAATAAGTTTCCGAGATATATCTCGCATTACTGCGAGGCAAGCAAGAATATTTAGCAGAAGGAACGATACTCACACTTTATAAAAATGAAAATATGAATACGGTTAGCTTTGCATCGTATAAAAAATATATTTAACCGAATTTAATTTAAAATTGAAGAAAACAAAAAGAGACACCTGTAACAAATGTGACACCTATAAAGCCAAACTAAAAAGTTTACCTGAAGGAGAAGAGAAAAGAAGAGTCACTTTGGAACACAACAGGCATCTAGAAGAAGCAGAGAAAGCTAGAGATACAGTAAACAACGATATTAAGAGGGCAACTGAATATGAAGATACAGAAACAATAACTTTTGACATGGAAAAACTCTTCCTCTGCCACGTCTAACAACTAATATCATTTTCTACAAAAGGCAGTTATGGTTATACAACTGTGGTATTTATGCGGGAAAAAGAAGCAAAATCCACTTTTAACGTGTAGCTGGAAGGACATTTAGGTCGAGGGTCCCAAGAAGTTGGCTGTTGCTTTCGGCTTCATATTGCCTTCATATTGCAAATAATCATGTTTCAAAAAATGTTAAAAATCTTATTTTATGGAGTGACTATTGTGGCGGTCAAAACCGTAATGTGCCCTCAAGGGGCATTCCAAATTGTTTTCCCCAAAAGATTGCATCGAAGTTATGAAAACCTGCCGGAAAAAACGTCCCATTACAGTAGTTTCTATGAAAGGTGAAGACTTTGTTGGTACTGAAAAGATTGAAAAGGAGATAGTAAATAGAAAAAAAAGCTGTGAAAAAGAAAAAATCATCTCGTTGAAAATGAAAGAGATTAAGATTTTGAAAGAAAAACCCTACAGTATCTTCACTAAAACAAACTAGGAAGACACTGACGACTATAAAGAAATAAATATTCAAAGGGGAAAAGGTAGACAACAAATAATAATATTTTCTAAACATCTAACAACTAGAAGCAGTAAGTTTCATTTAAAACACTAATCTAACAACTTTTAGGCGTAACGGAAAGCCCGAAGCAGAAGCTAAAGTTAAGGATATTAAGAGCTACTTTCATTTAATTCCTCTGGCAGATCATCCGTTTTACGTGAACCTTATTGGCGATGATAAAATTGAAGAAGATATAGAAGGGTATAATAATACAAATTTAGACTTTGAAGTAGAAAATGAATGATTATCGGAAATTCAGTTTTGCAAGATGGAACCAAGTGATTTTTTTAGAGTTACGCATAACATTTCTTTTTTATTACTTTTCCGCCAACCTATCTAATATGCGAGAAAAGTATTGGTTTACCCACAAAAAAGTTGGATATTTGAAAATTTTTTTGAGTTATTTTTACGTTATCCATCAACAACAACACGAAAAAACGGTTTTTAGAAAAAAAATCTTGTGTGTATGTCGTCGTCGTCGCCCACTTTTCCTTGCAAGTCTTGTTAGCACGATACAGCCTCCGGAGTGCAATAAGTCACCAATTTTATGATGGAATATTGTTAAGGACATTTCACATATGAACCCTATTGATTTTCAGCTCACCAGAGCCAGTACAACGGGTGCTATGGTACTTGAATTACGACATTTTGTCGTTTTTCGATAAATTTCAGTTTGTTAGCACGATACAGCCTCCGGAGTTCAACAAGTCACCAATTTTATGATTAAATATTATTCAGGGCATCTCACTGATGAACCCTATTGATTTTCAGCTCACCAGAGCCAATACAACCGGTGCTACAGTACTTTAAGTACGATATTTTTGTCATTTTTGGAGAAGTTTCAGTTTGTTAGCACGATACAGCCTCCGGAGTATATACAAGTGATGAATTTTATGATTGGATATTATTCAGAGCGTCTTAAAGATGAACCCTATTGATATTGAGCTCACTAAAGCCAGTACAGCGGGTGCTGTGGTACTTGACGTACCAAATTTTCGTCATTTTTGGAGAATTTTCAGTTTGTTAGCACGATACAGCCTCCAGAGAGTATACGATTGATCAACTTTATGAATAAGTATTGTTCAAGGTGTCTCACAGATGTACTCTATTGATTTTCAGTTGACTAGAGTGAGTACAGCGGGTCCTATAAAACTAGATATACTAAATTTTTGATTATTTGTAACATCATATCTCCCACTTTTTTCTATTCATATAGAGGGTGAGTCACCTGTAGTTATACGGTCTCTAGTGGACAAACGGTGATATTTTATAAAAAAATGTCTCATAGCCATATAAATATCAATTACGGCTACCATCTAAACTTGTTTACAGCTATACAGGATGTCCCAAAAGTAGTTGAACAAATGTACGATTTTTTAAATTCAAAACCCCATATTTGGCAACATTTTGAATTCTACATGAAAAATTAGGTCAACCTTGAATAAGGTTTCATGTACCTAGGTTTTGCCGTTTTTGAGATATTCAATTTTTTGCGAAAATGAAGGGTTGGCGTAGAAGTTTAATCCCGACGAATACATTTAATTTAGACAAGTGAACTTTACAACAGTGATTTAGGATACCAATCGTGATATTTGTTGTTCTATTATTTTATAATAAGGTGTTCAAATATTAAAGGTAACTTTGGCCCAATTGCAACATCAATTATTGAATTATTTCAAATAAAACACCCTGTATATTTTCATTGCATTCAATAGCACTCTTCGTTTTCTATCATAGTGTATAAGAGTTCCCTATACCTATCTTTAACCGTTATGACGTTATCAACACTTTATTAAAAAATATATATTTTCCTCATTAGTAATGTTTCATCAAGGCGCCTGCTGTCAATTCTTGACATTAGGTATACTTGAATTACTAATTAATCAACACAATTAGTGTCACATATCACAAATTGTATTTAACCTCTGTGAGATAACAAAGAAAATAATAATACAGTTTACAAAATATTAAAACAGTTAAACAAATGTTAAAAAATTAATTACAACAGTTGTTCAAATTGTGTACCAGTTTTACTAACCCTACGCTCAAATGATCATGTAACATCTCTTAAAATGTCATGTGTAACTGCAGCACACACGTTCCTAATCCGAATCTTCATATTGTCGGGAGTAATCGGTAGAGTACAATATTGTTCACGTAGTTATGACGATTCACTAGACCATTATTGTGGAAAGTTGATTCATCTGTGAATAACACAAATTTGAGAAAGTCTTCTTCCTCTGCTACTCGATCAAATGCCCATAAGTAAAAGCCTATTCTGTGGTTAAAGTCATCGCCGTATAAATACTGATGAAACCGATGGTATTTGTGCTTTCTAAGAATCCTAGAAACACTAGATTGACTTATACCTGTATGTCTGGAAATTTTTCTGGTGCTTGTGTTCGGATTTTCAACAACTGATCCTAACACCAAAAATTCATTTTCTTTGTTAATCGTAACTGTCTCCGTCTTCTTTCACTTCGCGTAAGCAACACACTGTGTAGCACAATATCTTGCCAGTACCGTTTCAAAACTTATCTTCTGTGGATGGTCTCGTTTAGGATACTTTTGTGCATATACCCTTGACGCCAGAAGGATGTTTTCATGGCATTCGCCTATGGTTAAAATCATGTCAATTCTTTCTTGAAGAGAATATTGTTTCATTTTTCAAAATGTTACCACAAAGTTTATCGTTGGAATCAAAACAAAGAATAGTGAAATGATCTAAATAAACTAAATAAAATTGTGAGTAAAATGACAGGCTCAGACATAAACAATGAATCTGTTTGTTACGTTTCGCAGATCTGTTAAGAATTGACACCAGGCGCTTTGATGAAACATTACTAATAAGAAGTAGTATATTGTACAATGAGCATGAAATTACATACATTTCCCACGTTGTCCAGTTGGAAATGGGTCACTATGGTACACTATGTTTTTTCTACTACCATCAAATCATAAACAAAACTTATTTTTCTTAACAATCATTGTGGCATGGTTTATAGAATTTTTTCTCTGAAAGTCGGGTTCTTAACCCGTTGAATGAACCATATATTTTTTTCTTTTTGTACATGTACCTACCAACGTCGTGAAATAACGTTCCAAATTTTGAGAACTCGGCAATAAAAATACTTTATGCAGAAAAAATCGTTATAATTCACCTGCGGAAGAGTTATCAATTATCGTGTCTCTTTAAAGAAGTTATATCACCTCCTGCATCTACCAGGATAGTGACCAATGTCCTTCTAAAGCAATGGCTAGTTTACATATCGGGATGAGTATATCAACGTCAAATTATCCTCACTATCGCTACCCATTTTCAATTATAAATTTTTTTATGAGCGAATTTTGTAAACACTGATGTGAATTGACAAATTATTAGACAGACGTTAACAAACATGGACTCTATCATATATTATAATATAGATGATCAAAAAATTCTTTAATATAATGACAGTGTAGTATCTTATGAAAGTCATGGGAAATTTAATATTTCGATACAGCTAGCCCGTGGGAAATGAAAATCTGTATTACAACGTGGTAGGTTTCTTAATCGAAAACGCACTTGAAATGTAAATTTTTTCTACGACTATTATAGAATTTCTATATTCCGACCTCGTTTTTGATCATGGAATAGGTCCATTCTAATCCTAGGGCAAGAATATTTATTCTCGCCCTTGGTATGGAATGAATACTTGTGGCGCTCTCTAAATGAGACTGTTCATTTGACAGAAAGAGGAAATAGGCGTGAGTATTAATTGTTAGACCAAGAAGTGCAGCATACGTGTATTTTGTGGCACTTTTAAGAAGAAAATAGAAAACGCTATTTATCAACAAGGGTCAACTGTCAAAAATGTCGATTATCAAAGTTATTCAATTATTTGTTTTTTTAATTTTGAGGTGCGTTATACAATATTTCAATAGTTATAGTCATAATTACAGTCAAAATTATAAACTTAATCACAATTCTAAAAATATTGGTTTACCCAAAAAAAAGTTGGAATTTTGAATTTTTTTTTAGTTATTTTTACGTTTTCCATCAACAACCACACGAAAAAACGGTTTTTAGAAAAAACCCTAGTTGCGTCGTCGTCGTTGTCGTCTGCCACTTTTTCTCACATGTCTTGTTAGCACAATACAGCCTCCGGAATGCAATAAACCACAAATTTCATGATTAAATATTGTTAAGGACATGTCACAGATGAACTCTATTTTCAGCTCACCAGAGCGAGTAGAATGGGTGCTATGGTACTTGAAGTACGTCATTTTGTCATTTTTTGAGAAATTTCAGTTTGTTAGTAAGATACAGCCTCCGAAGTTTAACAAGTCACCAATTTTATGATTGGATATTATTCAGAGCGTCTCAAATATGAACCCTACTGATATTCAGCTCACTTAAGCCACTACAATAGGTGCTATGGTACTTGAATACCAAATTATTGTCATTTTAGAAGAATTTTTAGTTTGTTAGCACGATACAGCCCCCGAAGTGTATACAAGTACTCGTAACAATGTAATGATAGAATCACAGCATATTAAACACACAGCAGAGACTCTTACTTGGCGGGAACAGAATGCGCAGCTATACGCACGCATACACGCCCTTCGGTGTAAAACGTCTCACATCAGTGACGAGAATGCAGAAGGAGCTAGTCGTAACCATTGTCGTTCGTAGTTGGGAGTCTTTTAATCGGTAGTTATAAAAATTCGCTTCGTTATAAACGAATCGAACTACCTACTTCCCAATGCGGTGATATAGCTAAATAATAAATATCAATATTTCACGTCACTAGAACAGCTTACCTATATCCTATTTTTATAATTATCTATGTAAATTTGAATAAACATAATACTCCCATGTTTACTTTACATTTCTAAAGACGGCCCTGCCAGCGGTACCAAAATAAAGTTACAGCCAACTCTGACATTTACACCCAAATGGCGTTCTCGAGGTCACAGATTTTCAATAAATAATAGCCAAGTGCCGACGTTAAGAGTCTGGGCTGTGTGTTTATTAGGCTGTGGTTGGGAGTCTTTTAATCGGTAGTTATAAAAATTCGATTCGTTATAAACGAATCGAACTACCTACTTCCCAACGCGGTGATATAGCTAAATAATAAATATCAATATTTCACGTCACTAGAACAGTTTACCTATATCCTATTTTTATAATTATCTATGTAAATTTAAATAAACATAATACTCTCATGTTTACTTTACATTTCTAAGGACGGTCCTGCCAGCGGTACCAAAATAAAGTTACAGCCAACTCTGACATTTACACCCAAATGGCGTTCTCAAGGTCACAGATTTTCAATAAATAATATCAAAGTGCCGACGTTAAGGGTCTGGGCTGTGTGTTTATTAGGCTGTGATAGAATATTGTTCAGGGCCACAGATGCGGAAAAGTTTTAATCTTTAAAACCGTTCATTACTTTTCCGCCCAACCTATCTATATGCGAGAAAAGTATTGGTTTACCCACAAAAAAGTTGAAATTTTGAGTTATTTTTACGTTTTTTGTCAAGAACAGCATGAAAAAATGGTTGTTAGAAAAAAAAATCCTGTGTGTATGTCGTCGTCGTCTTCGTCGTCGTAGTCGTCGGCCACTTTTCGATACATGTCTTGTTAACACGATACAGCCCCCGGAGTGCAAAAAGTCACCAATTGTATGATTGAATATTATTCAGAAAATCTCACAGATGATTTTCGATTTTCAGCTCACCACAGCCAGTACAACAGGTGCTATAGTACTTTAATTACGACATTTTTGGAGAAATTTCAGTTTGTTAGCACGATACAGCCTCCAGCGTGTATACAAGTGACCCATTTTATGATTGAGTATAGTTCAGGGCGTCTTATAGATGAACGTTATTGATTTTTAGTTCACCAGAGCTAGTACAACGGGTGCTATGGTACCTGAAGTGCCACATTTTTGTCCTTTTTGGAGGAATTTCGGATTTAGTACGATACAGCCTCCGGAGTGTATACAAGTGGCCAATTTTATAATTGGATATTTTTCAAGGTGTCTCATTCAAGGTGTCTCACAGATGTACCCTATTGATGTTCAGCTGACTATAGCGAGTACAGCGGGTCCTATAAATCCAGATATACTGAATTTCTGGTTTCTTTTGGAGAAATTTCGATTTGTTAACACGATACATCCCCCGACGTGTATACAAGTGAAAATTTTATGATAGAATGTTAATCAGGGCATCTCATAGATGCGGAAAAGTTAGTTTTAATCTTTAAAACCGTTTATCTTTGTTTATCGTTTGTACTTAAGATATTTAAATAATCATTGTACTCAACTTCTTTTTAGGGTCAAGTGGGGTATAAATGAAACAAGCAATATTTAGGTGAAAAATGAGACGCTCAAATAAAATTGCTAATTGTTTAATTCCAATCTTGTTTCTTGTTAAAAATATATAGCAACACAACATCACCCCTACAATTTATTTCATTTTTGGGCAACAAACGACTTCAAAATTAAAATTACAAAATCTATCGCGTCGTTTGCGATATAAATCTTTTAAAACCGGCTTTTGAATTTTTATTGTGAAGTTCATATGTCGGTCGGAGAGGTTCGGTTAAATTCGCTTCGCGCTCTGATGCTATTACCCTTGCAACGTGTGCAATTTTATTTCAGTCACAGCTGTGTTTATTAGGCTGTGTTTCACTTCCAATTGATCAGTTTACGAATGAGCACGTTTTTCTTGGAGACACGCTTGGAGGTAAATATGAGACAGCACAGGTTTAAACATGAGACAAACATTTTGATTATTTTTTAGCTATTATTTACAAAACCAAGATGCCAAAGAAATATATACCCAAGCCGAAGAAGTATACAAAGGAAGATCTCGATGAAGCAGCAAAGTTAGTGAAAACTGAGGGAGTTTTTCTGTAAGAGTTGCAGCCAATGCCTTCCATATCGATAAGTCGAAACTAAGTCGCTATATGAATAAGAAGAATTCAACAAAACAAGGGCGGAAAACATCGTTATCTTTAGAGGTCGAACAAGATTTAGCTTCAAAATTAATAACAATGGCTCAGTGGGGGTTCGCACTAACTAAGCAAGAGGTTTAAAATGCCGTGCAAACATACGTGCAAGAAAATAATCTTAACACGTCTTTCAAAGATGGGCGTCCAGGCGATTACTGGTTTTTGCAGATTTCGTCTTAGTAAGAAAAAAATGGAGCAACATGAACAGTCTCGACGTTTAGCCACTAGTGATCCATTTATTATCTATTCGTTTTATGATAAACAACCTAAATATTACATCGTTACAAATTTGGAACCTGGATGAAACTTCTTTTTCCATGGATCCTACAAGGATTAAAGGGATAGCTGCCAAAGGACAAAAGGTACATAGGAATATGGAAGGATCCGGAAAGGAGAACGTGACTATAATGGCGAATATATCAGCAAACGGGTGTTCTTTACCTCTATTAATAATATTTCAATGCCAAAATCTGTGGAGCTCCTGGAAAGGTAACAACGAATTAGAAAATACGATGTATGTTGTTTCTGAAAAAGGTTGGATGACAACCCTTATTTTCAATGAATGGTTTGCAAAGTTTTGCACATTGATAAGAGATAGACCACTCTTCATTCTCTTAGATGGACAATTGACACATGTGGATAAACATACCACATTATACTGACTTACTGCAACCGCTGGATCGAGGTTGCTTTGGTCCATTAAAGCTAAAATGGAATGAAACATTAATCGATTGGCAGCGCCAGAATCAAAGAAAGTTGACAAAAAGTGAATTTTCAGACTTGGTTTGTTCTATTTGGAAAGAAGGAATTTCAAAAAAGAACATTGTTTTTTCTTTTGCATCAACAGTAATATTTCCATTTTCGAGGGAGACGTATCCTATAGCAAGGCTAGATACTACAAAACTAAAAAAATATGAACCTCCGCGGCTAGAAAATAAGGACCCTTTAGATATACAGTGTGATCAATTGGAAAGTAATGAACCCAACAGCAAATTGACAATGTCCCAGCACTCCAAGCAGACTTAGATTATTTTGATGAGTCTAGCACAACTTTGGCCTCCAATAACAATGTAGTTCCTACGCTACCTCCACTTAAACCAGATAGTAGAAATTCTTCTTTTGAAACCATTCAGTTAAAGAAAATCAATAAAACACCCTCTGATGTACAAAAGCGTCGTAAAATACTTAGCGGCAGTCAAATACTTACTAGCCAATAATATGCAAAGCTGATTGAAGATATTGATAACGAAAATGAGAGAAAGAAAAATAAGGCGGGAAAAAAGAATCGGAAAACAAAGACAATCTTACAAAAACTACCTTCTACTAGTTCAGAATCTGAGCCAGAAGTAGAGGTTGAGTATGAGAATGAAAGCGATACCGAAAACATGATACTAACTGATTTAATAAGACATGTAGAAGAAAAAATTCAAAATGACGATGAAAGTGAGTCCGAAAATATGCCACTAGCACATAATGTAGGATTCAAATCCTCATAGGATGGAAATATAACTATTGGCAATTTCGTTTTGGTTAAATTTAAAACCAAGAAAAAAGAAAGACGTGCACTACATGGCAATTGTAATAGATATTTTTCTCCGATCGTGGGAAAAGTGACACTATTTTGACCTGTTTTCTATGCGCAGAGCTCAACATTGCAGAATAATGGGCAGTTGCTAAGCAATTAGAGAATCACAGTGCGGTAATATTGAATATCGTAATATGAATTTATGATACGAATATAGTACATTATTTTACCTACTACCAATAATGTTAATTATTTACTCAAAATTAGTCAATATTCCTGAAATTAATTATATTAGAATCATGTAACAAGCAAACGTTGCGCTCAATGTTGATTTATTTTGCGAACTGTCAATTTTGACGCGTTCACTTCAGTTTCGTATAATTGTATCGACATGAGTTCCGACTATGAAAGTGTGGATTCTGATATAGAACTTGCGGCAAATAACACAATACAATACAATACAATTCATAATAATATTATTAGTGTTACGTCTATATTCATATTAAATGGATTTGTTGATTTATGTGTCTCGGTTGTCACTCATTCTGCAAACTGTCAACTTTGACACGTTCATTCCAATTAATTTTACTTTACCGCACTAGTGCGGTAAAGTTGCTCATTACGAAACTCATATCAGTATCGTAATGTTTGATATAACATATTGGTAGTAGGTAATAGTATATTAAGTACCAAGTGTCAAAAAGGTTACTTTAGTCACGAGTTTTACTAGGCACGAGTGGGGCGAAGCGGAACGAGTTCCTTGTGAAACGAGTGACTAAAGACGTTTTTAACACGAGGTGCTTACTATACTTTTTCTCCGCCCGTGGGAAAGAACATTTTTATTATATTTGAATTATATTCATTACATGACGAACGATGGCTGACAGTTGACTGACAAATCAAATGACGCAGAATAACAAAATTATCACGGAATATGAAATTTAACATACAAAAGATACATTTGATTTGACGTTTAAAAAACAAAAGATAAACGAGATGTGACTTTTCGCATTTTAAACACTAGTGTTTCTGACTTCGAATCGTTTTTGTTGGACTGTATTAAAATGCCTTTTGTTAATTTTAACTTCTTGTATTCTATATTTTCTTTTTATATTGTTAAAAGAAATTGACGATTTTTTGAAAGAAAAGAATTATTTTATTATTATTGACAGTGACAGTTAAACTATTTCTTATATATCATTGAAACAAAAAACTTATTCTATGAAATTAAATAAACAGAAATCAACATCGACGTACTTTTCATCTATACATTATTGGTAGACTAATCAGTGTGACGTTAATAAAATTGCACCAATTAAAAGAAGACGTCTACCTATGGCGTCAACATGCCGCCCGCCTTGATATGTACTATATAATACATTCAAACAAGAATTGAAGAATTGCAAATTATAAAATAAATACATAAGTCTATTTATACTTCAGCCTCTATCGGAAGCACACAGAGCCTGGACACAGCTCTTTTAAGTTCCTTTCCATTGGGCATTCTTAGGCTAACGACTCGGACTACTGAATCAGTTCCTGGATGAAGTTCTGTAATTCGGGCCAAGCTCCACTGGAGAGGAGGTGCATCTGCATCTCTTATCAACACCAAGTCTCCAACCTTCATTAACTTGGTGGCATTTTCTTTCCACTTCGTCCGAGACTGCAACTCGGCAATGTATTCCACATGCCATCTCTTCCAAAATGACTGTAATACTTATTGCTGCTGCTTATAATAAGTCAAACGATTTATTGGCTTTTCTAAGTAATTTGGTTCAGGTATAGCTGTAATAAGTCTGCCAACCAAAAAATGAGCAGGAGTAAGGGGAGTAAGGTCTAAAGGACTGGAAGAAAGTGGAGTAAGGGGACGGGAATTTAGTATTCCTTCAGTTTGTATCAAAACAGTTAAAAAATCTTCGTATGGTAATTGTAAGTTACCAACGACTCTTTTAATGTGACCTTTAGCGCTTTTTACGCCGGCTTCCCACATACCCCCAAAATTTGGAGAGTAAGGTGGACTAAAATGCCACGTTATACCATCTTCTGCCATATTCTGCAAAATTGTTTTCGAGGAATTTTCAAGAAATTCATATAGTTTACTTAATTCAGTGCATGCCCCAACGAAATTAGACCCATTATCAGAATAAATATTTTTGGGTTTGCCCCTTCTGGCAATAAATCTTTTTAATGTGGCAAAAAATGCTTCTGTAGACAACCCTGTTACTAAATCGAGGTGTATTGCTTTAATCGACATACATATAAAAACGCAGATATAAGATTTAATAAGCTTAGCACCCCTCAGTTTTCTGTCTTTTATAAGGATTGGGCCCGCATAGTCAATGCCTACATCAGAGAATGGAAAGCTTTGTGTAATACGACATTCAGGTAAGTTACCCATTTGCGGTTGTTTAAAAGTAGGCCTAACCTTAAAACATTTTATGCATGAATGTACAATTTTTCTTGAAATACTACGACCTGACATAGGCCAGTAACTTTCTCGAATGGAGGCCAGTAACTGCTGGGGACCACAATGGCATAGTCTTTCATGTTCGTAACTTAGTATTAAACGTGTCAACTTATGACTTCCCCCTAAAATAATTGGGTACTTTTTATCATATAAAAATTGGCTAGAGTTTCTTAGTCTTCCCCCTACTCTAATAATACTGTCATTATCTATAAATGGTTGTAAACATAGTAAACTACTTCTTTTAGGAATAGCCTTATTATTTTGTAAATTTACATATTCTAAAGGAAATGATTCCTGTTGAGCTAACCTGATTAATGACTTGAGCGCTTTATTTAACTCTAGCACTGTCAAAGCTCCATGCTGTATACAAGGACGTATTCTCAAATTATTATAAAATCTAAAACAATAAGCTATTACTCTTTTTAATTTATTCAATGATGAATATCTACTGAATATTTCAAAATCTTGTTGAGTTGTTACATTACTCACCATTCTTCGTTCTGGAAGTTCTTGAGTAACATAATCAATTGTTGATTTTGGCCATTCGGCCTGATCACTTAATAGCCACTGTGGACCGTGCCACCACAATTCGGATTCAATAATTTCATCAACTGTTATACCTCGAGTTAACAAGTCAGCGGGATTATCATTGGAGCGAATATGTTGCCACTCTTTCGGTTCGGTTAAATTTTGAATGTTACCTACCCGATTAGCGATAAATGACTTCCAAGATCTAGCTGACGACTTTATCCAGCCCAAAGCAATAGTAGAGTCACTCCAATAATATTTGCGTTGTATAGGTAAACAAATAGAATCTAAAACTGTTTTACTCAAAGAGGAGAGAAGGTCAGCGGCACATAACTCTAATCTAGGTAAAGTCACTTGCTTGATAGGTGCTACTCTAGTTTTGGCAGTTAATAACTGAGAACAAATATTACCTTCCTCGTCAATGCTCCTTAAATATATGCATGCACCATAAGCGCTTTCAGACGAATCTGCAAAACCATGAAATTCTATCATGCGTTTTTCATGTGCAAGTGTATAACGAGGAATTGTTAACATTTTTAAATCTTTTCGAAAATTAAGCCAGTCGCAATAAATTTTTTGAGGAACTGCCTCATCCCAAGTAAGGCCTGCTTGCCATAATTGTTGTGAAATTATTTTTGATCTTATGGTTATTGGAGAGAGTAAACCTAGCGGATCAAATATTTGTGAAGAAATTGACAATATTATTCTTTTCGTAACAATGTTAGGAGAAGCCAAATTAATATTATATTGTATTGTGTCACTAGTTGAATTCCAATATACCCCTAACGTTTTATTACTTTGATCGTCCATTAAATACAATCTACTAACCTCGGAATGTTCGTCTACATTAAAATCTTTTAATCGATCACTC
Organism: Galeruca laticollis; assembly: GCA_963921935.1. NCBI lineage: Eukaryota > Metazoa > Arthropoda > Insecta > Coleoptera > Chrysomelidae > Galeruca > Galeruca laticollis. The sequence goes on along the minus strand of OY998181.1, from coordinate 60,368,160 downwards.
TTGTTTGTCAACCACTTTCTTAAAATGAAACCTGCAGACTGCAAAATGTGAGACACCTCCTTTTGTATTGATAGTAACTCATCTACAGAATCACAACCTGTTAGTAGGTCGTCCATGTAAAAATCGTCCTTTATCACCTTTGCAGTCCTAGGATATTCGGATTGATTATCGTTAGCTAATTGAATTAGACAACGCGTGGCTAAAAATGGTGCTGAAGCAGTACCATATGTTACGGTGTTTAATTGAAAACAATTTAATTCGTCATTAGGATTTTCCCTCCAAAATATTCTTTGCAATGAACGTTGCTCGCTATCTAATTTTTTCAACAAACCCAATCTATTAATTAAAAATTCTTCCATATCACTCATATTTGGTTTTCCACCTTTAATTGCATAAGACTCCCACTCTTTTTGTGTCTCTTCATCAAACTTAGTTGTTAAAATATAAATAAGCATCGTATCAAAAGATGGCTCTTGAGAACTTTCCAGAGCTCTTAAATTCTTTATTGTATTTAAATAGAGATCTCTTAAACCTTTATGATCATGCTTTATCATTGCCGATTGCTCAAAAATTGCTTTTAAATGATTAAAAATAATTAAATTGTTATTTTCATAGTATTGACATAGCAATTTCCAAGCAATATCATAATTTGCCTCTGTTTTTTGAATACCCATTAATAAATCTTTTGCTTCACCCTCTAAAGACATTTTTAAATAATGAAATTTATCTATATTGCTCAAATGGGTTTTGTTGTGTACCATATCGAGGAAGATATCTCGAAACTCTAACCAGTTATTTATATGGCCATTGAAAACAGGCAACCTTATTGTTGGAAAACGAATATCGTACATTGAAACCAATGGGCGTACTGTATTGTTAATTATTTGGTTGTCTACATTTGCTTGTGTCTCAAGCCCTTGAACCTCCTGTATTTGACTCTCTTGTATATGAGCCCCTTGTATATTATTAGTCCCTTGTAATATTGATACAGATGACACTGTACTATTGCTAGAGCTCTCTTTTTTATTAGAGACTCTTGCCATTTCATTAACCCTAATGATCTCTTTTAAACATCCTAGTGCCCTAAAATAAGAATCCTCAAATTCTTTTCTTTCTTTATCTTGATCTTGTAATATATTGTCATTGTTTATTAGCTTTTGCTCAATTACTGATTGAATTTCCTCAAATTCATCTAAAAGGGGGTGTGCTTTTTCTATTTTTAAGAATATTGTACTATATAAATTACTGTCTTTTAATATTAAACCCTCTCTAAACTCTAAACCTTGAATAAAATTGTTTAAACGAGTAATTTTTCCCTTAATCTGACCCCTCTTTAAATTTAATACTTGTAATCCTTCCTCTTCCATAATTATTTCTTACAGAATTTGTGCAGAAGTATAGTTATTGATAAATATAATCAAGTATTAATTGTATCAATTGAAGGAATACTACCTTAATGGGAAACAATTCACAGGATTCGGTGGCAACCCTAAACTTCGAGCTTTCTTCTAGTTTTTGCGATTTTCGCAATTTATAGCCAATTTAATCGTCTAATAAAATTGAATCCAGCGACCAAGGACCATGTTTCTGACTTCGAATCGTTTTTGTTGGACAAGAAATTAAAATTAACGAAAGGCATTTTAATACAGTCCAACAAAAACGATTCGAAGTCAGAAACATGATCCGGCTCGAAGGACCATGTTTCTGACTTCGAATCGTTTTTGTTGGACTGTATTAAAATGCCTTTTGTTAATTTTAACTTCTTGTATTCTATATTTTCTTTTTATATTGTTAAAAGAAATTGACGATTTTTTGAAAGAAATGGATTATTTTATTATTATTGACAGTGACAGTTAAACTATTTCTTATATATCATTGAAACAAAAAACTTATTCTATGAAATTAAATAAACAGAAATCAACATCGACGTACTTTTCATCTATACATTATTGGTAGACTAATCAGTGTGACGTTAATAAAATTGCACCAATTAAAAGAAGACGTCTACCTATGGCGTCAACATGGCTTAAAGAGTCGTTTTGTGCATGTCAAACCCGTGTTCAAAGTGCGGTTTTAGTGACGGAAGTAGAAAAGAGATTTGTTACCTAATTAGGAATTTTGTGTTTCCTATCTCAGACGCAAGGGAAATAAATTTGTTTATCCAGCAGTTCTGGAAATCAATAATGTGGTAAAGGAAGATATTGTTTTAAAGCTACCACCCCCATCTCCGCTTGCAGGAACTTTTAGAGCAGCAGATGTTTTTGCCTTACCAATAGATTTCGATAGATATTTAGTCCCTTAATGTTCTTTTATGTTCAATGTGTTCTGGATTTCGTATTTTATTGTTTGCCTAAGTTTTGCATGAACTGAAATTTGGTTTTGAAATTATCGTTTAATTTTGTGGTTATTTTTCTATCAATAAATATTTTTCTACTGTTTGCTGGAGTTTAACATAAAAAACCGTATTTATAACTGTCTCATTTTTAACCAGGCATGTCCCATTTTTACACTTTTTCTAGGTTAAATATTACAGTTTTGATTTTTTTTCACTTTTATAAAGGTCATTTTGATATGTTTTTAAGCTTTTAATAGTTTTCTCATCATAATGTACTTCCCATAACATTTTTATCATTTCTTTTAAAGGAGTCTAACAAACGCAAAAAGTTAAAGTTTTAAAAAATGTCTAATTTTCACCCCACTTGACCCTACATGTAATTTTTATACATTGAAACATTAAATCTATCTATCTATCTATCGCAGATTTTCTAATAGCCTTCAACTATCTCTCAAAACTTTAAGACAAAATTTTGAAGAAAACATCATTTCCAGTGGTAACAGTAAAAAGGTTTTCAAATATATACGATCGTCCCTATCATCAAAAGTTTCCGTTCCCCTACTTCTAAAACCCGACCATACTGTATGCTTTTCTAATAAAGAGTCTTCTGAGACGCTCTCTTCAACTTTCTAACAAGTTTTCACTCAAGATCCCAATAATGACAAGCTCCCATTAATTAACTGTCCTCGCCTCAAGGCATCTTAAGAACATGTAGTATTTACACCAGACCGTATAAAACAGCACTTACTGAAAGTTCGCACTAACGCATCACCTGGTTTAGATGGTCTAACTCCAAAACTCCTAAAAAGCTGCGCAAACTCGCTTGCAACTCCCCTGTCGTTAATTATGCAGACTTCCTTTACTCAAAGTTCCATACCCCCCAGCTGGAAATTAGCATCTATCAGCCCCATATTCAAAAAAGGTAACAAACTACCGCCCGAATAGTCTGCTGCCAGTGGTCAGTAAAGTCATTATTTCGGAGGAGATGACCAAATGTCTACTCCTGGGTAAATGTTATTCCAACGCAACAACACGGATTTGTCGTCGGCCGTTCCACCCTAACCAACCTGCTACACTTTGTTAATCACTGGACATCATCTGTTAACGATCGGCAGCCAGTTGATTGTTTATCTGGACTTCTCCAAGGCCTTTGATCGTGTTGCCAGGTGCAGACTTCTACACAAGCTGGAACACTTCGGCATTCGCGGCTCTTTACTTAGCTGGATTGACGACTTTCTAACAGACAGATATTTCAAAGTAAGAATTGACGAAGACTTCTCAAGGGATAGACTGGTGGAATGTGGAATACCACAGGGTTCTGTTCTTGATCCTCTGCTTTTTACGGTTTACACCAGCGATTTTCCTTATCATGTAACTAACAATATCTTTCTACGCTGATGACACAAATATATATATACGAATCCAATCACCAACCAACAAACCCTCCAGCTGGACTTAAACTCCATCTTCATATGGTGTTTCCAGTGGCTACTTCCGTTGAACACTGAAAAATGTGTAGTGCTACGAATTGGTAAAAACAACCCACTACTACCGTACTTCGTAGACGGTCGACCATTAAATTCTGTGTTTTCCTATAAGGCCCTCGGAATTATCGTAAATGACAACCTAACTTGGTCTGATCATATAACTTCAGTTTTTAAGCGCGCGAACACCAGACTGTATCTCATTCGTAAGTGCTTTTCGAGTGTTTCGTTTCAGTCGTTTTGAAAACTGTATACTATCTATGTCCGACCAATTCTCGGGTACGCCGGTCCAACGTGGTACCCAGACCTAGTTCGCGATAAAAATCTTTTGGAAAATGTTCAAAGAAGAGCCACTCGACTGTCCCTGGGACAGCAAAGACCTTCCTACGAAGAAAGACTCTCCATGGCAAACTTAACTTCCTTTGAACTTCGCAGACACCGCGGAGACCTCATTACCACTTTTAAAATAATAAAATTTAATTTTGGTAACCTTGATATGATGTTCACCTTAAATCCAGATGACCGCCTTAGAGGACACCTTTTTAAACTCAAAAAAGAAAACTTCACCGTCAGATCAAGACAGAACTTCTTACCTAACAGGGTATTCGACAGCTGGAATAATCTTGATGTATCCACAGTTTCTGCACCATCTACTAACTCGTTCAAAAACAGACTTGATCGTGGGCTGCTAGAGCACCTATAGATTATTTGGTATATTGTACTTATTTTTCTGTTCTTCACCTACTAGTAGGTTACTTATGTAATTATCTGTTTTTGGGCACAATAGGGACTTGTCCCTCTGCCCTTGTCTAAATATAATAATAATAATAATAATAATAATAATAATAATAATAATAATAATAATAATAATAATAATAATAATAATGATAATAATAATAATAATAATAATAATAATAAGGGGTGTAAAGGGTAGTGAAGCGCCTCTTACAGCCTCTCCTACCAATTCCTGCTCGCACCTCTACGTCGGTAGACCCTAGTAACCATCTCTGGAGGTTCAAGATCGGGTAACCAACCCCCGGTGGCGGATCAACAGCAGATGGGCTAACGCGAGAGGGAGAACACCATCAATTAGGGCTAGCAACCCAATGCTGTGATCTTAATCCGCTCCTGTCGTTACTAGGAAGCAAGCCTCGGATGCTACTGGTGGTGCGACTGCACCAGTTAGCGCGACAGTACAGTCACTAGCGGAACAGCGTGAAGTACGTGGCGCGTCCCCGCGGAACGGAACCACACCTGGACACTGGAAACGGTAATGGAGAACGCAGCTTGGAACACCCGACACAGGATACTCCCGCTCGATCTCCAGAAGTCCAAGGAAGGCGTATACGCTGGAACAGACAAGATAATCTTGATCTTATGCGCATATACTTTTTTGTGACGAACGCCGGACAAAATAGAACTCATTACCGAAATAGACTTCACGAAAGATGGCGAGCGGTACGACCCGATTTTCGACGCCAGTCGCAACAACTTTCAGATCAAGTAAGGTCCATAGTTAGAAGAAAAGTTTTCTTGGAGGCTGAAATAGAAGAACTGAAGAGTGAAGCGAGACTACAACTACAGCTATTAGAAAACAATGAAAATCGTGACATTGAACAACGAGAACCTATAGTCGTAACTAGAAGATCGACAATCTTTGAAATCCGAACAGAAGAAATCCCTACTGAAATTCAAAACGCCTTCAATGAAAACATATTAAAATATGATGGTATTCCGTTCAGAAATCGACCTCCATTACCCAAAATAAGGTACTCAAAGACAGCCAAAGAGACAGTTGCCCAAATAAACAATGTCTTAAAAGAAGAGCTACCCGCCTGTCCCAACTTGGAAGGCACTTGCCATCTAGTCTACTGCGCTGCGCTGACAACATTAGAAATGCTGGGAACACCATTCGACAGAGCTAAAAGAAGTTCAAAACAAAATCAGGAAGAAACCCCATGGGCTAAGAGAATTCAAACCAAAATCAATAACATAAGAAGAGAAATAGGGCAAATGTATACCTACCTCCAAACTACTAAAACCACAGCACGCCTAAATAACCAAATTAAAAAGCTGTGCAAAAAAACAAAAAATTAAACACAACTTACCTAACTTTAAACACAACTTACCTAACTTTAAACAAAAGCTGATGTCGTACATGGAAGATTTAAAACAAAAAATAAAAATGTTGGGGGGCAGAATAAGAAGGTACAAAGAACGCGTTAATCGTTACAAAGAAAATAACCTATTCCAACAAAACCAAAAACTATATTACCACTCACTCGGAGAAAAACAGTCGAACCACTATGAAGCAGCACCTGCGGAACAAAACCAAATGCACCAATATTGGTCACAGTTGTGGGAAATACCCAGAAAACATGATGGAAGGGCCTACTGGATCAATCAAAAGAAGGAAAGAATGGCAGGGACCCCGGAAATGCAAAGGATACACATATTGGTGCAAGATGTTGAGAATGCCACCAAAAGGCTATCTAACTGGAAAGCTCCAGGGATTGATAAAATCCATGCATACTGGTGGAAAAACCTCACCACCATCCATGAAACTTTAGCACATCAGCTTGATTCGGCTATAATGGATCCAACACAGATCCCTATATATTTCACCAAGGGAATTACTTACATGTTGCCAAAAAATAAAAACGTCGAAAACCCACAAAATTATAGACCGATTACATGTTTACCTATTGTCTATAAGATTCTCACTGGAATAATTGAACAAAAAATTAACCAACATCTAAAAGAACACCAAATATTAGCTTGGCAACAAAATGGATGTAAAAGCAAAGCAAAGGGAAGTAAAGAGTGGTTAATCCTGGACTCAGTAGTTACGAACCACGCAAGAACTAAAAAGAGGAACCTCTCAGTTGCCTGGATCGATTACCGCAAGGCATTTGATTCGGTGCCGCATTCATGGCTGTTGGAAATACTACAAATTTACAAAATAAACAAAGCCCTAATTGAATTCCTCAAAACTACTATGCATAACTGGGAAACGTACCTATCTGTCAGCGTAGAAACCACACACTATACTACTGAAGGAATTAAAATTAAAAGAGGAATCTTCCAAGGAGATAGCCTTAGTCCTCTGTAGTTCCGTCTTGAGCTTAATTCTCTCAGTAATATGCTGGAAGAAAGTATTTACGGATACACCATAGCTAAAAGGCCAAGCATTAAACTTTCCTATCTCCTCTATATGGATGACTTAAAATTATATGCCTCTAATCCAGAACAACTTACCGCCCTCCTGGAACTGGTCGCATCATTTAGTAAAGTCATCTCAATGGAGTTTGGACTTGAAAAATGTGCTTTTGTTCACGTTAAAGCGGGAAAAACTCAGGAAACTGAAAACATACTCCTATTAGATCACAACCAGTTTACACCTCTACCGCTGGAACAGAAGTACAAATATCTTGGAATGCAACAAACTCTCAATATAGAACAAGCACACAGTAAGCAGCTTATTCAAGAAACACTTAAAACTAGACTCCGCCTAATACTGAAATCAAAACTTTACTCCTTGGCAAAAATAACAGCAATAAACGCTTGGGTAATACCTGCTATTACTTATAGTTTTGGAATAATTAAATGGAGTACCACAGATTTAGAAAGTCTCGATCGATCTATACGAGTGGCCCTAACAAAGAACCGATTGCACCACCCAAATGCTTCCATGCACAGGCTGTATTTACCACGGAACAGAGGTGGAAGAGAACTGAGGAACCTCAGAGAGGCACATAACAAAGAATGCCAAAACCTTTTTACTTACCTTGAATCTAGAACCCATCCAACGTATGTGGCAATTTCAACGTTAGACAACAACTTGACACCTTTGAAACTGTCGAACCAAGAGCCAGCAGTGAAAGAAAATAAAAACTATTACACAGAGTTGGAAGAAAGCTGGAAAAATAAAGAATTACATGGACGCTATGCGGCAATACTAAACAGTCAAGAAGCAGACAAGAACTTATCCACACTATATCTAATTAGGGGTGTACTGATGATGGAAACAGAAGGATTTCAACTAGCCATACAGGACCAAGTTATTTGTACAAGAAACTACCGACGGTTTATACTGCATCAGGATACATCGGACGACAGATGCAGACTATGTCGAAATAAAACAGAAACCATTCAGCACCTAACAGCAGGGTGCTCATATCTAGCACCGCGTGACCATAAGGCAAGGCACGACAACGTGTCAAAGGTATTTCATCAAGCGCTATGTAAAAAATTCGAGCTAATAAAAGATATAACACAGTACTACAAATATACACCAAGGGATCATATGGAAGACGAGAAAACAAAAATCTATTGGGATAAGCCTATCATTAGTGATCGGGAAATGGCACACAATAGACCCGACATATTGGTGATAGAAAAAGATAAAAAGGTAGCAAGAATAATCGACATTACAGTACCCAATGATCACAATCTCCGAGAAGCAAGAAACCAAAAGATCACAAAATATATAGATCTTTCTCACGAAATAAAAACTATCTATCAGCTCGATCAGGTCACAATACATCCATTAGTTATATCTGCGACCGGCCTTGTTGAAATAAATTTGAAACAGGAACTAAAAAGATTGGAATTAGAAGACCCTACGAAACTGATACTCACCGCCTAAAAAGCAGCAATTTTGGGCACTTGTCGAGCAGTCCGGCGGGCGCACACACATGACTAATCCGTTGATATGGCATCCCGGATTAGCCAAGCAAACCCAGGAAAACCCTGTGAAAAAAAAAATAAAACAAAAAATAATAATAATGTATCTATATATGGGAGATAATCCTATTGTCTCAAATCATACAAGGAATCTTTTTATTTTTCTAATTTCGGTGTCTCCATATAGACATATTAGCAAACACCTAGCGTGGTGGCGAGCAGTAGCGCAAGTAGAGACCCTCCCAGCGCAAATACCACTGCGTTGAAATAATCGGACTTGTGGACCAGTGTCGACCACAGTTTAAATCAAAAATGTATCACACAATAAGTACTACAGCACAAAACAAGTAATGAGACGCCTCTGCACAGAGCATTTACCTTTGTCAACAAGAGTTGCAGAGAGAGTAAAATTAAATATGGGTTAGTGTGCTTCGGGAGAGTTTGCCGTCATATTTGGCGTTTGTTGTATTCATGTTTTTCTGTAAATACTTTGATATTGAATGGTTTCAAAAATAAACTTACTTCTTAAAAATCCTTTGATATCACACCAAAATAGTATTTGGTCAATAAATTGGTGATTCACATTTAATTCAAGTACCACAAAAAAGCATTCTTACCATCTCCAAAAAGTACAAATCTGACTATCTGCGCCTCTGGTAAACTGCAAACTAACGTGTTTCTCATCGTTACAAAATATGTGAGAAAATGTAATTCCTGAAAAGAGTTTAAAATAGTTGCAATTCTTTATTACCACTCTGTACTAGTATACCGAGCTTTTTATTACAGATGCTACATTGTTGCATCTTTAACTCAATATATAATGGCTTGAACTCGTTTAAAAAACAATTATGACAACTGACATACATAGACACACGTGTATTTTGAATAGGTAATGAAATGTATAAATAAGTAGGAACTTATAATTTAAATACAAGGCAAAACAAGAAATAAAAGGCGAAAATACTAATTATTATTTTTTTCAATTATTATTTATTATTTTTTGTTAAAATGTTATAGCTTAATCAAAAAAAATATTAGCCTATCATGCATGTATTATTTTTAAATTAACAGTCACAGAGTTCAATCGATATTTTTCTTCTCCAAGTCATGCCAATTTGATGTTAATGTCATGAAATTTAATTTAAGCCCATTGACGCATTAGTTCAGCCAGAATATTTAAAATCGCTCAGTTCGAATATTAAGTTGGAAATTTGAATTTAAAATTTGGCGGATTTGAACCTCAAGCTCACAATTAGCAGGGACACATCGCTGTTCCGGTAAAACAACGACGCAATTGTCAAATTATAGTTTTTTTCAGACGAAATACGAATATCAATTACTGATTATTACGTTTGAATGAAGTGAAATCAATGCATTGCTATGAAAGTCATGGAATTATTAGTTAAATATAGATAGTTTTAACTGGTAAAAATTCGAATGAAATAATGTAATAATTTACCTTTGATTTTATAGTTACGTCATAGTTTACCCAAAAAGGTAACAGTTTTAATAGGTAAATTTCAAAAGTCCGTCCATCCAAATTAACTCCAAATATTAATATTTACATATCTTACTAAATAATGATAATAATAATAAATAGAATTTAAAAATATCCAACACGTTTGTAGTTGCAGAATGTATTTTTTGTAAAAGCTTATTAATTCCAAATTTTAAAAAAATATCAAAAAGAGTCACAAAGTAACCTGTCTCCTAAATCTATAATTTCACTTGGTTGAGTAACTTATAATAAAAATGAATGAAACAAAGCTAAAAAAACAAAATCCAAATAGAACTGCTAAATATAAACGAAAATAGATTTGTTAAATAATGGAATCAGAGAAAGGCTTATTAAACTCGGGAATAAATTTCTTGTCCTCTAAGCTTTCGATGGCTTTTTTTTATAAACAGGCTTTAAAATAATTACCCTAAAAGGTTTTACTTTAGAAGGAAGCCTTTTTTTAGCTCTAAACTCCTCACTGTCCCAATTCAATTGTTTGAAGCTTACTTTGTAACGAAATACCTACCTCACTTCCTTTTTGAAAGTGTAAGAGTTTTACATAACTAATTTTGAATTCTTTCCCGTCAATAAACTAGGAGCGACGTCTCCATGTAAAGCTTTGATATAAAATCCACTGAATCTCATTTCATTAACTTCTAGAGTATTTCTCTTCTTTTTTGCATTTCTTATTAGTGACACATATTGCTCGGGCACATAAATTGGTCCTGAATTCTTGGCGTTCACTACAGCTTTTTCTATAACACTATGAACAGCGTCGCCTTTATTCTGTGTGTGACCGCGAACTATATACTTGTGAGTAATAGAATTATTATCGAAATCTTCAATTGGATACAGGTACGTTGCGATCGTGTATCTGGAAAAGAGATGAAAATGAAAGCAAATGCAAACACTTATTCTCTACTTTTCATGACATAGGTACCTATTTTTTTGCTGACCTCCACAGTTATCAGAGTACAGCACTATGTCAATAACATGCTTCGATTTTACAAGTTGTTGAAGATAAAGTAAGAGACAGGATCCAATTTCTGTAACCCCCGGTGGCCTAAACTTTCATGCAGAAGTAGCAATAGGACTTGTCGTTTCCGGTTTCGGTTATCTGAAACATTTGGTATAATAACTATAAAAAAATTTCTTTTTCTACGACTGTACGTTTTTACCCACTTTTCCGCACTCATTTTAGTTCAGAAAGTGTCACTTTTCCGCACTAGTGCGGGAAAACTCGCTTTCCCGCACTAGTGCGGGGAAGTAAAATATGTCAATTTATCGTTATTAAATGTATATTCATTGATTTTACCTGTATATTACTATTAAAACTAATATAGGTTTTAATATTCAATCTAGTCCAGACTATTTTTCATTCATTGGAATGAAGATATTGCGATACTTTTATATATCTACCCTATACAATTCTCAAAATAAATCCACATAACAATCAAACTAAGCTGAGTCAAGTGGTTTGGTGTGGTAATCAAAGATTTGTTATGACAACCAAGTTGTCATCAAGACGTCAAAGTTTCAAGTCGAAGTGTTGTTGAAGTGTCCGGTTCTGGTATTTTTCAAATTATTTTCAATAAAAGCAATATTTTAATAGATTCGTCAGACGAAGAGCTCCCAGAAGCAATATTAAAGGCAGCAGATGAGGTAAATTCAGATCTGTTACCAAGTAAATCACGAGAAAGATACGAACAGCAATACTACCAATTTTTAAACTGGTGTAAGGAAAAAGGAGTGAATAGCTTCAGAGAAGAGGTTTTTTTGGCGTATTTTTCCGAGCTGAGTAAGGTACTGAAATCCAATACCCTATGGTCGCGTTACTCGATGGTGAAATGTTTAATTAATATAAAACAAAACCTGGACATAAGCAAGTTTCATAAATTGACATCGTTCCTAAAAAAGCAAAATGTTGGTTTTCGACCACATAATGCGCAGATTTTTACCAAAGAAGACATATCCAAGTTTATGTTAGCCACAGATGAGATATATCTTATGATTAAAGTAGGTACCATTTTTGCTTTAGCCGGTGCTCTTCGCAGAGCGGAGCTCGTGAAAATCACGCTTGTCGATATTGAAGATAAAGGAAACCTAATTATTGTGAAAATTTCCGATTCGAAAAACCATACCTAAAGATCCTTTGTTATATCTGAAGACAAAAATAATGGAACCTTTTTGAAGCTCTATAGAAAGTATACAAATTCACGGCCTCCTACCACCACGCACCGTCGGTTTTTTATCAATTACAAAAAAGGCAAATGATCTGTTCAGTGCGTAGGCGTAAACACATTTGGTAAAATGCCGGCAGAGATCGCTACCTACTTAAGCCTACCTAACCCAAAACGTTACACAGGTCACAGTTTTAGACGATCCTCGGCAAGGTTTCTAGCATATTCAGGCGAAGGGATAACCAACATAAAACGTCTTGGAGGCTGAAAGTCAACTGCTGTTGCTGAGAGTTATTTGGAGGACTCCGTAGAACAGCAGAAAACCATCTCGAATAAAATTCTTTCATGTACTGGCAACTTGCAACCGATGCCGTCACCGTCATCTTCATGCACTTTGCAATCTACGAGTGTTACTCTTAACAGCCAGTTACCACCAAGTAACTACTCTGGACCGGCTATTCTGACGCATTTGCAGAATGCAACAAATTGTGTTTTCGACATTAATAATAATTAGTGGATTTTCATGGAATGTTCATGCGGTCGTAGAGAAAATAATGAATATGATATAAATGTACAGATAATCATGAATAAATTAACCCGAAAGGTTCCGAGAGGTGTAATAACACCTGTTTCGGCATGTTACTAAAACATATCAATAAAACTTTGCTTATTATAAGACTAAACTAAAAAATTAAAATTAAAATTAGCCTAACACAAAAGAATAATTCTATTTCTATTACTATTACTATGGACCAGTAGACAAATATTAAACCTTACAAATGATATCCGACTGTGTTTTTGGTTTAAGGTTCATACAAACTATAAAAATGTATATTCGGGCATCTCTAGTACTTACCCACTGGTAAGGACAGTACTATAAAAGTCTCTTGCCCTTTCTAAGAGAAAAAATTTAACTTTTTTTTTGAATAAGTTAATATTTGGAATGCCTTGCAATTCTATAGGAATGCAATTGTATATCCTTGGTGCTAAGAACATAAATGATCTCTGACATAAAGAACTAGTCATTCTAGGAGCAGTAAAATGATGTCTCCGTTTAGTTTCGTATCTATGCTCAGGTAAGTCAAATTTATTTTTTGTGGTGTGAAACTTTGTGCTTACGCATAAGAAATATAGTTGATGCAGAGCTAATATCTTGGCTTCTTTGTATAAAAGGTCTAATGAATAGGTGTAATGTTTATGTAGCATTATCTTAAGACATCTTTTTTGAAGAACTTCTAACGGATGCATGTGAGTTTTTAAGGCACTACCCCAAACAAGTATGCCATACCGAAGGTGACTTTCCACTAAACCGTAGTATAAAGTCTTGAGATACTTAAACGGTATACATTTTTTTAAATACTCAAATCTATAAAGAATAAATTGTAATTTTCTTACAATGAATTTAATGTGGTAGTCCCATTTTAAGTTTTTATCTATAATTACTCCCAAGTATTTGATGTTTGTTACAGGATTTATGATGACGTTTTGGTTGTCATACTGTATTACCAGAGGTTCAAAATGGTCACTGGTAGAGTTACGCTTAAGGAATGGTAAGTAGAAGTTTATTGTTAGTATTTTTTTATTAAACCACTTCATTACTATTTTTAAGTGATTTTCCACTTTATTTTTTGGGTCGAACCAGTTGTCTTCATCGTAAATGATAACTGTGTCATCAGCAAAACCAATCAAATGTCCTGTACTATCTATTGAAAACAATTCGTTTATATATAAATTGAACAATATAGGGCCCAGAATTTTTCCTTGCGGTACACCATATGTAATATTGCACTGATCACTTGTCACTCCACCAATCCGTACAAGCTGTTGTCTATCTGAAAGGTAACTAGCAAATAATTTCAGACAGTTGTCTCGTATACCAATATTTTCTAAAGTATGTAGCATATTGCTGTGGCTAATAGTGTCGAATGCTTTGACTAGGTCTAAAAATACGGCTAGGCATACCCTATCACTATTTAATACATCAAATATTTTAGATGTTAAATTTATCAAGGCATCCTGTGTGGAGTTATTCTGTTTGAAGCCATACTGATTAGGTGAAATTAGATTGTATTTGTTTATGTAAGATGCCAATCTATTTTTTAATAGCTTTTCAAAAACTCTGGATACAGTTGTGATTAATGATATAGGTCTATAATTGGTAGTATCGGTTTTGTCTCCATTTTTATAAATCGGTATTACTAATGACTGTTTAAAAGCCTTAGGCCAAATACCCTTATCAATACACATATTTATAATATGTTTAAGAGGTTCTAAGATGCAAGATGACACAGCCTTTAGACATTCCGTATTGACACCGTCAATTCCCGCTGCTTTTTTTGGTTTTAGGTCTGTTATTATATCTTGGATTTCCAGATTATTTGTTGGTAGTAAAACCATTGAATTAGGTAGTCGAATAGAAGTATTACTAACAATAGGAGTTTCATTAGTAGAGTCTACAATGATTTTTGTGGCCAAAGTTTTACCCATTTCTGAATATGTTTTATTAAATGCATTTTCGATTTGAAATGGATGAGTTATTATATGTCCTTTATGGCTTTTAATAACTTCTATGCAAGTTAATTTTTTTTCCACATACATTTTGAACAATATTCCATAGGTGTTTGTTACTGTTTGAATTTTGTGTAATTTGTTCTTCGTAATATTTTTGTTTTGTTCGTTTTATTAATGAAATTAACTTATTTCTGTAGGCTCTGTACCGCAAGATTAGGTCGCGATCATTAGGCAATAACTTTGTTTGACGGTAAAGTCTATTTTTTCACTAATTGATTGTATAAGAGCATTAGTAATCCAAGGCGTTAATTTAGTATTTTTTCTTGTTGCTTTCTTCACATAAGTGCAATTGTTAATATTTGCTTGTAAAATTGAAATAAATTTATCTGTTGCAGAGTCAGCATTAATGCAATCAAATATGGTGTTCCAGGACACTTTATTTATATCGTTACTAAGTTTTTTGTAGTTTATACCTTTAATAAAAATGTTGTTAACTTTTTTAGGTATCTTAGTGTCAAGAATTATATGTAGCGCTATAGAATAATGATCAGTTATATCACTTTCTATGACTAGTGGAATAATATAAATTTATTGCATTACGTTTAGAGTATAAAAATAAGTGATCCAGGCATGCTGTAACTCTAGTTGGATTGTTAATAGTTGATATGATACCGTGTCCACTTACAGTATTTATATATTCCACTGTGTCGTGATTTAGATCTAATATATCGATATTTATATCACCAATGAATACGCTTTGCGTCTTTCGGGTCAACGGCAGTCGCATGCGGGAAAGTATCACTTTCCGCAGTTGTTAGGAAAATAACTATTTCAATTATATCAAAATCCAATTGCTTCTTTCACTCAGCGTAAAAATGTAACAGTTCAGTCGACTAATATAAAAAAAGCAGACGTTTGTCCAGTTAGTACAGGTACCACAGCCTGCAGATCGTACACGGCTAATGTAATTTCTTTATTCTTGGCTATTTCTTCATCCCTGTCCTCTTCTTCTAGACTTATTTTTTTTTCGTCTTGATGTTCTTTTTTTTATTCAAAGAAAAAACCGCATCAACCACGAAGGTTATTAGCGGTGGTGGTACAGTATGACTTATATTAGGTTTATAATATTAATTAATTCCAAAAACTTTAGTAGCAACTCGATGTTATCCGGGTTCAAAGCATCACTAAGTTTTTCGGCTAGTCCTGAAGTTAGTCTCTCCTCACTATAGTCGGGACACTCCATGATTATGTGTTTAACGTTCAGTTCTTCGTAACAGGAGACACATCTTTTGGGGTTTTCTTTTTTCAGTTGAAACTGGTGCGTGTATCTAGTGTGGCCAATCCTGTATGGAGTTGGGAGGTCTTAGAATGTTTCTAGAGATATATCACTTTCGCTTCCGGACACTGAGATGTTAGAGCCGGTTTCTAGTTCTCTGTTGAGCTGTTTCATTATGTTCTTTTTCAATTTTGTGATCCTGGTCTTAATGCTACGTTCGGTGAGTGCTGGATACATCTTAGTAAGTATAGCTAGGAGCGCGTGAATTTTCCCAGTATACCTGCGGGCCACACTGAGGGGGTCCGGGTAACCGAACGAGTCCTCCAGAAAACTAACAATTTGACTATAGTCCAGTGAAAAATTAGACAAATTGTCCTCCTTTGTCCTCCTTTGGCAGGAGAAACCAGGGATTCAACGGACTGGATTTGTGTTTGAGGCTTCGATTTCTTCTGAGCCTGAGAAATGGGAATTATGAAAGGAGGCTCCAACTCTTCCGCTGGATTCTGAATCGGTGGACTGATCTCTGAATGAGGCCGCTTATGCGAGGAGGTGTTCATTAAGGTGAATATATTTCTTAGCCTTGAGGGGCTAAATCTTCAATTGTGTTATCTTGGATATGGCTGATTATAGGTTCTGTAACATTCAAGGGAGTTTCTTGAGCTTGACGAATTATATCTTCTACTAGTTGTTCTTGTAGAGTGTCGGCTATAGGTTCAGTAAAAGTCTCGTGACAATTAATAGAAATATGTCCATTCTTCTTACATTTGTAGCACATAAGTTCATATTCAGAAAGGAAAATACGGTATGGAGTATTATCATAGTATACGAGAATCGATTCAAATAAAGCAGAACTGTTATCGCTGTTAGGAGCAGGTTGTATGCAGACTTGTCTGCGGAAACTCACCAGGTAAAAATAGATTACGGCTCCATAGCTTATGCATCTGCCAGAAAAACTGTACTTCGCAAACTTGATGTTATCCATAATACAGCATTAAGAATAGCTTCAGGCTCGTTTACAACATCCCCTAATACCAGCAACCAAAGTCTTCTTGGCGAACCATCATTAAGCTACAGACCCTCTATATTGAGTTTGAATTACGCGGCTGCTATATCCACTAATGCTGAAAAACCAGTTTACAGTAACACATTCAACAACAGATATAGGGATCTTTTGACAAAAAACCGCATCTATCCAAGCCATTTTAAGCCAGAGTTAAAGAACTTTTTCAGAAATTTAATTTAGAACTCCCAACATTGTTTCCATCCACTGTCGAACATCCAGCTCCGTGGACAATTTCTATCCCTCGCTACCGTACTAACCTGACTGGGCTTGATAGGGATACAAATCGCTATGAAATCTTCGCAGAACTCAACAGAATACTGCATGACTACGATGAGTTTAACTTAGTCTACATGGATGCTTCGAAATCGCAGGCTGGAGTGGGTGCTGCAATAGTGACTACAACTGAATCTTACAGCATAAAATTCTCCCTTCACACTAGCATATTTACGGCAGAACTCTATGCTATCTTTCTCATGCACTCAAAGTAATTACTTCCTTTCCAAATCCCAAAACCCTAATTTTAACTGATTCCTTAAGCAGTATTTATTCCTTGAAACATCCATATCCCAAGAATCCAATATTACAGTAAATTAAGTCACAGCTTCATAAAATCCAGAACGACAAAAAATCTGTCGATTTCATGTGGGTTTCTGCTCACATTGGCATTAGAGGAAACGAAGAAGCGGACCTATGTGCGCGTAACGCAATCGTAAACGTTAATGCCAAACTCATAACAAAGTGCGTGGTTAGTGACTTGAGAACACTTATTCGGGAAAAAGTTCACAACCACTTGCAACAAGACTGGAAGCGATCGCAAGACAAACTTCGCGAATTCAAGTCAACAGTGACGCTGTGGAAGCATCCAATCACAACACGCAGACCACAAGTGATTGTTACTAGACTTAGAATAGGGCATTGCAAATTTACGCATACTTATCTTTTCAATGAAGACAATGCTCCTATATGTGATCTATGTCAAGAACATTTAACAGTGAAACATGTACTGATTAATTGCACTAAGTTTGACACGTACTGGCTAAAATATAGACTACCTACAGATTTAAATATATTCTTAGGTGTAAATTGCCCAGTTGAAAAATTGATGGGATTCTTAAAGGACATTAATTTACTAAAAAAAAATTAATATTGTATATTGTTATACACCGCTAATCACCCTGGGTTGAAGTGGATTAGTTTGAATAAAAAAAAACTAAAATCACGACATACGAGTGAAATCAAAAGTGTCTATTATTATTATGTTATGTTTAGAAAAGTATCTCCGCTAATATTATACAGTTCTTCATCGAAAAAAGCACCCTTGTTTTTGGAATAGCATTTTTATATACAGGATGTAGTCATGACAAATAAATACGAACGCGCGCGGTCTTAACGTATACCATTCTTTTAACAAGATGTCGTCATAAAGATGTCATAAGGGTATCATATATATCAGTACTAAATTAGTTATAGTATGGCTTTAATCGAGTGTACAGACATCGAATTGAGGAATTTATGCTAAAAATTATTCAAGGATGTTTCTTTTTATGAAGATAAGCGAATGGTTACAAAGCAAAAACCTGTGCATATCTAATTCAAATCAAAAGGGAAAATCTTACAACTAATTGGGTGTCAGAAGAAATACAAAACGGAAGACAACAACGGGATAGAACAGCTGTTGTCTTCTGTCTAACAATATGCTGCAATATGTTTTATTGTGGTAACAAACATATAGGAAAATTGACTGGACATATACAGAATGTAATCATAAAATGTGATAAGGATATTTATATATTTTCCTAAGTAATTTAAAATATTGTGTATTCTAAACAATATATATATATATATATATATATATATATAAAGTATTTGTTTCTCTTAAACCTTGTATATATATTTTTTCATTTTTCTTGGGCATCAGGTTAATATTTAATTAATTAGTTAATTAACCTGATGCCCAAGGAAAATGAATATATATATATATATATATATATATATATATATATAACTTAACTTTTAATTAACTGAAACCGTGTTTTTAAAAACTAACTTTATTTCTAAGACAAAACTAACACAACAATTTCAAATACAAGACTAATATTTTTATTATAAACATGAATTTAAATAACCTCGTAACAAACACGAACTAATCAATTCTACAACAATATAAATACTTGATCAGCACAATATATTGTCCACCTAAGGGCAATGGCGTAGGTGAGATATATATAAGATGTACGAATAGTGCGTGACATATGAACAATAAGTAACGAAGAGATTAGAGGGTATTGCACGCAAATAGAAGAAGGGGCTACTGAAAAGAGTGGTAACCGCAGACATGCATGTTTCTGGCTCATTAGCCGTCCTCAGTACGGTACAACCAAGAAAAGATGTGAAACATGCGAGCAAAGATTTTAAATCAAACATGAGAAAATATAACAGAATTCAGAAGGATATTACTGATACAAATGTTGTGTTTGACTATCCTTATGAAGTTTGTTATATTTTCTCATGTTTCATTCAACACCTTTGCTCCCATGTTTCACATCTTTTCTTGGTTGTACCGTACCGAGGGCGGCTAATGAGCCAGAGACATGCGAGTCTGCGGTTACCACTCTTTTCAGTAGCCCCTTCTTCTATTTGCGTGCAATACCCACTAATCTCTTCGTTACTTATTATATATATATATATATATATATATATATATATATTATAATAATTATATTGTATTCTTTTATAGTTGCCCCACGTTTCATCATCATCATCATCATCACGTAGCGCTACAACCCTGGGTGGGTCTTGGCTGACTGTACAACTTTTTTCCAATTTGTTCGGTCTTCCATCAACCTAGGGTCAAATGGAATGTTCATTTTCCGGAGATCTGCTTGGATGTTATCTCTCCATCGCATTCTGGGACGTCCGAGTGGTCTTTTGCCTGTGGGAATCTCCTCCCATACCAGTTTTACAAGTCTTTCGTTATTCAGTCTGTGCACGTGGCCTGCCCATCTTAGTCGCTGTGATTTAATTTCTTGGACAATATCGGCGTCGTTGTAGAGTGCTTTTAATTCGATATTGGTTCTGATCTTATACTGGTTTGTGGTGATGTCATGGCGAGGTCCGAAAATTTTTCTAAGTATTTTTCGTTCAAAGCGTCTGAGCTTTTCTTCGTTTGCTTTGGTCATGGTCCACGTTTCGCATCCGTATGTTATTACAGGTCTGACGATGGATTTATAGATTTTGATCTTTGAACTTCTTGTGAGATTTTTTGATTTTATGAGCTTATTCAGTGCAAATAGACAGCGGTTTGCAGATTGGATTTTGTCTTTTATTTCTTCGGTAACATCGTTGTCCGCTGTGATTACGGCCCCCAGATACTTAAAAGGTTGTACTCTTTCGAAATTAAAGGTGTTGATCGTCACATTTTGTCCTATTCTGTCTCTTTGTGTCGTTCTATTTATACACATATATTTCGTCTTCTCTTCATTAATCTTCAGCCCTACTTCACTTGTTGCTCTTTCCACCTTGTTGAAAATGTCTTTCGTGGATAGGATGGAGTCTCCAACGAGATCTATGTCATCTGCATATGCGAGTAACAGCTTGGGACCTTGAACCGATAGCAATTCTGTTTTTATTTCGGCCGACCTCATGGATTTCTCTAATACAAGGTTAAAAAGTAGTGGAGATAACGCATCACCCTGTTTAAGTCCACTGTTGATTTCAAAGCTGCCAGACAGTTTATTATTTACACGTACTTTAGATATTCCACCCTCCATACAGACTTTGGTCATCCGAATGAGTTTCTTTGGTATTGAGAACTCCGCCATGGCATTCCATACTTGGCTTCTTTCTACGCTATCATATGCCTGTCGAAAGTCTATGAAAAGATTGTGTATGGGTCTGTTATACTCCCATCCCTTTTCTAGAAGTTGTCTTAGCGTGAATAGTTGATCTATTGTTGATCTGTTTGCCCTAAACCCGGCTTGATATTCCCCTAGGACATTTTCAGCATAAGGGATTAGTCTACTCCACGATTGGGTGACAAATTATTATATATCTTATGTTTTAATAATTATAATTGAATGGATGTATGATATATAACAATATAAAATATTAATTGTCGACGTTTTCACAATTTGTGATGGTTGCTACACTATTGTGAACACACCTTTACCACTGAATATAACCTATTTGAATTTTGACAGCAGTTGTCAAATTAATATGCCTCAGATGAATATTAAATTTTGTACTTTGAAAGATAAATCAATACACAATCGACTTACTCACTCTTATCTCAGGGAGGGATCAAAGATTTTAAATAATAAATCAAATTTATAAATTTCAATGAATTCTCCAAATTAAGTATTACGCTATTCCAAATCTAGAGTAACTGTTTGTTCAATATACTACAAGACACTTAAATTATCTTATGACATATATGATTTTACTGTCACTGGAAATTAACCAAATGTCACTTATTATATCAAATTTTCTATAGCATGAAAATTATCAAACACAATGAGAATAGATATGAAATGAGTACCAAAGTGAGTTGGAATCAAATTTATATAATATATGATCAGATAACAAATTACAAAAAAATTATAATTGTTCAAAAATATCCTAAACGAAAACAAAGATAGAATTTTCTATCAACCTAAATATTAAAACAACCTATATTAGGAATCTACTAGCTAAATATTTTTATCAAAAGTTCAAATGTCTGATTTTATACTTGATGTACATCAATGTCAAAAACGCTAATTTCCGTGCAAATTGTGTATTCCAAAATTTTCTTCACTTGACGTTGAATTTTATATGTGTAACGTTACTGTGATTTAGATCAAATTTATTATCATAAGATGCATCTATTTTTGAAATATATTCAAGAAAGGCCTATTAATTCTCGAGAAATAGTGTAAATAAACTGGACAGGACTCACCAACTCGTTCGTATTCTAAAACGTATTTAGAATTCAGCAACACTTTCTAAATTTATAATTTAGAAACCGGAAAACTACTTGCACTTTAACGATGTTATTCTTCTGCGAAATATACACGCACTGGCTTTACAATGCAAGGTTTTATGATCTGATAATATATTCATATAATTATTATTATATTCTTAAATAAATTTAAGACAACTCCTAGTTTGATGTTGTCTCGTGGGGGTTTCAAATTCAACTCCCTAAACTTTTTACATAAATAAATCTCTTCTCCTTTGGTTACGAAAAAGTCTTTTTTTTCAAATACAAATTTATGTTTTCCTATAACAAAGAGAGATGTGCATT
Organism: Galeruca laticollis; assembly: GCA_963921935.1. Taxonomy (NCBI): domain Eukaryota; kingdom Metazoa; phylum Arthropoda; class Insecta; order Coleoptera; family Chrysomelidae; genus Galeruca; species Galeruca laticollis. The sequence continues at coordinate 60,345,843 of OY998181.1, read as the reverse complement.
CTTTTATTATAATTGCAATTTTGCTAGCAGAGACATCTGTATTTTGAAACTTCAAATATTTGTTTTCAAATCGTTATAAAATCTATCCATCATTAAGTATATTCTGCATTAATGTCATTCGAAATGTCAAATTTTATTTGTATATTGAATCTTTCAAATTATTGATTATACAGTGTGTATCACAAGTATTACATGCAAATATACATATTTTTCCTTATTTTAATGTTTTCTTTAGAATTTAGATAGAGGAACTGTATTAAAATAAATATATATATATATATATATATGTGTGTGTATTATATTATTATTTTGATTTAATTTAGATATATATATTTTATTTATTTAAATTTTATTTTGTGTGTGGCTAGCTCAGTTATTAATTAATTATACGATATTCGGGAGCATGAGATTCATTCTAACCTTCGAGTTCTGGCTTTGTTTGATTTATTATGCTTACATAAATAAAAATAAACACAGTACTTTCGATGATTTAATTTTTTTAAAAGAAATTTTTATTTAAATATTTATAAAACAGTTACGCCTATGACATTACCAAACCATAGTCATAAATGATAACATACACCATCCTATGCGCATGCTCAAATGAATGCGAATGGATACGAGAAAAACCGAACGTTTCTTAGAGACGTTTTGCAGTTGCGTGAATATCATATACATAAAGTTCGTTTACTTTATGATGCTGGTGATGGAGTTTGTATAAAAGAATTTATGTTTGGAAATTATATACATACAGATGATAAGATGCATTTTTCTTATACTATTTGAAATGAAGTAAGTACAACTATTATTTTATTACAGAATTACAAACATGCATGTAGGTCTTTTTTAAATAATCTGGAAATTTTAGCTATAGAATAAACTACATAGTCTTTTTATTTTCCTTTGTTAGATCGATCATATAGACGCAAGAATAATTATACACATGGAAATAGTCACTGAACTTATATTAGTAAGCTATTATTATTATTGGCCAATAATATTTAAAGAAACACTGACCTGAAGTCTGGATTCTGGAATCTAACTCGTCTGGCAACAGGAATACGCCTTACGAAGTCCAATCTGCATAATTTCTTGAGAATTTGGGATATTCTCACGGAAAACTGGATACATACACATGTGAGTGTTCTTAGTTTTATATTTACAAGGAATCTATAGCTTTGATCATTATATTTTGTGATTTTACTTGTAATTTGTTAAAAAAATTGTTCATCACCTCCTTTCTACTTCGACGCCAAAAACCAACTACTAACGCTTCCACTCGATCGTCAATTTTTTAATCAACAAATAAACTATTGTTTCACAGCTCACTAAATTTCAATAAGGTTTTGTTTCTTTTTGATTTATCAAAATTTGTCATGTCATTTTTACACCAATCATATTCTTTCTGGAGCTGTCGAATTATATTCACAATTACAACACTCTATGAAAGTTTTTGGAACCATATATGAATGTGAATTTCACTTGAAAATTATCTGTTTTCTTTTTTAATTCAAACGAATTTCAATACAACAAGTCTTTTACAAATAGTGAAATCCATATTTATATTACGATATTACAATGTCTAGTTTTGTTTTGATATTTGTGACAACTTGAAAATAATATTTACATTTATGAACATAAATTCTTTTATTTATCATATATATATATATATATATATATATACATATATATCTTTTGCTTTCGTTATTTGAACTATACAAATTCTCTAGTTGCAAATATTCACTCATATCCATCACTATTTTATGATTCATTATCTCCATAAAATTTGATTTAAAATTTTGACATATGATTACTTTATGTCATTTTTATTTATCTTCTAAACTTATCGAATTCTTTATACTAAATATGAATATGATTTATATTATTACTGTTTAACTAATACTTATATTAAATTAGATCACTAATACCTGTTTCTTTTCAGAGAAACAGCTGATTCATTCATGATAAACAAACATCCATATTGGGCAGATTTAATGTTCTCTTCTATACTAGTTAAGCGTTTTCAAAATTTAGACAATTATTAAGGTAATTTCTTTATATTTATTGTTACTCTTTTTAATTATTATAAACAAATGATTTAGTATATTATGACTTTATATGAATTTTTACTTATGATTGTGGTTTTTTAATGTGTTTTTCATTAACATAGTTTCAATCCATTTTAAATACTAAGCAAAGATTCTCAAACAGCTGATGTTCTTTAATATATAAGATATATGGTGCAATATATATATATATATATATATATATATATATATATATATATAAAGGAAGTAGTTCTTCTTTTTTCGACCGGGTTTGCGGTCATAAGAAATAAAAACTGTTTTTCTTATCTGCTCAATATTTCGCCATTATTTAATGGCTTCATCAGGAGCGGACTACAAGATTTATTGAATGAAAACAACACAATAATAAAACATTTTAAAATTACTACTTACAGAAAATTGGTGTCAGTTAATTAAAATATAAAACAGCACAACACGTTCAACACATTTTTAGACAGTAGGTACATTCTACAATTAAACATGCTGATAAAATTAACAACCAGTTTTTTTGTTGTTATAGAAACTGTAGAACCAAACTAATTACAGGGAGATACAACTGACTTACTTTTTAATTTTATATGGTGATACTTAAATGTTATTTAGAATGTTACAATAGATATTGCTTAATTGATTGACGTCGGATTTATCATTTTTGGTGTTTTTTGTTTTATTGATGTAGCACATTTCTAGCAATAACCTGTTCTTATATCTGTTCTCTATTTCTAAAATTTTTATATTCATGTAGTCAAACTCATGTCCCGTATTTATATGGTGTTCAACTGCCGCACAGGTGTTTTTTTTGTTGCGACAATCGCTTTTGTGTTGAGTGACTCTTTGTCTCAACCATTGGTCCGTCTAGAAATGTTACCACAAGTTATTTTAATTTCCAGAGATAACATTTTACTACATACATTTAAAATAAAATTGTCTACTTTTTTGTTCATATTTCTATCATTGTTTGTATTTCTTATGAGCGCAAACCTGAAATCTTCGTTAAAGAAAATAAATATATATATATACATATATATATATATATATATATATATATATATATATATATATATATATATATATATATATATATAGTTATAAAGTTATCGGGAATAAGCCTTCTCAGGAATAAGTAAACTCTTTTTACTTTATGTTGAAAGCTTTCGAAATATCTTTTATTTCTTCATCAGTCAACTACAAAAATGTATACAACTAGTTAAATAGGCAAAAATATTAATTTAAATTTATTACTTACAAGTAATCGAGGTTAATCCTTAAATAATTTCTTTCCCAAAGGATACCATTGCACAGAAACCACTCACTTCTTGATGTTTTAAAAACAATAAAATGTGAAATGTGTTGTCGTTTACAGCACCAAAAAGAATGAAATGAATTTTGTCAATGAATGTTATTCTTTTTTGAAAAACAAAAAGAAGACGGCCTTGTGAAATGAAAAAGTTAGTTAATGACTCTTAACCTCAAAATTAGTTCACAACAAAAGAGGAAGTGATCAAAAACAACTGTGTGGCATGGTCAAAAAAACATCAGTACAGAACATACTCGGTTAATCCTCTCACTATTAATTGCTATGATCGTCTGATGAGGGAATCATACAACCCAAAACATGAATCGGTAGATTATCTTCATATCATTCTCCCCCCTGAAAACCACTGTCACTAGCATGCAGCGCGGAGGGGAAATATGTTTAAACCACAAGCTGTGAAGATAATGATAGGCAAAAAGGTGTCGGCTAGGCTAGTTGTTTTTCAATTTTTGTTGAAATCAAAATAGAGGATGTTTGAATAAATAATACTCAGATTTTTTATGTCTGAACGTTTGTTCATGGCCAAAGGTTCATTGTTGATATATACCATCTCTAGAAAATTTCTTTTAAAAGAATTACTTTCACAAGTCAAAACTTTGGCGGCGTCAAATTTGAAATTGTGTCCCGTATCTAAGTGATGCGTAGCCAAAGCACAAGAATCGTCACAGCTTGTGGTTTAAACAAATTTCCCCTCCGCGCTGCATGCTAGTGACAGTGGTTTTCAGGGTGTGGGGGAGAATGACATGAAAATAATCTACCGATTCATGTTCTGGGTTGTATGATTCCCTCATCAGACGATCATAGCAATTAATAGTGAGAGGATTAACCGAGTATGTTCTATACTGATGTTTTTTTGACCATGCAACACAGTTGTTTCTGATCACTTCCTCTTTTGTTTTAAGTTAAGAGTCAATAACTAACTTTTTCATTTCACAAGGCCGTCTTCTTTTTGTTTTTCAAAAAAGAATAACATTCATTGACAAAATTCATTTCATTCTTTTTGGTGCTGTGAACGACAACACATTTCACATTTTATTGTTTTTAAAACATCAAGAAGTGAGTGGTTTCTGTGCAATGGTATCCTTTGGGAAAGAAATTATTTAAGGATTAACCTCGATTACTTGTAAGTAATAAATTTAAATTAATATTTTTGCCTATTTAACTAGTTGCATACATTTTTGTAATTGACTGATGAAGAAATAAAAGATATTTCGAAAGCTTTCAACATAAAGTAAAAAGAGTTTACTTATTCCTGAGAAGGCTTATCCCCGATAACTTTATAACTATTCTGGTTTTAACTAGTTCAAGCCGACTACCTTTTACTCGCTCTATATATATATATATATATATATATATATATATATATATATATATATATATATTGTAATACTTGTGTGTACAAGGGCAATTTTTAATATTATTGTATTACTATTTTGATTTATTAAATTTTAGTGTGGCTAGCTCATTAAAAGGAAAATAAAAGTCTTATGTATTTATTTATGCGGAGAGAATGAGATACTCTATCTACTTTTTGGGTTCCAGTTATTTTTACTCTTTATCTCCAATATTTTCTCTTTTATTCATTCAAACAATTTTTAATATTTTTTTTATATATTTTGGTGCGCCTATGGTTAAAATTTCTCATTAGAATAGTCGATTCCAGATCTCACAGTAATAGCAGATGTCAATTCGTATCCGTTGAAATGATATTTAAGAAAACAATTATTTCAATAATATTTAATATGAATTAGTTTGTATTGGTCAGAAAATATGTATTATAAATTTCAACAAAGGAACGAAACGTCTTATGCTAATATAAAAGTTGAGAAGTCAAAATTTATAAACGTTAAATAAAAATTCGCAAGTACTAAATTGGAACAAAGAAACAAAGTGATGAATTATAAACGTTAAATAGAAATTCGTAAGTACTAATGTTTTTGTAATTACTTCTATCAGATCTGTTTTATATCTTTAACATAAATGTTGGTACCAACAAAGACAAAAAAAAACTAACCTGGTCCTCACTACCCCACTAATACTCCTTCTTCAAGTGCTGTCTTTGAAAACCACACCATACAGAACTGCCGGGACTCCAATAATTGTTATTTTATATATTTTTATATGTAGCTTCTTTATAATATTCCTTCTTATATATTTTTATTTGCCGCTTCTACTGTTCATTCAGGACTCTTTTATACAATTTTGATATTTTTTTATCTAAAATTTCTTATCATTTCTCCAATATGTCATACCTACTTCATTTTCTTCATCAACAAACTCCATTGTTTTTTGTTGCTATGCCCTAATCATATGTGTGCTGATTCTAATTCTTAAGTGTTAATTTTCTTTTCAAATTGTGTTTGTGTCCTTTTAAAATGTTCTTTCTACCAAATTATTATTATTCTTTTACATAAACTATCCTCTATTCCTATTTTCTAATTCCTAAATAATAGCTTTATTTACTCAACAACAAAATTCATATATTTCCTGACACAATAAATATAAAGTTCTGTGATTTCTGCTTCTCTTTTGATTTGTTGCATTATTCATTTCCATAGACTTTTTTGACATCTATGTCACTGTGATATATAACCAAACAATTCTCTCCTATGTGACAGTTCCTAAACTTTTCACATTATATATTATAGAATTATCAACTTAATGTCACATTAAAACACTAGTCAGGTCATCTTGTACATTTACCAAGTATTTGTATATTTCTCAGTACTTCACGTTGATAATCATTTTAAATAAAAATTGTTAAAAATTGAAAGCAAGTATTTTTTATAATTCTATTAAGTTTGTAATAGCTGAACTACACATAATCCAAAAATGAAAAGACACTATCATTCGGATACAAAACTAAGTAACTAAATGGTATCAAATCAATTACTCCATCCAACATTATGATTGAAGTTGGTCTGAAATATATCGATAAGCCAAATAATATTACGGACAGTATAAATTTTATTCTAAACGTAAATCCGAATATCAGCAGCCTTATTAGTTCCGTCACAACGTCAATGCATTCAAAAAAATAGATTCAAGGTGCTCATTTTAAACCAGTATAATATATATATATATATATATATATATATATATATATATATATATATATCTGCTGCTTCCTTCAAATATTCACTAAACACAGCCCGAACCGCTTATAGTATAATATTTTTGGGTTTTTTGTCACCTCCTGTCTTCCATTTGTACGTTCGCATGATTTACTGCAACAAAACCAATTTTTCTAACGCATAATGAAAAAATATGCAAATATATTTTAACAAAAACGATTCGAAGTAAGTTGACACAGTCAATTTGCGCTAATAGTTTTTAAGATAAATGATTCAGGACACAGAGAGGCCGATGTAGCGCATAAGTCAGAGAGACGGCGATACTTAAAAGTAGCGACGCGAAATTAACAATTAAAAAACAGGTATAACCAATGAATTTTTTTAAATCTCTATTAAGAATATTATTAACTATTGTATAAAGAATTAAAAAAAAATTATTATTTATATTTTATTTTTGAAGTGAAACTTCTAATGCGACTTCCTGAAAACACTGTTGCGTTAAACGTTCAACGCTCCTGGGGAGGGGGAATAGAAAGAGACAGAGTGAGAGTGAATGCGTGGCACTCAAACGCATGCGCGTAGTATACCTATTACAGGCCAGTTAGTTATCATAATCCCATAATAAATGTTATAGATTTGGATATTTCTCCACTCGAAAATGATAATTAAAAGATGCGATCAATTGTGAATTGTAAGCAATGTTAATAAAGTTTGTCTTAAATAAGCAATATGATTTCACTAATAATCAATTTCTACCCCTTCCTATTTTAATTTCCACATTACGAAGTTTCACTTCTTCCGCGCAATATTCTTTTTTTTAATATATTTTTCATGGGTCAGAAGTACCCAAATTTGAAATTTTTCGAACCTTTAAAAATATTAACTTTATCATGAAAAGTCATAGGACCTATTTTATTTGTATTTCAATAAAATAACAATTCCTTCCAATTGTTTAAACAATTTAGGTTTAAGCAATATGGCACGGGGTTGCCCCATGGCAACATGCATTTATATCATCAGTAGGGCAATTCAAAGAGGATCACATAAACAAATTGAGGTGGAATCGTTTTCGGTACTCATGCGCCGATTCTTCCTGGACTATAATATATTATAATCAAAATATGTAGATTAGCAGAGTGATGAGAAAAAACAAAACGAGCAATAAACATAAGGTAAAAATATATATAAACGTATAGAATAGAAGCCGTAAATAGTGATATAAGATATAAATGCGTGGTAAATATTTGTTGTTGAAGTTTAATGTCAATATTATATCATTAAATTATTTAATACTTTTCTAAAATTTTGTAGACTGGACTACGATTATTATAGCTGCATTAAAAATTTGGTGATCGAACATTGATTGTCTAGACATGATTTTTAAAAGCAATGTCAAAGGTTACGGTGCATATTACTGACCTACGTTAATTAAATGAATTGAGTTTTTGCAACGTCTAATTAAAGGGTATTAGTATATTAAACGAACATTTTCGGATTACAAAACGAGTCACAATCAATGGACCCACAGACGACTGAAAACTACGTCGATTATATTTGAAGTTTAAACAAAGTATAAAAATAATCACTTTCTACTATAATCAATATATATATATTATATATCAATATTTATTTATTTACAATAAATCCAAACAGGCACTCTGGCCTTTTTACAAGGATATAAATATGTTTTATAAAATTAATCTGGTGACTATAGACATCTTAAATCTATAACAATACAACTGTACTAAAGGAAAAGAAAAGTGAAGGCAAAGAAAAGTAAAGGTAAAGGCATGAACACAAAAACACAAGAACTTTCGTGAGTTGGGAATGTTAGAGATGAAAATTCTCGAAATAGCTCTCTATTTTTCTCATAAATTCGTTAATTGCAAGGGTCTAATCTATGTCTTGCATTGCGTTTATATTCTTTGCTAGTTGTAACACTGCATGCAATGGGGAATTTGACGACGATTGTTGTATTCGAAGCATCAAAGAACGAGTACGTTTAGGTGGTACATTTATAGGTATAAGAGACAGTAGATTATTTGATGAGACTTGGTTAAACAAGAATTTCATAATTGTTATCTTTCGTCTAACATACAATGATTTGATTTTAAATTATTTTCTTAGCATTCCGCTTCTTATGACGTTGTAATAATTTGGAGGGAACACATAAAATTGCAATTCCTCTGTAATTTTCAATTTCATTTCTGTTTCCTGTCTTTTGAATTGGTGAGTATTTTGCCACTTTCCATTGTTTAGGATATCCTGATTGTTTAATAATTAAGTTAAATATGTGCAGCAAAGGTTCTTTAAGTAATCCTTGACAACCCTTTAAAATATAGGGCGGTAAATGATCGGTACCAGCTGATTTCTTTAGTTTTAATCTTTTTACGGCCTTATCATAATCATCAGAATCTATTTCATTTAAGTTATATGTATTGAATTGACACATATGTGTATTTACATAATCTGTACTATAATGAGATTTTTCAGATGAATGAACAGAAGCAAAAAATTCTGAAAATTTCTCCGCATTTTCATCTGTCACCGTATCACCACCTAAAGTATATGAATGTATTTGCGATCTATTATCTTTTTTTTGATCCAGAAATTATTTATATCCGCTGTTATATTCTGTTCAAAATAAGTTAAATATTCTTCATGTTGACGCCTTATCAATGACTTCAATTGCCCTCTAACTTCAAAATATTTATCATTATAGTACGTAGAGACATGCTCCATTTTCCTGTAGTTATTTTTTGCTTTTAACAAATTAACAATTTCAGCATCAAACCACGGTGGAAATTTTCCAAAATACTTATGCGTTTTATAAAGCGGTACTGCCCTACTGAATATATTATTGAGATTCATATAAAAATTATCCATAGACAAATGTACATTATTCTCATTCGTTACATTTTCCCACTTCAAATCCCTCATAAGTTCATATAATAAATTAAAATTAGCCTTTTTAAAATTATATTAGTTATCGGTCAAGTTACTTGCAATTAACTCTTCTTAATCATTAAAGTGGGGTGAAGAGCGTCTTCCAGTACCAAAGGAAAGTGTTCTCTTTCTGCAGTGCAATTAGTACTATTTAATTGTGACATAATACCTAGATCTAATGTGTTTCCTTGAATATTTTTGATATCATAGTACAATTCTAATGAATTAAAATTTAAAAAATCTTTTAGTGTCAGCGTTTTAGCACTAACATTTCTTGAATCTGAACTTTTGCAACCCTTTATCTCAGGTAAATTAAAGTTTGGAAAAATTGAAAACAATCACTATATTCATTTAAAGTAGCACTAGGGGGTATGTAAGCCCATATAATGGTATATTGTTTTTTGAAAATTTAATATCCAAAACTAACACATCGCACATGGAAACTTGCCGAGTTACATTTAAAATTTTATATTTTCTCTTAATTGCCACAAGCACTTCCCCTCCTTTAGTTTTACCTGTAAGTTCAAAATTTCTGTCAGTCCTAAAGACGTTGTAGGTGTCGGTATCTATTAATTCCCCATTGCATATCCCATCCTTTAGGCACGATTCTGTTACTATTATTACATCGTTATTACCTTCTAAGCTATTCGTATATATTTCTGATGTTTTTGTGCTAAACCCTCTACAGTTTTGGTATATTATAGATAGATGGAACATACTGTAGGGGAAAGGGGGGCACATTAAACCAAATCACCAAAGATCGCAGATATTGACAAAATGTTGTCAAATAATTGTAATTTCTTCCCGGCATAGCAATATTTGATACTTTTACTTACATTTTGTCTAGGAAATATTATCGGTAAATTCATTTTTTCAAAGAAATTATCAAAGTTAAAACAAGCTTGCATTTGGTTGATAGTGCCCCTCCGGTGGGGCACAATCAACCACGTCCTGGGGCAGTTTCAACCAGCAATGAAATTATACAACAGATCAATGCAACTCTTTATTTTGGTAACAATACCTATTGAGAAAAATATTGAAACATAAGTATAATCAAAACATACAACTTATTTGATATTATACATGGATAAGTTATTATTGAAAGTTAGTAAGGAAAAAGTCCGAGCAGTCTTAGATGAGTTGGGCTGTGGTAATTTTAGAACTAAGTCGTAACGGTCAACTGTAGTTATATCTTCGACCAAGGGGTAGTAAAATTTGAAGCCTGGCGTCTTACGACGCAAAAATTTTATTACAAATGCATTCAAGTTTATAACTTTTACGACTCTTCCAATGTAATAATATATGCTAGTCTTTAAAGGAAATTTCACCAAAACAAAATCATTTTGTTGAATTATATCATCCTCTGTAAGGAGGTTGGCACTCTCCATGTCACTAAAATCAACCGACATATCGTCCGATGCAAGTTCAATCGACTCGTCAGTATCTGAACTACTTGTGCTTATATCTTTCTTTTCTTCTCTGTTGCAACATAATCTTCTTTCTGTTCTGGAAATACTTGTTTGAGAACTATTTTTCTATTCCTCTCTTCTTTAATCCGTTTACGCCTTTCTCTTTCACGTTCGATTTCTTCCAAACGATTCTTTTCAGGTGTCTCTGTAAAAATTCTAGACTTCCCTTTCTTTTCTTTCATGTTCTTAGTTTTTTTTATAGTGGGTCTAGGAATCGGCCTGACAGTCTCCGGAGTAATTTTGTGGACAGCAGATGTTGAAAGGAAGTCTGTAAAAAAGCTTCAAATAAAATAAAGAGAGTAGAGTGCTATGCTATATTACCTTTCCTATTTTTGTCAAGATCCTCATTAACAAACGACATTCTTGAAATATTTCTTAAGGGTGGAGGTATAGAAGAACCTTCTAAGGATGAATTTTTGGGAGTGTCTTTATGCGGCGTTGATCGAGTATCTGCAATTTGAGAAAATGTATTTAATAATAGAATAAAAAGAGATCGAGCATAGTTACATTCTGGCTTTGGATCTTTTGTTAAAGATGACGAACCATTCTCAGCCATGAACAATTAAGAATCAGCATCAGTCTATTGTTGGTGAGGTTGTTGGTCATGTTCTTCGTCATAATTTGCAAAACTGGGCAAAAATTCGTCTTCTTGAAATGCCAGTCTATTCAAAGGCCAAATCCCTGGTTTTTGGAATGATGTAATATTATTCTGTGTGAAAGCATTTTGGTAAGCAATTTTCGTTAGATGGACAATCTGCCTAATTTTTATCGTTTTTCCAGGATTTTAAGTCATCCAGTTATTGAAGGCAGTTGCGCAATAGTTCTTGAATGGGCCGTAAACACCGACATCTAGAGGTTGGAGCTTGTGTGATGTATGTGGTAGAAATGAAAGAATGGCGATCCCATTATTACGGCAATAATTTATCCCTTTCACGGTAATATGGGATTCATGGTTATCCAGCAACAACAGTATTTTATTTTCAATTGAGCAGTTTGTTTGCTGCTTAATATGCTCCAGTACACGTAGAAATAGATCTGTTATCCAGCCAGAATGGTTTCCTAATGCTAAGCTAGAAATGGGTGCGTCAATCAAATATTCGTCAGGATTACGTGTTCTGGGGAAAACATAAACTGGAGGGAGTGCGCTACCCACAGCACTTATTATTCCCACAAATGTGGTCAATTCGCCTCGTTCTGCAGATGATATTTGGCATACTTGTTTCTTGCCTTCAGTGGACACAATTTTTACTGGTTCTAGAACTGTGGTGACTCCCGTCTCATCCAAATTGTATATCTGCTCGGGCTTAAACTTATACTTTTGCAACGCAAAAGTATAATTTTCTAAGAATTCTGACACATTTTTTTTTATTAAACCCAGTTGATCGGGCTAAACTAGTGCTTTCTGGTTTTCTTAGAGATATTTGTTGTTTATTCCTCTTCAAAATCCCCTAAGCCAATCGATGCTAGCTATCTTCGCAGCCTTCCACTTGTCAGGAATCTTGCATCCGGGCATAACGCTCGAATAGTCATAAACTAAAGTTGTTATCTGCTTATATGTTAGACCGTAATTCATGTTAGAAGAAAGCTGATTATATTTTACGAGCTCATCTTCCTGACTCTTTGAAAAAACTTGAGAAACCGTATATTTGCTAGAATAAAGATTTTTGTTCTCATTGGAGCTGTCGCTTTCATTCCCACGGTCTTCATTGAATTTACTGGCTAGTAACTCTTCTGTAGGATATTTTGTTTTAATTTTTTTAATTCTGGAATGTAGGGTGTCTCGTTTGATATTAAATGTTGTAGCAGCTTCTCTTTCTGACATTCTTTTACTTAATACGTTTTTAATTGCATTAGCCATGTCTTTTTCGTTGATTTCCGTTCTCGTCGTTTTTTTTATATGTTCGGACCATCTGAAAAGAAATTTACCTATTTTCAAACAATAATCAAATTAATGCCAGGTTTATACAACTTTTCTTAATGGATAGTGTATTGTTAATGAAATCTCTAATAATTTCAAATCCAAATCTAATTGAAAATCATTAGTGGGGCACTTTCAACTGGTTGAAAGTGCCGCATTCTTAGGTGGTGGAATCTGCCCACAGTGACTTTGAACAACAAACACTCTCTAATTCTCAAAGTTACATTTTTAGGTTAGGGCTATCCCAAAATGTAACTCTAAATATATGTGCTATAAAACGATATTAGTGGAAAAATTCGATAGTATTTATAAGATCGGACGGAGAATAATTTTGTGACACGACAAAACTTACCTTGAATTGGGTAAAATCACGATTTATTATATTTTTCGCACACACCATCAACAAACCTTACTGGTAGTGGCTGAGGGTCTACTAACGGGTACGTATGAATTTTTTCGGCGGTAAATTCAAATTAATTCCGTAAAAATCGACACTGGTTGAAAGTGCCCCAAGGTTGAATGTGCCCCCCTTTCCTCTATATGCATGTCACGTGAGAGTTATCATGTACGCATAAATATACATTAAAATATTGTGGCAAACATGAAATAATCAAATTAATATTGCACAAAAAATATAACTAAGATTATAACTAATGTTCGATTACCAATAAGACTAGATTAAAATACTCAACATTATTGGCAATTCAATATCTTATTTAAATTAAAAATAATCGATAGTGCCAAGATATAATCGTTTATGTACTTTAGAAATATTCGAAGACAAATCGAAAAGAATTCCACCTTAATAATAAAGATAAAAATTGATTAAATACCTACAGTACAATTATAGTTATCGATACCTAAAACAAAAAAGAGTTCCAACAAAGAAAAAGAAGAAAAAAGGCAAACATAAAGTTTAAATAGCCAAGTAATACTCTACTGCTTAAAGGTGTCCATATACTATTAGGCAAAGTCAGCTTCTGTAGAGATTTTCTTGACATTGTTATTTGCTCTGGCAAATATATTTCCATTCATATATATATATTGTAATATTTTTAATCCTTTAAATATTTAATATTCTTTAATTGTAATTGCCCTACGATGTGGAGAAAACTTATAATATGTTGTCGCAGCGACAATTATTGTACATGTATTCTATTTCAATTTTGACAGTAGTTGTCAAAAAAATTATGCCCGGCGCCAATAAATATCAATCTAAAGATGAATTTATATACAATCGACCTATTACTCCTATCTCAGGGTGAGATCAAAGTTGTTCAAAATTAATTCTTCAAATTTATTAGTTTTTCATCGTATTTCCAAATTAAATGTTTCACTTTTATCAAACTCTCGAATAACTGTTAATTCAATATAATAAAAGGCCCTTTAATTATTTTATGACATTAACTATTTTACTGTCACTAAAAAATCAACCAAATGTCACTGAATAAATTGAAAATTCTATGAATGTAAAATGATAAGTTCAACGAGATTGGATACTGAATGAATAGTACAGGGAGTTAGAATCAAAATTATATATTATACTATCAGATACGCAAATTCAACAAAATTATTATTCCTAAAACATACCATAAAAGAACAACAGTCGTAATCTCTACAAAAACTTAAAATTAGAATACAACTATACTAGAATTTAATCTAATTAATTATTATTATCAAACGTTCAACTTGTGTAATTTACCCTTAACGTGTATCAATGTCAAATAACGAAATTTCTGCTCAAATTGTCTATTCACTTGATGTTGAAACTGATATATGTATCGATAATTTTGGTATATTTCAAAATTTCTTATATAGATGCATCTAAATTTTCAACTGTATTTAAAAAGGCCTGATATTTCTCGAGAAATAATTTTAAAAACTGGAGTGGACTCACCAAATGGATCAGGAAAACTCGTACTTATTCTAAACGTATTTAGAATTCTCCTAACTTTCTAAATATATACAATTTAGAAAACTGGAACCACATACGCTTTTTACGATCCAATTCTTATCCGAATTATGCACGCACTGGCTTTAACTTATGGGTTATTTATCTGATTGTATGATATACAATTTGTAAAATCTATCAAAAAAATTTGAGACAACTCTAATTCTGATGTTGTATCTTCAAAGGATAAAAAACTACTGACTAAATTTTAATAAAATAAATAATTCTCCTTTCCGTTGGTTACCGATTTTTCTTGTTTTTAAAAAAAATTACTAATCTATAATTTTCAATAACCAAGTGAGATTTTGAAATTATTTTATTACATTTGTAATGTTGCTAGCAGAGACCTCTATATTTTGCAATTTCAAATATTTTCTCCAAATCATATTATGTTCTATCTATCATTAGATATATTCCACACAAATGTCATCGAAATTATGGAATGTCATGTTTGATATTTCTACTGGATCTTTCAAAATTTAATAATTTACATATAGTACAGTGTGTATCGAAAGTATGGCAGCCAAAATTAAATAAATTTCCTTATGTTTTACTTATTCTTTAAGTTTCAAATAGAGGATCTGTATTAATATATATATATATATATATATATATATATATATATATATATATATATATATATATATATATATATATATTGTGTTGCACCGATGAAGGTGTATGTTGTGTGTTTATTTTAAAAAGTTTTCAATTTAGGAATGATATTTTAATTATACGTGATGGACATTGCGCTCGCAGGCCCATGTTTTATGGTAAGTTTTAAGAAATATATTTGTATTGTACATCATATTAATTGTAACAGTCCTTTGTAGATTACCTTTCTGATGAAGGACATTGACTGTCCGAAACGTTAAAAATAAACTAAAATGTAAAATAAAAAAAAAACTGAAAATACTTTTCAATTTTATGCAGAACCAAAAAATCCCAAGAATAATTGTTTTGAAAAATAAATAAAATAGGTTCAAGAAATAAACTAATCAAAAAAAAAATATATATATATATATGTATAAAACAGATATAGGTAGTCACGGCTGAAATGTCAAAAAACAAAATTCAAAAATTCACGGGGATTGCAGCCTAAATAATGTTGAAAATTCTTGTTATACGGAACCGAGCGCTTTCGAAAGACCATTTCTTTCTTTTTCTAGGTTGTAAGGTAGAATTATTAGAAATCAAAGAAAACAGGATACATACATGCAATCACTTTTAACTTCAATTCAAATCAAAACCACTGCCTTATCATTAAAATAAAATACAATAAGAAAACGAAAAATTGAGTTTAAATTATACATGTAAATTGGTACTTAGCTTAAATCCCTCCTGAAGGAACACCTTTTGGTTTTAAAATTCACCACTACTACATTTTAAACGAGAATATTAGACACTGATTCGGTTGTTTCAAGTGTATCTAGTTTTTGGATAGAAAGTAACGTTTTTGAATTTTCAATAACTATTTACAGTCGCATTCTCTTCAAGCGAGTTTGTTTTATTTTATATCTATATACCAGGGTAGTTGAAAATTTACGAGTGTGATACCAAATGTTGCACCAATTTTAGCAATGAGGTTAATATTTAAATTTTTGAATCTTGATGTCCAATTAATGTCAAAACTGAAGAGAAACCTTCTTTTTGAAAAATTCTTTCATATAACAGTTGCCTGCTGTTATTTTTTGTTGGTTTTTTTACAAGGAGTTGAATCTGCTCAAAGTCACCAAACCGCATGAACTCTCACTTCCTCGGTTATATGTTCACAGCCACGGGACATCCCTCAAACAAGAATGTTTTTGTTTTTACCTAAAGGGCGTACCTTCGGAAATATAAGTGCTTAAAGTTATCAATATCAATATATCGTGGGCACTAAGTCTAAAAATAAGTTTAGAAGTTATGAACAATTTAAAGTTTAAAGGAATTTCTAAAATTCTTATCAATTTTTTAAGAGTTGAAAGTTAATTCAAATAAAATATATATGCTGTAGGAATGCCATGCATGATTTTATATTATTTAAAACATATTGCAATATAGAAAAATTTAATATCAAATGTTAAAAACATTTTGCTTTTAAAGTATTTTATTATCTGGTTAAAACTCATTATTGTTTCATTACTAAATTTCATTTAGTAAAAACTAAAAATGATGAACGAAGTAACCGAATAGGCAAAGAAAAATAGAGAAATTATGTTTTTTATATTATAAATCAGCGTTTCTCAACCTGTGGGGCGCGCCCTCCTAGTGGGGAGCCACAACTCTACGTGGGGGGCGCGCCAGCACATCAAAATGAAAAAAAAGATACATAATTACTAATAAAAAAAATTTTTCACAGAAACAAAAACAAAATTATATTCATTCTTACATTAGAAAAAATTAAGTATGTACAATAAATTTTTAAAGTAATATACTATTTATAAGTATATTTGAAACATAAATGTATCAGTAGTTACTTACTGTCAAATGCCGAATTAAACTAATAATAAACTCATTAGTACTAAATTAAAAGTAACTTTAATAATTATTAGAGACTCCCTTAGGCCTGTCTCGCATAGCAAAGTTTTTCTAAAGAAAGTTTTATATTAGAAATAGCCACTCTCAGTTCTTTTTCTATATTCAATCAAGACCTATATTTTGTGTTTAACAGCCACCACAGAAAATCCGGCTTCGCAAAGATAGTATGTTGAAAATGGCAATAATATACAAAATGCTTTTGTTTTCAGTGGAGAAAACGCATCATCCAGTCCCACCCAAAATACAAAGAGAGATTTATTACTAAATTCTTTTTTGATTTCGTCGCTTGAAGGAAAATCTATGAAAATTTCATCTTCTACAGTTGAAAGACCTTCGGAGGTAGTTCGAAATGGATCCCTAACCCACTCGTAACTTGCAACGAATTTATCGTCAGCATAAAATACTTTTTTTAATGCTGTGCCAACATGGCTAAATGAATTTCTATTGTTACAAAAACAACTTTCACATACTGTTCTTCTTCCTTGTGTTTTGACAGACTCATTCACATTTAAAAACATTTCTAGGTTTTTTCGTTGCACATTTCTGCTCCACAGCTCGCAGTTTGATGTAATGCTGTCTGTTGTAGCAAATCCAAAATTGTCATTGCGCAAAAGAAAGTCGTTACAACAAAATGTGAGTACAAATACAATGGCAAGAATTTTAAAACTAAATAAATACAAACCAAAAATCGCACACACATTAAAAGAAAGGGGTTATGATAGGCGCTTTGATTTTTGCTCACTCATCCAAGGAGAGTTAGAGGAGGACCCTTTTTTACGAGGTATATAATTTTTTCCGATGAGGCGACATTTTCGTCAAATAGAACTGTCTCGTCGCAACATTGTCGCTGGTGGTCTGAGGAAAATCTCAATTTTGTATTACAGCCGCATGGCCAATATTCGTTTAAGACGAATGTGTGGTGTGGTATTTATAATAACAAATTACTAGGACCTTTTTTTATTCGCGAATTTATGACTGCCTAACGTTATTTACAGTTTTTTCAAACTCATATCAATGAATTCATGGACGAACTACCCTTAATAGAACCTCAATGTATTTGGTACCAACAAGACGCATGCCACGGTACAATAATTGTTGAGAACTATCTTGAAAATTTATTACATGGAAAAGTTATGCACAGATATTCTGATCTCTTTTGGCATGCTAGATCCCCTGACCTAACCCCTCTTCATTACTTTTTATGGGGTTACCTGAAACAAAAAGTTTACCATTTCGAGATATTGACCACTTTGAGAGAATAATTTTAGAAACATGTCAAGAAATTTCACGACAAATGATAAGGAATGTATTACGTGAATTTTCCAATAGAACGATTAAGTGTAGTGAACGAGAGGGTGGGTATGTCGAAGCATTCGTATGAGTAAAAATTAAATTTGTTTGTTTCTAATATTAATATGATGTTAGTTTTAGAACTTAGTATTTAAATGTATTTTATTATTTGCAAAATAAATGAATATGCACTTATTACGCGACTTATAAGTCTCCGTATTGAGAACATATTTTTAAAAACAATTTTATTACTTTAATGAAACTACTTTCAAAAATTAATTACACAATAACATTTTATTGGATTGATCTTTATTATTTAAAAGTTGACATCAGACTGAATATGTAAATGAATTATTTAGTTAGGAAAACTATCTATATCAGCAATAATAATATGTACAATACTCAAGTCAGCAATAAACAAAATAATGAAGTCCACCATCAGCGTCTACGGTGTTCAACCATATACGGGGTTACCAAATATAACACGCGTTTTAATTGCAAAATTATTAGAAAACATCGGAAAACTAAAAGGTTACATGTGTTTCATAATCACAAGAGATAAATGTTCATTCAAAATAGAAATTTTAGTAAAAAATAAAACAATCTGAAGTTTTAATTTAATTGGATGTACTTGCATATTTTAACGTAGTTTTTAATTCTGATAAACTTTTTTAGTAACATTTACTTACTTACTTTACTCTTGAGTAAAACTCATATTTTTTGACAAAACTCGTATACGACTAAAAAATTTGATATTTGATGACTTTATTTTAGGCTTTAGATAATGCGAACTTTTTATGAATAACTTTTTTTCCTATAGTTAATAATAAAAAAGTTTTCCATATGATTCCAACTTAGGGGGACATATTGTATATTTGTCAGTTTCTAGTTGTATTATGTACTCAATACTCATGAATAACGGGATATCCTATGGATACCGTTTTCTAAATAGTTTTGTAGTAATGGACATCCCCAAAGGTGTGTCGCCTATTGCATCCAAAAATAATAGCTTTTATCAAGTAGCAACTTCGTTTTAAGAAATTCGCAATATTGATTTACATTTAGGTGTAGTTATCGCAAAACATACAGTTAAGCAGTGTAATGATATATCCCCTATAAGTTATGTTGCGGAGTTATGTTGTTTTGTAGAAGAATCTTCAAAGTACAAATTATTATCCATTAAACAATTTTGTAGTTCGGTCTTCTTGTAGCTTTTATTTGGTATTTAATTGAGCTGTCGTGAATGATAAGAAGCGTTGTCAAGAGCTACAACTCTACTTGTTTAGGATCAATGTGAATAATTCAAACCATTCTTCAACGTTGCAATCTTCCATTTTTTTCCACATATTTTCAAAGCATTTGGAACCCATCCCTCATTTCCACCGCAATGCACAATAATAAGTCTGGATCCTTTTTTTGCAGTCAGTGTTGGCATACATATTTTTGACCCATCAGTCCATCCTTTCTTAACCGTGTCGTGTGTATCATACCAAGTTGCGTCCAAATAGACAATTGGCCGGATTTCCTCTCTATACTTAGTTACTTGTTCCAAGTTTCCAAGTATATATAGCGCTGTTTTCCATGAGTTGTAACGACACTGGCGTCAAACCAGTACTCCCGCACCACGGCGAGTAGATCCTACAACAGTTACAGACGTCGCAATACCAGACCAGAGCGATACTATAACAAGTTTGGACGTCCCACACCGAGATGGCGAGAATGAGTTTTAAATTTTAATTTACTTTTTGGTGTATGAGGGGTAAAGTAACTTTTGTTCTCGTCAATAAAAAAGAGGGTAAGATATATTAGTTCAAGTAATTTTGTATTTGTCAAGTCTTTTATTGTTCAAAGTGTTGTCAATGTAGTTTTCAAGTCACTAATGAGGAAGGGGGATGACGTTTTCTTCCATAGCAAAGTTTTTCTAAAGAAAGTTTTATATTAGAAATAGCCACTCTCAGTTCTTTTTCTATATTCAATCAAGACCTATATTTTGTGTTTAACAGCCACCACAGAAAATCCGGCTTCGCAAAGATAGTATGTTGAAAATGGCAATAATATACAAAATGCTTTTGTTTTCAGTGGAGAAAACGCATCATCCAGTCCCACCCAAAATACAAAGAGAGATTTATTACTAAATTCTTTTTTGATTTCGTCGCTTGAAGGAAAATCTATGAAAATTTCATCTTCTACAGTTGAAAGACCTTCGGAGGTAGTTCGAAATGGATCCCTAACCCACTCGTAACTTGCAACGAATTTATCGTCAGCATAAAATACTTTTTTTAATGCTGTGCCAACATGGCTAAATGAATTTCTATTGTTACAAAAACAACTTTCACATACTGTTCTTCTTCCTTGTGTTTTGACAGACTCATTCACATTTAAAAACATTTCTAGGTTTTTTCGTTGCACATTTCTGCTCCACAGCTCGCAGTTTGATGTAATGCTGTCTGTTGTAGCAAATCCAAAATTGTCATTGCGCAAAAGAAAGTCGTTACAACAAAATGTGAGTACAAATACAGTGGCAAGAATTTTAAAACTAAATAAATACAAACCAAAAATCGTACACACATTAAAAGAAAGGGGTTATGATAGGCGCTTTGATTTTTGCTCACTCATCCAAGGAGAGTTAGAGGAGGACCCTTTTTTACGAGGTATATAATTTTTTCCGATGAGGCGACATTTTCGTCAAATAGAACTGTCTCGTCGCAACATTGTCGCTGGTGGTCTGAGGAAAATCTCAATTTTGTATTACAGCCGCATGGCCAATATTCGTTTAAGACGAATGTGTGGTGTGGTATTTATAATAACAAATTACTAGGACCTTTTTTTATTCGCGAATTTATGACTGCCTAACGTTATTTACAGTTTTTTCAAACTCATATCAATGAATTCATGGACGAACTACCCTTAATAGAACGGCAATGTATTTGGTACCAACAAGACGCATGCCACGGTACAATAATTGTTGAGAACTATCTTGAAAATTTATTACATGGAAAAGTTATGCACAGATATTCTGATCTCTTTTGGCATGCTAGATCCCCTGACCTAACCCCTCTTCATTACTTTTTATGGGGTTACCTGAAACAAAAAGTTTACCATTTCGAGATATTGACCACTTTGAGAGAATAATTTTAGAAACATGTCAAGAAATTTCACGACAAATGATAAGGAATGTATTACGTGAATTTTCCAATAGAACGATTAAGTGTAGTGAACGAGAGGGTGGGTATGTCGAAGCATTCGTATGAGTAAAAATTAAATTTGTTTGTTTCTAATATTAATATGATGTTAGTTTTAGAACTTAGTATTTAAATGTATTTTATTATTTGCAAAATAAATGAATATGCACTTATTACGCGACTTATAAGTCTCCGTATTGAGAACATATTTTTAAAAACAATTTTATTACTTTAATGAAACTACTTTCAAAAATTAATTACACAATAACATTTTATTGGATTGATCTTTATTATTTAAAAGTTGACATTAGACTGAATATGTAAATGAATTATTTAGTTAGGAAAACTATCTATATCAGCAATAATAATATGTACAATACTCAAGTCAGCAATAAACAAAATAATGAAGTCCACCATCAGCGTCTACGGTGTTCAACCATATACGGGGTTACCAAATATAACACGCGTTTTAATTGCAAAATTATTAGAAAACATCGGAAAACTAAAAGGTTACATGTGTTTCATAATCACAAGAGATAAATGTTCATTCAAAATAGAAATTTTAGTAAAAAATAAAACAATCTGAAGTTTTAATTTAATTGGATGTACTTGCATATTTTAACGTAGTTTTTAATTCTGATAAACTTTTTTAGTAACATTTACTTACTTACTTTACTCTTGAGTAAAACTCATATTTTTTGACAAAACTCGTATACGACTAAAAAATTTGATATTTGATGACTTTATTTTAGGCTTTAGATAATGCGAACTTTTTATGAATAACTTTTTTTCCTATAGTTAATAATAAAAAAGTTTTCCATATGATTCCAACTTAGGGGGACATATTGTATATTTGTCAGTTTCTAGTTGTATTATGTACTCAATACTCATGAATAACGGGATATCCTATGGATACCGTTTTCTAAATAGTTTTGTAGTAATGGACATCCCCAAAGGTGTGTCGCCTATTGCATCCAAAAATAATAGCTTTTATCAAGTAGCAACTTCGTTTTAAGAAATTCGCAATATTTATTTACATTTAGGTGTAGTTATCGCAAAACATACAGTTAAGCAGTGTAATGATATATCCCCTATAAGTTATGTTGCGGAGTTATGTTGTTTTGTAGAAGAATCTTCAAAGTACAAATTATTATCCATTAAACAATTTTGTAGTTCGGTCTTCTTGTAGCTTTTATTTGGTATTTAATTGAGCTGTCGTGAATGATAAGAAGCGTTGTCAAGAGCTACAACTCTACTTGTTTAGGATCAATGTGAATAATGCAAACCATTCTTCAACGTTGCAATCTTCCATTTTTTTCCACATATTTTCAAAGCATTTGGAACCCATCCCTCATTTCCACCGCAATGCACAATAATAAGTCTGGATCCTTTTTTTGCAGTCAGTGTTGGCATACATATTTTTGACCCATCAGTCCATCCTTTCTTAACCGTGTCGTGTGTATCATACCAAGTTGCGTCCAAATAGACAATTGGCCGGATTTCCTCTCTATACTTAGTTACTTGTTCCAAGTTTCCAAGTATATATAGCGCTGTTTTCCATGAGTTGTAACGACACTGGCGTCAAACCAGTACTCCCGCACCACGGCGAGTAGATCCTACAACAGTTACAGACGTCGCAATACCAGACCAGAGCGATACTATAACAAGTTTGGACGTCCCACACCGAGATGGCGAGAATGAGTTTTAAATTTTAATTTACTTTTTGGTGTATGAGGGGTAAAGTAACTTTTGTTCTCGTCAATAAAAAAGAGGGTAAGATATATTAGTTCAAGTAATTTTGTATTTGTCAAGTCTTTTATTGTTCAAAGTGTTGTCAATGTAGTTTTCAAGTCACTAATGAGGAAGGGGGATGACGTTTTCTTCCAAACATCACCCAAGTGCTTCCATCATCCAAGTATCTTCCAAGTTTCATCCAAGTATTTTCTTCTTCATCCAAGTATCATTTCTTCTTCAGCCAAGATTTTTTCCTTATTCATCCAATTTTCTTCTTCATCCAAATATCTTCTTCGTCCAAGTATCTTCTTCATCCAAGTTTCATCTTCTTCATCCAAGTGGCTTCTTCATCCAAGTATCATCTTCATCCAAGTTTCTTCTACATCCAAGTATTCCAAATTTCATCCAAGTCTTCAAAGTTTCATCTTCATCCAAGCTTCGTCTTCATCCAAGTTTCTTCTTCCTCCAAGTTTCTTCTTGATCCAAGTTTCTTCTTCATCCAAGTTTCATCTTCTTCATCCAAGTTTCATCTTCTTCATCCAAGTATCTTCTTCATCCAAGTTTTATCTTTTTCATCCAAGTCTTCCAAGTTTTTTCTTCTTCCAAGTTTGTCAGGTATTCAAGCGTCTAAGTGTCCAAGTGTCTAATCATCCAGGGTTTTAAAAATGTAAGTGTCAAGTGTCTATGTCTGAGTTTTTCTCAAAGTTTTTTAAGTTTATCTTAAGTGTCTAAGTGTATAAGTTATGGGATTAATCACTGTCCTCTTCTAGAGGACGAAAGGTTTGGTTTTCTTGATGAGAAAAGAGTTTAAGTAGTAATGAATGAGTGCCAATCTGCACTGAACGAGAGTTGAACAAGAAAATGAATTGTTTATTTGAGTGTAAGTTTCGGTTTGAGAATGCGTTGAGAGAGTGTTTTAATTTGAGATTGAGTTTTGATTTAAGAGTGTTTTATTTTGAGATAGTTTTAATTTGAGGGTGAATTTTGATTTAAAAGTGTTTTGTGATTTATGAGTGTTTTGATTTGAGAGTAAGTTTTGATTAAGTGGTGTGGTCACACCAGACGGATGAATATGAGAGGAGTTATCCGTAAGGTATTGTGGGAATAAGTTATGTCCAGAACAGTACGTTTCTTGACGATAATCTTCTAGAGATTGTTTCGTTGATGGTGAATGGTTGGAGTTTAATTTAAAAGGTCTTAGTGTTGTGTTTTGTTTGTGGGTGTGAGGGGTTAAGTGAAGTAGAGTGTGGTGCGTGTTTCTGCAAATAGTACATACACCGGTAGATGAGCAATGGGTTAGTGTGTGTTTGGAGCCCAGACATTCTATGCACATTTTCTTATTTCTTATATACTTGTTGCGGTCAAGTGTAGAGAGTGTTCTGAAGTGTGAGCAAGAATAAATCTTATGGCCTGTTGGATTACAGAATGAGCATGTTGAAATATTAATGGTGTTGGAGCTATGAGTTGTACTAAAAGAGAGTTGATTAAGTGTGTCCCTTTCAAGTCAGTTATAGGTAACGATTGATCAGAGAGTGAATGTTGAGTTGAAGGTTGGGTTGCAAGAGAGTGTAAGTTGCAAGGTTCATTTAATATGGAATGAAAAGAATGGGTCATAGCGACGATCGGAGTGTCATTTCTGATGACAGATCTCGTGACAGAGTTTTGTCCTAGGGGGAGAATTGTTTAAATGAAGTAAAGTATGATGTCTTTTTTGACATATGGAACATAATTTTACTGATAAACAGTTAAGGATCGTGTGTGTGGAACCTAGACACCTGAAGCACATTCTGTTTTCTCTAATGTATTTGTTCTGATCAGGAACGGAAAGCATTTCGAATTGGGAGCACACATAAATTTTGTGGCCTGTTTCCTTACAAAACGAGTATGTCGGATTTGGGTGATTGAAATTATGAGATGCACTAAAAGAAGGTTGATTGCGTTGATCATTGTTACGTGGTGAGTTTTGATCGGCAAGTGAATGGTGATTTGTAAATAATGTTACTCTGTTAGGTGGTGTGGTCACATTAGAAGACTGACTACGATGCTGTTGGGATGAATCAGGTTTAGGATCTTGTGTGAGCAAGTTTTCCAAAAACAGTACATTTTTTATCCAAAAAGTCAAAAAAATTATTATCGCTAGTTATTAAATTTTGATCAGTCTCTTTTTCTTCCAGAGATCTCTTAGTACCATAATCTAATTTGGTTATTAAAATATGAATAATTAAAGCATCAAATAAATCTTCCTTACTAATGTTTAAATTTAATAATGATTTTTCTATAGCTCTATATTTTTAACATCTGATAATTTAAAAGTCGTGTTATTTCTGGCAACATAACCTTTAACTTGAGCCCATATTAATTCTATCGGATTCATCTCACAATGGTAGGGTGGTAAACGAAGGATTTCAATTTCTCGTTTTTTGGCTATCTCCTCAATATTATATTTTTTATAATTTTGCTTATGTTTTTTAGCAATAGTTAACAATTCTGCCCTCAGCATTGTATTGTCAAAGGCTAAATTTTTAGAAGATAACCATTTTGCAATTTCATCCTTTTTCCATTTAGTGGTTGGTAAAGGTTCAAGTAATCTGGAGTGGTAACTTGCATTGTCCATTATAATAACCGATCCTTTTGGTATGAATTGAATCATCTGTTCAAAATATTCCTCAAACACGTCTCCATTCATTTCTTCGTGATAATCAACGGTTTTTTTTTATTCAAATAAGAGTAAACCATTCTCAAGAAAACCGTTTGTACTGCCTATATGACAAATAATTAATCTTTTACCTTTTCCTATAGGTTCCTTAAAACCAGTAGTATATCCTTCTAGAAAAGCTTGATGGGATGATTTTATATTTTTGTCTTTCCAAACTCTTCCTACACAATGTCCTTCATTAACCCATGTTTCATCTAAATAATAAATGTTTTTATTTTGAGCTTTAACTTCTGAGGTACTGTCTTCTCCAACATACAATTTCTTCAGAATCAATTATCATTGAGTGTCTGCCCATTTTTTCAAATTTAAAGTTTAACTCATGTAACACTTTCCATAGTTTATCCCGGCTTATTGTGGGTAAATCAACATCATTCGTAATGGCTTGCAAAACTTTATCTAAAGTTGGTATTTGCTTGTTTATAAAAAATGAGTGAACAAGCTTACGAATAGCATTTTTAAAAAACTCGTCCACGTTGACTTTTAATAGTTTTGGTCTACCTGGTTTCGGCTTTGGTGAGGTTACTCCACCTGATTTTTCCTCCTTTAGAACTCTATATATTGTAGATTTTCCATATCCCATTGCCTTAGATGTTGTTTCAACTACACTGTCAATAGTGTTTGAGGGATTTTGATGTTTAAAATAGTGGTACACATTCACTACAGCACTCTTTTCATTGAGCGATAAATGGTCTAGTTTTAATTTTTTCACTGGCATATACTCACAAACTGCTTCCATTTTTAGTCACTACTATTTGTCACGTTTATCGAAAATCAAATAACTGCATTTCTAGAAACTTAAGCACTATTTAAGTCAAAATATCTGTCATTAGAAGCGGTCGGCGGGCGTAATTTCGGCCGGTAATCCCTTGGCCTACCTGCATAAATCAAAGGGTACCATTTATGACAGGGGTAATTTCGGCCGAGGGGTTGATGTTTACGATGAGATTAAAATATTGGTAATTACGCTTAATAGTTTCTGTAAAATATTAGTTGTGTATTTATTTGGAAATACCTAATCCTGTGTACCTGTCGGAAATACCTTTAATTTACTTATCTCTTTATTCTAATAACTATGTTGTACCTACTTAAGATTATTCCTTTAAATGTATAAAATTCACAAATAACAGGTATAAAATTATTATAGCTAGTCAGTATTATAACTTATCTTTAAGCTACTAGTCGATAGAAAGCATAAAATATATTATTTGTATACGATGGCATCAGTTTCAGTAATTAAGAGTTCACGCGGTTGTGACTTACTAGTTGTAGAAAAGTTTCAGTTTTGTAAACAGGACGTATTAAAAAGTGGTGAAGTACGTTGGAGGTGTATAAAGAAAAATTTAAGATGTTTAGCCAAACTGTACACTGTTGGTGCGGAATACACAGTTACTAGAAGTGAATTAATCCACAAACACGAGTCCGATGAAACTACGTTGGAGAGAAAAATAGTGACGACTTCATGCAAGCGCAAAGCTGAGGAAGACATATCGGAGAAACCTTCAAAAATTATTAAAAGCGTTCTTTCAAATCATTTGCCTGAGAATTTGTCATCGATAGATGTCAGTCTAATAAGAAGAAATTTGTACAACAGCCGCCGTAAGCTCTTACCAGCCCTGCCTAAGGATATTCACGATGTACATTCTGTACTCGATAGTTATGGACCGAAAACCACAACAGGTGAAAATTTTTTGTTTATTAACAGCACAGCTGATAATATCATTGTTTTTTCTTGCCATACAAATATAATAAGTTTATGTAAAATGAAAGATTTTTACATGGATGGCACATTTTCTTATTGTACAAAATATTTTTATCAGTTATTTACCATCCATGGACTGGAAAATGGGCATTATGTTCCTCTTTTGTATTGTCTGTTGCTTAATAAGACCAGTGACACATATATGAGACTTTTTCTGTTGGTAAAATCTAAAATTTTTGAACTTTATAATATTGTTTTTGAACCGAAGGAGGTATTTGTGGATTTTGAAATCGCAATTCATAACGCATTAAAAGTTGTCTTTCCCAAAACCAAACTAAATGGTTGTAGATTCCACTTGCACCAGGCGTGGTATAGGAAAATACAATCATTAGGGTTAACCCAAATGTATAAAGATAAAAACTGCGAGGAAAGCAAATGGCTTACTCATACTTTTGGGCCAACTTATTTAGACCCCTCTGAAGTTGAAGATTGTTTCATATTTGATCTCATGTCATACAAACCGGACCATAAACTTATAGATAAATACGCAGACTATTTATTAGAAAACTACATAGCGCCAGAATCTCATTTTCCACCAAATATATGGGCATATGAAAACCCATCAATTAAAAGAACCACAAATGCCTGCGAATCATTCCATTCGCACTTTAATTCTAGTTTTTATTCAAGTCACCCTTCTATATTTATTTTTATAGAAAAATTAAAAGATTGTCAGATCGATGCATATTTAAAAATAAAAAATTTAAATATTCCAGCAAAAATTAAAGACAAACAAGTAAAAAACAAACTAAAATTTATCGAAAACATGGTAAATATGCTTCGATCTGACAATATTTCTAGAATTAATTTCGCTAAATCTGTATCACATCAAAACGTTTTTTAAAAATTTATAGTTTACCTAAGTTATAGAAATAAGTTGATGTAATAATTTTATTGAAATAAAGAAATATTTTAATATAAAGCATTCTGTTATTTTATTTGATTTGCGGCCGAAAATACCTATGAGATAAGGAAGCAACTTAAAACCTCCGGCCGAATTTACCTACCGGCTTTTAGTACCTGCCCTTTTTCCGGCCGAAATTACATCCGCCCGAAGCGGTTGCCATTCTTGCCATTCGGAGGTCGTTAAATAACAATTATCCCTTTCTATTCTGGTTACGCCTATGACGCACGTTAATCCTCTTAGGCCTACTGTAGTAACAATGAAAGATCATAAAATAATGTGATAGTCCAAGAAATGTAATAAATTTTGTATTGAAATTAACAAAAACCATTTAGAATGAATTACAAATATTGAAGTTTTACCGCACGTACTGTACTATAGTTTTGCATACCGAATTAGTTTTTATTCTGGGAATTTACTCTCTCTTGATTTTCAAATAGACTATAGCTTCAGATGTGAATACTCTCAATTGTTATGCAGTACATTTTGATACGGTTCAAATGGGCAGCAACAATATGCCTTGTGTTATCATTTGTAATTTAACAAGTCTGAAGCTACATCGAAATTATTTACATTCGCGAAATTAAATTTAGAAGGTCACCTCGCAAGTATGATTTTAAATAATGAATTTTTTCAAGTTTGGAATTGAATTTGTGATCAAAGTATTAAGTTGGTAAAAGCATTGTGCATTGCATTATTTTTTGTAAAAACCGTTATGTGAAAGATAAACGAATGTGAGTCTCAGCCTGTATGTTGTGAAATTGTTGAAATTAATTTCTGATTTTATTTTGAGTTTCAAATTTCAAAAGATGCATTTTCCAATGTGAAGAGTGACGTCTGTTTGTGATTTTAAAATCATATTGTTGGATCTCTCTGTATTATTATGAAAAAGTAATAATAATAACGAGTATCAATGAAATGTAAATATGAATAATTTTTGAGCAAAGAAAATACGACATTACTTTTATAATATAAGATATTAATTAATTGTTGCACAATAAATTATTTATTTTGAAAAAATAACAGTTTTGTAACACATGTTACACTAATTTCACAAACAGCCGTAAACAAACAGTCTATAATGATGAATATTTATACTTATTTGGTTTCTTTGGGATGTGACGGCTTCCTGCTAGGGCCATAGTCACTTTGCTGATCCGGCTCGAATTAGGCCCATATTACGCAGTGCCGGCTTCCTGCTAGGGCCATAGTCACTTTGCTGATCCGGCTCGAATTAGGCCCATATTACGCAGTGCCTTCCTTTGCATTTAATAAGAGTGTGAAATGCAGTAAAGTGTATGGTATGATAAATTAAATGCTGTCGCACTTTTCACTGATGTTTATTCAGGTTTTAGTACAAATGGTGTTTTTTTGCCTAATAATCAAGAATGTAGCACTGTTTACTAGTTATGCTGTATAATATTATAATACATTAATTGATTCTTGTTCGAATTTGATTTAATTACCACATTCTCCTGTCATTTTATTTTCAACTTACCCTGTATAATACAATTCGAATATTCTGCTCAAAACATATAACTAAATATATCCTTCTTCTCAACATTTAATATTTCCTTACATCAACAAAAAAATCATTTTAACTTTACTACCACATAAGAAATACAGATAAATATAGTTGTCTGAAATTCCAATGAATGTTTCAAAGTAACCGACACTTTATCGCTTCATAAAAACTCTGTTATCTGTATCTACGAAACATTTCAGGCCCCAAAAAAAAATCACCCGAACTGCCAACTTTCACTCGCTGTTCTGCCCGTTTCGTTTTAAAACTCTTTTATCCCATTGGCCAGATCCTAATATCTTGCTCCTTCCTCGCAACTACGTCAACCGTCGTATAAATACGCCATCTACCTTACATTTTGCCTCTTCATCATTTAACCGTGGTACATAAAGGTACTCAAGTTATAAGAGCACCCGGCGTTTTTTATCCCGGTAACAAACATGTGTATTTAATCTTCAATCATCCATTAATCCCTCATATTATGTGCAAAATAATCACAGTGTAACGCGTATGTACAAGTGAGTTCTTAATTGTCTACGCAAAAATAAAAAAGTTATAAATTCCTGCAATATAAAAAAATGAACGTGACATAAGTGTTTAATTTCTTCATACATTTCATCATACATCCTACATCAGTGAATACAATCATTTGGTCCTTCGAGAGCATCAGCTAACAACAAAGAACTATCCATTCCATCTATTAGCCCACGTAAAAAAGGGTTAATTAGAACAATTCTATTGAATGCTTATTGGAGTTTTAATTATACCGATCAATTCGCCGGCTGGAGATGAAAGGTAACTACCTTTTTGTACGATGAGTGAATGGTAAGTGTGGGATTGTTGGGTTGGGGCCGTATTTATATGGCGCTCAGAGTGCGTCTAAGCAGGGGAGATCACGTGGGGAATTGACCAATGGATTGTATGATTTTAAACTCTAACCGTCATAAACGACGTTTGAGTTATGCGTAGGCTAAGGTCGTTTTTTGTCATGAAAAGGTTGTTTTTGTTATAGAGAAAGAAAGGTATTTAAGATAATTTTTTGTATGTGAAGATATGGTTAAAAGTGATGCTTGTAGTGTTAAATAGATATTATGAACGAATTTTAAGCAGGAATTATGTGTGTATGTACAGAAATATGATATAATTGTCCTACAGGGGTGGAATATAAATGTAATTAATGTACGTTTTACAGGAAGAATTTAAGTTTGTCTTGAATTCGTACGATAACACCCAATTTCACCAACTAATTCCTAAAGTTAGGCAATACCTAAACCAGATTTAGGAATTCCTAAATGACATGCGTTCCACTGTTACATAAGTGATATAAGAGTTGTCGGAAATACCTAACATTGGGACAGCTGACAACCCTCGCCTAAATCCCTAAAGTCTTTAGGTAATACTTAACCTTAAAAGTTCGTTTGTAGTGGTTGTTGAAAGGTTAAATATCTTTCGTTTTATTTATATTAACGCACGGTGAAACGCATATTTCATTTAGGAATTCCTAAATCCGGTTTAGGTATTACCTAACGTTAGGAACTGGTTGGTGAAATCGGGCATTAGTATCTTAAAAAGTAGGATGGCGCTCCATAATCGTTAGACAATCGACAAATGTATTTAATAATTAACGATTACTAGTTGAAATTATAATATTAAGTGAATATATCGTCAAAAAAGCATTTTAAATCATGATATTGACTGGACTATGACGGTATTTAAGTCAAACGATAAGCCGAAACCTTAAAGATCACACTATATCTCTTGCGTCGACTATACTTACTTATTGACATACTTCAGAGTGAAAGTAACAGATTTTTAAAGTGTAAATATTTTGCATATTACATAGTGTTATGCTGTTCATGTCACTAACGTTTCCAGTAAGTTCATTGAATATAAAATATTCAATGGATATCCATATCCTGTGGATATGAAGTGATATCTAGGGAATATCCAGTCTTCGAGGATATTGTGGTGAATATACTAAGTTTGTATAATCCTTGCTTATATCGTTATATATAAATAAGGGTATAATGTACATGTACACTGTTGTATATAGTAATTAAGCATTTGGGTTTCGACAGTCAGAAAAACTAGTTTCCTTATCTTTGGTGTTGGTACGTATTTTTATGATTTGGTGAATTAAATGTTTTGTACTGATTAGCAAGTCTTGAAATAAATTGTAAAGATTAAGGTAGTGTTATTTCATATTAATTAATACTCGCAAATAAACATACACTATCTAGATCATGCGGTGAGACTGAGAGAGATAAGCAAACTTGCAAGATAAATCGTCGAATACAACTAGGATGGTGTAGCTTTTCGTAAGATGAATAAAACCTTAAAAGGAGACTTGCCAATATGTTTTAAAATGAAGTTCTACCAGTAATGAGTTGTACCTGTCATGGGGCGGAGACGCTTACCCTGACCATAATAACTGCAGGAAAACCCAGCTATCGAAAGGGCAAAGCTGGGGATCACTGGAAGGGATAAAATTCCAAATAAATTCATAAGAAGAACCAAGTTCAACGACTTCGTCAAAACAATAACTCAAAAGTGGAAATGGACAGAGCATATAGCCCGAATCGCCGATAATAGATGGTCAAAAAGAATATTGGAATGGAGACATAGAAGGGATAAGAGATGTAGAGTTAGGCCACCAAGAAGATGCAGTGACGATATAAGGAGAATTGTAGGAAACTGTATAAACACCGCCAAATATAGAGACCGATGGATTGCACAAAAGAAGGCCTACATCCAGCAGTGGTTGAGAATAGCTGATGGATGATAATGATGTATAGTAAAAACGAGTGCTACCTGGGTATCCATTAACTTACTCGTGCATTTTACTCAATTAACAAGTCGAATCTTGTGAAAATATTTTTGTGTGACCCCAAATAAAAAAGATAGGGTTAAAAGACAAGTATTGACTAAAAAATAATACTTCTGAATCTGAACTAGTACCTAAATTGTTTATGTAGATAGTAGTTGCTAAACTTCTTGTTTCAAATAGGTACATTATCCACATGATCTAAAGCTTTGTTATTACTCGTATGCGCAATTGTAGAAACATAACTGTTAATCACAGGATCCAACATTAGATGGTCAAGAAATGAATGCGAATAATGAATTCTTCGGAAATAATTGGAATATACTTCCAATCCAAAATCTTCTGGTTCAGAATCCATATTAATAAAACACAAATGTTCAATTTTTAAGGTTTATTTTATACGAATTTATCACAAACATTGGTATCATAATCTGTCATAAATATATTATAACTTTATATACTAAGTTGTAGAATACTGCTTTTAAAAATGTATTATTCCTATGCACTTATCTAATACACAAAGTGACTCATTAAAAATACTTATAATAAAATACGACAAATGGTCGTTATGCACACACACATATTAGTCTTTTTGGTTACATTGTGATTAGGCAAAGATTAACAACATTTTGTTTGATAAAAGACAAAAATGCCATCACACAGCACCGACACAAGCTCTATGGATTTTATTGAATGTTCCATAGATAAAACTGATCTTGGCAGTGAATTAGTGGATTAGTACAATACAATAATTTTTTCACATACACCAATTTAAATTGTACTAGAGCTAATGGCAAAAATAGTTAAGGAAACGCCTATCTTTTGGCTTTATATTTTTGCACTCGTAGTACACAGTTGTGTTTCCAAAAGACTACTCATCCGTTCCAATGATATTGGAAAATGTAGGCGTTGCTTAAGATGATTATCCATAATGAGTTTAAACAAAGATTTCACATTAGCTGAATTAAGACAGTAAAACGTTTATAGTTTATTAACAAAATTAGTGGCGTAACTATGGGGGTATGATGGGGATAGGACCCCCCAAAAAACCCTAAAAATAAAATAACTTCTAAAACATAATCAAAGCAAGCCTACTTGTTTGAAATGTTACTAACTGTAGGCTACAATTTTATAAAAAAACAAAACTAAAATGCAGTTTTAGGGGCTTAAAATTTCAAAACCCAGATCCCCGGTAGTTTATCCCCCTCCCAGATCTTCATCCTAGTTACGCCAATGAACAGAATAGCTATTTAGTCTAATTCAAGTATGTGTCAACTATCATTACAAATTTCATTCATTTCAGTATAGTTTAGTCTCTAGAATACTTTTATTATTAACTATCAAGTTTAAGCATTATCACAAATATATTACTTACTAAATGGTGTAAGAATATTTTACAAGTATTTAGATATAAAGTTTTTAAAATTTCTTATGATGAAGTTTAAATTCAACAATTACAATTGAATAGACACCATAAAGGCAACAATTAATTATCATACATTTTTTCTAACAGGAAAAATGTGTGATGCAGAATGAAAAACATTTATCAACGAAATCAGATTTAAGTGTAATTTCGTTTTTTTTGTAGTTCTCAAAAATATCCTAATGAACACATGATTTTTAATGAATGATTAAATATGTTTTTAATAATTACAAGAAACTAATAATTACAAGAAAATAAGTAGCATTATTTAACATGTATAGGTAAAATTTGAATTAGAGTGAAATTTAGTAATTCATTATATTACTTAAGTACTCAATAAGTACTTTATTTAAATTTTCAAAAATCATTATAAGGGACTTATTTATACCCATGCAAAAAATAATTATAAAACATTAAGCCAGGAAGATTCTTCTGGAATTGTGTGCTCTAACCAGAGCAAAGTGGTTCTCAACCACTGGTCCACGGACCATCGGTAGGTCATAGGAGCCAAAATATGATCAACGAATAATTTCAAATTAAAACTTCGCGGGCGATATAAATCACATTTTCTATAACAAATATGAGGCGTTCAGAACCAAAGTGGCCTAACCCACAAAATTGCATTTTTAGTGTTATATGTTAAAATTCATTGTTTGGCCTCTATATTTTAATATCAGAGTGTCCCAACCTTTATTTTGCAATCAATTCAGAGATGGAGGTACATGTATGGTTCTGGCATTGATATTATGTCAGACATATGAAAACGCATAGTTGCCTAATGAGTCTTAGGCAGGTCTGTTTCTCGAGAACTTTGGATTGCACGTGTGTTTTTGTGGTTAAGTTTACTGACTTTTTATCTTTATGGTGTGTTTATTCAAATTAATATAAGTATCGGGATGCAGATAAAGATATTGAGGAATTAATGTCTAGTAATAACTTATAATATTTGGAATATGATTGAAATAAATAAAATTGTGAAAATAAAATGTGAGGTTAGGCACATTAAAAATATTTCTCATTAATTTTTATCTTGTTTTAGAAACTTCTGTTGACGAGCACTCTTATAATACAGATGATCAATCCGATTATAACCCGTCACGTTCAGAAAGTGAAATCAATGACACTAAGTTGCCAACTCCCAAGCAAAGTAGTAGAAACCGTATTAGAATAGAGAATACGTGGAAAGCAAACCAATGAAAATAGGGAAGAGCGTCTGGTAAATCTTACAAAAATGTTACGGGAGTCGATCTTAATTCCAGAAAAGAAAATAGAAACCTCACAATGCGGATGCAGTAATCAATGCAATGAAAAAATTAGTCCCAATCAACGTAAAGTAATTTTCGAAAACTTTTACTGTTTGAGTAGCTTTGATTTGCAAAGCGCATATTTGTTTGAACAAATAAAAGTATTTTACCAAAAGTCAGAAGTTACATAAACATTTAAAGTAGCCAGCGAAATTTAACTCAAATTTATAATTTGCCAAATGCTGAAGGAAAAAACATTAAAATATGTGAACAATTTTTTAAAGACACTCCACCCAAGGAGAAAAAAGGAAGACATCGTCCAGGAAATAAGACGTCAGATATTAAAATAAAAGAGGTAAAACTATTTATAAATCGTTTCCCAGTTTATGAATCTCATTATACAAGGAAGAAAAGAAAGAAAATAATATTTGGCTTCTTACCTAAACATCAACATCTTATACAAACTTTACAAGGAAAATGTAGAATCACCTGTTAGTAACTACGTGTTTAGAAACACATTTAATACATGTTTCAATCTCCATTTTCATTTGCCAACATCAGACAGCTGCAGAAGATGTGACGAATTTGAAAACAAAATAAAAGTAGCCACAGAGGAAGGCAAAAAAAATTGCAAACAGAAAGATAGTTGTATCAAAGAAGGGCGGGGGCTGATTTAGCAAGACAAAAGAGATGAAAAGTGATCGACAGAAACATATGCTTGGTACAGACACTGCTGTTATAGCATTTGATTTAATGAAAACTCTACCCACTCCGTTGTATCAACTGCAATAACTTATTATAAACGGCAGCTCTGGACCTATTCCCTGGGTAAGCTTACCATTGAGAAACTTATTTTTAATAAATATCTTATATTAAAGAAATTAACTGTCTCGACCCTTACTTCGTGGAATCTACTCATATTAGTGTTTTAAATGAAACTCACGGTTTTTAGTTAATACCGCAATATAATAAAAATTGTTGAAAATTCTAAAAACTTGACAATTGTTTCGATAAATCAATATCGAAACAATTGTCAATTTTTCAGAATTTTCAACGATTTTTATTATATTGTGGTATTAACTAGAAACCGTGAATTTCATTTATAACACTATATTATATTAAATTTTTCCTAGGTATCCATGATCTTCTAACAAATACAGCAATTATGTATGTGTGGAATGAATACATTGCTTCAAGTGGACCGCAAGAAATAGCATCTTGCCTTATGCATTACATGAAAAAATATTTGACCATTTTGTTTTAATCAGAAACCTAGAAAAAAGCATCTCTAACCGAAAAATTACCGAAGAGGGCATGAAAGTGGAATGGTTGAAAATGCAGTGCTTAAGATACACCTCCGAGACAAACCACAAATTTGATTTTAAATACTCAAACTCTGATTTTGCTCCATTTTACACTGTCAATGTAGCTAAGCGTCGTGCCTTAGAAAACGTAGAAAATCTGGAATTACTTTATCCATCAGGGCGAGCAGTTGATTCCAAAAAAAAATGAAAGATCTCCAAGAGCTGCTGCCTTACATTCCTCCGGTTTACCATAACTTCTATACAACCTTGAAAACTTCTGCAACTAGGAGGATGAGCCGATAATATTAGATGAAGATCAAAGTAATGAACATGAGTAATACTTCAGTTTTTTTGTATGTTGTGTTATCTAAAATATGTGTATTTTCATTATAAATCTTATTTTACTTTTTTTTAGACGCAGGTGTTTTATTTTGTATTTTTTATATAAACAGATTAGGCCTGTATAATTGTCCTTTATTTTGATCAAAGTCAAAATGGCCTCACCCACATCAAAATCATTATTTAAATGTCGATTTTCTCACTTCTTTAATTTCTGGCATAGGCCACTCTGGTTCTGAACGCCTCATGTATCGTTGGCATTCTCTGGCAATAGTCATTAAGTCCATTTTTGTCAATTTTTAGTTAACTACATAAACCATGTAAATATTTTTGCATTTTTGAACCTTCAAAGTTCATTAACTCCAGCACTAATATGTATACCTGGTTACAGAATGTAAAAACTACCTAAGTCGCAAACAGTTATTTTGTTGCCAGGTAGAAATCACTAAGCGGACTTAATGACTTTTAGGGGGGGGATAGGGAATACGCTATCACAAAAAGAACTAAGTGATTTACTTGTTTGGGTATTTTGAGGTTATGTTTTATTTTTTATGTCATCTTTCTGTGGTTTGCGATACAAGTGTGTATTTCTAAATAATTTAAAGTTATTATTATAAAAGTACCTACATAATAGTTAAAATGCAGGATTGTAGAGGTAAACGTATATTAAGACTCGTTCAACTGAATAATGAAAATTTAAGCAAAAAACAATAACAGGACATGTTACAACAACAGGTTAGTTTTTAAATTAATTAACTCAAAATAAAAATAATTAGGTATTTATTGAATTGCTTTTTTTAGACTGTACAAGAATCTCACGTTGACTCGAACCATGGGTTAGATCTTTTAATAAGCAACGAAAATTCGCCGAAAGAAGGTGTTTTAGAAGATAGGGTAAACAGTAATATTTTTTTTTCGAAGTATACTATAAAAATCATAGTATTTTTTCAATTTTACACTCTTGGAGTATTTATTATTTCTGGTTACAAAATTGACTAATTTAAAGATTTTTTTATTTATAGGACGAAGAAGATCCGTTTGAGGCTAGCTATCGATGAAGAAGAGGACAATAATTCTTACACGTCCGAGGACATTGAAGGTAAGTTGTATTAAAATCGAATTTAAAAAGTATTTATAACATACAGATATCAGATATTTGTTGGCTCCAAAAGAAGGAAATGCTATTAGGAGTCGTTGGTACAAAGCAGATGACAGAAGGTGGAATAGAAATTTGACGAAAAAATGTAGAAATCTCGGACAACCCTACACTACGAAAAAGGGAACAAAGCTCACCAAAGCTCCTTAGTATGTGAATTGCAACGTTTGTCGGTTTAAGTGTTTCACAAAATTTAGCGATGCAGAGAGGACTGAGCTATGTTCTAGCTATTGGTAATTAGAATCCTACTCCCGAATAAAAGATTTTATTCTGAAAAATGTCAAAGCCAATATACCTCAAAGACAGCGTTACCGGAAAGAAAATGCTAAACCCCGAAGTAATGCAAAAGAGTTTTATTTATTAAAAGACGGGGCACCAACAAGAGTATGTGAGTAATTTTTTCTAAAAATCCTTTCTGTAAGCAATGGAGCACTCAAGGAGATGACAAGTGGGGCCGAAATGTTCCATTCAAAAAATTTCTCAAGAAGTAAAATTTATTATTAAAAATCAGATTGAAAGTTTTCCTTTAACAGACTCTCACTACTGTAGAAAATCATATCAGATGCAACACTGTCCATAGCCAAAATCTACTGACTGTATAAAATAATGTGTGAGGAGAAAAGGTTATACGCCCAAAAGTATGACAACATACAAACTTTCGCAAGAATATAATTATTCGTTTTTCACGCCACGCAAAAATCAGTGCTCCCTTTGCACGAAGTACCAAACAGCTACATGCGATCAGAAAACCGCACTTGAGCCCGTGTATCTTGTATATAAAAAACGTGAAACATGCCAAAAATTCCAAGAAGACAGATAAAGAGAAAATATCCACTGAACCATATTTTGTAACTGCGACCTTCAAAGCGTCCTCCAGATACCAAGCAGTGATGTATCACCAATGTATTATAGCAGAAAATTGTGCGGTTACAATTTACGAAAGAGGTGCTTCTCCCAACAATGCGTTCTGCTATACTTGGACTGAAGTTGGTGGAGCTCGAGGTAGTTTGGAGATTGCTATAGGTTTATACCGGCACTTACATAATTTGCCCAATCATGTTACAGAAGTTTCATTTTTCTCTGATACATGTGGTGGGCAAAGTAGGAATCAAAATGTTCTTGCGATGTTGTATTACTTTGTTTATTTTCAAAACAGTCAGATTGTGACCGTCGAACAAAAGTTTCTTGAATCTGGACATGCCTTGATGGAGCGCGACAGCATGCATAGTTCCACAAAAAATCAAAAGAGATATTTGGCAGTTTATATAATGAACGACTGGATAAATGTAAATGGAGCGATCTAAAAGGGGAAAAAGTACTAAGGTAGTCTGACTTTTTTTATTTCAAAGATGATTATCTTTGCATAAATATCAGCGGGCGAGGTGGGCCCTCCATATCAGCATTCATGCTTAACAAGTCTTATTCAGCAATACTGCTTATTTCAATCCAAAAATACAATGACCTTAAGAAGTTGTGTATTAACGAAGTTATACCTTCAGAATACCATCAATGGTATCTATCAGCGCCAACGTCAAACACCACCGTTAAAAACCAAAATGCTGAACCAATTATAGATAGTGATAGCGAAGAAGACTAAAAAGTTTTACTTGTTATTTCAAGTTAATATTAATTAATACTGGAATATAGATGTTAAAATCATTTTGAAATAAATTTCTTTTATTCGTAAATGGACGTTTCAGTTTAAACAAGTATAACATATATTTTATACCATACTGTTTTTGTATATTTTATAATTTGACAAAAATCACTAAGTCCAACAAATGTCGATTTTCAAGCGATATGCACTTTTCGAAAGTTTTTTCTAATACTCCTACAAAAGTACTTCTCAGTCAAATATTAGTATGACCTTAATATGATTCAGTTAAGCAGAATCAAACTTGGCTAAAAAGTTGAAACTTTTAACCCTTTTTTCTCAAAACTTCAATTTTGGACTTAACGACTTTTGCCAGAACTCCGACATGTTTTCAGCTTTTCCTATGCGTCTTAGTTGCTGCCAACAACAAAAATTTAAAGTGGTACCTGAAACGAAAATATTAGGAACCACTGAATTAGAATTTATTCTGTAAATTCAACTGAAACAACCACGGTCTTTCAGTGATCAGTTTTGTTTCCTGGAAATTTCACTAGTGAAAAGATGAAGGGAAAAGGCAAATGAAAATAAGTACAAAAACAAGGAAAGCATTTTCTATACTACATGTTCTTGCAATCCTTCCGATGTCAAATGTATCTGTTAATGACGCATAATCGTTGTTATCACGTCTCAAAATATATTTAAAAGCAGTAGTAAATGGCTAAAAACGTAACTTGTCTTCATACACATCCTTGCCCATAATCCTATTGACAGAGATAAAGTGATTATCTTTTTATATATGTACGTACTCTTCTGACCAAGTTTATTTCCATAGAATCACTTATTGGTTACAAAAAAGTTGTCCACAACATCTTACTGGGAAAGTGAAAATGGCAAAAACCGACGACACTAGATTTTGGTCAAATTTTAAATCCCCATAGGTATGCAAATGTTTTTCGATCTCTGCATTTAAATATCTTCAATAGAGGTGCACAAATGTATGTCATTATCTTCTTATGTACCTACTTTATGTTGTTCTCAAATAACTAAATAAATTTTCAAAATAATATAAAAAATGGGATTAAGGCCATGAATATTAATAAACTAAATTAAGTATGACAAATATATTAATATAATATAAAAAGTATCAAATCAACTAATACATACAGGTTTTAGGTATATTCATAATACTTTCACGAACATACAAAAAAATTAAATCAATAAATACAGGGCGGATAATTAGCAAGAGAGATTAAAAATACACAATTTACAAAATTTTCAAAAATAGATAGTTTATTTTGCTTGAGACACAATTCAATTCCTCTGTAAAAATCCAGTCTTTTTAGAGATTTTGAAAAAAAAATAAACAATTCATTGAAAAACATATAATGCAGGTATCTGTTCATAGTTAGTTTCCTCTACCATCAAACAACATTTGGTTTTGAACAGTAACAGGGTGAGGTAACATACTTATAGCATTCACACTAAACCCCAATATTTTTGCAATTAATATTCATGTGGAGAAACTCTTTCTGTTGCACTTTCGTGTTATTTTGACTGATCTACTTATCATAATTACTTTTATTTCAACTGGATAGTAAACGCCCAGATTAAAGCAAAGTTCAGACGCAGCCAATAGTTCAGTAAAGTGGTCCAGTAATTTAGTGACATGACCCATTTGAACACATTTGTTTTAGTCAAGCTCAGTGGCATTCGAGTACATGGTCGAATTTAGTAAATAGAATTATATTCTATTTTTCTGGTCGAGTTAGCAGCTTCCAACACATAGAAAAGCCGATTAGCACGCCGACTATAGATACGTCTGGACAGGCCGAGCAAGTCATAGACCAATAATCATCAAGGGCAAATAGTGTAGTCGCTTCAAGTTTAGTTGAAGGATCACTGAAAATTTGTTTGTAGTGGATATTTCAATTCATACAATTAAATAATGCAAAATAGGGGGAAGATGCTACTTTAAAATTCGTTGAAGAAAATGTTGAACGTAAGTGCCTTTGGGATGTTCGAAACGACCTGTACAAAAATAAAGAAAAACGGCAAGCAGTATAGTCGTATAGTCAAAATTACAAGAAGTGATGGCAATCGAAGGTTTCGGCCAAAAGATTGAAACATTAGGTCGACATATTCTCCAGAGAAAAAAAATAAGCGGCACTCGATTTTGTACTAATAACTCGTGTAAAATACTGGATTTATGTAGACGCTGTTTTTACTCTACTTGATAAAAATAAATTACTAATTTACTTGACACGTGCGTAC
This sequence comes from Galeruca laticollis, assembly GCA_963921935.1. NCBI lineage: Eukaryota > Metazoa > Arthropoda > Insecta > Coleoptera > Chrysomelidae > Galeruca > Galeruca laticollis. Next base: position 60,303,322 of record OY998181.1, on the reverse strand, counting down.
AGAACACTCAGTTGACTAAATTACTGTACTAAACTACTGACTGCGTATGAAGCTGCCTTTTAAGTACGAATGTAAAGGGGACTAAGGGAAACAGTAGAAATATATGCTTGGTGCATGAGGATTGATATTTGCAAAAATCTAAATGTGTAGTTATGTTCCACAATTGTGATATTTACTTTAGTCGTATTTAGTTCATTTACTTACATGCGCGAAAATGCTTAGCAACTTCTTTGAAAAGAAAAATGCTTTCTGACACAATTTAATAGGACCATTTTGTGATATCATGACAATTATTTGAAAGTGGATTGTAATGAAATGAATGCAGACTATTAAATACCTGTGATTCAATTTTTTCAGTATTTTGAGACACTAATGGTCATAGAGGTTTAGAGTGAAAGCCTACTAAAATATTCAATATCATTTCTTTTTCTTCTTCATTTTGTACCATGTCCGTGGCCAGACGTAGGCAACATCTCACTTCTAGGTACCTGTGTTGTGCTCTTCAGATATCACTGAGTGAAGGGGCCTACAGTTTAACGACGGATCCGAACGTCTATGTTGAGAAGCTGTACTAGGCAGAATACTGTCGGTGGTTTGCCATTGCCTTCCGCCAGGTGGCGTGCCGAATATTTATTTTTCTATGTTGTCAGAACCCGAGTTTGAACCTGGATTTCTTGGTAAAAAGATAGAGCACCAATCCGCTCGACCACAGCAGCCACTCAATGCCGATTACTTTTCCAATAATTTTATATATGTTGTTTATTTTGTTTTGATTGCCAACTTCATGTGAAGATATATTTTGAAGTGAATTTTACTTATTCGTTGATAGAAATTCATCTTTACTGTCTAAAGCAATTTTTTATTGTTTCGAATATTGCAGTTTATAATGTAGTCTAAACTGCTATAAGCAATGTTGCCTCATTTCATTAGTTTTGTTATAGTGGACTGTGTTTCATTTATTTTCCACACATTCCAGTGTTTTATAAGAATCTATATGTATCATATGGGGAAAACCAATAATTTCTTCAATAGTCATACTCTATGTGATACTTTTTGGGTTCCAGAATATTAAAAAATAGTTAATTTCATTTAAAAAATTAATATGGGTAGAAACAGTTGTCATTAAAAAACTTTTTGGGTTACCTAAGCTAGAAGCGAATACAAACGTAGCTGACGCGCGCTACAGTCACTTCTGGCATCTAGTCGTTGGTTACGGCTACAAGAAGCGAGCAGCAACGTTTTGTAGGGAGTGTGGCGATCACCGGTGGCAATCGTGTGCAGCGATTCCATATAAAATGTATGAAATCTATAGGAAATAGGTATGTGGTAGTGTTTTGAGGCTGTCGCGTGTGGTCCGTGTGCGGCCACACTTAGTACTGTTTAATAAAGCCCGCTAGAAAGATATTTCTTAATAAATAACTGTCACTAAGATTTGCTCCAAAATAACCAAACATCAGCTATGAAATTAAACTGACAATGCTTCATTCAATAGACAGAGTTGTTTATGCTTATAATTTCATTTGCTGGATGAATTTGAGGAAGAATTGGAAAAGTTCAGTATATCATTCTTTTTAAGACACAAAAAATGTACTGAGTTTAACCAAGTTATCGTATTCAGAGACCGAAGGTAATAACTCAGTAACTTTGTCGTCTGAAAGTATGGGGTAGTATGCGTCAGATCCAGTAGTTCTGATTTTTTGCAGACTTGTTTATGATGTTGGCCTAATAAATAATCCAAGTTTGTGACCTCGAGAGCCGAACGCAAGTTTGTCAAAAATCGAAACAACCGCGAAAGAATCGGTTTTTTTGAAAAAACTTTTTGTAGGACGTTTCTAAAGTAGTCGGTACCCACAAATTATCAAAAATATCGATTTTTCGTCTTTTAGCGTAGCTTGTTAAGTAACTCTTTGTAAACATTGATGCACAGTTTCAAAATGGTATCTTAATTGGAAAATAGTTAGTTTAAAGCATTTTCTGGGTTATCCCCTATCCTTTGAAACCAATTTAAAGAGCCATTTGAAAACGAACTTCATGCGTCATAATAAATAACAATATACAATTATATTTTGAACAGCTTAGTTCTTTGACTGTAACTGTGTCTTTTACATAGTGTACGTTCTACTTCATTTTTTCTTCATGCTGTACTATCGTTTTTGCGAATTTGATTGAAAATAACATTTACATTTATTTGGCTCAAGTACATCATAATACAATAAATGCGTAAGCAATATTATTATTGTAAGCAAAATGTAACATCTAATAATTCTTATATTTAGGTTTAATACTAGTTAAAACACGCTTAGAAAATTTAAAACAGTGTTTAAAAAATGTTTAATATTAGATAAAGGTCGGCAGTGTTTTAAATACAAGTTTTATTAATATCGGTACAGTCTAAATGCTTATAAACAAGAATGAAGACTTCATCTTCTATTTTCTCAGTTTAATTTTTTTCAATTTGTGTAACTTTTATTGGATTGTATTCAGAATTTCAACATGTAACCTTAAATGAGAAGCAAGGGTTAAAGACGTTTGTAGTAGTGGATCGAGGGCACCTAGTTCCCAAAGTTATGTGGGCTCGAAGCTCATCATTTGGTGCGATAGCTGACAAATGCATACAGTAAATTACTGGTCACTATGGCTCAAACGTGGCAGTAGTTTTCGATGGTTATCCCGATAGTACTGAAAAACACGAAGAGCTCTGAGCGCCTTCTAAGAGCCAAGTTACACTCATCGCGAGAGATAACCATGGCACAGGTTCCTCAACAGAAATACTTGTCAGATGACAAAAGCAATATTCTTTTCATAAAGCTGCTGACAACAAAAATGGGAAATCACAACGTTCAAGTACTCCAAGCAGAGGAAGATGCTGATAGGCTCATCATCACTACAGCTGTAACTGCTGCATCTACCTATGATATAGTAGTAGCCATTGGTGAGGACATTGACTTGCTGATCATCCTTACTGCGATTTCAAACCAATGTGAAATTTTTCACAATAAATGTGGAAGATGCAAAGCATCATATATCATGTATTCCAGCATCGCTTCCTCAAAATTCTCTTTGAAACCAGAGCTTTTCCTCTTCATCCATGCCTTTAGTGGTTGTGACTCGACATCCTGCTTCTTTGGCTTTGAAAAGAAGCAAATGATGTCTATTCTCGAAAAAAATCCGGACGATAAGAAGCAAGATGCGATTTTTCCGACACCAACTCTACACCTGACGATATAGCAGCAGCAGGAGAAAGAGTCATAATTGCTCTATACGGAGGCAAACCCAGCATCCATAATCTTGACGAGCTGCGATAACAACTATTTGTAAGGGGAGCGACGAGAACCAGCTTCAATCTAGCCAGGTTACCTCCTACACGAGACTCGATTTCACTCCTTGCGGACATACCATCAGGTAAAAATGTGTACTTGTATCAGTTACATATAATCCATCATTTTCTATTCTCAACAGGTAGAGGCGTGGTTGGGAGTCATACTGAACAATTACCTGGGAGTGGATATTCATGCCACAAGGCTTCAACTCCAAAATGATGGCCAGAGATGCAGCCCCACAACACCTCTTGCGAATTATTTCTTGCGGCTGCACGAAGGGTTCTGAGAACGCGTGCAGCTGCAGGAAGGCAGGATTAAAATGCTCATCAGTCTGCAGGCACTGCAGCAGGGTCTCTTGTGACAATATACCTGATGTTGCAGAAGGCGACGATCTGTCCATTGTCGAAATGGAGGATGACTTGTGGGCACAAGACGTCGACGATTCATCACCAACCTCAGATGGGGATACACCATCTCAATACGTCGATCCAGATAAGGACGAACCTCATCCGGGACCTTCCAAGAGGGCTAAAATTATTAAATTTTTTTATTTTGAATATAACTCAATTTTCTAAGAAATAAACTTATTAACTTTTGTTGTACTTATCTTTTTTACTTCATTATTCGTAGCTTTTATCTTAAACATCATCGTTTACACTACTCAACTGCTTTTTTAACAACCTATCATAAAAGTACAGGACTTCGATAGTATAATCAGGGTAAACATTCAGAACAACAGAATTGCATAAAATTGCGAAGTTCGAAAAAAATTATAAAGTTTGAAAGGATTCATCTCGGAAACTATCGGGTCTACAGAGATAGTTCTAGTATAATATTGTAGCAAATTTAGTCTACTTTAAAAAAGTTATAAGAAAGTTTTTTCCATAAACTAGTCTTTAGGATTATAATCGCCAAAATTTGAAAACCATCCGATATTTTCGCGTTGCGAAGTGTACGAGGTCACTAACTTGGATTATTCATTATGCCAACATCATAAACAAGTCTGCAAAAAATCAGAACTGCCAGATTTGACGCTTGCTGTGATGTATAAAGTTACTGGACTATAAACTAGAAACAAAAAAAAGGAGTTTACACAAATCACATGTATATTAAAAATACTATTTGAAATTCTTGTTCTGTCCTAATTGACTGAATTAGATGAACAAAACTGGCAATGCTTTAAATTTTTAAACTATTTATACCAACCTAAATTTAGAAATAACATAACCTAATTGAAGAGACACACCTAAGTATAACATACACAAAAATGTGAAAAAACTAATGAAACTACAATTTTTAGGAGCACTTTTGAATACTCAATTTTCAAAACCAATTATATGAATGAACATATTATATTTTTTTGAGAACCTTTCACTTATAAGTTTGTTCTCCCGATATATTGTCTGCCATTTCGAGTTCTACATATTTTTTAATTCATAGTTAACCACATCAAAAATATTTTATGTAATTTTAAGTTGTATATATTCAGTCGATAAATATTTTTTGTGTAGTTTTTCATAAGGCACACACAGCTTCAGTGTAATGCAACTTAAAAATTGAACTTCAAGAATTATTGTCTTCTTAAAACTTACGATTCTAGTTGCGAATACAATTATAATATTCATATTATTAAGTTACAATTAAGGTTATGTTAAGAGCTACCTTTGACTTTGAGTACCATTATTTTATGCAAGTACTGGCTATCATCGTGTTGACAAGCTGTTTGAACGTTTCTCGGTCGGTAGCCACATGAAATAGTACTTCGACCGTTCCATACGACGAATATTGAATTATATTACACAGCACGTGTATCATGACTTGCAATTAGAAGAAGCAGTGGCGTAACTACGGGGGGGGGGGGGGATGAGTGGAATAGAACCCCCACTAGAACCCTAAAAATTAAAAAAAAATCTAATACATAATCACGGCAAACCTATACTTTATTCAAATGTACTAAACGGTAGGAACTGTAGGCTACAATTTTATAAGAAACAAAAGGCTAAAATGCAGTTTTAGGGGTTTGAAAAAAATTCCGATACCCAGATCTCCCGGCAGTTCATCCCCCCCCCCGAGCTTCATCCTAGTTACGCCACTGATAAGAAGATATACTCTGTGGACCGCACTTTCAACGTCGTCAGCGCATCAGGGGCGTCCTTTCTCGTTCAAAGTATCTAACCTGAGTAAGATACGATTATTTCTATTCTTGGCTACCCCATCCATGGACATAGTGCATATTATCACAAAATGTCTTAAAAAATATAAATAGTTACATCAAGGCATCATATATTATCAATTTTTAGACATACTATTAGTCATGTACACAATATTACTACAATATTAATATTCCACCTGTTTTTGTTTCAAGTTTTCATAAGTTTGCATAAAATTTGTAAAAACTAACCAAGAAAGGTCATTATCATTTGATAAAACAGATAATCATCAGTAAGTTGATTGCGAAATAATTTTTCTGACCTTAACGACAAAAAATAATTAATCGAATTACACAACACAACAAATTGAAAATTACCATCTTGACATTTTTCAAACATGTTTTAAATGCGTAAAAGGTAAATAAATTAATAATTTTTATTCAATACAATAGCAACAGCTACATATCTGGTATAACTAATTAAGTCTTATAGTAAATCTAATGTTTCATTTTATACAGGGTATCGCTAAATTCAACTACTAATGCTCTACTGTGATTCCCTTGTAGCATATTATGCCTGTTGTGGCGTCAAATTATATCTATAAATATAGGTATTCCCAGAGTTTTAAATACTGAAGCAATATAGTTTTGTTATCAATAAATTTTAAATGTGCGATCGATTGTATAGGGAGGATTATTTGGTTATAAATAACTACTGTTTTGACAATAGGGGTTAAGGCCTCTTTGTTGATCACTGAATATGCAGATACTGGATAAAGTATTTAAAAATTTTCAATTCCACAAATATTCCTTAGTTAAAAAGAAATATAGTTGAAGTATTGGATCTTTACCCGTGCATCATTAATAGCTGACAACATAACCGACAAATGTCAAATGATTTTGTTCCGTTCTTCATTAATAATAGAAAGAGATGCCACTTAATTAACAATTGCACATTGAATGTTTCTTTTTCTTAGTTCACATAATAATATTTGAAGAAAATCTTCATCTGCCAAGGGTGCGTTCTTCTAGCCATTCCACATGACTACGGTCATTGCGGTTGCGGCGAAGACGTCACTAATGACGTCATTACTTTAGCTCACGTCGAGCTCGCAACGACCGATCTGAAGAGCTGGGTCGAAGTGGATGTTGAGAAATTTGGCGCGTCGTTTAAAATTTGAAATGGCGACCAAGAAAATTATATTACAATTAGATGAAGTCGTTTCTAAACTATAAGTATCCTAGATTAAGATCGGAGCGCTACCTATGTCAAGTCGATACTACTGTAGACGTGATAAAATTGTTTGATTATATGGTATTGATAATTCTTAATTTACTTTGCCAAGCTTTTTTGCATCCACCATTTCGAATTCTCCATTTTATTTTTAATTTAATATTTTTTTTCTAAACTCTCCACTTTTAGGAATTCGAAGGAAACTAATTTGTACGTCATTATTTCTTATTAATTTTGCACTGTGGTCTGAGCAATATTGACGACTTTTGTCGCACATTTTTATTATAAAAATCGTTTCTTCAATTAAATCTAACACTTAAAAATACAAATGAAACAATGTCCAAAACAAGTGGTAAACAAGCATCTAATCCAATCCAATCACTGTACTGTACATCTTAGAGAAGTTCACTTTAACCGCGGTGGTGGCGTATCGCTTAGCAACAGATCCCAATTATATCTGATGCACCACAAATACCCGTCGCAATAAAAGGACATTTTGATTATATTTTAATATAAATCATATAAATAGGTACTTCACTTAAATGGATTTATTGAAGTTAACTTATAAACGTAACCTCTTCAAGCGATTTCTTTTCAAACTCGTAATATTTACATCGACGTTTAAAACGCTCGATAATCCATTCCACTTGAGTTTATAATTGTAACACTCGCGGTTGTGAGCGCTAGTCTTGGTAGTTGTTACTGGAGCACATCAGAATCCTAATTTGTCGATAATATTAGGCTACGTTTACATACTTGGTAAGTCTCGACAAGTGTCCACAAACACATGCGTGTGAACGGGGTGTTTGGATTGGCCTGCGAGAGTTTGTCGGCGATCTGTACTAGAGTCGGTTTTTGAATACAGATCAAAGGAAGCGTATGCGACGTATTTACACGTCGCTCACGAACTAGTGTGTTTACGCTGCACTATGTATAACCGCGTATCCATCACGAGTAGTTGGTCAAACGACGAAATTATGGCCTTTCTCAAATGAATAGCCAACACACCTCAACGTCTATCATATTTGCTTGCACAGCTTGCCTGTCCAGAACGCACTTGCAAGCGTGTACATAGCATCCAAGCTGGTGTAAAGAGGTGGAGCTTGTGGACGTTTGCCCAAATTCGGCAAGCGTATCAACGTAGCATTTGAGATTGATATACTTACAATGACATTAACCAGATTTATTTGACATATGGAGGAACCAAAATAAATTTGAATTGAAGTTAGGAAAATCTATTGCAGTTCAATTTATGGAGAAATTTTAGAGGAATGCATATATTACTTACTGAAAATCAACCATTCATAAGTACAGTAATACCTCGGTTTACGCGACCTCACTCTGCGGAGTTTTTAAAATTCGTGCTAACTGACCTCGCTGTACGCGAACGCATTGATTGGTTATTTATCGCGTGTGGCATGATTGCATTCAATCAGTACAGTAACAATTCATTGGTCTATGACGAGCGTGGCATGATCGCATTAGCCATATTAGTAGTATATTTGAAGATGTTTACATTTTCTAGTTGTTTCTCGGTGGGTGAACGTAAAATATAGCGGTTTTTTATTAAAATATCAGATATTTTGTCATAATTACTAAATGAGATTGCTTGTGCACTTGTAGAACAGTGAATCGAAACATAATAATAAATTTACATATATTTATTATTCAAAAAAATGTCTACGCCGGCTAGTAAAAAAGAACGTAAAAGTTTAAGCTTGGAGATGAAGTTAAAAATTTTTAAAAATATGGAGAACAGAGGCAAGGCTACAGAGATTGGACGATAGTTTGGCTTCTCAGAGTCTACTGTACGTACGGTTGTGAAAAATCGTGATAAAATAATCCTTTCTAGTGAATATGGGACGCGCGAAGAAAATTAATCGCACGAGACCTATTATTTTAGAAAAAATTGAGCAAATTCTTGCTGTTTGGATTGAAGATATGAGGTTTGTTCCAACCTGCGTTAGAAACAGTTTCTTACAGTCAGGATTCTGCGCACTAAAACAAATGTGTTCCAACCAGAGTTAGTGCGCAGAATCCTGACTGTAAGAAACGGTTTCTGATGCAGGTTGAAACAAACCTATAAATAAAAAAGATGCTCCAATGAGTCAAGATATCATACGTGCTAAAGCGATTTCTTTATATGACAACCTTAAACAGCAAGAAGGTGAAAGCTCTTCTGCTCCATTTTTCGTTGCTCGCAATGGCTAGTTTGAAAAATTAAAAAGACGATTGAATTTGTTTAACATTCGTATAACTGGCGAAGCAGTAAGCGCAGATACAGCAGCTGCGTCGGAATTTCCTACCCAGGTATACAATTATATACTGCGAAAGCAAATGTTTGCTTCCCTCATCTTCAATGTAGATGAAACTGGTCTTTATTGGAAAAAGATGCCATCCCGAACTTTTATTTCCAAAGGAGAAAGGCAGGCAAGTGGTTTTAAAGCAGCCAAAGATCTATTGAAATGCCACTGGAGACTTCAAATTGAAACCTTTGCTGGTATATCAGTCGGAAGCACCTCGCGCTATGCGCGGCACTGATAAAGAAAGCTTACCAGTTGTTTGGCGATCCAATCGAAAAGCCTGGACAACAAGAGAGGTTTTTTTCGACTGATATACAAACAACTTTTGTCCAGATGTCAAAGTGTACTGCAATCGTAACGTACTGCCTCCAAAAGTTTTGGAAGTAGAGGTGATGTTTTTGCCACCAAATACCACCTCAATTTTACATCCTATGGACCAGGGTGCTATAGCAAACTTGAAGGCTTACTATCACCGCCGCACATTTGGTCAGCTGATTCGAGAAACAGATGGAAAAGGACAACAATCTATGTGTGATTGGTGGAAGTCCTATAAAACTATGAAGGCTGTACAAAACATTGCTGCAGCTTGGAATGAAGTTAAGCTGAGCTGTATGAACGGAGTTTCGAGAAACCTTTAGCCTGATGTAGAAGCACCAAGCAGACGTTTGCGAGTTCAAGATACTATAAGACAGGTGGTTGAAGATATCGCTATTATGATGGAGGGGTCTGAGCTTGGAAGTATTGCAGTCGGGGAGCTCGAATAATTCGTATCGCGCCTTAGAGCGATGATGAATTAATGGTAATGCAAAACACTTCGCAAATAAACGAAGAAGAACCGTCAGAAGAAGGGAAGTTATCATCAAGTGTAATCCAAGAGGCACTTTCAAAAATATATTCTGGTCTGGAGATGTTGGAAAGTTCGGACAGTGATGCCAACCATATTTTATATCTGCGGCAATCCATATAAAACGGTCTAATTGCTACGAAAAAATTTTACTTGAGCGCAAGAAAAATTCCACTAAAAAACGTTAGATCAGTATTTCTCGAAAAATTAAAATATGTATTTCGTTTTTCTGTAATCTTATAAGCAATAAAAGTAATTTGTAATGTATTTTGCTTCTTATTTCATTGACCTCGTTATACACGTATTTCACTTAGCACGAATTTGATCGGAACGCATCCTTCGCGTAAAGCGAGGTATTACTGTATAAAATTTTTAAGTAGATGATTCAATATAAACTGGAACCTTGTGTGAAAAGTTAGTATATTCTTACAAATTAACAAGTTTATTGTCAATATGTGTACTATCATAGATTATGTTCTTTCAGTACAAAGCTTCAGTACCTGAGATTATATATCGCCGAAACTAGCGCTAATTGTTTCTCCTTCTCCCTTCCATAACCACTTAGGGGAAGGTAAATATTTACGTTAGTTTGCACCTTATTGGTCAAATCAAATACGCAAGCGTCTGATTTTACATGACATATCCGATAGAAATCCGAGCGATGTTATTTCGAACAAAACTTCGTTATTAATTAATTAATTCGAGTGTTTTTTTCCACAATTTCAAAAATGTAAGTGTTTAAACAAGTATCTTTGTGAGTATTGTGCATATTTCGGCCGTTGCAATGATTAATAAGTGCTTAATTTGTGGGTATTGAAGAAAAGTTGGAGCTTGCTTATCATTTCATATATTTAAACAAAGTAATCATGACTTATTCCGTAAGCGGCACAGAAGCAATTTATTGCTGATGTGAAGAGTATTTTTTTAGATTTCCTCACATGATAATCAGAGGAAGCAACAATGTTTAAAAGCATTGAATTTGGAAAGGGCCAACAAATGGCATTATATTTGTGGAAAATATATTCAGTGACATGATTATGGCGTGAAAAAAATCTGAGCACAGGATATTGAATGGGATAGAATTCTAGTATTGCCAGTTTTCGATGAGTTTGCTCCAAGATTAGTAGTTTGTAATGTTTTATCTATCTCTTCATTATTTTCACCAACATGAGTCAATTATCTTTCTTGGTATTGTCAACACTAACTCTATTTGATCCCTAATCATTTGACAAAGGTCTTTCAAAGTACTCTTTTAAATAATCCCAAAAAAATGGAATTTATAATTACAAGCGATCATATTATTAACTAGTAATTATTTTTAGTCAACAAGATCAGTTATTAGAAACTGCTGAGGAGGGACTAATCTTAATGGCAGGACCAAGCACTTCGGACCAAGTAAATTAATCCTATATTGCTCTTTCCTGTACAAAAAGTAAACAAGTGAATTACATTTTAATCATATCAGATGAACCTATGCTAGACTGCATGATAAACTAGCTCTTTGAATCATAATTTATCAATATAGCAATTGGAACGACAAAAGAAACACATTCCAAAGTTTGATGAAAATAGTATTTATTTTCTTTGCAGTGCTTGAGTTGAGAACATGTACACCTTCTATTTATCGAAATCTAACAGTTTAATTAAAGGGTAATCGAAACTTCGTAAATTAAAAAGTCACGTCACTGGTAATTGTTTTGGTTCTAAAAAGCAGACACCTCTCGCTACTGCTTTGTCCGTGTTGATGTTGAGCACACTTCCCTTGATGATTTTAATACAGGCGTAACCTATCATTTCAGCGATATGATTTCTAAGTTTTCTACATTTTCAAGCAAAAAACGCCACCTTTTAAATTCTTTTCTATGATAGATGAAATATCTCAAGAGAATGTAGAAAATAAGGAATATTTTCTGAATTTGAGTATTTGCTTCTTTTAACCCATTTCTTCTTATTATTTGTTCATAAGTTATTGATTCAATGTTTTAATCCACGACTGTACTATAAAACATTCCTTATAAACATATGCTTCCTAAAGTGTAATAATACCTATTATTCACTTCTTGATATCACAAACAGGACGTACGTCTAAACTTGAGAATATCATTGTCATTGTTAGTATAGTATTATTGTTAGATTTTAGGTAGCAAAGATAATTTTTAGGCCAAAATATAGTTATATCTTTTATAATGCCCAATTTTTTGAATATTTAAAAAAAGTAAATCATCAACCATTATAGCTCTTTGAATAATATACTATTTTAATTTTACTTATTATATTTTATTGTAACAATTAATCTATTATGTAGGACGCTGAGGACAGTTAAAAATTTCAAAATGTTATCCAGTGAAAACACCCTTGACTCATAGCACACTCACCTGAAAACAACTGGACACTATACACTCATATTAAAACAACCTGATATCATCTAGAGTTTCATTTCAATCAATTCCAAATTTGAAACTTTTTAACAACAACTATTTCTTTTAATTTAAGGAATTTAATTTAGAGTAATGGCAGTCGAGTTTTGAGACACCCTATATGTAATGAGCTGTCATGTAAAGTTAACAAAAGCAAGTGTAAATAAGTAAATATAACAAAATTATTACATAAAATATAAATTCGTGAAACCACAAATGAAAACTGAATTCTAAATTCTGCCAAAAACATAATACTAATTTTAAGTATCCAAATCTTTCAAAATCAATATTTTGACTAACCACATAGCTCAAAACTTATGTGGAATAAATCAATCTTACCCGTAACAATGTACGATTACGAACTGAAATACAAAAACTAAACATCTTCCATTAGTTTATCGCTTTGTTCGACGTTGGCTTTAATAATATCCTTTTTGCCAACTCTGGTACCGTTTACTATTCTAGTGGGATTTTTTGGTTCTTTTATCGACAGCAAATAAACACTGTTGTGGACGAAATATTCTGTAATTTCGTTCAACTTCTTTCTGTGAGTTTCTGGTACAAATATGTACGTGTACAATGATGCTAATAGCGAAATAACTGCAAAGAACCACTGCACTCCTGCAAAACCTTGGAAAACTGATACCAATCCCCAGAAACTTTGTATAGAAGCAAACATAAGTATGTTACCAATACTGTAAGCGATGCTATTGGCAACTCCTCTTATTTCTAGAGGGAAGAGTTCCGCCATCATTGTCCAAGGTATTGGTAGGAAACCGATCATAGACGCCACAACGAAGAGAAGAAGCGCTGCCACAGGTAACCATGTCATAGTTAAGGAACCTGGAACACAAATGTTTTTTATAAACTCCTGTTCAAAATTAATGCACCACTATAAATTTTGTAATTATGTCTTTGTGTTTGTACTCTTTATTTTTATACCGCGGTGGTCATTCTGAGATATGTATGTTGATTTCATTCAAGTTAAACAGTCCTTGCAATGTGATTCCTTGCATTATGAAGGTATCTCATGAGATCTTGAATAATGTTTTTCAGATAGAATTCTGCATTCATAGACCGCGGACGAATATGAACCAGCTCATCTGTGCGTGCCTCAAAACATATCCCCCCCCCCCAGAACATTTTGGAACCACCAGATAGTAGAATCAGAAAATATTTCTCCAGTTCTGTGCCATACTCTATCACGTCCATCTGGAGTTTTAGGCTCACTCGAGTTCCATCTCTCTTCCAGTTATTGACTGTCTACTATGCATGATTTCTAGTAAAAAGTCATTAAGTAGCAATGCAGTAGCAGGTCTTCTATTAGCCAATTGGGCTTCTTTTAAACTTCTCCTAACGGTTAGGGCAAAAATCCTGACATTTAACAGTTTCGAGTCGATTACTAAGCTCTTTACTAGTGCACTTTCTGTTTTTTAATACCTGTTGTCGGAGAAAGAACTCATCAATTTGACTTGTAACCTTTTTCCTGACTTTACCACATTTTATATGGTGTGTTCCAGTTTCCCTATATCCTCTAACCATTCGACTAATATTTGTTGAATGACACTTAGTAAATTGACCACATAAGGCATACTTCGTTCCTCTTCTAGGAAAATTGAAGCTCTAGTTGACATAAGCCACCTAAGATTTCTAACTGTAAACGCTAATATTTAGGCGATATTTTTTTAAATAATGAAAATAAGTCAGAAAATATTAATTGTGAACAGTAGTTTATGAAATTGTTGAAATATATTAATGACAGGATAGATCAGACTCCCAAAGAGGTACAGGCGGACCCCAAGGGTTAGACGACTCAACAGGGATCTATAATTTGGCGTGAAAAAATGATCGGTAGATCTGATCTTCATATTTTTTGACGAATTTTGGGCTGTTTGTTTCTTCTTGCTGTTCGTTTTATTTTTCTGCTTGGATATTGTAAGCAGTTATGCAAAACATAATAATACATCGTGTATGTGTTATGTGTTGCATATACTAGGTTAGGAGTTAACACGTGTTTTTAGTAAATATATTTCTGTAATGTTGGCAGTGATGAAATAAAAGTATCAGTCTTGATTCGCACACAATGAATGTCAATGATGGTGGGTTTTTATTATAAATGATCCAAGATAATTCCTATATACTCATACAATTTATTATATGGCGCAGAACGGTAACTAAATAAATACAAAGTTGATTGAACCTCATAGTTGAGCGGAACGCCAAATAATTAAAATATAGGTGACAATCGCAGCATTGTCATTGGGTGCGTTCATCCTAGACACCGATTCCTGAGGGCTCAGGTAGCGATCTTTAAAATTTTTATGAACACGACCCTTCCCCTACTTTGGTACTTGAGCGCTCAGGGAGCGGTCGCCATTCCATAGATCATATTTATTTTTGCTCAGTCGATCAAGTATCGGTAATCATAAGACAAGTAGTGGGAATTTTGAATTTAAATTGCGAGCGAGTTGTTGATGCAGGAGAGTTTTTTAGATTGGAAAGTGTGGGTTTAGATAAAAATGTTCACGGACTATTAACAAATGATGTCGGTGTGGTAGAACAAGACAAGGAATGTGATATAGCCAGTTTGGGAATTAAAACTCACCAATTATTGCATTTTAAGAATGTCATAAGTATATTACTTTTAAAATGAATTACTTCAAATGCCTGTCTCGTCATTCTAAAAGGTTCTTTGACTAAAACATCGTCAAATCTGTGGACTGATTTTTCAACAAAATTTGCATTACTTGGGCTTCTTTCCTTCAATCTACCTTCTAACATATTTCCTGGAATAGGATTAACAATATTTTCAACCATTGCATTTACTGCGTTCAAGTTGAAATTATCATCTGCCTTGCAAACAGATTTGCATCTATTACTTCCGAGAAAATAGTTTTCTTTATGTAGGTAGTGTAACCACAAAAATAGACACTATTTATCAGAACCAGTGGAGAACAAAATTGCTTATTAATAATCAAGAAATTAGTTTTAAAATAGACACAGGTGCCATGACAAATATATTGCCATCGCATGTATTTTATTCATAAGTTTCTCACAAAGGGACATATGTGAGTCCAATGTGGCACTTCACTCTTACACTGGTGACGAGCTAAATGTTCTTGGAACTTGTTTAATTACATGCAAGAAAAATAATAACTACTATAAAATAAACGTTTATATAGAAAATTCTAATACAGAAGCTACCTTAGGGTTAGAGTCAAGTACACATTTAAACTTAATAATGAAAATTGACAGTTTAGAGTATAGGCAATTTGGGTAACCCTTATCATATTGAAATTGATAAAAATATAAAACCAGTTATTCAGGCAATACATAAAGTAGCATTGCCAATAATGAACTCACTTAAAGAAAGCTTAGATGAATTTGTGAAACTAAAAATAATTGAAAAAGTACAGGGTGCTAAAAATTAGGCAAACGCTTGTAATTGTTAAAAAGTCTAAGAATAAATTACATATATGTTTAGACCCCCCAAGAATGGAATAGGGCCATTAAGAAGGAAGCTGCAGAAAGTGCAGCGGCTAGCCTGTCTGGGAATAACAGGGGCAATATTTACGTGCCCTACTGCAGCTCTAGAGGTAATGTTGAACCTTCCGCCATTGCACCTATGTGTAAAGAAAGAAGCAGCAAACAGTGCCTTCAGACTGAGCCAGACAAAAAGCCTAAAAGCAGGAAATCTGATCGGACACTTAAAGATTTTGGAACATATTTCCCTAGAAGCCATGTCTAAACCGACAGATTTCATGCCAGTTAGGTACGACTTCGAAATGCAGTTTGAAGTGGTCATAAACAGCCACCAAACTTGCACAGAGAACGGACCTCAACTGGGAAGGGATGCATCAGTGTGGTACACAGATGGATCTAAGATGGACGAAAGGGTTGGAGTGGGCGTTACAGGACCGAATTTCAGGCTCTCAAAACCCCTTGGTAACACCCCAACCATCTTCCAAGCAGAAGTACATGCTATAGAACTTTGTGCCCAGGAATGCCTTGAAAGAGGCACTCGAAGGGAAAAAATCTATATACTGTCAGATAGCCAAGCAGCGCTAAAAGCTCTGAGGTCATACACCTGTGAGTCTAAGCTAACTTGGGACTGTAAACAATCCCTGAGACAACTGGCAGCAAACAATCAGGTCACCCTGATGTGGGTGCCAGGTCACAGAGGAATTAAAGGCAACGAAGAAGCAGATTGCCTTGCCAAAGAAGGGGCAAATACACAATTTCCCGGCCCAGAACCCTTCTGTGGACTCTCCAAAGCCCACTTAAAAGAGGAGTTCCGACGCTGGGAAACCGATGAAATGAAATCTCACTGGAATAAAGTGCCAGGACAAAGACAAGCGAAAAGACTAGTGCGCCTATCGCCTAAGAAAGCTAAACAGCTTCTCGAGTTGGACAAGAAAGACTTGAAGATGGTAACGGGACTCCTCACTGGACACTGCCCTCTGGGGTATCACCTCAAAAAGATGGGCAAATCAGAGAGAGACAAGTGCCCCTACTGCGAGAACTTCGCGGAAACTGCAGAACATTTGCTTTGCGAATGCCCAGCGCTTTTCTGCAAGAGACTTAAGTTCCTGGAAGGGGCCTTTTTAACGCCCTCCGACATCAGGAACTTAGCTCCCAGGAAACTGATAAACTTCACAAGAAGTCTCGGAATCCCGGGCCTCGAATAGATCAAGGGTCACGCACAAAAGAACTTATAGGTCGAAGTGCTTGTGAGGCTGTACAGCCCCCCTACAATCTACAATCTACAAGAAGGAACATTATAAAATACCAACTCTAGATAAGATAACAAGCAAACAAGCAAATGCTAAATATTTCAGCACACTTGATGCAACACAGTGTTTTTATCAGATACCACTAGATGACGAAAGCTCAAGACTATGCACTTTTGGAACCCCATATGGGCGATATAAATTTCTCAGACTTCCTTATAGGATAAAACCCACCAGAAATTTTTCAAGCACGCTTTAAAGAAATATTCAATATGGAGGGTGCAGACGTGTATGTTAATGATTTACTGGTATGGGGATCATCTAGGGAAGAACACGATAGTAGGTTACTAAAAGTATTAGAGTTAGCCAGAGAACATAATGTAAAATTTATCCTACAAAAAAAATGCAAATTTGGTCAAACGGAGCTCACTTATATGGGGCATTTTATCACACAACAGGGTGTTTTGCCAGATGAATCCTAATTAAATACAATTTCAAATATGCCTAGACCTGAAGACAAACAAGATGTCCAAAGATTGCTAGGGTGATTGACATATGTCAGCAAATTTTTTTCAGAGAAAACTTCACCACTAAGAGATCTTCTAAAAAAAGATGTAGACTTCCAATGGAGAGAGGAGCCCCAAGCAGCTTTTGATAGAATAAAAAATGCGTTAAGGAGCAAACCTGTTTTACAATTCTATAATGTAGACTTACCTACTTTAGTATCAGTCGATGCTTCAAAAGCTGGATGTGAAGCTGTTCTCCTACAAAATAAGCTACCTTGTGCTTATTCGTCAATGGCATTTACCGAAACACAATGTATGTATGCTCAAATTGAGAAGGAACTTCTTGCAATCGTGGTGGGACTTGACAAATTTCATCAATTCGTGTTTGGACAAAAAATAATTGTAGAAACCGATCACTTACCACTGATAACTCTCTTTAAAAAACCGCTTATCAAATGCCCTGCCCGATTGCAAAGAATGTTGTTACAAATACAAAAAATATGACATTGATGTTAAGTACAAGAGAGGCAAAGACTTAATAATTGCAAATGCGTTATCTAGATCCTACATAAATGGTAACCAAAATGGTGTCTCTATGACAAAGATATCTCTAAATATGTTTGTAAGATAATTTCAGAAATTAATATTACAAAAAATAAATGGACATAATTTAAACAAGAAACAGAAAGAGACCAGGAACTACAAGTGTTAAAAAAGACAATTTTAGATAGTTGGCCTAACAATAATAATAAGGTATCAACCAGTATTAAACAGTATGTCCGGTTTAAATCTGACTTAACTGTTATTGATGAATTAATTTTCAAAGGAAAAGCACTTGTCGTTCCTAAAGGTCTTCAAAAAGAAATGTTGTCAAGAATACATTATAATCACATGGGTTTAAATAAATGTCTCTCTTTGATCCCTTTTTTGGAGTAATATGACAAATGACATTAAACAGAAAATTCTAAACTGTAACATATGCCTAAAATACTCAAAATCACAACAAGCAGAACCATTGGTTAGTCATAATTTTCATAGATTGCCATGGAATAAGGTTGGTTGTGACCTTTTTTACCGAAGAGGAAAGTAATACGAGTACTTATTATTAACAATAGACAATTATTCAAAATACATTGAGGACACAACCAGCCTACATATTATTGAAAAATTAAAAGGTATTTTTGCCCGGCATATGGTATTCCCTTTACTGTGATTTCAGATGGGGGGACACAGTTCTCATTAAAAGACTTTGTAACATTTGCACATCAGTGGGAATTTGAATATGTAATGACGTCACCAACTTTTGCACAGTCCAACGAAATGGCAGAACGAAATGTTCAAACTGCAACATATTCTTAAAAAAACATTAGAGGATAATGGTGACATTTTTTTGGCTTTGCTTTTATATAGGAATATGAAAATTGACTATGAATACAGCCCTTCAGAGATATTAATGTCACGCAAATTGAGGACAATTATACCATCTGTAGAGAGTAATCTCAGACCCAAACAAATAAATTCGGAAAAATTTAATATGACTTTAGAAAATAAACTGAAAAGATATGAGACATATTACAACAAACATGTAAGAAATTTAAATTCATTAGAAGTCGGTACTCAAGTAACAGTTCAATTAAAACCAAAGGGCCTTTGTTTATCAACAACGGTAATAAAAAGGAATAAAAATAGAGCATACAAAATGAAAAATGGCAGCGTTTTAATAAGAAATAGAAAATTTATTAGACCATCTCACAATCCTCTCTAAACAGAAAAAGTTGCTTACAAACAAAGCCATGCTGCATTTTTAACACTATCAAAAGAAAGGAGAGTAGAAGAAATGAAGTGTTTCTTAGGTTAGAAAACAGTGCGGCACAGGAAGAAGAAAGCGAAATGAATAGTATTAATAGTGACACAGAAAATTATGAAAGTATAAGTGAAAATTATAGTGATGACAGATTTGTTAATGTTGTAGATCTTTCCGATAATATGAATAATGCAGATGTAGTGGGGTCTGAGGAGGCTTATGTGTTTTACGAAATCAAATAACTTCCTTCTGATTGTCAATGATGGTGGGTTTTTATTATAAATGATCCAAGATAATTCCTATATACAACTTATTACAGATATCATCTTCTGCATTGGAATAGTTCATAATTTCGTATTCAGTGTTAGAGCAGTCATTCAAATTACAACCATTCGAACACAAATTTGTGCATTTTAATCCGTGCTTTTTACAACTACATCTTATTGTCTTGCAAATTGTTGTAAAAGCATGGACTGAATTCACAAATTTGTGTTCGAATTGTTATAATTTGAATAACTGTTCTAACACCGAAAAAGAAATTAAGAACGATTCCGACACCAAAGATGATATTTAAGCAAAAAAAAGATAACACATCAAGAAAAACAGAACACCGAGAAGATGAGGATGATACAGAAGAACTTTGTTTTCTGTTCACTAATTAATTGAACTTTGTCGACTGTAGCAGACATTCATCTATATTAATAATCTTGATCTGACAACGTTAATGTCGAAATTAATAGTTTATTACATACAAATTGTACAAAGGGATTAAAGTTTGAACTTCGATGGTATTAAGATCGGAAGGTAAACAAAAACTTAAAGAAACAAGAACCTAATGACTCGGAAAAACGTTATGTTTCGGCCTGATGAGGTGATCAACAGTGGCCACTGTATATTTCTACTTTGGTGTTACCTGAATACTGACTAAGAAACGATTTGTGCGACTTTGAGTACACAATGGACTCGAATATCAACTAAGAAACGGTATGTTTGACTTGTAACTTAACTTGACATAGAAACGATGAGTTTTGACAACTGAATACGCACTTGACTCGCATAACAACTAAGAAACAATACTTAGTAACAGAAACGTTGTGTCTCAACTTTAACTTGCAGAACTAAGCAACCGGCGGTTTACTATTCAACTAACTAACTCGTTATTAGTGTAACCAGTAACTTACTCACTTACTGCGTAACTATCTGATAACTGCTTAACTAAGTGTGACTGCTTCATAATTGAGTGATGACTGACTGATGACTGACTTCTTCGCGTTGTAAAGAAGAAAAACTTCCAAGGGTGTGCGTTCACACGAATGTTGGTGGAACTAAATTAAATACGCCCTGCCAATCGGTGCTTATGGTTGACTTGGCGGGAACCATTAACAAGAGTCAACAATGGACACATCTATTAGATTTTTCAACTACCATTGAATGATATTTCAAAGGTGAGACCGTCCTATTGTAAACATGAATTGTCCATTCAAAGGTGCGAAAGGCTTTATTACAGACATTGCCATACCCATCCATTATTCAAAGATATTGTCTCTTTCAAGTGTAGAAGTTCAAATATAATATGACAATAAGTCTTACAAAGTTTACAACGACATATTTCATTTGGTCTAAAGAATCCTAATTCATGGTGTTACAATTTTAACATCATAAATAAAAATTACATTATAAAACGTGAAATTTTTCTAAACATTTGACAATGTTACAGACATAAAATAAACTTCGCTTTTAAGTATACAACAATAGCGAACGGATACAAAGATAATTTATGATTTAAAAAAATGTAATATATACAAATCAAGAATTCCCAATCTTGAACAAACTTATTTTCCCATTCTACTTTTTTCGATAAAAAACAAGTGTTTACGCCATACATTGTAAAAGGCACAGTGCATGTCGCGCACCATTGTGCATTATGCTTCGTATTGGTAGCGGCGACCGAAGCGTATCTAAATTAATCAACAGGATACCTGTCAAAGTTTTTAACTCATTTGATAAGTAAGGCGGTACTAAAGTTTAAGAAATCTCCTCTGTTTTTGCCACACAAAAAACATTTCAGTTTTTTGCAATTTTAACGATTGTTTTTTGCTTGAAGGTATATATATATTTTTTTTATTTTATATGAAAGTTGAAATCTTTGCGACAAAAAAACAAGCCTGATGAAGTATGTAGGGCGAAGAAAACTTTTCCGGGGCTTTGAAAAATTGAATTTCTGAAAAACTAATTAACAAAAACAAAAATTCTGCGTGTTTGGGATATAAGAAGCTACTATTGTGCCAATTTTCATAATGAAAGAATTTTTTTGCGTTTTTCTCCAAATTTTGTAGTTTTGTGAAAAAATGTTCTAAACAAAAGTTGTGTATTTGTTAATTATGTATAAATTTTCAATTCAACTTTTTCCGATACAACCAATATTTACGCCGCAAATCGCAAAAACCCGTTTTTCAACCTTTTCCAACCCTGCCTTCTGCAGTGGCAAATATTCTGCTAGTTAATTTTTTCATTAACAGTTCTATTCACTTGTTTTGTCTATTACAGCTGTTTGGAATGTTTTCTTCGAATACACCAAGCCTACAGTGTGTTCCATACGAAATTGCACAAAACATCTTTATGTGTAAGTATGTTTAAACAGCAATAAAATATTTAAATTTTGGTGCATTATTTTATAGTCTCGTGCATAATTTGAAAAACATAGTGCTTCGAATGCTTTATATAACATGTTCACAGAAAAGTTGAATCCAATTGAAGAGATTCAAAGCTTAAAATTTGTTGTATCTTCTGAAAATTGGAATAATTTCAGGTAGTTGAACAGCGTATGTTCGAAAAAATCCTTTTATTTGATCATACTATTAATATAGTAATAACACCAAGTGCATCTTATTCTGGTTTCCAAATTTCTGACTTCGACGGATCGACCAACTGCTCCCTACACTTGATTGGCAACACAATTTGCATTAGTTTTGATTCCAAAATTTTTATTTGCCTGGATAAAAGTATAGAATTTCTGTATATATTTCTTTTATCAACAATAGGGATGATGACTATATCCAAATAAAATATTTTAACGTAAGGTGGTAGTTTTATCATAGAAATACTAGAATAAAATTTAAATAAATCAGTCTCGAGTCACACGTGACATTGAACACCAAACAGAGTTTATGACGTCATCTATTCCCAAACATCATCTGACGCTGTAAAAAATCTTCATTGTGTGTTTGATGTCTTTATTAGTTTCTAAGTAATTTAATCGAAGTTAGCTTGTTCCATCTTACAAAAATAAACAAATAGTATTACTAAAACTTACATCGAAATGATCTTCATTAAAATAAATGTTAGATTGTGTAGTAAAACAAGTGCCGGATACCTGCCAGCAAGTTGAAATCACAGTTTCCTTTTATTTTCCGATGTAAATAAATAGCTTTTCAAGTATGTTTATTGTAGTACTCGCACACTGAGGCACCGCACAACATTTATAAAACTTTGAATTCATTTTTTATAACAACTACAGCCCCACAATCCTAGCTTGGCCTTTAAAACTTGGGCGCGCAGTAGCCTTGCTGTCACATGAGGCCCGAAGCTCAGTCGAAACGAAAGCTTTATGTTGTTCACTTCGGTCAAGTACAGTCCGCGGAGACATTTCTTATTTTTGTCTTTGGAAGCATAGCGAACCTCTTTTAAATAGTATGCTGTTTCCTTCCATCACATCTGCGCACCTCAGAGGCCAAGCTAGAACGGTCGGGCTGTAGTTATTCGAAAAAAAACTCCATTTACATCTCACTGGTGTTTGGGAACAAGTAACAAGTATTAGAATTTTCGCGCGAAATTTGAAACGTTATTTAAAATACATGATTTCTAAGGCTTTTTAGTCATGTTTAAAAAAATAAGAATAAATATTTGAGGCTATATTAGGCACTAATGCATGATTTAAAACACTTTTCTAAAAATAGTCAACATCCTTATTCTTTTGACCAATCTTTTAATATGTAGCTTCAACATTGGACAATTTTTCAAGTAATTGATAACTACAATCTGGGGCCAACAATGATTTCTTTACTGTTCTGTCTCCTTCAATTTCTTAAAAATAGAAAACAATACTACACTTTGATCTTAGACAGAAAATCATTAGTGATTGAAGAACCCCTTTGGGTAAATAAGCTGCAACTCCATTACAGAAGGTGTATTAAATAGCTGCTACTCTTTTGGTATGAAATACAAATGTATCAATAATAAAAAACGATATAAAATGCAGTATTTGCCAGGCTGGTAAATTTTGAATAGAACACAATAACAACCATTTGTTTATTACAAGAGGATATTTTGCCAGACAAATTGATGGGTCTCCTACATTCGCGACCAAAAATTGGCCTTCTTCACAATCTATTTTCTGTAGTTGTCCCAGCTATTGATTAAAAAGTACTAAAAAAATTGGTTCAAATACAGAGTTTTGATTCTCATTGAGAATATCTTGAAATGCAACAAAGCAATTCTTGACACTGAACATCTCTTATACTCTTATTGTTGTCTCCTCCCGAAATATGAATATATTCTTCTTATTGGCTTATCTTCATACCTTTTCAGGCGTCGATTGAGACTCGGTGTCCTTTTCCACCCATAATTTCCATGCTTTTCTGTCCATGGTAGGTATTTTCAGATCCTACAGAGTTTTCCCTTTATTTTGTCCTATTTTCTCTATCTGGTCTGCTTGGTCTTCCTCTTTGCTTTGTCCTTGATTTACCTCTCTCCATTATTTTCCCAGTTATTCTTTGTTGGCTCTTTCTCTGATGTTTGCCCCATCATTTTGCTTATGTGTTCGTTTCTGATTCTGTTCCATTTCGCTTTTCCTACTATTTTTCTTAAATGTTTCATTTCAATTACTTACATTTTAGTTTCGTGCTTTCTCTGAATTACTCAATTCTATGTTGCGTATATTATTGTAAGAAAATAGTTATTCTATATGCTGGTAGTGGTATGTTTATATCAGTGAAGCAATGATATTGAGGAATTCCTTCAATTATGCTCATTACTTTTTAAAACTATTCACTATCTAAAGATCTAGCCTATGGGCAAGAAAATATATAAAAAACACGAATGTACTATTCTATGCCTGTACTCAAAGGTTAATGATTTACCTTGTTTTATTAAATAAGTAAATAATCCTGACAATCCAGTGCAAAGTGCCATACTAAATCCACTGACTATCAACAAAGATCGTCTGTTGAAAGTCTTCAACAAATATGAATTGAAGCAGGCCATTAACATTCTAATCAGACATAAAAACGTTGATGCTAGATAAGGATTAAGAGTACTACCAACTTCCTAAAATGAGAAAAAACAAGATTAGTATTTTAAAGTTTATTTGATACTTAGTTTAAATTGTGTTTTGTTAGGATTCTGAATTATTGGTTAAGTTGATTGCTGTAAGTGTGCAGCCCATAATTCAGAACTTGTGAGAAGAAAATAGATCACATACTGTACTATGTTTAAAAAAATAATACTTACATGGAAGAAAGTAACAGAGTAGAACAAAGTAATGTAAATTCCAGCAAATTGTTGGAAAAAGAAGAGACCGGTAAGAAGAAGAAGAGGCTTGTAACCAGTGGGTTTGAAAAATTCTTTAAGTTTTGCCATACCTCCAGAATCTCCTTTTTTAGCTTGTTCTTCAAGCTTTTTTTGATGTTCTTTTTGAAGAGCATGTAGTTGTAGCTCTGCGAGGGATTCATGCTAAAAAATGATTTAATTTGTAGTATTATTACAATACCTACTCATACTTCGCTAGAAGTATAACTCATACTTAAATAACTTTTAGCTACTAAATAATATATGGTTGAGATATATCATAGTTTCTAATTTTTATAAATCGTCCCTATGATACAGTCGTACGGTCAGTATCCGCTAGAGGGCGTGACATGTAATACTTGATATTGAATGTTACCTGCAGCATTAAATTACAGTGACTTTATACAAGACAGTGGCGACAATTGTGATTAAGATCCGCCCAGCCGTCATATTCTTGTTAAATTTGAATCATTGAATAAAGATTTTTTCAATTATTTGAGTAGGATAAGCTCACCAGTCTTCGCCAGTGTTCCAATGTATGCCAGTTGAATTTGAAACGCCGATAATCTTGTGTTTAATTGTATCATGCCTCCTGCTGCCGAAATTAGGAAATCATTCCATTCTAATGTCACAATTGCGATCGGTATTTTGTTTTATCAAATCAGTGGCATGTAGCACAGTGAAAATTTGAGAAGGTAAGATATTTGTTGCTAAGTTATTGATAAGACAACACTAAATATAAATCTATTGTAATCCTATTTGATATAAAAGCTTTTTGAGATGTAATGTTATTTTATGGTGTGTAATGACTCAAATTTTGACGGGAAAGTGATATTGAAGGTATTTCAATGAGAATAATGATCAAAAAGAGGGTGGCAAACACTGGAATGTTTTTCACCATTGTTTGCCACTTATTGGGATTTACTGGTATCTTTGATACTCTAGTGTTTGACAGTTGTATTCCTATGGTACTAAACATTCATTTTTCCACAGATGTCATCAAGAAAAAAGCCGAAATTACAGTACAACAAGAAGAATATGGAGGAGGCAGTGAATGCCGTGTAACATGGCATGAGTGCATTTAAGGCTAGCCAGCAATTTAATGTTCCTCGAACTACGCTTCGTTATATTGTAAGTGGCAAGTCTACTCTTAAGCCGAGATAAATCTATAATCAACAAATGACATTTTGTTGTGAAAACCAGTAGAAAATGATTTAATCTTTCGAATTAATTTATGCTGCTAGTAATTTTTCATTATTTCCAGAATGGGTCCGTCGTGTACCCTAGGAGAGAGGAATGAATTAATGCTGGTAAACTGTATAAAAGAACTGGCTTTACGCGGATTTTCAATTATCAAATGGGACCTGCTAATTTCAGTTGAAAAAATCATCAAGGAGATGAACTTGCCCAACAAATTTGTAGAGGGGCATCCAGGCAGGAACTGGCTAAAGTTTTTTCTGCATAGACATGAAGATATTACTCAAAGAATGGTGGAAAAGTTAACACGAAATAAAGCGGCTCTAACACCAGAAGCTATTAGAAATTGGTTTAACGAAGTACGTACCTATCTGGAGGTAATGAAATGTCCGGATAAGATTTTCAATATGGATTAAAGCGGATTCATGCTTTGTCCCAAAGGAGAAAAGGTACTTGGTGTAAAGGGGCAGAAAAACTTGTACGAAATCTACGGCAACGATAAAGAAAACATTACAGTTTTAATTGGAACCTCTGCTGCTGGTGACTTTACTCCATCGCTTGTGGTACATGCTGGTAAACGGCTACTGAAAGGTGTTACAGAAAACATTCCTGATGGATGGGCTTTGTCTAAATCGGATAAAGGATGGATAACTGGTGAAGTTTTTTACGAATACATTGCAAACGTTTTCCATCCATGGTTGCAGTTCACACTTAACGTATCATTTGTCTAAGCTATGTAGTGAAGTAGGTATCGTGATAATTGCCCTTAATCCAAACACGACTCACGTTATTCAACCCCTTGACGTAGCCGTTTTTGGACCGCTTAAGAAGAAGTGGTCACAATAAGTTCATCGCTGGAAGGTTGAGAATAATGGCGTTTAGGCAAATTACAGTTACCATCAGTACTAAATAAGATACTGGAATCTGATTTGGGGAAAACTGTAATTATTAATGACTTTCGGAAATGTGGGCTGTACCCATTTGACGAAGAAGCAGTAGAGACTATTCAAAATGTGGAATAAAAGAATCTTCAAAGCTTTTGCCAGAGAAACATCGATATGTAGAAATGCTCATCGGCGATGAATTAGTGATCTCATTCGCAAATAGGGAATTAGATACCATTGCCGGAAATCAAGCTTTATACGACATATGGTACAAGAGCAAGCATATCAGTGGTGACAGAGGTGAAGAAAATGTGTCGACTTCTTCAAAAATATTTCCAACATCCTCTAGTGCTCCGAACACCAGCATTGTGGCTCCTCCTTCTATTTCTCCAGATAGACCCATCCCATTACCACCTGTTCCAACGGGTGAGATCACACCAACTAAGCTGGCAAGGATTTTATCACCATCAACAGGAGGTCAAAATGTTCCCACACCATTTAAGGAAAACCTTTATTGGCCAGGCACTCCCAAAAAAAATGAGACAAATAAAGTTACCAGCTGTGGTCACATCGGAGAAATGGAGCAAGTATGAGGAAGATCAGCGCAACAAAAAAGTCGAAGCAGAACTTTTGAAGGAGGAGAGAAAAAAATTAAGGGAAGAGAAAAAGAAAGAAACTGAAAAGAAAAAATCAGTCCAGTTCTAAACGAAAAAAAAATGTCTCGTCAGACTCCTCAGATTCATCGGAAAATGTTCCATTATTATCT
Organism: Galeruca laticollis; assembly: GCA_963921935.1. Taxonomy (NCBI): domain Eukaryota; kingdom Metazoa; phylum Arthropoda; class Insecta; order Coleoptera; family Chrysomelidae; genus Galeruca; species Galeruca laticollis. Next base: position 60,275,603 of record OY998181.1, on the reverse strand, counting down.
GAAGGAGAAGGCGATGATTGGGCTCAGGATAGCAGTGAGTCAGACGAGAATGCCGAAAATAGTGCAGAAGAAAGTTTGTCTGAAAATAACTACGTTGTAGTAACTTATAATAGTAGTTATTTTCCTGGAATAATTAAAAGAATCATTGGCGACAAGTTTGAAATTTCAGCAATGGAGAAAAGTGGACTGAACTGGAGATGGCCTGAAAGAGAGGATATACTACTTATATACTACTTTACGAAATGCACGATATTAAAGAAAAAAGAAAAATTCCTAGAAACCCAAACTCTCGCGGGTCTTATCATGTTCCAGAAATGAGTCGATATTCAGTATTTTTCATATGAATGTATTTTTTGTTACCTTTTTAAGAATTTTCTTTATAGTTACTACTTATTTTTGTTATTATTTGTTCACATATCTTAAGTATAATCAAAAATAAAAATATGGCATTCACTGGTTCTTATAATGTGGCACTTACTAGAAAATAATGGCAATCATTGGTTGTATTGCGCATGTTTAGAGATTTGCTATATTTTCTTAACAATGAAAATAAAAACCTTCATATCTTATAAGAATCGATAACACATTCTTTGATCATTAAAATGAGACAATTCAGCAATTAAAAAATATATGTTTGAAGCAACCGGGAGCAATTTAAAAAAGGAAATAGTTATAACTGGCAAACACTGGTGTGTTTACCCTACTTATTTTCATTTCACATGTTTCATTGTGGGAAGCACATTCTCCACATTTGTTGGACTATCTATTGAAAATCTGTACACCTTGTAATATTTTGTTACTCAATTAAAGCTTTGTTAGATTTAAAATTTTGCAGATCTGAAACTTACTCTATTTTCTGGTTGGGGTTGATATTTGTTGAGCCATTGTAAACCCTTCGCAGCTTGATCTATTTTTCCTTTTGAAACTAACCATGGGGGACTTTCGGGAATAAAGAAAAGAAATAGAATAGGAAAGATTGCATATATGTTGCAAAGCCAAGCCACAGTTCTCCAATTCAAAAACCAACCTTTCAGGAAACATATTAACATACCTGAAAGAAAGAAATTTCATTATTCAATTGAACCCTTTATAGATATTCAAATGCAATTAAATTTTTGTTAAATAGTTTCCATTTGCGTTGGAAAATTAATTATAAAATAAACCATTTTAAGGATTAAAACTAACTTTTCCGTATCTGTGAGACGCCCTGAATAATATTATATCATAAATTTCTCACTTGTATACACTTCGGAGGCTGAATCCTGCGAAAAAACCGAAATTTCTCTAAAAATAACCAAAAATGTAGTATATCTAGATTTATTGGACCCGTTCTAAGCGCTCAGGTTAGCTGAAAATCATTAGAGTTCATCTGTGAGACTCCCTGAAAAATATCCAATTATGAAATTGGTCACTTGTATACACTCCGGAGGCTGTATCGTGCCAACGAACCGGAATTTTTCCAAAAATGTAGTATATCTGGATTTATAGGACACGTTGTAGTGGCTCTGGTGAACTGAAAATAGAGTTCATCTGTGAGACACTCTGAGCAATACCCAATCATAAAATTGGTAACTTGTATACACTCAGGAGGCTGTATCGTGCTAACAAAATGAAATTTCTCCCAAAATGACAAAAATGTCGTACTTCAAGTACCACAGCACCCGTTGTACAGGCTCTGGTGAGCTGAAAATCAATAGGATTCAACTGTGAGATATTCTATACAATATCCAATCATAAAATTGGTCACTTGTATACACTCTGGAGGCTGTATTGTGCTAACAAACGGAAATTTCTCCCAAAATGACAAAAATGTACTTCAAGTACCATAGCACCTGTTGTACTGGCTCTGGTGAGCTGAAAATCAATAGGTTTCAGCTGTGAGACGCCCTATACAATATCCAATCATAAAATTAGTCAATAGCATACACTCTGGAGTCTGTATTGGGCTAACAAACTGAAATTTCTTCAAAAACGACAAAAATATCGTACTTCAAGTACCACAGCACCCGTTGTACGGGCTCTGGTGAGCTGAAAATAAATAGGATTCAACTGTGAGATATCCTGAACAATATCCAATCATAAAATTGGTCACTTGTATACACGCTGGAGGCTGTATTGTGCTAACAAACTGAAATTTCTCCCAAAATGACAAAAATGTCGTATTTCAATAGCACCTGTTGGTGAGCTGAAACAATAGGGCTCAGTTGAGAGACGCCCTAAACAAAATCCAATTATAAAATTGGTCACTTGTATACACTCTGGAGGCTGTATTGTGCTAACAAACGGAAATTTCTCCCAAAATGACAAAAATGTACTTCAAGTACCATAGCACCTGTTGTACTGGCTCTGGTGAGCTGAAAATCAATAGGTTTCAGCTGTGAGACGCCCTATACAATATCCAATCATAAAATTAGTCAATAGCATACACTCTGGAGTCTGTATTGGGCTAACAAACTGAAATTTCTTCAAAAACGACAAAAATATCGTACTTCAAGTACCACAGCACCCGTTGTACGGGCTCTGGTGAGCTGAAAATAAATAGGATTCAACTGTGAGATATCCTGAACAATATCCAATCATAAAATTGGTCACTTGTATACACTCCGGAGGTTGTATTGTCCTAACAAACTGAAATTTCTTCCATAATGACAAAAATGTCGTACTTCAAGTACCATAGCCCCGTTTTACAGGCTCTGGTGAGCTGAAAATCAATACGGTTCATGTTTGAGATGTCCTGAACAAAATTCAATCATAAAATTGGTGACTTAATGCACTCTGGAGGCTGCATCGTGCTCAAGACATGTTACGAAAAGTGGCCAAAGCCGACGATGACATACACACAGGATGTTTTTTTTTATAAAAACCATTTTTTCGTGTTGTTCTTGCTGAAAAACGAAAAAAAAATTACAAAATTCTAACTTTTTTTGGAGTAAACCAATACTTTCGCATATTAGAGGGTTGGGCGGAAAAGTAAAAATAGAATCCATATTGTATGGATTTTTTTGCAACGATCAGTATTATCTGTACTAGGTATATTGAACAAGAAAGTTGTTATACTATTGTTTGTGAAAACCAGCGTTTGCACTTCTATCTATCTGTCTTTGTCAAACAAAATATTCTTTTCTTTCAGACTATACTCTAAAGCATATTTGCATTTTGCAGTGCAGCATATTTTGGCGGATTATGGAAATTACAATATACCTTTGCCTTTGATACAACAAGTGAATAGGTAAGGTTCCCACCTAAGAGTAATAATAAACATAGAGAGGGCTATTCACTCATGAACACGTTTATTTTTGCGGCCAACGATTCTAAAGGCCAGTAGTGACATAATGAATGAATTACAAAAAGAGGGGATGGTACTGTAGATACATGGCCTTGGTAATGTCGGCTGTTTTTCTGACAAACTTGACACCGACGAACCATGATAATCCAAAAACCAAAAATTCATTAACTCCAAAGTTTATTTTGTCACTAAAAGTCTTGAAAAACATTAAAACGAAAGAACTAAATGTTGACACTCTAGTCGTAATGGCGCTCGTATAAACAAACCACGTTTGACATTATTCACTACGATACTATGGCGTTTTTAAAATGATCGTCGATCACACTGACGATATTTGCATCTCTCTTTATATGGTAATTAAACAAGGACAAACTACTAAATAGATTACTATTGACACATTAAACAGGTACTGCAATTTTGAACAATGTTGCCACTTTTAGATATAACCATAAAGGTATCTAACGATACAACAAATTCTTGTTTAAAATTTATATAAGAATATGCCTTTATTAAATAAAATTCAAGTATTATTAATTCATTTTAAAAGCAGCGACTAAATGCATAAATTAGTATGATTTTTTTATTGGCATAACTTGTAACACATTTTCAATTAAACTTCTAATTTAATTTTTCCTGCAACTAAAGAGACTATGTAAATATGGCAAAGCAGTGGAAATGTCCGCAAGTGAGCTTAAAATGTGACTCGATGTTTGGGGCTAGAAAAAATCAAAACAAACATATCTATTTTATTTGTTAATCTAAGGTTCCCACTATATTATTGGTTTTTTTATGTTATTTCCGCTTATCTAATTTCTTTAAAATTGTCTCTTATTTACTTGAGAATAATAGTTTAAACTGTTTATTGATGCTTTCCTGATAGTATGTCAGAATACTTAAAAATAATATTGAAAAATGGGAGCTAGTTTGTCAGGTTAACAATTGATAGGCGTCCCAATGAGGGTCGGTTTATCAATTGTAATTTATCTGTGAGATAATTCTGAACTACCAGTTATATAGAAAGATAAGTTTATCGTCGATGACAGGATACCTTTTATCTGACAGTTAAATCAAAGAATACAGCAACAACAAGAAGCTAAAGCCGGCATAAATCGTTTGATGTTCTGGGGGCAAAATTTCGTCACCTTGTAAAACTAAAGTTGACAGAAAGCTAATAAATATTTACACTGAGAAAAAAGTTAAAAAATTGTGAAGGTATATATTTTACAGGCAGAAAAAAATGTAAATCAAACATTCCAAAAAATAATTGTTTACTAATGTAGTGTCAAAACATTATTCCGAGAAAGTATTAATTGTCAATGAAAAATGTAAGCATAAAAAACCTGTAACATGGTCTTGTTAGCCCGATACAGCCTTTGGAGTGCCACAAGTTACCAATTTTGTAATTGAATATTGTTCAGGACATCTTACAGAAGAACGCTATTGATTTTCAGCTCACCAGAGCCAGTAAAACGGGTGATATGATACTTGAAGTACGACATTTTTGGAGAAATTTCAGTGTGTTAGCATAATACAACCTCCGGAGTGTATAGAAGTGACCAATTTTATGATGAGATATTGCTCAGGGCGTCTCACAGATGAACTCTATTAATTTTCAGCTTACTAGAGCCAGTACAGCGGGTGCTATGGTACTTCAAGTACCAAATTTTAGTCATTTTTGGAAAAATTTCAGTTTGTTAGCACAATACACTACAGCCTCTGGAGTGTCTTCAAGTGATCAATTTTATGATTGGATATTGTTCAGGACGTCATATAGATGAACCTTATTGAGTTTCAGCTCATTGGAGCTAGTATAACTGGTAATATGGCATTACAAGTGCCACATTTTTGGAGAAAGTTCGGTTTGTTAGTATGATACAGCCTCCGAAGTGTATATAAGTGACAATTTTATAATAGGATATTGTTCAGAGTGTCTAACAGATGTAGAAAAGTTTTTATCTTTAAAACAGTTATTTATTAAATAAATTAAACTTAATTTGTCGGTTAATAAAGTTAATTTAACGAGACGCTTGGGCTTAAGAAATATTGTGAAAAATATGCTTTAGCATTTCTTTATACATAGTTTCTGTTTTTGAAGAACAGTTTATTACTAAAAATAACATGCTATTGTTTAATCAAATGATTTTTATTTTCTTATATTAATATTGGAATTCATTATGTGTAAATATGCATTTAAGTAGCAGTATGTGTAGGATAGGGTAGATATTAAAACCAATACAGTAATATAGATTATATATTTAGAATACCAAATTACAGGAGGAAAAAATTCAATATACATGATGGTATAAAATTACAATAATGTTGGTGCTTAAATGTACAATTTGTATAATTTCCATGATATAATATAACAGTTACACTCTTCCAGATTCATAATTCAATATTTTACACCTAGACAAAATATTTTAATGTCTGCAACATAATGTGTAGAAATGATCAATATATATTAAATAATAATAATAATACCTGACATTTACAACTGTATAGGACAGGTAGATAAGTAAAATAGTCATCTATTACTTTATTTATAATTGTACAATATTTCTTGCGGAACTAGATTAATTTTTTTGTGATGGCTACTAAAAGAGGACTTGTTTGCTTATGTTGTAGATGTTCCTCCAAAACTGGACAAGGATGATGTATAGGTAAACCAAACCAAACTGTATACTTGTCCAACCCATATTAAATGTACTGTTACTTTTTAGAGCTAAAATGTGGTTAAAAGCAGATAATAGAGAGGATTTTGTTCAGAGACGTTTGCTTTCGTAGTGTGCCAAAAGTCATGCTTTGTGTTGAAGTCGAAGGAGATTGTAAAGGTACAGGTCATAACTCAGTACTTCCCCCTGACGTTTATTTTAAAAGGTTGACTATCTGAAAAGAAAAATACAGAAAGACTGTATTAATCAACACAGAAGTGTATGAGTAGGTTTTATTATAGACAATGTGTTGTTTTATTCATCCGACACTTCAATTTTCTAGTATCTATTTTACCAGAAGAATTCTCTTACACATTAATAGCATATCAGAGACTGATAGTTAATACTGCCACAAAGTGAACATGGAATAAATAAAAAAAACATTTCTCTATCATAACAAAATCACAAAAAATACTCTTTTATAAAAAAACCAAGATTCTTTTAAGTGAGACACAGGTAGGCTGAACATTGTAGGTGAGAGTTTTGTCTAGTTAAATTCACAGTTGCAAACACTTAATTTTTTGCTAACTTATCTAGTTATGAGAAAGCCATCCATTTTGATGTATATTGACTTACAGAGGTGAATCTAAATAATAATTATATTTACCAAGCAGTGGAGAAGCATCACTCATATGTATTGCAGCGGCCAGAGAAATTAATGTCGCTGTTGCTGTAATGGTGTGGTAACTGCAATTATAAAAGTAATTGTTCCCTCACACAAATTCCATGAAGGTATTAATTCATCCTGTCGTAAAGTATCAATTAATCCTGTCAGAAAGTATTAATTAATCCTGTGGCCAGGTGACAAAAAATAAATATTAATAACAGTTGATTGTAATGTCTACTTAAATTTGATATTTACCAGACTGAATAACTATTTTTGTTGGTGGATGATTCAATAAAATACGTCCCTTGCATTTTAACCATGGAAATATGGCAGGGGTAGCTAGCTGAAACAAACGCTTGGAATATCCTCCTTTGGAAACAATTTTTTTCTCAAAGTGAAGTTCACACCACCTATAAATTCTTTTGTAAAGCATCTGTAGTCTTTCCAAACAAATCTCTAGGGTTACAAGCTTCCAACCATAACTGTACCCTAAAAAGTAAATAAAGGTAGGTATATTTTTATATTATCACATGTCTATAAAAGAAATCAACTATTAATGTATATTGAATATTATGTATTTTCATTCAACATGTTTTTTGCAGAACAGGGCTCGTCAGCAGAAAGCTTATTGTAGTACATAATATTATCATTACATGTTATTAAAGGGAGAGGGACAGATCAACGTTAACAAACAAAAACATAGATTTACACAACTTACAATGCATAGGAACATGTAAAATATTGAAAAATTAATATATACCTATAATACATTGCATATAGAAACAATTTCTCTTACCTCACAGGGTCTTTGGGAAAACCAAACATTGTTATCTTTTCTCCTGTTGTTGAGTGACATCCACGAACTTCACAGCTTATTCTTCCCATCATAAATACAATAATTTCTCACTAAGAGTGCCACTAGTTACTTTTACTAAACGGTATTGTTCAAAATCAAAGTAAATAAACAAATAAAAAGCGAATTCTTGTTTAACAACAAAGAATGACATTTACGTAAAACACATATAAAACAATGGCGTCTATCACACATGCGCATTCAGAAAATTAATTGTCAAAAAGCCGAAGTTTCGCTTCTTGTTGTTGGTGTATTCTTTGGTTAAATTGCCAGATAGATGATATATCTTAAGGTATTTACGGAAACCTAACCAAGATCAAGTACTGGGTTCTTAAATTCACGTGACGGGTTGTTATTCGGTTTCGGAGGTATCCGAAAGCGTTGTATTACTCGATCGGGAAACCATTCCTGAGCTGTCGCTTTATAGTGAAGTGCAACACATTTTCCACTTCTTCCATTTTTTATGTGAGAGAGGTTATGTATATTACGATATTCGAATTTTTGTTTATAGTAATCACACAATAACCCAAGTTACCCTGCCGCTCTGGTAGGGTTAAATGGAATTAGCCCGTTCCATAACCTATTAAATTTTTCGAAAGAGGTTAGTTCCATCGGATCCAGTAAACGAACGCAAAATTATAAAAGTCGGTTGTAGATCACAACCCGACCAAGTTTTCGTAAATACATCATGTTGCAATTGCCAGATAACTGGAAAATAGCCCATATACACCACAGAACAGAAAGTTGAGAACTGAGATTTGAACTTAAATGTTATGTTTTGTGAATTATATTAGGTGAACTTTATCTGCAGGTTACTTTTATCCAACAATAGCTAACTCCTACATAACTACATCTGGTTGAAGTGTGAGAGAGGTTATGTATATTACGAAATTAGAATTTTTGTTTATAGTAATCACACAATAACCCAAGTTACCCTGCCGCTCTGGTAGGGTTAAATGGAATTAGCCCGTTCCATAACCTATTAAATTTTTCGAAAGAGGTTAGTTCAATCGGATCCAGTAAACGAACGCAAAATTATAAAAGTCGGTTGTAGATCACAACCCGACCAAGTTTTCGTAAATACATCATGTTGCAATTGCCAGATAACTGGAAAATAGCCCATATACACCACAGAACAGAAAGTTGAGAACTGAGATTTGAACTTAAATGTTATGTTTTGTGAATTATATTAGGTGAACTTTATCTGCAGGTTACTTTTATCCAACAATAGCTAACTCCTACATAACTACATCTGGTTGAAGTCGGAAATATGGCTGACAAATAAATGCAAATAATGAATACAAAAAGTCAATTCATCACGACCTCAAGTGATCGGTGATACACTGATACTTTTTCACATAGAAATTAAAACATTTTACTGATACTTACCTAAGGAAGCAAACGTTGGAGCTAACACAACCAGTGATCCTCTCATATCGGCTCTAGCAATTTCTGTTATGTAAACGGTTGCAGGTATACTACCCCAAGCTAAAACATACAAAAAATATAGTTTTAATATGTATATGATCAACATTATTTAGTAGAAAATCATTGATTTATTTTAAGGATTCATGTATCAAATCCACAATTCGTAGGAATTCATTCATTAAACTGATAGTATAAAAACGTACTGTCAAACTTTCTTATCAATATACGAAATACCAGCTATAAAAGAGGTCACACACGTTTGAAATTCGTTTCCATATGATGAGTGATATCACAATTAAGCAACCTATGGAAGAAATTATCATAAACAGGAGTGAAATCAAGAGTTCAATCGAAGCCAGTGAGGCTCGACTATTACTGAATTTCGAAGAACTGAAAAATAGAGTGTTACATCTTCAAAAAGAAAATCAAGACCTGAAAGAAGAAATTGAAGAAATCGGGAAAGAAAAATGACTGATTATTTTTGGGCTGACTAAAAAGAGCGAAACCCCTTCTTGTGATATTATATGTCAGAAAATAAATTAATCATTCTCCACTTCTCTCACCCACGGAGATATCAACGATTTTTATTTTCTCGGGAACAACGATACCAGCCCCCTGAAAGTCGAATTCAAAACATTCCTAATAAAACCGGAAGTACTACAAAAAAGGCAACACCTGAAGGGCACAAATATTAGCATTGTGCACGATCAACACAGAAACAGAGAGAGGAAAGTAAGTTACTCCGAAAAAACCTTCTGAAGGCTAGGCAATAAGAAAACAATACTTGCTATATAAAAAACAACTACATGTGAATACAGAAGTATACCGAGTCTCAGATCTACTAGCCCTTGAAAATGAAATTGTAGAAGAATGGAAATCAATTAGTGCTCCATCGACTCCAACTCCCGAAACATAGCCAGAAACCAGACAACAGCAGAAAATAAGAAAAACTTCTATTACAAGCAACCAGCAAAGATCTTCCAGTGCCAGATTACAAGAAAAGAAGAAATAATTGCAGTGATCACGTACCTACCTCACACTTGTAGCAAAGTCTTTCATTAATGACCTAATTTATATTTATAATAATTCAATCCAGCTTTGTCTTTTTCCCGAACGAGGAATGGATCAGTTCATTAGAGATTACAGTTATAAAGAGTCCGCAAGAAAATTTTTGGATAGTGCAAATAATTTCAACACTTTGAGGTTTGGAAATGATTACTTGAAAGTTTGTCAACAAAATGTACGAAGCATATCCAAAAACTTTGAAAAATTAGAAGTTTTTTTAAATCAATTCAAAGAACCATTGGACTGTATTATTTTAACAGAAACGTGGAAAATTCAGAACAAGCACTTTTTCGATTTAGACGGATATGAGTCAGTCTATAATCAGGGAACAATAAACCAAAATGATGGCGTTATAGTTTATATAAGGAACACTAGGAAATATAAAACAAACATCGTTAAGTTAGGTCCGTGCAAATTAATTGTATTTACAGGCCTCCATCCACCAACGAAAAAGAATTCGTTTTGGAACTCCAAAACTACCTGGGTCAACAACGGTACAATGAACATTACTTCGCAATATTAGGCGATATAAATATAAATCTCCTTTCAGACAATAACCTGACTAATGATTACATTAATATCCTCAGTGAATTCAATTTCACATCGACAGTAAATATCAGTACAAGGACACAAGATGAATCGAGTGCCTGCATCGACCATCTATTTGTTAGGGCTCAAGATGGCGATATAGAAAACAAATGTTCTGCGTTTGTTTTAGATAGTCACATATCCGACCATAAAGCCACTATAATGTCTTTAAAAGCAACAAATGAAAATGTTCAAACTGAAAACCATCATCAGGCCATCATCTCAAAACGTACTTAAAAAAATTAAAAATAAACTTAACAGAATTAAATTGGGTTACTTTGTATGAAATGAGTGACCCCGTACTTGCTAATTCATTTTTCTCAACAAAAATCTTTGAAATGATAAAAGACAGCTCTGTGACATTCAAGAAAAGCAAATTAAACAAAAAGGAAAGATTGGATTACAAAAGGAATTATGAATTCATTATCAGTAGAGACCACTTATTCAAAGAATATCAAAAGAACAAAAACAATTTGGAACTGAAACAGATATTTATTACTCATAGGAATAAACTCAATACATTAATAAAAATAACCAAACAAAATTATCATAGTGCTGAGATAGGAAAAAGTAAAATAATCCCAATCAGCTATGGAAAGTTATCAATTGTATAAAAGGACACAAAAATAAAAATACTGTTATAAATAGTGTGTTGAAAGAGGATAATAGCCTCACCGAAACAGATTTTGAAATGGCAGAAACATTCGCAATTTTTTTTACCAAAGTTGGACGAGATCTCGCAAAAAACATAAAAACCTCATTATCACCACCTCCATCCATAAAAATTAATCCCAACTCCATGTTCTTGACACCTATCACGGAAGAAGAAATATTTGACACTCTAAAAAATCATAAGTCGCCTGGAGTCGACTGTATCACATCCGAAACTCTAAAAGAAATAGCGTGGGAAATTTCATCCCCATTGTCATTTATCATCAACCTCTGTTTTGAAAAAGGTGTTTGTCCTCCCGAACATAAAATATATGTCATTAAACCACTCCATAAATCTGGTAATAAACAAATTATATCAAACTACAGACCACTATCTCTGATTGCTTAGCAAAAGTTTTCGAAAATGCGATAAAATCACGCCTGGAGTCATTTATGTAGAAATTCGAATTGTTGAACGAAAATCAATTTGGATTTCAAAAGAACCGATCAACGGAGGATGCAATTTTAGCCTTGGCGTCTAGAATGTATGAAGCCCTCGATAACACCAAACCAGCATTATGTATTTTTCTTGACCTTGGTAATGCATTTGACACCGTAGACCATGCACAATTATTGGGGGCCTTGCAAAATATGGGTTGTAGAGGGCGTGTTCACGAGCTTTTTAGAAGTTATATCTCAAAACGCCAACAAATTGTCAAAATCAATAACAATATCAGTAATGTTAAGGAAGTGGAATGTGGAGTACCACAAGGTACCGTTTTAGGTCCACTATTATTTATAATCTACATAAATAGCTTGCTTAATATCAATACCAGCGGAAAAATCTTCAGTTTTGCTGACGATACTGCAGTGCTTTATACCGCTGACACATGGAATGATCTGAAACGGAATGCTGAGAATGATTTCACTAAATTCATAGACTGGTTCAATCACAAGTTGTTGACGATCAATTTAAAAAAAACCATGGCACTTCCACTTTCAAGCTACGTGAATGGATTACCTGACTTCGATACACTAGATATTCCATATGACAACCAAATTATTGAAATTGAACTGACAGATAAAATGAAATATTTAGGTGTCACAATAGATCGCCACTTGAGATGGAATATTCACATTGAACAAGTCAGTAATACGCTTCGGACAATGATATATAAATTCAAATATCTTGCTAAAGTAATGAAAGAACCTCAATTGAAAATGGTCTATTTTGCCCTTGTTGACTCTAGGATAAGTTATGGTATATTAGGGTGGAGAGGACTCGCTTCACACTTAGACCGTAAGTAGTATACATGATCTATGTTCTAAATTAATACAGCTCCGTTTAAACCACGTTACACACGTGAACGACGCTACCATAGCAAAAGTAATATATTATTTTATTTGTGTATGGACGCTACGTTACATATTCTTATTATTTATATTTTCCGCTAATGAGATGATGGGGGGTGATGAGTCGGGAAAATAAGCTATCGTGACGTCCCGGTCTTCAGACAAAATCCCGGGGTCCCGGCCGGTTCACTTCAGTTCCGGTCAAAATTAAATTAAATTTTATAGATGTCCAAAAAAGTCTAAAAATAATTGACTACGAAGGATTGTTTAGAATAATTACTTTGTCATTTATGCGCATAGTTTGATGATAGGGGTTCGAAGAAGGAATCTATGGATAAAGGCTCGATGACACATAAAATTAATATCAGATTAGCTTGTGAAGATTTTTACATCAAAAGTAAAACAAAGAAAGACTTTCTAAAAAAATACACGGTTTTAAAGATTAAAACTAACTTTTCCGCATCTGTGAGATTCCCTGATTAATATTCTATCATAAAATTGTCCCTTCTATACACTTCGGGGGATGTATCGTGTTAACAAACGGAAATTTCTCTAAAAGTAACCAAAAATGTATTATATCTGGATTTATAGGACCCGCTGTACTCGCTCTAGTCAGCTGAAAATCAATAGGGTACATCTATGAGACACCTTGAAAAATATCCAATTATAAAATTGGCCACTTGTATACACTCCGTAGGCTCTATTATCGTACTAAACCCGAAATTTCTCCAAAAAGGACACAAATGTGGCAATTCAGGTACCATAGCACCCGTTGTACTAGCTCTGGTGAGCTAAAAATCAATAAGGTTCACATATAAGACGCCCTGAACAATATTCAATCATAAAATGGGTTACTTGTATACACGCTGGGGGCTGTATCCTGCTAACAAACTGAAAATTCTCCAAAAATTACAATGTGGTACTTCAAGTACCATAGCATCCGTTGTACTGGCTATTGTGAGCTGAAAATCAATGGGGTTCGTCTGTGAGATGTCCCGAATAATATTCAATCATAAAAATGTTGATTTGTTGCACTCCGGAGGCTGCATCGTGCTAACAAAACATGTAACGAATAGTGATGGCCGACGACAACGATGACATACACACATACATTCAAAAACCATTTTTTTTTCGTGTTGTTCTTGATGAAAAACGTAAAAATAACTCAAAATTTTTTTTTAAATTTCAACTTTTTTGTGGGTAAGCCAATACTTTTCTCGCATATTAAATAGGTTGGGCGGAAAAGTAAAAGTCCTAGCCAATGAACAGTACACGTAAATATAGTTCAAACTTTTATTCCTCATTACTTCTGACAAGCAACTTATAAATATTAACATGTAAGAAATAAAATGTTTAAATGTACGCTTGTGTCATTTACAATTACAGCTGGTTTCGGTTCCTATAATCAGTAACCATTTATTCATAGCATTGAGAATAAACGACCCAAACACTCTAAAGGGTTCAAGGGTGCCTACCCTTGAATACCCGAGACGCTGGGGGGCATATGTCAGTGTCCAGGTTAAACATAGAAATGTGTTAAGCCTAAATGTAAGTGATGTAACAATATATGTTTCTTACGTCATTGGTAGATAGACTACAGTGAGCTAGAAGGTTAAATAGCTCATTCTTCATTTTAATACTTTTCCGCCTAACCTATCTAATATGCGAGAAAAGTATTGGTTTACCCCCAAAAAAGTTGGAATTTTGAAAAAAAAAATTTGAGTTATTTCTACGTTTTTCACCAAGAACAACACGAAAAAAACGGTTTTTAGAAATGTCGTAGTCGTCGGCCACTTTTCGTTACATGTCTTGTTAGCACGATACAACCTCCGGAGTGCAACAAGTCACACATTTTATGATTGAATATTATTCAGGACATCTCACAGATGGACCCTATTGATTTTCAGCTAACCAGAGCCAGTACAACAGGTGCTACAGTACTTTAAGTACGACATTTTTGTCATTTTTGGAGAAATTTCAGTTTGTTAAACACGATACAGCTTCCGGAGTATATACAAGTGACCAATTTTATGATTGGATATTATTCAGGGCGTCTCAAAGATGAACCATATTGATATTGAGCTCACCAAAGCCAGTAAAACGAGTGCTATGGTACTTGAAGTACAAAATTTTTGGTCCTTTTTGGAGAAATTTCCGATTGTTAGCAGGATACATCCCCCGAAGTATATACAAGTAACAATTTCATGATAGAATATTATTCAGGGCATCTCACAGATACGGAAGAGTTAGTTTTAATCCATAAAACCGTTTATTTTTTTAAGCAAATGATATACTTTGAACTAATTAATTAACATAATTTTAATCGTATTCATACGTGGTTCAGGTCTGATTAACAGGTACTTAACACATTCACACCTTTTTGTTATCAAACAAGCTTTTTTTTATTTTGAACTTCATTATGATCTATAGAATGTTTGACAATACATAATTTGACGGCTGCCAAAATTGTGATTTAAATGAGGTTGGATTTCCGACAAGGAACAAATAGTTATAGATCAGTCACAATTCAAATGGAATCAATTTAATTGTATGAAACTATCATTAACAAAACACAGAGCTGAGCATTTAATAAACTTTAAAATATAATTGTAAACATAAAGTAAACAGGATTATGAATGTGTTTTTCTACTTCCGCTACGAAAACCGCACTTTGAACACGGGTTTGACATGCACAAAACGACTCTTTAAACACTAGTGTTTAAAATGCGAAAAGTCACATCTCGTGTTAAATGTCATGTTCCATGATAATTTTGTTAATCTGCGTCATTTGATTTGTCAGTCAGCTGTCAGCCATCGTCCGTCATAAAATGAATATAATTCAAATCTAATATAATTTTTTCCTTCCCTCGAGTGAAGAAAAAGTATAGTAAGCACCTCGTGTAAAAAACGTCTTTAGTCACTCGTTTCACAAGGAACGCTCCGCTTCGCTCCACTCGTGCCTAGTAAAACTCGTGACTAAAGTAACATTTTCGACACTTGGTACTTAATATACTATTATAGTTTTGAGAACATTAATAACCTGTAAATAATTATCTTAATAAAGTAAGAGACATTTGAGAAATATTTTGAAATTTATAAACCTGATTCCTTTAATTTGTCAAAGAAATTGTAATTTAAAGTAGTAGTGTTATAATTGGTTGTTGAGGGTTTTTTGTTTAAGTAACTACGAGGAAGTTTTGTTGAGCAAGCAAGCGGAAAAAAAGAGTCACTTTTGAAATATTAAAAACGGCAGAAAGAACAATTTTGGAAACATAGTGAAATTTATACAACTTATAAGAGGGATAGTAAAAAATAGTGTTATAAACAATTTGGACAAGAGATATTAACAAAGAACTGTTGGTGTATTTATGTAAACCAAAATCTATTATCCAGAAGACAGCGTCGGCATCTAGGAGTGATACAAAATTTCCATCCAATGTGATGTATCTAAATGCTACATAGAATACACAAGGTGATGTAGAATTACTTTATTTGGCCATTTAAAAATATTATTGATTGCAATCTATAACATTAAAATCCATAAAGTTATTGGAAGACAATTTTTCGGTAACCATTCAAAGATTATTGAACTTTCTAGATTTCATTTATTCATGTGATTTCCTTTATTATTAGGTTTGTTAAATAACAAAAGAGAGATCTGATCAATCTACTCTAATGAAATCATCGTACTTACATATTTTTAATGTCTTTGTAATCTTCCAGTTTAATAACAATTTTCAAATTCAATTAGAATTAATAAAATTATTCAATTCCTTTTTCAATTATTAATTTGCGAAAATGTGTGGTTAATGTCAGAACAATTTACTTCTTCATGCGTTTATAAATATTTGGTGCTTGTCAATAAAGGACTACAGTACAGATTTGACCATCAGTTGAGAGGTAGGCAACCGTTATTTCACGTATTCAAATTTCTTGGCGCTATATGAACTCCAACTGAGAAAAGAGTGATACTCAAGTACATAAATTGAAAATAAAATAAAAAGGCAAGTTTCATATTATAATATATATATATATATATATATATATATATATATATATATATATATATTATATATTCTATGTTTTATTAATTATTTAATAGTTTAATTTATGAATTTATACGATATGAATTTTATTGTCACAATTTACGATTGTAACTACACTCTTGTGAATATGCCTTTACCACTGAATATAACCTATTGAAATTTTTGACAGCAGTTGTCAAATTAATATGCCCGGCTCAGATGAATATTAAATTTTATATTGTGAAAGATAAATCAATACACAATTGACTTACTCACTCTTATCTCAGGGAGGGATCAAAGATTTCAAATAATACTTCAAATTTATACATTTTTAAAGAATTTTCCAAATTACGTATTACGCTATTCCAAATCTAGAGTAACTGTTAGTTCAATATACTACGAGACAATTAAGTTATCTTATGACATATATGATTTTACTGTCAGGAAATTAACCAAATGTCACTTATTATATCAAAATTTCTATAGCCTGAAAATTATCAAATACAATGAGAAATGAATATGAAATGAGTACCAAAGAGTGATTGGAATTCAAATTTATATAATATATTATCAAATAACAAATTACAAGAAATTAGAACTTTTCAAAAATATTATAAACGCAGAAACAAAGATAGAATTTTCTATCAACCTTAAAATTAAAACAACTTATAATTATAAATCTACTCGCTAAATAATTTATCAAGTTCAAAATGTTTGATTATATACTTAATGTATATCAATGTCAAAATACGCAAATTTCCGTTTAAATTGTCTATTCCAAAATTATCTTCGCTTGACGTTGAATTTTATTTGAGTAACGTTACTGTAATTTCAATCGAATTTATTACCATAAGATGCATCTAATTTTGGAATATTTTTAATAAAGGCCTATTAATTCTCGAGAAATAATGTAAATAAACTGGACAGGACTCACCAACTAGGTACTGGTTAACTCGTTCGTATTCTAAACCGTGTTCAGAATTCAGAAACAACTTTCCAAATTAATAATTTAGAAATCGGAAAATCACCCGCACTTTATCGGTGAAATTCGTTGCGAATTATACACGCACTGGCTTCACAATGCAGGATTTGATGATCTGATAATATTCATATAAATTACTATGATATTTTTAAATAAATTTGAGGCAACTCTTATTTCGATGTTGCCTCGTGGGGATATCAAAATCAACTAACTCAACTTTCTATATCAATAATTCTCCTCTCCTTTGGTTACCAAAAAATTCTTTTTTTTTAAAAAAATATAAATTTACGTTTTCCTATAACAAAGAGAGATTTTCATTCTTTTAATATAATTGCAATTTTGCTAACAGAGAGATCTGTATTTTTGTTTTCAAATCGTTATAAAGTATATTCTGCATTAATGTCATCCGAAATTGAAATGTCAAAAATTATTTGTATATTGAAACTTTAAAATTATTGATAATACAGTGTGTATCACTAGTATTACATCCAAATATGCACATTTTTCCTTATTTCAATATTTTCTTCAGAATTTAGATATAGGATATGTATTGAATCCCCCTAATAAAAGAATGATAAATCGATTCTTGTATATAATTATAATTTATCTTTCAAATTGTCAAATATCATACTAATATCTTAGTAACATAGTCATGTCTTTCAAATAATTATTAACATATCGCTAAAAAAATTATCTTCAAACGTATTAAACTATTATTCCTAATTCCCATAAAAACTTATTAAATCTACTATATCTATTAAAATTTCACGTAACATAATAATATCATTTGTTCCAAGTTATGTATAATATTTATATAACTGTTCTATGTTAAAAACTCCTCTTTCATTCCCGGTAGTGGGGTCTAATAATTGGTAACTATTTTGTGCTCCTTCGTTACCTACCAAATAAGGTCCCTCAAATGGTAGCAATAATTTTGCGCAACTAATCTCTGATCTTTTTGCAACTTGCAATGATCTTACAATCACCATTTCACCTTTTTCAAAAACAGTCTTTTTATTTTTTCGGTTCATCCTTTTAATATATTTTTTAGCTTGCATCTGAAGTCTTTCATTCACCTTATTCAAAACATCTTCCATTTCCAATTTTCGATTAACTACCCAATTTCTTTGGGGTATTTTGCCTGTAAATAAATATTCTGGGCATTCATTTGTAATACCATGAGGTATTTGGTTAAGGAATCTTTCTACGTGATTTAAATTATTTTCCCATTGACAGTGATCCTGATTACATAGAATTCGTAAGTACTTGTTTATCTCTTTAATGTATCTTTCAGCTGGATTTGACGATGGTTTCCTAATGCTAATAAAGTTCAACTTAATTTCTTGATTTTGACTAAACTTGGCTAGTTTTTCACTTTCAAAATAAGTTGCATGATCTAAAATTATTATTTTTGGCGTTCCATATTTTTCAATGTACATTTTTAAAAACTCTATCACAGTTTTTGCATTGGTTCTTTTGCATGGGTAAACTTTAACAAATTTTGTAAAAATATCTGTGATAACAAATATGTGTTTATTCTCTTGTATGCTCGGTATCAAATTGCTTATGAAATCTATAGCAACAATTTGTAATGGCTTCTGTGCAACTATTGATTTTGCCAAATTTTTATTGTGATAATTTTTTCTTTTGCTAGTTGACATATGGCACATACTTTACAAATATTTTTGGCAATTGCTAAATCCTTTTTTGTTATGTAGTTTTCTCTAAAAAGTATCCATAACTTCCTAGTCCCAACATGTCCATATTCTTCATGTAAATTTTTCAAAATTTCCTTTGCATAATCTTGTGTAATTACGAATACTTATCTATCTTCCAAACATTTACACCATATTTCCTTTATATTAATAGCATTATTTTTATAATTTGATTCCAAATTTTGTTGATCTTTCCTAATTTTATTCAATGAATATAATCCTTCCTCTTATAGCATTCTATTTATACCTATTTTATACTTCCTCTGTTCAAATGTGGTTTCTGTCTCTCTACTTAAAGCATCTGCAACAATATTCTGTTTTCCAGGAATGTATTTTATTTCGAAATCATATTCTTGTGATAATAAAATCCAGCGATGTATTCTATTATTCGCATATCTATTTTTAAGCATAGCTGTCAACGCTGAATGATCAGTTTCTATAATGAATTTAGCTCCTAATAAAAAGAATCTCAATTTAGTGATACAAAATACCACGCTTGCCATTTCAAGTTCTGTTACTGAATATTTTCTTTCATGTATTTTAGTAACCCTAGATATGAAACTAAAAGTTACTTCTCCTTTGTCCTGATCTTGTATCAGTACTCCAGCAAAACGATCAGCTGATGCATCTGTTCTCAAAATAAATTGTTTATCATACTGTGGGTGATATACCTTGAGATTATTCGTAAAATCTTCTTTTAGTTCTCTAAATGCTTTTTCTCGTTCTTCATTCCACTGCCATTTTACACCTTTTTTTAATAATTCAATTATTGGTATTTCTTTTCTGCTTAGATCTGGTATTAATCGTTTGAAATAATTTAAAATTCCTAAAAACCCTCTCAAAGTTTTCAAATTTGTTGGTTGTTTATATTCTAAAATTGTTTTAATTCGATCAGGATCCATAGAAACTTCTTTAGTATTCAAAACATATCCCAAATAATTTATTTCTTCTTGATAAAATTTACATTTTTCGATGTTTAATTTTAATCCAGCAATTTCTAGTTCTTCGAAAATAATATTCAAATGTTCTTTATGTTTTTCTTCATTTTCCGAATATATAAGGATACCATCTATATAATGAAGTATAAAATTTTCATATTTATTTAAAATGGTATGGAGTGTTCTTACTAAAGCTGCACAGGGCTCTGTAATCCGAAAGGTACCACACAGAATTGATATACCACTCCATCTATCATAAATGCAGTATATTTTCGACTTTCTTTTTCTAAAGGAATTAACCAAAAACTATGTTTCAGATCTAATTTTGAAAATATCTTTGCATTAGTAATTCTACCAAATATACTATCGATATTCATAGGACTTCGGTATGGTTTCTTTGTGTAGCTATTGATATTTCTTGCATCTAAACATATTCTTATTTCTCCAGATTTTCTTCGTACACACGTAACTGCATTAATATATGGTGAATTTGATCTTTCTATTATTCCATCTTTCAACTTCGATATATCTTTGTTCATTTCAAGTTTATGTGTATATTTCTTTGCTACTTGTGCTTCTTCATTGAATAATCTGTTGTATTGTCTTATCAATTCCATTACTGTTTTCACATATTTTTGTTTACACAAATTTAAATCTATTTTATGTTCTTCATTGATCTGATTCATTACATAAAATGTATCTTCTTCTAATTTGTTTGTTTCTTGTTTGAGGAAATCAATATCTTCTCCTTTACAATTCACCAACTTTTCTTTATAATTGATAATCATTTTGTGATTGTCTAATTCATCGGATCCATATCATAAATTAAATTCTTTACGACCAACATTTGTACTTTAAACGAATTGTTTTCTAATTGTAATTCTTCAATTATCATTTTACTTGTATCATATAGTTTTTTTATTATTCGCTCCCACTAGTGATAATTTGTTTGTATTTACCACCATAATATTATTTTTCTTGCACTTGTCTATAATCCTTTCACTTATCAATTGGTCGAAATGTCTGGAAATGTACAAAACCATTTCTTCTTCTCGCATGCTTGGCTCCAAATACTGTGCGTTGTTATACATTTTCATTGCACAAGCATTGAAATTTTTGCTCTGATTATAATCAAATTTCCCAAAATATAGTTTTTCTCTGAAACTTGCCTGTTGAATTTCCCCCCAAAAATATTTTAAAAATTGTTTTTCAAATTCTTCGACATCAGGTATTTGTTCCTCTTTATTGCAAAACCACAATAAAGCATGTCCAAATAACATTCCTCTAATAATGATTTTTTTCTCTACAATGTCCCTTATTCCCCTCATCCTACTTTTGATTATTTTAATAAATACTTTTGGGTGAATTACATTTATATTTCCATCAAATTTCACCCCAAAGTCGATATTTCCAGTCTGCATCATTCCACCTCCATTCCGTTTAAGATTATCCTCTATTTCATTTACAGTTTCTTGTAATTTTCTATTCATCTCCTCCAATTCCTTGTTAAATAATGTATCTATATTTTCAGTCCTTTTAATACATGTTCCTGTTTGTTCTTCTATCCTTCCATTTAATTCTTTAAATTTCTTATTCAAATTCTGTTCATACATTTGCATTATTTCTTCATTTGTTTGTCCTTGTACTTTAATAGCCTGCATCTCTTCAATTATATTCTCATTTTGTTTCTTTACTTCTACTTGAATAACTCCAGATAAATTTTCTCCTATACATTTTCCTATTTCTTGAACTTCTTCTACCACCTGTTTGTTAATATCTTCCCTGATTTTAATGCCAACTTCTTGAATTTCCATGCGTAAATTTTCATTCTGGCCCTTCATATCTTCTTTCACCTTCTCCATTTTCTTTCTAAATTCTTCATTCTCTTCCCTAATTTTCTTAATCTCCTTCAAATTTTCAATTTTTCCTTCTTCTATTTTCTTTTCCAGCCTATCCATGTTTCCAGTGATATTATTAATATTTCCCTTAATCTCCTCCTTCATTGTATTAATCTTGTCATTTAAATATCCACTCATATTATTCATATCTTCACGCATACTAATCATATTCTCATTTTGTCTGTCCAATTTTCCATTTAAATCTCCACTCATATGATTAATATCTCCCCTATTTTCTTCAAATTTGTTATACAAGTCTCCCCTCATATTCTTTTCCATATTATTCATTTTTTTATCATAATTTGAAACATACTCATTATGTCCATTTCCTTTTTTTCTTTTGATTCTTGTTTGTCCTCTTGTCCTGTTTCTTCTTGTAGTGGTTACTTAGTAAGTGTCCCTCGTATACTTGACGTTTACCATAAAGGCATATTATCATTGAGGAAACCACTTACCTAGCAACCTGTATTCGGGAATAGAATAAACAACATCACATTTATAAAAATCACTGGGTTCAAGTTTTAATACGTTAAAATACACAATTATAAATATATCGATCGACTTAGCCATAGTATAAATAACAATAATTCCATCCTGGTTCGTTCATTCTTATTTTATAGGAAACGTAGTTATGTTTAACTACATGTCTGACCTCCGTCTATAAGTTGTACATGACGATGATATTGATTTATCGAAACAATTGTCAATTTTTTAGAATTTTCAATAACTTTTATTATATTGTGGAATGAACTAGAGACCAAGAGTTTCATTTAAAAACACTAATTGTACATGTTTGTTTATACATTAACAGAAACGTGCCTCCATTGATAATTGACATTGACCGTTTCAGAGCAATGGTCGCTAAATACTATAATTAATATTAACCTGAATTTAAATCTTATTTCTAAGCTAATTTCTTTTTTTCATTACTGTATTTTAAGGATCACTACATTCTGACAATGGTGCATCTTCTTCTGATTCCTGTCCCTGCTCTAAGTACTGCACCTAAAAATCACCCATACTATGTCTTCTTTCTTCTCTTTGTTCCTCAAATCCACTTTCAACTCCTACCTGTTTACCATCCCTTAATGTCATTCTTCTTTCCATGGTCGATACTTAATTTTTTATATAGTCAATGAATTTGCTGCGTCAAATTATAATATTTTTCTATACTGGCTATGATAATAATGATAAATATATTTTTGCCCCACTTTGCGGCGCCAATTATTATATAATTTAATGTTCTTTAATAATATTTGCCCCACGTTGGGCGCCAATTATTATATATTCTATGTTTTATTAATTATTTAATAGTTTAATTTATGAATTTATACGATATGAATTTTATCGTTGATGAAATAATCCATTATCTTTCATAGTTAATAATTCAGAAAAATCTCACCCATGATCTGCATTCGGGACTGTAATCTGGATCAAACTCTGAGTCCAACTTACAATTTCAGGATCATTACACTTTGCATATTACAAATCGTTTTGTTAATTCTCGAAACACACAAAGAATTTAAATTGTTTGGCCCGAATAAAATGTTTAAACATTGATAACATTTTTTAACACGGCATGAATAATTTGCCCTATATATTGATAGATCTTTTGAAATTAGATCCTCTCCGTTCAAGATATAAAATTAGACTAAATTCCTTTTTCCAATCAACAACCCATTATAACTTAGTTGCAAAATCTTTTTAAAAAAAACTAAACTTGTTTGTTGACCTGTATTGGTTATATTCCAAAAATTCTATAATATATATTATTTAATTTTAAATTCGGCTAGCTCAGTTTTTTTATTATATTTTAGGTAAAGTATAGAAACGCAATATCCAATTTGACTCTTTATTCTATTCGTGGGTTCAAATTATATCATATACAACATTTTTACAAATTATCTATCTACTACTAATTAACTATTTCTAATATTAAATACCTTATTAGTCCTTCTATTGTCCTTTCCTACCAAATCGTGTTATAGTCCATTCTTAACTTCTATAATTCACACACAAAGTCTACTCACATTGTTCCAAAATATCACTAAATTCTCTTCACACCTCCAGTCCTTTTAAAATAATGTCCACCACTTATTTTTCGTTCCTCCTGGTAATTTCTCTTATTTCACTTTTAAGTTTGTTTTAGTTTTTTTTAATTGCATAACTCTTTCGCATTAACACCTCCCAACATATAATATTTACTTTTACAATGGTCAATTTTTACAATTTTCGCTATTTTAAAATTAATTTTACTGAGCAAAACCTTGAGCTGGTTTAGAAAGAAAGTTATTTCAAGAGAAGAAGATCATAGTGTTTCAATTTAAAGGATATCTCTGCAGACATATTGCCTGTTAAATATGTGAAGAGGAGTTGTCATTATTTTTGTTTGACGGAACGGCAGAAGAAATTTCAAATATATATATCTGAATTTGATGGTGCAGCGACGTTTAGAAAATTGAAAGGTACCGAAATAAATGTATTAGAGATCTCTAAATTAAAATAGGCCTTTATTTAAACAAAAAATGAATTCATAATTAGTAATTAATCTAACATTTTTATTGTTTCCAAAGTAATTAGTAGTTTATTTTTTTTTGTAGTGTATCCACATTTCCTGTTTATAAACTTCTATGTTTCAAAACATTTATGAAATCATAAGTTTTGTTCATTTTAATTTCACAATCCAATAATTATAGTAAATTTGAATGGCGCAATTGAACCCTACCCTTTGATAGAGTTATACATGTTTAACGATTATTCAATAACAGTTTCAAATAATAAATAATATAGAAACCTATACAAATTGGGCACCATCAAAGTTGGGCAAATAAAATTTCAATTATTATATTCATATATTGATAAATATTTATATTCAGTACAAGTGTGTCGGCCCAAAGTGAGGCGAATTGAAAATTTATTAAATTTAAACAATTAAAATTCCACACATAATATAGTACAGTACAATATATATGTATATATATATATATATATATATATATATATATATATATATATATTATGATACAAACTAATCACAATACCATTAATCTAATTGTGGGTTGAGATAATGACTGAATCCTATTGAATGAAATTGTGTTATAAAAGATGTATCAACCTGAAATATTAATATGGAATGAAGTTCTATTATTATTATTATGTATTTGAACGTATTTGGAATATAGATGAAATAAATTAGGTAAATTGAGCAGTAAATAAGTAAATATACCAGAAGACACAAGCAAAAACATAGAATATTTTAATAAATAACCCCCATCATAATAATTAATAATCTGACAGATTCCATAACCAAAAATAGTATAATAAGTACAAAGTGTCAAAAAGGTTACCTTAGTCACGAGTGACTAAAGACGTTTTTAACGCGCGGTGCTTACTATACTTTTTCTTCGTTCGCTGAAAGGAAAAAATTGTTATATTTTAATCATATTCATAGCATGACGGACGATGGCTGTCAGCTGACTGACAAATCAAATGACACAGAACAACAAAATTATCAAGGAACATGAAATTAAAAAACAAAAGAGGAACGAGATGTGACTTTTCGCATTTTAAACACTAGTGTTTAAAGAGTCGTTTTGCGCATGTCAATCCGGTTTCTTAAATGCGGTTTTAGTAGCGGAAGTAGAAAAAATACATTACTGACATCTAAGTTCATTATTCTATGATTTATAATGTCATATGGTTAGGAATGGTCACGTTGGGGAAAAAGGTATGAAATTAAAAATTCCACCAACAAAATAATTTCCAATCTATCATTAAAATAATATTTACACTTAATGAGACAATATAATATGAATAATGTAAATAAAATTATATATTAAAAGATTGCTCTGAATGAATAATAGCATTTGATTAGTTGAACAAGCTTTTTCCTTGGTGGCTAATAACTGGGAAGGAGTTTGTTGAAAACAGTGAATGGAAAGTACAAAAGGTATAATCTTGCGGAACGGATGTTAAAGGTTTTGCTCAGTAAAATTAATTTTAAAATAGCGAAAATTGTAAAAATTGACCATTGTAAAAGTAAATATTATATGTTGGGAGGTGTTAATGCGAAAGAGTTATGAAATTAAAAAAAACTAAAACAAACTTAAAAGTGAAATTACCAGGAGGAACGAAAAATAAGTGGTGGACATTATTTTAAAAGGACTGGAGGTGCGAAGAGAATTTAGTGATATTTTGGAACAATGTGAGTAGACTTTGTGTGTGAATTATAGAAGTTAAGAATGGACTATAACACGATTTGGTAGGAAAGGACAATAGAAGGACTGATAAGGTATTTAATATTAGAAATAGTTAATTAGTAGTAGATAGATAATTTGTAAAAATGTTGTATATAATATAATTTGAACCCACGAATAGAATAAAGAGTCAAATTGGATATTGCGTTTCTATACTTTACCTAAAATATAATAAAAAAACTGAGCTAGCCGAATTTAAAATTAAATAATATATATTATAGAATTTTGGAATATAACCAATACAGGTCAACAAACAAGTTTAGTTTTTTTTTAAAAATATTTTGTAACTAAGTTATAATGGGTTGTTGATTGGAAAAAGGAATTTAGTCTAATTTTATATCTTGAACGGAGAGGATCTAATTTTAAAAGATCTATCAATATATAGGGCAAATTATTCATGCCGTGTTAAAAAATGTTATCAATGTTTAAACATTTTATTCGGGCCAAACAATTTAAATTCTTTGTGTGTTTCGAGAATGAACAAAACGATTTGTAATATGCAAAGTGTAATGACCCTGAAATTGTAAGTTGGACTCAGAGTTTGATCCAGATTACAGTCTCGAATGCAGACCATGGGTGAGATTTTTCTGAATTATTAACTATGAAAGATAATGGATTATTTCATCAACGATAACAGGCCTTTATAATATAAAGAATAGAGAATAAAGATATGATTATCTATAAATATTGAATAAAATAAAAGAGGAAATTTTAAGTATACTTATGAAAGAATTGTAGAATTTGAAGTACTATATCGGTGTACGTAAAGATCGTGATTAACTTTTGATATTTCGAGAAATGCATTGACAATTATCGGACTATTTAGTAATCACAATAAACTTTCTGGGGATTCAATAATTTGATTATTGTATATAATTTCAATTTTGTATTCTTGTAGATATATTGTATTTTGTAAAAAACTAAGGTTTGTTTGATGACTTGTAGGTTAGACACAAAACAAATTTGAATTGAACATACTGAATATGTTATTTGTTAAGGATTTCGAAATTTTTATATTCAAATGGATTTATTTATTTAAAATTCTGAAATTTTAATCTGGGACAGTAACATATCTTGATTTCTGGTGACAGATCGTTAATTGAAACATATTGGAAACATCAGAGTTTCATTAGATAGCCTTTAAAATTAATCGTTAACAGTCACAATTGGAAACTGGGTAAATAATAAGGAAGAATAATAATAATAAAAAAATTAATGACTCGGTAATTTCTATTGTAGAATCATGCAAGTTAAAGTTATAATGTAATCTTGATATCTACACCCATAAGATACATCCTTTCCTCTCTAATTGTGACTGTCTCTTAGTCACAATTATTACTGGTGCCTGGGTGTGAAGTGTGTTTTTCATATCCCAATTCTTTGATCTTCTCATAGTATACAAGTGCATTTTGCTGTTTTAATTTGCATAATAGTATGAATCTGCCTATAATAGTCTCAGTTACTGGTTTAATGAAAGCTAAGTTCTAAAAACATACAACGTTCTTAGATTTTTGTTTCTATGCCCACCAATCTAAATATTTGCTTCAAAGAATCTGTCTATAATCAAAATTCTTAACCTTGATTTACTTCGAAAACTATTTTGCAAATTTTTTCACAATGGACACTACCTCAACAGTTTTAAATATGAAACAATCAACCGTAGACCATCATTCATATCCATATTATTTGTGTACAGCATAAATTATAACCCTCTCAAACATCTATTTTTAATCAACATAACTCACCTAATTTCAATTCAACCATCTATTATAATCACCATCACCAGTTTTTCATGTTTTGGAGAAAACTTAAATTTAAAGTTTGATACCATATTCTGAATAGGTTGACATATTTATTAATTGTATATTTAAAATAGTTTACGAATCTACTAGAAGATGTTTTGACAAAATAAAAACTTAAACAATAAGAAAATAATGCAGAAAAAAATATTTCCGAAGACTTATTTTTTATTTTGTTTAATCTTGGCCAGATACTCCTTTTTATAGCGGTAATTGTGTGAGGCAGCTTCTCTAAGCTATCACCTTCGCAGAACTGCATAGCTTGTCATGCCCTTAACAATCTCAAGCTAGAACCTTAGAACTAAACTAAAACACTAGTAATGCACAGACAAATAAGATCCTGTCGTAACTTGAAAAGTTTAACCTTCCTCTTTTCTTCCCTGTACGGGATATAGTAAAGGAATAATTATTTAGTTAAAGTATTTTCAAACCTGGAGACTGGCCTATTATATTACGGTCTCGTCTTGTAAATAATAAATATGTAGTACCCCCGCTTCGGCGCCCCTGAACCACAATATTCAAAGAATCGGTTTTTATTATCTATCACGATCCAACCCCTCACTTGTACCATATACTTGCTTCAGTCTTCGTTTTTGTGCTCTGTAAACCACACGGGTTATCGATTAACTATTGTGCGGCGTAATTATTCGTGTTTTATCATTAAATATTCTTATTATCTATATTGTACCAAAAATGCTCATAATATATTCAATTGAAATATCTACTATGTCTAGAGTGACATGGGTTCACATACTTGGAATTTCCTAGAGTGGAAATTGACATGGCTCACAAACTTGCAATTTCCTAGAGTAGAAAGATCCTAAAAGAAAAATCAGCTTGAGTTTAGAGTAACTCATGCTGAAAAATATACCTATTATGTTATCTTATATTATTTGTTTTTTGTCAAGCCTAGAGTGGCTAGATGGTATATGATCTTGTTTTTCTCTGGGTTGGAGATAAGGCGACACCGGATATAATCAACATTAATTCGATTCTGGTAGCAGAGATGCTAATAAAAAGCGTTTTTGAACCAATTCTAGAAGAATTAGTCCCACGTTATGAGAATGTGTTGTTAAATGGATTAAATGAGGAGGTTAGAGCGGAGCTCATAAATAAATTTCTTCCTCCTGAGAACTTAAAAGCGATTGTGCCTCCTTTAATTAACCCGGAAGTCAAAGTAGCCATACAAGGAAACACCCTTAAAAGAGATACAAGGTTATCCAACCTACACGTTGCAGCAGTCATTTCAGCCTTAACACATTTTTTATCTGATCTTGCTAAAAAAGGATGGGAGGCGGAGATCACGTATATAGAGACTACAAATGACGCGTTACGCTTACTGTGTGACGTTTTTCATCATGAATCTGTTACAGGGAGAGAGCTCTTGCTGTTGAATTTGAATAAAGACCTTAAAGACACCTTGCAAAATACCACGATTTCCGAGTACTTATTTGGCAAGGAGCTGGACACCACCATCAAAGCTGCAAAAAAGCTTGACCTAACCTAACGCACATCGACGTTCCACAACAAACCGATGACGCCCACGTCCAAGTTACATCATCATCCTCAGAGTTATCGGCGCAACAGCAGCGTTGAGAGGAGACGCAGATATTAGAGATTAGTAGGCTATGCGGTAGGCTACTGCTTTTATCCCAGAAGTGACAAGATTTAGGTTTTCATAGGAAGGTTATTTCCTATATAACTGGTCTTAAAATTCCTCTTATTAAAAAACCGATACAAAGTATTGTTCCTATGTGTCTCCATTGAAAATATAATTAAAAAATCTTTATTAAAAGGGATTTTTTCCATTGTAACACCCTGTAAAGATCAATATATATATATATATATATATATATATATATATATATATATATCGAACATCTTTACTGTGCCAAAACCAGACAGATTAGTTATTAATTTAAAATCATTTAATAAATTTGTAGCAACATCACATTTTAAGTTAGAGAATCACAAAACTGTCTCATGACAAACATCAACTTGAAAGATGCTTATTATTTAGTGCCGATACCTCTCATAGAAAGTACCCAAGCTTTCAATTTAAGGGCTGCATTTGTGAATTTAATTGTTTATCGTTCGGGTTGAGTTGGGCCCCTTTAATTTTTACAAAGGTATATTAGGAGGCGTGGCTTTCTATCTGTTATTTATTTGGATGATTTTCTACTTCTATATATATATAGGAAGAATTTTCGAAGAAAGTGTCCTTAATACGCAGGAAATTATAAAGCTCTTAGAACATTTAGGATTTATTATAAACTATAAAAAGAGCTCTCTTACCCCTAGCCATATTTGCCAATTTCTGGGGTTTCGATATAATTCTGAAAATAAGACTGTTTCATTACCTCAAGAAAAACGTAACAGGTTACATAAATTATTGAAAGTTTTTTCAAAAACAAAAATTTCTACCATCAGAGAGTTTTCAAAGTTGGTTGGTAAATTAGTGTCTGTAGCTCCAGCTGTCAAATATAGTTTTCTATACACTAAGTTTTTTGAACGCGAAAAAATTAATGCTTTATACCGGGTTAATGATAACTATGATGCAAAAATGAATATTTCTACGCATTTGTTACCGGATTTTTCTTGGTGGTTAAAAAACATAATGGTTTCGAGGAATAAGATTCATGATGATAAATTCGCCGTAGAGATTGTCTCGGACGCCTCAAAATCTGGTTGGGGTGCCTATTGTAAGTATGGAACTACTTTTGGGTACTGGTCGAATCAGGAAAAACAACGACACATCAACGAATTCGAACTATTAGCAGTATTTTTTGTCCTAAAATGTTCTACGCAAGATTTATATGGTTGTAATATCCTATGCAGAGTTGATAATACAACTGCAATATCCACCATTAACAGATTCGGAAGCGTACGTTTCCCAAAATTAAATCATTTAGCAAGAAAGGTGTGGAACTTTTGCGAAGAGACAAATATTTTTTTTGCAACTTACATCAGTTCGAAAAATAATTTGCTTGCCGATAGAGCTTCTCGTCAAATACATAGAGAAACCGAATGGTGTCTCTCTGAAATAGCGTTTACAAAGATTGTTATTAAGTTTGGTCTTCCAAAAATTGACTTATTTGCAAGTCGCATTAACAAAAAATGTAACATTTTTGTATCTTTTTTTGGAGGCTTTCACAGTAGATTGGAGTGGGATGGGTTTTTATGCATTTCCACCGTTTTCCTTAATATTAAAGGTATTACAAAGAATAATTAGAGACAAAGCTGAAGGCATTGTTGTTGTACCTCGCTGGTATTCACAACCATGGTACCCAATATTTAAATCATTACTGATAGATGATCCCATAGTATTAGACCCTAACATACAATTACTTTAATTTAACTGAACACCCCATCCGTTGTGGCAAAGCCTTTCCCTGGTGGCAGGGAAGTTGTCAGGCAGGCGCTATTACAGGGACGAGTGCCTTTAGAAGCCCTGCCTGTATGCTTACCTTCAATAACAGAATCAATCTTAAAACAGTACAGTGAAGGTCTAGGTTTATGGTGGACGTTTTGTATAAACAACGACCTGGATCCGTACAAGGTGGCGGTCGAGGACGTTCTGGATTTTTTGACTTTACATTTTAATAGAGGAGCAACTTATGGATCCCTAAATTCATATAGATCAGCCATATCTCAAATAGCGGGACCAAATTTTAGTTAATATTACAGACTCAAGCGTTGCGTTTTTTCAAGGGACTTTTTAGTAAAATGCCTCCCTGCGCCAGATACGAGAACATTTGGGATCCCCAGATAGTATTGTCCTACGTGAAGACGCTTAAGACCGAAGATATTACCTTAGAAAACCTAAGCAAAAAAACTGCAGTTTTGTTAGCCCTAGCTACTGGCCATCGTATACAAACTTTAACTCTAATTAATATCAACAACATTTCGGTCCAACCTCAAAAAATTCTTATAAAAATATCAGACCGCTTAAAAACATCTGCAGTAAATAGATCTCAACCTCTTTTGGTTCTACCTTTCCTTGATGAGGATCCTCAATTATGTGTAGCTAGAGCACTTAAAAAATATATTATCGGCACAAAAAATTTAAGAAACTCTTGTGATTGGCTTTTTATAAGTTTTAAAAAAACTCCATAGAAACGCATCTGCTTCTACTATTAGTAGGTGGATCAAGAGCATGTTGGAAAAAAGTGGAGTGGATATGTCAATATTTAAGCCACAAAGTACAAGACATGCTTCCACCTCCTCAGCTGCTAGGGCCGGAGTCAGTTTTGATAATATAAGATTAGCTGCGGGATGGTCAAAAGATTCAAAAACGTTCACTAGTTTTTACAATCGCCCTATTATAGATAATACAGAATTTGCGAAAACTGTACTAACGTCTTAATTGTTAGTTTACGATTAAGTATTTATCTTAATATTATTAGTTAAAAAAAATCATTTGTTACCATTGTTAACAATATCGTTTAAAATAAAGTTTTAAGTTAATCTGTTGTTGCAATATACTTTAAACATCTACATATTTATTATTTACAAGACGAGACTGTAATATATTTAATAGATCAAACAAACTTACCTTACGTGATGTTCCATCTTGATTATATTATGGTCTCCTTGAAGTAAATAAGTCTACCCTTTAAAAGCCCCTTGCAACAACAACTTTAAAAAGACTGAAGCAGGTATAGTGTACAAGTGAGGGGTTGGATTCTTTGAATATTGTGGTTCAGGAGCGCCGAAGCGGGGGTACTACATATTTATTATTTACTTCAACGAGACCATAATATAATCAAGATCGAACATCACTTAAGGTAAGTTTGTTTGATCTATTAATTCTTTTCCAACACTCAACAATATAATAAATGGACTACCGCGTTATCATCGGCCAAGTAAAAAATTATCCTCTAAGCTGTTGATAATATTGCACAATACTTATTACGGAGGCCACTATAATTTACGGAGATAAATATTTATTTGATTTTAATTTTTCATGAATCTTACCTGTCGCAAATCCAGTTAAAAGTCTGCCAGCAATGATCATACCAACTGAATTAGCACTAGCGATCAAACACCATCCTATAACCGTTGGTATAATAGCAAGTCTTACGGCCCATAATCGTCCCCATGCATCCATAGCGAAACCAGCTGTAATAGATCCTACCGGTACAATTATCACAACAACGCTAGCTGAAAAATGAGAAAAACATAATTATTTAGTTTAACAACTAATAAGCATATTTAAGTTGAGTTGAGTATACTGTCTTAAAATTTGAGTTCAAAATTTCCATTATAGTCAGTATGATTCTTTGAATGAAATTATGTTATTTTGCAATTCTATCCCTCTATTTAAGAGTGAAAAACATTTTTATGGAAAAAATTATTGTGACACTAGAGAACCACAATTTTCGTAATTTCAATAATTTCCTAAAGAAAAAAATATTTTCACCAATTTTCATCTGGAGTATAGGTATGGAAAAATCCCGATTTTCTCCCGAATTCATTGGTGGCCTTTTTAATGATCTTTCTCTCTTATTTTCGAAGTTACAAAGGAATGCATAACGTCGTGTAAGCATAACTGAGACGAAAATATTGATACTCATTTTGATAACGAATAATTTGAGTCTATAGATTCAAGTTTTTGTGTTATTTTTTATTGTTAGTTTTTTTGTATGCGATTGAAAATTAAATAATAATGACTTCTTCTCTTATCAAAAAAATAGTAACATAATTTTCAAGAAAATTTGATAATGTTGGTAGCACCGCACGATAATTTCTTGATAGGGTGGTGGCAACCCTGGAGCCAGTTACCTTTTCATATTTGAGTACTGTTTTGACAACCGGTGTTTATAAGAGTTGTATGCGAAGCGAAGTAGATTTGTTACGTGATTTACGTTTAGCTACTACTGTGTAAGTGTGACCGTTTTATTTTTTGAGAAAATAATGGACTAATTTATGTTTTTACCTTGAAGTATGAGTTTATGAGTTCCCAAGCAGAAATATCCAAGTCTGTTCAATATGGCGACCAGAATAATGAAAGTTCTTTGTCAAAATGGTTCGACGAGGATGATCAAGATGATAGCGACTACGAATCAGATGCTTCTGAAGAAAAAAGTGAACATGATTGCGAGAGCGAACAGGAACTGGACGAGACTGATGATAGGGAGGCTGATATTTATAGATCACTGGGGGAATCGGAAGAATCAGATGATTGGGGTAAAGTGATGAGCAGATGTTGGTACGGAAAAAATCGATTCAAATGGTCTAAAGAACCGGCTATAAGTAAACATACTCACAGTATGAAACACAATATTGTTAAAGAATTGTCAGGAATTAAGTGTCCTTTTCAACAGCAAAATCAATCCACGGATTTCTAGAGAAGTAAGAGCGTGCAAAAGACATGTTCTAAAAGAAGGCGAAGAGTTTGAAGTAAAAGAGGGGGACGAAGAAGGAATATAGAGAAAAAAAACATGTTTCACATGTACTGCTGCCACAAAAAGGAAAACTTCATATTGTTGTAATTCAAACCCTCTTTTTTTGATTATGCAAGCACGCCACTTATTTTAAAGTATTAAAGAACCTTCTACCTGGCCGGCTTATCCCGAGTTAACGACTGCGCATGCAAGCACCCGTATTGGGAGAAAAAATGCCGCACGCAAGGAGAGAAGTACCGTACCCTTCCTAGAGTGATGAATTAACAAGTCCTTTTTCCTCACGTGTTCTGCTTTATTCTGTAAGGGCTGTTAATATATTTTTCCAAACCACGAGGTGGTTAAAACTTCGTATCCTGTAGTACATATATCCATATTTCCATCAGAAAGACATAATAGCACTTGTAGTGAATAGAAAGTGATTAAGTAATACGTATTGCAGTGTTTTTGTGCATTCTTCTGAAGGAATTTAAGGTAACATTTATCTTTATCGTATAATTAATGGACAAAAATATAATTACAACACCACCACAAACTATTTGTTGCTCAGTGTGTAAACCACTGAGTCTCCGGTTCTTCGCAATTTTAAAATAAGAAATATATTCGTTTTTATCACAAAGTGGTATTTATTGAAGCACCTTTCCTTACATCGATTGGAATCAGAGGCCACCTGTGTTATCGAAGGATATCTGTTTTACACACAGATATAATCAGATTCATACACATATTTTTGTTATACTTGAAAAAGACCCGTATGCCTAGAATGTACAAAGAATATATGCAAATATGTTCGGCATAGTTTCACATGATTATCGAAGGATAAAGACGTGTTTTTCGCTCTCGAATCTGAAAGATAAACAAGTGCGGTAAAAAAGTTAATGAGTTCTGTACGGAGATAAGTTATTATATTTAATCAAATGTGAATTTTTTGCGATAACTGTGAAGTGATGAAAACAATACAAATAAACTATAAAAATAAACATGTACACACAGTAAAACAACACCGGATTTGATAACAATAGACAATATTTATACAAGGTGATACAGAAATACAAACCAGTCAATCATACTTGAATAAATTATCAAACTTTGCACCAATACAAATCCAAGCAACACGATTACAAGTGTATACCATACAATCCCCACAAACATTGATGTTCCCAACAAATACTAATTATGCTCCGCCAAATCAAGGACGAATATTTCAGCCAACCGATTGCCCAAAATAGCAATCGAATAGTCCGCACGGTCTCCTTCGAAGATGAAACAGACTCTAACGACAACCAGTGGTAGACTGTGAGTGTCGAAAGAAAAAAAACACCTCCGATAAAGACAGAACTAAGAATGACGTTACACTAAGCAACAGGTATAGCACCCTTGCAAATAATGAAGAGGAACCTGAAACCAGTAACAATAGACCAAAAGAAAAGATCCAAATACCACCTCCTACATTCGAGTATGGAGTAAAAGATTATTCGGGCATGGAAACTAGCATTAAAGAAATCCTAAATCAAGACCAATACCACACGAAAACTATGGCGGATAATGTAATTAAAATCAACCCCACAACCGCAGAGGCTTAGAGCATTAGCTAAATACTTGATGGAAAAAACGTAGTACACCATACCTACCAACCCAAAGAAAACACGGCCTACAGGGTAGTTATCAATCATCTCCATCACACCACAGACCCTAATGACATAAAAAAAGATCTAGTAGGCATGAACCACAAAGTCCGAAATATTGTAAACGTTAAATATAGACAAACCAAAGAATGGCTAAACATGTGTTTCGTAAATCTAGAACCAGCTAAAAATAACAAGGACATGAATATATGAAATAAAAAGACTACGGAACAGAATAATAGCAATTGAGCCGTCCATAGGAGACAAAAACATAGCTCCATGCTTACGATGTCAAATGTATGGGCATACCAAACCGTACTGCAATCAACCATTTGTGTGTGTGAAATGTGGAGGCCCAGATGACAATAAGGTATTCAAAAAAGGGAAGGACACTCCAGCAACCTGCGCTCTGTGTGGTGGCTCACATCCAGCCAACTACAAGGGATGTGCGATTTATCAAAAACATTTCAATATCAATAGACCAAGAGCATAGAATCAAAACCATATTACACTTCAACAAAACCAGTACCCAGTTCAACCACAACAAACCAAACGGCCAAGCAACTCGCTTCACAAAACAGATATGCAAATGCAGTGTAGAATCAAACAACAAAGGTGGGATCATAGGAAAATACTGTCAACACACTCACTAAAACAACAAACTCTATGGTTATCCATTTGCTAACAATGCTAATGTCAAAAATGAAGTAATGGCTAAGTCAATTAGATTGACCATGTGGAATTCCAACAGAATTATCCAACACAAAGACGAAATGAAGATTTTTCTCCAACACAACTTTATAGACATTTTACTAATAAGTGAAATACATTTCACTGATAAATCTTTCTTCGAAACCCATAACAACAACCTGTATTACACCAACCATCCGGGCAATACGACACATGCTGGCACAAAAATATTAATAAAATCGACAATTAAACACCACGAAATGCCCAAGTATGAAACGCATCAAATACAAGCTAAGTCAGTGAAAGTCATGACACTTCCATAACAATTACTTCAGCATACTGTCTACCACGCCACCACCTAAAAAAGAAGACTTCTTAAGTTTCTTCCAAACACTAGGACTCAAAGAGGGGAATATAATAGGAAAAACACATTCATGGGGCTCAAGAATCACCGCCACGAAAGGTAGAGAACTGGCAAACCTTTCACAAGAGGAAAAATACTCATTCATACTAACAGGCAGCTCGACGTACTGGCCAAGCGACCCCAACAAATTAACTGACCTGCTAGATTTCTTCATAACCAAAGTGATAGCTTAAACTTATACTGATGTAATACTCAATCAACTACGACCAAATCAAATTATGCAACCATAAGACATATTGGAATAAGTATAGAGATGAAATTCAACAAAACATAAATCTGAAAATAAGATTAAAAGATCCTGGGGATATAGAA
Organism: Galeruca laticollis; assembly: GCA_963921935.1. NCBI lineage: Eukaryota > Metazoa > Arthropoda > Insecta > Coleoptera > Chrysomelidae > Galeruca > Galeruca laticollis. The sequence goes on along the minus strand of OY998181.1, from coordinate 60,237,993 downwards.
GATGCGACAAATGAAGTAATTGAAACAATACAAGAAGCGGCAAAAATATCAACTCACCAGATAGAATATACCGGTTGAAATAAAAAAAGTTAATTGCCTTAAAAAGAAAAGCAAGAGCAAAATGGCAGCGGCATGTCCCAAATGGTAAAAGAGAGTTTAATCATATAAGTAATTTAAATTAAAAATTAAAGAGATACACGACAATAGCTACTCCCAACACTTAACAAACCTCAACCGATACGATCATTCCATCTGGAAACCATATTCAAGAAAACCAATACCACCAACCTCTCCTCTAAGAAATCGCTAAACAAGCACATGGGCTAGAATCAGCAAAGTAAAAGCCGACCTCTTTGCTCAACATTTGAAGAATGTTTTCACTCCAAACAACAACTTCCTTATACAAAACAATCCAATTACTCCACTCAATAATCCAAACGAAAGACAACCATCAATAAAAGTCACAAGCCTGAAAGATATAATCTGAAATAATCATCATTCCAAAACCAGAGAAACAGTTACAGGGTCTTACAAAAGTTGATATTACAGCGTATAGGCCGAATCCTAAATGTGATTCGAGATTGCCAATTCGGATTTCGCCACAAATACTGTACAGTCGAGTAGTAGAGTAGATTGAGTAGTGCATGCCACCAACACAAGTACAGGGGAGAAAATACTTCTCTTCAGTCTTCCTGACACTATGATACTATGATGATATGTGAAGATCCAATAATAGCTTCTGCCAATCTCCACTCCAGATCGAAGAATGGCTTGACCGATGGAGAATACAAATTAACGAAAACAAATCCCAGCATATAACATTCACACTAACAAAAAGCCAATGTCATCCAGTTGCTATTAACAACATAGTGATACCCTTAACTACTTTTGTCAAATACCTCTAAACTAACGAAAGCAGATCAACCTAAAGTTCCGAGAATTACATTAGATACTCGGGAGAACATCGCCAGTCTTACTACAAAATAAAATCTTAATATATAAGGCAGTCATCATACCCATTTGAACCTACGGAATAGCATTATCGGGATGCGCCAGCAAATCTAATATCGCTCTGATACATCGAGGACAATCTAAAATCCTTCGAACACTAATCGATTAATCATGGTACGTCCCAAATTGATCCATCAAGAACCCAGTGTCCCAACATTACAAGAAAGAAGCCGTAACCACTACCTAAAGCTAGACACCCATCCTAATGGACAACTACAGCTCCAACCCAAGAACCAAACAACAACAGAAGACTGAAACGAAGCCAGCCAATTGACCTCAAATAAAGCGTAAGAGATCTCAGGTCGAATAGCCAACAGAATAGTTCAATAAAAAAAATATTTGTTCGGGGTAATTTAAAAAAAACCTCGATATTTGCCTACTGTAATTTTTTTTTAATTTCACCCAAACTACATTTATTTTATGATTCAATCTATTCTCAATAATAATATTTTTGCAAAATAATTAGAATACGGATCCAATTCATTAATATTTTTATGTAAGTATTTGGACATCTAACATTTTGACAATTTCGCAAATATATAAATATATTTTTTGCAATTCCGACACTAAAGTGGTCACTTTAGTCTCACATGTTAGAAACTAAAGTGTCACTTTTAGACCCAATGGATATAAAGTGACACTTAAAATCTCAAGTACAAATAAAAACGTACATCCTCGATGCCTAGCCAAGCATTTTAGAAGTCCGTCCTCGATCCTCAGCCCCAATGTATGTAGAATTACCGGATTTGCAAAAAATAGCGTATACACCTTTCGACTAAAGTGACATTAATCCCTTAGGTGGATTGCTTCCCTCGGGCTCCGCTGCGCTCCGCCCTCGGATATCAAAAGCACCCGCGGGATTAAATGGGTCACTTTAGTTGGTTTGTGTATAATATACTTTTATATAATCCTGTAGTTTGCTTTTGACTTAACAAGTGTCATAATATTTTAGATCAATCTCTATATTACAATGTAAATATTTGGTGAAAATCAGCAAAAAGTAAATTAAAACACATGAAAAAAAGACGGTCTCACACTCACAGACCGCACTTCTCACGAATGGAAAAATGGAATGAAATCGCCTAATAGCCATGTCTGTAGTTAAAAGTTTATCGGAGAATAGACTGAATTGACAAAATTACAAACTAAAAATCAACTGCTTATTAACCTTCATTAATGAACATAATACTCCACTGAAATATCTTATAGCTACAAAAAAAATCCTTATTCAACAAAAAACATTCCTATTTTATGAAATTTGAGAATTTCGAACCGCTCAGCGCGGGTAGGAAAGTTATAGCTTATTTTGTCTGACTATTAGAGCTAGAGACATAATATAATAACTGGTCACCGGTGTAAGAAACACATTTAAAATGGTACAACTGTTAAGTGAAAAAATATTATTTTTTCACTCAATGGTACAACTGAAATGATTTTATAAATACGAGGACGCTTTTCCATTGTTGAGCCTTAGAAATTGCTACACAAGGATTTTCGAATTATTTCACCTGCTTTCTTATGATTAAATGCACGAAACTGCCGATTGACTGTATTCTTTCCTAGTATTCCCAGGCTCGGCGGTTGTATAGACTGCCAATTTGTATACAAATTTCATCGAATTATTTTTTAATCATTTTCATTTCGAAATTGTAACCAGAAAATTTGGTTTCACCTAATTTCAACTAGAGTGGTGATATTATCAATAATTATTTCGACTAAATAGAATCTATAAAAATGAAAAATCGTATTATTCAAGATTATTACCGTTACTTTCTCATACTAATTGAAATGAAAATATAATTATATAAAGCGCAGTGAAGTTGCCCCCCCCCTCCAATCGAAATTTTCAACAAAAACATATATGGTCGTAATGCACTCCTAATGCACCAATATGCTCCATAAATGATTTTATTTGCACCACATTTCCCGGGAGACTACAGCTATTTGTTTATGGGGGGGGGGGGAATACACGCTAGACCCCCTCTCCCCCCAATCGCAATTTCCAAATTTTGTACTTTGCACTGTCAAGCGCTTGTATTGCACCATAATGCTCCACCGAAATAATACTTTGCACCCCTCCCCTCAGTATCGCATCATTCAGAGTGAAGTTGCCCCCCCCCCAATGATAATTTTCAAAAAAAATCAAGTGGCATCGGAATCCACTTCTAATGCACTCATTTGCACCACCAAGAAAAATAAAATACTCCCCCCCTACTTAGTTAAACCTCAATATATAGAGTGAAGGTGGCCCCCCCAATGATAATTTTCAAAAAAAAAAAACAAGTGGCATCAGAATCTACTTCTAATGCACTTAAATGCACCACCAAGAAAAAGAAAATCTCCCCTACCCCTAGTTAGTTCCACTTCATTATTTAAAGTGTAAAAGCCCCTCCCGAAACATAAATTCCGAAAAAAAATTAGGGCAGTGAACAACTAGTATTTGTAACGTATACATTAACTAAGATTTAAAAAGAGGAGCAAAACAAACATATTTGACCTTAATGTTCATATTAGTATGCTTTTGGCATAAGGTGCTTGTCATGTTAACGTATGTATATCCAACTTATAACAATTTTTGAAGTTGATACTCATTAAATTAAATTAAATCATCGATAAGTTTTTTGTATCTGACTTTGCATTGATAGAATGTTTGTTTTATTGGATTCTATCATTTCGTAGAACTCCCGTTTTTTTGATGGCTTTCGGTTAGTAATATTTTTGTGTTGTCATAGTCGAAGGTGTGTTTGTGTTCAGAAACGTGATTCGTAAGAGTTGTCTTGTTTTTTTGTCGTATTTGTGGCTATTTAGGCGGTTTTTAGTATATTGACTGGTTTGTCCAATATAGACACCTTCACAATCTCGTAGATAACGTGGCTTTTTTTGTCCTTGGGAATTCTTGTCCTCTATGTGTTACGGTCTGTTAAAAGTGCTACAATTTTTTCTGAAAGTCCTGAAATGTATGGTAAAGAAAAATAATTTTTTTGAGATATATTTTGTGAACTATTTCTAGGTTGAGTTTAGTTGTGAAAAAGATGGATACGGTTTTTAAAAATTTTGTTAATTTGTTTATCTGGGTAATCATTTAATTGGAGAGCTTCTTTAGCTTTTCCTATGGCGTTTTCCCGGTATTCGCAGTCAGAAAATTTTATAGGCCGATCCGAGTGTGACTACCGATTTTTTCTGCGACATTGGGTGCTGGAAATTAAAATTCACTTATCTAGACGACCAAGTTTCCTTTGTATACCATTCTGTTTTGATAGTGTTGTTTATGTGGTGAGGAGTTAAGTCCAAAAAAATTTTTTATTGTGTTGTTCCCTTTCAACAAGAAATTGTAGTTTGTTGTGAAAGCTATTAAAACTATCAAGAATATCCTCTATTTTGTTTATTGGTACTAGTGCTATGCAGTCATCGACTTACCTAAAGAAAAAAGGAACTTGATACTCCAATTATGGATTCTTCGAGGTCCTCCATCAGAAGTTGTGCATTTACACTTGAAATGGATGCGCCCATTGCACAACTTTCTGTTTGTTTAAAAAACTTTTCTTCATACAAAAAATATGTAGAACTTAATGTCAGTTGCACTGCTTTCAAAAATTCACTTAGAGGTATGTCAGTATAAGACTCAATTTTATTCCACTTTTTTATAATTGTGTTTCAGACTAAGTCAAAAAGTATGTTTGTATATAAAGATACAACATCTAATGATAAATATGTGTAATTATCTGGTAATATTAATTTTTAATTGTGTTCTTAAAATCAAATGAATATTTTTTTTTATTGATGCCTCATATTACATATTTAAAACACGCCTCAGCGTGTTTAAATCGAACTTTCAAACACGCGCGTTTTTTAAAGTCCCTATGGTAACAACAACAACTCGAGAAACGTAAGTATCAATGACAACTTTTTTTATTAGTTTTTAAATTGTATATTTACATTGTGTACCAATGTCTTATTTGGTTTTTTTTGCAAAATATATTTATATATTCATATATACATTTTATCCTTTTAAATATAAATAAAGAAACTTTTTGATTATTGATCTGACAGCAGTACCTCGTAACGTCAAATAAAAATAAATACTATTTAGGATGGACTTTCCCGAAACTTAGCTGGGAATCGAGGGCGGACTTTTATGAAAAGAAACTTGGCTGGGCATCGAGGACGGACTTCCATTTTTTTGTAGTAATAATATAATAATAATATTTTATGATTTCAAAGTGCACCAATAAAAAAAATAGCGTAAAGTATTCGTGGATAACTGGTCTTTCAAACAACCGCTCTATTTTGCTGCGCCGTCGTGCTCGAAAAATCGCGCGACCTCTTTATCCACTTATACTTTAATATACTAACGTAATATTTATTAGGTTTATAATACAGTTTAACTAAGTACGGGGATGGTGGATTTTCTTTTTCTGGGTGGTGCATTTGAGGTGCATTAGAAGTAGATTCCGATGCCACTTGCTTTTTTGAAAATTATCCTTGGGGGGGGGGGGCAACTTCCCTCTATATATTGAGGTTTAACTAAGTAAGGGGTGGGGGATTTTCTTGGTGGTGCAAATAAGTGCATTAGAAGTAGATTCCGATGCCACTTGTTTTTTTGAAAATTCTCATTGGGGGGGGGCAACTTCACTCTATATATTGAGGTTTAACTAAGGGGTGGGGGGATTTTCTTTTTCTTGGTGGTGCAAATAAGTGCATTAGAAGTAGATTCCGATGCCACTTGTTTTTTTTGAAAATTATCATTGGGAGGGCACCTTCACTCTATATATTGAGGTTTAACTAAGTAAGGGGTGGGGGGATTTTCTTTTTCTTGGTGGTGCAAATGAGTGCATTAGAAGAATATTCCGATGCCACTTTTTGAAAATTATGATTAGAGAGGGGGGCAACTTCACTCTGAATAATGCGATACTACTAACTAAGGGTAAGGGTGCAAAGTATTATTTCGGTGGAGAATTATGGTGCATTACAAGCGCTAGACGGTGCAAAGTACAAAATATGAAAATTCCGATTGGGGGGGGGGGGTGTTGTGGCTAGCGCGTATTTGGCCGCCCCCCTATAAACAAATACTGTAGTCTCTCGGGAAATGTGTTGCAAAGAGAATCATTCATGGAGTATATTGGTGTATTAGGAGTGCATTAGGACCATATATGCTTTTGTTGAAAATTTCGATTGGGGAGGGGGGGGGGCAAATTCACTGAGCTATGACATAATAAATGATTAAAATGTATATTACCGATCCAAGCAGATTCATCTTTAGTTGCATAAAGTTGTCCGTCGGTATCTGTACCATTCTGAAGATCCTTGTCTAACGCGGGCACTAATATTCCAGAAAACGATAATGAAAGTCCCACAGCTATGTGCAATGAAGCAGCCATCATGGCCGCCATAACCTAAAACATAATTCTTGAATAAATTCAAAGTAGTTTTGAAAATTAGTATCATTAAGAATATACTATTTAAGTAAGGTAAGAATGAATCGAGTTAATTGCGAACAAATGTAATGGGAGAAAAATCAGATGAAATTTCATTATTTGGAAAATCTTTTAATTATTTCTTGTTCAAATATTTCAGGCATAGTGAATCCTGGACTAACGAGACTTATTTCACTGGGTACAATGGAAACCTGAGGATTTCTAAACAACCTCTCTTGTCTAGTTTTTCAATCGTCGTGTACTGAACAGAAACTGAAGCAGAGTTGATGCTACACTGAAATCAGTGCGACAAAAATTTCTAACTTCTTTTCTGCGTTGGAATTCAGATTTGACACAGTAGTTGTCAACATTTCAAAGGTATGCAGAATAATTAATACCCAATATAACTGAGGCTCTTCGTACAATGCGGATTACAGGATGGTGTAATCAAGTCAGGGACAGACATTACTGGAGGTGTAAATTGTGGAGAAGGCCGATACACATCGGGCTGTAGTGCAAGTAGCTAAGGTAAGTAATTATCAACTGAAAAAAATTAAAAGTATTACCTGTGGAAGCAACGTTTTAAACGTCTTTCCTTCATATTTGCTGAGCGATTTGCAACTGACGATAATTTCTTGGAACTTAGCATATTGTTGTTTCTCTTCTTTTATCGCTTTTCGATTTTCTTGAATACTGAAAAAAAACAGAAAAATCCATTAGGATATTTTTTGCGGATTTCTAAGAAAAATACGTTTTAGGCCATTCATATTTCAACACAGATATATGTAGATTATAAACTAATAAGAAGCTGTTCTTAGTTATACATTTATGAACATGAATCAAAAAGAAATTAAACGGCACGTAGGTAAGCGGTAGCCCATTACAATGCCTCCTCTCTCTCTCTCTCAGCTGATTCAAGCCATATCCGACGAATTGGCCAGTTACTTAAAATACCAAAAACATGTAAGAAAAAAAACTTCCACACACCGAGATGACATACCCACAGCTATATACATATTCGGATAGTTTGTAAAAACACTTTTTTGTTACTAAGGACCTGATTTTTTGTATAGGACGTTCTTTATAATGTATTGTTATGAGTTATGGTTATGAGAACCCTTAACACTTCGTTAGTCGCGTGGTGGTCCAATAAACCGTAGTATTTGGTTTTTATTTAAAACATCTGGTTTTACGACATCTCAGAGACATTCTTTTTCTGTGTTTTTCCAAAGTTCCATTATTGTAAGAACATCTGTTTGCAAATAAATTCTAAGTATTTACTGTAGGTGCATTGAGGGAATCTTCTAGACTCCTAGCGCCTAACCTCATCGGTGCATTTGTCGCTGAGTTTTCGAAGTATTCGGTCCAGTTTTGTTCGAGTATTTATTGTCAGTTTTATTTTTTATCAAAAATGAGTAAAAATGTTTATGACCTAAGTAAATCTGAAGATATTGAAGAAGTTAATCCTCTCATAGATGAAGAAATTAATTTTGAAGATAATTACATTCCTGAAGATGATTTTGAAGCATCAGATGAATCTCAAACTGAAGATAATCTGGAAACTAGAACAAATGATTCGGATACAGATCACGAAATTGAAGAAAATCTTGAATGAGTAGAAAATGCTAGTATAGATTTTTGCAGTGGTAAGTAAAACAAATAATAAATATTTTTGTTTGTTGAAATATAACTTATTCGTATGCTCATATTTGTGTTCTGAAAGTAAAAATAAAAACTTAAAATATAAATATTTTGTCTACATTATTTCTATTTCTGATTGCAGCCCGAGACGGTACACAATGGCAAAAATTTCCATGGCGAATTACACAAACTCCTCCACATAATATTTTATGCAGACTTCCTGGTGTTATGGGCCGGACGGCTAAGAATGCTGAAAAAGAAACGGACTGTTGGTGATTATTCTTTGACAATCGTATTTTATCTTTGCTAGTAGAAAATATAAACAATTATATAAACAGCATTATAGAAAAATTTGCGCAAGAAAGAGACTGCACAGAAACAGATCAAATAGAAATAGAAGCATTTTTAGCTCTTCTATATTTGGTAGGAGTATTTCGTGGCAACCACCAAAGACTTTCCGATTTTTTTTCATCTGACGGTCTTGGAATTGACATATTCCGAATGACAATGTCGGAAAAAAGGTTCAGGTTTCTTATTAGATGTGTTCGGTTTGATGATTTATTTACACGGCCTCAAAGGAAGGCGGTCCATAAACTAGCCCCGATAAGAGAAATTTTTGAGTTTTTTTTTTAGAAAACTGTAAATCTCATTATCATATTGGGCAGAATGTTACAGTTGATAAAATGCTTTCAGCATTTCGTGGGCGCTGTGGATTTCATCAATATATCCCCTCAAAGCCCAATAAATACGGAATAATTTTTTTTCGCTGTGTGACGCCAAGTTGTTTTACACATGCAATATGGAAATTTATTGCGGTGCACAGCCAGAAGGGCCGTACAGGAAGAATAGTTCTGCAGAAAATGTTGTATTGAGATTAGCAGCACCAATATTTGGAAGCGGCCGGAATATTACTCCCGACAATTGGTTTACGAGTTTAAAACTAGTCCAGGAACTGGAGAAGAAAAAATTTCATACGTAGGAACAATAAGAAAAAATAAAAGAGAAGTACAGTCTGTTTTTGTTTTGGCAAAGAACAGGAATCAGTATAATATGTACCCAAAAAAGGAAAGACTGTGGAGCTACTCTCGAGTCATTACACATCCAGTACTACAGTTGCAGAGGATGAACATAAAAAACCTGAAATAATTCAGTTCTATAATGAAACTAAAGCAGGTGTGTATATTGTTGACAAATTATGTGGCACATACAATGTTGCACGAAGCACAAGACTGTGGCCCATGGTAATATTTTACAATATTATGAACATTGCGGGAATAAATTCTCGTGTAATATATCTCGGCAACGGTAAAGAATATGCGCCTAGAGGAGATTTCCTAAAAAAATTGGCATTAGATTTAGCCACACCTCAATTGAAAAGAAGAGCGTTATGCCGAAATCTTCCAAGAGAGTTGCAAGTTCTTTTAGAAAAATATAAGGTAACTGAACGTGTAGAAGAAGCAACAGCAGATATATTTCCAGATCATAAACGAAAATATTGTGGCCCGTGTTACCAAGCAGAAAAGAAAAAATGTAAAACACAATATACATGTAGAAAATGCGGTATCTACTTGTGCTTAAATTTGCATACAGTCAAAATTTGCCAGAACTGTTTAGAAAATATTGAAGGGGATATTGCAACGGATACAGAATAATTTCTTTTTCTGTAAAATTGAATGTAAAAAATATTTATATTTATTATTAATAAAATATTTATTGCATTAATTATTAGTAGTAAGTGACGAAAGGGTGTGGGTAAAACGTTACTATAATCATTGTCAATAAAACATTGATAAACAATCAGAAGTCTACTGAACCCCCATCGCCCAAACGCGTTCTATTAACCTGCGCGCCTAAACAAGTGTTAACTACTTTTGGAATTCCTTTATATTATATTTGCCCCAGCGTTGTTAATCTATTCAGCGTTCGAAAAAACTTATGCTGTTTGCTGTTCTGAGGTTGTTTAATTGTGTTATGTTAATTATAACTATGGATAAAAAAAGAAACCTCGTGGCGCGTTTAAGCGCAAACAACGCCAGAAACGAGAAGATGGTAAACAAAAATTACCAAAAAATGACAAATTTTTTCAGCCTTCTACAAGTAGTAATGACCCAAATATTTCTATTGATAGTGATTCATATAGTGTAAACACAAAAGCGCTCGTTGAGAATAAAGAGCCAGTTGAAGAAGATTTGGAAGTTTTTGACCTTAAACATACCGCCGCCGATGACGATGTCTGCATGCCGCAAGTAGAAGCGGAAGTGTCGTCAACGTCACCATATTTCGAAAATGCGAACGGCTTAGGATATTTCAAAGAAAAAATGTGCGAATGAAAAAGCCAAATTCTTAATATGGGGACTCTACAGCCTTCAGGCCCTTTTCCGAAGGACTCCCACCAAAACAACAGGTATTCTTCAAAATCATACTTCTTTTCAACCTCTAAATATTGATCAGTGTATCGGTTTTGACTCTGTTATTCTATGATGATGCCTACTGTCAACCCTGCTTTTTCTTTTCTTCTCATAGGAAAAATATATGGTGTACAGGCATTCGGGATTGGGGACATTTATCAGAAGAAGTCTGATTCTGGAGAAACTCACCTCACTCATCCAAATGTTTACACGGGGTGTTATAAACATGAGCAATACAATAAGCCATATTTGTAGTTATAGTGTTATTGAGGTCATACGAAGGGGACGCAAAAAAATTCGATTAAGTGTATTCAAAGTGTTCGAAATATCTAATTAACGATATGTCAATTTTATTAGTTCATGTTAAAAGTAGATTTTAGTCGCTTCATAATATTTGCTTACAGTTAGTAGCAGATGCTGAATCCTGTATCAATATTTTTAAATATTTCGATTTACCACTTCTCTTATTTATGAGACACCCTGTAATAATATTGAAATACGTTTGGAATTAAAATTTTAGTTAAACTTTTCACATATTCCTATTTCCACCCTATTAGGATGAAAAATGGGACATAAGTATATTCAGTTTTCAACCACGTCTCTGAAAGACAATCAATCATGTGGAACAATTTCAATTTAGATAATTTCCATCAAATGTTTACAAATGAATGTTCGTTCGCGTGCTTGTTACGCATAATTGACCATTTAAGGCTAAAATCAATAGAACATTTTTATATATTTTATGGTTGATTAAGTGATTGTTTAACGCCTGTTATCCAAACCACAAGTCTTAGCTTCCAGTGAAATGTTATGACAAAAAAATGCAAATGGAATCAATATCGAGGTAATTCACAGAATTTTTTTCATATTAATAAATAATAATATAGTATTGATCGCTTTTTGGTGTTAAAATTACTAAAGCAGCAAGGTGCAACTATCTGCATTTACAATATTTCCTGTAACGTTACAAAGAAGCTGATTACTTGAATAAACAAAAAGTTGTTTGGATAAGCGTTTGATATAAAATGGCCCTTCGCCCATTATCAGCATTGTTTTTATTTTTATGGTTTCATCTTACAATATAGCAAATTGTTTGTGTAGTGTTGTCATCGATAATGAGTATAGATCATGATATTGCGGCACAAATTATGTATGATATAGAAGGTAAGCGCGATTAATGAGAAACGTTAGTGTCTTTGGAATGTACAACCAGTATGTCAGCTCGATGGAAGTAGAAGTAGGAAGAAATTACTTCAAAATTATGCTTAATAACTTTTGTCATGCCTACAAGAAATTGCTATAATAACAATTGTGGTATTAGATTCGAAAAATAAACGGTTTTAAAGATTAAAACTAACTTTTCCGCACTGTGGCCATGAACAATATTCGATCCTAAAATTGTTACTTGTATACACTTTGGGGATGTATCGTGCTAACAAACCGAAATTTCTCCAAAAATAACCAAAAGTTTAGTATATCTGAATTTATAGGACTCGCTTTACTCGCTCTAGTCCACTGAAAATCCATAGGGTCCATCTGTGGGACACCTTGAACAATATTCAATCATAAAACTGATCAATCGTTTACTCTCTGGAGGCTGTATCGTGCTAACAAACTGAAAATTTTCCAAAAATGACAAAAATTTGGTACTCCAAGTACCATAGCACCCGTTGTACTGGCTTTAGTGAGCTGAATATCAATAGGGTTCATTTTTGAGATGCTCTGAATAATATCCAATCATAACATTGGTCACTTATATATACTCCGGAGGCTGTATCATGCTAACAAACTGAAACTTCTCCAAAAATGACAAAAATATCGTACTTAAAGTACTGTAGCACATGTATTATTGGTTCTGGTGAGCCAAAAATCAATAGGGTTCATCAGTGAGAAGGCCTGAATAATATTCAATCATGAAATTGGTGATTTGTTGAATTCCGGAGGCTCTATCGTGCTAACAAACTGAAATTTCTCAAAAAATGACAAAATGTCAAACTTCAAGTACCATAGCACCCGTTGTACTAGCTCTGGTGAGCTGAAAATGAATAGGGTTCATCTGTGACATGTCTTTAACAATATTCCATCATAAAATTGGTGACTTGTTTAACTCTGGAGGCTGTATCGTACTAACAAGACATGTAAGGAAAAGTGGCCGACGACAACGACGACATACACACAGGATTTTTTTCTAAAAACCGTTTTTTCGAGTTGTTGTTGATGGGAAACGTAAAAATAACTTAAAAAAAATTTCAAAATTTCAACGTTTTTGTGGGTAAACCAATACTTTTCTCGCATATTAGATAGGTTGGGCGGAAAAATAATATTATAAGATATTTGAAACATGTTCCCAATATTGAGGATGCTGGTAAATACCTTGCAAATATACCTCAAAAATTATAACTATTTTTATCTTAATCCCAAATATTGTTCGTGCCTTAAATGTAAACAAAACCAAATGCGATTTTTATATCGGCGGCGACAAGTAAATCATAATAACCCAAAATACCCATACAAAATATGTAGGTATAAACATCCGTAACAGACTCCTAGTTTTCAATATTTGTTTTTAAAAAAAGATCGTTTTTAAGAATATGTGGGTTGAAGTTGCTGGAAAAGTTGATTGGGCTACACCTAAAAGGAGCTGTCTGCTCTGTTCAGTAATTCACTGATTCAATTTCAAACCGAATCACTCCAGTAGCGGCTTGCCATCGTATTCGTCAATAATAACTGAGATTTTAATCTCAATCTGTCCTTTATATGACAATCTTATTTATGAAAAATTATTCTTTATGGAACAAATTATTTATGAAAATTTGCTTTTTTCATTAACAACGTTTCGAAGATGTTCCTAACAAAAAATCTACCGCCATCCAGCTGAAAAATGTTCAGGTGAATATAAAAATACTAACCGGCAGACAAAAAGGGTAAGAAAACCTTTAACCGGGGAGGAAACTCCCTCTGGCAGTGAGTCTGCTGCCGGCTTTTGTCCGCCACCCCCTTACTAACAACCCCCCAACAAACGAAACAACCTTCTTTTTCGTCCTCTCCCGCACCACAACCAACCAACATGTCTTCTAAACGCTCCCCAATCATAACCCGGAGCCAGACTGGCCAAGCTGTACCTTCTATCTCATCTCACGATGCCAATGCCCCCACACCCAAACTCCAACCAGTCAACCTCACTCGACGACGCAATGCGTGAACTCATCCAACTAAGAGCCGAATACAAAAAACTTAAGATCATGTAGGAAGATATAAAATAAAACTCCAGGCCAAACACCCGTAGCTCAACACCAATGATACACTCTGCTAAATCCCATGCCTCTCGCCCCAGTTCACATATCTCTGTGAACTCGACTCCCATAACCAACCGCCAGACACCAGAGGAGGACTTCACTCTCTTAAGTGCCATATCCAACAGAACCCGAAGAATCCCTACCCCGCCTCCACCAACCACCCAACAACAACAACAACTTACTCAACAACAATCAACACAACAAATTCGCCCAACCCAACAACCACGAACTGCTCAACAAACCCGACCTTCCCAACTGATACCTTCTCTTCAGACTTTAAATATCCGAAACTTACCACCCAAATTCACCTCTCTGAGGAAGTTATTTAACCTCCTCAACACTAATGAGTTGTTAAGGGGAAATATCTCCTTCTTAAAGGCAAACCCGAGCTGCACCGCACTCCTAAAGATACCCGCCAACATCACACACGAATATCTTGCAATAAAGCTTCGAAACACTATCGGTCATCCCCAGGTCACCATCGTCCCCCTAAATCTAATTCCCCGAGCCAGCTCACAATCGAGAACCCGCAAGCCCACCTTCTCTCTTGCCTGTAGAAATGTAGACACATCCCTAACCGACAAAGCAATTGAGAATATTCTTATTGACGAAAATTTCCCCTTCCCTTGATCTTGGCGCATCATCTCCCCACGTTCAGAATCCTTACGTATAACGAACCATCGCGCCCTAGCAGCGGGCATCAAATTTCACGGTCTCTCGCATCCGTGTGAGGCCTCAAGCCATACCAACCCACTACCTGCAGTATCCAAATACTGCAACAGGTGCTCCACCACAGGCCACCTTGCTGAAAACTGCAGGACCAAACCGGTCTGTCCCACCTGTCGAGCTTCGGACCACAAATCCAGCAATTTCTCTAAGGCAAACGAACCTCTTTGCAAAAATTACGGTGGCTCACACCCCGCCTAGCATCCCCGATGTCCAATGCGGTTGGAAACACAGCATCCCCGATGTCCAATGCGGTTGGAAACACCGAAAACCCCCCAAGAAATCGCAAAGATTACCCTCGAAAAACCCCAGACCCATTCGACCTTTCCACCGATACTAAAATCTTGATAGAGATTTTAGCGACAACTATCATGAACGCCGTCCCGATAGCCCGTGGCCTAGTGGCCGATACTCTCACTCACCTCGTCACCTCACCTTTTACAGACAACTTTTCCGTCACTAGTGGCGCGGGCAACCGCGTCCACTTAAGTCATGGACTTTAAAATCGGGATCGTGAATTGCCAAGGTCCAGCCAGAAAGTGACATCTTCTTAAACACATTTTACATTCCCAAAATATACAAATATTATCTATCACCGACAATCTCATGAAGAATTCTCCTCGCTTTGCTGGATACACCACATTCCACTTAGACAGGAACTTCTACTGTACAACCAAGTATTATCAATCGACCACCTCGAATATGCATTCACTCTACCGCGAGCCGTTATAATGGGCGACTTAAACTCACGAAATATTCTCTTTGGTGATACACGCACCAACCCAAGCGGCAGATCACTCGCCGATCAGCTAGTCTCCCTTCACATCTCTCGGATTAAAAACAATAATCAAAATCTCATTGTCGACCACATAATCTGCACTGACAGGTAAATTACCCGCATAGACGACGAATGCTCTATAGGCGACCCCATCACCTCAGACCATGTCCCACTACTGGTCAACGCCGCTTTACATAATCCAATACCACCACCGTCAACAACATTCACATATTGCGATTTCAAAAAAGCAGATTGGGATTCCTTCGCAAACCACGTCTTCTCTAACTTACCACAACCCGTCATTCATCAGACGACTGATGACATAGATGATCAAGCAGAGGAATACCAATCCCTCCTAATCGATGCGCAAGACATCGCCGTACCTCTCCCCAACATAAACACCAACTATCAGTTATACAGGTTATACGTCCGCATTCGAGATCCCGCTGTCAAGACACAATGAAACCGTATAAACGCCCAGGTTCGGTACGAAATCAATGCTGAAAAGCAGAGAAAATGGAAGGCCGATACAGCCGGACTGGACTCAGACAAGGGCGCGTGTTTTGGCAAAAATTCTACCGCCTTGTCGGCCTCAGGAGGAAGGTGGAATCACATCTCGAAGTGCAAGGACAGAAGATTTACACCCCTGAAGACAAAGCCACCGCCTTCAAAAATAACCTACAAACTGACTACACCACCTGACAATCCAAGATTCCTAGGGAGTTTACCATCGAAACAGACCTCCTCATGCGTAACATAACTCGAAGCCCACACGTCCAGATTCCGCTAAATAAGAACTCTCCGCTTCTTACACCCTTCAGAATCGAAGGAGTTGAGCAGGTGTGCCGAGCGGGGAGAAACAGTGCCTCTGGGCACCCATTTCCTCCAGTACGGCTACTAGCCACGGCTGACGACCTCCCCGACGTATACATCGACTACCTAGATGAATCCCCAATCTCAATCCGATAATCAAACATTACAATTTTCTTACACAATGGGCTTGTTTATTAAAATTTTTAAACCGCTTCTAACTTCCGCAAAACAAAGTACTAAGGACTAAAATATAATTTTGGAAAATTAATGGCAATAGAATATGTCGTTCTCCTAATACAACCAATTGAACAAGCGTACCGAGACCGCGGCAGACTATAACTGTGACGTCACCGCATATAAATTTTAAGAGGGGCCTCACGTTTTAGGAACCTGAAAACAGTTGGCACCCGTAATTTGCAACAAAATTTAGGTCATTTTGTACACAACAAATCTAGAGAACGCAGGGAAATTGAGTATTGAAATTTTAACACAATATAACTTGGATCTTTGTCTTGGGGATCAGGTATTTTGGTTGAGTTTTATATTGTTATAAAAAAGATATAAGCCATTAAGTGATGGTGTGATTTTGACTGTTTTAACAATTAGTGGTCACCAATCTGGACACCAAAACCTGATCCCCAAAAGGAAGTCTAGAGAATTCGATTCTGAAAATATGAAATCTCAAATCATTGTATTTTTTGAGATTTGCTAACGAACATCTTTTTACTTTAGTTCAACCGCTCCACCGTTTTGATGCATGGCGCTTTATAGAACAATATAGAACAATGACAGAAGACGACGGTAAATTCATAGACAAATATTATTATGAATGAAGGACATCAAATGATGCTGGTGGCTGTGTACACGTATAGGATAACGAAGAAACATTACATTTGTATCACGTGTAAAATTTAATTTATTTTTGCATAGCGCGCTTTCAGCTCTTTAGACATAGAGCCATCATCAGTGCTTAATCTAAAATACATACTCAAATCACAACCAATAGTGTTAAATTACAAAGTTAAATTCATGTTGAGAAAGTTAACAATACTAATACATGAATTTAATTTAAAGGTGATACAAAAAGGTTTTTAATATTAGAAATTTAATAATAAAAATGATTTTAATTACATTGAAGTTACCATTATTTAAATTTAGTAAGTGAAAGGTTGACTAAGTTCTTATAAATGAAAGATTTTTTACTTTAAAGATAAAAAGGTTGATAAAAAATACGTACTGTCAGATTATATATAACAAAATTTCCTGGCTTCATCGCCTCCATTAATATTGAAACAGGTTAATAATATTTTTCTATTTTATATTTACATTACACCAACTTGGACATCACATTTAAAATCGAATTTTACTTCCAAAGAATCATTTTATTTTCTTAAACGCCCGCCATGCTGGAACCTCTACAGGTGGCTGTGTCGGTTTAACTGACGAATACAAGAACTTCAACTGTCAATTGGGTTTGTTCGATTGTTTGTTGACAGTTGAAGTTCTTGTATTCGTCAGTTAAACCGACACAGCCACCTGTAGAGGTTCCAGCATGGCGGGCGTTTAAGAAAATAAAATGATTCTTTGGAAGTAAAATTCGATTTTAAATGTGATGTCCAAGTTGGTGTAATGTAAATATAAAATAGAAAAATATTATTAACCTGTTTCAATATTAATGGAGGCGATGAAGCCAGGAAATTTTGTTATATATAATCTGACAGTACGTATTTTTTATCAACCTTTTTATCTTTAAAGTAAAAAATCTTTCATTTATAAGAACTTAGTCAACCTTTCACTTACTAAATTTAAATAATGGTAACTTCAATGTAATTAAAATCATTTTTATTATTAAATTTCTAATATTAAAAACCTTTTTGTATCACCTTTAAATTAAATTCATGTATTAGTATTGTTAACTTTCTCAACATGAATTTAACTTTGTAATTTAACACTATTGGTTGTGATTTGAGTATGTATTTTAGATTAAGCACTGATGATGGCTCTATGTCTAAAGAGCTGAAAGCGCGCTATGCAAAAATAAATTAAATTTTACACGTGATACAAATGTAATGTTTCTTCGTTAAATATTATTATAACTTTCTCTATGGGTCAAATACGCTGTTGTCATATGTTTTGTTTTTGTGTTCATAAAAATATCCCAAATTTATAGTTTAGTGTGTATTGTATTTGTAAGTGATTCTAATTAAGTAATTTTCATGCTAAATAAGTAAATTTGTGCTTCGTAAATACTATTTATATTTACTCCACAAGATTGTGTTTAGTGCTTCATTGCAAAAAAATGCAGTTTTTGCACCTATTACACAAATAACTAATTTTTAATGTTATTCTTATTTATTGTTGGTAAATACATCAAAGTGATTAAATATATTATGTGAGAATGATTTTGAGTTTTTGTTCTTTGGAATAAATATATCATGTTTATACCTGATAATAGTAATTGTGATTCCCCTTAAGTTGAATTTTATTGTTGTGTTTTTCTAAACAAATTTTGTTCTTCATGAGGTCAATTATTTCGCTTATTCTATTTGTTTGTAAATTCAGTTTTGATGAAGAGTGGAGGCATTTTATTTCAAGTAGTGCATCATCACCTACAAGCCCTAAAATATTTTATCAATAAATGTATGTCATTTAATATGCAAAAAGACTTTATAACACATGGTAATTATTTGTTATGTTAAATATATTTCCCATCAGGAGAAGCACCTGGAAAACCGTGTTGAACATCTACCCACAATTTTTGAATTAACCACCACAACATTTTGTACTTGTTCAAAAATTAGGATGGTTATCCACTTTTTAGCTTGCCTTAGCCTATGCACTATAGGTAATAGTAATTGTTGAATAAAATTAATGAATGAAGTAGGTAACATTATATTTTAAAAATTGTCTAGCCAATAGTCGAAATTTCCTTGCAAATTGTTTGATTATATAAGCATTTCAAAAAATCAAAGAAAATAAGAAACCAAATTATTATTAAAGGATGACTTAGTAATAGTTGTTGATATTAAAAAAATTTAAAACAAAGGACGACTAAAAAGTTAATTTTGTCTACTTGTTGCACTTCGGGGGCTATATCGAGTTATACAGATAGGTTTTCTTTTCTAAAAACCATTTTTCTGTGTTGTTCTTGCTAAAAAACGTAAAAACAACTCAAAAAAATCCAAAATTCTAACTTTTTTTTGGGTAAATCTATACTTTTCTCGCATATTAGGTGGGTTGGATGGAAAAGTAATAATACCAATAATGTATTATACAAAAACAAAAAAAATATTTACCATTCAGGTGATCACACATATGTGTATCTGTCATGGAAAAAAGAGAATGAACCAACTATTTTTTTGTATAATGAAGGAAAAATGTTTCAGTTCCAATCTCTACAACACATATGATTAATATTTGCAAACAAGGTAGAAGCAAACTTGTACATGTTGATTATATGTTTGATTTTGTACTGTATATATCGATCTCCACACAATATATACATTATTATTTGTCATTACTGATCTTTCGCTTCAAATTTTTTATTAGTTGTTATAGTTGCTTTGTAAGTTTTTTAAACGTTTGCTATTTTAAATTGAAATTCCTCACTGTACCTTACTTTCCTCTTTCTATTAAATGTAAAGCATTGTATTACAAGTAAATATTTCTTTGTATAATAAATTTGGAAACTCTTTGTTTATATTATTTGTTTCTAGATAAAATTGAATATATTTACACATGTAGTTGAAAAAAAGGCCTACATGTCAAATAAAATTTGAAAGCAACCAACAGAAACTCTGAAACTGATACAAATATGATTAGATTGAGGCAAAGTTGTGACACGACGTTCTGTGTTTTCAGACTAAATGGCCTATTTTAAATCATGTAAATTTGCAACTTTTACGCAGTTTAATTTTCCTAGCATGAAACAAACAAAAATTTATAATCATGAAAACATTTTATTATGTTATTATAAATGGTACAAATTTTGGAAGGTAGAATGTTTTTAAAGAATGTATATTTTTCTTCCATTCTTAATTTCTAGCAATACCCACAATGCTGTCACTTGGTATCCATATTATTAAATAGCACATGTCCTTTAATGAAATATGTAATGCACCTTGTATCAGGTGATAATAGTTATATTTTTCAATTATCACTATTATATATTCATCAAAATGAATTATGCAATTCTTGTCTTTTGAGAGCGGTTTTAATTTTTCTTCATTCAGATACTTCAAAGGTCACTTCACTTCAATTAAGCATTTTTCGCTTTTCGCTAACAAACCCATATTATCATTAAAACAGGGTTTCATGAGAATGTTGAAAGATGGTTTGATGATACTAGAACAAACCATCAGTATTATTTATCTCATATTTTCACATTAATCAAATAATCCAGTAAACATAACCTCAAACATAGCTTTTAAAATTAAAAAATACGGATTGCGGGATAATTTACATTATCATAACTATAATTTTTGATATCGGGTCGATACGATTACGTACTTTTTAACAATTTATTCCTTTCAAAAACATTTATGAAACTCTTAAATAGTCAAAAATCTACACTCAAATGGAAATTATGTCAACAAATTTTGTTTGGATCCATGTATATAATATTCTCTTATCTATGCACAGGTGTGCTGTGGTTTGGATGCAACATAAAAAACAGAGATAAGGTTTCTGTGCTCACAAGAAGTTGAAATATTTGATATCAAAACATTCGAACAGAGATGCGTTTCTTTAAATCGTCAAGGGTGGTAAGACAGAGAGAGAAAATATGTTGAATAAGTAAAAGCCGATTCAGTACTACTATCGACATCTATCGTAAATATTTTGAACCAAATAATTACTAAATTAGTAACTAGTATAGTGTAGGTTTTTAGGTTTATATACCTGTGAGGAGGCCCCTCTTAATGTGCACAAACATTGTGTTTCAGATTGTCGCGTGCCTCACATCGAATTTACTTATTCTGTATGATTTCTTGCAGAATGTTTGTGAAGAGTTTTGGATTACGTTCAATGATAAATATAGCTCTCTTTTAAACGTTCTCTTTTTGATTCAGTCTTATATCGATACAGCCGCTAGAATCAGATATTGCAAATATGAACCAGATGAGGATGACACCGAGGGAGACAATTTAGCGCTGCTACCTGAAGGAATATCTCGCACAAAAGAAGGATT
The DNA here is from genome assembly GCA_963921935.1 of Galeruca laticollis. Classification (NCBI taxonomy): domain Eukaryota; kingdom Metazoa; phylum Arthropoda; class Insecta; order Coleoptera; family Chrysomelidae; genus Galeruca; species Galeruca laticollis. The sequence goes on along the minus strand of OY998181.1, from coordinate 60,216,718 downwards.
CAATTTATGTTCTGGTAAAATCATTGAAAGGCATTTTTTCCTTGCACTGTGTTTGTTTATATAACATATTTGGCCGTATATTAACTTTTTTAGAGGCTTGGAATATTTGGTTTTCAATTTTGGTTTCCTCTTGTTTGGCACCATCATCATCATTTCGACTAGTACTTGATTGGTCAAGATCCTCAATAACCGCCTACCGCTGCCTTTCAAGATACGCAATGCGCAATACTATCTAGACCATCCATTGAACTTCCCCATTTTAATAGTCAGATATTAAAAATTTCAATAATTCTTACACATCTTACAACTTTCATTTTATTTTTCAACACTTTGGATAAACCCTATATTCCAACCGCCCCCCAGCACCCACGTCGACGTTACAGGTTTTTCTGCAGTTTGCGAAAATGGACCGACGAATCGATGTAGGGATAAAATACAGCTGCAGCTGTACCCGCCCATGTGCTGCTTGATGATTGATTATTATTATTCAACGCCGCCCCAAGATATAAAATCCCAATTCCCCGCATGCACGTCTCCACAACTCTTTTCAACCATTTTTCATCATCAACACTCAATTCCATACACTTTTTTAAAAAAAATGTTTCCTAGACACTTTCCCCACACAAATTCCAAAAATTGAAACATAATTACAAATTCTTATTATCCCTCTCTTAAAACTCCGGGGACATCCCAAATTCAGTAAATATCATCTATCTCGCTTATTATAATTTCCGACACGTAACCAGCTCAACTGCATATTATATGTATCAGCAACGATGCATGGTTCGTCTTCCACCAGAACCTTCCAATTCGAGACACTTTTTGTAACACTATTCCATACACTTTTTAAGCTTCGCTGCTTCCAAATATCAATTCCCGATACCAATTGACATAACTTTTCCTCCGAACACTTTTTAGCGAAAATCCCGCTCCAAAATCTCAATTCTATACACCTTTTTAGAATTCTTCTTAGTCACTTTTCTGAAATCTTCTAGACACTTTTTTAACCCGGCCGATTTTCAGCCAACCACTAAAATACACCAATCTCAATATATGAACGCGCACTAAAACCCCCAACCCAGCGCTGAAGAGGAAACTAATCGTACACCAGGGCAATCAAACAAAACAAACACTATCCACTTTCAAACTAAACCAATCCAACACAAAATTTTATCAAATGTCTCTCTCTCTCTCAAATGTAAAGTCGACCGCCAACTTTTTAAAGATGATGAATGATTTGTTTGATCTGTTCAATTCCAGGAATGTAAAACAAACTGGTTTCAAAAAGTCCCTAAATAGAGAAAATAAGGATTATATATTTAAATTCTTAGAGGATACCAGCTGCAAACTAAGATCATAATTATAAATTTCTTATTAAGTCGGATTACTACATGCTATACAAAAGCTGTATGAACCTGGAACCCAACTTAAAAAAAAACATCTTATTTTAAGCTCACACTTACTACAAACAATAAAGGTAATTGTAATAAAGATTGGAATGCCCGAAAAATAAAATCATCAAATTAAACCATTAACACATCTTCAAATAAAAAATAATTCCATTTTACCCTTACACTACTTACTACAAACGATGTAGGTAACTGTAGTAACATTTTTATATCTGCAGTAGAAATTGTAATGTCCGAAAAATAAAATCAAATTAAACACATCATCAGCTAAAAATGAAAACTACTTTGATACATCTAAAATCGGTTGCAGTACAATTTTAAATTTTGTAGTTAAGAATATTTGTCCTTGAAAACATAAAATAATCGAATAAACCGATAAAAAAATAATTTCAATTTTACCTCACGCTTACTAAAAACGAGGTAGGTAATTGTAATCACATTTTTATATTGGTAGTAAAAATTGTAATACCCGAAAAATAAAATCATCAATTAAAAAAGTCATTAGATAAAAGCGAAAACTACATCTAAAATCGTCTTCATTTATTATTACTTTATGTTTTCAGGGATTCTTACTACAACATTAAAAATTGTACTACAGAATACTGCAATATACTATAAACGATATTAGATGTATTTAAAGTAGTTTTCGTCTTCATCACATTACAATTTCTACTACAAATATAAAAATGCTACTGCAATTACCTACATCGTTTGTAGTAAGTGTAAGGATAAAATGAGATTATTTTTGAATCGGTTTATAGGATTATTTAAGTTTTGCCGGACTAATATTCTTACTACAAAATTTAAAATTCTACTACAATATACTACAAACGATTTTAGATGTATTAAAGTACATAGTTTTCATTTTTATCTGATGATGTGTTAATGGCTTAATTTGAACATTTTATTTTTCGGGTATTACAATTGCTGCTACAAAAGTAAAAATGTTACTACAATTACCTACATCGTTTGTAGTAAATGTGACGATAAAATGAGATCATTTTTTTATCGGTTTATTCGATTATTGTTTTCAGGACTAGTAGTCTCACTACAAAATTTAAAATTGTACTACAATATACTACAAATGATTTTAGATGTATTAAAATAGTTTTAGTTTTTATCTGATGATGTGTTGATGGTTTAATTTGACGATTTCATTTTTCGAACATTACAATTTCCTGAAATTAACTGTCTCGACCCTTACTTTGTGGAATCTACTCATATTAGTGTTTTAAATGAAACTTACTGTTTCTAGTTACTCCACAATATATTGAAAAAATGTTAAAAAATCTAAAAATGTCAAACATGTTATCGTATAGACCCAAATTTAAAATCAAAGAACATATATCAACATGATATTTCATCCAAATTATAATGTCTGTGAATATTTACGAAACAAAATACAATTTGTTTAAATAATGGTGTAGGAAAAATCTTCCGAAAATGTTCGAGTGCACAAATGCACCTTTTAGTATTGTTAATCATTGAATTCGTCTGTTGTTTTGTTAATTTGTTGTAATTTTGATTAAAATATTCAAAATAATAATCAATATATAATATATTTTATTATGAATCAATCAAAGAATAGTAGTTTCTTCTAAAGAATAATTAAACCTACTTTAGTGTGCGAAGAAAATTACTATTAAACTTCTGTATTTCAATAAAATTTTCGGTAGTAGAAAAAATAGTGTATGCAATTCGTGTGTAAAGGCCTTTTTTCGACTCATGTGATTGTCGCACTCGCACTATTAGAGTCTTTTAAAAAAATTATAATTCAGGAAATTTCTCAGAGTCAAGAAGCTGCCAGAATTCGATATAATTGTCCAACATTCAAAAAATCGGAAACTGCACTTCATATGCCCGTAAACGAAGCTAAATTAATTCTCAACGTGAAGAAAATATGTCCGGAGGAGATCGAAAAACAGTTCAAACATCTATTCGAATGCAATAGTAAGAGGAACGGTGGGTCGTTTTATTTATAGTCCAAAATTGTGAGAGCCAAAAAAGTATTAAAGATAGAATTGAAAACAAGTAACAGCATTCATGAATAAACTACTGGTTTTGTTGTATCTTCTAATAAAAAAATACTGTGACAAAATAAAAAAATAAAACATTCTTAGAATTTTTAACATTTTTTCAATATATTGTGGAGTTAAATTTAAAACACTAATTACAATTTCTACTGAAAACATAAAAATGTCACTACAGTTACCTTCATATTCATCTTTTGTAGTAAGCGGGAGGCTATAAATTTAGTCAAGATAACCTTGAATTATTTTTCGCAAACGTAAGATCGCAGGGGGGTGCAATAATAATCCAACCGCGATACAGTTCAAAGATATATACATAAAAATTGTGAACCACCTTGAATTGATGGACATTTTTACTGGAAATCGTATTCCTTTCCAACAAATATCAATATTAAATATAATTTTGACGATTGGTGTGAGTTTGAATTGCCAGTTTTTCCAATTTGTATGAGGTTTTCAAGCATATTGTTATTTATATAGCGGGATTTGTAGTAAAATACCTTTCAAAACTTTTTTGCGCGATCGATCTTTTTTATTTACAGCATCGGTTGTCAGGAGTCAAGACGGTAGGTTGTGTTTACTGGTTTCTAAGTCCAACACGTCGGTAAGTGATTTACTTACCGTTCAGACGTCGGTAAGTAAATTACTTACCGACGTCTTACTCCTACATACATTTAAGTGGACCTAAGTAATATATTACTTCATTCATTACACAAAAGGAGCAATAAAAATAAGAAGATTTATATTTTTTATTGAACAGAACCGAACAGAATAATATAAAAGGATTAGGGAGCTTCATTTAAAAAGCTTTTAATCTGCTTTTTGGTAAACACAGCAGCTTTCTTAGATCTATGTCCAACATTTTTCCTCTTTAGATAGGCAATCAATGTATGAAATGTTGAAATATCGATAGCATCTTTAAAATAAATGGTTTTAAAGATTAAAACTAACTTTTCCGCATCTGTGGCCCTGAACAATATTCTATCATAAAATTGTTACTAGTATACACTTCGGAGGATGTATCGTGCCAACAAACCAAAATTTCAATAAAAATAACCAAAAATGTAGTATATCTGGATTTATAGGACCCGCTGTACTCGCTCTAGTCAACTGAAAATCAATAGGGTACATCTTTAAGACACCTTGAACAATATTCAATCATAAAATTGATCAATCGTATACTCTCTGGAGGCTGTATTGTCCTAACAAACTGAAAATTCTCCTAAAATGACAAAAATTTGGTACTTCATGTACCATAGCACCCGTTGTACTGGCTTTAGTGAGCTGAATATCAATAGGGTTTATGAAATTGACTGTCTCGACCCTTACTTCGTGGAATATGCTCATATTAGTGTTTTTAAATGAAACTCAAGGTCTCTAGTTAATTCCACAATATAATACAAGTTATTGAAAATTCTAAAAAATTGACAATTGTTTCGATGATATTGATTTATCGAAACAATTGTCAATTTTTTAGAATTTTCAATAACTTGTATTATATTGTGGAATTAACTAGACACCTTGAGTTTCATTTAAAAACACTAATAGGGTTTATCTTTGAGACGCTCTGAATAATATCCAATCATAAAATTAGTCACTTGTATTTACTCCGGAGGCTGTATCGTGCTAACACACTGAAACTTCTCCAAAAATGACAAAAATATCGTACTTAAAGTACTGTAGCACCTGTTTTATTGGCTCTGGTGAGCTTAAAATTCAATAGGGTTCATCAGTGAGATGTCCTGAATAATATTCAATCATAAAATTGGTGACTTGTTGAACTCCGGAGGCTGTATCGTGCTAACAAGCTGAAATTTCTCAAAAAATTACAAAATGTCGTACTTTAAGTACCATAGCACCCGTTGTACTGGCTCTGGTGAGCTGAAAATCAATAGGGTTCATCTGTGACATGTCCCTAACAATATTCAATCATAAAATTGGTGAATTATTGCACTCCGGAGGCTGTATCGTGGTAACAAGACATGTAAGAAAAAGTGGCCGACGATAACGACGACATACACACAGGATTTTTTTTCTAAAAACCATTTTTACGTGTTGTTGTTGACGGAAAACGTGAAAATAACACACAAATTTTTTTCGAAATTCCATTTTTTTTGGGGTAAACCAATACTTTTCTCGCATATTAGATAGGTTGGGCGGAAAAGTAAAAAAAAAGCGCTTTTTAACATTCTGCCCTAAGACTACCAGGCGATTTCAATGTCTCATCTCGCCGAACAAAATACGCCACAACACTTTCTCATTAATACTGGCACCATTCTTCTCCTCACACCAATTCTTGAACATTTTGTAGACTTTTTCAAAGCGATTCCTGGATTTTTCTGGGATTATTGCTTCACATCCTATTTGCCACGCTCTTTCTACTTCAGTATCACTCTCACTCATTTTATATTAGTAAATTAACCGAAAATTCAAGTTCAAAATATAGACTTTAAAATATAATCTTAAGTTTCACATCAAATGCATTTTTTTGTTCATAAATAATATCTTGGAAACACTTATCAACTGCCCAACGACTATTAAATTATATCATTGGCAAGCTGGCAACTGCCTACTTTATACCAAAATGCAAATATATTTTAAACTGATCGAGAAGTATAAATGTCACTTTTCACTTTCCGTTCATTTCGAAGAAATTTAAGTTATTTTATTTGAAATTTATTTCAATATGATCGCGCATAAAATGGTATAAACATCTCGAACGTTAAGTGTTTTACTGGTCTCCAGCAAAATTGGAGGCATTGCTATCGACCGGTAAACAACCCTTACCGTTCTTAATACTTAATATACACTATTACATTGTTGTCAGTGCACTTATAGCTTTTCTAATAAAACTAACTCTAATTATTCTTTAATATGGATTAAAGATAAGGGTAATTTAACTTATCGCTCTGAAAATGTTATTAAAATGAAATGTGCGTATTCTGTGAAAAAATAATCAAATATCACTTAAATTTACGTGGAGGAAAAATATCAAAATATTTAAATAAACAACAAATTCTGTATCAGACAAAAAAAAATTGTAGATGTTGATATTTTTCCTAATTTGCGGATTCATCAATTAGATAATTATCCTGAGACAAACTATATATCCGATTCAATAAGAGTTATTTCTGAAAAATATATAGATATTAGATTTCATTTTATAACAAAATAAACTAATTTTAAAGAAACAAAACGACAGCTGTAAAATAAATCAATTCTTTTTAAGGGATAATAAAATTTGACAAGTTCGATAGAAATAAAACAAATGTGTTATATGTTTAATATGATTTTTATTAACATTAAATCTATAACTATTGTTGCGATTTTATGTTTTTACTTTTCCGCCCAACCTATCTAATATGCGAGAAAAGTATTGGTTTACCCCAAAAAAAATTGGAATTTTGAAAAAAAAAATTGAGTTATTTTCACGTTTTCTATCAAGAACAACACGAAAAAATGGTTTTTAGAAAAAAAATCCTGTGTGTATGTCGTCGTAGTTATGGAATGTGAATTTACCTGTATAAGCGAAATTGTTATGTTTTATTGTTTTATTTCAGCGAGGTCGTTATGCTGCTGTTTCAGCAATACGAACTTTCGTTATTGTTAATCACAATCAAATCAGGGAGAATGACTTTATATTTCATAGTGAAAACATCTAAATATTGTAAATTAGTTTAAAATAAAAGTTTTTAAAAATATTAATTGTGATTTCAAACTTATAAAGTGGCGCAGTCAGTAGGATACTGAAAGGGATTTTATAGTAAATAACCCTTTGGTATCAACCATTAGTTCAGTGAAAAGAAGAATCTACGCAGTAAGAAGAAAGAAAAACGTAAATTTTTAGAAGAAAAGAAGAAATGAAGCTAACCATATTACTGTAAGTTGCTCATTCCTTTAATTTTATGTCATTCTCCTCACCTATTGCATTATCTATCGACGAAAATTGCCTTAGTGTGAATAGTTTTAATATTAGTGATTTCGAAAACGATATATCTCTTGATTTAATAGAGGAATTTAGTAATTTATCTATTGAAGATTCAATTAATAATTCTTTTAATTTAAATAGTAATATAAATAATTTAACAATGTCAATCCCAACATTTGATACTAAACTTTTAGATATTGTCCCGAGATTTAACGGAAATCCTTTGGAACTATCTTCTTTTATTGATATTAGTAATACATTAATAAATACTTATTGGGATACTACTAACACAAATTGCGTTCAAAATATAAGTCTTATATATGGAATTTACTCAAAATTAGTAGGCGATGCTAAAGAAGTGTATAGTGTTTGTATAGATAAAAGTTGGAAATCTGTTAAAGAAGCTTTAATTGCACATTTTGGCGACCAACGCGATGAAAATGGTTTACTTTTTGATTTATACCAGTTAAGACAATGTAACACTGAAAATCCTTTACATTTTTATACTAGAGTTATGTCAAATTTAAGTTCATTACATAATTATGTCGATCTTCACGAGACTGGAGACGCTATTAGAATAAAAAAGACTTTCTATGATACTCATGCTCTTAAAAAATTTTTGTGCGGTTTAAAAGAACCATTAGGTTCAACTATTCGTGCTATGAAACCCAAATCGATAGCAGAAGCTAGACAACAAATAGTTTCAGAAAATAATATAAGATATTTACAGAGACAAAATTTTGATAATTCTAGAACGAGACCTGTACAAAGACAAAACTCTCACAATAATTCTACCAATTTCCAGTTGAACGTACCACAGCCTAATTTCCAAAACACTTTTCAAAATCCTAACCACTTTCCCCGTGGCCCAATTAATATACAACCACGCCCGCCCCCAAATCAAAAGTACTTCACTAATCGTCAAGTTTTTGGCCCTCAAAGAAATCAAAATGTCTTCAGGCCAAACCCTCAAACTTCACAACAAAGACCCACTCCTATGAGCGGAATATCAAACAACACTTTTAGAAAACCATCAAATAACTTTCAGAGACCCATTCCTATGAGCGGAATATCAAATTATTCTATAAATCGCCCATCCACATCTGCATTTCGACATCCAGCACCACCTCAGCGAAATTTCATATCGGAAGAATTATACAATTTAGATAATTCCCAAAATGCATACGACATGTCCCAAAATCCATACGACATGCCCCAAAATCCTTATGATATTCCCCAAAACTCAGAAGAAAATGATTACGATTTCAATTCATTCAATTTACAACAAGAAGATAACCAATATTTCTATTATAATAACGAAAATATTTTAAATAATACAAATAACGAAACTTGTGAAAACCCTCAACAAGAAAATTTTCACGTAACAGCCTCAAATCCAACAACCACATAGAATTACATTCTATCTATGATAGAACAGACCTGCCTTATATAAAAATTGATAACCCACCTTTGAAACTTCTAATCGACACAGGTGCTACTAGATCATTCATTAATCCTGAAATTGCCGAAAACTATTTTTCCGAATATATCGTGAAAGAGCCTTTCACTATTTGCTCTTTATTCCAAACGACGACCAGAGATTTTTGTGCTAAAATTCCCGCATTTCTAGAATTCAATACAAATCGAACAATAAATTTTTGTATTTTCAAATTTCATCATTTTTTCGATGGCCTTATTGGCTATGATACACTAAAACATTTAGGTGTTGAACTAGATCTCAAAAATTTACTTCTTAAAACAAATAATGCCCAACTTCCTCTTTCACACTACGAAAGTAAAAGAAAATTATTATTTTTTGCCAGAATCGAACCTAATTCTATCGAATCTGTAAAAATTCCAGTAAATCTTCGTAACGGTATTGTTGGTATACCGCCAACCAAATTATTCAATTGTTTAATTAGAGATGGAATATCTCAAGCAGAAAATGGTTATGCTCCTGTCGATATTATAAACAACACGGATAATATCGAAGAAATCTATCTATATGAACCAATTAAAACCTCTCCTATTGAAAATGAATACGAATTTTTTCATGTATCAATAACACCTTCTCCCGACAATAATACCAACACAAATGACGTGACAGAACTAATACGTACTTCCCACTTAAATGAAGAAGAAAAATTTCATATTATCAAACTTTGTAGAAAATATTCAGATATATTTTACAGAGAAAACTCTCCTTTAACTTTTACTAATCAAGTCAAGCACCAAATAAAAACAACTGACGAAATTCCCGTCTATACAAAATCCTACGGATACCCTTTCATACATAAACCCGAAGTTGAAAGACAAATAAATGATATGCTAGAAAAAGAAATAATACGCCCAAGCGATTCTCCGTGAGTAGTCCAATTTGGATAGTTAGCAAAAAACCCGATGCTTCCGGTAGAAAAAAATTGCGCATTGTTGTCGACTATCGCAAACTCAACGAAAAAACTATCGATGATCGTTACCCCATTCCTAACATAAGTGACATTCTTGATAAACTTGGCCGTTGTCAATTTTTCTCAACCCTTGATTTAGCAAGTGGTTTCCACCAAATAGAGATGCACCCAGATGATATAAAAAAACAGCTTTCAATGTAGAAAACGGACATTATGAATACGTTCGAATGCCATTTGGAATAAAAAACGGACCCTCAACTTTTCAAAGAGTAATGGACAATGTCTTGAGAGAATTTATTAATAAAATTTGCTTCCTCTATATGGACGACATAATTGTTTTTTCTACATCCCTTCAGGAACACATTGTTAATCTAAAGAAAATTTTTCAAAAATTACGAGAAAGTAACTTGAAAGTTCAGTTAGACAAATCCGAGTTTTTAAAAAAGGAAGTTGCATTTCTTGGCCATATAGTTACACCAGACGGTATAAAACCGAATCCAGAAAAAATTAAAGCCATCCAAAATTATCCGATTCCAAAAACTGTTCGCGAAATAAAATCATTTTTAGGATTGTTAGGATATTATCGTAAATTTATTAATAATTTCGCAAAAATAACTAAACCTTTTACATTATGTTTAAAGAAAGGCGCTAAAATAAATATAAATGATCCTTTATACATTAAAACTTTCGAAGATTGTAAAGCTTTACTTACAAATCAACCAATTTTAGCTTATCCCGATTTTAATGAAGAATTTATTGTAACTACAGATGCTAGCAATGTTGCTATCGGCGCAATTTTATCACAAGGACCAATCGGTCAAGATAAACCTATTGCTTTTGCTTCACGGACACTTAATGATGCAGAAACATCTTATTCTACAATAGAAAAAGAACTTTTAGCTATAGTTTACGCTACAAAATATTTTAGACCTTATATTTTTGGCAGAAAATTCAAAATTGTTACGGATCACAAACCCTTGCAGTGGTTAATGTCCTTAAAAGAACCAAATTCTCGATTAGTCCGCTGGAGACTGAAACTAGAAGAGTTCGACTATCAAATTGTATACAAAAAAGGTAAATCAAATAGCAACGCAGACGCCTTAAGTAGAATAGAAATTTACCCTGTTGACTCTACACCATTTCTTGAATACATGAAAGAATTTAACGAAAACGTTAACCAACCTCCCGATTTGGACAATTCCTCTATGATCGCCCAAATAGATCCAGATCCTGATAATGACATTGAAACAATTCATACAAACCAAGAAGACCCAATTTTAGGAATACACATTACAGATAGACCTCTTAATAATTTTCTTAATCAAATTGTTATAATAAAAGTAGATAAAAACCCTCGTCAAGAAATAAAAAAGCTTTTTGATAAAAATGTTAGAACTAGATGGCAATTATATGTTACTAACGAATCTTTTAAATCTCAAATCATAACATTCCTCAAAGAATATGGTGTTCCTAAGAAACAATACGCATTTTTCTTTCAAAATGATGACAACGAAACTCTCTATAAAAATATGTGTAGATTCATACCAGAAATTTTCAAATATTCTGCTTACAAATTACTTAAGTCAAATATTCTCCTTTTTGATGTAATTAATCAAAACAGGCAACAGAATCTGATAAAAACTTGTCACGAAGGAATAACAAATCACAGAGGCATAAATGTAACTATTCAAGAACTGAAAAATAAATATTTTTGGCCCAAATTAAATGAAGATGTTAAAATTTTTATAAATAATTGTAACATATGTCAACAAGCGAAATATGAAAGACACCCACCTTTAATTAAATTACAATTAACTCCCACACCTACTAAACCATTCGAAACTGTGCATATAGATGTTTTTAAGTTTGAAAATACTATGGCATTAACAATTTGCGACAGCTTCTCTAAATTTGCTCAAGCTTACATCATCCCATCACTTTCAGCTCTTCATGTGTATCAATCCTTATTAAAATTTATCTCCCGCTTTAAAATACCCGAAAATATAATTTCAGATAATGGAACTGAATTTAGTCAGAACCTAATCAAAGAATTTGCCAAGTTGTACAAAATAAATTGGCACTATACTCTTCCTTTCAACCCTAATAGCAATGCAATTGCCGAGAGATTTCACTCAACTCTCTTAGAACATATGCGAACTCTTTCGATAACCAAACCAAAGCTCACTCCATTCGAAAAACTTAGTTATTCAGTTATAGGGTATAATAATTCCATACACACCGCGACAAAACAAAAGCCAATAGACCTTCTTTTTGGACATTTAGAACTTAAAGACCCTTTCGATATAGATTCTGACGTACAACTTATTAATCACCAACTTAACGAACACAAAGAAACAATGAAAACAGTATATGACAAATTACATAAAAGTTTACAGGAAAACAAATCAAAGACTATCGAAAAACGAAACGAGAAACGCTCTGATGCTCCTATCATCGAGCCCGGTACTATTTGTTACAAAAAACAAACAGACAGACAAGCAAAAACAAAACCCCCTTACAAACCTGAACATATTCTCAAATCCCCAAAATACTTACCACAAACGTTTGTTTAAACCTCCTAGAAAACTGACTAACGTTATTTTACAGGATGACGATACTCCCACTGACAATGAACCAGAAAGTTCAAGTTCTCAATCTTAAAGACAATCCCGGTATTCTACCCTTCAAATTAGGAAATGCTAAAGTTAAAATTGCAACCCACACCTTTCTCCATTATATTCCCGAAAAACCTATCCAAGACCAAATAAATTCTCTAACCCTTACATATAAACAATTAAGAAACGTAATTGACAATTCAACAGCTCCTAATAGACTTGCACTTTTTACAATATACAAACACTTACGTCTTGAAGTTGAAAATATAAATCAAAAAATGTTTTCAATTTTTCCTAATAATTTATCTAAAAGAGCATTATTTAATCCTCTAGGATCTCTTGTAAAATTTATTTCAGGTAACTTAGACGAACAAGATGCTATAGAAATTCACAATAGTATTTCTCAATTAGAAAATAGTCAAAACAATATCATAAGTAAACTGAATAATCACGTATCACTTAATCAGAAATCAATGAATGCTATAAATGATACATTGTCAACAATAAACAGAAACCAAATGTCAATTGCTAATAAAATAAAAGAAATACAAATAATATTAAACGAAACTAGAAGTAACCCTAATCAATACTTAGAAATAAGAGATATTTTAGATCAAATTAAATTTAGTTTAGACTTAGTTTTAAGCTTTTTAGCAGATATAGAAAATTCCATAAGTTTCTCCATTTTAAATACAGTACATCCTAGTTTAATCTCTTCGGATAATTTCAGAGAAATCATAAGAGATTTACATACATTTCACAATAAGGATCAAATATTATTTACTGCAGACGACTACTTAAATTTTTATAAGGTAGTGAGAACAAAAGTAGCTTATTCACATAATAGGTTAATTTTCTATATAGATTTTCCTCTGGTTCACCCAGACTCCTTTGATCATTATCATCTATATTCCGTTCCAAATATAAACCAAACAATTATTATTCCTCAATTACCTTTCCTTATATTGAGCAACAATTTATACCAACACCAAGAAGAAGAATGTACAAATCTTCAGTCAATTTTCCTGTGCGACCAAAATCGAATTCAACCAATAGAAAAGTCAGATTGTGTTACATCTCTGCTCTCATTCAGCGACACTCATAATTGCAAACAAGTTCCTGTCCAGACAATGTTCCAAATTGTTGAAGAAATCAGCAACAGCCATTACATCGGTATTTTTCCAGAACCAATGAAGATCCAATTAAATTGCAAAGAAAGTGACATTTCGATTCTACATGGCACTTATCTTTTTATCGTTCCACCCAGCTGTCAAATTAAAACTTCATCTGTATCATACTCCAATGAAAAAAGTACCATTACAGGACACGCTCTGATGCTAGAAGAAATTGTTCAAGCCTCTTTTCCAATAATGAACGTACAAAAGTTGAAGATAGAAAAAACACATTTAGACAAACTTCATCCTTCAAGAAAAAGATGAAGTCCCGTTAGATGAAATTCGACTTCACCAAAACATTTCCAAATATGGACTTAGTAGTATCATGATATTAATATTATTATTTTGTAGTTTATACACGTTTAAGAAGAGAGATCTCATACTGAATCTTTGCACAAGAAAGAAGACCACCAGGAGTCCCGACATCACTCAAGTAGCTCCACCGCCCTTACGCCCTTGAGTTCCATTTGAGGAGGGAGGAGTTATGGAATGTGAATTTACCTGTATAAGCGAAATTGTTATGTTTTATTGTTTTATTTCAGCGAGGTCGTTATGCTGCTGTTTCAGCAATACGAACTTTCGTTATTGTTAATCACAATTAAATCAGGGAGAATGACTTTATATTTCATAGTGAAAACATCTAAATATTGTAAATTAGTTTAAAATAAAAGTTTTTAAAAATATTAATTGTGATTTCAAACTTATAAAGTCGTCGTCGTCGTAGTCGTCGGCCACCTTCCGTTACATGTCTTGTTAACACGATACAGCGCAACAAATCACCAATTTTATGATTGAATATTGTTCAGGACATCTCACAGATGAACCCTATTGATTTTCAGCTTACCAGAGCCAGTACAACAGGTGCTATAGTACTTTAAGTACGACATTTTTGTCATTTTTGAGAAATTTCAGTATGTTAGCACGATACAGCCTCCGGAGTACATACAAGTTGCCAATTTTATGATTGGATATTATTCACGGCATCTCAAATATGAACCCGATTGATATTCAGCTCACTAAACGCAGTACAACGAGCGCTATGGTACTTGGAGTACCAAATTTATGCCATTTTGGAGAATTTTCAGTTTGTTAGCACGATACAGCCTCCACTGTGTATAAAATTGACCAATTTTATGATTGAATATCACTGAGGGCATCTGACAGATGAACCTTATTGTTTTTTAGCTCACCAGAGCTAGTAGAACGGGTGCTATGGTACCTGAAGTGCCACATTTTTTATCCTTTTTGGAGAAATTTCAGATTGTTAGCACGATACAGCCTCCGGAGCGTTTACAAGTGACCAATTTTATAATTGGATGTTTTTCAAGGTGTCTCACAGATGTACTCTATTCATTTTCAGCTGACTATAGACTATATATAGAGCGAGTACAACGGGTACTATAAATCCAGGTATACTACATTTTTGGTTATTTTTGGAGATATTTCGGTTTGTTACTACGATACTTCCCCCAAAATGTATAAAAGTGACAATTTTATGATAGAATATTGTTCAGGGCATCTCACATATGCGGAAAAGTTAGTTTTGATCTTTAAAACCGTTTATTACTTATGTAAGTAGGGGTCTGTCTTCAAGAAGAGGGAGATGACCAGTGTTGTTCTTTCCAGTACAAGTTTATGTACTGATATCAAGGTTGCCAATGTACTGATTTTGGCATTCATTGTACTGACGTGTGAAATTTAAATACTGAAACCAGATAATTTGAACAAAATGACGAGAGAAGTGGGTTAGAAATAGAAAATAAAATATTATGAGTTTGAATCACATATTAGATTGTCAATTGTCAATCAATGAATGACAGTTGGCTCCGTTGTGGACTAGAAAAAAGAGGTTCAGTATAATTCAAGGCATTTACGGTTAGTTTTCACAACGGAATTTTGGTTAGAAAAATAAACCAAGGTCGATATGGGGTAATATTGCGCAGTACGCGATATTACCCCACACAGCGCTATATTGCCCCATATTATTGACTTCCTAATTTCAGATGGTCAGAAACTATCAAAGAAAGGCCCAAGGACAGAGCTGGACCATTGAACAGCGCAATAATGCTGTTGCTGCTATACGCTCACGTGCTAAAATACGCGAAGATGCAAGAAATTTCGGCATTCCCGAATCAACACTGCGCCACCATCTAAAACCTGGATTAGAAGTTGACCGCTTGGGGAGGAAACCTCTTTTTACGAAACCACAAGAAAAAGAGTTAGCAAATCACGTCATGAAGTTGGCAAATTTATTCTATGGCGTAACTCCACGGGAGCTGAGAAGAATAGCTTTTGACTTCGCAGAAGCTAATCACCTACCTCATAAGTTTAACAAGGAATCTGAGTTAGGAGGAAAAGATTGGCTGTCGTGCTTTATAAAGAGAAAACCCGAGCTGAGACTTCGACAACCAGAAGGCACAAGTCTCAATCGTATATCCTCATTTAATTCTGAAGCTGTAGGAATTTTTTTCAAAAACCTTAAAAAACTATTGACCATGTTCCAATTTCAGAGCAATCGAATCTTTAATGTCGACGAATCTGGTATAACCACTGTTCAGAAAAAGTCCGGAAAAGTTTATGCGAAAAGGGGACAGAAACAGGTCGGCGTTGCCATTTCAGCTGAACGAGGTCAAACTATTACCATCTTATGCGCTGTCAGTAGAGCAGGGAGGATGTCTCCTCAATTAGAAAAAGCCGGCCCAATAGGTTGCATTTATTCCTGTTCTGACAATGGGTGGTCGAATTATGATTTATTTCTAAGGTGGATAAAACATTTTCAAAATTATGTGAAAGCTACGGAAGCTGTCCCGATTTTACTTATTCTTGACAACCATGCCAGTCACATTTCGTTGCAAATTTATAATTTTTGCAGAGAGAATCACATCGTGCTCCTTACAATTCCTCCTCACACATCAAATCACCTCCAGCCTCTTGACCTAACGAAATTAACTGTCTCGACCCTTACTTCGTGGAATATGCTCATATTAGTGTTTTTAAATGAAGCTCACGGTCTCTAGTTAATTCTACAATATAATAAAAGTTATTGAATCTTCAATAACTTTTATTATATTGTGGAATTAACTAGAGACCGTGAGTTTCATTTAAAAACACTCTTGACCTAACGTTTTTTGGGCCACTAAAGAAAGCTCTGTTTGCTGTGTATGACTCTCATATAATTTCGACTGCACACGAAAGGATCACTGTTGATGACGTGGCTCGTTTATTCAATCAAGCATACATGAAGGTTGCAACTATAGAAAAGCGAGTCTCAGGATTCAAAGCTGCTGGGATATTTCGTTTTATGAAGGACATCAAATGATGCTGGTGGCTGTGTACACGTATAGGGTAACGAAGAAACATTACATTTGTATCACGTGTAAAATTTAATTTATTTTTGCATAGCGCGCTATGTCTAAAGAGCTGAAAGCGCGCTATGCAAAAATAAATTAAATTTTACACGTGATACAAATGTAATGTTTCTTCGTTATTTCGTTTTAACCCAGAAAAGTTTACTGAAGAGGATTTTGCAGCAGATGATATCTGTACATGCTTGGAAAGCAAAACCGTCAACCTCTGTAGATGCTCACGAGCCACCTACACCAACGTCTTCAACTGATGAAGAATCCACACCATCGACATCAAAAGCAAACTTACCATCACATTCAGGTGTCTAAATATCGGATCTTATCCCGATTCCCAAGAAAGTAGTTGAGGCAGTGACCAAAAGAAAAACATTAATAAAGCAACAATCCGAAATTTGGACTTCCACACCAATTAAGGCTACTCTCCTGGAAAGAGAAGCTAAGCGAAACCAGAAAAATGAAAAACAAAACAAAAACCTCAAGCGAAAAGTAAGTGCAGGTGTAAAAGTACAGAAAATATTCAAAAAGAAAGTGAAATCCTATAAAGAAGACACGTCGGATGATAATTCTGATGTATCCTTCAAAGAGGATCTTTCTGATGGCAGCAACTCAGACTACAATGAATTTGCTATTCAAGAAAAGCCTCTTGTAGCCAACGAAATATGTGTCATATGTGGTGAATTCGAAAAGAATAGGGAGCTTTGGTTCCGTTGCGTAAAATGTGCAGTATGGGTTCATTCAGAATGTTCTGGTTGGGAGTCTGCAGCAGGATACACATGCGATGATTGTCGACTTAGGCTAGACGCCGATAAAAATAAAGAAGAATCGAAACGTCGTTTATTTTAGTTTTGAGTTTAGATAAGAGAATATCCGATGTAAAACTTTGGTAACAAGATTTATTTTTCTTATTTTTTGCTTTTGTTTTAGAATTTATTTCCATATGTCCTTTATCACACTGCGCGACATAACCCCACATGATGCGCGATATTTCCTGACATATGGAGCAATATCGCGAAGTGAAACTGGAGCAATTTTACCTTTTTTTCGAGTATCCGATTTTTTTTATTAAATAACACGTATGCTATCATAAAATAAACTCATTGTATTAACATTTTTCCAAATTTAGAGCACTTTACAATAAAAAATGTAAATTTAATAAATGGTTCGGCTTAGGTGCGCCGTATTACCCCACTTTCCCCTACGCGTCTAGAGCGTATTACCGAGCAACTTCCCTGTGGAGAATCGGTTATGTCTTGAGCGGCATAGCTTTGGACGCTTACATGGAGTAAGTTTTTATCGAGAATTGAACGTTGAATATGCAACATGACAAAGGTTCTACATGACCATGTTGTAGAGTTCATGGTTATGCAATGCAAACTTTATGTAAAACAGCGTGCGGTTTCACACTGCTCGGATGGTTACTTGGTAACTTGACGAGGCTCCTATATCGCGATTTTCTTGGCCTGCTCGCAGTCCAGATTTAAACATGATTGACTATGCCTGAGATAAAACAGGCAAACGTTTATTAAGATATGTGTCGACCTCTAGAGAGCTTCTCGATGTACAGGTGTAGGAAATGAGCAATGTTCCGTAGAATTAAATCCAAAATATAATTCACTACCACGGTAAGGATTATCAGTTACTGAGGTTATTAAAATTCCAATTGTTATAAAAGTAAAACTGGACAAAACCGATCAAAATGAAAATTTCTAAAGAAAATCTCGGGGGTGATCTCAGTTTTATGCTGGTGAATTTAGCTAAATTTGTAAAAAAAAATACCATTATTCACAAGCTTCAAAGACAATCTGTATAAAATACGCGTAATATTAGCTTATATAATGTAACAAACAGTAAAAAATGATTTACGGTTAATTTAAATCCAGACAAAAAATATTAAAAAATGCAAGTTGAGTTAGTAAAAGTTTATGATGTAACAATAAAAATCAGCTGTTTGGAAACGTGTTTTAATCATAAAAATTAGAATGCTCCATCAAAAATGCAGTAATTTTGTATTAAAACTTGATCTTTTCTCTTATATTTCATCAAAATTGTTGGTATACATAAGAATTAATTTTCAAGTTAATTTATGACCACAATAACTAACCACTAAAATATTGTTATTAATATATCACAATAGATGATTGCATTAATAAAACTGGAATATATAGAAAGAGAGAGCAATCATTTAGACCTTGAACTTCCACTTAGTAGCAACTATATGTAGGATTTATATTGGCAATTGAAGGTTTTTACTATAGTTTTCAAATTCAGCTAGGTCAATAATAGTCCAATAAAATTACGATTGAAATTACCATCTAAAATACAAGCGTATATTTTTTAATTCAAGTTTATTTTAGCATAAATTTAACGGATTTATAGTTAAAAAAAAATAATGGCTTTTGGCGGTAGAAAATAAAAACTACCGCAAAAATAAGATTTTTGAAAATATCTCAAAAACATAGAAATATACAAAAAAATGTCTGAAACAAAAAATGTAGAGATTAAAATGTCCTACAAAATGGATCACTTTTGACGTATTTACAATAGAACAAGAAATATTAGCAATAAACAATTTAAAGTTTTAGCTCATGCGAATGGGACATTAAATAAATATCTACATAACATCGATCTCCACAGTATATCCATCAATTTCAAACAAGCTTTTGATAATGTAAAAGATCCAAAGTAAACACAGCTCTCGGGGAGCTAGTAGTGCATAAAAAGCTCGGAAATATTATGATGACGATGGAACGATCAAAAAAATCATGAGTGACCCATTTATCATCAACAAAGGGGTCAGACAAAAGACGGGCTATCAGCAACTTTTTGTTATCACCCTACAATATGTCATCAAACATTTTTATCAACAGGGTACAATATGTAACAAGCTGGTCCAAATATGTTATGCTGGTGACATCGAGCTGATAGCAAGAAGCAAGCGCAGACTTGTGGTGGTGTTCAAGGAAATCGAAGAGAAAGCCAAAGAAATCGGATTCTTTATTATTGACGGTTAGAGCCCTTTCAGACTTGGATACTGTATCCGAGATACGCGTATCCCAGATACAGAAAATACATGCGTTTATATGTACGTTTTCACACTGCATTCAGCACAGCATACCGTATCGCTATACTAAATTTCTGAATCTCGCTCATTCAGCCGCCGGCGACAGTATCCGAATGCGGGATACCGAATTACCATTGTGGCTTATGAACCTTTTCACACTTGCATACTTTTGCGATTCAAGAAGCACAATATCCTAGGTGTACAATATTTTTATTATTCATTAGTAGAAGTGAAGTGGAATAAAAAGATTTTTCGATTGTACCAAAGAGCGTGAAGTTTTTAGATATCGACAAATTTATAAGTTTGGCAGAACCGAATTCTTGTATATGGGATATACATATAGAAACTAAATTAGATTAGTTGCTTAAGGAAATTTATAGAGCCAATTGATTACTGTTATTTTAACAAGTGAGATTATGAAATATGTAGATTTTTATGATTATTCTTCCAATACACAATATAAATGAAATATGTAAATTTTTTATGATTATTCTTCTAACTTCAACTTACTCAACTTTTTAGGGTTTGAATATCACAATTATTTATGTGTTATAACAATAAAAAGAGTTTAATATAATACATATATTCATTATATAAGTATGTATTAAGAAGGAAGGCCGCAAAGATTTGTTTTTATATACGGGTAACTCGCAACAAACGAATCAGACGAATCACAATCAAATACCACAACAAAATAAAAACATTACCACTCCACTCCTGACAACCTATTCTGCTGATACACCTGACGTCTCAACGCCGTTCTTTTGATGATGTGTTCCTACGCAGTTTAGTATCCTTCTTGATTAATTCAATTTTCAAAATATTATGAAGTTCTTTAAACGATTCTATAGACATTCGATAATAATTTCAAATCTTTTGGTAAATATTGGCGAAGTAAGTTATAAGTTCCCTTAGTTTCCCTTAATTCTACTATAAGATGAACCCACATAGTTTGTCTTCTTTTAACTTTTTTCTTCTTGTATAAAATATACCACAGCATAACGCACTCTTCAATGCCCATTTTATAATAAGCACCGTATAGCACTGATATTGTGTTTGTATTGAGAAAATTAATTCACAAAACTATATTCTGACAAAAGTATCTTGACGGTATCTGTCCTAAATTCTGTATCTCACATACAGTATCTCGGATACAGTATCCTGGTCTGAAAGGGCTCTTAAACGCAGTATAACCGCGTCAGCGGATAGAACATTCAACCCAGTAGAATTTGTAATTGATGACAGAATCTTTAAGGGAGTTACAACCTTCAAATACCTTTGATATCTGCTTGATAACAATGCAAATTGCTCCGCCTCCATAAAGGACCATATATAATAACATGTTTTATAAAAGCAAACCTCTTAATCAACCAGATGTCATTGTAAACGCGTGTGCTGATTATTTTCAGTCAAGGTGTGATAGCTCATCAACCCCTAATTTTAACAATATTGAATCAAATATAAACTCCTTGTCTTGTGCTACCCTCACTTTCACTCAATCTCCAAAAATTTAAACCAACCTTTTATCTGGCCCTGATGGTCTGCCAGTTCTTGCTATAAGCGAGTATGCTTTTTATTCAACCCCCAAACCACCGATTCTATTGACGGTTCACGCAGATGACTCAAAGTTTAATAAATTTTTTAATATCGGTTTAGAGCCCTATATGGCCCTGTTAGCATGAATATAAATTAGTGTGTGCTATTTTAAATATAGAAATTGACACAAAAATTTAATTGTATTTTGATGCTATCTGCCAAGAAAATGTCGAAGGGCGTCATTAGGTCGAGCCAGATGTTATTTGACCACCCATGTTAAGGGTCTCTGTTGAACCGTATTTTTGTATAATCGCTCATTCTGGCTATAGGCTTCCTATAGATAACTGCTTCTTATGTATATAATTGTAAATAAATTCACTTGTTAACTTGAGAAAAGTATTATTTAAATAAATTCATTACTTAAAACAAAACAATTAGGTTGGTAAATGATAGAAAAGTAAATAGTTTTATGTTGGTCGGCATTGATGATTAGTTCTGGTTGATAATTCATTACATAACCATTATTCATAATTATTGTAATTTATTGTCTGACTGTGTTTATTTCATTTGTGCCTTTTCGATCATTCTACCAATCACAGAGAGAGAGAGAGAGAGAGAGAGAGAGAGAGGTTCGTAAATGAATTTTGTTGAATGGAGTTTTCTAGGGTGAATTGTTCTTTTTTCTTGTTGGTTTTATTTGTGCCTTTTCGATCATTCTACCAATCACAGAGAGAGAGAGAGAGAGAGAGAGAGAGAGAGAGAGAGAGAGAGAAAGAAGTTCGTAAATGAATTTTGTTGAATGGAGTTTTCTTGGGTGAATTGTTCTTTTTTCTTGTTGGTGCCCTGGTGTAGGATAGGTTTCCTCTACAGGGCTTAGTTGGGATTGTGTTGGGTATCACAGAAGCAATTTTTTAGTTGATAATAGAAAGTAGATTTTATTTTTAAAATTAGAGTCGATTTTTGTGTATATTGGAGTATAAGCTCCTAATCAGTTCATCTTATTCCTCCTTTTCAATATTTATTTCTTCTTATTTCTCATTTTTTTCTTTTTTGTTTACAGCTCGTACCGTGGTACTTGGGAACTTGTACCTTGGAACTGTACATGACCTCAAAGAACACGTTTCCTATTGTATACTTTGACTCTCAAGAAGCCCGTTATCGTACCTCAAGACCTCTAGAGCATCGCCGCACCCATCTCTAGTACAATTTCTCCAGGACATCGCTGAGAGCTGTATATCCCAAGTCTCTCCAAGATAATTCCTTAAACTTATTATCGACATATATCAAATCATGAGTTGGTTATTTTTATTGTTAAAGACATATTTTTCTCCGTATTCTATCGTGAATACATAATTAATGTGAATTTATTTGTGTATGATCAGTAAATCCACTATTCCTGAAACTTTTTTTATAGATTCACCTTAGTGGCGGTAATAAAAAATACTGTAACTTAGGTCGAATATCACTAAATGAGCTGAGCCGGGAAGGTAAGTTTAGGTTACACATTTTTAAAAAAATGTCGAATTTTTTTTAATTGGCCAAATGAACTTAATGCTCCTGCCTCCCGCAAATCGATCCCAAAGAACACGAATTTGAGCACAGAATTGAGCTTCGATTTATTCTTAGGGCCTTAATCCCCATTGGAAAAAACAAAAATTACCAATTAATATTTGAACGAAATTCATTTTTAGTCCAGGAGGAATCGGCGCATGAGTACCGAAAACTATTCCACCTCAATTTTTTCATGCGATCCTCTTTGAATTGCCCTACTGATGATATAAATGCATGTTGCCATGGGGCAACCTAGTGCCATATTGTTTAAACCGAAATTGTTTAAACAATTGGAAGGAATTGTTATTTTTCAACCGGACACATTTTTTTTGCATTCTTTATTGAAATACAAATAAAAAAGGTCCTATGACTTTTCACGATAAAGTTAATATTTTTAGAGATATGAATTTTTAAAGGTTCGAAAAATCTCAAACTTGGGTACTTTTGATCCATGAAAAATATATTAAAAAAATATAATAAAATATAAATAATAATTTTTTTAAATTCTTTATACAATAGTTAATAATATTCTTAATAGGGATTTAAGAAAATTTCATTGTTTATACCTGTTTTTTAATTGTTAATTTCGCGCGCTCACAAGTATGCGTCGCTACCTTTAAGTATCGCCGTCTCTCTCTGACTCATGCGCTGCATCGACCTCTCTGTGTCCTGAATCATTATTTATCATTTATCTAAGAAACCATTAACTTCATCAAGATTGGTAAAGAGAGCAATGTTATTAATAATTAAATTGTCTATAATTTGTTTTTTACAAAAGTAATTTAAGTATGAATCGGAACATGTAATTAAAATTACTTTTTTGTTATTATCATACTAATTTATGCATTTTTATCAACAATAATAAGATATAATGTTATGTGAGAAATTTTTGGAATCACAATTATATATATATATATATATATATATATATATATATATATATATATATATATATAATAAGCTTTTGCATTGAATGCATTGAATCCGGAATATAAAACATTGGATTTTAGGAATTTCGGATACAAACTAGAGAATAATACTTTGCTAATACCTTTATTTATAAACAAAAGCCCATTTCCAACTGATCAAAATCTAATGTTTCATATTCCGGATTCAATGCATTTTTCCAAATGTATTTATATATAATTGTGATTCCAAAAGTTTTTCAAATACTATTATATCTTATTATTGTTGATAGAAATGCATAAATCACTATGATAATAACAAAAATGTTCCGATTCATACTTAAATTACTTAATAATGATTCAGGACACAGCAGCGCATGAGTCAGAGAGAGACGGCTATACTTAAAGGTAGCGACGCATACTTGTGAGCGCGCGAAATTAACAATTAAAAAACAGGTATGAGCAATGCAATTTTCTTAAATCTCTATTAAGAATATTATTAACTATTGTATAAAGAATATAAAAAAAATATTATTTATATTTCATTATATATTTTTAATATATTTTTCATGGATCAAAAGTACCCAAATTTGAGATTTTTCGAACCTTTAAAAATTCATATCTCTAAAAATATTAACTTTATCGTGAAAAGTCATAGGACCTTCTTTATTTGTATTTCAATAAAGAATACAAAAAAATTTGTCCGGTTGAAAAATAACAATTTCTTCCAATTGTTTAAACAATTTCGGTTTAAACAATATGGCACTAGGTTGTCCCATGGCAACATGCTTTTATATCATCAGTAGGGCAATTCAAAGAGGATCGAATAAAAAAATTGAAGTGGAATAGTTTTCGGTACTCATGCGCCGATTCCCCCTGGACTATTTTGCAAATATAGCACCGCAAAAGTGACTTTTATTTTTTCACGTTCATTTTCGAAACCTCAACTTTGATGCCCTATATCTCACAAACACTTTCCGTAAGACTACTTCCGATTATTTTCCTTATAGACTGATCATGTGAGAATACTACTTTAGAATATGAACTTAAAATGTCCATTGTTTTTGGCTATACATTTTTTTTAAATTAAGGCCCGTTTTTTTCGAATATTCCAATATCTGTTTGAAAAGGCTAAAAACATTACTTTATCATTAAACGGATTGTAACAATCGATTCCGCACACTTAAAAGTCCCTCTGCCTAGTTTCTATTTATTTCAAAGATAATGAAATAAGAAAAACATCACAAAACCCCGACATTTTAACACGTTGACTGCAATGTGTATCAAAGCTGATACACACTTGTTGGGGTCCAGTACGTCGTCTTGAATCATTTTGTAAGTGGTCACCACGATCTTCGGCTCTCCGGAACACTCAATTTTTTCTTTTGAGGGTATATGCAACAAATCCACAAATAATAAATCATCAATATCGCTAGGGATACGATCCAAATGTTTCATAATTCTATTTATTTTTGTTTAGTGATCCCGGGACTTTTGGGAAACACTGTATATAAAAACCTTTCTTACAGAGACGTATGATGATTAAAAGCAGATCGAAGAAAATTCAGCATTTAGTAAGTAGATTATGTATGCATCAGTTCCAGTTATGACTTCGATTTTATTTTTCAAATGGTACTACATTATCTTAGAATAGTTAAGAAGAATGATTTTTTGTATACTTGTCTTGAAACCTAATCACATTTTGAATAAATATGTAATATTGTACGAATTCAAATTTACATTAAAATTCTTCCTGCGATCATTACATTTATCTTCACCCCTGTATACCAAAATTTAAGCATTCCATATATTATAAATAAAAATATTCTTCTTATCTATTCAATATTTCCTTCGCTACGCAAATATCCACTTTAACGTCCCTTTCACATAAAAAATTATCATAATTACTCTCTTAATACCAAACAAAACCTTATCTCATAACATCACAAGAGAAAATGAAAAAAAACCCAGAACCCAATCGCTTCTTCCTTCTTGAAATCAATCGCCACACTCAAGAAGTCGTGTTGTTTTGCACGTACGCTTTCTCCAAAAAACAAGTAGTAAGCCCCGCCCCCTTTCTACCAATACTCTAGAACATTCGATTAGCCTATAAAACATTTTCCCAACCTACAAACTCCCTCTTTCATCGTCAGAACGTGAACCGAGCAAGTGATGAATAGATCACTCATTTACCGGCTTTTCAATGGTTAATTAAAATAACAAATACTTATTAAAATTAAAACACAATTAAAAATATTACAATAATGGACCAGTAAAGTAAAATTCTTAATTGCAAAAGCAAAGTGAACTTTTATAATAAACTCTCAGAAACCCGATTGCTCAATGAAAACTAAAGTCCCAGCCCCAACAAATACATCTCATCATCATCAAACAAAATGTCAGAAAGGTTCTCATTAGACTGTCCTCTCGACTTGATTCTTCTTACGTGGTTTGTGGTTGGTAAGTCTTTCCTGTCGTCATTGAATAATTTTTTTTTGTTTGAATTCATAGACAAATGTACTATTTTTATCAACAAATTGAATTTTATAGATTTCTTTTGCGATCGATTGTTTCGAAGAGTTCCGTTTTTCTTGGCAGATCTCTTGAGGTTTTTCTGTTTATTGGCATAAAGTCTGCTTAATTCAATAAATCTCTCAGCCCTTTATTATTATTGGTTCGCATTGGACTGCTTTAATGATGGAATTGAGTTGGGGTTCTCTTTGTTTCTTGTATGTGCCTCATGATAAATAAGAGAGAGGGATGTGGTTACTCTTTATCACGGTTGCTTAACTCGGGTTAGGAGTTAGTTCTCATTAGACTGTCCTCTCGACTTCATTCTTGTCGCGTGGCTTGTGAGATTTACCTGTTTTTATACTTTTTCATGTTTCAATTCATAGACAAATAATTTTGATCGTTCAATTTTCATCAACAAATTAAATTAATAGATGTCTTTTGTGATCGGTGGTGTCGTTGCATTTCGCTTCTGTTGACAGATCTTTTGAGGTTTATTTGTATGTTAGCATAAAATCTGCTTAATTCATTAATTCGATAAATCTCTCATCTCTTTACTGTTATTGGTTCTCATTAGACCGGTGTTAATAATGGAATTGAGTTGGGATTCTCTTTTTGTCTTATATGTGCCTCATAATAAATAAAAAAGAAGGAATTTTGTTACTCTTTATCACGGTTACTTGACTCAGGTTAAGAATGGGTTCTCATTAGACTGTCCTCTTAATCTGTTTCTTGTTTCGGTGGTTTTGGCTATCAGAAATTCTGCTTCTTTTCATATTCCATAGAATCAATAGTTCCATGTCAGCCTGCCGACTTCCCCATATCATGTTGGATTTGTAATTTTTAATCTTTATAATTCCTTATAGGGATGAATTTTAGATAATAATTTTTAATTAATTAGTTGTATTTTAATATGTTCAACTGGTTTTCGTTATATGGACAATTTTGTGGATTGATCCTAGTATTAGGTACCTGACGAGTAAGTAACCTAACTTCTTTATTCCAACTTTTCTTTTCATTATATTTATTGGTTTATAGTCTTTCTTATTGACTGACAGCACGCGAAAAAGTCACAGATGCTAGTCAGGTAGTAAAGCATAAGCGTCACAGTTCATCTAAGGAATTTATTTACTATTTAATTTTATACCCGATCTGACATAAAGGTAATATAAATGTAAATTCGGTTAGTTAAAACAACTAACTGACCTTCATACATTTGTAGAGTACATACAGTTAAAACAATAAATTATTTTTGAAATAATCTTGTAACGCAACTATTCTGACTGAATATTTCATTAATTATCTTGAGAATTTGAAGCAGGTCAATTCTTGGGAGACATATTAACAAACCATTTATCAATTCATTCTCCAGATAATTACTTTCTGATTTTCGAAATGTTGATAATAACATTTCCAAGAAACATTACAATAGGGTCCTACTAGGGATTGTCCCAATGACTACTTAGAAATTTTGCAGGTATATACGGTGAAACTTGGTCTCGCCCAAATTTGTATAATTTGTTTTGCTTAGAGTCGCTTATCTTCCATAAGTGTTAACTGTGTTGTGAATAATGTCTTCAAGTTTTACCCCAGTAAAGTGTAAGAGCGTGATTAGCTTACAAACGAAGACTGTAGTGTTAAATGTGCATGATGCTGTTGTACATCAAATGCCGGCTGCTACTATTAGAAATATAGTTTCGACATGTTCCAATATGACAGGAGTTAGTGAATCTACTATTTACAGGCTTCTAAGAGAGAGGAAAAATGGAAATATATCTCCACCTAAAAAGTCAACTAGAAGAAAACCATTTGACCTTGATGAACATATGAAAAATACAATAAGACGAAAACTAGATGAATTATATTTTAAAAAAGAGATCCCAACCCTTGACAGAATTCTAAGAATGGTGAAGGAGGACGAGAATTTGCCTGACATAGGGCGAAAAACTTTGTGGAAAATATTACACAAACTAAATTTTACTTGGGAGAAGCAAAGTCGCAAACCAGTGCTAATCGACAACGAAGAAATAATATGTTGGAGACGTCAGTATTTACGAGATATCCGAAAATACAGACAGGAGGGAAGACAAATATATTATCTAGATGAGACATGGCTCAATGAAGGACAATCAGTGAAAAAATATGGCAGGACAAAAGTATTCAAACCAGTCGTCAAGCTTTCATAGAAGGTTTATCTACTGGACTGAAAACTCCTATCGGTAAAGGTCGCCGACTAATAATAACGCATATTGGATGCAATCAAGGGTTCGTTGAATGTGGTTTACTGGAGTTTCAGTCAACATCAATCAAAGACTATCATGAAGAAATGACTGCAGATGTATTTTACACAAATGGGCGAATTAATTCCAAATAATGCTGTAATCGTTATGGACAATACCACTTATCATTCGCGATTAACAGAAAATCTTCCATCTACCTCTTGGAGAAAAGCTGATATTAGAAACTGGTTAATCGTAAGAGATATACCATTTGAAGATGATATGTTGGAAAAAGAACTTCTAAAGGTTGCTTCAGATCACAAGCTACAATTTAAAAAGTTTGTTATCGATGAAATAGCCAAGAATCGTGGGATAACAGTGCTTCGTTTGCCGCCATACCATTGTGAATTAAATGCGATGGAGTTAATATGGCCCCAAATGAAAGGTTATGTAGCTAGACATAATAAAACATTTAAAATGAAAGATGTTCATGAACTCATGAAGTACTCATTGACAACAATAACTGAAGAGAACTGGAGAGATGCTGTGAATCATGTAATTAAAGAGGAAGAGAAAATGTGGGTTTTAGATAACCTCATAGAACCAACTATAGAACCGATAGTGATCTCTCTCGACGAGTCTTCGGATGATTCTTGTATGGCCAGCGAAGAGGATGATACTATAGATTGAATTTTATATTTCTCATAAATGGTATGTTTACTTTACTTAATATACATTAATTCATTGTCAATAAGTTTGAATTATGAGAATTAAACTATATTTTCTTTAATTCATTTAATTTAATAAAAATGTAACTTGTTAACAGGCCTAAACGAATGAATTTTATTTCAACTGTAATGTTGACCGAATCTAATTAAGTAAGCAAAATGAACTAATATCGTAATCTCCGCCACTGCCGCACTGTTTATCCTTTTGCTGGTATAGTTCAGTTTTATTACCATATTGTATTTTGAGCTGAAACAGGGATGTACAGATAACCAATACAGACACCTACTTGTTTTGCATTAGAATTTTAGTATTTACTTGTAAAATTTTCTATTTGAATAGTTAATGAGGCTACTGTGCTGTCAGACATGAAGAAATAGACTATACTTGCTTGTAGATAAGCATTGATGATGACTTGACAGTTGAAAGCGCTAGTCTACGATTTTAAAATTTTATTAAAAATTACTCGATATATAACAAAAGTTTTATTCAACAGATAAATATATCGCTGCATCATATATTATGTAGGGGGAAGAAATGTGCAAAAATGCAGAAGTTTTAGAAAAAATTGTAAGGTAGACAGTTAGTTGTAAATATGTAGTCCCAGGAAACAGACCTACGCTCTGGTACCTGGGGTGTAACATGAAATCGGATTTATAAAGTTCAAGATGTACTTTTATTTAGTGAAGTGTTTTTGGAATAAGTTGAAGTTATGCAATAAAGATATAAAAAAGCATGATTTCTGATCCTTCGTTTTTTATAAAATCCCACCAAATGGTATATCTCAAAAATCATATCTACTTACTTTAAACTGAAGCAACTCGCACTGAAACAAAAACAAAATATTAGTAAATCAGTACATACAAAAAAAGAAAAATAGTAAAAATCAACGTAATGCCATGTCAAATTCCGCATTATATCTAATACAACTTTTATAAAACATTTAGCATATTTAATAAGTAGTAACAAATTCAAAATAATATATTTTGAACGATGAAATAAAATAATATAACTTGTTCAAATCTTCATTTATTTGAACTAATGTTCAATTTAAACTTGTTGACGCGTTTCACAAACACTGTAGCTTTGTAAGGTCTATTAGTGTTTTAAATGAAACTCACGGTTTCTAGTTAATTCCACAATATAATAAAAGTTATTGAAAATTCTAAAAAATTGACAATTGTTTCGATAAGTCAATATCAAATAGATAGTATTAATTTATCGAAACAATTGTCAATTTTTTAGAATTTTCAATAACTTTTATTATATTGTGGAATTAACTAGAAACCGTGAGTTTCATTTAAAACACTAATATGAGTAAGGGTTGAGACAGTTAATTTCATTTGTAAGGTCTAGAAAATTAATCTCAAAGCCGAGATGGACAATGAAAAGGTAAGATTTATACAGTGCAACCTTCAACACAAAAAGGTGGCTTCGGCAACACTATGCCGCCACCTGGATGTAATGTAGGACACAATAGCACTTATCCAAGAACTCTGGATAAGACAAACCAAAATCAGGGGTCTAAATAATCCAAAAGGTTTAATTTTCAGCTTTCCAAGCAATCAGCAACCTAGGACGGCCATATACGTCCCTAGAAATTTTAAGACCTACCCACTGACGCATTTTTCGTCCTCCGACCTAACGGTAGTGAAGGTTGAATATGCACAGAAAGGTCAAAAGAAAGTGTTAATACTGGCATCCGCCTACCTCCCCTCAGACGCAGCTAAACCACCACCTACTAAGGAGCTGGAGGACCTTGTGGAACACTGTCTCACCCAGAAGCTTGAACTGGTAATAGGGTGCGATTCAAACTCTCACCACGTAAGCTGGGGCAGCAAAGACATTAACACTAGAGGTAAGTCTTTTTATGATTATATAACTAACAAGAATATTTGTATTCTAAATAGAGGTACTGAACCTACTTTTATTAACTCTCGTAGTCAAACGCGAATAGATATTACCCTATCTACTATTAATACTTCGAATATAATTTCCGGCTGGCATGTATCCGACGATATTTCAATGTCGGACCACCGCTGGATAAAATTCGAAATAAAACTTGCGCTCACAACCTCCACAATGACTCGCGCCCCCAGGAAAACGGATAGGACAAAATATCTGTTTGAAAGGGGATCTGCGAGGAGTCGAGGATGTGTTGCCCAACAATAAAGGAGATTTGGAAAGTTATTATGAAACAATTCAAAACTCCATCATTAATGTCTACAAGATGTATTGCCCACTCAGGCGGATCGATCTCGATGGAGCCTCCACTTCGTGGTGGTGCCATGAGATTGACCAGCTCAGGGGGACGGCGAGGAAATCTTTTAATAAGGCTAAAAGAACAAGACTCAAAGAGGATTGGAACTCATACAAGTCTCACCTCAGAGAGTATAAAAAAGTCATCAGACAAAAACAAAGAGAGGCATGGAGAATCTACTGCGAGGAAATCGAGGATTTCCCCCAAGCAACTAGACTCCAAAAAGCCCTCTCAAAAGATCACCACCGTCATATCGGTATACTAACCAGAGAGGATGGCACTAAAATTGCCAACCTAAAAGAAAGTCTTCAATTATTGATGTCAACTCACTTCCCTGACTTCAGAACCACAAATACGGCGGCCTGGGAGGATGAGGAGAATCACTACCCGACGGACGATGACTGGCGTATATCACGACAGATCGTCGACGCGGACAGACTAAGGTGGGCCATCTTAGGCTTCTCTCCCTTTAAATCCCCGGGAACGGACGGCATTTATCCAGCCCTACTTCAGTGGGGCCTGGATGACCTAATGCCGCACCTGGTAGGAATCCTCAGATCCTCACTGGCACTGAGGTATATTCCAAAAGGTTGGAGAGAAGTCAAAGTCGTGTTGATACCAAAACCAGGAAGAATGGACTATTCCGTCCCAAAAGCATATCGACCCATTAGCCTCACACCGTTTTCAATGAAGACTTTAGAGAGGCTGTGCGAACGATACTTAAGAGATGTGGTGATAACACGAAATCCACTGCATCCAAATCAACATGCATACACGCCAGGAAGGTCCACCGATTCGGCTCTTCATCTCGTGGCGGGCCGCATCGAGAGATCGTTGGAAAATAAGGAGTCCACCCTGGGTGTATTCATAGACATAGAAGGCGCATTTGATAGAACCGCTTTTCCTAAAATAACAAATGCATTTTCCAACAAGAATATCCCCTAAACCATAAATGGCTGGATATATAACATAATCTCAAAAAGAGCAATCAAAATCAGTGTAGATGATGTCACCATCAGAGGCTTGGTTGAAAAAGGTTGTCCACTGGGAGGGGTGCTCTGACCACTACTATGGAACATTGTCTTAGACTCCTTGGTCAGTCACCTCAATGATAACAGCTTCTACACAATAGCATACACAGATGACCTAGTGATTCTGCTAACAGGAAGATTCGAGGAGACACTCTGCGCTTTAATGCAGGAGGCCCTCAATATCATAGAACCATGGTGCAGAGACCATTCGCTGTCAATAAATGGTCCTCTTCACGAAAAAAATGAAGCTTGCAAAACATCAAGCCCCAAAGCTCCTAGATACCAAACTTTATTTCTCTTCAGAGGTGAAATATTTAGGTGTCACCTTAGACAGTAAGTTAACGTGGAACTCCCACTCAGAAAACAGAGTTAAAAAAGCATATATTTCTTATGAGCAGTGTCGTAGAACCATCGGCCACACCTGGGGAATGTCACCTAAGGTTGCTGCCTGGATCTACACTGCCATCATCAGACATATGCTAACGTACGGCGCGATTGCCTGGGGAGCTAAGGCAAACCAGCTGACAGTCGTCCGTAAACTGGACCAAATCCAAAGAACAGCATGCCTCAACACAATAGGAGGCATGAGAACCACACCAACAAGAGCTATGGAGTTAATCCTCGGTCTCACTCCCCTTGACATATACATCAAGGAGGTTATTTTGATGACCATGGCACGTCTGCGCTCTACTCTACAACCCGGTCACTTTAGGCTGGATCAAGGGCCATGAGAAATCGAAAGGAAACCGTATTACAGACTCGCTAGCCAGGAAGGCAGCCTTCCAAAAACTCTTGGGACCTGGCACTTTCATTGGTCTATCGGCGTCAGCAACGGCCGACCTATTAAAGGAACACTCCCTTAATAAGTTTAAGGGTAGATGGGACGACGCAGAAGGCTGCAGGCTTGCCAAGGAACTGCTACAGTATCCGGATAGCAAAGTAGCCAAAAAATACGTGACTATGAACAGGCGGAACCTACGAACAGCCACGGGTATTCTGACTGGTCACTGCCACCTACGAAAACACCTCCACAGACTGGGTCTCTCTGACACCCCACTTTGTAGAGGATGTAAACAAAAAGATGAGACTGTCGAACACATTCTTTGCGAATGTCAGACACTCTCTCATTTTAGGTTTCAAGTATTCGGCGAGCACAGGCTAACATACGCCAATATGAGGGAACTTAATTCAGGCGACGTTATCGCCTATTTCAAGGAAGTAGGCTGGATGACGAGCTAGAAGGAAGTTTTGAAACTCAGAAGGATGCACAATGGGCCAATCGTGGCCTAAGTGCTGTGGGGCCACCCACCCTTCAAACCTTTACAGATACAGATAATCTCAAATATTTTTCATGAAAACACGGTAACGACAGATTTTTTGCACAAAAAAGTTCAACCCTTTTGAAAAATTAGTTTTGTTCTTGTTTGGCATCAGTTAAACATATTGTATTTTCCAATTTAATTCTAAATAATAGGGTGGTTCGACCTGTTAGCCAGCCAGTAACGGTTCTTGGACATACTAATTTAAAATCGTAATTAATAATAGAACTTTTAAAAATCCAAGTTGTTTTCTCTTACGATGAAAATTGGAAAAATTCGTTCACATTGAAGATGGTCATCGAGTTTGTGGACGGAATATAGTTGTGTTAACTCTAGTGAATAGACGTTCGAGAAATAGTAAGTATTAGGTACTTCATATTTTCGAGATTTGCGTATAATTTTAATTATAGACAATCAACAGTGTAGTTACTTTACTCTTATTAATGTGTATTTATGAATTTTTCAAATAATTTTGGGTTAATTGTGGCAGGCAAATTACATGCCTAACCTATTCTCGGCCAGGGTGGCCGAAAACAGGTATGAAATTAGAATTTTTGTTTCTTTGTTTAACGTAATGAATATGAAGTAGATAATTTTCTCTGTCATAAATAGTGAAGTTTTAATGACACGTATTTAAAACCAATTTATACGTGTTCGGGCAGCCGAAGCAGAGACCAGTTATTCGGCCAACGAATTTGTTATCCGAATATTGATGAATTAAAAAAAATATGAACTCGCAAATTAGATGTTTTACGCCTTCACGTTTGTTTTTCCTCTTTTCAGATGGCAACAATAAAGAAATACAACTTCAAATCTAAAATTAAAAGACAATTATTTTTATACTGCGAAAATTCCCTACAATGTGCGGTACTTGAAATAAGAAAGAATAATTTAAGTATTCGTGAAGCTAGTAAACGATTTTATGTGCCTAAATCTACAATTCAAAATTTATTGAAAGGGACTAGTGCTCCCAATAAGATCAGAAAACCTTCTTAGTGAAGAAGGAGAAGACAAAATTGTTGCGTGAATTTAGCTAAATGTGGGTTTCCCGTATCACCTTTTATCAGTGTTTTATATCTGAACGAAACGGTTACCTACAAAACGTAGCTCCTTGAAGATTTGGTCCCTGGTAAACCACACCAAAGGAACTCAGAAGCGTCTTGCTATCCAGCAATCGCCAAAAAGCTCTAGAAATCTAAATAAAAATCTCATACAACTGTCCTGATGAAGTCTATACTATTTATGAAAATCTGCCCCATGGGGCAATTTGACTGAAAATTTCATTTTAGGTAAATAAAGGGAACAGTAGAATCTACATAAGCGATTAACTGCCAACCCGCCCAATAGAAGAAAGGAATGGATTCAGGTGAATATATTGTGACTAACCGGTAGACGAAAAGGGTCAGGAATCCTTTAACCGGGAAGAAAACTCCCTCCGGCAGTGAGTCCGCTGCCGGCTTTTGTCTGCCATCCTTCACTACCAATCAACCCCCCTCTAACGAACGAAGCAACTCGTATGTTTCGTTTCCTTTCAAACACCAAACTGTTTTCAAAACAACGCTCCCCCATCCAAACCACGAGCCAAAAAAGCTCTCTCAACTTCATCTGACGATGAATTCTCTCCCTTCCCACTAATCCTCGCACTCTACCAGGATATCATTCTCCAAATAGAAGAGCTGAAAAACCAAAAGCCAAGAAATTGGCATCCTAAAACAACAGTCGAAATCCAGCACTAGAAGTCCCTCTCCCGCATACTCAGACAAATCACACACCTCACGACACTCCCACATAACAATTCATTCCCAAATCTCCAACCGCAAGGAGCTAGAGGATAATTTCACTGTCTTAGGTACGAAACCTAAGAGAACTCGACAAATTCCATCCCCGCCCACTACCCAACAACAGCCCCGACCTTCCTATTCCAATTCTTCCTTCAAACCCTACATATCCGTAATCTACCATACAAATACGTTTCCCAGATGGAGTTACTCAATCTCTTCAACACCAACGAGTTGTTGAGGGGGGATATCTCCTAATTGAAGGCGAATGCTAACGGTACTGCCCTCCTGAAAATACCCTCCAGCATACCTTATGAAGCACTGGCAAAACAGCTTCCCAACGCCATCGGTGACGAGAGCGTCATCGTCATTTCCTAAAATCCTTCCCTCCAACCCAGATCCCCTCTAAAACACGAAACCCTACCTTTTCCTTGGTTTGCAGAAATGTAAACCAATCCCTCTCCGACAAGGAATTTGAGAAACTCGTCTAAGACTTTAACTTCCCCCTTTCCAAATCCTGGCGAATCATCGCCAAATCCACTAATAGACCTACTTCGATGTTTCGGATTATAACTGTATCCGAAACGGCCTATCGCGTCGCCCTAACGAAGAGCATTACCACTCCCTGCAGTATCGAAATGCTGGAACAGATGCTGCAGCACAGGTCACCTTGCTGAAACATGCAAGACCAAGTCCCTCCTGTGTTGCATCTGACCACAAATTCGTCAAATTGCCGTAAGACAAACTTCCCCTCTTACAAAAATTGTGGCGGTACACATCCCGCTTACCATCCTCGATGCACCCGGTTAAAAACTCCCTCCCTCTCCGATTCTTCTTTGAGTGCCGTCTCCTAGCGGAGTTTAGCGATAACATCTGCAAAACTATTGTAATGTTTTTCTAATTTATGTAAACAATAAACGGGTGGGATAAACTTTAAACACTTACTAATTTATTTGAACACTAAACTAATTTATATAAACAGTTCACTAATTCACTTATTTATTTGTTTATCTCACGATGTCAAATTATCAACTGACTCCTCCGCTGATCGTTCCTTATTTATATTAATGCCTTTCTTACTAGAAAATTCCGGGCTGCGGCTTACACACACAAATAATTGTATCTGGCCTTTTCTAGATAAGTCTGGTCACAAAAACAATGCTTAGATAAGATAGTCCAAAACAGTTATAAAACCACTGTGTATCCGCCATAATCTTAATTTTCATACCTGGCTTAGACAGGGTCGGATTTAGGGTTTATACCAGTGTGCTGTTTCGTAACATTACCCCCTCCTTAAATGGAAGTTCCTCCTGGAACTTTTGTGTAGCCGAGACTGGATGTTTGAATCGGCAACTGGCCCCATTTCTACACTTTCCGATCTTATGGAAATAACAGGGCACCGTCTTCATCGGATACTGATAACGGGGGTTGTAGCTGCAAATTAATATCTGGACACCGGTATCTCTAACTCGGCAATCCAACTGATTACTCGCTATCTTAGGCATAGCCAGTTTCTTCACGCTGGATTCCAACACATGGTCTCGGAGGTTACGAAGTGCTTCCCACACATCGCGGTAGGTAGATCGATCTTTAAATTCATCTTTAGTTACCACGTAGAAGACGTTCGCGAATTATGTTTCAGTTTCAGTGTCTTGCCAGGGGCTGGAATCTGGTCTTCAAGTTTTTCTAATTGCCCGAACTTCTTTCGAAAGACGGTTGCCAACCCTCGTGCGTTCTTGATACGGGCGGGGATGTTGTATGC
This sequence comes from Galeruca laticollis, assembly GCA_963921935.1. Classification (NCBI taxonomy): domain Eukaryota; kingdom Metazoa; phylum Arthropoda; class Insecta; order Coleoptera; family Chrysomelidae; genus Galeruca; species Galeruca laticollis. The sequence goes on along the minus strand of OY998181.1, from coordinate 60,179,129 downwards.
CAGTGAATAATCTTCCGGGAGAGTGAACAAATCTTGTTGTTGTTCCGAAGTGACTCCATATCTAGCTTTCCCGGTACCTCCATACGCGCCCATAAAATAATCGAAGGTAGGGTCAGACACATCTTGAATAAGGTTTACTCCTTCGTCTAGTCATGGTCTCCTTCGAATGGGGCTAGTCGGTTTTGGTGAACTACTTTTGGTTTTCCGTTGGGGATCCTGCATATGCGATATATAACATCATTGATCCTTTTCTTGATTAAGTATGGACCTTCCCAGGATTTTTGTAATTTGGGAGAAAATCCTTTTCTCCTCGTCGGGTTGTGTAACCATACTTTGTCCCTTTCTTTAAAAACGCCTTCTGTGGCCTGCGTGTCGTACCGACTTTTCATTCTATCGCTGGCAACTTGAAGATTGGTTAGAACTAATTCATGAATATCGTCTAACCTTCTTCTCAATTTGATCACGTAGTCTTCGCCTGCTAGATCTTCTCCAGGCCGGCAGCCAAATTACAGGTCACAAGGAAGCCTCATTTCACGTCCAAACAGGATTTTCGCCGGTGTTTCACCCGTGGACTCATTGACAGCAGATCGATAAGCCAATGCGAATAGGGAAAGATACTGGTCCCAATCTCTCTGATGGCTGGATACTACTTTGGACAGGTATTTTCCAATAGTCCTGTTCATTCTCTCGACCATTCCATCTGACTGTGGATGTAAAGCTGTTGTCCTGGTCTTCTTCATTCCCAGCTTGTCGCAAATCTCCTGGAATAGATGGCTTTCAAAATTTCTCCCCTGGTCACTGTGGACTTCCAAGGGTATTCCATATCGGCTGATAAATTCCTTCACCAATACATCCGCGACAGTTGTGGCCTCTTGGTTCGGGATAGCGTAAATTTTCACCCACTTTGTGAAATAATCCATTACAACCAGTATGTACTTGCTACCATTTTCTGTCGTCGGAAATGGTCCAGCGATATCTAAAGCAATCCTTTCGAAAGGGCTTCCAACATTGTACTGTTTCATGGGTGCCATTCTCTTGCGATGTGGTCCATTACTCGTAGCACAAGTCGTACATTTCTTACACCAGTCCTTCACATCATCGGAGCTGTTCATCCAATAAAACCTTTCACGGACTCGCTGAAGGGTTTTCTTCACTCCCAGATGACTTCCCGATGGACTGTCGTGTAACTTCTTTAGTACCTCAGCTACTCTTGTTCTCGGGATAACTAGCTGTCTCTTCATCTCAGAACCATCATCGTTTTCAAGGACTCTTTTCAACAGCCCTTCTTCCAGGACAAGAGAGTCCCACTGAGCCCAAAATGCCTTGAGTGTCGGTGAAAATCTTGAAGCTTCTTGCCAGGTAGGTCGCCAATTTTCTTCCTTCCATTGCCGGATTATCTTCAGGTGAGGATCATTCTCCTGATCTTCTCTGATCCTGGTGGGTGACCATTCCTCGTTGACTACTGTAATTCTTGAAACTGCAACTTCCTTAGATTTCGACTTGTTGCATTGTGAATAGTCTACAGTGCATGGCCGTCTAGGCAAGGAGTTGGCTTTTTGGTGATTCACATTAGCTGGATGTTCACCCCTGTCTGATTTCTATTTTTTTTCTGGAGTTCTTGGGTTACAGGAGTCTTGGGGAGCTTAGACGGACTGCGTACGTGCTCTAGCTCGCCACACTTCCGGCATTTGATCTTCTTTGGCCTCTTGTCTGCCATACCTTTCAACAAGTTGACGATCTGATCAAGTTTGTCATCGTTATCTTCTTCCTGCATGGTTCTATCTTTGTTGTACCGCGAGCTTTTCTTGGCTGCTTTGCATTTAAGAGGTTCTTGGTTTGCAGGAGTCGTAGGACGCTTACACGAACTGCGTGCATGCTCTAGCTCGCCACAATTACAGCACCTGATTTTCTTCGGCTTCTTGTCTACCATACCTTTCAACAAGTTGACGATCTGGTCAAGTCTGTCATCGTCACCTTCTTCCTGTAGGTCCTATCTTTGTTGTATCCCGAAGCCATCGTGGCTGCTTCATATTCAAGAGCAGCAGTCAATGCATCGGCCAATGTTTTAGGATGGGCTAATCGAAGCGTCTTCTCCATATCGTGGTCACACAAGCCGTCAATAAAGGCCTGGATGCCTAAACATTCCATCATGTTCCTGATGGATAACCAAATCGAACTAGTCGGGCAATATCCATTTCATACTCTTGAAGGGGTTCGTCACGTTTCCGCCTTCGATTCTTCAGCTGGAATCTGTACAACTGTTCCACATGTTCATGACCATATCGCATGTCCAACCTCTTCTTCAGCTGCTCGAAGTCGTCCGTTTCTTCCAAAGGTATCGTCTGAAGTACATCTAAGGCATCTCCGCGAAGTGCGATGATTAAATTCACTGCCTTCTCTCTATCGGACCAATTATTCACTCTAGCGGCTGCTTCAAATTGTTTCACATAATTGGTCCACGACATTTTTCCATCGAACGTTGGGGCCTTGACTCGGGTAAAACTGCCAATGTCTTCAAACTTAGGTAGTGTTTCTGGCTTGCAAGGTTTCGTTTGCTCGGCCTTCTTTTCTTCCTCTGGCGTGCCTCGCGTTCTTGAATCGGCAATCTTTTCCTCTAACTCCTTGATTTTCTCGTCTATCGTTGTAATCTTATTCTCGATTTTCTCGTCCATTGTTGATATTTAATTCTCGATTTTCTCGTCCATCGTTGACATCTTATCCTCGATTTCAGATTTTAGGGACGAAATTTCATTTTCAACGTTAGCGGCAATGTCGTTTTTCATTAATAAGATATCGGCAGATATATCGTTCTTCAAAGTAGAAATCTTCTCGTCCATGTTCTCTTCCATGGTAGAAATCTTTTCGTCCATGTTAGCAGAAATATTAGCAGAAATCTTCTCTTCCATGACAGAAATCTTCTCGTCCATGTTAGTCGAAATATCATTCTTCATAGAGAAATCTTCTCGTCCATGTTCTCTACCATGGCAGAAATCTTCTCGTCCATGTTAGCAGAAATATTGGCAGAAATTGACGAGATTAAGGTGGAAGCCTCGTCATTAAATAAAACTGTTTCTGGATCAAAGCCGTCATTTTCCAGTGCCACTTTAAGTCTTTCTGCTAATTCACTTTTCTTACCGGACGTTTCCAACTCACGATCTTCCAATTCTGCTCTTAATTCCGCCACTTTCAGATCCCTTAATCTCTTGGCCATTTTTACGTAGCAATTTATTTATATTACCCCACACCAATGTAATGTTATTCTAATTTATTTAAACTGTAAACGGGTGGGATAAACTTTAAACACACGGTATGGCTACTTACTAATTTTTTTGAACACTAAACTAATCACTAATACTTAATTTATGTATACAGTATATTCACTTAAACTAATTTATATAAACAGTTCACTAATTCACTTATTTATTTGTTTATCTCATCAACTGACTCCTCCGCTGATCGGTCCTTATTTATATTAATGCCTTTCTTACTAGAAAATTACGGGCTGCGGCTTACACACACAAATAATTGATTCTGGCCTTTTCTAGATAAGTCTGGTAACAAAAACAATGCTTAGATAAGATAGTCCCAAACAGTTATAAAAACACTGCTTATCCGCCATAATTTCAATTTTCATACCTGGCTTAGACAGGGTCGGATTTAGGGTCTATACCAGTGTGCTGTTTCGTAACACTATTTCTATTTTCAGCTGTTCTTATTAAGGTCGGCAAGTCCATGTTTGTCCATTGCCTAATATTTCGCAGCCAGGAAATTTGTCTTCTACCTGGCCCTCGCCTACCTTCGATCTTCCCCTTCATTCTGAGTTGCAGTTCTATTCTCCCTCCGATTACCCTGGAAAAACCCCTCACCCCCTACGACCTCACAACAGACTCCAAAATCCTCATCGAAATGTTGGCTACCACTATCATGAATGCCATCCTCAGAGCCCGCGGTCTAGTTGCCGATACCCCAACACATTTAATTCCCTCTTTTCACGGATAAAATTGTAACGTAACGAGTGGTGTGGGCAACCGCGTCCACTTCGCATTCACGTCCAACCCACATAATTAAGAAGTCATGGACTTCACAATCGGAACCGTTAATTACCGATGTCCACCCAAAATGTACCAATATTATCTACCACCGATACTCTCTTAAAAAAGCCTCTTCGCTTTACTGGCTACACCACTTTCCACTTAGATGGGAAGTTCTACTGTCGTGGCAACGGACTTCTCGTCCGTAACGGACTCCCCGCGTCCCCACACCCTATCTCCGCACTTCTGTCTCAACGGAACCTGGATTGCTTAGCCATAGCATACTAGGATTTGTTTATACATTTTCGCTGTTTTGATTTGTTTTTCAGTGTTTATTACCGTTTTCCCATTTGGAAACTTAAGAACTTCAGTTTTAATGAATATGCCATAAACAAATCTCAAATATCACATCTGTCAACCGCTATAACTCTGCTCCTGACAGGGTTACTGGTGGTTGTAACCGTGACGTAATTTGACATCAAACAATGACGTGACGGTTAATACCAATCCTCGCTAGGACGCTACGGTATTTACTTTTGGTATTAACCAACCCTCGCTTGGACAGGCTATAAATAACACCACCACCACCTTCTTTTCTTATTACAAACATCCCAGCCAAGCACTCTCAATCGACCTCCTCGGATATGCATCCACTATAGCATGAGCTGTAATAATGGGCGACTTAAATTCTCGAAACACTCTTTTCGGTGATACACTCACCAATCAAAAAACCGCAGAGTACTCGCCGACCAGTTAGTTTCCCTTCCCATTTCGCGGACTAAAAATAACAATCCAACCCTCGCAAGTCACCTCGGTTCTTCCATTGTCGACATGACAGGTTATATAATAAATGGATTTCGCAAATGTGACCCTTTTCCTTTGAATCCCGGCAATGTAAAATATACTAAATGTGTTAAGAACACTCTCGTACCTTTTCCATTTAGCCTTGAAGTGACATTAGATTATTGCAAATCTGCTGAGAAAGTATTGAAGCATTTAAGGGAAAAATTTTATAATTCCGGAATTGATGTCGATAAAATTTTAAGAGAAAAAGCATCAATTAAAAATAAATTTAGTCTGAATGTAAATTCTCAACATCTATTGCAGTTGGTTCCATGATACCAATGGATTCCCTTAACATAATTCCGCTACATAACATACTTTTAACAAATAACATACTACTGTTTTAAATGAAACTCACTGTTTCTAGCTAATTCCACAATATAATGAAAATTGTTGAAAGTTCTAAAAAATTGACAATTGTTTCGATAAATCAATATCATGGTCAGAATGACAGAAGTTACATTTCACTTGATGTCTACCTGATGTTTAGTGGTTATTTTTGTTATACTCCGTTTTTAAAAGGCATGGAGTAATAAATCACTCATTTTGGCCAGAACCATAGGCGTACCACATTTAGTCATTTAAAAAAAGTTAAGGCTTCTAAAATTATGTAATTTCCGAAAAAAACCGTTTTGTAATATTATTTAAAATGAAATTTCAAATTATCAATAATATAATAAACTGTGGATTATATCACTGACATCAATTATCCAGAAAATTTATTATTATGTATAAAATTTATTATTATGTATAAAAGGGCTCCAGGTAGTTATAATCCTACATACAATAAATAATAAAATAAATGTTAATAACAATTTTATACAAATACATATATATATATATATATATATATATATATATATATATATATATATATATTCAAACAAACCCCATTTGCCGATTATTCCACCCAATTAGCAGGTAATTGAAGAAACTTGACAAACAGGTAGCTCAAAAATGGTTTTATTATTGTGAAATATAGTCTTTTCAGTTCTAAGAAAATGCCCCCATAATAAAATGTACTTACTAGAACTTTTCAACTATAAAAGTAGCGGAAAGGTTGAATATTTTCAATTTACAGTTCATCTGTTCTGGAGAAACTGCTGTGTTGATTGATTTCCCCATTATTACTGTTATTTGTTATTATTTTTTACCGTTATTGTTAACTGGTGTTTATTTTTGTTCATCTATACAAGTTCTCTTCTCATCACACGAGACAAACACCTAACTACACCTTCCAACTATATAGTGTTCCAACCAAATTCGACCAGATATGGAGGATTTATCACCATTTAAGCGACCATTGTCGCTGAACGAAAAAAATCTTATATTAAATTGCTATTCCTCGTTGAAGAACGAAGAAATTAGAAGAAAAATCATGAATTTGACAGGAAGTGTTGATGAAACTGTGGAGATTACTGCAACAATGATGGGTGTTTCAAAAACAACAATTTATAATTTAATGAAGGAGAAAAAAAATGGAAACATCACAGCCCCAGCAAAGTCCCCAGGCCGACCCAAACTTGAAATGGATGACGACTTGAAGAATGGAATAAGGCGTAAGGTGCATGCTTTTTTCTTTAGAAAAGAGATCCCAACTCTCTCCAAAATTATGGCTTCGGTTCAAGAAGATTCAGATTTTCCGAAAATGTCTCGAAGTACATTATGGAAAATTTTGAAGGAACTTGGATTTGAATATAAAAAAAATTATCGGAACGGAATGTTGATTGATAGAGACGACATTGTCATTTGGAGGAGGAGTTATTTGCGCAATATTCGGAAAGCAAACTAGATCAAAAACGAATTTATTATTTGGATGAGACTTGGTTAAACGAAGGTCATACTGTTTCAATGTTTTGGCAAGACACGAATGTCAAAAGTCGGAGGCAGGCAGCTCTTGGAGAGTGGGCAACAGGCCTCAATCCACCAGCAGGAAAAGGACGTCGACTCATCATTACTCATATCGGAAGTGCCGAAGGTTTTGTTAAAGGTGGATTGTTGTGCGTTGAGTCGAAGCAAACCGGAGATTATCATGAAGATATGGATGCAGACGTTTTCGAAGAATATTTCTCACAAATGTTAGATCTAATTCCAACGGGCTCAGTCATTGTTATCGATAACGCAAGTTATCACTCCAGGTTAGTGGAGAAATTACCTTCAACTGCATGGCGTAAACAAGATATCCACGATTGGCTAACCTCGAAAAATATTGAATGCCCAGATAACCCGCTGAAAAATGAGCTCTTGCAACTGGCCAATTCACATAAACACAAATATAGTAGATACGTTGTAGATCAAATGGCATCAGCGCGTGGCATAACGGTGCTGAGGCATCCTCCTTATCACTGTCAACTCAATCCCATATAATTATTATGGGCCCAAGTGAAAGGAGAAGTTTCAAGAAAGAATACGACATTCAAAATGAGTGACGTAAAAGTTTTATTCGAAGACGCGTTAGGTAACGTAACCAAAGAAAACTGGAAGAAATGTGTTGAACACGTGATACAAGAAGAACTAAATATGTGGGAAATGGATCATATAAGTGAACACATGATTGAACCATTTATAATCAATGTTAATAATGGAAGCTCAACAGAATCGTCTGATTCTGATAAAATAGACTAGTTTTTGTGTTAGTTATTACTATTATTTGTTAGACTTTTTTTTATAAATATCACATTAATTCGTACTTTATTCCTGCATTTTTCTTTTTTCCTCTCCTATTGTAAACGGTATATTAGTAGTAAAGTTGATATCTATTGCAAAAAAATTTGCTATTTTTATATAATATTTTATGTTTATTGTTTATTCATAGGAACACAAAAAATGTGTTTTTATTGAATCGATATTGTGAACTCTTTTGAATAGTTTTCGTAATTATAATTTCATAGTGCCTTCTTATTCATATACCAAGTTTGTTTTGTCCTGATTGCACGCCTCTGAGGATTAAATTGTTTATTTGTTCATTCAAATACAATAGAGCGACCCTTTCAATACAATAGGTGACCCAACCGAATACAGAGTTACGGGGTGTCTACCTGAAATTCGTAACAAATGAGAAATTTTAGTACAAAATTAGATAAACTTCGGAGATATTTTATTATACACACAGTATCGGTTTTGCATACCTAATGAGCTTTTATTACTCCATGCCTTTTAAAAACGGAGTTGTACTTATATGCCGCTAGTTTATGTGACATGGGGTAATTGGAACTATATGTAATTGTCACATCAGTGTGTGTTGGTTTTCGGAAAATTGAATAATCAAGTAAGGTAATATTTCGAAAAATGTTTTATTTTGGTATAGATATGGAGATGACATATTAGCTTGTTTTATAGGTAGTGAACGATAATTAGATGTATTTTTGAACCGCATTATTAATTTGCACCCAAAAATTAAATTTACATTAGAAATTGAAGAAAATAGCTGAATCAATTTTCTTGATTTAAAAATTCAAAGAGTTAATAATGTACTTGATTATTCAATTTACCGAAAACCAACACACACTGATGTGACTAGCGGCATATAATTCAATGATACATAGAGCTTTTTCAGTTCCTATGAACAAATGTAATTTTGATAGAGAGATTAATACAATTAGACAAATAGCAACATCCAACGGTTATCCATTACATATGATAACTAAGCTAATTAATAAAAAAGAGGAAAAAGTGGCATTACAACTAATATTTCCTAAACAAACTGATGAAATAAAAACTTATAAAACCATCACATATACAAGAAATATTTCTAATAATATTTCAAAGATAATATCTTTAGCAACGAATACAATAATTTCTTTTAAAACAGAAAGTAACGTTAGTACAAAATTGTTAAATGTAAAAACAAAAATACCACCATAAAGAAATCAGGTATATATAAACTCAAATGTCCAGAATGTAATGCTGTCTATTTGGGTCAGACCCTTAGAAATTTTGAAATCCGATACAGTGAACACTTACGAGCATACAGATTAAAACAACCAGATAAATCCCACTACGCAAAACATCTACTTGACACCAATCATTCATTGACACCTAACACAGACCTGGAAGTGCTGCATATTTGTGAAAAGAAACAAGAACTGGATTTCCTTGAAGAATTGGAAATAAGAAGACATTTAAGAAACCCACAATATAAAGTTGTCAATGAACAGATAAATCTAGGGAGTTCTTCACTAATAAACTGTCTTTTTAAGCGATAATTGTAAAGATCAGCAGATATAGTTTTCCTGGTTTTCTATATCATTGCACAGTTGTACTGATCTTAATTGGAAAAATGATATCCAGGATATCACCATAGGGCTAATAATATCTAAGCTTCAATATTTGTAATATCACATCCTCTTCTTTTTTCTATTAACATATATTAAGTCAATCTACTACACATCAGGTAGGCATCATATGAAATGTAACTTCTGTCATTCTGACGATGATATTGATTTATCGAAACAATTGTCAATTTTTTAGAATTTTCAACAATTTTCATTATATTGTGGAATTAGCTAGAAACAGTGAGTTTCATTTAAAACACTAATATGAGTAGATTCCACGAAGTAAGGGTCGAGACAGTTAATTTCATAAATAACGTACTACCTGTCCAAAATTATGTGGAAGAAAACATACATTCTGAAACAATACGCGGTATTAGTGGTGACGTCATAATCTTAGGTTGTGTCAATTTTGTAGCCAAACAAACAAAACTAGCCATTTAGATACCATTGGTGTGATTATTACCTTATATTTTGAATATAACTGCTGATTTAGACATTTCGATATACACTAAGAGTTTTACAAAGAGATATATTCGATTCCAGCCAAAATAGGTATGTATAACAATATAATTTTAATAAAAGAGTTTTCTAACCTAAACATGCTATTAGAAACTTATGAAATACAATTGTTGTAATTCTTTTTCTATCTGTATTGTCTAATTTTAGGTTTCTTCACATAAAGAATAATGTTACTGTACTAGCCACCAGGCTGTAAGCATTATAATGTCAGAGAGAACTGTAAGTTTTGTAGATTTCCAAATGATCCAAAAGTAAGGAACAAATGGATAAAGCTGACAAGGTATCTACATAATGATAAATATAACATTTTATTTTGAGTGTTTATACAATATTTGTAGAAAAATAGAGCCAGATACCGGAACTTTTTGTGTAGCTGTCATTTTATGGATGGAGAAAAGAAAATTAGCCAACTATTTTTTTGTACATGATCAATCTTTGCAAACAAGGTAGAAGCAAACTTGTACGTATTCATATTGTATGTTTGATTTTGTACTGTATATATCGATCTCCCTATAACATATACATTATTATTTGTCATTACAGATCTTTCGCTTTACATTTTTTATAAGTTGCTGTGTATGATTTTTTAAACGTTTGCTATTTTAAATTGAAATTCCTCACTGTACCTTACTTTCCTCTTTCTATTAACTGTAAACCATTGTATTACAAGTAAATATTTCTCTTTGTAATAAAGAAATTTGGAAACGTTTTTGTTTATATTATTTGTTCTTAGATAAAATTGAATATGTTTACACATGTAGTTGAAAAAAGAGCCTACAGGTCAAGTACATTTTGAAAGCAACCAACAGTAAACCATGTAAATATGCAGCGTTCCCTCAACTTAATTTTCTTAGCACGAAACAAACAAAAATTTATAATTATGAAAACATTTTATTATGTTAATATAAACAGAAGAAATTTGTAAAGGTAGAATGTTATTAAAACATGTAAATTTTTCTACCATTCTTGATGTCGAGCAGTTCCCACAATAATGTCACTTGGTATCCATAAGAATAAATAGCACATGTCCTCTCATGCAATATGTAATGCACCTTGTATCTGGTGATAATAGTTATATTTTTCAATTATCACCAAGTTATTTCCATCAAAATGAATTATGTAATTCCTGTCCTTTGTGAGCAGTTTTAATTTTTCTTCATTGAGATACTTGAAAGGACACTTCACTTCAATCAAGCATTTTTCACTAACAAACCCGTATTATCCCCTATTATTCATCTTATATTTTCACATTAATCCAATAATCCAGTAAATATAACCTCAAACATAGCTTTTAAAATAAAAAATACGGATTGCAGGATAACTTACATTATCAAAACTGTATTTTTTTATATTGAGTAGACACGATTACTTACTTTTTAACATTAGTGTTTTTAAATGAAACTCAAGGTCTCTAGTTAATTCCACAATATAATACAAGTTATTGAAAATTCTAAAAAATTGACAATTGTTTCGATAAATCAATATCATCGTCAGAATGACAGAAGTTACATTTCATTTTATGCCTACCTGATGTTTAGTAGTTAATTTTGGCTAGACCAAGAAGTAACCTAACTTGTGATTGGCTTAATATATGTTTATAGAAAAAAGAAGAAGATGTGATATTACAAATATTGAAGCTTAGATATTATTAGCCCTATGGTGATATCCTGGATATCATTTTTCCAATTAAGATCAGTATAACTGTGCAATGATATAGAAAACCAGGAAAACTATATCTGCTGATCTTTACAATTATCACTTAAGAAGACAGTTTATTAGTGGAGAATTCCCTAGATTTAACTGTTCATTGACAACTTCATATTGTGGGTTTCTTAAATGTCTTCTAATTTCCAGTTCTTCAAGGAAATCCAGTTCTTGTTTCTTTTCACAAATATGCAGTACTTCTAGTTCTGCGTTAGGTGTCAATGAATGATTGGTGTCAAGTAGATGTTTTGCGTAGTGGGATTTATCTGGTTGTTTTAATCTGTATGCTCGTAAGTGCTCACTGTATCGTACTTCAAAATTCCTAAGGGTCTGACCCAAATAGACAGCATTACATTCTGGACATTTGAGTTTATATATACCTGACCTCTTTAATAGTGGTATTTTTGTTTTTACATTTAACAATTTTGTAAAGTAAGGGTCGAGACAGTCAATACTTTTTAACAATTTATTCCTCTCAAAACCACGTATGAAACGCTTAAATAATCAAAAATCTACACTCAAATGGAAATTCTTATGGCAACAAGTTTTGTTTGGATACAGCTTCATATTGTGACGTCACACTAATCTCGCGTATTCAGAGTCAGATAAATGAATTAGAAAAAAGTGGTCACTAACCCAAAGAAACTGACATTCTCGAGTTCCGTAACCAAAAAGATACATCGAAACTACTTGTGGAACATGTTGACACTAATATGGAAACTACAGACAGAAGAGTTTCTCCTTGTAAGAAGCAATTGCTACTGTTTTGAATGAATGTATAAATAACATAAACACAGAAAACAATAAAGTCGAATCTACACACCAAAATATGAATCCATGTAGCGTTCACCTTTTCTATCCACAACATATTAACAAATGTGAAAGTAAAAATGAAAGTGAAAAGCTGCCAACTGCCGTAAGTTCCAATTCTTGGAGATAATATTACGAGAAGAAAGAGAAAGACAAAGAAGAGAAATTCAACCAAATTGAACTAAGGAGAGAACAAAGAGAGACCGGAAAAGATCAGAAAAAAAAGTAAGATGTGAAAGGCAAAGAAAATGCAGAAGAGAACGAAAACGTAGAGAATGGCGAAAATACAAAGGGTAAAGAGAAAATTCCTTACGCTACGTGTAATAAAGTTACAAAGCGATGCAGAGACGATGAAGATAAAAACATAGAATGTGATTACTGTCCTAGTTAGTTTCATCTAAAATGCACAACGATTCTTTGGTCGGCTAAGTTATATGCAGGCATCGATGGAGGATTACAAATGTGAGGACTGTTCATGAGAGGGCATTCTATTTTTATTTATTTCAAAATATTGTTTTATTTTTATGATTTTATGTTTTGTTCACCTAGTTTTTATGCCATTGTACTTACTCGTATACCTTTTTATATCGAAAATAATTTTTTTTTCGAACCACGTATCTTCTATTCAATCATTAATAAGTGGACGAAAAACGGGTGTTTTCGGGTGAGCGAAAAACTGATCAATTAATTGATTATATTGTGCACTCATCAGTAAAGCTGTTATAGTGTATTAAGTAGGAAGAACAGTAAGGATGTTTTACCGATCGACACTAACAGTAAGTAAAAAAAATTTCTCCACGACGTGTAAGCCAGTCTTACCAAAATTGTAAAATATTTTTGTATTTGGACAATTGATGTCCATAAACTGTGTATTTGGATTGCACAATACTTGTGTTATTAACATTCTTTATTTATGGAACCCGCAAGGGTTTTCATCCAAATTCTCGATTCATCATTTTTCGAGTAGCACATGCATGGTTACTAAGGTGATTGTTATGAGGTAATATTTAGTAAACAAATCGCTCTGCTGTCACTTTAAATATTGATTTGTCATATTTTTCGCATTTTTATAGATAATATTCGATATAATTTTTTAGCCATAGCTGAGAGTTGTGAAAGTGAAATGGATGAAATAGAACAAGCGTGGCAAGAAGTATGTTCGTTCATAACACCAGAAAACTCCAAATATCGGTATGAAAACATATTCAGAATTTTCAAGAAATGATGTCAAGATAAAAATGTGGATATTAATGACCAAAGTTCATTAGCATATTTTGTTCAAAGAAATGTACAACTAAAAGCCCATGGCAGTTCATGTGCTAAATATTCCATGATCATATCAACAACCTTTCTGCATGATAGTATGGATATATCCAAATTTTTCACTTTAATCGTCTATCTTTAAGGCTAGTGTATTTTTACACGCGAGGATATGTTAAAGTTTCTAACCGAAGCACCAGATGAGGAATTCCTAATTTATATAGTACATACATTTACGATTATTTACTCGTGAAATGTGTATAATGATAGGCATTATTTTTAGGTAGCAATGATATTAGGGATATCCGGTGCCTGTAGAAGGGAAGAGTTATACAATATTACTGTTACGAAACAGCACACTGGTATAGTCCCTAAATCTGACTCTGTCTAAGCCAGGTATGAAAGTTAAAATTATTGCGGACGCGCAGGGATTCTTAGAATTGTTTACGATTGTGACTATCTTATCTAACATTGTTTTTGTGACCAGTCTTATCTAGAAAATTCCAGATAGCCAATTGTTTTTGTGTAAGTCGCAATCTAGAATTATCTAGTGAAAAAGGCACTAATATATAAAGGACCGACCAGGAAGAGTTAATTTAGTTGATAATTTAACATCGTGAGATAAACAAGTAAATAGGTGAATATAAATTAGTTGAGTGTTTATATAAATTAGTTTAAGTGAATATACTGTGTATATAATTAGTGAATAGTTTAGTGTTTAAATAAATTAAGTAAGTAGCCATACCGTGTGTTTAAAGTTTATCCCACCCGTAATAAAAACGTTTACTGTTTAAATAAATAAGAAAAACATTACATAACTATAAATGACATCCAAGACCAAGAAGGGCTAATCATTGTGAAATTACACTATATAAAAACAAATGTTCAGCACACCTTTACTATAATTAACAAACCCAACGACAAAATGCCATATTTAGAAATTTTGCGTAAATATATCAAACTTCGATAACAACAACTAAAAAGAAACCGCTTTTTCGTACGATATTGCAATGAAAAATGTACTGGTAAAGTACGTAGTGGGAAAATGGGAGGACTTCAGCGACCCTTTTGGCTAATAGTGGTGTCGATGTTCTTGGATTAAAGCGCCATAATGGTTGGCGTTCATGGATACTAGCAGAGTTATGTAGAGGATTCTCTTCAAAACAAAATAGAATTTGCTGAAAAAATTTTGTACAGCAATGTAACAATACAATAAGATTTGAACTCTGTAGAAGTCTCAATTAGTAACGCAAAGGCCGCACAAACAAAAACAAGTGGATTTTGTGTAAATAACTTAACAAACTGTACTGTTAATTTTAATATTAATAAATAATTTATAGATTATCCGTAGGTATTATTATTACTTATATTAAAATTTCCGATTAAATTTACTTCAGCGAACGGCAAGTACATCACTTACCGTTTCCTGAACGGTATGTTGTTGACAAACCAGTAAATGCTACTTACTGTCATGGAAAGTATGGTAAATAGTCGAAAACCACCGATCGTGCATGATAGTTTCTAAAAGAAATATATATATATATATATATATATATATATATATATATATATTCGTAGATTATTTCTTTTAGAAACTATCATGCACGATCGGTGGTTTTCGAATATATATATATATATATATATATATATATATATATATATATATATATATATATATATATATATATATATATATATAGAAGAAAGATAGTCTTTGCTGACTAGTTAGGAATAAAACTAGTGAATATTGGGGATTGCAGCATATATATATATATATATATATATATATATATATATACTGGCCGAGAACAAGTCGATTCACCCTACTATTTAGAAATAACCCACAAATGAGACTAAATTTCAATTATTTCTTTTAAATTTACAGTTTAAGTGGAAGTTTTTCTGATGTAATCACTTACTTTAATTTGAATAATCTAACTTCAAATTTATTATTGGGTGAACATCCTTAAATTACATGTAAGTTTGTATATATGTATAGTAACTGTTTCAAAAATTGAACTCAAAGCCTCTGAAGGAGATTTTAAATATTATTTCATTTATGAAAATTGTACTCTTGACGGTCAGGTAATAAATTGTTATTGGTAAATATCATTTTTTGACACATTTTGTCAGTATCGTGCATTTTGACTAATGAATTCAAGAATAATGACAATTATTAGAGAAAATAATTGTGATAGACATAGATCAGTTAGTATATATGATAAGGCCGGCAGTAAAAAATTTCAAACTGTAAAATTATAACTACCGATGATATATAACACAAATAAAAAGTGACAATAGTTGTACTCACCTTATGGGATCCATACTGGAGTAGATTTAGTGTATATAACAGCGGACTGGAATTATAAAGGGGAACTGAAATAAAAACATTACAATTAATAATATAAACAAAAGCCATATACAAGATATTGAAGATGAAATAAAAAAAAACAACAAATTTGAGATATGCTACTGTTAGAGATATCGCATGTACGACTTTTCAATACAAATCTCAATTAGACAATGTTTTTACAAATTTTCCCTTTCTAGTAAGACATCAGGACCATTTTGTTCCAATGATAGCGTTATTTTTGAGATATTTTCATGAGAGTTCTTTAAATATTTGCTAAAAGAGCTTGCCTTTTTGATGGTAATGTAACTCTTCAGTTTATTGGATTTTATACTTGAAGAGATTGGCATAAAAATAAAGTTCTGATGTGGGCAATATTGGGTCTCATGAATAAAAGGTAGCACATGCTTTTACTTCAAATTCATGAAGCAAAACCTTCAGTGTATATGATTAAACTCAAGGTTTTGCTTCACAACCGTAGTAATGGAATTTGCTTTTGCTAAGGATCTGTAGCAAAAACTTCACTTCCCTGAAGGTACCTTTAGTGCAGACTTCGAGTCCGGGGAAGCAATATGTGTTTTGGTAATAATGGCGTTTTTTAATCATACAAGAGCTGTAAAATGTTACAAGAGACGTTGACAAACATCACCGAATGATATCAGATACCATCATCATTTCAACGAAGCAAACGTACATTGGTTAGCCAACCATTTATTTGGAGGCGAACATTATGAAACACGAGGTGCCGCATTATAATCGTTTCAGAAAATGGAAGTGTTTTTGCGTTATATCGCAGATCCAGGTTACCAAAGCGCCGTGGTGGAAATAATTGGAATTCACCAAAGTAGTGTGTCAAAAACATTTGCTGAAGTAATGGGAAAAATTTGGCAGAAAGCATATCCTTATGTTTTCATTGAAGAATTTTCTTTATTTTATAAATGTTTCCCGCGTCCAAAAAATTGTTCAGGGAAATGTAACAATGCTATTTTGAACCTGCAAAAAGCGTCCAAGAACTATAACGTTACAGGCGGATGTCATTGCACTTTCAAAACTTTATGTATGGTTCGACTTTATTTATTTTAATCATTATTTAATCAAATATTACTTCAGCTAGACAGACAATAGTATTGAAAATTATGTTCGACCTGATTTCACAAACAAAATGTGTTCCTTAAATTTTTCATATTAAATCTTTTCTACATTCACATACACAGGGGCGGATCCAGGATTTATGTAAGGGAAGGGGGGGGGGGCAACCTACCGGGGGTCTGGAATACCCCCCATAAAAGGGGGGGTCCCCGGATGTTTTTTAGAAAAATAAAGGCAGAGCGTTTTAGGCATATATTTTTATATGTATTTCTCATGTAATTACCATTATAATCTACATCCGAACAAAACAACTGTGTGTAATAAATCAAACAAACAAAGATTAGAACACATTTGGTTTATTCATTAATATTTACAACATCTTTAAATACAATTTTCTTTTGAGTTTTCTTATGTACACGTCCAACACTTCTTCAGCCTTCATAACATTAGAAATGTCCTGATGAACGTAAAGTAAGGCAAGACCATTAAGTCTATCTTCGGTGATAGTACTGCGCAAGTTTGTTTTCAGACGACGCAATGTTGAAAAAGATCGCTCTGCCGTTGTGGTTGTCACTGGAAGAGTGCGCAAAAGATGCAATAAAACTTTGATGTTTGGGAGTGAGGCAGCAAACTTGTAAGCTTCAACCGGATGCATAGGCATCTTTTTATCAGGGTAGTTCACCTTTTAATGCCGAATAACATGGTAGATCGTCTTTGTATTTAACAGCACCCTTATACAGTCATCATTTGGTTTTGATGATAACAGATGTTGCAGCTTACCCACACATTCCATTTCTGTTTTAGGAATCCTCGTGTTCAGTTCATTGATAATAAAATCCAGAAATGGGATGTACACTGTCATCCGATAATAATCATCAGGTGTCTCTGTCTGTATGTTAGATCGGTTTTTTTGTAGATATGTTGTCCTAGGCTTTATAATTACTGTACCCATTTCTTCAGCCAACTTAGTTGATTGCTTATATACCTCTTTGAGGGTCTCGGCGCTGTTGTC
The DNA here is from genome assembly GCA_963921935.1 of Galeruca laticollis. Taxonomy (NCBI): domain Eukaryota; kingdom Metazoa; phylum Arthropoda; class Insecta; order Coleoptera; family Chrysomelidae; genus Galeruca; species Galeruca laticollis. Next base: position 60,161,237 of record OY998181.1, on the reverse strand, counting down.
CCGTTTTTCTTGAAGTGTTTGTATTGTTGTTTCAACAAATTCCGCAGCACTCAATACGTCCATGTACTCTGCTTGAAGTTTGCGGGCTAGTGGTAACGTTATTCCAAAAACCTCAGCTGACACTACTACACTAATCAAGAATTCGGATGAAAGGATAGAGTGCAAGAATGCAAATGCGTTGCTTCCTTTACCTCCTGGTGAATTAGCAATAGCTTCTAGAACAGTGGGGAGTGCAGGAAGATGCTCCATAAATGCCAATACGGCTTCGTGTCTTTCTATCCACCTCGTCTCACATAGCTTTTTCAAAACATGTTTTCCAGGTTGAAAATTGTGATTTTCCCGCATTTCGTCTTCTACGCTTTTGAATCTTACGGCAGAATCACGAAAAAAGCTTGCCAACGAAGAAATAACCCCTATAGCATTCCTAATGCTAGCTAAAGAACAGGCTTTGCTAATAGCTAGGTTTAGCTTTTGGTTTGCACAGTGGCTGTACGTTGCAAGAGGTTGGAGCTGAGAAATTCGGGCTTGGACACCTTTAAATATTCCACTCATATTGGAGGAGCCATCAAGAACTTGCCCACGACAGTAAGCCAAGTCAATGTTGAGTTTTCCAAGCTCTTGCAAAATTGTTCGAGCTGGGCTTTCACCAGTGCGATCCACGACATCAACGAACTTTATGAAGTCTTCCTCGATTTTGCATTCCGTAGTGTTAAAATACCTTATACATATTGATAACTGTTCCTTAATGGACACATATGTTGTCTCGTCGGCCATTATTGTGTAAAACTTGGAGGATTTCATTTTTCCACAATCTTTTCAGTAATAACTTCACCGCAGCAGTCAATTATTTCGTTCTGAGTGGTTTTGCTGATGTAACTGGCATTCTTCCCACACGTTGTTTGGTGTGAGGCCAGAACTTCGTCACCAGCGTCAACTCTATCACTAAAGCTCTGAAATTACCTTCGCTGAAGTTATTAGAGCTTCCAGTCCTGTCAATAATACCATCGTCTCTGTGTCCCCTTAGTGGTATATTTTGGGCACCACATAAAATTACAGTTTTAATGATGGGAATCAGCTTCTTGCGATTTTCTTCAATTGTTTTTCTTTCCGCAGCATTCATTCACGCTACTACGTTGTTTGCCCTACCCTCATGGGTCATACAAAAGTTATGATAGGCTACAGTATTTCTTTTGTGGTATTCCGTAGATGAGTGATGCTTCATTGTTTCTGTAGCTTTTTTAAATGTAGTCATAGGCTCCACAACTAATTTTCCTAGTTTTACGTCCTTCTTTCCGCCCTCACATTTACCAAACATAATACAATATTTGCACAAACCCCCTTGTAATTGTTTGCTGTAAGCCAGCCAGTCATAAGTATGCAGCCAACTCTGTTGAAACTAACGGTTTTTGTTTCCTTCTAGCACTACAGGAAATTTGTAGTTTTGTGAGGGTACCCAACAGTTTTTCAGCCACTGATATTTTTCTTCATCTGTAAGTGAAGAAATGTCCTCCCTCTTCATCAAAAGTTGGCCGAAATCACGAAAAACTGAAGATGAACTGCCCGTATCTGCCGTTAATTCCAATGCATGGTCGTTTGCGGTAAGACCTTCTTGAGAAAAGCATCTTCCTTCTAGCGTGACACAGTCTGCTGCATCCTTCTCCTGCGATTCTGATGCGCCTGACTGGGAAAAACACAAGTAGGACATACTAGTTCGTAAAAAATTATTTCAAAATTTGCTACATAATCAGAAAATCATAGATTACTGTAAATAATTTGTAAACTTACCTTAGTTTTTTTTAGAAAATAAAAACTCAAGACCTAGTTGCCTTTTCCTCCCTCCGCTTCCGCTCATTTTTCATTTTACAATGTCACAGTAAACAATATAAACGTGGAACGATTACAATCTCTGCAATTACTAAACTAAGAAAAAGGCGGGTGTCCGAGCAGCGTGTTCTACTTCACAGTGCTCTGGCGGAGGAGCGGAGACTCGGCCCTTGGCGGGGATATTCAAAAGATGTAACTCTTTAACTACGCGGCCGTATACACGTACGCCATATACCGATGGCTTAGGACGCTGGCACGGTGTCGGCGTCCATGAAGCGGCTCTTTATACGTTCTATTTTATGTTAAAAATGTCCTTAGTTATTGTGAAATAAAACCAGTATAGCTATTTAAGTATTTGAAAGACAACTATGAATTAAAACTCTCTAAAACATACTAAAATATTTCTATTATATCTAGTGTACTTTTGACCCGTCTGGGGAGGGGGGGGGGCACGTGCCCACCCACAGATCCGCGCCTGCACATACATCAAAACTGTTTTCATCGTTATAGCATTCAATAATATCCTAATCCACTTTTAATGTTAGAAATCGATATCCATAAAATGTTTATTACAGGATGTAGTATTGAATAAAGTTTCTATAATTTTCTAAAGCGTCAATATTACATAAAGCCTTTCTGCTTCTTTTCTTGTTAACTTATAGTTCGCCTATTTATTCCCCTTGTATTTGAGGTTATTGACCTTAGTCTCATTCTGGAATTGAGTACAGTGCTGTATTTATATTTGTCAGCAATAAAAACAAGCGTATAAAATGTCAAAGAATATAAGGGAAACCTTATTAAATGATTAATGTAGCCATTCTCTCAAAATTTCCACAATTAGTATATTTCTTAACCAAAGTTAACGCAAAATAATTAATTATTAAGCAAGATTTTACAATCTTTTACTTCATTATTAATTTATTGAATTGGAGGGAACAGACAATATTGTAACTGCATATTTGGCATGAGCAACACGACAGTGTTTATTTGAGGTAATAGGTTATTGTAACGATATAATATAAACTAGATAATGCAGTAACATCACATAAGAAGCTCATTCAAAAATCACAAATAAATCGTTTTTTAACAGCCTTGAAATAGTCGTAAAATATAATTTTCTGATAAGCGAGAACCCTTAGATAATTTATGGGCCATGTGGAAGATAAAATATCGTCTGTCGATGAAAGTTGTAGGAATATTATGTATTCTTAAGAGTCGTTTGAAATAATTTCTAGGCACAGTTTGAAATTGCCCATCGTACAGAGAAGGTTCATTTTACAAATATAGTGGAAAGATAAATTATTTGTGTGCGAGTGTGTTCTTCTGAATTTTGCCGTTCCGAACCGTTCTAGGTGAGTTTTCTCACGAGTAATTAAGTTTTATCCATTAGCATTTGTTTTATTTCACAATTGAGTAATTTCATTGAGTTAGATTAAATATTATTACCAATTAATATTTTGTAGTCAATTTGATAAACTCTGATTTACACAACCTTATTTTTAAAGTTTACAGGGTTGTATTAATTGATTAAAAGGCATTTCAGAAAGTACTTATATATTTTATTTACAAGGTGTAATGAAAAATAAAGTGATTAGTAATATTACATTGTTTGTTCCGGCGCAGTACACTGTGGTCAGTGTATGCGTTTGTGTTTGGATTACTGTGGTCAGTTTTCCAGGGGTCGTACTGTGGTTTGTACGAGCTAGTGACATTGTGGTCAGTGTGCTAGTTTTCACACTGCTGTGGCACGAGAACGACTGTTTATTATTCTTGTTGCTATAATTAGTGTTGTTGCCCTGTTTTGTTTTATCGATCGATAGTTGGACACTGCGGTCAGTGTCGACGGAATAGAGAATTAATATTTGATCAGTTCTATCAAATGGAAATTAAGCCAATACGTTCTTGACATGAATCAACTTTATTATTGTTGTTTTCTAGCTAAATATGACTGAGAAAGATAATGATTTTAATTTTTTACCAATGCCAATTTTTAACTACTTTCTTTAATTTAAAAGAAATACTTTTGGTAGACTTAATTGCTCATCAGTTTCTTTTCAATTTCAGGTACGACATCTCATATCTGCCTCTGCCCTAGTACTCAAGTATTTTTTTTAATTATATTATATATATATTAATATGGATTGATTGATATCTCATATCTCACCATCTCCTCAAACCTCTTCTAAACAAACATTCTCAAACCAAACACCCGAACATCAACAAAACCTTCATACACATCTCCAACCAGGACTTATGCTTCCTCGGTAAGATCCAAATCGCCCACACCCTCAATCACCCGACAACCATCAATCCCCGACAAGGACGATTTCACCCTTGTCGGGAAGACCAAACCCCGTTCTACTACTTCCAACCCTATCAACAATCCCACACACAAATTTCAACAGAACAGCCCTTCTCAAAGCTTCCTCCCCAATGTCAGTCTCAACAATTTTGAGACAACTCCACAATCTGGTGATTCTAACATCATCATCAACATCCCAACTCCACCGAACGTCCACCCCGACCTGCAGCCAAAACTCTAATACCCACCTTCTCTTTCGTCTGCAGGAATGTAAACGCCACGATCACCCTCGAAGAATTCGAAGAAATTTTTCATGATAACCAAATTCCCTTCCTCAAAACTTGGCGAATAATCTCCAAGTCTACAAACAAACCTACATCGATGTTTCGCATCGTCACAACATCCGGCCTCTCATTTCATGGTCTCCCACATCAGTGCGAGCCATCCAACGACATTCCTCTGACTTCTGTCGGTCTAAAACGATATGCCCTTCTTGCGGCCATACAGGCCACCGTCCCGAAAATTACCCCAAGTCCGGAACTCCTACATGCACAAATTGCGGTGGTCCGCACCCCGCCTTCCACCCTCGCTGCTCCCACAGGATAACTACACCTAAAACCCCTCAAGAGACCGCCCCAGTATCACTCGAAAAGCCACCAGTTCCCTTCAAACTCTCTACCGATACAAAAATCATTATAGAAGTCCTCACAGTCATCCTCATGAATGCCATTCCCAACACGAGGGACATCATAGGCGAAACATTCGCCACTTAATTCCGTCAATATATCGACACAACTACTCTATAACAAATATAGGCAGGCGTGTGCTCACTTTGCTTTTACTCCCATCAGGAGCGAAAGCAATTCAATTTGAATCCTCGAGCCCCATCCCCCCGTCGGCGCTACCGGTTTTTCACGTTTTTTCCTGTAGCATGGTGAACATATCTCTCTCACCCTCTCCATACCCCTCTCCTCTCTCCCCGTTACTAGATTGGAAGCGGTGACATAAAATACTAGTTATACTAAAATTATACAGCCTGGAAATAATGAACAACAAACTAAATAATCATTAACCTAATAGACACACGGTAAAAGAGCCAATGCATATTATTGAAAACTAAAAAAAATACAACGAGTTGTAAAGTTAAATCTATAGAGTTTCAAGGTCGGCGACTATGTAAAAAGGTTAATAACAGTTGTCAAATTTGGTGGCATATGAAGTTTTGAAAAGTTTTGTATTTATTGATGAAACTAATTTTAAAACAATGATAGATTTGAGTAGTTTCTGATCAAATGTAAATAATTGAGAATGAAGAAACCACAATAGACGAAAATTGCATCAGAGAGCAGGGGATATTTGTTTTTCGAAAATTGAGCTATATGAGAAATGAAGATCAGTTGAATGAAAAATTTGTTAAGTATGAAAAATCAGAAAATGTTCCATTGCAGTGCAAGAACTTATTTGATTTAAAAATTCAACAAATATGTTTGTGTTCTAGAAATAAATCATGAAAAATATCTGTATGTGATACACTTTAGCAGAATAATGTATTTGTCATCACTTCTTCCATAGATTTATTATTTGGAATATTTCATAGCAAGATTAGATACCTATAAAGAACAGGAAATTTCCAAATGGCATGAAAAAGGGCGTATTTTTCAATAGACAACCTGTTATAGTTAATCCTCATTTTGAAAACAGTAATTTCAGTAATTAGAAATCAGTTGTGGTATGAAAATAGTTTAATCATTGAGCTATTTGCATAATTTTTTATAAAACATTATTTGTAACAAATAAACATTTTACGGTATATCAGAACTATTAAGTAAGGAAATCGTAGATGATTTTATCATTAAACATTATGGGCGCATAAAGATTAATAACGAAGTGATACAAGCACGCAGACTTATCACTCCATACGAAAGACTTACTTTTATCCAATGTATGCCCCACCATTCCACACGATGTACTACAGAGGGAACTTCAACAACTCGGCTTCAAGCTGTCTTCTGCAATTTCCTTTTTAAGAATAGGCACCACCAACCCCGACTATAAACACATATTCAGTTTCAGGAGGCAAGTATACATTGTACCTCCCACAATTCCAATACAAGACTCAGTTTTGATAAGTTATGATGACACTACATACCGGATTTTTCTTTTCTTTTTCTCTGTAGATAATTTGTGTTATCATTGCAAACAACATGGTCACTTATCTAACACTTGCACTTCAAAGTTGCCTCCCCAACCAACAGCCGACACTTCTCCACCAAACTCAACAACTACAACCAGTCAACCTACTCTAAACTCAGCAAACGAGCAACGCTCTGAGCCACTAACAAATATATCTTCAATTTCAATCACCATGCTCATTGAAGCAAATATAATAACAGCTGCCACAGCTTCGAATATCACTCACCTTTCTGAAACACATAGCATCAAAAGATCCCTAGGAAAAATATCAAATTCTTCACAAACATCGAAGGTTACTGACATCGATAACCCAAAAAATAAAGCAACTTCAAAAAGAAATATTAACGAAATCATAACACCTCCTTCCGATACTACAACATCTTACACAAGTTCAGTAAACCAGATGCAAAACTCAAAAAAGCGAAATCCACTTCTACATCAAACATCATACTGGAAAATAATCAAATGGCACCTTTCAAAGAATTATTCGACAATGGAACTCAAATAATATCTTTCGAACAAACAATCGACTTTTTTGAGAACGTACAAGGATCAGCGGACCCCCTCAGTACAGCAAAAGATTACACCTCTGATACACTAGCACTATTGCAACTCTTAACTGAAATACATTCATATACCTCTGACCGCCAAATAAAGACAAAATGCACTAAAAGAAAAAAAGAGAATTATGAAACAACTGAAGCTTTTAAAATCAAGAGAAGTTGCCGAATCTGACGTTTCACTTACCACATCTCAGAAATCCCTAACAGAACTTACATAATATTATCTTCAATTCATTGCAATGGAACATAAATGGGTTTTACACCCATTATGAGATGCTCAAAATAGCTATACACCAAACTTCACCATTAATTATTTGCCTTCAAGAAACTAACTTTAAAGGACGACACAATCACAACTCCAAGAATTATTCCTGTTTTTACAGAAACAGAAACAACGCGGGAAAAGCAAGCGGAGGCGTAGCCATCTATGTAAAAACTTCATACGAAGCACACAATATAACACTTGTAATACAAATTTAGAAGCAATAGCAATTTCCATCAAAATTCCTCAAACAATTAATATCTGCAACATATATATCCCTCCTGGTCAAGTAATTACCTCACGAGACATCACTAACATTTTGTCACAAGTTCCATCACCTCTAATTTTACTGGGGTGATTTTAATAGCCACAATTCTATTTGGGGATCAACAGGTTTTAACGTAAAAGGCAGAACAATCGGAAACATCCTAGATGCATCTAAATATTTTACTGTATGCCTACAAGAAGTAATGCTCACACAAGCACTAAAGCAGCAATCGATTTATCAATATGCCATACAACTATCTCACCTCTAATTTCCTGGGACACTATACCATATTTATATGGAAGCGGCCATTATCCAATCAAAAGTACGATCTCCGATCAAAACTCCGCCACTACATACCCTACTGTTCCAAAATGGAAAATATATAATATAATAAAACATGCTGATTGGACAAATTTCAGCAATTACATTGAAGAAAACGTCGCTCTACTACCCGTTAATCTAGAAAACCATAACATCGACAACATTTTGAACTCATTCACAAAAATTATCACCGATGCAGCAGAAAAATTTATAGGAAAAACAAAATCACTAAAAAAACATACACCATTGTCGTGGTGGAACACTGAATGCGATAAAGCTATTAAACAATACAAAGCGTCATTTAATAAACTAAAACGAAATAAATCACTGGGGAACCTAGTAGACTATAAGAGAAGAAGAGTCCAAGCAAGATACATAAAAAATTCAAGAAAAAACTCCTGGAAAGCGTTCACATCCAACATAAACAGCTCTACACCTTTAAGTACCGTGTGGCAAAATCTAAGAAAAATATTAGGAAAAAACAAATTTACAAAAATTCCTTTTATAGCTCACAACAATAGCACAGTCTCAAATAACGAAGACATGACCGAATTATTTGCAACACATTTTGAGCACAATTCGAGCAACTCAAACTACTCACAAGAATTTCTGGAAATTAAAACTACTAAAGAAGCCGAATTCTTAGATTACCTTGACCAACAACATACTTAATATTCCGTTAATTATAGATGAACTTAATTTCTCCTTAGACACAACCAAAAATTCTGCCCCAAGACCTGATAATATTCCATTAATCTTTCTCCAAAAACTCCCACATATGGCCAAGTCATACCTTCTCCAAATATTCAACCTAATCTGGACAAAAAATATTTTCTCATCCACGTGGTCACAGGCAATCGTCATACCCATACCAAAGGCAAACTGTCCAAGAACTAAGTTAACTTCATACCGACCAATATCTCTTACCAACGTACTAAGCAAAATAATGGAAAAAATCATAAATAAAAGACTATTGTGGACATTAGAAGACAGAAACCTTTTAATACAAGAACAAAGCGGTTTCCGTCAAACATTAGACAATCTCTTTGATTTGGAATCCGAAATCTACGAATCTTTCGCAAATAAACAAGAATGCCTTGCAGTTTTCATCGATACCATGAAAGCCTTCGATACAGCGTGGCGTCATGGCATTATCCAAACTCTTCATTCATGGGGCATCAAAGGAAACATCCTGAAATTCATACAAAATTTTTTTAATAATCGTTTTTTTCGTGTCCGTGCCAATAACACAACTTCAACTCTGAAACAACAAACTAACGGGATTCCCCAAGGATCAGTCATTAGTTCAACACTTTTACTGATTGCGGTCAACGACATATTAAACCACCATTCCAAACTGGTAAAAGGCAGGTTATATGCTGACGATTTGTTAATATTCTCCAGGGGTAAAAACATCGACTCAATTCAGAAACACATCCAAGAAACATTAAACCAACTTCAAAACTGGTCTAAACTCACGGGACTGCAATTTTCAACAGAGAACACCAAATGCATATTATTTTCTAGAAAACACAATCCTGTGTCTCCTGAACTTAAGCTTAATAACATTTCCCTAAACTATGTCGATAACATCAGATTTCTTGGAATAATTGTTGACAAAAAACTCAGCTGGAAGAAGCACATACTACATATTAAAAAATCATGCCAAAACGGTATAAACCTTATGAAAACACTCTCAAGCAAATCCTGCGGATCTGATTATACCTGTCCAATGTACATATATAAAACACTCATTCGCTCAAAGACTACTATAGTATACGCGACAGCTAAAAAACTACTCTAAACTAACTCGAAACCATTCAAAACACAACACTAAGAATAGCAACAGGAGCATCCTGTTCAAGTCAAATAAAAAGCCTACAGTGCGAAACCGGGGAACCTTCACTACAACTCCGGAGAAAATACCTTGCCGCTTCATACGCACTATCCATCAACACAAACCAGCAGAATCCAGTCTACATTAACATACTGACCAATCACTACAAAACTTTACATTCGGTAAATATCAAAACAGATCCACCATTCTATGCAAGAGCTAGTCAAATTCTCACAGAACTCCAAATCAAACGTCCCCGCTTCCTTTCCAACAAAATTAAAACTCCCCCTCCATGGTCGATCAATATCGCCCCCACCGACACTTCAATGTGCAAATTTAACAAATTAGAAACCACCCATACCCTAATTAGGAAAACATTTGCCTCCATACTTGACAAATATCCACAATTTCACCTCGCATATACAGACGCATCCAAAACCTCTGATGGCGTAGGCGCGGCAGTGATCATGCAAAACAGTACACTACAATTCAAGTTACCCGAAATAAGCAGCGTTTGCACTGGAGAACTATACGCCATTCTACATTCTTCAAGCACTTACATAAAAACAAAAAATACTTCAAGATCCCTCATAATAACAGACTCTCTTAACTCAATCCATATTATCAATCAACTTTATCCCACACATCCAACAGCACTCCAAATTAAAGTCGAATTATCGCAGTCCAATATCTTTGTGGAAATACTTTGGGTTCCTTCTCATGCTGGCCTTCAAGGAAACGAAGAAGCCGACCACAAAGCACGACAAGCAGCAATTAGTGAAACAGTGAGTGAAGTACAAACGGTAGTGTATAACGACATAAAACCGCTACTTAAATCACAAGTGCTAAAATTGTTGCAAACCGAGTGGCAAACGTCTCAATCGAAACTACGCGACGTGAAACCGGAATTGAAACCTCGGGCGCAGTCAATAAACAAAAGATCGTTTAAGGTTAAACTGACTAGGTTACGACACACCAAACTTACTCATAGTTACTTAATTACTAAAAGTGAATCCCCAAAATGTGAATTATGCAAGATCCAGCTAACTGTCAAACATTTAATAACCGAATGCCCAGAATTTCAACAATCAAGACAAGATGACAACCTCGGCAACAATTTAGAAAAAGTTCTTGATGAAAACTGTAATACATAGAACCTTTTTAAATATCTAAGTGACATTAACATATTAACTAAACTATAAACCACCCATATTTATGTCGCTAATTACCCCAGTGGTAGATGCGAATTGCTTGTAAATAAAAAAAGAACTATTAATTACATTGTCTATTATTTGTATACTCAAGAAACACTAAATACATATATTTAGTTATAAATAATTATTCACTCAGAATCAGCCTCACCGTCATCACTAGAGAAATAAACAATTATCGGTTCTATAAGATCATCCACAATCCCATATAACTTGAACATTTCATCTTCTTCTTTTATGACATGTGCAACACAATTTTGCTAGAAAATGTTTGTCACATTTTCCCAGGCTTCCTCCTAGAGGATCCTTTACATCTTTTAGTATAAAAGTACTATTTTTGGCTGCCACTTAATTTTTCACTTGAGCCCAAATCAATTAGGGTTTTCAAATTCACAATGATATGGTGGCAGGCGAAATACAATTTTATTATTTTGTTGTGCCATTTCATCAGTAACATATAAATTAATCTTATCTTTATGTTGATTTATAATATACAGCGTGTCGACGAATGGGGTATCCTATAGATGAAAATGTTTTAGTGAAAAATGTCATTGTTGAAAAAAAGTATTGCTCGTTCTGAAACCCCTTAGAATTAAATAAAATTCAAGTTTTTCAAAACCCGTCTCATTTTATGGCCAGTTTTATGAAAACCGTATGAATTTTTGCACTAAGTTCGAAAATAATGTATTAATCTAGTGAGTGACGTTTACGATGTACTAAGTAACTGTCAACTTTGACAACAATGTTAACTATTCAAAAATTATAATCACTATCAAAAATAACAATACAGAATAATAATGTAAGAAACGCTAAGTAAACAAAAAACATCTATTCAATATATCCTCCCTGCGCTTCAAAACATCTCTCAACTCTCTTTCTAAATTGTTTGTATTTGTAGGGTAATTCCGTTAACGGTTAACGGCATCAATGATAGCTCGTTTCAAGTCTTCAATATTATGGTTTATATTATTTGCGTAACCTTTTTGTTTTAAGTAGCCCCATAAAAAAATCTAGAATAGTTAAATCGGGGGATCGGGGCGGAAAAAATATTGGTCCAGCCATCATCTAATTAGCAAAGTCGAATGTGACGAACATCCATCGTGTTGAAAGTACATTTTACGCCTTTGCTCCAAAGGAATATTTTCTAATTCAGGTATTAAGAAGTTGGCCAGCAAATACAAATATACCTCCCGATTTAATGTATCTTCCAGAAAATATGGTTCGATTATTCGATCCTGTAAAATCGTACACCAGACATTAACTTTTTTAGCAAATTGACTATTACAGTTAATTCTGTAGCTCGGGTTTTCACTAGACCAATATCGACAATTTTGCGAAGAAACGACTCCGTTTGTTGTAAACGTCGGATCATCAGAAAACAAAATATGATTGTGAATGAATCGGTCATGCATAAGTTTTCTACCAACCATCGCACAAAAGTCTAACCTTGTGTCATAATCATAATCTTGTAAGGTATGAATAAATTTCGGTTTGAATGGATGAATTTTGTTTTTCTTAAATATTTTCTGTTGACTCTTCAAAAAACCAACCTACACTGCTCTTTTTCGTAGACCTAACTTAGGATTTTCCCTTGACGAATGCATAGCTAGTTCACTAGCTGCATCATCCTCCTCAACGTACGACTTTTTCAATTTATTTTTGTCTTGAACAGATCCTGTCTCATCAAACTTCTTGGTAAGATGGATTGTCTATTACAATACAGCACCGTTTGGCAAAATTTTTTTAGAAATTTAGAAAACCAGTTTTCAAATACTAATCCATTTATATACTCATGATAATCTCCTGTTTGTCCAGATAGATTTTTCAAACCTGTAGACAATCCTTTAAAAAAAGTGTCTCTTTTATCTCGAATAGATGTAGCTATCCATATTTTGATATTTGTAAGACCTTATTTAGCCAGGTTTCATAAAGGTAATAGATGGGTCTCTGTTCTCACCTATACTATTTGATGGATCTTAGGTAATTTCTTCTCCATCTTACAATATCATTGCGTTCTATTAAAATACTATTTCTATTTCTTTCCAAGTATCTAAAAAAATGTATTTTCTTAGTACATACAATAAATGAAGGAGCCTTCAATTCATATAAAAATTAGTATAATTTTTGGCTACCTTAAAATTTATTTATTTCATAACTTTACGTAATGATGAACGAGAAATTTGTGGAAAATCTAGGTATTTTCTTATTTTAGTTAAAATTTTATTCAAAGTTGGTATTTCATTCAAAAGTTTCAACAATTCCTGGACGACCTCCACGATGGTTAGAAGAGACAATTATTCCAGTGTTTCTATATTCTTTAATAATTCGAAACACAGTCGACCTAGCAACTCCTACAAAATAAAATTTGCATACGTTAATTTCACACAAAAGTGTTATTTTCGATAACTTACCCAACGTTTTTACAATTTTAAACACAATAGCATTCACCTTTGTCTCTGGTTCATCATCTGAGATTTGTTTATACAAATTCACAATGTGTTGCTTTTCTGTAAACGATAAGTGGCCCAAAATTGCAGAGCTTCTTTTTTTGGGGGCGATTGATATCTGCTATAGTACTTGGAATATCATCTGAGTCCATTTTCAAATTAGTTCTGACAAGAACTGTTTTTATATTCTAATAAAACAATAACAAGAACGCAAGAAAGAACAAAATGGACACTATTTGTTTAGAATTTATACAATTGTCAATGTGCTGTGTAAAACCGGCTGCGATGTGACCAATCAGGAATCTACAGAATTGCCAACTTAAATTCAACTCAGTCTTCCTAGTTTAAAAACATGGTATATTTTAAAGACATGGTTTCGTGTGTCGCGTATGGTTGTAATGAGCAAGATGGACGGAAAATTCCATTTCATACGTAAGGTTACACGGAGGTGCTGCTACAGTTCGATAAAAAAATTCTAAACTTATACTGTTTAGCAATTGTTTAGTGTTAGTATAAGTTCACTTTATTATTAGGATTTATATTTTTCCTCTTTGTATTAACTTTTATTTTTATTAATATAATAGTCTCTTTGGCATGGTATAGGTTTTTTTTAAATCTCCCTTTACCCATCAGTTTTCTTTTATTTTTAACCATTTGGGGTAAAAACTTAACAACAATAATTATTTATTTAATCTAATTAATCACATAAAAAGCTTCCCGGTATCATAAAAAATGTAACTTGTATCACCGTACTTTTTTTCATAAAATTAGCTCAAGAATACGCCCTAAACTTTAATGTACGCAATTACAGTCTGGGACGTTAAAAACGTTATGTTGCCTAATATTCCTTCTTAATTTTCATTGATTATGCAGAAAAACCATTGTGCCCGTAAAGCTTGTCTTGAGATTTCTGATATCATGTTATTAATGTCTATAGTTAATGCTTTTTAGGGATTTCTATTGGTAAAATTATTCTTATCATTCAATATTTTAATCAATAAAAGGGTTACTTTACTTAAATAATCCAAATAAAACCAAAAACAATTATAAAAATCGCAGTATCTCCGTAATACGCCACTTAACTCAATAAGATAGAAAGAGATAGATACCAGTCACAACGACGAATTGTCTACATTTTCTATTTTCCTGACCTTTGTCGATTTACGGGACCGTTCCAGTTACGTTAGTATACAGTTCATTGATTCTAGGATCTATGTATATTTATTTTGGTTTGTTAATCAACGAATTAAATGCCGAAATACAAAATCGAAAACACACTGATTTTCGATTATCAACACGCATATATCCACCATTCAATATCTCGCGTTTGCTCTGTCGTTGAATAATCAAAATAATAACGTAACAAGATGATTCGTTCAGAAAATATGCCAAGTATATTAAACAACTTAGTCTAAACAATAGCTATTGATATTGTGTTATATTGCGAATATAAGCAACACACTCACGAGTCAGATCATACACAGATACTGAAAACTTTCCGTTTAAAATTTACTATTAATAAACATGTATTGAAAGAATGTAAACAAAAGTTTATATCACGTCAAGGTTCAACATAAGAAAAGTAAAATAGTAATTTAAGAGAAACAATGTGGAATCAAAAATATAAAAATTTTATGACAATGTAAGAAATTTGCACCTTTCATGTGTTTACATATCAATCCTAGGTTTTGTCTAGAATAATTATGAATATATTCAATTAGGAATAACACCGTCCTCCTGCTATCTGGGAAGGGGAATAGACAAATTCCCTTCCAAGAAGGAATTGATCAAAAATAACCGGCAAATTCGGCCCCAAAATTTGTGTGTTCCTGAAACTACAAAGGTAAATTCGGTCCCGCTTGGTCCAGGCTAAACGTTTTAAGAGAGGGAAATAAAACTGCAGCATTGAATAATTTAAAAAAAATATTTTGCTAAAAATTATATTTGGAAAAACATGTACGTAATCAAATTTTTGTTAAATTTAATAAGTGTCTAGAAAATTTATGTTAGTATAAAGCTTTGTATCCGCTAGACAACGGAGAGAGAGACAGAGAGAGAGAGGGAGAGAGAGACAGAGAGAGAGAGAGGGAGAGGGAGAGATAAGCTTTATTGTCATGAAATTTTTTCACAATTTTATGGAAAAAGCGACATAATTTAAAAATAGATAAAAGCACTGACTGTACTAACAATATAAAACATAATATTATATAAAATACAAATTTAAATTAATAATTAGAATACAATATTGAACTACGCCAATGTAACTCAAAAGTCTAGAGTAGATTACAGAATTCTGCCACTGAATAATAAGGTCTCTCAAGCAGAAACGCCGTTGTCAATCTCCGGAACCTATTAAATGTATTTGGCACTTTTAATTCTAAAGGTAGCTGATTGAATAGTTTTTTGGCATTGAAGGTGATGGAATTTTTTACCAGATCAAAGGTGGCTATAGTTAAGTAAATATCGAAATGTTTTCTTCTAGTAGGGTAACTATGAATTGGCCACTCAGTTAAATTGTGAAAGTGTTTGCGAACCAAACACACGGATTTCAAAATGAATAGAGCGGAAAGAGTTAAAATATTGTATGTTAAAAAATAGAATTCGCAATGGGTCCTACTACTTAAACCATAAATGTAACGAATAGCTCTTTTTTGTAGTTAGCAGGATAATTTTGGTGTCTACATGTACAGACCACTTAAGAGCACCGTAAATATGGAGACCAAGAAACTTTGAATCCACTTTGAAGATGTTGATAAGTTAATAAGTCATTGTTGAGTTTGAGAGGTTGCAAGACTCCTTTGAAAGATAAAACTAAGGTTTTCCAGTGTTAAAACAAAGCCCGTTCGAGTCAGACGAGGACTTATTGCCTATGGTAGAATGTAAAGTTCGTACGTATATATGAACTACTCCAGGTTACACTAGTCTGCAAATAAAGTGAATTTACCATTAATTTGTAAGTCTGTGACATTATTAATGAATGCCAAAAAAGAATTGGACCTAAAACTGAACCCTGGGGTACACCACTGCTAACTGGTAAATTTTTCGAAATTTTACCATTTGCTCGTACCAGTTGTGTTCTACATTCTAACGTAACATTCAAACAATTTTAAAGGAATACCACGGATGCCATAGTATTCTAGTTTGTTTATCATAATTTCATGATCAACACAATCGAAGGCCTTCGCGAAGTCACAAAAAACCGAAGCCGTGAAAAGTTTATCATTAAGTGAGGTATTATTATTATTGAAATCATTCTTTATTTTATATTTTATTTTCCTTTTACAATGTATAGAAAAATACATATTTATATTTCATTAAGAACAGAAAACATTGCGTCATTAGTACATTCATTAGGTAGGAAACCGAATTGTTGGAATTTTAAGATTTTATGTTTGAAAAGAAAAGGCAATAGACGGTTTTTCATTATTCTTTCGATTATCTTCGATAAGATTGGTAATACGGCAATAGGACGATAGTTTCTAGTATTATGTTTCTCGCCACCCTTGTCGAGGGGAACAATTATAGCCGTTTTTAGACAGTTAGGAAAGAGACCTTCTTCAAAGGATTCATTGATTAGAGAGCATAAAACGTTAATCACCGCATCTGGAATATTTAAAAAAAAACGTAGCTGATAACCCATCAGTGCCACAGGAAGTTTTGTTTTGAGTATGGTTTGCACTAGCTCAAATTTATCTACTCGTCTAAGGAAGAAACTATCAGTGAATCTTTTAGAAGGAACGAGGAAAGAAAGAGCATCACGACTTGGAGATATTTTAAAGTTAATATTCTTACTAAATTTCACGAAATAATTGTTAAGTTCATTTGGGTCGAGGTCAATGAAGTTTGAGGAACGAGTTTTGTTCCTTAAATCATTGATAACAGACCAAGTTTATCTCGAGGAATTTTTAGATCTAGAAATGCGATTGTTATAATAGTTTTGTTTAATAGATTTGATAGTTTTCCGGTACAATATTTTGTAGTTATTGATATAATTGAGTATGTGAGGATTGTCTGTGAATTTTTTAATGCATATGAGTGATCTCACATTCTTAGATGAAGTACGTGTTCCTTTCGTAGACCAAAATTTTTGATGTTTAGTTTTACGAGAACGACAAGGAAATCACGTATTGAAGCACCTGATAATTTTATTAAGAAAGATTTAACGTCATTATCTTCAGAAAGATCAATCCAATCATTTGCTAAACATAAGTTATGAAATTTGGTGAAGTTTTGTTGAGAGAAGATCCTCACCAACTGAGTGTTTTTCTTAAGAGATTTAAGAGGCAATACAAATTCGGTGAAAACTGCTTCATGGTATGAGAAACCTGAGTTATTTACTGATTGATTTACATCATGGGGTAAAAAGTCGGAAACTATGTAAACTTAAATTGAAGAAATTGTTTTAGTAGTTCGAGTTGGTGAATCCGCTGCATATTTAGGTGAAATGACTCAAAAATATTTACCAAAGACCAGTTTTCAAGTCCATGGTGAATACGTCATTAACAGATTCTTTGTCATTTGATTTTTCATCCCTTGCTTCTTTCTTTAATTGAAGATGTTCATTATATTTTTCTTCTGACAAATTTTTAGTTTCAAAGGCGACGCGGATGGCACATAAATCTTTTTGAGGTTTATAAAGTAATAATTTTTTGTTGTCAAATTCTTTGTGTAGCATTGCAATTGATAAAGGTTGTGTGCCATGATCTATGTAAAACTGCCTATAAGTTCTGTACAAATGAGCTTTAGATTCCCAAATCGGTTCTAAGTATAATTTTGATGTCGAAGTTCGGCAATAGTGATATTCTAACCTCGGTAAAGAATGAAAAAATCGTGAATTAATTTAAGACGAGCGCTTAGTGTTTGATCAGAATCAGATTGTTCATTGTATGGTAAAGATTGATGGTCGTCTTTTAAATCACTATGAACCCATTCATTTACACCACGTGTGTTGAGAAACATTATTTTGCACACCTTGAGTGTGTCCTTGCCCAAATAAAACTTATTAGAGAATTTCCTTCTAGAAATATATTTTTTTCCACGTTTCCTAACTATTGGATGTGTCCTTCTTACAAATAGTTTTTTCTCCTTCCAAGTATAATTCCAAAATTGCTCAAATATTTCCTGCCTCGTGTCTTCTTCTAGCTGTCTGCACTGAAGTTTGTAATTTTTATTTTTTGTTTGCCATTTATTTTGAGCATCCTAGGTTCTTTTACTAAATCATATTTCCATACACCATTCTCTTTCTTTTTCACTACCCAAGACTTTCCCTTCTCTCTATTTAATCTATTTGTATTGACATTCCATTTATTCCCAAATCGGTTCTAAGTATAATTTTGATGTCGAAGTTCGGCAATAGTGATATTCTAACCTCGGTAAAGAATGAAAAAATCGTGAATTAATTTAAGACGAGCGCTTAGTGTTTGATCAGAATCAGATTGTTCATTGTATGGTAAAGATTGATGGTCGTCTTTTAAATCACTATGAACCCATTCATTTACACCACGTGTGTTGAGAAACATTATTTTGCACACCTTAAGTGTGTCCTTGCCCAAATAAAACTTATTAGAGAATTTCCTTCTAGAAATATATTTTTTTCCACGTTTCCTAACTATATTGGATGTGTCCTTCTTACAAATAGTTTTTTCTCCTTCCAAGTATAATTCCAAAATTGCTCAAATATTTCCTGCCTCGTGTCTTCTTCTAGCTGTCTGCACTGAAGTTTGTAATTTTTATTTTTTGTTTGCCATTTATTTTGAGCATCCTAGGTTCTTTTACTAAATCATATTTCCATACACCATTCTCTTTCTTTTTCACTACCTAAGACTTTCCCTTCTCTCTATTTAATCTATTTGTATTGACATTCCATTTATTTCTATCAACTTTGTATTTGGTTGAACGTTTCCGTTTTGATTTATCATCTTGGAGGTAGTCTTTGTGATCTTCATCATCAATTCTTGTGTTTTTTGAGCCTATACTTTGGCGTTCTTCTTCGCTAAATTCATACAATGGATCATCTACATCCGATTATATTTCTTTATTACTATTAAATGAATTTTCATTGAAAGTGTAATGATGTCGATTTGAATTACTTTGGCTTTCGCTAACTTCATTATCTACTTGAGTATTGTTTGAGTCCATTTCCTGATTATTATCAACTATTTTCAAACAGGGTTGGCAAGAATTAATTAATGTGAATTAAGTCAATGATTTAATTCGCGAATTAATTCAAATGACTTTTTTTAAAAAAGTCATGAATTAATTAATTTTTTTAATAACAGCAAATTACATGATTAAACTTTAAAATGAAAGATCCAATAACATTTCGGTACATTCTGGCAACGTAGCAAATAATAAACATCGACTGAACGGCCTTGATTCCGGTGTCGTACATCGAATTCGGGGAATCACATAACCTAAAAAGAATCGTGAAATTTAGCCTGTCGTCGTCTTAAGAGTTCCTTTCTTTTTCTTAACATTGAGAGTTTAAAAGATGAGTGGACGAAAAAGGTATCCAATTTGGAAATATTTTGAGGAGTGTAACAAAGAAAATCCAACGATTATAAAGGCAGTATGTAAAGCATGCGGTAAAATATTACAAGCTATGGTTAGTCGCATGCATAAACACAAAACTAATGATTGTAAGAATCTTTCTGAAAAGACGGAAGGACAGAAGGAGAGGAAGAAATGCCGCTATCTACAAAAAAAAGAAAGATTACGAATTCTTTGCAATATACAGAAGGTAAGCTATTGTATAATTCCCTAATTAATTTAAAATTTAATGTTGGAGTGATAAGAAATAATCCCACATTTGCAAATTTTGATATCATTGAAATCTACATTTTTTGTAGAACCTCTGATATTAAAAGTCCGTAAGAACATAGCTGAAGATGCAACTAGCGAATTACATCAAGAAATATTAGAGAAAGAAATGCCGTTAGCTTCTGTTTCATTTACAGTTACACCAATTTTTTTCCAAGATTGACTTACTAGAGAAGGTAAGCTTTCAAAAATATGTACTTAAATTTATATCCAATTATTTAATTTAAAATTATCATTGAGAAAAAGGACGGCGGTGATTTTCAAAAATTGACATTTTTGTGAAAGTATGGTTTGATGGGGTATCAAATGATTAGATTTTGTGTTAGCCAGCGGGGGGCAATGGAGGGGCGGGTTCAAATTCAATTTTCATATAAAATATGGCACAAGCCATATTTTATATAAAAAGATAATCATAGCAATTGAATTGAATTGTAACTAAGCCTGGAATCTGGAGTCACAAGAGAACATGTTCTCAATTTCTAATCATTGTGGGTACAATTGTGTGCCCCTCCCCAATATATATTTTAATGTTTATCAATTGGCAGAGTATTTTTTTTACTTTTATAATGGTATGTGGGTTCCTACCTGCTAAAGAGATTACTAATGTAGATAATTTTTTACAGAACCGTCAACTTCAAAAACTTGTAAGAAGACAATAGATGAAGCTGGAACTAAAAAATCGCAGCAAAAAACATTAAAGTCATTTGTAATAAAAACTACAGTAAACGATAAAGAAAGGTTTGATAAGCAGTATGCCCGATTTATTTTTGCTACAAATCCAGTTTTCAAATTTGTGGAACATCCAGAGTTTATTAAGTATACCGAGATGCTACATCCTGGATACAAGCCCCCAAATAGAAAAATAATTGGAGGTACGTTGTTGGATCAAGTCCACCAAGAGGAACTGGAAAAGTGTCAAACTTATTTAGAAAATAAAACAGTTTGTTCAAGTATTGATGGATGGTCCAATGTAAGAAACGAGCCCTTAATATGTACCTGTGTTGTAAATGAAGATGGAACAGTATTTTTGGTCAATACAACAGATACATCTGGGAGTCCTCATACTAGTGAATATTTGACAAGTTTAACCCTAAAAATTATTGAAGACACTGAGAAAAAATTTAAATGTCTTATAAGAAGTGTAGTAACACATAATGCTGCCAACATGACAAAAATGAGAAAACAAATTGAAGATAAAGATGATGTGAATGTTATTACATATGGATGTTCGGCTTATTTATTAAATCTTCTTGCTGAAGATTACCTCTGTGAAGGTGGCAGAACCATTTCGGCAGAATCAAATAAAACCTATTACAACTTTTAGTACTCATTTTGTACTAATTTGTACCACAAAAAATAATTTTGTACCTTTACCCATTAAAGAAAAAAACATGGCGCTGCTAGCTTCATGTTAACCTAGAAAGCCCAAATTCAAAAAATTTGAAAAAAATGAAAATTAATACAGGAAATTGAAGATCTGAATTTGTACTAATTTGTACCACAAAAAAAATTAACATCAACCCCCTCAAACAACCCCTATTGTGATGAATTGAACAGCAAGCCCATACTCCGATCCTTTCAAAATTTCTTTAAAAACGAAATATTGAAGTTGATTCTATTAGTATTAAATTTGTAGTAATTTGTACCATGAAAATTTTTCCAAAATATTAAGGTCAACCCACTTAAACAACCCCTGCTCTGATAAATTGAATAGCAAGCCCATACTTCTCGGATCTTTTCAATATTTCTTGAAAAACGAAATATTAAAGTCGATTCTATTAGTACTAAATTTGTTCTAATTTGTACCACGAAGAATATTTCAAAAAATTAACGTCAACCCTCTCAAACAACCCCTGTTGCGATAAATTGAACAGCAAGCCCATACTTCTCGGATCTTTTCAATATTTCTTGAAAAACGAAATATTGAAGTCGATTCTATTAGTACTAAATTTGTACTAATTTGTACCACGAAGAATATTTCAAAATATAAAAGTCAACCCACTTAAACAACCCCTGCTTATATAAATTGAATAGCAAGCCCATTATCCTCGAACTTTTGAAAATTTCCTGGAAAACGAAATATTAAAGTAGACTTCATTAAAACTGAAGTTGTACTAATTTGTACCACAAAAAAAATTAACGTCAACCCTCTCAAACAACCCCTGTTGCGATAAATTGAACAGCAAGCCCATACTTCTCGGATCTTTTCAATATTTCTTGAAAAACGAAATATTGAAGTCGATTCTATTAGTACTAAATTTGTACTAATTTGTACCACGAAGAATATTTCAAAATATAAAAGGCAACCTACTTAAACAACCCCTGCTTATATAAATTGAATAACAAGCCCATTATCCTCGAACTTTTGAAAATTTCCTGAAAAACGAAATATTAAAGTCGACTTCATTAAAACTGAATTTGTACTAATTTGTACCACAAAAAAAATTAACGTCAACCCTCTCAAACAACCCCTGTTGCGATAAATTGAACAGCAAGCCCATACTTCTCGGATCATTTAAATATTTCTTGAAAAACGAAATATTGAAGTCGATTCTATTAGTACTAAATTTGTACTAATTTGTAACACGAAGAATATTTCAAAATATAAAAGGCAACCTACTTAAACAACCCCTGCTTATATAAATTGAATAACAAGCCCATTATCCTCGAACTTTTGAAAATTTCCTGAAAAACGAAATATTAAAGTCGACTTCATTAAAACTGAATTTGTACTAATTTGTACCACAAAAAAAATTAACGTCAACCCTCTCAAACAACCCCTGTTGCGATAAATTGAACAGCAAGCCCATACTTCTCGGATCTTCTCAATATTTCTTGAAAAACGAAATATTGAAGTCGATTCTATTAGTACTAAATTTGTACTAATTTGTACCACGAAGAATATTTCAAAATATAAAAGGCAACCTACTTAAACAACCCCTGCTTATATAAATTGAATAACAAGCCCATTATCCTCGAACTTTTGAAAATTTCCTGAAAAACGAAATATTAAAGTAGACTTCATTAAAACTGAATTTGTACTAATTTGTACAACAAAAAAAATTAACGTCAACCCTCTCAAACAACCCCTGTTGCGATAAATTGAACAGCAAGCCCATACTTCTCGGATCTTTTCAATATTTCTTGGAAAACGAAATATTGAAGTCGATCCTATTAGTACTAAATTTGTACTAATTTGTAACACGAAGAATATTTCAAAATATAAAAGGCAACCTACTTAAACAACCCCTGCTTATATAAATTGAATAACAAGCCCATTATCCTCGAACTTTTGAAAATTTCCTGAAAAACGAAATATTAAAGTCGACTTCATTAAAACTGAATTTGTACTAATTTGTACCACAAAAAAAATTAACGTCAACCCTCTCAAACAACCCCTGTTGCGATAAATTGAACAGCAAGCCCATACTTCTCGGATCTTCTCAATATTTCTTGAAAAACGAAATATTGAAGTCGATTCTATTAGTACTAAATTTGTACTAATTTGTACCACGAAGAATATTTCAAAATATAAAAGGCAACCTACTTAAACAACCCCTGCTTATATAAATTGAATAACAAGCCCATTATCCTCGAACTTTTGAAAATTTCCTGAAAAACGAAATATTAAAGTAGACTTCATTAAAACTGAATTTGTACTAATTTGTACCACAAAAAAAATTAACGTCAACCCTCTCAAACAACCCCTGTTGCGATAAATTGAACAGCAAGCCCATACTTCTCGGATCTTTTCAATATTTCTTGAAAAACGAAATATTGAAGTCGATTCTATTAGTACTAAATTTGTACTAATTTGTACCACGAAGAATATTTCAAAATATAAAAGGCAACCTACTTAAACAACCCCTGCTTATATAAATTGAATAACAAGCCCATTATCCTCGAACTTTTGAAAATTTCCTGAAAAACGAAATATTAAAGTAGACTTCATTGAAACTGAATTTGTACTAATTTGTACCACAAAAAAAATTAACGTCAACCCCCTCAAACAACCCCTGTTGCGATAAATTGAACAGCAAGCGCATACTCCTCCGATCTTTTCAATACTTCTTGAAAAACGAAATATTAAAGTCGATTGTATTAGTACTAAATGTGTACTAATTTGTACCACGAAGAATATTCCAAAATATTAAGGTCAACCCACTTAAACAACCCCTGCTTTTATAAATTCAATAGCAAGCCCATCACCCCCCGAACTTTTCAAAATTTCCTGAAAAACGAAATATAAAAGTCGACTCCATCAAAACTGAATTTGTACTAACTTGTACCACAAAAAACATTAACGTCAACCCCCTCAAACAACCCCTGTTGCGATAAATTGAACAGCAAGCGCATACTCCTCCGATCTTTTCAATACTTCTTGAAAAACGAAATATTAAAGTCGATTGTATTAGTACTAAATGTGTACTAATTTGTACCACGAAGAATATTCCAAAATATTAAGGTCAACCCACTTAAACAACCCCTGCTTTTATAAATTCAATAGCAAGCCCATCACCCCCCGAACTTTTCAAAATTTCCTGAAAAACGAAATATAAAAGTCGACTCCATCAAAACTGAATTTGTACTAACTTGTACCACAAAAAACATTAACGTCAACCCCCTCAAACAACCCCTGTTGCGATAAATTGAACAGCAAGCCCATACTTCTCCGATCTTTTCAATATTTCTTGAAAAACGAAATATTAAAGTCGATTCTTTTAGTATATTAAATTTGACGTCAGTAAAGCTAGCACCCCCACTTTTTCAATTTAGAAAAAAAACTTATGTGTAATTTAGAACTAATTTAGGACTAATTTGTACCCACTTAGTTTTTCTGAAAAAACAATATTTAAAGTGGGGGTGCTAGCTTGAGCTCAAACTAACACACATTGACAAAATCAAATTTTATTGGCATAAATATAATCTTTGAATTAAGGACTAATTTGTACCCACTCAGTTTTTCTGAAAAACCGCTATTTAAAGTGGGAGTGCTAGTTTAAGCTCAAGCAGCACCCCCACTTTTACAAAATCAAATTTGAACAGCATACCTTTAAACTTTTAATTTAGTACTAATTTGTACCCAAAAGCGTTTTTTCATTATCATATTATTTTGTTTATTAAAGATGATAGTAACTTAGACCACGTGTTTTATTAATTTCCAAGTGAAATGTTAAAAGATTTGAAATTATCAAAGATAACTAAATATTATTAATTTTCCAATATAGGACTAATTTGTACCCAAAAGCGTTTTTTCATTATCATATTATTTTGTTTATTAAAGATGATAGTAACTTAGACCACGTACTTCCCACAAATTTTTATATTTCATATATTATGTATTGTTTTGTCTCTAATAAAATACTATATATATACTATATATAAAATACCATATTAGTTATAGATATGACAACTCTTATTTTTATTTTCAGTCAGATCTTTTGTGATAACCGCGGCGATCCTTTGACGAGACAAAAAAATTCCCTAGTGCACGTGCGTAATAAGGCGTAAATAGTTCAAAGCAGTTAAAAGAATGTATGACGTCAGACTTTCATTTCTGATGAACAAACAATTTGAAAATATTTTTTGTTACCCTCGCAAATACCGATAGGTGATATTTTTTGTTTTTTAGATGATATTCGTCTTTGATCTACCGCTCCTATTTCTGATTCATAATAATTCTGTATTGGTTGAAACAACTAACCTCTGTTTTTAAATTTGTTTAAGCATTCCCAATTATATCCAAATATTAAGAGATACATTATAATTTATTAGAAATACAGCAAACGTTTATTATTGACATATAAATTTAAGTATGTAAATTATTTAAGTCATAAATCCATTTCTTTTTCTCAATAGGTCCAATAATACTGCAAGATGAGTCGCAGGGTAGTTACAATATTAGCAAAATAAAATTGAAGGATTTAACAACAATAATCGAATGGCAACAGTTAATAATAACTTATATGAATCATCCGGAGTCGTGCATTATGAACCTCCGAGATATGCGCGTCGTATGTCCGAATCTGATGTCGGCCATTACAAGTGTTATAGCCGAATGGCAAATAATACATGTTATGAATCCGACGATCTAAAGAAAAAGGTGGAGCGAGTCCGTAATGACACATTTTCAATTCCTTCCATTATAATGTATAAAGAGACATCGCATAATTATATTGAGTGAAAAAATAAAACTATGTTTTTATACAATATACCTTTCCCGTTCAATATACTTTTTAGTACTGTACTTCTATGTCTAAAATTAAAGGGTATCCCACTAGGAATGCGCGGTTTAAGAGATAAACTACGAATTTGAAATAATTTCAATAATGACTTAGTACAAACGTATAAGTATTGAGAATACCTATAATTGAATTAAAATATATTATTTATATCACTCAAATTATAATTCATTAACCTCGAAGGTAATTCAATAATTAATTTGGGTTTTATTTAGAATTTACAATAATTCAGAAGATGTACTCAGCTGTGGTGTTTAAATTCATATTGATTTGAGATGCAGTGTTTGGATAGAATATAATGATCTTGAAAAAAGAGGAAAGTAGTTAAGCAAATATCTAAAATAATACCAGCTTTGTTAATTTATGTGAGAAAAGAAAATTAGGAACTATACTAATAATACTGTCAGATTTGGCATAACATTTTTTTATATGTTTATATTCTGAAATAAACATTGAAAATATATTTCAGGAATCGTATTGATAAATGGAATTCTTATTGTTGTATGGATTGAATTATTTTACTACATATTATATTACATACCATACAAAATTAAACGTGTCTATGATTTTATTTCGTCCCTGACCTAATGAACTTGCTATTCAATTTATCGCACAAGGGTTGTTTGAGAGAGTTGACGTTAATATTTTTTGTCGTACAAATATAGTACTAATAGAATCAACTTTAATATTTCGTTTTTCAAGGAATATTGAAAAGATCCGAGAAGTATGGGTTTGCTATTCAATTTATCAAAGCAGGGGTTGTTTAAGAGGGTTGGCTTTAATATTGTGGAATATTTTTTATGGTACAAATTACTACACATTTAGTACTAACAGAATCGACTTTAATATTTCGTTTTTCAAGAAATATTGAAAAGATCGGAGAAGTATGGGCTTGCTATTCAATTTATAAAAGCAGGGGTTGTTTAAGTTGGTTGACTTTTATATTTTGAAATATTCTTCGTGGTACAAATTAGTACAAATTAAGTACTAATATAATCAACTTTAATATTTCGTTTTTCAAGAAACATTGAAAAGATCCGAGAAATATGGGCTTGCTATTCAATTTATAAAAGCAGGGGTTGTTTAAGTGGGTTGGCTTTAATATTGTGGGATATTTTTTATAGTACAAATTAGTACACATTTAGTACTAATAGAATCGACTTTAATATTTCGTTTTTCAAGAGATATTGAAAAGATCGGAGAAGTATGGGCTTGCTATTCAATTTATAAAAGCAGGGGTTGTTTAAATGGTTGGACTTTAATATTTTGAAATATTCTTCGTGGTACAAATTAGTACTAATAGAATCAACTTTAATATTTCGTTTTTCAAGAAATATTGAAAAGATCGGAGAAGTATGGGCTTGCTATTCAATTTATAAAAGCAGGGGTTGTTTAAGTGGGTTGGCTTTAATATTGTGGGATATTTTTTATGGTACAAATTAGTACACATTTAGTACTAATAGAATCGACTTTAATATTTCGTTTTTCAAGAAATATTGAAAAGATCGGAGAAGTATGGGCTTGCTATTCAATTTATAAAAGCAGGGGTTGTTTAAGTGGTTTGACTTTAATATTTTGAAATATTCTTCGTGGTACAAATTAGTACAAATTAAGTACTAATATAATCAACTTTAATATTTCGTTTTTCAAGAAACATTGAAAAGATCCGAGAAGTATGGGCTTGCTATTCAATTTATAAAAGCAGGGGTTGTTTAAATGGTTGGACTTTAATATTTTGAAATATTCTTCGTGGTACAAATTAGTACTAATAGAATCAACTTTAATATTTCGTTTTTCAAGAAATATTGAAAAGATCGGAGAAGTATGGGCTTGCTATTCAATTTATAAAAGCAGGGGTTGTTTAAGTGGGTTGGCTTTAATATTGTGGAATATTTTTTATGGTACAAATTAGTACGAATTTAGTACTAATAGAATCAACTTTAATATTTCGTTTTTCAAGAAATATTGAAAAGATCGGAGAAGTATGGGCTTGCTATTCAATTTATAAAAGCAGGGGTTGTTTAAATGGTTGGACTTTAATATTTTGAAATATTCTTCGTGGTACAAATTAGTACTAATAGAATCAACTTTAATATTTCGTTTTTCAAGAAATATTGAAAAGATCGGAGAAGTATGGGCTTGCTATTCAATTTATAAAAGCAGGGGTTGTTTAAGTGGGTTGGCTTTAATATTGTGGGATATTTTTTATGGTACAAATTAGTACACATTTAGTACTAATAGAATCGACTTTAATATTTCGTTTTTCAAGAAATATTGAAAAGATCGGAGAAGTATGGGCTTGCTATTCAATTTATAAAAGCAGGAGTTGTTTAAGTGGTTTGACTTTAATATTTTGAAATATTCTTCGTGGTACAAATTAGTACTCATTTAGTACTAATAGAATCGACTTTAATATTTCGTTTTTCAAGAAGTATTGAAAAGATCGGAGAAGTATGGGCTTGCTGTTCAATTTATCGCAACAGGGGTTGTTTGAGGGGGTTGACGTTAATTTTTTTTGTGGTACAAATTCAGTTTTAATGAAGTCTACTTTAATATTTCGTTTTTCAGGAAATTTTCAAAAGTTCGATGATAATGGGCTTGCTATTCAATTTATATAAGCAGGGGTTGCTTAAGTGGGTTGACTTTTATATTTTGAAATATTCGTGGTACAAATTAGTACAAATTCAGTTTTAGAGAAGTCTACTTTAATATTTCGTTATTCAGGAAATTTTCAAAAGTTCGAGAAAAATGGGCTTGCTATTCAATTTATATAAGCAGGGGTTGTTTAAGTGGGTTGACTTTTATATTTTGAAATATTCTTCGTGGTACAAATTAGTACAAATTTAGTACTAATAGAATCAACTTTAATATTTCGTTTTTCAAGAAATATTGAAAAGATCGGAGAAGTATGGGCTTGCTATTCAATTTATAAAAGCAGGGGTTGTTTAAGTAGTTTTACTTTAATATTTTGAAATATTCTTCGTGGTACAAATTAGTACAAATTTAGTACTAATAGAATCAACTTAAATATTTCCTTTTTAAAGAAATATTGAAAAGATCCGAGAAGTATGGGCTTGCTATTCAATTTATCAAAGCAGGGGTTGTTTAAGTGGGTTGACTTAAATATTTTGAAATATTCTTCGTGGTACAAATTGGAACAAATTTAGTACTAATAGAATCGACTTTAATATTTCGTTTTTCAAGAAATATTGAAAAGATCCGAGAAGTATGGGCTTGCTATTCAATTTATCAAAGCAGGGGTTGTTTAAGTGGGTTGACCTTAATATTTTGGAATATTTTTCATGGTACAAATTACTACAAATTTAATACTAATAGAATCAACTTCAATATTTCGTTTTTAAAGAAATTTTGAAAGGATCGGAGAAGTATGGGCTTGCTGTTCAATTCATCACAATAGGGGTTGTTTGAGGGGGTTGATGTTAATTTTTTTTGTGGTACAAATTAGTACAAATTCAGTTCTTCAATTTCCTGTATTAATTTTAATTTTTCTCAAATTTTTTAAATTTGGGCTTTCTAGGTTAACATGAAGCTAGCAGCGCCATGTTTTTTTCTTTAATGGGTAAAGGTACAAAATTATTTTTTGTGGTACAAATTAGTACAAAATGAGTACTAAAAGTTGTAATAGGTTTTATTTGATTCTGCCGAAATGGTTCTGCCACCTTCACAGAGGTCTGAAGATTTTAATGTTGAAGTAATTGTGAACAACGTAGTCCGGATCATAAAATATTTTTGAAACAACCATTTTGCAAAAGCAGTATTAACATCTGAAGATGGATCTTTCCCTGCCATTGCCAATTGAGGATCGCTGGAATTGCTCATGTGACTCACTTGACGCATATTTAAAAAACTGGCACAAACTGGTTAAGATTTGTGAAGAACATCGCAGCAACATTGAAAATTAAATTAATAAATTGGTTTCTACTATAGCCATTAAGCGTAATGCTGAAGATCTACTGGCCCGACTAAAACCTATATCGTGAGCTCTGGATTTAATGCAAAAAGTCTGCAAAGTCTGTTGTTATTTGGAAAAAATTATTGATACGTTTCGATAATGTGTGTCTACACCTCATCTACAAAAAAAAAGTTATGTCCAGGTATGTTTAAGACGCAGATAAGTGCCACTTTATTGCACACGTATTAAGCCCAACGAATCTCAAGGCAAATATAACCTTAACTGAAGAAGAGAAACATAGGCCTTTGGAATGTGCAGGTAGTGAATTTCCAAATTTGTTACCAGTATTGTTAAGATATCATGCAAACTTGACAGATATTGAGTGGTGGACGGCAATGTTTTCGTTGACAGATACATATCCTGAAGCACAAAGCAATATAAAACAACTAATGACAGCGGTTGCTTCATCCGCAGGGGTGGAAAGAATATTTTCATCATTTGGATTGGTAGAGATAGCTGGGAAATTAAAATTTCTGATGAAAGTTCTTAATAAATAAAATTATATGTTGCACGTGTATTTATTTTAATTATTTAATTAATACTTTATTTTTATTTGTTGTTGAAACACGTTCTGTTATTTTTTATGGTTGTTTTTCATTTTCTTATGTTTTTTAAGTGAATTAAATAAAAAAATTCGTATTTAATTAAAAAAGTCAGACTTTTTGACTTTTTTAAAAAGTCATGACTTATTCCAACCCTGTTTTCAAATCATCCACTGACAGTTTATTAGAAACGGTTTGCATATTAACTTCAATTAACTGAAATTTCATATTTCCATTTGTCTGTCTGTCTGTATTGAAATTCACAACATCTGACTCTCTTATTGGGCCGATGGTGTCGTTTTTCAAAACAATTTTATCATCAAGAAAAACTACATCTGCCTTCTCAATAATAGACCTAATAATATCTGTGGTTGAGTTATTTTCTAAATCTAATATGTTTGCTCATCTTCGATGACTTCGGTTCCAGGGTTGTTGGTAATAACTTCCGTATATTCAGAGGCTTCTGAAGACATATTATTATTTTCCTAGACATTCGAAGACGTATTATTAACTTTCTCCAAAGCGTCAAAAAATTTATTCTAGTTGTTGACATTTTTTTTTGAAACAATGCCATTATTGAGTTAAAACCCTAATTAATACATTTGAAAAGTCCGTATCTTCTCGTACGCAGTGTTCAACATTCATATAAACCAGTGTAAGAAAACAACATATCCCCGCGAGTATTTTAAAAACAAACATTTCAGTCTTCCATCACCTTATTGACAGTAAAACTTATTATCAGATAAAATACGAACGAGTTCTTACCTAATTGTGATTATCCTTTAAAATAAATATCACGTATTTCACTCAATTCACAGGTTTTTACAGACAACAACACGTGCACCTGTTAATTCATATAGCGACTAAAGGAATTACGACTTACGCATTCTTCCAAATGAAATTAGCGGGAAGGTGATACGTATAATTCTAAAGTAGCAATTTTTTGTTGAAATTACCGTTCTGCCAATGGACACTCGCCCAGGAAGAGGGGGCTGGGAAAGTGCAACTCGGAGGAAACGATTTCATAGGTTCAGTTTAACTGTAGGTCCTGGCGTTAGGCAATTTTACATTAGATGGTGTTTATATCTAATTTAGTTTATATCTAAATTAAGCCGACGATTATGTTGGAAAAAAGCAGAAACTTTGAGTGATAGAAATAAAATATGCGTTTTATATGTAGATGAAGTTACCATAAAAGCAAATCGATTTTACAACATAGGCATTGCTGTTATTGTAGGGTTTGAAGATTTAGGTGGAAACAATCGAGTTTTTAAGCCAGCCATGAATGACACAATTTTGATGGTAAGAGGCATGGAAAAAAAACGGAAACAACCAATTTGTTATTTCTTGCACCAATCTGTATATCCAGTAACACAACTTAAAACGTTTCTATTTGAAATAATACGTAATTTAAAAAAACTGGCCTATAAGTATGTGCTTCTTTTGTAAGCGACATGGGATCAAATTATACCAGCTTATCAAGAATATTAGGGAGTTATATGTACTAGTCCAATTTTTCATGTAGATAATGACAATATTATATATTATCTTGATCCACCACATTTGATTAAAGCTACCATAATAGTTATTTGTAAAACAAGTATCACAATGACTCGTTTTGCAGTACGAGTGAAGTTTGCACAACGAACCGCGAAGCGGTGAGTTGTGCAAATCACGAGTACTACAGAAAGTCATTGTGGCACAAGTTTTACACAATATTTTTTATAATTCGCATTTATTTAATTATTTAAATAAAATAGAAGTTCATATTATCCCTGTTTTTAAACTAGGAGGAGTGGTTTGAATTTAAGTTGGCAATTCTGTAGATTCCTAATTGGTCAGATCACAGATGGTTTTATTCAGCACTTCTGACATATTATAACCGAATAATTGTGTAAATTGTAAACATCGTTCGATTATTACACGCTTAGAAAGGAGATGAGTAGTGGGGCTGGCAGGTTGCGCTATATTTTGATTTAAAGGAGATAATTTTGAAGTCAAATAAGATTTGTGTTTTGATGTAATAAGTTGTTATTGTTATTATTTTGATTCGTTTTTTTGAGGGCTTGTGTTTTAATTATTTGGTGTTACTAGTATTCTACGCCTTTTATCATGTCTGTGGTGCAAATGGTTCAAAATTTGAGAACTAAAAGTGAATTAAATTTTGAAAAATTATTAAAACTAAAGGAAGGTGGTCGTCCCCTTAAAAATTAAACAGACTAGTAAGGACAAGAACAAAGAAGTTCATCGTAATTTTCGCAGGTCTATGTATGATTTGTCTGATTGGATTTGCGGATGTGAAGTAAGTGATGCATTTTACGGTTTCGTTTGTCTGCTTTTTTTCGAATAATTCTTTATGGTCTAAAAACGGTGTCCAAGACTTAAAACATTTAAAAGAGAAAATAAAAAAACATATTTTATCGGCAGACCATATGAAATGTGCCATGAGTTTTGCTACAATCGGTACTGTGGATATTCGTTCTCAATTAAACAATGCTTATAGACAATCGGTAAGAATTTTTAATGAAAATGTGTCGAAAAACAGATATAAATAAAATAATTGACTGTGTGAAATTTTGTGGGGCGTTTGAACTTGCTTTGCGAGGGCACGACGAGACAGAATCTTCTGTAAACCCGGGAATATTTCGTGGACTTATAAATGTTGTTTCAGAGCTGGATCCAATATTCAAAGAATACTTGGATAAGGCTACGGTTTTTAAGGGTACTTCTAAAACTGTACAAAATCAATTACTTGATTCAATGTTATCGGTGGCTCAAGAACAACTTAAATTGGAGATTCAGTCAGCCGAATATATCGCAGTCCAGGTGGATGAAACTACTGATAGCTCCAATAGAACTCAAATGACTTTTATTATGTAAACTGTAAAATTGTTGACTATTTTATGTACATTACCAATGACAACTGTAGAAAGCGAAAGATGTTTTTCTACATTAAAAAGAATCAAGACATTTTTGCGTAATACTATGGGACAGGAGAGATTGTCGGCGTTAGCTATGTTAAGCATAGAAAAGCAATTTGTGAATAGTATTCATAATTTTAATGAAAGGGTTATTGATCACTTTGCAAATACAAAAGATCGAAGGCTTCACTTAAATTTTAAAAAGATTTAGATTAATTATCATTTAATTCAAGTTTGTCATATTTAATATATATAGAAAAGAATAAAATGTGGTTGTTTTTTAATAGAGCACTATTTTGATATAAAACAAGCGGCACCCAAAAATTTTTTTTGCCTCTCTGGCTTTGGAAAAGAACTCCACAAATTTTGCGTTTTTAGCGATTTTAACGACTTCTGGGCAGAAATTGGGCATGGTTTTTCGAAAAATTTCCGCCCACGGCGAATAGGCTTCCGGGGGACTGGTCAGTGTCGTTCTGTATTTTAAAATTTTGGTCACATCACTTATGACCCCCTATAAAATTAACCACGAGTCGCCACTGTATGTTATGTATTACTAAGTTTGAATGTATACAGTCAAATATGTATTTATATTGGAATCAGCTTGTTGGATCTACCCTATTTATCTGCTATGTAACGTGTGAATAAATAAAGAAATAAAAAATATTTGTTTTCAATTTATTGTGACATCATTATTCACAGACAACAATAAAGTTAATGTGATTAAAAGTTCTGGGAAAGTTATGCAAGGTCTATACAAGTTATTGAAAGAAAAATCTCATGTGATAAGATTTAAACAATAATTATGACATTTGAAATCTCCAAATAATTGAAATAAAACTAATTTTCATTTCCAATTAATGAATATGTGAAACATTGAAAATATTAAAAATTCAATCATATTTCCAGTGAGGTGTTGAACAATTTTAACATATGTAAATTTAGAGATAAAAATTAGGTTGGTAAAATCGCCCAAATATTTACAAAGTAATTATATCTAACGCCATACCTGTTGACTTTACAACCATTAAATTTATTAACGCCGGCTTTGTAAGAAATAATAAAATCCTATTATATCCAATAACTATATTTATCATAAAACGTAGAACAATCTAATTTCGTCTGTTCTATCGAATGGTTTGTCGAAGACTACCTGACTCTGGCACCCCTTGTGTCATCCTTCCTCTTTGCCCGATACCTAGACCACAGATCATATAACTAATATTAAAAAAAGAAGATAGCTCACTTCAAGTAGGCCTTAGTTACGACTAACAACACAAAAGCGCTGCCATAGCAGCGACATAACAGAACTTTTTGTTCTGTGAGTGACATAGATACTGCCAGATCTCTGGCGGGAATATTTGAAATTTTTAAATGGCGGGAATTTTTAAAATTTCAAATTATCGGGGGGTATCTTTCAATTTTGTTGTACCAGTATAGTATTTTTCACGATCTAAGAAAGTGACTAGCCTCCAGTTACTATATGAGAGGCAATATAACAGATTTTCTTAGATCGTGAAAAATACTATACAAATCAACTGGCTATATTGCATATTGAGAACATTACTACTAGTAATTATATGCACCGTTTCCACCGTATTTTTGTACTGGGAATTAACTTCATTATAAACTAGAAACAAAGCGATACATACTATTTTCAGAAAAATTTATTTGTACATTTTACAAAATTATAATTCAGAATATAACCATTACATTTAAATACGAATATACACAAAACAGTTCTAATATTACTTCCAGATATTTATTATTTAAAAAAAATTCATCTTTTTCTATGGCCCACCCAGGAGACTCCAGGCCTCATTAAGGTTCCCCATCAAAGACAGGCCTACATTTTGTGGTATCACACTTATTTTAAAAGTTATTGAAATGGTTCTCTAATTCACTAAGTGACGGCACAAACACTTATTTCAAAGTTAGTTGAAAGATTTTTTTTAATTCGTCATGTGGCTTCACGAAAAAATTCCTTTGAAATAAATCAAAGAGGTTCTTTAATTTGCCAGTGATCTGACTTAGATTAGTTTCCAGATCACTACATCAAAAACGAGATCTTTGAAGGCTCTAAAGCAACAATAATGACAACTTTTTTATGTATTTCCCTGACTAGCCACACAACAATGGGTAGAACATACTCTTACATTTACTTACCTATAATACAATAAATATGGATTCAAAAGAGCTTACTATTTCTAAATCAATTAACAATAATCAACATCTACTACACAGGTTGACAACATAAAACATTGTTTCTATTCAATGATTAAAATGTACAATAAATTACCAAAGATAAAGCAAACAAAAGATTTTAATGAATACATGTCTACTAATCTGTAACTACTGTTAAAGCTTGCCAATTTTATTCCATTTTGTTACTATCACGTTGTATTAGGATTCAGGATAAATTAAAGATTATTATTTTATTATATATCATCTGGTAAATGGAGTTTTTGTCACCTAAGTTAGTGGACATAGATATTGACGTACCTATAAATGTTTCAGAGTTAGTAAACTCCATAATATTTGTTAAATACTCTTGATTAGTCAAATTTTGTGTGTGTATATATTCAGAAAATGTTTTGATGTGTTGATCAGCTTGCATGAGATTTTTCTGTGCAATAGTACATCTAGGGATGGTCTTGTATAGTGTTACTTTTTTGTAACGTTTACATCTTCTCAGAATGTCCTCCCTTGTTTTAACTATAAATAAATAAAAACAATATAATTAAACTAAGGTACAAACCCCTATGACGTGTACCTTCATAATACCACAATATAAAATTATCATTAAAATAATGTAATTTAGTTTGCTAATATTTTTTAATGTTCTTATCACTTTGATTTTTGTACTTTTAAACCTGTAGGTGCGTTTCTTGTGTATACTATAAAATCATTGCATTAATAAATTTTAAAATATATGCTAGTTTTATTAGGCCAGAAAAAGAACAATTTATTATTACTTTGACACAATCCTGCACTATTATTTTTTGAACTTAATGTTTAAATCTTCTTATTTTGTAATGAAGTGTAAGAATACATGAAAGTACAAATTATACTAATATATTACCTAAACTTTCCAACGATTTTTCATTAGAACTTTGACTGAAATCTGGTTGCTGGTTGCCATTTTCTAAAACAACAATAATAAAATGAAGTGGCTATCAAAAATAGTACGTTTATTTTTATTCTTTATCAAAAACCATTCACTTTCACAAAACACACTAAATTATTAAAATAACCTCAATTATTTCAGGAATTCTAGTATATCTAGTATATATCCAGTATTCTAGTATACATCCACTGGTAATTAGGAATTTTACTTTATTTAATAATCAATCAACTACAGTATTTACCAGTTTGTCCCAAGTATAAAGTAGGTACTGCATCTCGTTTTAAATTTGTTCTGTTATTTTTGGCTTGGAATTTCCAATCCTCAGAAAAGTGGACATCACAAACTCTATAGTTCCGAATGACTTTATCTTTATCCTGGGTAAGTAAATATTCATGGTTGATGTTATTCATCTACATACGGAAAAGCTAACAAAAAAGAAATTGTTAATTATAAGGAAATTCATATCGGCACATATGAAGTAAAATAATGCAAAACAACTTATTCAAAACACATTTATAATGTGAAAGCTATGGGAATATATTTTTTATATACATGAGAATATTATGTTTTAATGCGAAACGTTACATGGACCAATGTTATAAATATGCAATGCTTCATTAGCCCTGCGTTTTTAGGTCTTTATAAATAAAAGATTAAAAGTTTGCAATTTAACTTACCTCTAGATCTTTGGAAAAAGCATGCATTGGCCTTTCAGTATTCTTAAAATTACAATTAGGTACACAACACGTGTATATACCATTATTAAAATGAAATAAGAATCAAATATAATATCCATAATATTAAAAAAAGATAAGAATGATGAAATCAAAAACATGAAATAACGAATATTCAGTGCTTTGAAATTCTAACAATCAAATATGAAAGACGATTTATCTATTAAGTTGACGTTAATATTGGTTAAGATCGACACGGAACCACCGTGATATCGAAAACAGCAGATTTTACCAACAATAAAATATAATTTATTACCAACTGCGGAACAGCAGCGCTTAGTTGTTGTTAGTCAGAACTAAAAAGTGAACAACCCCTGACCTAGACTACGTTTGTGTATATTAGCTTTGTTCTCGGGTCTGATTCCGAACCAGTTTAGGGACTGGCCGCATGCGCACATTCAAATTTTCGTTCGCGGTTCACTCAGTTCTGAATTTCTAGTTACAGTTCCGTTTTCGCGGGTCACATTGATTCGGATTATTATTGATTCCAAATGTTAGTTTTATTGCAACCGAAGCAAAATTTTTGTCAAAATTGAAGGTAGACGTTCTAGAAAAAGTTATTAACTCTACTGCTACAGCCCAGGAGTTAGGATTTTTCGAATTCGACAATGAGTTTTACACCGTTGTCAGCGTCCGATATTAATTCATATAGTATTATCGAATTTCAATTCCTGCAATATCTCCAAAATTCTGACACAGACTTAAACATGTTAAGAAAATATGACATACTTAAAAATCTTTTTTAAAAATTTAATACGCCTCTCCCCTCAACTGCTCCTGTTGAGAGAATGTTCTCAATCGGGAGTATCGGGACATTTATAAACACTCCTAGAAGGGACGCTTTGTCGGATGAAAATTTTCAAAATTTAATTCTGTTAAAGGCCAATAAAGATTTTGTGTAATGCATACTTATTATGTTTTATTTTTGAGTTTGAATTTACAAGATAAAAATTTTGTTTCTCGGTTTTTCATTATTTTTTTCATACTTACACGATAGCATCTTGGATCTAGATACTTTTTGATTTGATGCAAAAGTAACTGTATACTATTTCATAGGTATCTTAGCTACTAAAATTATATAAGATACCTCATAAGTTTCTTAGATACCAAAAAGTATCTTAGATACTAAAATAGTATATTATACACCAAGGTGGTGAAGACTATTATTATCAACCGAGCACCAAAATTATTTCGCGAGGGGAATAAGGTGCGAGGTTTATAAATGTCTTCACCACCGTGGTGTATATACATTTTTTTCCACTACTATAGTCTATTTGAAAATCAAGAGAGAGTAAATTCCCAGAAATGTTTTGCAGTTATCAGTGTTAAAGGCAGTAAACCATAGACGTGCGTTTTCAAAATTAAATTAATATGGAAATAGAAATATTTAATTTGTTTTAGTTATTTATACCTAGATTACCAATTTTAGATAGATAAACATAATTCGTAAGTAGTAATTTAATTTGGGTAAAATGAAGAAAAAGTCAATATTATTTTAGGCATTTTGTTTTAGGCATATGTTTATTTATAAAATATGTATATAATATGTACAGATAATTACAATTATTTATAAATTAATATGAGGAGCTAAAAAAACAATTAAGTAGGTATATGAGAAAAACAAAACCAACCGCAAGGATAAAATTTGACGAGCAACATGCAAAAAATACGACAATATTAAATCTTAAAAAATTAAAATCTAAAAATAAAATTAAAGTACATAAATTGATAATTTTAAAGTTATGGTTCCTCGCACTCTGTGTCAGAAGATTCACCATCTGATTCTAGAGAAATTACAATGGGCTCTATAGTAATATCAATTATGTTATCTAGCTCCCACATTTTTTTTTCTATTTCTGTAACGTGTCTAATACATTTTTGCCAATTTTCACTTGTTACTTCAGATATTGCCTTATTGAAGAGATTTTTAACATCTGATAATTTAAAAGTCGTGTTATTTCTGGCAACATAACCTTTAACTTGAGCCCATATTAATTCTATCGGATTCATCTCACAATGGTAGGGTGGTAAACGAAGGATTTCAATTTCTCGTTTTTTGGCTATCTCCTCAATATTATATTTTTTATAATTTTGCTTATGTTTTTTAGCAATAGTTAACAATTCTGCCCTCAGCATTGTATTGTCAAAGGCTAAATTTTTAGAAGATAACCATTTTGCAATTTCATCCTTTTTCCATTTAGTGGTTGGTAAAGGTTCAAGTAATCTGGAGTGGTAACTTGCATTGTCCATTATAATAACCGATCCTTTTGGTATGAATTGAATCATCTGTTCAAAATATTCCTCAAACGCGTCTCCATTCATTTCTTCGTGATAATCAACGGTTTTTTTTTTATTCAAATAAGAGTAAACCATTCTCAAGAAAACCGTTTGTACTGCCTATATGACAAATAATTAATCTTTTACCTTTTCCTATAGGTTCCTTAAAACCAGTAGTATATCCTTCTAGAAAAGCTTGATGGGATGATTTTATATTTTTGTCTTTCCAAACTCTTCCTACACAATGTCCTTCATTAACCCATGTTTCATCTAAATAATAAATGTTTTTATTTTGAGCTTTAACTTGTTGTATTCTTCTGAGGTACTGTCTTCTCCAACATACAATTTCTTCAGAATCAATTATCATTGAGTGTCTGCCCATTTTTTCAAATTTAAAGTTTAACACTTTCCATAGTTTATCCCGGCTTATTGTGGGTAAATCAACATCATTCGTAATGGCTTGCAAAACTTTATCTAAAGTTGGTATTTGCTTGTTTATAAAAAATGAGTGAACAAGCTTACGAATAGCATTTTCAAAAAACTCGTCCACGTTGACTTTTAATAGTTTTGGTCTACCTGGTTTCGGCTTTGGTGAGGTTACTCCACCTGATTTTTCCTCCTTTAGAACTCTATATATTGTAGATTTTCCATATCCCATTGCCTTAGATGTTGTTTCAACTACACTGTCAATAGTGTTTGAGGGATTTTGATGTTTAAAATAGTGGTACACATTCACTACAGCACTCTTTTCATTGAGCGATAAATGGTCTAGTTTTAATTTTTTCACTGGCGTATACTCACAAACTGCTTCCATTTTTAGTCACTACTATTTGTCACGTTTATCGAAAATCAAATAACTGCATTTCTAGAAACTTAAGCACTATTTAAGTCAAAATATCTGTCATTAGAAGCGGTCGGCGGGCGTAATTTCGGCCGGTAATCCCTTGGCCTACCTGCATAAATCAAAGGGTACCATTTATGACAGGGGTAATTTCGGCCGAGGGGTTGATGTTTACGATGAGATTAAAATATTGGTAATTACGCTTAATAGTTTCTGTAAAATATTAGTTGTGTATTTATTTGGAAATACCTAATCCTGTGTACCTGTCGGAAATGAAAGATTTTTACATGGATGGCACATTTTCTTATTGTACAAAATATTTTTATCAGTTATTTACCATCCATGGACTGGAAAATGGGCATTATGTTCCTCTTTTGTATTGTCTGTTGCCCAATAAGACCAGTGACACATATATGAGACTTTTTCTGTTGGTAAAATCTAAAATTTTTGAACTTTATAATATTGTTTTTGAACCGAAGGAGGTATTTGTGGATTTTGAAATCGCAATTCATAACGCATTAAAAGTTGTCTTTCCCAAAACCAAACTAAATGGTTGTAGATTCCACTTGCACCAGGCGTGGTATAGGAAAATACAATCATTAGGGTTAACCCAAATGTATAAAGATAAAAACTGCGAGGAAAGCAAATGGCTTACTCATACTTTTGGGCTAACTTATTTAGACCCCTCTGAAGTTGAAGATTGTTTCATATTTGATCTCATGTCATACAAACCGGACCATAAACTTATAGATAAATACGCAGACTATTTATTAGAAAACTACATAGCGCCAGAATCTCATTTTCCACCAAATATATGGGCATATGAAAACCCATCAATTAAAAGAACCACAAATGCCTGCGAATCATTCCATTCGCACTTTAATTCTAGTTTTTATTCAAGTCACCCTTCTATATTTATTTTTATAGAAAAATTAAAAGATTGTCAGATCGATGCATATTTAAAAATCAAAAATTTAAATATTCCAGCAAAAATTAAAGACAAACAAGTAAAAAACAAACTAAAATTTATCGAAAACATGGTAAATATGCTTCGATCTGACAATATTTCTAGAATTAATTTCGTTAAATCTGTATCACATCAAAACGTTTTTTAAAAATTTATAGTTTACCTAAGTTATAGAAATAAGTTGATGTAATAATTTTATTGAAATAAAGAAATATTTTAATATAAAGCATTCTGTTATTTTATTTGATTTGCGGCCGAAAATACCTATGAGATAAGGAAGCAACTTAAAACCTCCGGCCGAATTTACCTACCGGCTTTTAGTACCTGCCCTTTTTCCGGCCGAAATTACATCCGCCCGAAGTGGTTGCCATTCTTGCCATTCGGAGGTCGTTAAATAACAATTATCCCTTTCTATTCTGGTTACGCCTATGACGCACGTTAATCCTCTTAGGCCTACTGTAGTAACAATGAAAGATCATAAAATAATGTGATAGTCCAAGAAATGTAATAAATTTTGTATTGAAATTAACAAAAACCATTTAGAATGCATTACAAATATTGAAGTTTTACCGCACGTACTGTACTATAGTTTTGCATACCGAATTAGTTTTTATTCTGGGAATTTACTCTCTCTTGATTTTCAAATAGACTATAGCCAAATTTAAGACAAAAATAAAAAAATGTCTTATGAAAATCATGTAGGTATAATTTAATCACACAGCAATAAAATACCATTATTCCTATAGTTCATAATCACAAATATTAAGTGCAACGAATTAACGAAACCAATTATAGGATCACATCCAAAAATTTCACATAACGTGGTTTATGTTTACTTTGAACTTTGAACAATTACAGCGGTAGTGCGTTCACAACACTTGTGTACAAAGTGAGCGTTCATAAAACATTTAACATATGCTTCACCATAGAGAAAGTAATATATTATTTGTCTATGTGGGTCAAGGTTAGCTACCAGTTTCTATCAACAGAAGATTTTCAAAGTCCTTTGGTGATAATGTTGAAGGTAAAAACATTCCTCAATCCTCGTTTTTCTAAAATTAACGGAAAATAAACACATTTCAATGTCAAATTTTGATAGTGTCGATCTACAAATCGTTCAAACTGATTTCTCCCTAGGCATTTACTCCGTCATCTGACTGACACTGACACTGTTTTCGCTCCTCACCTCACCCATATATTATGAACGCACTCCTTATGTCATCAGAAATTTTTAATTGAGCGCGAATTTTAAACTAATGACAGTTTTATTGAAATAATTTTATTTTTTTAGGTAATTTCAAGCAGTAAATATGTTACAGATAATCTCCTGGGTATACAAAATTATGTTGCACTAGTTTTTGTTAAGTTATTATCCCTGAATTCTCAAAGCATTTGAATTTGTCCATTATTGACCTAGGTTAATAATTGAAAAAATTATTAACCACTAATAGAGAAATTCAACTTCTCAGTTGGCTAGATGACACAATAATTGTCAACTTCACAGCTAGTAGTGGAAAAAGTATCTTAGATACTTTTAGAAGTATCTAAGATGGTTTTTGAAAATATCTTAGATACTTTCTAAAAGTATCTTTAATCTAAGATATTTTTAATACTTTGTACCTTTTTCTAAATGTATCTTAAGATTCTTTTTACGAAAGTATCTGTATCATGTATCTAGTTACTTTTTTTGAAGTATCTTTTCCAGCTCTGCTGGATGGAATATAATTCCACGCCAGACTAGCTCTATACAGTATAATGAGGATGGGTAAAAGTAATTCCAGGCCGTTTTGCAGCAGCGGTGGAAAAATGCCATCCTCACCGGGAGATTTGAAGGGCTGAAATGATTTGATTGCCCATTCAATCGCCGGTGCTGTGATAACTTCCTTGGCGACCTCCCAATCGATCATTTTGATCCGCCTTGCGCTCTCAAAGTGGGGAGGTCGATTGTTATCCAGAGGTAAACTTCCGGGAAAGTGGTTTTCAATCAAAAGCTCTGTTTCTTTTCTAGAGGTCGTGAAAGTGCCATCTGGTCGCTTCATCGACCCTATCTCGGCAATCGACTCTTTAGAGAGAAAGATAATATCTTTAGCAACAAATAGAACAATTTCATTTAAAATAGAAAGTAATATAAGTACAAAATTGTTGAATGTAAAAACAAAAATGTCTCCATTAAGGAAGTCTGGTATACATAAACTTAAATATCCAGAATGTAATACTGTCTATTTGGGTCAAACCCTTGGAAATTTTGAAATCAGATATAGTGAAC
This sequence comes from Galeruca laticollis, assembly GCA_963921935.1. Taxonomy (NCBI): domain Eukaryota; kingdom Metazoa; phylum Arthropoda; class Insecta; order Coleoptera; family Chrysomelidae; genus Galeruca; species Galeruca laticollis. Next base: position 60,117,303 of record OY998181.1, on the reverse strand, counting down.
ACTTACGAGCATACAGATTAAAACAACCAGATAAATCCCACTACGCAAAATATATACTTGACAGCAAACATTCATTGACACCTAACACAGAACTAGAAATATTACATATTTGTGATAAGAAACAAGAACTGAATTTCCTTGAAGAACTGGAAAATAGTGGACCCTTAAGAGATCCACAATATGAAGTCGTCAATGAACAGATAAGTCTAGGGAGTTCTCCACTTTTAAACTGTCTTCTTAAGTGATAATTGTAAAGATCAGCAGATATAGTTTTCCTGGTTTTCTATATCATTGCACAGTTATACTGATCTTAAATGGGAAAAATATGTCCAAGATATCCTCTTAGGGCTAATAATATTTAATTGGGTGTAGAAAAGGTTTGTATTTCGTGCAGAATTTTAATTTATAAAATCATATCATAGCAAAGCGCTTTCGATTATAAAGTCATCATCAGTGCGTACCTGTAAATAAGTAACATTGAATTGAATTTAAGAAATTTTGATAATGAGAACTTTGAAAAAATTACTTACTCGTCAGGTGTACAAGAGCCAGACCATAAAATACCATGTATCCAGTGGACCATGTAAATATTTAAAAAAGGGACATCATATGAAGAGCATTTTAAAATATCCTTATTCCAGGATTAATATGGATAAAAGTTTCAAAAGGCGCAATACATGTCTGCTGAAACTTAGTCCACTCTATAACTGAATAAATAAATGAAAATTGACATTGTGTCAAAAGCTGACAATGAAGTTTGGCATAGAACATGACATATAAAAATAATTATCTGTGTTTTGAAAATTGATAATAGATAAATTAGTCAAATTTATCTTTCTATTTTAAACGTCTATGAAGGGGAATGTACGATCTGTATAAATTAACTTGAGTGTTGAGCCAAAGATCATTATTCAGTAATTCCCTGTTAATATGTAAATCTTCAAGAAAATCTAATTGTTGTAATTAACCCTTTTTTTCACTTGGGCTAATAGATGGAATGTTATTGTTAAATGTTTTTCTCGAAGGACCGTATATTGTATTCACTTATGGTGTAGGATGTATGATTATGATGGATGAAGAAATTAAACAATTATTTCACTTTCATGTTACTATATTGCAGGAATTTATAACGTGTTCTTTGGCATAGACAATTAAGAATCTCACTGGATCATACGCGTGTTACACATTGATTATTTAGCACATAATCTGCTGGAGTAATGAATGGTTAATGATTAATTACACATGTGGTTTACCGAGACCAACGCCGGGTGCTCTTATAACATGAGTACCATTATGTACGACGGTTAAATGATGAAGAGAGAGAATGAAGGATGAATTAGAAGTGTATGAATGCCGGCTGGGAAGTTTGTATGAACGCTGACAGAGAAGTTTGTATGAACGCTGACAGAGAAGTTTACGAGTGACGACTGGGAAGTGTATGAACGACGAATGACGACTGGGAAGTGTATGAATGACGACTGGGAAGGGACTAAAATTGAGGTTTGATGCGTATTTATATGTCGGTTAACGTGGGTGCGGGGAAGAAGAAAAATATTAGGATTTGTCCAATGGGATAAAAGATTTTGAAACGTAACGGTCAGATACAGCGAGTGAAAATTTGCAGTTGGGGTGATTTTTTATGGCCTGAAAAGGTTTCGTAGATACAGATAACAGAGTTTTTTATGAAGCGATAAGGTGTCGGGTACTTTGAAATATTCATTGGAATTTCAGAAAACGATATTTATCTGTATTTCTTATGTGGTAGTAAAGTTAAAATGAATTTTTTGTTGATGTAAAGAAATATTAAATGTTGAGAATAAGGATATATTTAGTTATCTGTTTTGAGCAGAATATTTGAATTGTATTATACAGGGGAAGTTGAAAATAAAAATCACAAGAGAATTTGGTAATTAAATCAAATTCGAACACTAATCTATTGTAATTTTTGGAACTCACCTCCTGTAAAAGTTTTGAATTCCTATTTGGACTAATGTTGTGGTTGTTAAACCTTAAATGTTGACCAAAAGCTGAATTTTTGTTGGGATTTAAATGTTCGGTTTTCTTCATCCATTCATCACATTGGAACGTGCACACAGCTTGACAATTTTCACTTAGTAATATTCAAGCTTTAATATTTGTAATATCATATATTCTTCTATTTTCTATTAATATATATTAAGTCAATCAAAAGTTAGGTCACTTCTTGGTCTAGCCAAAAATAATTATTAAACATCAAGTAGGCATCAAATGAACTGTAACTTCTGTTATTCTGACGATGATGTTAATTGTTTAGAATTCTTAACATTTTATCAATATATTATGGAATTATCTAGAAACAGTTAGTTTCATTTAAAACAGAAATATATTTTTAATTTACGAATATTATTATTATTGTAAGAAAAATAACATTTGTATTAACACATTCACTGCCAGAGCACATAGTGACGATTGATCGTGTGTCACCTATTTTTTGTTATAAATATGTTAGTTTAATGATTGTATTAGCTATTGGACACTTTATTAAGTTAACATTAACAATTTAAATCCAAAAGTATAAAAACATTGATAACTTCACAGAAAACCAAATTTAATCTAAATTATATAAAACACAAACATTCCGGAACAAAAAAATAACTATAAGTCAGTATAAGAAATATATCTAAAAAGCTTATTAAAATTTTTGGAATGTGAAAAGAAACATGTTTTTCTCTTACCATAAAAGTGTAAAACAATAAAATAAACTAAAACTAAAGGAACAGTAAACAACATTATTTTTTTGAGTGAAACTCCCGAAAACATGGAGACAAGCAAAGTCCAGGTTGATTTGGACACAGCGGACAATAATAAATTGAATTCTTTCTACTTTTGTTTCTTCCCAGCAAACCTGACATCGTCTGCGTTTGATTCTTGCATTGGCCCCTCCACTTTTAGGACAATGTTCAGGAAGATGTGGTATCTTAAGTTTTGGTAAAGGCTCTGGTGGCGGAGGCCCAAGTAGCTTCTCAATAATAGATAACCTATAGTCGTAAAAGGTTTTTTTATTGGTGGGATTTCCTTTTTGAAAAGGTAAAATGAAGTGAGCAGCATGATGAGGAAGATATGAATAGCTAATTTTTTATACCAGATTAGCGTTTTATGTTCGCAAGAATAATAGGAGAGCATCTGGTCACAATGATCGGCTCCTGCCATAAACGCATTGTATTTATTTATCAATGCAGCCTTTTCTTTTTCTTGGCCTCGTTGAGTAGATATAGATTGCATATTCGCGTTATATTCGCTTCAAATTGCCAAAATTTCACGACGGTCTTTCTATTTAACTGCACGCATCCCTTTTGAGTTAAACTGAACCACTAGTTCAGCATTTTTAATTTCTTCTTGACAACTTCTCCAGGATTTCCTTTTCTATTTGAACGTAATGTTCCTGTTACATACGTTTTTCTACGCAGCAACTCCTCAGTTAGCTGTACGCTATTATAAAAGTTATCCACGAATAATGAATGACCGTTATCTAATTTCTCTGCCATCAGAGCTAAAACAACTTTTTCGGTATGTCTTTCCCCTGATAATTCAGGATCTGCAGAACCAGAATATACCAATATCTTTAGAGCTGAGCCGTTAGGTTCACATAAAACATAACGCTTGATACCAAACTTGTGTCTCTTGCCTTTTATATATTGGCGAAATTTTAAGCGGCTCCTCCACAAAACCATGGATTCGTCGATAGATAATTCCCTTGTAGGATAGTAAATTTCAACCATTTTATTATTATAAAAATTTATTAAAGGCACAATTTTGCCCAACTGAGTTCGCGGTTCTGGACTTTCAGTATCCTCAAACTGTAGGCTTCTCAAAATTAGCAAGAACCTATTACGGATCATAAAAGATGAGAAACATGATAGGTTGAACAGATAGTTTTTCTTCCAGTAATCTTCCATTTTGTTTAGTTTGATTGTCCCCATGTGAAAAAGTAAACCCAAAAAAGTTCTGATTTCTGTTGGATTGACATTACCCCATCTAGCAATTCTTGGCTCCTCTCCTGAACCAAGTGCAATTAAATCAATTGCATGTTTGTTCGCTCGCGTACATAACATATCAAAAAAATCATCTGTTGCTATCAGGTTGAAATAATCTATTGGCTCTGTGGAATTGAGATTTAAAAGTAAACCTGTCGTTTTCGTAAATGGCAAATTTTGATTTTTAATTTCAGTGTAACTCCAATCATTGGTCCGCGCAATATTCGAGAGTGTTGCAGTTCTTTGGGTAGGCCTTAGTGCAGATTGTATTGATGGTTGTGGTAAAATTGTAGGGTTGCGAAGACGAAGGGGCGTTTGTGAAAAATCTTCATCTTCGTCAGTTTTATCACTATTGTCCAAGTAATCAGGATCATCGTCGCTACTGTTTGCGAAAGGGTCCTTCTCGCTATCTTTTTATTCAAAAATAGCTAACAGCTCAGCGTCTGTTATTTTTTTCTCTCTCCCGTGGTTAAATTTAACTTTTTTCGAAGGTCCTGGCTCATCTGCCATGATATATATATATATATATATATATAAGAAAATAATGAAAAAAATTACACACACTATGTGCCGGTCAACGCCTCTCGGGCGGTCAACGTCATATTTTTGTTTATTTTTTAGGTTATGAAAATATTTTTGTTGTAACTACATTAAAAAAGTTATTAAAAAACCCAAATAATAATTGTTTGGTGAGTATTAATATTATAAAAAACAAAAATACAAAAAACTTACATTTTACAATCAAAATCCGCTAAAATAGACACCGACTAAGATTTTTTAAAACCAAACCAGACACGTGATACACTGATCCTTAGCAAAACAACCTTCTTATACGGCGAACCAATCCACACTGTCCGCATTAATCTCTTCGACGTTTGTATTAGAACTACACAAGAACGCCTCTCCGGCGGTTGCGGCGTTTTTATCGAAGTCGACCGAACGCCTCTAAGGCGGTGCCGGCAGTGAATGTGTTAAAGAGATAGGTTAGTCAAAATGAAAAATATCAAAAAATAATAACATTCTTACTGTATAAACTAGCATATTTGTTAGAATACCAATCTTCTAGACTTTTTGCAGCCATTATGCCAATTACTTTATCTAGATTCACAGTAATTTCCCAGTTGATTGAAATCATGGCCAATGAACTTAGTATTTCATCTTTAATTACGTTACGAGATAAAAGTGTTTACCCATTTCATTGTAGAAAATTATCGTTCTACACTAGCCGTTGTTACATACAACATGGCTAGTAGGTACGATTTTTTAATATATGGTTTCATCGGGGGGATGCCCGGGGCTCCTCTCCTAGCTACGTACCTGGCGTAACTAAATCCTTGCATGTATAAATACAATTTTAAATGGTAACAGATCAAGAAACTAAATAGTAATATAACTACTACTTCTAACAGTTTATTTAATAACGAATATGACATCACGTTTCAAGGTTTTCATTGTGAAAAATTATGTTCAAGAAGATGTTATATAACGCCTATTAGAATAAATTATAACAATAAACATTTTGTTATTACTACGTCTATCATTTGGGTATGTTAATAATGAACTAGAGCTTGCTGGTAAATTACAAATTTTGTTGAAAACCCTACCCACTCATTTCATTTTGATTACATTATTCTTATGAGTGACGTAATGGATTGGGTGATTGACCATGACCGTGATGGATTACAAAACAGGGATCCATCGATATTGCTTTCCCTTAATGAATATATTCAGCATATTTTGACAAAAGAAACAGTCTAGATGGCTTCATTCTCTCTCTCTATTCTTGTATTCTATAATAACACAAGTAATTATTTCCAAAACTCTTCAAATTTTTTTTAATGAGAGACATTAGTCAATAACAAAAATTTTCTGCCACTCTAGGAAACTGTACCAACTCCCTTTGACATTGTTTTCCAGGGATTAAGTAGCCCAAGAAAGCTTTGACGTTATAAGGGTCTAATGGTGAAACAAACAACAACGAGCAAGTTGACATTAAATTCTCAAAAAATGGTGTTGATTATGGTAAGCCCTTTCACCAGTTGAACTGGCTGATTGGATTATTTCAGCTTCTTTCATAAATTTATTATCTCGAGGAACAAAATATTTAAAGTAAAGACAACAAATTCGTAGAATCTCCTTCAAAGTAGGTCTCTTCCGAAGCAATATACTCACGCCAATGAATGACCAACTCTTCTAAGCGATTTTTCGAGAATCAATAGTAATCGCGAATTCTTGTTTGTCTTCTATCCACTGGAAATGGGTACATCAGTGTTAATTAGGATTGCCACCTGTCCATTTTTTCAAACAAAATGTCCTTGTGATTTTTTTGCCCTAAAATGTCATTTTTACGTGTCTTGGAATTCTAATCGAAAATACTCCTTCAAATTTGATTGGGCAATGGCATTTACTTGTTGAAAATATTTTTTTTTGCTAACAATCGGCAGTTTTATTCACAAAAATACATTTCTACTCAAAAATAGTTTAGGCTTTATTTTACGACATTTCGATTCCAAACATTTTTTTACCACACACAATATAATATATAATCGACCCCTCCTCAGACAACGTCCTTTTTTACTTTTCATTAAGGTGATAACCCTAGTGTTAATTCAATTTTTGGATCCAGAAAAAAATCGATTGGAGTCGTATAACGGAAATATTATGGTTGTTCAGTAGGACTTGACTTTTGGGCAAGAAATGATGATTTGGTATGATGCCTTATCGTTGATAAATATCAGAGGTAATAATCGATTCGTTAAACACATAAATTCCACTCACTTAGACTTTAACCACGATTTTCAGTTACCATTTCCTTTAGATGTTAAGTTGAACACATTGTTTTTGATAAAGCCGATTCGCCGCAACACATGTATGTTCAGCGTTTCCGCACACGGCATTCTATTTGAAATGCAAAATTAAAGAGGAAGAAAGAGAGTGTAACGTGAATTTCGTTCACCACTCGTAATATTTCTCGTCGATGAAAGAGTAACGTAAATTTCGTTTACCCCTCGTAACATCGAATAATACTTCTTGCCGGTGGTTGTCGAATTTTAAGTTTTCGGATGAGTTTGTTTTCATTAGGATATTTAAGTCGATGCACGCTGAGGTTCTGCCTTTTTTCTTTAACGAAATATAGTTATTGTTGAGTTCTGCCATCCTACCGTATCGAAGTGCATTCATATGAATGGTGAGTAGTTTCACTTAAAATGTATAATATCCCTTCGCTAATTATTTCTTTCATTGTACTTAATAGTTTCAAATTAATTTTCTTTAAAACATTCAGTACCAGAGATATATTATGTCGATTTCGTTTTTTTATATATATTTCGTTCTGGTTCTTATATTCTTTTTTTTATAACAATGGAATTTTACGTTAAAGAAATGTTAAATTAAAACTAATTGAATTAGTAACTTTTATTTCTAAAATCTCTATTAAAATATTGCAAGATACAGGAAACATGAGCCACGTTGTTCTGGTTCTTTATATTTTTTAAAACAATGGAATTCTACGTTGAAAAGCCATTAAAATAAAATTAAATGAAAATTAGTAACTTTTGTTACGATTTTTATTATGCTTTTTATTTCTAAAATAAATAAATTTTCTTAAAATATTGTAATATACAGGATATATGAAACACGTTATTAGATATCATTTCATAATTTTTACTTATGTTACTTGTACCTACTGTAATTTCAATCACCAGATATCCTGCATTTTACTGAATTCAAGAACTATATCTGATTCAAGTGTCTTTTCTAGCACTTTTTTTACCGGCCTAAACTTTTTTATCGGCCTAAACCTTCTTACCGGCTGAAATTTTACCAGCTTGAACTTTACCGGTTGGGACCACGGCTTGAACTTTCTACCGGCTTGGACCGAGGGCTCTACTCAAAGCCGACTTGATGCAGCTGATTGGTTCCTGATTCCTTTGTAAGTCAAAAGATTCATCGTTGGAAAAGAAAAAAATGCAAGGAAAGTACTAACGTCCATAACCGTAAACATTATCGATTATTTCCAACTACAGTTCATGTATTAATTAACTTCATAGTTTTGTACCATATGTAATTTAATATCTTCTTTTGTAAAATTCATAATTAATGTTTAAATTTCAATTTTGCTTCAAAATCTAATTTTTTTTATATAAAATTTTGAAATTTCAATTTTCTTTCAGTCGATAATTTTTTTTTAATAATAAATCTAGCTGCGAATATTTAATAACAGTTTTAGATTTCAATTTTCTTTCAGTATCTATATTTTTTATTTTTTTATTAATAATAAATCTAGCTGTATATATTTAATAACATTTTGAAATATCAATTTTCTTTCAATATATAATTGTTATTTAATAAATCTACTTGTAAATATTAAATAACGTTGTTCATTTTTTATAACCTTCCAACTTCTCGTTTTGTTGACTGGGATTAGTTGATGTTAGGTAACTCATAGACTAGTAGGACTCTGGGTGACGCCCACTTACTTTTCCGTCTCGTAACGTAAAAATAAGTAGGATTACCCGAGAACCGGTAAGACCTACTCCTTGAGTCTCTATTAGCACATAACCCACGTCTGAGTAGCTCTTCGACGGAGTAGCCGTTGCAAGAGGGCGTGAGAAAGAGAGAGGGGGGGGGGAGAACGAAATGCAGCACTGTAAACAAACTTTGCTATGTACACCTACGACACATGTTTTGTAACATTGGCAAAGAATCCTGATAATTCATTAGAAGCCGCACAAACACGTCATATTAATACAAAAATAATATCATATTTCCAAGAACATAAACTAGCTATTAACGGATCCAACACAGAGTATTTATTAATCCGTAGAATAGCTCGGAAAAACAGCTCATTGCAATCTCAACTCTAGGTTGACGGACATCTCATTACACCCAGTAATACTCAGAATTATTTAGGGTGTACTGTGCAAGGTAACACAACTTCCACTCGCTGCAGGTGGTACAAAACAAGTGTTTGCGGATGGCGATTGAGCATAACTGTTATCCTAAATTTCCCAGAAACTCATAGTTACATGACAAAGCCACTATCAAAGTCTTTATTACCAAAATCTTATAAAACTTTTACAATTACTGTCTGCCAAAAGATCTTCGTAATAATCTCAAAGACGTAAATCGTGCAGAAGACATCCGCGATAATGGGTGCAGGCTTTTGCATAGTGCGTCAATCACATAATAAAGTTGTTCAACTCCAAACCCATATTCGCCACACAAGGTGTAAATTACACCGGATAAACAAATAATCATATATAACTAAACCAACGTTTGTCATGTTGTCTTCTCGACAACTAATACCCCGATCAATTTTGGGACCCTGTTTTTCAGCAGCTTTTCAGGGACAACTTAGCCGAAAGATTCTAGGAGCCACAAACTCATACCAGGGACAAAGTCATGAAAATGTCAAATTTAATTGATAATGCTAAACCAGCAAAGAACCTTGTATCAGTATCCGCCAAAATAAACAGTACCGAAAATAAAAATAAAAATTAATTTTTAATTTCTGTAATGTAAGTGTTCAATATGTTCACCATTTCGACGCAAACAAGCTTCATATAGATTTTGTAAGTCAATAAACATATTTATAAAAAGTGGTTGATGTAACTGCCGAAAAATATTTTGTATTCTTTCCCGTAGTTCGGCAATATTCGCCGGCGGATTTTCCGAGTGAAATATTTTGTCCTTCATTATGTCCCAAATGTATGCGTCAGGTGGCGTCAGATCAGGTGAATGAGAAGGATATTCGAAGTCTGTTCCCCGAGAAATTATTCAATTATCGAAATGCTGACGGAGTAAGTCTAAGGTGCGCACAGCTGTATGGCTCGTTGCACCATCTTGTTGGAACCATTGTGTGCGAAACTGTAGATTTCGTGCACGGCAAAAGTTATTTAGATCTCTCACAAAAGGTATAATAATTTTCTCTCTATAACGCTCTTGGTTGACAGTAAGTGGATTCTGATTATCATCTTCAACGAAATAAGGACCAATCATTCCATGACCAGATACCGCGCACCAAACGGTAACTCGAAGACTGTGGAGTGGTTTCTCTACAATGACATCAGGACGTTCAAATCCAAGGAATCTGGTTGTTTGTCGATTAATATAGCCGCTAAGATGAACGTGACTCTCGTCTGAAAACCATGTTTTTCAAAAATTCGGGATCTTCGTAAATTAAACTCAACATGCGACCACAGTAAATTTCTCTTGCACGTTTGTCCGCAGCATTTAGTCGTTGTCTAACTTGAATACGGTATGGATAACCACCAATTGATTTGAACATGCGACGTAAAGACGTTCCACTAATGTTGAGTTTACATGCAGTTCTTACAAGACTTCTTTGAGGTGATTGCACAACTTGGTTAAAAACACGTCCTTCATTTTCGTTAGTGCATACTGTTTTTCGACGACCTGAAGAACCTTTACGTTGACACAATACACTACCAGTGCGACGAAATTTTTCAACAACAGCTAACATCACACTTTTACTAGGAGCTGCTTTATTAAATTTTTGTTGATATTTTATTGACACCTGTTCTAAGCTTGGACCATCATTACGACCTTTTCCGTATGAACGAAAATAATGCTCTACCAAAAAAACTTTTTCTTCCGTTGTTAGAACCATTTTTAAATCAAATTTAACTGCAGCGTACTATTAATATATCAACTAATGACAATTAAGTCAAATATGACAAATCCATATTACATAAACAACTCCACAGCACTCTCTGTTTCGGTACTGTTTATTTTGGCGGATACCGTATATAACACAGGCACACACATTACCTCTGAGGATCGCCAGACCACCGGCAGTTACAATAAATTGTATCTATATCGTATATCCTTAGATCTATTGTATAAAGGGAACCATAAACTCAATAAAGAACATTTTTAATAATAATAAACTAAACAGCAGGTGAGACTCAAACTCCACCTACATATAGGAGACAGTTTTACTGAATAACTTTTATATATATTTGAGGAATATTTCATGGGATGTGTGTAATTTTTGCAGCCAGCTCTTGAACTATAATGGAGCAAACAAAAGCTTGTTTGTCCAGAGTCTCGTTAATGTCCTAAAAGGCAATCGTCTCTTTAAGCTGTATATTTTCTTCAAAGAATATGTGTCGAGTGATATTAATTATGCCATGTAACAACTCGTTTTTCTCTTTACTATAGTTTGGAAAAATTAAAATCGACTGTTTATCTATATAATAATCCAAACGCTTCTGAAAAATATTTTTAAATTGTTTGAAAGCTTATCGTAACATCATCTATCCTGTGTCTCAGTGGTGATTATTACTATTCCGCCCAACCCTATCTAATATGCGAGAAAAGTTGGAATTTTGGATTTTTTCGAGTTATTCTTCCGGATAACTGTCTTACTTCGTCACGTTGTCTAGCTGGCGATAGTCCACGCAGAATTTCGTAGTTCCATCGTTTTTTTTGACGATCACTACTGGAGACACCCATGGACTATACTTCGTTTCAAAGTAGTTGATAGCTGTATCTCTTATTTATGTTTTACAATGTATCTAGACTAAGAAGAAAGAAATTGAGACCAGACCACCCGCTAATCGGTAAAATAACAATAGGTAATAAAATACAAATGAAAGCATACGCAGGTAACCAAACGGTACATAGCCGTAGAACAGGGTTATTTATGATTTTTGCTTAACGTTTTTTATATTTCATATTATAATGAAAATACAAAGTAATTGTGCAAGATTTATATACACACATATTCTTGTAAAAAATAAAAAGAATTATAACAAATAATTGCAGGTGAACATTACTTTAACTATAATATATACTGCATTGTAATGATATAAATTCATTACTATAAATATCGATCCAAGTAACCAGTTAACGCAGCGATGACGAGGTACCCCACCAGAACAACAAAGTCCCCACGCCAAGATGCGCACGAAGAATCGACAGTGGAAAGGAAGGAGACTTCCACCACCACCGCTAAAATGTATATAAAAATGCAAGCCAGCAGACAAGAAGACAACTTGGTTCACGGACTCCAGCTCCTACAAGTTCAGCCGCCTCCAGTGCGAAGCGTAGGTCGAAGGTACTGACTTTAACCTTATACGCTTTACACAATTCACCGTGGAGTGTTGTACTAAGTCGAAGTATTGATTCGACTTTTATACATCACTCACTCGAACGGCCGTTGGTTTCTGGTATTGACGGAAACGAAAACGATTGTTCAAACTGTTAGAATAATTTCGGTGCGGTATTGACGCATCGAAAACTCTACAGTATCTCTATAGGGTTTGCTAACGTTGAGATGGGTATTGACCATCTGTAAACGATCGCGCTAAATGTTAGTATAATTCTGGTGCGGTACTGACGCGCCGGAATAACTACATCCCTATACCACCGAGAGAGTCGTTAAGTTGGGAATTGACTAATTATAAACGATATACTCACATCTGGAGACAATAACCGAAAGAGTATTGATCTATCGGTTGTTCTCAACTTTGGCTGTCTGAACAATTCGTAGGACCGAGAGAATCCCGTATACCACAGTGGAAAGTTCGAGTCGTTACACCAACCTGCCTGCAGTTCGTCAGTACACATCGATCGACGGAGGAGTACGGACCGTCGGAACGTGATTTTCGATATAATTACGCACCACAGTAGTATATATAGAATATTGTAGTTTAGTTTAATTTTATCTTTGTAAATAATATTTCTTTATAGCAATAAATCAATTAATTTAATCGAACTCTGTCTCCTTTGGGCTTACCTGGGCAATACGCATTACAGCATTATTAACTAAGTTCTTCATCAGAAAATCTGAAGAACCGTCTTGTCCTAAGTTAATTATTAACGGTTCGATCTCTGTAGTTTCGTCGATAAAGTCGTCAAGACCCCACATTTTCCCATCCTCAGCTATAACATGTTTTATGGCGCTTTGCCAGTTTTCGGCAGTCACACCCGCCAATGAATCCGTCAAAAATGGCCGTACTTCTTAAAGTTTAAAAGTTTTGTTGTTCCTGGCAACATAACCTTTGACTTGGGCCCATATAAGTTCTATTGGGTTCAGCTCACAATGGTAAGGGGGTAAGCAATATACAATAATACCTCTACTTTTTGCCATCTCATCGATTACAAATTTTTTAAACTCTGTCTAACAATTTGCAAAAGTTTTTTTTCGCCATTGTATCATCGAAATTTAGGGCTTTACACTGCAACCACTCAATTATCGCCGCTTCTTAACATGAACTTGTGGGAAGCTTCTCTACTAATCGAGAATATAGCTGTCGTTATCCATTATAATAACTGAATTCTGGGGAATGTATTGGATCATTTGTTGGAAATATTCCTCAAAAACGTCAGTCGTCATTTCTTTGTGGTAGTCTTTGGTTGAATTAAATTGAAATTCTAATAATTCTTGATCCAAAAATCCGTTTTCACTGCTTTTATGGGTTATGATAAGCCTGCGTCTCTTTCCAGAGGGAAGTCTTAATCCTGTTGACCAACCCTCCATGACAGCTTGTCGGCAATTCAGTATATTTTTATCTTGCCAGACTTTTGATACGGTGTGTCCTTGATTTATTTATTTATTTATTCATTAATACACTGTTCAAACATGACGAACCCAACTACAGAACAGGAACTTAATTATATTGATTACAAAGAATAATATCATCAATCAAAGAAGAATGCTTTAATCGCAGATATGCGGCAATGAAATATATCAAGCGGGTAACTTACATGATTACATATCGAACACATCCTGTGAAGTGGCGAACATTTTAAAATATTTGTTCGAGGGTTATTAAGGTAAAACGTACTAACAGCTCTTGAAGCTACTCTCGGAGTATTGAACTGGAGTTTAAGAAGAAGATTGGGATCACCGGTTGTTATTCACGATTTTAAACAGAAGTATCAATAAGTCACAGTCACGACGAGCACTTAAGTCATTCACACAATGCCTCGTTAGAAGTGTACCGGTACGAACTCCTACCGGTGGGTAAATGCCATCCATTTTAAAGGAAAGAAATTTCAAAAACCTCCGTTGAATTGATTCCAGTTTCTGAATGTGTATTTCATAAAATGGACTCCAAATAACATCTGCGTATTCAATTTTAGACCTAACATAGGCGTAGTATAAAGCCTTTAAAGTGTCTTGATCATTGAAGTCACGCGAATTTCGAACTAAGAGGCCATACATTTTGTTAGCAGACGAGCATATAGCCTCAATATGAGGTATAAAAAAAAGTTTAGAATCAAAAGTGACACCCAAGTCAATAAATGTCGCAAGGCGTTCAAGAACAGTATTGTTGATTTGATAATCATATATAATTTTCTCAGGTTTTAAGGAAAACGTCATTACTTTACATTTGCAGGCATTCAACGACAATTTATTACTTATACACCATCTCTCAATACGTCGAAGGTTAGTTGAAAGTGAGACACAATCGCTTCTATCACCAATCCGGCAGAATAATTTCAAGTCATCAGCATATAGTAAGCAGTTGACATCAAGATCGTCAACTATATCATTGATGAAGACATTGAATAATAAGGGGCCCAGGTTACTTCCCTGTGGAACACCAGTTGTTGCTAAGTATTCAACTGACTTATAACCATTAAACACGACATACTGGTGTCTGTTGTTTAGATAGGCGGTGAATAATTGGATTAGAGAGGGTGATAATCCATATCGAGATAATTTACTCACTAGAATTCCGTGGTCTAGTCTATCGAACGCTTTAGAGAAATCGGTGTACACAACGTCAGTCTGCGATAGCTCATCGATGTTTTCAGTAATAAATTGGGTTATATTTGCCAAATTGGTGACAGTTGAGCGACCCTTTACAAAACCAAGTTGCTTTATGGTTATTATGTTGCATAAATGGCTATACATTCTATTGTACAATAACATTTCGAATACCTTACAGAAATTACAAATAATTGAGATTGGCCGATAGTTGCTAATATCAACACCATCACCATGTTTGTATATAGGGCTTACCTTCGACGATATCCACATATTCGGCACATTGCAAGTCTTTACGCACGTGTTGAGCAGTATTGTTAACGGCGGAGCAATCCTTCAAAATGGAAGCTGGTCCTGTTGTCATTTTATTTTTTACTTGTTTTAAAGCTATAAGTAATTCATCCTCAGTGAAGGACATGATATTCAGGAACTGTGAGGTTACTGAATCATCATGGGTAACGCACATTGTACTAACTGAAAAAGATTTTGCAAAATATTCAGAAAAACCATTAAGGATATCGGTAGGCGTATCGAGCGTTTGACCATTAATCGTCATTCTATCAGAGATATTAGTTGACCCCTTTTTGCTGTTGACAAAAGCCCAGAATTTTTCGGGGTCTGCTTTCATACTCGCTGAATCAGCATAATCCCTGTACGACTTGTCTATGTCAGATTTCACCTTTGCTCGTAAATATTTAAACTTGTTAAGAGTATTTACATCATTGTTGATTTTACATTCGTTATTTAATTTCGATTTCAGCTTAATGTCTTTAATAATATCCCGGGTAAATCACGGTGGATATTTTCTTTTATATTGTTTTGTTTCTCTTGGCACACACTCATCAAATGCATTATACAACTTACCGTAAAAGTAGATGCAGGCGTCATCGGATCTATCAAATGTTTGAAGGAAAGTCGAATCTATATTAGAGTGACTTTGATACAATAGTGAAAAATTTGCTTTTCGGAAGTTATATTCATTGCAAGATATTATTGGAAAATTTCGCTTTAAGGTGTGGCAAAAATTTAGTTTACAGGAAATATTTAAAACAGGATGATACCGATCTTGAGCAACTAAATTTTGAATTGATTTTTCAACAAAACAGTCATTATTATAGAGGACAAGATCGAGAATACGTTCCAAGTCGTTCGCAATAGTATTGTATAGAGTTAAATTAAAAATTGGGAGAAAATTGGTAAGAGCAGAAACAATGTCATTACCTAAATTATTATGGAAATTTGTAGCATAAGAAGATATATTAAAGTTGCCCACAATGAGTAAATTATTATTATGCAAACTTTCAATATTACTAATTGATTCAAGAAGAATAAGGTATACTTCGCTACTAGCAGATGGAGGAACATAAACATTTAGCACATAAACATGACCTGAGTCAGCTGTTATTTTGACCAAGACCATATCCACCGTAACTATCGTGGGGAGAATGAAACTATCTATATTCATTTCACACGACGGGAATTCATTGTTTACAGCTATAAGAACCCCTCCGCACCTCAAGCAATTACACGCCACCAGATTTCTATCAGCCCGGTATACTGAGTAGTCTTCTGGAAACAGTTCACCATTAAAGACTGAATCGTTAAGCCATGTTTCGGTTAGTGCTATGACCTTAAAGTCTGTCATAGAGATTGAATTAAAAAAATCTACAGTTTTAGATCGCAAGCCTCTGGTATTCTGATAGTATACATTTAAAGAATTGGTGAAATTACTGTTAACCTTTTTACCAGCAGTGCAAGTCGTCGACGACATGGTAGATCCTCTTGAAGCTATGGATTGCTATATTCCAAGCAAATCCTTCTTTAGTTTAGTTGAAGCAATTTTATATGCAGTACAAACACTTCTGTCCCACACCGCATGATCACAGGAAGTAGTAGATCCTTGAGCAGGTTTCATCCAAATAGAAAATAGTCTTACATTCGTTGCGATATTTAAGGATTGACCTTAAGTACTCTCGTCTCCAGCAGACAATATCCGGCCTATCAATTAGAAAAGATTTTCTGTTCTGTTTTTTCCACCGAAAGTTCATTCCATGAAGAATTCTCCATACTCTAGTTCTTGTGGCAGGTTTTCGTCATTCTGGGCGGATTGCACAATCTTGTCCAATGTTGGTATTTCTTTGGCGAACTGCATACCATGTACTATTCTACGTATACTGTTTTTGACATCGTCGTCAATTTCTAATGGTTTCTTCCCCGGGTGAGGAATATAGGTTCACCGAGGTTCCGGCATTTTCTCTCACGTAAAAATCTATGAATCGTTGATTCTCCTACCCCCATCATATTGGCACAGTTCGTAATTATGTCGCGAACAGAGCTTATGGGGGTTTGGTGCACAAGAGCATCATGAACGTTCAGGATTATTGTTTTTCCCGCAAAGAATAGGCACTTTTGCTAACTCGTTGAATAGGAATTGAAGAAAAACTTGAACTTGAAACCATCTTAATTAGACGAACAGACGTTACTTGCTGGTTGCCGAATACTAACTACTTCAAATTTTATTCTATACAGGTAGTTAGATTTAAATATTAACAGGAAATTGGGTTGTACCTGTATAAGTTACGGGGTAGGTACACAGAAAAAAAGAAATGTTTGAATATAGTATAACAAAATAATTGCGGGAGATTTTGTAAAGCTTTCTATATACGTGGAAAAAACGTATATAGATAATACCAAATGAAAGAAAGAATGAACTGTATTTTCACCTTTTGTCATGTATAATGAAATCACAAACTACTGAAATTTGGGAACATCAATAGGCAGTAGCATGAGAAGATATTTACAGAGATATTCCAGTTATACGAATTGTAGAATTGAAACAATATCACAAAAATATTTTTCTTCATTCCAGCGGGCATGTTTTTGAACCCAACAATATATTTCTTCAATTAAAAAAAAATATGTTTTCACTTGAGTAACTCACACTCATCATTCAAGTATAATTTTAAATCAATTCCTAATTATACATTTGTTTCAAATAGCGATATTCTTGATTCAGTACTACTGATTCTGAAATTAAATGAATATTTGAACAAAATCAATAACAATTTTTTCATTTTAACAGTCTGGTATTTAACCAAACAATATGTATTCTAAAATTCAAGTATTTAATATTCTTGAATATACAAAATTGTTTATTTGCTTCGATGGTGGAATACATCCTCAGATGAAAGTGAAATTATTCTTGCATCAAATAAACCCGAAGAATTGAATGGACGAAATATAACAACTGACATCGTCTAATATTTTCTTGTATCAAACAAATATTGGTCTTTGAATCCAAATAAACTAGCGTTTTCTTTTAAATGATCGGTTTATTTCGTCATATTGAAACAACAAATTTGTTTGACTGAAATATATTTTGTTTGATTCAATACTTTATTTTTTTCTGTGAAGTTCCGTCGCGCCTATGGTTTACAACCATTCTATGGTCCGAACCCCCGATCCGTGCCATCAACTCCATTGTGATAGACTTTAGTAGATGGCTCTATTACTTTCTCTTCTTCCATCTCTTGAATTATTCTTTCAGCTTCCTCTTTCTTCGCTCGTGGTAGTCTTCGAGCTGATTGCCTAATTGGCTTGGCATCACCAGTATAGATTTTGTGTTTGACTGCCTATGTTCGACCACTCATCCCTCCTTTTGGTACGAATAGGTATCGATACTGCAGAGAAATTCTCTCATTTTCCTTTTCTCAGCTCGATTCAAGGAGTGGCCAGCTACTGATAACATCTGTTCGAATCTGGCATTGGAATTGTCAGTTGTCTTGATGGTAATTGGGTAATCGTTCACGTGTATCACGCGTACTGAGATCTCTTTCGCCGACGTAACCAATCATTTTCCAGTTAGTACTCATTTGCCAACCTCATCTTCGTGGTTCCTTGGCTCCATCGTAACAGGTGTACCTTCCTTAATGATTCTCTGTAGCCGCGCTACTATCATGGTTTCGCTTCATGCAGGTAGAAAGATATCTTCCTGTATAGCTGCCAACACCGTGCTTCCTTCATATGGATGAAGGAATACCTCCTCGGAACCCGCTTTAATGGTTGGCCAACTGGAAACCATGTATATTCATTACGTCCAAGAGATTGTAAAAAATAAACCTCATACCCGCTCTGGTTCTCAGTCAAAAAATAATTTTAGTTAAATATAACATCTATGAACCCCTACATTCGAGATTATGATTATACTCCCTTTAAGACGATAGAATTAGATTCTGTTAGTTAATATACCATGTTAACAAATATAAACAATAATAACTTCACCGTTTTACAACAGAATATAAGAAGCGTTAGAAAAAATCTAGATGAGTTGAAAATATATCTGTCTGAATTTTGCAGGGAAATAGATTGTGTTATTCTGACAGGAATTACATGGACAGAGGCGGCGAAAAAAGCTAGAAATAAAAAGGAATGGCGGAAGTTTGTCCACAAATAAGCGACACACACCGACACCCACAGCGGGTACAAACGGGTTTATGATATATATATATATATATATATATATATATATATATATATATATATATAACAAAGGGATTCATGGGTAATTCACGCAAAGTAAAGGGCTACTGAAATAGAGTGGTAACCGTGGACATGCATGTTTCTGGCTCATTTTGCCTCATCAGCACGGCATAACCAAATAATGATGTGAAATTTGGGAGCAAAGATGTTAATCGAAACATGGGAAAACACAAAATAACGGATTTCAGCAGGGAAACCAAACGCTCATTTGTGTCTTCAATTGGAAGATCCCGAGTTTTCAGGACATCAACCAACATCGACACGGAGGCGCATATAGCCCCCCAAATTTCACATCATTATTTGGTTATGCCGTGCTGATGAGGCAAAATGAGCCAGAAACATGCATGTCCACGGTTAGCACTCTATTTCAGTAGCCCTTTACTTTGCGTGAATTACCCATGAATCTCTTTGTTGTTGTTGTTAACATATCACGCGATATTCCTACATCTTCTTTGTTATTTACTATGGGTCGGAAGGTTCATGGCGGGGTTCAAACATCATTGCATCAATAAAATTTTGAACGAAAATGGGGAAGTAATAAAAGAAACGGAAGAGATCGTAGAAATCTCCAGTGAGCATTACGCAACAGGTGGAAGTAAATTGGCCGAGAAAATTGCTGTACCGAAAAATCCTCTCTTACCCTCTCAGCATTTGTGCTCCTCTATATTTCTATCACCCACAAATAAAATCGAAGTTATTGATACCATAAAAACACTTAAATCAAACAAATCATCTGGCTTTGATATGATAAGGGCAGAGTTGGTGAAAAATGTCAATGAGGAAATAGCATCGCCGATAGCGTTCTTATTTAATAAAATTATTGAAGAGGGACAGTGGCCCTCTGCACTGAAGGTTGGTATAATTAAACCGTTGTTTAAAAATGGCGATAGACAAATAATAACTAACTATCGGCCTATTTCATTAATAACAAATTTCGCGAAAGTTTATGAAAAACTCTTAAAAGCAAGAATATTAAGTTACCTGAATAAACACAGTGTCTTATCAGATAATCAATTTGGATTTCGGGAGAAACTATCGATGCAGGATGCTGTTTACTTTTTGACATCCAGACTATATCAGAATCTCGATAAAGGACTGCATTCAATGTGTGTGTTTCTCGATCTTGCTAAGGCCTTCGACACTGTGAATCACACACAGCTTATGAGGGTCTTAGAGAACATGGGCTTCAGAGGTACTTCGTATAAATTAATGAATAGCTATTTGGAAAATAGGAAACAGTATGTTTCAATAAATGATATTATTAGTTCTGACAAGAAAATCGCATATGGAGTACCTCAAGGAACAGTACTGAGACCGATTTTGTTTATAATATACATGAACCAATTGTTAATCGTACAAGTACGGGGATTATAAGCAGTTTTGCAGATGAAACAGTCATATTGTATACAGGCCGCGATTGGAATGAATTAAACGAAAAAACAGAAGGAGACATGAAGGAGATAATAGACTATGTTAATCAAAGATATTTGACTATAAATTATAACAAAACATATTTTATCACCTTCAGCTGTTACTCAGATACTCTTCCTTCCTATGATTCCTTGAAAATAATAAATAATCAGGAAAAGATTACGATACTCTCAAAAGACTCTATCAAATATTTGGGAATAAGAATAGATAGGCATCTAAGGTGGAATAAACTTATCGACAATGTTGCAACAACACTAAGGAGTTTACTCAATAGATTTAAATACTTACAAAAAATATTAGACCTCCACCAATTAAAAATCGTTTACTCTGCATTAGTGGAATCCCGCCTGTCATATGGAATTATAGGTGGGGGGGGGGGGGGGCTTGCAGACACTTACTTGAGGAAGCTTGAAAATTTACAGAAGCGTTTTTTGAAAATAATTCTATATAGACCCAGACTGTACCCAACCGATATTTTATATCGCGAATTTAACGAGCTAGATATCAGACAGATATATTTTTACAAGTCAGTAGTATATAAACACGGAACAAAAAATATATATCTAGATCACAACTATAATACATGACAAAATGCAATCTATTGTTAAAGACTACTCAAGCCAATAAAACAATTGGACAAAGGGGGTAGGATTATCTCTCTAACAGATTATATAATTTCTTACCATTAGAAATAAGACAGATAAAACAAATTTAAAAAAAGTGTTAAAATAGTCTTGCTATCCCTCAGTAGAACAGAAGTACGTAATTTGATTGTGCCGTAAGTTTTCACTCTTTTGTGATGTAACTTTTTAATTTTAAATTGTGTTGAATTCTAAAAATTGATCAGCTGTTAAATTTATGTATTTTATTGTAAATTAATTTTTGTAATTTCCATTGTAAGACTGTAATAATTACATTATATATTGTCACTACGTTACACATAATAATGAACATTATTATTATTATACACCATACACTACCCAATGGACAGGCTTTGCCTTTATGGGAACATATTCGGAGAGTTGATTTTCTAATACTGTATTGAATACTGCATGTGTGTAATTTTTATTATATTGTATTTCTGTAGTGTACTTTTGTCTGAATAAATTATTATTATTATTGCCAGAATCCCTTCTTGTTCGATGTCAGCTACGATTACCGTATGCGTAAACTCTTCTGCACCAATTCCCAATTGGATTTGTGTCTCTCCGTGAACGTTGGCACTCTCACCTGTGGCGGCCCGCAGTCGTAAGCTCGTTGGTAGAAGCTTTTTCTTGGAGTTTATTATCTCAGGCAGTATAATGGTTCTAGTTGCTCCAGTGTCTAACAGCAGAGTATATTTCTTGCCATTTACTTCGCCAACCACATATAAACTCTCGTTTCGACATCTGAGAGAAGCTATCGGTATGAGAGGGTCTTTGGAAAGATCTTGGGTCGGTGCTGCCCCCTCGTAGCCGACCCGTTCTAGTTTCTTTGTGACTGGGTTTCTTCGTTTGCTACGACATTAAATTGTAAACTGCCTCCCAATCCGCAGGTATATATTAAATGTTTTTCTAGTACCTTCCAATTCCGGAAACTTCTAGTATGCGGCACCCAACAAACAATCGACCTTCTTAGCAATCTCTATAAAAACAATCACGAACAATAAATAGCCCTTCCTAGAAATCGGTGCGCTCGCGTCAAAATTTTAACTTTTATATATCATCGGTTTCAGGGACTACTAATGTGTGCAGTTTCGCAACACTATTGATTTTAGCTTAATGAAAGTTAATAAGTTTTTGTAACATAATTGAACGTGGATTTAAAAAATTAATAGGGGGGAGGTCGAAGTTACCGCACTGGATAAAGTATTTGAAGACTAACTTTTGCATCTGTGATAAGACTGCCATGTACAAAATTTTAAAGAAAAATTTCGAACTGCTTACGAGATATTACGAGAATATTATTTTATTGTTCCAACTTTAACACGCGGTATATCATTAACTAAGCATTTAAAGGGTCTATCTTCCAACTTCAATTTTCATCATTCGTCAGGGGCTATAAACCTGTAAAGTGTTGTCGGTCGAATATCGAAACACCCTGTATATGAGGGATGCATACATACTGTTTACAAATCAATAATTGTATTTATACAAACATATTCCTAAATACCAAAGCTTAAATTTTAAATGTGAAATATGCGTTTTTACAACTTGAATGAGTTTACTGTATGATTGCAATTTTTTTAAATGGATCGTTAAAGATCCAGTAGATCATAAAAAAGCAGTTTATTAATTTTCTACTGCAATAATGTCTTTCATATGGGATATGTTTAATAAAAAATGTGGTATACATTAACGTTAATAAACGTTCATTGTTACGTAAGCATAAGCATGTATGGATAGATTCAATTATGTTATATCATACTATTATTGCCTTATCAACTTGTTTCCTTGCAAAATAAATCAATATTTTATTTATATTACATCATTTAGTATGCTGTAAAGACAGATGTGGTTCCTTTTCACAGCAACGGTAAAAATTTATCAATATGACCATATCGATAAAACTTAGTTTAATTATTCATTTGTTATTTACGCCAGTGAGTATGCATAAAATTGCTTGGAGGTCTTCAAGGTTAACTTTAACTATTATTGAATCACTAGCGTATCAACTATTATTTCCATGCAAATTACAAATTAGTGGGATGTTCTGATGGTACAACAGTATTGCTATGTAGAGAAAATAAACATTTCCATATGCACATTTCGCAAAGCCGTTAGAAATTTTGATTAGCAACAGAAAATAGCAATAAAAAAAGAGGCAGCAGCAAATCTTGATAGTGGTCAGTAATTAAATCATAAATAGGCAGCAACAATATTTTAACAACGTTTTCTGCCGAGAATTGGTAATTATCGACCGTTGTTTTGGACAATTAAAAGCAAGATACCCTGTCCTTCAATATAAAGTTAGGAGGCAATTAGAAAAAATACCATCAACAATAATTGCGTGCATCGTTCTTCATAATATTGTTTTTAAATGATGAAAATTTTCAGTATCCCGATGATAAAACTAATTTTGAAATGAACCTTTGATACCAAATATAATTCGTCAATTACGACAACAAAAGAGAGAATTAATAACCCGAATTCTCTTCAATAATCGAGTAAGTATTAAAATATTAATCTTAATGTAAATATTTATAGATATTTGCGATTTTAAAAAGAAACAGCAGATTCTAGAAAATAAACATTTATTCTTTTAACCGAACTATAAGCAAAAAAATGAACATAAGTAAATGCAAATTTAACTTAAAAGATTATAGCTTAAAAAATATTTTGCGTTTTTCCCCTTGACTAAATTGGTGTTTGTCATCATTCTCCTGTTTTCTTTTTAAAATTTCTTCCTATTGCATACGACATAATTTCAGTTGCTCTCATAAAACTAAACGTTGCAGTTCAGCATTTGATAATGCGTTGGTCTCATCAGTTTAAGGTAAACTGTTTTTTTTACGAATAGTCGATGTTGCTACAAAAGGGTTACTCGATAATGTACAGGACGCATAAAAGAGACTTCATTATAACTTTGTTTACAGTGTCACAATGAAGCTCTTTGAACACTCTTTTAGTAATTCTTAGTGTAGAGTTGGTTATTGAAATTAGTTATATTTTTATTTGATATTTGACTTAAGCCTTGACACAAATTATAAATAAAATGGTCTAGCATTGCTCTAGCTAGCAAATTATTATATTAAATGTACTTAAAGGTAAATTAGAATGATTTAGATATTAAAAATATTAATGAATAAAGTACGCTAACGTTTATTTATCAATGATTTGTCAATTGTCTATTTTTATATTGTATCGGATCAATATATGGGTATACATAACATCCGATTTTTGGGATAAATTACCAGATATCTATGTGAAGATGTATTACAGAAATAATTCTGTTCATGATATAATATAAATAGATTGCAAGAACATATACGAACAAGCTCTTTTTTGAACAAATAATCATCATCTGTTTGCTTAAATGAAAGTTTGTTTACAATTTACACAATTATTCGGTTATAATATGTCAAAAGTCTGTGATCTGACCTATCAGGAATCTACAGAATTGCCAACTAAATTCGAACCACTCCTCCTAGTTTAAAAACAGGGATTATATGTAATTCTATTTTATTTAAAAAATTAAATAAATGCGAATTATAAAAAACATTGTGCCACAATAACTTTCTGTAGTACTCGTAATTTGCGCAACTCACCGCTTCGCGGTTCGTTGCGCAAATTTCACATGTACTACAAAACGAGTCATAGTGACAGTTGTTTTACAAATCACTATTATATTCCTGTACCAAGTCAGCTAAAGCAGCCTCCTTTTCTGCCTTAACATGCGGAATTTGTGATTTATTAAAAAGTATCTTCTTTTCTTTTAATTTTTGTACAAATATAATTTGTTTATCTGTAATTTTCTCGTCACTACCATTATCGAATTCTTCACTCTCTGCCATATTATTATTTTTTTAAAACAACTGTAACACACTTAGATATTCTTAAAAATGTAACTGAACTAAATAAGTACGTCTACGAAACACTAATATGGAACAAGTATGAGTAGGGATTACGACTTTGTAAATTTGCGCCGGCAAGTCTGGACTTCTGTTGGGAAAGCAATTGCCACGTTGATTTCAGAAAAGCAGCATTTGCTTACAAAAATTATTCATAACGAGCTCCAGCAATTGCTTTTTCTTAAATGACCACCTCTACCTTGTTTTTAATTACAAGGTTTCAGATTAGTAGGCTGCTGTCACTTCGACAATTCATTTACCCTGTTTACTTAATGTTCATTCAAATTGTAGTAGGCTGATGTCAAACACTGTTTTTGATAGTTACCAGCCGAAGTTTACTTGTAAGTTTGTAGGTTGTTATTTTTGCGTTATCTGTGTATTGTTTATTTTATAACATGTATACAAACGCTGAAATGGCCGATATGCATTTTGTGTATGGTATGGCAAATGGTAATTCTTGACAAGTTAGACGTCTTTATGCTGAAAAATATCCGCAACGAATGACGCCTCATCATTCCGAATTTGCACGTATTCACAACCGCTTATCCGAAACTGGAATGTTAAAAAGAAATTCAAACAATACTGGTGGTTTCCGGACAGTTATAAATGTAATAGTAGAACAAGCAATTTTAGATGAAATTGATGTACACCCGGAAACAAGCACTGGAAAAATTGCCAACATTCTAAATATCAGCCATTCATCTGTGTGGCGAGTTTTAAAAGAGCAGCATTTATATCCTCACCACATCCAACGGGTTCGAACTCTTTTACCTAGAGATCTTCCTCAACGAGTTAGATTTTGTGAATGGTTAAGACACGAAATGCGACAAAATCCTCAATTTTTAAATAATGTATTTTCTACGGACGAGGCACATTTTTCAAGAGTATCCAGCATACATTTTCACAATAACCACGTATGGGCATACGAGAATCCCCTTGAGATTATAGAGCACCAAAATTGTTTTCAGTGAACGTATGGATTGGTATTGTAGGAGATAACTTAATTGGGCAACATTTTCTGCCTCAACCATTAAGTGGAATTTCTTAGACCAGTTTTCTCTAAAATGATCTATCTCCCTGAACTACTTGAAGACATCGCACTCAACATAAGACGAAATATGTGATTCATGCACGATGGTGCTCTAGTACGCTTCAGTCGGACTGCTAGGTAACATTTAGATGCAACATATCCCAACCGTTTATTGGTCGAGGAGGGCCCCAACATTGGCCTCCTCGATCACCAGAGTTAAATCCTTGTGATTTCTGTTTATAGGGTTACCTTAAACCATCAGTCTACACGACACCCATAATTGATATCAACGATTTGAAGAATCGTATTCAAATAGCATGTGACACCATAAGAAATGCACCTCAAATCTTTGAACGTGTACCGCAATCCATGACACGTAGGCTACGTTCATGTATTTTAGCTAGATGTGGTCATTTACAGCATTTATTATTAATCGTATTACATTTTACATCTCTACTGTTTTCCACTCAATTTATTAAAAAAATATAAAGTATGGTGTTTATTTTTTTTCTCTGCAGCTATTGGTTTTGGGAAAAAAATTTAAGAATAAAAACATTTTTTAAATAAAACAAGGATTTTAAGCTATAATTTTATTTCATAAAACTTCATCTCGAAAAAAGTTTTGATATGAAATAAAGTAAGGGTTGCTAATTTCACCCCCGTATAATGTAACAGGAATATTGAAAATATACCCGTGGTTACTCCAAAAATTACTGAATTTCAAGTTTCTAGCTTTACTGAAATTTTAGAAAAAATAATAAAAACTCAATTTTAGTCACCACCATTTAAGGGTGATATCTCGTAAAGGGGTGGGCTGAGGAAATTTTGTTATGGGAAAGACCAATCTTAATTTCATACGAGCAATCCCCACCTGAATTTGGTCGCATGAATTTAGAAACACCCTGTATATTGCAGGTGAATTTTCAATATAAACCTTGAATGATTATTTTAATTTAATAACAGCAGTTTCCTAGTTGGTGCTAGCATTAAACATGTGTACCTCTATAAGGCCATCGAATGTGAAAGAAATTGACGCGTTGCTTCACAGGAAATAAAGATATTTTTGATATCTTACTCATTTTTCAAGAATAAATTCAAACTTTAGTTGAATCTTGTAAAAAAGTAGACACAATAATATTCTCCATGAAAAAACGTATTCACATCGGCAACTAACTGGAGCTGTATCTTGCGATTAAGTAACTGCCCTTAACAAAACATTTGTAATTATGTTCTAATTGTCGTTATTAAGGAAGTTCCTTATTATCACCAAACGAAGTGACTCACGAACGGAAATTTTTAATATTCAAATAAATTGAACGTTATAACGATTACCCAATTCAAGATATAACGTCAACAACGACGTTCTCAAGTTCGTTTCATGTTATTCGTATTTGATTTTTGCCAAAAATTTAGATGAGGTAATATTTCAGCTACAGATTTTCTAATGGGTAAGGAAAAATTGAATTTAGCATAAATAGGGTGCAAAACTGTCCACATTATTGGAATTTTTATAAAGAATTTGATTAGAGCAATCTTTTTAGAAGACCCTGTAAACTCAAAACATTTTTTCTATTCTCGATAACATATTATGCTTCTCTCCAATCTCGTAAAGATTTTAAGCCCCAAATTAGACGGCCCAATATTCATCAAGCAAATATTGCCACCTCAGATATTGAAGTTTATATTTTGTTTTTGAATTCACTCTTCTTGTTTCAGTAGATTATACTTTCTGTTTTCGTGGCATTCTTCTTCTTCTTAATGGAGTGTCCAAATATCGAATGATGACGATCCAATCGACCAATTTAAACATGTAAATTGCTGCTCTAAAGATGTTTATTGATGAGCAATCATACCAGCGTCTTAGTTCTTTGAGCCACGAAATCTGTCTCCTTCCCACTAATATTTTGCCATGAATTTTTACCTCTTTGACAAGCCTCAGTAATTTATCTCTGATATTATGTGATCTATTCGCTCTTAAATGCATGGCATGAGAATAACAAATAAATATTCTAATTTAGTGTTGTCAATAGAGGACCCTAATTACACCTTTAGTAAATCCCTACATATGTTCTACCTCTTCTTGATTAAAATAATCAAATATATATATATATATATATATATATTTATATATATATATATATATATATATATATATATATATTTATATATATATATATATATATATATATATATATATATATATATATATATATAAAAAGCGTACAACAGTTGCTCTTCTTTTATTCATGTCCATTGATCGGTTTTCAAAGTATTTTCTTTTAAAAAGTTTGTCAGTGTTATGTTTGTGGAAGTAAGACTTCCTGTTAATACTATCAGTTGTTGTTGATAAGAATGAATGATTATTTTTAACAAACTATTATTAATAAATCGAACAATGCCACAGCATAACGATTTTTCAACAATAAGATGTGTTTTCGCTTAATTAATTTAGTGGACCAGCTGCGGCTTAAAGGTATCTACAATTATATCCACTACGATAACAAACCTACTCCAAAATTTTCCAATACCTTAATAATTATATTACTGTTTTAAATGAACTTATTGTTTCTAGATAATTCCACAACTATCTAGATACAGTTAAGTTTAATTTAAAACAGTAATATGAGTAGTCACGAAGTAAGGGTCGAGACAATTCATTACCTTAATAATAGTCTAGCAGACAACCTAGCTAGAAAATAAATTTATGAGGAGGAGGATTTATTAATCGGTGACAAAAATAACTATTTTAACGTTCGTTGCAATGAAATTACAATAACTGACTTCGTAATATGTGTAGAGAAAGATAGTTTGATGCACAATGTGTACATGATAGGAAAGGAAGCTGCAAAATAGATTTTAGGTTAGCTGTCATCTGCTTGACAGCACTGAAATCAATAGTGCTATTCAACGCAACAATCGATTACAATCATTTCCTGTCATTTAAAAAATACATGTTCAATAATACATTTTCGAAATCATTCGATCACTCTGATTATAATCGGTTTAAAATTATGATGCTATTGAAAACAATCGTAAATCGGAAGCATGTGATTGGTCGAAAAATTTAAATAAACTACTGTTTGTCTATGGGTAATGTGATGCGAGTGATATTTTGCAATTGTATATTACATTTTTAGTTAACAGAACAGCTTCTATAAAATTAAAAGTGATTAAAGTAAATGAACTATTGATTTATTTGATTTGTAAATGACAATTTTTTTTTGGTCGTTCAATAAACATCAATCCGTTTTCGATTATAAACAAGATCGAAATGTTGAATAGCACTATTATTATTTCATATACAGTTGAATTATTGGATCTTTACCCGTGCGTCATTAATATCTGATAACATAACCGACATAATTAGTAGTGGCATCTCTTTCTATTAATAGTGAAGAACAGAATAAAATACTTTGATATTTGTCGGTTATATTATCAAATATTAACGACGCACGGGTAAAGATCCAATAATTCAACTGTAAATATTTAAAAAATTGCTGTAATTGTGTATTAGTTAATGTCATTTTACAGAATGAACCAAAATAGTAACAGTCACAACAATAATAAACAAAAGTGTGCAGTTAACTTCAATAAATTGGAAGTAAGGATGTTGATTGGAGTTGTTTTAAAGTATTTACATATTGTAGAAAACAAAACCGGCGGGCAGCCACATGGAAGCAGAAAGAAAATGTGTGGGAAGACATTGTTAAGGAATTTAATGGTTTAAAGGAGCAGGTTAATAGAACCGCAAAAGAATTAAATCTCAAATATGAGTGTATAAAAAAGATTATTTCACTCAATACAAAATACGCGCCTTCGATTGGTTTAAATATGAGGATTGATATGTGAAAACACCATGTTTTCGATTTTGTATTTCGGCATCTGATTGGATACATGCAATTTTCCTATCTGTGTGTTTCGCGTTGTCATTAGTTGTTTTATTCGATTAAAAATCTAGTGAATGAAACGTCAGAATTATTGTATCAAGAATGAATTCTAAAAACCGTTTTGGTCTGATTGATCAAAAAGAGATTCAAAATAAAGTAAAAGAACAAATGCCGCAAAATACCGTGCGATCTAAAAAGTACGTGTGGAAACAATTCATGGAATTTTGAAACGAACGTCATCATAGCCCAATTTTAATTGTTTTCGTGAAATAATCTTGACAAATAGAACTCGTGTAATTCATGATTATCGAAAATTTCTTCGATTTTGAGAAACAAATTAAGCGCTCGTGCGGTTTCCAAACAACAATTTGTTTCTCAAAATCGAAGAAATTTTCGATAATCATCATTACACTTGTTGTATTACTATTGAAAATCTCATAATAAGTTCGAACTTTTTAAAACTGGGGGAGGAGTAGCAAATATTGAAACATTTACCAACTACGAACACAAAATTTTATTTCCTGTATCTCTTGGTATTTACGTTCCTCGAAATAATTAAAAACATCCATTTCAAAATAAATGTTTTAGTTTTTATCTAAACTAGGTTAGAATCGCCAACACGAGAAACAATTAATTAAAAAGAGAAAAACTCAATTCGTAGTTAATCGGCTTCAGTCGGTAGTAATTCACAATTTCGAACTTATAGCTCCTAATAACTATAGAATAATGCTAGATATTCAGCGAATATAAATTATCCAATAATGGAAAGACGAATCTAGGCTAGGGCTTATTTGATAAATATATATATATATTATTTACAACTTTATTCAGACTAGGCTTAAGTATTATTGAATGTTTAATCTAAAATGTGCATAATCTCAGATAACACTAGATAAAGTCAGGATTTATTTTCGCAAAAGTAATATAAGGGATAATCTTTGTAGGTATGTTAAATGTGAAAAGTACAGAATATCGGTTAGTTGTTTCCTGATTGGGCTCTTATCTAAGCTGATAAATGACTATTGTTTCGGGGCGGAATTATAGATGTTTACTAAAGTGAATTAATTAGTCATTAGGAAGAAAAGAGGCAAGTGCGATAAGTCTCCAAAAATTATCAGTAAGTTGGACATTAAGAAATATGCATACACAAAACTGTGACGTAGGTAAATACAATTTAGACCAGGCAAACTACCTCCAAAAGTGATCGATTTAGGAATTAATTCCTTACAGGGCATTCTCAGCGGAAAATGGTAGAAAAATGGGTTACAAATATTGGGTACTACTTTCCGACACCGTGATTTTTGAAAAAGTCTGAGGGGTGGGTTCGGAAAGGGGGTGAAAACCGTTTTTTGCAATTTGCCGAAAAGTTATAGATACTTAAAAAATCTACAATTTTTGTTTTGCATAGATTTTTGACATAACCTAAAATTTTTCTGAATAAAACGTAAAAAACTGATTTTCTCGTTTTTTATTTTTAATTCGGCCAAAAAAAATCCAAACGTTTTCAAATTTGGTACAAATGTGGTTCTTTTAATGCCAAATAATCTCAATTTTTTTCAAGAGCTTGTTCAACCTTTTTTTGCCCAGACAATTCGTTCGGGTCAAATTTTTTTTTTGTAAACACTTCTACTTTTATTATTAACACTAAATGTAAACCACTTTAATCAAAAACGTTAAAAAGGCAAAACCTGAAAAGTTGCTTTTTTGCCATCAAAAACCACGCTTTTTTCTCTTTTTCGGGCTGTTGCACTAATTATTTATTTAAATTACGATATAATTCCAAACCCATTTTAAATAGGAGAAAATTTCCTACATTGTAAGTTGTATAAAAGTAAAATTAAAAGAGAACTTTAGCAGCTATACTGTATAGTCCAGGAAATCTGGGTATGTAAGCGTCATTTTCGAGGTAACAGCTGATACTTGTTAAAAAGTTAGTAAAAACGGTGTACAACAAAACTTAACTTATGCGACCTCTCAAATCGGACCGGAACATTGTTTATGATTCGATTTACACTAATTTTTCATGCCTTTTGTAGATTTTTCAGGTATATCTTCCTTCTCGTGCATAGTACAGACAAAAAGTTGAATACTTTTTTTTCTTCTTTTAAAGACTTACAATTCTAGACCTTCCACGTAAAAAAATTGATTGGTTCAAAAGTTATTGGCAAAAAAACCACTGCTAACGTTATTGTTAATAAATAAAAATATAATGAGCATTTTTTACAGTAACACTTCCACATCACACTTATCTATTCTCACTCATTAAAAAATGATACTCACGAAAGATGGAGTCTGTAAGTTCAATAGTTTATGAATTATGGCCTTATAAACAAATTAACTAAAAATTGACTTGCAGAGTTCTGTAAGCTATGCGACCTCGCGCCATGTTATTCACTGTTAGATTTCATAATAAGACATCGATACCCATCATTGTTTTTAAAAAAAATACATTTTTGCAACAACGCGAATTTTTTTTCATATTTGGCTTAGTTGCATAACTAATTTGACACTATAGTATCCGCCGATTTTTGTCGAGAATTAAGTACGCACATAGGAGGGGCATGGAAAGAGCTTTAATTGAAAAAAAAATACGTTGAGATTTATTGACAAACGACTGAGTTACGGACAATCGAAGTCGGAGGCCTGTCAGTCAACAATTTATGCGAGTATCGAAAAAAAAACTTTAGCTCGACTACACTATCCGAGGTTCACCGTACGACTACCAACACAAAATACGGACAATGATAGAATGAAAAGCTAGGCGTTCCCCTCACTCCGCTGCCACGCAGTAGCCAGCCGAATTATCCGCCCGCTGCTGACTTTCGAAAATTTTTTGATTGGGTTGCAATTTACGCGACGTCTCGCTATTTCGTACAATAAAAGTACATTGACTAAAAATTTTAGGTATATTTTTTGTTTTTCGATACTCGCATAGATTGTTGACTGACAGGCCTCCGACTTCGATTGTCCGTGACTCAGTCGTTTGTCAATAGATCTTAACGTATTTGTTTTTCAATTAAAGCTCTTTCCGTGCCCCTCCTATGTGCGTACTTAATTCTCGACAAAAATCGGCGGATATAGTGTCAAATTAATTATGCAACTAAGCCAAATATGAAAAAAAATTCGCGTTGTTGCAAAAATGTATTTTTTAAAAAACAATGATGGGAATCGATGTCTTATGAAATCTAACAGTGAAAAACTTGGCGCCAGGTCGCATAGCTTACAGAACTCTGCAAGTCAATTTTTAGTTAATTTGTTTATAAGGCCATAATTCATAAACTATTGAACTTACAGACTCCATCTTTCGTGAGTATCATTTTTTAATGAGTGAGAATAGATAAGCGTGATGTGGAAGTGTTAGTGTAAAAAATGCTCATTATATTTTTATTTATTAACAATAACGTTATCAGTTGTTTATTTGCCAATAACTTTTGACCCAATCAATTTTTTTACGTGTAAGGTCTAGAATAGTAGGCCTTTAAAAGAAGAAAAAAAAAAGTATTTAACTTTTTGTCTGTACTATGCACGAGAAAAAAGATACACCTGAAAAATCTACAAAAGGCATGAAAAATGAGTGTAAATCGAATCATAGACAATGTTCCGGTCCGATTTGAGAGGTCGCATAAGTTAAGTTTTGTTGTACACCATTTTTACTAACTTTTTACCAAGTATCAGCCGTTACCTCGAAAATGACGCAGAATGATCATTTTGGATCTGATTTTCCTGGACTATGTAGAGAAGTATAGATGATGCGCTTCGTGCGCTGCTACGAGTGTGTCATGCTGCACAACACCTCGCTGCATGTACCAAAATTTTGCGGTTTGTGGTGTAAATACTTGTGTTATCGAAAAAAGTTAAATGTCAAAGTTGTAGGTAATTAAAAGTTATAACAACTTTAGTTGTTATCATTTTTTAACGTAACCTCAAAATTTTTCGCAAAAACCGTTTTGTGATATTTAATTACGGGAAAAAACTGCTAACGTATTACAATTCAGGAAATTTCCTTTTTTTTCGTAAAAAACACGTTCTTCCTCTTTTTCGGTCTGTAGCACTAATTATTTATTTAAAATACAAAATTATTTTAACGGCATCTAAAAGAAGAGAAAAATTACTAAACTTTAGGACATGTACAAATAAAATTCAATAAGAAATTTGACAAATACACTGTTGTGAAATACGTTATAAGACTCAGAATATGTCACTCCCGACTCACCAATAGTTACCTGATGTCTACGGAGAATACCCCTATCTGTTAATCCTGTGATAATGTAAGACTTACAATTGAGCACATACTTACAGAATACAAACACTACAGCCCAACTCGTCGCAAACACAAGCTCAGTGGAACTCTCAAAAACATTCTAGGTCTACCTATACCCAACCAGTTTAGTGCTGTGATTCAGTTCCTCAAAGACTGTCAATTGTTTAATCTAATTTAATTTCTATTTGTAACTAAATGTATCACAGATCACGGGTCAGTGGCCGCTGGATTCCGAGACACGTTACTTTTAATTAAAAAAAAAAGATTTCTCCACAATTAAAGTGAATATACGTTTTATTTTTAAAAAACGTAAGATTACAAACAACGGTAAGTATGGCATCAATTTTGCGTTTTCATTGGCAACTGTTCATCATGATCACATTCTGATTCTTCTTCTTGTACTTCGTTTTCTTGGATAGGTATACCATTTTCAACGTCTTCTGAATCAAGTTCATTTATAATTTGTTGCTCAACATTCGAGCAGTCATTCAAATTATAACATTTTGAACAAAACTTAGTACACTTTAAGCCGTGTTTTCTGCAACCACACCTTAAGGTACTGCAATCTTTTTGACAACTACAAGATATTTTTTTAGCTGCTGATCAAGTTCTCATTGAATTTTATTTTTATACGTCTTACAATTTAGGAAAATTTCTCATCTTTAAAAAAATGCAACTTTTCAGGTTTTTGCATTTTAACGATTTTTTTTGCTTAAAGTGCTTTAGTTTTATTGTTGATAATAAAAGTAGATATAAGTGTTTACAAAACAGATGCGACCCCATTGAGTTGGCTAGGGTGAGAAAAAAAGTGTGAACACAAAGTTTTATTTGAACATTGTAAATTTCTCAGAAACTACTTAATTTAGGAAAAACAAAAATCATTGGGATAATTTGGCATCAAAAAATCAACATTTGTGCTAAATTTGAATTAAAACAATCAGTTTTTTTACGTTTTATTCAAAAATTTTGAGGTTCTGTCAAAATTCAATAAAAAGAAAAATTGTAGATTTTTTGAATAGCTGTAACTTTTCCATTTAACTTTTTTCGAAGTACTTCGGCCGCAAACTGCATAGAACCGTTTTCACCCCCATTCCACCCCCGCCTCTCAGACTTTTTAAAAAATCACGTTGTCGGAAAGTAGTAACCCCTTTTTCTACCATTTTGCGCTAAGCATGCCCTGTTTAATATGCCTGTTATTTTTGTTGCAACGGAAATGGGGATAATTAATAAAGAAAAATACCGTTTCGACACAATATGCCGCTGCAAGATTATTCACCTATTGAAAACAAGCACGACGAAATGGGTCGATCTACTTTGTTGGCAGTGCCTATATAATTATTATTATTGACTGGTATAATAAATATTGTCAAGAATCTTACCTAAGAGCAGCACTCAATCTTTCAACTGAAGAAATTGAAACTTTAATACGGTCTGAAAATTTTAGATCGTCTTCTAGCTTGTAGTGCAGTTCGTCATAACAAGAAGTAG
Organism: Galeruca laticollis; assembly: GCA_963921935.1. Taxonomy (NCBI): domain Eukaryota; kingdom Metazoa; phylum Arthropoda; class Insecta; order Coleoptera; family Chrysomelidae; genus Galeruca; species Galeruca laticollis. The sequence goes on along the minus strand of OY998181.1, from coordinate 60,081,361 downwards.
ACAACCGAATATACATAAAGAATTTGCGTGTACCTTCTCCTAATCAATTCCACAATACATTGATAAAATGTTGAAAATTCTAAGAAATTTGACAATTGTTTCGATACTAAATATCATCGTCAGAATGACAAAAGTCACATTTCATTTGGTGCCTACCTGATGTTTAATAATTATTTTTGGCTAGACCAAAAGAAAGTAGAAAATAATAACCTAACAATCACAAAATCTGATATGGGAAACGCCACTGTCATATTACAAACGGAAGATTATAATTCTAAAATATATAACTTTATAGAATCTAGCGATGTACAAATTCTACAGTATACTCAACAAAAAATTTTTCTAATGATGTAAGAGAAATTGTTAATAATTCAAATTATCTTTTTAAGTGATTATGAAAAGAGATGCACCGTAAATAAAAGTCCTCAATCTCCACAATTATATGGAACCGTTAAATTACATAAAATAACGAAACCAATTAGAGCTGTAGTTTCTTATGTTAATACTCCTAATAATATGTTTGTAAAAAATTTAATAATAATGAATATATATCTAAATACTCAATTAAAACTTCCATCGAACTAATCAAAAAATTAAAAACCTTCACCTCTAAACTAATTTCATTTGATGTTACCAACATGTTCACTAAAATTCCTGTAACACTTGTAAGAAAATGACTAGAAGATAAAAATATTAGTCCTGGAATAATATCAGATACTTAATTTATTCGATGTATGTATTTCACTTTTGACAATAAGATATATATATATATATATTCTAAATGAAGGTTTACCAATGGGAAGCCCTATATCACCAATGTTGGCAAACATTTTTATGGACAGTATAGAAAGAAAAATCTTTGAAGGTAATATTTCACAAAATATCTTATTTTGGTATGGATATGTAGATGACATATTAGCTTGTTTTATAGGCAGTGAACGACAATTTACACCCAAAAATTTAATTTACAATAGAAGTTGACGAAAATAACTCAATAAATTTTCTTGATTTAAAAATTCAAAGAGTTGATAATGTACTTGATTATTCAATTTACAGAATACCAACACACACTGATGTGGCATGTGGCTATTCCATAAAGTTCCAATCATCCAATGTCACATAAATTTTCGGTTCTTATGAACAAATATGATTTTGATAGAGAAATAAATACAATTGAACAAATGGCAACATCCAACGGTTATCCATTACATATGATAAATAAACTAATTAATAAAAAAGAGGAAAAAGTGGCACTACAACTAATATTTCCTAAACAAACTAAAAAATTATAAAACCATTACATATGTAGGTAATATTTCTAATAATATTTCAAAGATAATATCTTTAGCAACAAATGCAACAATTTCTTTTAAAACAGAAAGTAATGTTTCCTTGAAGAATTGGAAATAAGAAGACATTTAAGAAACCCACAATATGAAGTTGTCAATGAACAGTTGAATCTAGGGAGTTCTCCACTAATAAACTGTCTTCTTAAGTGATAATTGTAAAGATCAGCAGGTATAGTTTTCCTGGTTTTCTATATCATTGTACAGCTATACTGATCTTAATTGGAAAAATGATATCCAGGATATCACCATAGGGCTAATAATATCTAAGCTTCAATATTTGTAATATCACATCTTCTTCTTTTTTCTATTAACATATATTAAGTCAATCACAAGTTAGGTCACTTCTTGGTCTAGCCAAAATTAACTACTAAACATCAGGTAGGCATCAAATGTAATGTAACTGACGATGATATTGATTTATCGGACTTCGATGACCGAGTTATCTTCTTCCCAGTGATATTGTGGTTTACAAAAGAATGTCTGTTTTTTAAGTAAATTTATATAATTTCGGAAAATGCCCAGTAATAACCACTTAATTCAGAAGCTTTATTGTTTAAAAATTCTTTGCTAAAATCAGTTATAAAATATTACAATCTTATTTTAAAAACATCAGATACGGATTCACTTTGAACAAGTCGGTATTAATAGATTTGTGGGTCATAAATCTATGTCGATTTCCTGTTTAACATACGAATTTGCAATAACTGGTTTAATAAAGTAATTTCGTAATTTGTTCAGTAGGTTAAGTACCTACCCACGAATACCTGCTTTAGATTTGCAAATCAAAACGCATTATGTAATATCGAATGGACTTCCCCGAGGTTAGGTTAGATGTACATTTAAACGCTATAAACTCACAGTTATGGTAAATACTAAGTATATTATTATTAAGAAAAGTATTTTGTTCACAAGTAAATCATACGAAAATATTTACAACTTTGCCGCTTTCTAATTCGACTAGGAAGATAACATCCGCCTAATAACTTTCCTAATCTTACTTCCTTTCAGTTTAAAATATCCAGAAGATACATTTTTCACAAGGCCTCCTCTACTATATCATATTTTTCCATGTATTTATCTACTATGAACTTTTAAAAATATAAAAATTCTTTTTCCTTGCCTTCAAATCTGTGAATTTATCAATTATATCTTCATAATTAATATTGTCCAAATCATTTTGTTTTATGCAAAGAACGGCTAAAGAAGTCAATTTTGTATGACTTAATGAGTTTCGTAAATAGATTTTTACGTGTTTTAACACCGAAAATGATCTTTAACCAGATGCATTCGATACAGACAATTATGTATGTAAAACGATTTTCAGAATTCGGAAATGTCGATACAATTTTTGTAGTTTTTATACGTCGTAACCTCTCAGATAGCAACGTTAAACTTTGGATTTTACAAAGAATTGGAAATTGCAACAGTTCCTCGTCCAATTCTTTTGTATCAAAGTCTTCACCTTTTCTTTAGTTACTGAACATTTCTGAGATTCGTCTAGATATATATCAAGTAGACCATTTTTTATTCCGTTGATCCCAGGGCGAATTGCTTTAACTGAATCAGCTCTACAGGACTGTAAAATGTTGATTATTTGCTGCAAATTTTTTTCGAAAGTGTTCCACTTAGCGATGTTTGAAGAAAGAAGAAAATACAAGAATGAAAGCAACCGAGACAAATATATAACGTTGCAAAATAATATAAGATAAATAAGAGCGGAAAAAAGTGAATGGCTGAGGGAACATTGCAAAGAAATGCAACGTTTACAAGAACAGCACGATGAGTATAACCTGCATAAGAAAATAAAAGAAACAGTTGGTGTATATTTAAAACAGACTTTTCTCTAACATACAAAATGAACAAGGGCAAATGGCACAACACAACGCACAGAGAAAAGCTATCTGGCAACACTATAATGGCAACCTCTTTGGAGATGAAAGACCTCAGTTAGAAGATAACCTGAAAAATGATTTGTCTCGACCGCCAATTAAAATAGAAGATATTACTAGAACAATAAATAGCTCGAAAGCTAAAAAAACGATTGGACCAGATCTAGTGCCTGCTCAAACTATTAGACAACGATGGTATTAAGATTCTTAAAAACATACCACAAAACTTGACGATACAATGAAAATATAAAAATATGGAAAGTATATTGTGACAAATCTTTCAGAAGTAGTTTGTGCACGTAATAAAAACTATAAATTGGTAGACAAGAAATGACAGAGCAAATGCGACATATACAAGAAATATGAATGAACTTGGTGATAAAAATGTAGAAAATGTTGGACAAAACATCTCAATATTGGATTTTTTTTATGGAAATTAATTGATAAAATACTAATAACACAATTGCATTGAATAAACCATTTTCTTTTCAAATGATAATAATTTTTCAGCTAGAAATAAGAATTGTTTTAGCTAAAAATTATTATCATTTGAAAACAAAATGGTATATTCAACGCGGTTGTGTTATTAGTATTTCATCTCTTGATTTCCATTGAATAAAATCCAAGATTGAGATGTTTTGTCCAACATTTTCTACATTTTCATCACCAAGTTCATTCATATTGTTGTATATGTCGCATTTGCTCTGTCATTTCTTGTCTACCAATTTGTAATTTTTATTACGTGCCCAAACTAAAGATTTTTCACAATATCCTTTCCATATTTTTTATATCCGTTATATAGTCATGTTTTGTGGTATGTTTTATAATGAATGTCATTAATGAATATAGTATGCAACGTATTATTTGTCGATAGATAGATCTGGCGTATAAAAATGGAAATCCAACTGCGCTGTTACCATTTATCAATTCATTCTCCAGATAATTACTTTCTGATTTTCGAAATATTGATATTAACATTTCCAAGCAACATTACAATAGGGTCCTACTAGGGATTGTTCCAATGACTACTTAGAAAGTTTGCAGGTATATACGGTGAAACTTGGTCTCGCCCAAATTTGTATAATTTGTTTTGCTTAGAGTCGCTTATGTTCCATAAGTGTTAACTGTGTTGTGAAAAATATCTTCAAGATTTACCCCAGTAAAGTGTAAGAGCGTGATTAGCTTACAAACGAAGACTGTAGTGTTAAATGTGCATGATGATGTTGTACATCAAATGCCGGTTGCTACTGTTAGAAATATAGTTTCGACATGTTCCAATATGACAGGAGTTAGTGAATCTACAATTTACAGGCTTCTAAGAGAGAGGAAAAATGGAAATATATCTCCACCTAAAAAGTCAACTGGAAGAAAACCATTTGCCCTTGATGAACATATGCAAAATACAATAAGACGAAAAGTACATGAATTATATTTTAAAAAAGAGATCCCAACCCTTGACATAATTCTAAGAATTGTGAAGGAGATCGAGAATTTGCCCGACATAGGGCGAAAAACTTTGTGGAAAATATTACACAAATTGAATTTTACTTGGGATAAGCAAAGTCGCAAATCAGTGCTAATCGACAACGAAGAAATAATATGTGGGAGACGCCTGTATTAACGAGATATCCGAAAATACAGACAAGAGGGAAGACAAATCTATTATCTAGATGAGACATGGCTCAATGAAGGACATTCAGTGAAAAAAATATGGCAGGACAAAAGTATTCAAACCAGTCGTCAAGCTTTCATAGAAGGTTTATCTACTGGACTGAAAACTCCTATCGGTAAAGGTCGCCGACTAATAATAACGCATATTGGACGCAATCAAGGGTTCGTTGAAGGTGGTTTACTGGAGTTTCAGTCAACATCAACCAAAGACTATCATGAAGAAATGACTGCAGATGTATTTTACACAAATGGTCGAATTAATTCCAAATAATGTTGTAATTGTTATGGACAATGCCACTTATTATTCGCGATTAACAGAAAATCTTCCATCTACCTATTGGAGAAAAGCTGATATTAGAAACTGGTTAATCGTGAAAGATATACCATTTGAAGATGATATGTTGGAAAAAGAAAAGGTTGCTTCAGATCACAAGCTACAATTTAAAAAGTTTGTTATTGATGAAATAGCCAAGAATCGTGGGATAACAGTGCTTCGTTTGCCGCCGTACCATTGTGAATTAAATGCGATAGAGTTAATATGGGCCCAAATGAAAGGTTATGTAGCAAGACATAATAAAACATTTAAAATGAAAGATGTTCGTGAACTCATGAAGTACTCATTGACAACAATAACTGAAGAGAACTGGAGAGATGCTGTGAATCATGTAATTAAAGAGGAAGTGAAAATAAATGTGGGTTTAAGATAACCTCATAGAACAAACTATAGAACCGATAGTGATCTCTCTCGACGAGTCTTCGGATGATTCTTGTATGGCCAGCGAAGAGGATGATACTATAGATTGAATTTTATATTTCCTATAAATGGTATGTTTACTTTACTTAATATACAATAATTCACTGTCAATAAATTTGAATTATGAGAATTAAACTATATTTTCTTTAATTAATTTGATTTAATAAAAATGAAAAAGTAACTTGTTAATAGGCCTAAATGAATGAATTTAATTTCAACTGTAATGTTAACCGAATCTAATTAAATAAGCAAAATGAACTAATATCGTTATCTCCGCCACTGCCGCACTGTTTATCCTTTTGCTGGCATTGTTCAGTTTTAATCCCATATTGTATTTTGAGCTGAAACAGGGATGTACAGATAACCAATACAGACACCTACTTGTTTTGCATTAGAATTTTAGTATTTACTTGTAAAATTCTTAGGATCACTCTATAAGAGATAATTTTCTATTTGAATATTTAATGAGGCTACTGTGCTGTCAGACATTAAGAAATAGACTATACAAACCTATGCAGAGGTTGAGTAAACCTCCAGGATTTTACCGTGACATAGTTCTATTTGGCTGTTAGTTTTACAGAAAGCTAAAAGTATAATTTATTGAATTATGTGAGGATATTTATGATGTTTTAAAGTTTGACAGTACATGACGTTTATTAAAATAGATCTAGTAACTGTTTTAGTGTTTTCTAGTGGTGTGATTCAGGTTTCATAAAATGGTCCTAGTTTAAAAACAGGGTATAGTAGTGATATTTAGTATCACTTCCATCTGTTGGACACGAAGCTATTATGTATTTGAGAGTTTGATTCTAGTGATACACTAGCTCTGTTTTCCCGTGTCAATCCTGCGTGAACTCCCAATTTTTTTATAACGAAAACTTCTTTTTGCGTGGGTATATATTGTGATATGTAGAATTCATCACCTAAGTATAATCATATAACCTTTGCCAAGGTTTAATACCGATATTACCACAGATTAGATACGAAATCTTTAGACAAAAATTGCTCCAGTAATCGAGACACTTGAGAGTTATTGAAGATATGTATCTTTTAAATCTATATTTTATTTCAAATTCTTAGAAAGAAAAATGTCACTACGCAGATTTCTCTATTGTTTGCCGATTGCATCAGATAAAAAAATACAAATTTCTTTAGTATCGAATATGTATTTTTAGCAACCTTTCTTTCATACTTATATAGGTGTTCTATAAAATAAGTATTTACTTTTATAGTTTCGCTATATTTATCTTACAGTGCCGGACTAGGTCCACCAAAAAGGCCCCAATAACAAGTTCTCACACAATATTATATTTAAAAAAGTATTGAATACTACATTGAAAAACATATACAAGATAAGTAAATTTTATTAGTATTAACACTTACAAGTGAGTAAATGTCAGGAGACACAATTAATATCACTTCAAAAAAGTACATGCCTGTCAGGTATAGGTTCACTGAGTGTCAGGTAAAGATTCCCTCTTCATATTGACATATCGGCTTCAGGAGTCATTTTTAAACGGTTTTGTAGTTAAAATATGTTGCTAATATTATATTGTTTGATTTACCAGATATGTATAATCTTAATAGTACAAATCATGAAAATATCATAATATACAGAGAAAAATGTGTCTTAACGTGACAGCTACTGATGCCCTTAAGGGGGGTGGGGAGTCGTTAGTTTTTAGCCTGCGATTTGGATAAAAATCTAGGGTAAGAGGTTTTCGGGGACGAGAAAAACAATGGTCAAATCACTTTATCTGTAGTACATATTTGACAGGCTTAAAAAAATGAAAAGTTTAAAAATTGTACTATTTGCTGGTTATTAATTATTTTTATTAATGAAAATTCACTTCCAAGTAGAACCCGGTAGTGCTTGATGTGTGGTATTATGTGATTTCACGATCAAACCATCGGGTGAAAAATTATCGAACGATTTGAAAATTTCCATAAAAAAACCCTGTAAGGGCCCACCCTGAGACAGGAGAGGACAATCTCCCTCCATCGCAGTGGCGATTAGGCCGCATATCTGAATTATTCCCGGGACAGGACGGAATTATAAGGTTTGCGGATGTAACTACCACAAAAGGGCCTCTTCGGTGACCCCTAGTCAAGCACCCGTGTGAAGTTAGCCACGGATTTTTTTTACCATCCACGAATATTTTTTTACAAAATAAACTGTACTTTTGCATAAAAAATGTTAATATAGGAAACATATAATCACATTCTAATAGGCTACATAATTTTACTACCAAAAATTAAAGATTAAGTGAATAAATAGTTTTCAAATAATTGTTCCTGTACATATTTCACGATTCTGGATCGAAGACCCAATAATGAAAAAAAAAGTATTCAACAATTACAAAGAACATCTAATCAGAAACCAATTGACAAAAAATTGTGATGTAAGTATTTTTTATAGCGTCAAAAAAAATTCATTAAGATTACGATTTAGCGCCGACGCGCATCGTTCGTTTTGAACATGAACCCGCATTTTTTTTTCAAATTTTGTTCAACTATTTCAAAGAACACTTAATTAGAAACCAATTGACCAATAATTGTGATGTAGGTATTTTTTATAACGTCAAAAAAATACATAAAGATTACGAACGAGCGCCGATGCGCATCCTTCGTTTTGAACTCGAAGCCCCAAATTTTTTTCAAATTTTCTTTAACTATTTCAAAGAACACTTCATTAGAAACCAATTGACAAAAAATTGATTGTGATGTAAGTATTTTTTATAACGTCAAAAAAATTCATAATGATTACGATTGTGCGCCGACGCCTTCGTTCGTTTTGAACTCGAAACCCCAAATTTTTTTTGAATTTTCATTAACTGCCAATTATCAGAGCAGTAACGCAGTAACCAAGGGTCATCTATGGAAATAAAAAAAGAAAATAATAATATAATAACATTTATTATACATCAGGAAAAGTTTATAAAGGGTCAGTGTTCGCCAAAATAGCCTACCACCCATCTCATAAGACAATGATACAGTGTACAGATGGAAAAATAAACATCCAAATCTACATAGGAATCACAATGTGACTAGAAAAACTAGTATTATACTAATCATTAAATTACAATCGAGCAATGAACCTATATAAACAAATAACAAATTATTAAACTATAACAAAATTATATTTTTTTATTGATGCCTCATATTACGTTTTTAAAGCACGCCTCAGCGTGTTTAAATCGAACTTTCAAACACGCGCGTTTTTCAAAGTCCCTATGGTAACAACAACAACTCGAGGAACATAAGTATCAATGACAACTTTTTTTATTAGTTTTTAAATTGTACATTTTCATTGTGAACCAATGTCTTATTTGGTTTTTTCTGAAAAATGTATTTATATATTCATATATACATTGTATCCTTTTAAATATAAATAAAGAAACTTTCTGATTATTGATCTAAGCAGTGTCTCGTAACATCAAATAAGAATAAATACTATTTAGGATGGACTTTCACGAAACTTGGCTGGGCATTGAGGACGGACTTCCATTTTTTTGTAGTAATGATATAATAATATTTTATGATTTCCAAGTGCACCAATAATAAAAATAGCGTAAAGTGTTCATGGATAACTGGTCTTTCAAAAACTTGCTCTATTTTAGCACTCCGGCTGCGCCGTCGTGCTCGGAAATCGCGCCTGTTTGAAAGACCTCTTTAACCACTTATACTTTAATATACTATTTCCTAGGAGCATGCGTAAAGTAGCGCACAATCGTAATCTTGATGATTTTTTTTGACGTTACAGAAAATACCTGCATCACAATTTTTTGTTAATAGGTTCCTAATTAAGTGTCCTTTAAAATAGTTAAAGAAAATTTAAAAAAAATTTGGGGCTTCGAGTTCAAAAGGAACGATGCGCATCGGCCCTCAATCGTACTCTTTATGATTTTTTTTGACGTTACAGAAAATAATTACATCATAATTTTTTATTAGTAGGTTCCTAATTAAGTGTCCTTGGAAACAGTTAAAGAAATTTTGAAAAAATGTGGGGCTTAGAGTTCAAAACGAACGATGCTTGTCGGCGCTCAATCGTAATCTTTATGAATTTTTTTGACTTTATAAAAAATACATCACAATGTTTTGTCAATTGGTTTCTAATTAAGTGTTCTTTGAAATAGTTTAAGAAAATTTGAAAAAATTTTGGGGCTTCGAGTTCAAAACGAACGATGCGTGTTGGCGATGCGTGTTGGCGCTCAATCGTAATCTTTATGGATTTCTCTTGACTTTATAAAAAATACTCACATCACAATTTTTTGTCAATTGGTTTCTAATTAGATGTTCTTAGTAACTGTTGAATAATTTTTTTTATTTTTGAGTCTTCGATTCAGAATCGTGAAACATGTACAGGAACAATTATTTGAAAACTATTTATTCACTTAATCTTTAATTTTTGTTAGTAAAATTATGTAGCCTATGAAATGTCATTATATGTTTCCAATATTAACATTTTTTTGCAAAAGTACAGTTTATTTTGTAAAAAAAATATTCGTGGATGGTAAAAAAAACCGTGGCTAACTTCATACGGGTTAGTCAAGCTGTGTATGTTGCCTATCAAAATTATGTAATTATTTTTCTTGTTACTTATTGATGGAACTTATTCAATAGTCGCATTTTTTATTTATTCATGTTATATGCTTTTTGTGTCAAATTGCCCCTTTGTCAGTTGTATTTTGGTGAGGGAATAAGTTGGATTTCAGTTAGATTTGAATTTTAATTATTTTCCTGCCAGGTAGACAACCCAAACAACAAACTCTTTTAATCATGGATGCCTTTTATGCTCGCGTTAATAAGAAGTTTACTTAATTTTTCGACCAAAACCTACACAATACTAGACTTCAGCTAACCATTGTGTGGTGAGGTACAATAAGTTTCGTGTGCGGTAATTCATTTTTTTATGCGTTTTAAATTAGAAAAAAGATTGCTGGTTATGGTGAACGTAGCTGCATTGGAGATAGAGCTCTCTGAAGTAAAGTTCTCTAAGAGTTCCTGTGAACTGAACGTGACCTCAGGTGAGTAAATCTCTATTCGTCGAAGGTCATTTTAAAGTAGCTATAATTTTTAAATCTTATTAATTAAAACCCGAAATCAAACATTATTTTGGAGTAAATTGTATGGTCCGAAGCTTAACTCTCCTCATAGAAGCTATCGAAGCTGAGATCACTATCACCGGATCGCACAGGGCCAAAAAATGGGCTCCAGAGATTTTCATAAGCTTTTGTTTGGTCCATTTTACAAAGCATAAGACGTATCCCATATCGAGTTAGGGTTGTTCGACGGATAAAAATTCCTGTTACATATTATAAGGAGGTGAAATCCTTACCTTATTCCTTATTTAAAATAAAAAAAAATTCGAGATTTACTTTTGTGTATTAAAAATATTAGGTATATAAAACGCCTTTTTATTTAAAAAAAACATTTCTTAATATTAAAGTTTTATCCTGGAACTGATTTCGAACCCGTTTATACCTAAGCTCTAGCACTTGCCATTCGTTCGCTGAAGCTTGAAATGAACGGACACCAAAAGCCAGAATGTAAGATTAATGTATAGAAGTCTGAAATTACTGGCAACTGGTTGATGAAACACAAAATAAGTATTATCGCCGAATTATTCGGTGATATTATGTATCCAAATTTGATGTGTTTAAGTGATAATAAAACAAAGAACCCTATCATGGAAGTGGTTGGAAGGGTTTTGTTCAGTTTTAGACTAGATACTCGTTGTTACAGCCTTGTTATAGTGGAGACCAAACAATTATTTGAAATAGTAAAACAGAAATTCTAACGGAAGACAATAAAATTGAAACAAGGTATCACACAGGATATTGACCTTCCCACAAGCCACTGGCTTGCAAATTATATATTGAAATGACAAAGTTTATGTCTTAATGTTTCTATTAATACTATTCAGTGTATCAATAGAAAGATATATTTATGTAAGAAGAACGGCGATAACGCCCTTTATTTGATATTGAAATTAATACAAATTTAATTTTGTAGAAAGATTTATCACTTATCTAACCTTTTCCTCAATAAAGAAATATTCCAAACATTTATTCTCACTTTTGCCCTCTCAAAAGATTGATAACATTCCAAATTTTTATGTAATTAGAATATAAATTATATCTTTAAATATTATTCTTCTATTATCGATTTTTACTGCCACTCATTTAAAATATAAACCTTTTTGTAAATTCGCAATATGTATTAAACTTTTTATTAGCAAATAGTTTCCAAGAATCATACAAAAATGACTTTTCTATGTAGAAATGAACTTGAACATAGAGAAGAAATATGCTTTGATATATTAAAGCAACAAGCTGTAATTGACTCCATCTATTACCTAAATAAACTACCTGTTTTCAAGTAGAAACTATTGAATCAACCAAAAACCAAATTAAACACCCCGTATATCTCCGAAACCTGCATATTATGAGGAGACATTTTGACAAAATTTGCACATACGAGATCATTTCAAATTTATTTTCTTTCCTCTTCAATTTTTTCCAAATCCAATTAAGTACATACCTTCATTAACAATAACAAACTTCTAGGACACAAAAATCACGTTTTCAAATTCAAAGTCAGATCTTCAGTTGCCTATCAATATTTATGTTTTTACCTATCTTCGTTTAAATTTATCTAAAAGTTGTTTGTTACATTCCAAAAATTTGTGTCATTGAATTATTCCATATTTGTTTCAGAATTGTTCACTTATTGACAAATAAATTTCGTATATTGATTTTCCCGGCAAAATTCTATCTATCTCTGATTTTCGCACAGTTTATTTCCATTAAATTTTACTACCCACAAATATTTTTCCATATACTTATGTCGTTTTCTTTTCATATTTATGCTCGGTATATTTTCATCTGATTAGTAATTTTTCAACTGTTGTATTGTTTTTTTAGCCAATTTAATTGTATTTAGGACTAATACACATATCAATGTACCTTTATAGAAATAAAAATATTTTGGACACATTAAACGTAAATAAACTAAAGAGTCTTTAAAATTTAAGAATTGTTTTCAATATACTTAAATATTTAACTACTGAAATTTACTTAAATAATTATCGAAAATTATTTTTGTAGATCCTTATTGTTATAAATAAATCAATAAATGTCATTTTCCTGTGGCATTTTCTATACCTTCTGGAAATACTGAATTTTAAATCTATGTACAAATAATCTAACCCTAAAAATCAACGGGTTTTCCTATGATAACAATATTTTGAAACAGTGGCAATGAAAATGTTTAATAAAATTTAAATTGATAAGGTTCTTTTCAAAGAACCAAAAATTCAGTTGGTTTCTCCTTAGCGAAAATGTATATCAATTCGGAAAATCAATTAAATATTATTATCAATGAAAAACTTATAAATGTTATTCCAAAAATAGGAACACGTTGAAATCAAACTATAAACACGAGTCATGAACAAAATGGTTGTAGATGTTACGCCGTTATGTTACAATATTTTAATATTATAGTAATTAAACGACTTACCCTACTAGCTCACCCAGTTTTAATTCAAGTTAACAAAATTATTCTATCACACACATGACATCCGCACATAACTACGACAAACAAACGACTGCTTACTAATACTAACGAAACGAGAATAACGTAACGTGAATTCCTTGCTATCGACTCAACTCCCCTACGTCGTCGAGACAATCAGCTGTTGAAAAAGAGTAAGCCAGTTTATAACAAAATCCCGAAAAGTCTCATAGGAATATGTACCGTATAGTATCAGGCATAGCGGACAATTTAGAAATTTTGATGTAGTGCGGCTGTTTCATTCTATTCTGTTTTCTAGAGGTTTGATTACTCTGTCCTTTGTTTTGAAAAGGGCAAAGTTCTTCTAGGAGAGACAATTGGAGTTGCTATTTACCCAGTCGAGTTATTTTCTACAGGAAGTGGTAAATTTTTTGCATTAATAAAAAATAAATGATCATGATATATAGACGTGAAATAATTGATCGTAATCAAATGACGCATTTATTATCAGTGTTTTAATATTGCAGCTTCCGAGAATACTTATTGTATAATTGATTTGTTTGTTTTTGTAGTTCTAACTTGTAAATAAGACACACAAGTTCATAATTATTTCTACCAGTTATGTATAACCAATTTTTAAATGAGTATAATTATTGAACAAATTCAAAATATTCGTATTTATTTTATTATAGGTACTTCTTTGAAACACTTTTGAATTATTTTTTCAACAAGTGACTTAATAATCAATTTTAAAGTACCACTATTAATTTACCAAGATACCCTCAGAATTGTCAATAAACTGACTTTGTACATCTCGCTATACGGGGATTATCGAAGTATAGTAAAACAACAGTGATGCAAAAAAAGTAGTATACTTTCATAGCACATGCATGCTGCATTAAAAAAACTAGTGATAGTCTGTAAAAAATAGACACCTATCCGGATATATATTAAGGTGCTTTTAGACGGTCAGGTCAGTTTTCCGTTCAGTCTCGGTATAGTTATAAGTTCAGTTTGAAAATTCTGCTGCTATTAGACGATCAGTTTATTTGTCAGTTGTCATTCACAGTTCAGTAATGGACGAAGATACCCTAATTGCGGTCGCGTTGTGCTCCGCACTAAAAAAACCACGAAAAAATATAAGTAGATGGAGTAAAAATTGGCTCCAGAAAAGAAATACACTGTCGCATTTAAATTTATTAAAAGAACTCCATTTTGAACCATCTGATTGATCAAACTATTTAAGAATGAGTGAGGATGCATATCTAGAGTTGTTGCAGTTAGTAACATAATTATAAAAAACCAGGACACCAACATGAGAGAAGCTATATCACCACATGAGAGGCTACGTGCAATGATCAGATTTTTGGCGCTTTGAATTTCTCAACCAAAACATTATGCGCAGCTTGCCTTTTGTTTATGTTGTGGTTTTGCGGATCTTTTTTGTTCCACAAACATGGGTGTTGCTGATAAAGTTCTATAAACTCACTAATAAAGTCATGGTTTGTCATGGCGCAAGGTACACACTACTTCTAGCGATAATTTTATGCGACTGAGACTGAGACCTGATCTACACAGGTTTGTATATATGTTACCGGCAAATCATGTAATTCAGGTATACTATGAAATGCCTAGGCATTCTATAAAATGCCGGGTCTTTTTAGGCAAAGTATGGAATCGAACATTCATTCTATGGTTCGACTAGGCATTCTATGAAATATCTTGGCATTACATGAAATGCCGGAGTGAACTTAGGTCATGTATATAATATTCATATTAACTACGTGAGTTTGTATTAAAAGATACTTTATTTATCATCTGACAATTGACGTGACGATTGAAGTATTGAAGTTTACAACTGACAAGTAATTGTACGTAATGTTAATATAACAATGACCGCAGAACGCAACTATCATAACACAGTATACACAGAGTTACACAAGTTGTATAATACAATACATGTGACACCAACTTTTTGATCATCTATTTATTACAGCAGGTGGTACTACGATGGCACCGCGAATGGCACACTCTTTTATTCTTGAAACAAGCACATATATTTGACGAACATTTGGTTTTATAGTTACACTTCTGAATACCCTGACCCGCTCCTGTACTTTGATCCGTAGTAGAGGTGAGCGATATTTCACGAACTATGATTTTTAACTAATATTTTAAAATCACATATAACGATCGTTACTTCTTTCTTTCACAACGCGTGAATTGATATATGTTCTTTTTTTATCGTAGTTATACATGTTGATAGATCGCAACTTGGCATTCGTTATCACGAATCACTACGAAAGCCGGGTAGCATTTTCATATTTAATGTAGCGTATCGCAGTGTAGTGTAGAAATACATTTTGTAAACCACGTTCATGGTCATAGATAATGATGAGAGTTTATCAATTTGGGAAGACTTTGACATGGATATACCTAACACAAATTAGGCCTAAAAGTACAGCATTGTCTACAACTATAATAGAAATGCAGCGATATTTAGAGACCGACTTTGCACCACGACAATCAAATCCATTGGAATGGTGGAACGAAAATAAATTTATGTTCAAATATTTGCCAATTCTAGTTCGACAAAATTTTTGTAATTTAGCTATTTCAGTGCCGTGTGAGCGCCAATTTTCTAAAGCGGGCCAAATAATTTCTGAAAGAAGAAGTCGTTTAAGCAGTAAGATAGCAAAAATTATTCTATTTGTTGGAACAATCGAAAAATTAATGGATTAACATTTATCATGTTTTAAATTACATATTACTTTCTTATGTATAAAGATTTTTTACAATATATGATATGTAATATGTTTAAATCATCAACCTATTGATAAACCCTACCAAAACCGGCAATCCCGTTCATGTTCCTACATAAAGTGTTAAACTGTAAGTAAATCCTATATGTTTAAGTATTGCTGTTGTTTGTTGGGTAAGGTCATGTTTGGCCGTGTTATAATTGCTATTGTTTAATATCAAAGGAAAAATAAATGAGTATGTTGTCTGATTTAATAATAAGTATTATAATTTTTGTATTAAATTAAATAACAAACGAAAAAACAGGATATAGTTCTCAGAATCGTATTAAGCAGAAAAGAAAATAAATGCCATTAATATAAGTAGATTTTAGACTAACCAATCTAAACATACACAAAACGAGCAGTATCACGACGGCTCAAACGCGACTTACGTTACGCATACTTAAAACTGTGATCACATCACGTTTAAAAATCACTGATATTAAAAAATCACAATAACAAATATCAGTGTGATTGAAAAATCACGATATCGCTCATCTCTAATCCGTAGCTACTGAATGTACAGAAGTTTCAGTGTCCGGAACTTCTTCATCACGAATTAACTTGACTCCGTATATCTCTTTCTACGGGCTTGGCTCTGTTTATTTCACGCTTTGACGGAAACGTAGCCGTCATTCTATGTATTGCCTAGGCAAAGCATGTAACATGGATACATTATATACTTCGCCTACCATAGTTAGTCATTTCGTGAAATGACTAGGCATTATATAGAATGCCGGATTATATGCTTTGCCGGTAACATATACATCCGTTTAACTGACAACTGATACGATAACTTTTGGTATACCCATCGAGCCACAGCTCCGTATCAGTTTCAGTTTTTCTTACAGTTTTGGGTGTTTACACATACAGATAACTGACAGTTCGACTGAAACTGAGACTGAACGGAGAACTAATCTGACCGTCTAAAAGTACCTTTATGTATGTCCCTTTATTATTATAGATTCGATTAACTTTACTAGAATTATAAATCTATAAAAACAACTTTTAAAAACACATTCACACATTGATGGAGTTTCTATTTTAGAATTTACGACATACGTCAAAGTGATCCTTAAAGAAATGAATTGTCGAATTCAAAGATATGGATTCAATTTTAAGATAGGTACACTTATTCGTTACTAACGTTGAGTGAAAACCCTCAACGTTACTACCTGTATAATGTTGTATACTGAATAATCTTCCTTTTTGTATTTTTCAAAATGAAATAACCTATTATATATCTGCAGAATTCCCAGGTAAAAACATCCAAATCTTTTCTATACAGTGCTATTCAAAAGTCCCCTCTCCCCCTCGTATCTTTTGAACGGCTACACTTACATCAATATAATTTGGAGGGTGAAAATAAAGTGTTGTAAACTTCTCTATGAATGGTAACAGGTGACATAATACTAATAGATGACGTCACAGTGTCACTCTGGCCAATAATTTTAAATAGGACCTTATGGCAAGTGATATCTCGTTTGAAAGGCATTGACATTGGCTACATAGCCATATTAATTTTGTTTGGGTTTAAATTAATTTTGACGGATAAATTAAATAAATACCAAAATTATTAGATGATAATGGTCAAAAACAAGAATTTTACGTACATAAACTAAATGGTATTAAATTTTTACATGCAACGTCTTGTAAATTTTAACATTTCTAAGGCATAAATTTTAATCGTAATTTTGGATGCATCTAAAATATCTTTTACTTTTACTCTTACCATTAGAAGAAGGAAAGACTAAATCGGAATTATGTTGGAAGCAATATTTCTGTTTACTGTAAGTAGGCTAATGTCATTATAGTACTAATAAATATAAAAACAGTTTGCAGTCTTTACGAAATAATTAAGTCATCACAAACAGTATATCTTTGTTATGTTAAATGCAAGCTTGTATTTTATTTTCCAACTTTTTCTATTTTTAAAAAACTAACAATTATGGAAACCAACATTATTAAAACACTTACATTTTCATAAATAAACATTGACATTTTGTAAAAAGCATAGTTTATGCTAAGTGTTCAAAATGGCGACCATGTACTTCCACTTCTCTTCTCACTTCTCACTTCTTTTCAAAAACGAGGATCTTACTCTTTCCAACATAGCTGGAGTTATTGTGGAAAATGCGTTACGAATCCGTTCTTTCATGTCATGGTAGTAGGTTCTGTTTGATACAAAAGTTGCTTGATGTATCCCCATAAAAAGAAATCCATCGGTGTGAGATCTGGAGATCGAGGAGACCACGAAATTGGTCCACCACGTCATATCCACCTGTCGGTAAAATGTCTGTTTAACCACCGACATACACAACAAACGTAATGTACAGATGCTCCATCTTGTTGGAACCACAAGTTAACTCTTGTGTTCAAATCAACTTCCTCCAATAATTCTCCCAAATGGTTTTTTAGAAAATTGTAATACCTTCTTCCGGTGAGGCTACCTTCAAAAAAGTATGGTCCTATAACTGTATCTCCTACGATTCCTCCCTATGCACTTATGGACCATTTAGTTTGGATCGTTGTACGAAACACATGTGGATCACTATCCGAATGAAAATTAAAATTTCGGCAGTTGACGAAACCATTTCTGTGAAACGTGGCCTCGTCACTAAATAAAACATTTTTTAAAAAATCTGGATATCCATTAATTAATCCACTGAACCACTCGCAAATATTTATTCTTATTGGAAAATCTCTCTCCAAAAGCTCTTGGTGCATCTGTATCTTGTACGGGTGAAATTTATTCTTTTTTATTATTCTTCCTATTGTTCGTCTACTAATGTCTAATTCAGTACTAAGTTTTCTAGTACTTGTATTAGGATTCTCAACCAAATTTGTCATTACTAAAAATTCGTTGTCCTCATTGAAAACACGTTTTGGAAGAGCATGAGGTTGATGGGAAACATTACCTGATGCGTCGAATCTTTCCTTAAGTCTCAAGAAAGCTCTTTCGGTTGGATGTCTTCGATTGGGATATCTTTCACGATATACTCTTGAAGCGAGTAAACAATTTTTTGAACATTCTCCTAACACGTAAATCATATTGATCATGTCTTCCAGCGGAAAATTCATTATAGTTATTTATTATTTAAACCTAACAACACAAACGAAGAATACAGCAATATTTCTTTGGCATTTATTAGTAGATACTATTTTGACAGCATCCCACTTCATATAATCAAAAATATGGCTTGATTATGTTTCGCTCTTTCTCAAACAAGCCTATAATAACAATTCTTGAAAGTGAAACATGCATAAATATAAAATTTTTGATAATTCCAAGTACCTACGGTATTTATATCATTGATTAGATATTGTAGATGCATCCAAAATTACGATTAAAATTTATGCCTTAGAAATGTTAAAACTTACAAGATTTTGCATGTAAAAATTTAATACCATTTAATTTGTGTTTTTGACCATTATCATAAAATATTTACGGTTTTCCATTAACTCATAGCCTAAATGTACTACATCGTTTGAAAGCTTATTAATTGTACTAACAAATTGTAAAAAGACTTATAGGGTGATTCATTTAAAAATTTTGAGATATTGCTTGATCTGCGTTTTGTGTCACCATGTATTAAAGAAGCCACAGATAAATAAGTTATTAATACTGAGCACAGCCAATGATATGTGAATGATAACTGAATACAAAGACCTGTTAATTTATTTTGATTTACTGTTTTGCAGAGTGTTAAAGAGGTGGTCTTTTTTGCCAATAATTGGCCATATCTTTTTAAAACACCCATATGAATATTAGAATGCTATATTTTTGTAACGCTCTCGCTGAGATCTTTTCGATTCTAGAGCAAAGTATAGTACGTTTCATTTAAAAAAATGTAAGTTTGTGTTGCTACGTGGTTTTGGGAATACCCTGTAGAATCGAAAGTATTTCCAAAATGTGCCCTCAGTAACTGTATTAGCTCACACAAAACTTTGAAGTTTTATCTCTTACCACAACGATGTAATCCTCCGAAGTCAGAAGATTGCCCCACCCTGTATATGTACCTGAGTTGAAGACGAATTTGCTATCTTTGAGTTTAGCAGCCGAACGAGGTCTTAGGATAGTTTTCGAAAACAATTCTTCGAAAATTATGACACCGAATGCAGACGTCATTGCGATCTCAACCAAAATTGGAGCCTTACATTTTATCAAAGAGAGACATCACTTTGACACGATCAAACCATGTGGCAACAAAATGACGAATACAGCGATTTCGAAAGAATATCAACTATGGCATAGACGATTGGCACATTTAAATATATCTAGCGTAAAGAAGATGTTTGGAAAAATAGATGTGACAATTTCAAATGACAATGACGCCGAAAAACTAAACTGTGAAATATGCTACCAGGGGAAGTTGAAAAGGAATCCTTTTCCAAAAGGTTGTTCAAATCGAGAGACATCTCGGTCAGAAGCAGTAGCAACATCTTGTTATATTAGAAATAGAAGTTACACTATAGCGAATGACGGATGCAGTCCAATAGAAAAATGGAAACCAAATATGAAAATTGACCTATCGCATTTAAAAGTATTTGGTTGTAGAGTATGGACAATCAATAAATTTAGACGAAATAAATTGGCTCCAAAAGGTATTTCGAGTATCTTCCTGGGCTATGACAGAAACTCTAAGGGGTATCGATTGTGGAATCCTATGAATGATAAAATTGTCATCAGCCGCGATGTCAAATTTGAGGAAGACGTATTCCCTTTGCTGAATCATCAAGATGAACCTTCCAAAGGAGATATATTTCATAATGATTTTCATGTTCGTGGAACGGATATATTCGCAATGAGATATCATTCTTCTAATAAAGAAGTAACAGAGCAAAATCAAACAGAACGTAGTCCAGTCGAAGGGGAAGATAATGATGAAACAATAGTAGAAGAAAAAACTACAAATGAGGATATATCAGGAAATAATGTAGAAGAATATGGAGATACAGAAATCAAAACAAGATCAGGAAGAACAGTACGAAAACCTGAATGGGTGACACAATTCGAAGTGGGCGAAAATTCAAATTCATGCAACCAACAATTTTGAACAGGTGAGATCCTCGCAATTTAAGAGAAGCATTGAGCGGGGATAACAAAATTTCCTGGAAAGAAGCCGTCATCGAGGAATTCGAGAATCTTCTCAGGAATGAAACTTGGATTTTCGTGGAAAAACCAGAAAATAGGAGAATCATTAAAACGAAATGGGTTTTCAAGTCCAAAAACAACGTTGATGGTGTAGTCGAAAGATACCGAGCAAGAGTTGTGGCTTAGGGTAACACTCAAATGCCTGGTATTGATTTGGAACAGACATACTCACCAGTTGTACAGAAAAAATCTATGAGGTTACTTTTTGCCATAGCAGTTGAGAAGTGGTCTGTACATCATATAGACATTACTGCAGCATATCTTTCAGCTGACTTAGACGAAACAGTTTATATGGAAATACCAGATGGATATTTCCAGTTGTTCGATAAACTGAAATCGAAGTTTCCTAATTTTCCAGAGAATTATTCAAATGGAAAGAAAGAACTGGTTTGTAAGTTGAATAAGAGCATATATGGCCTACATCAATCGGGTCTTATGTGAAATAGGACACTAGATCAGTTCCTTAAAAGCACAATTTTCTCCAGATCCTTATCTGATCCATGTGTCTATTATCCGGAGAAAGAAAACCTCATCATCACTGTGTACGTTGATGATATACTGATATATGGAAACCACAAGATCATAATGAATTTGAAGGCTAAGTTCAAGGAACGGTTTAATATCAAAGATCTAGGGGAAGTAAGGAACGTATTGTCCATAAAAGTGACCAGAGACGAAAATTCAATTATGTTGAACCAGACTTTATATGCTTCAGAGCTATTGAAAGAAATGAACATGTTACAAGCAAAAGGTGCAGCTACACCTTTACCTATTGGGGGAAAGTTTTGCATGAATGACGACGAATTACTTAGCGAAGACGAACGAATGTTATATCAAAAGTGTATTGGAAGCATTCTATATTTAAGTGTAACGACCAGGCCTGACATGATATTCACAGCAACTTTCATGAGTCAGCTCAACCAAAATCCTACCAAGCATCACTGAATGGGAATAAAACATATGCTGAGATATTTGAATAGGACCAAAGCGTATGGTATTGAATATAAGAAGACATAGAGAACAATGCAAGCTTTCACAGATGCAGACTGGGCTTCAAATTAAATTGATAGGAAATCATTCAGCGGATATGTATTTGTCCTCGCAGGAGGAGCCATCAGTTGGTGTAGCAGAAAACAGAATTGTCTTGCTCTCAGCACTGTCGAATCTGGATTCGTTGCACTTAGTGAAATCTCTAAAGAATTCATGTTTTTGGAGAAGCTAGTTCATGAAATCCATATGGAGAATGTTTTTGCTGAACCATTTCCCATATTTTTAGATAATCAAGGATCAATAAAATTAGCAGAAAACAACACAACATCTGATAGATCCAAACACATAGACTTGAGACTATTTTATATCAGAGATTTGATAGAACAGAAGAAAATAATTCTGAAATATATGGAGTCAAAGAATAACCTAGCTGACCAATTCACCATGATCATATCAGCAAATGTTTTGAATGACCATTTGAAGAAATTGGGGATCAAAGATCCAGGGGAAGTGTTAGAAGTGATTTGACTTGATAATTTCCTACTGATCCTGTATCTTGTTGCCATAGTTTACATGAATGTTTTGGAAATTATTGATTAAAAGTCAAAATAAAAGTCAGAACCATTATAATTTCCTATAAATTGGTCAAATAGTTGGAACTACGCTACAACTATAACAAAATGTTTCATGTTGACATATGACATATTCATAGGACAAATTCAAGGAGCTAGAATTAGACAAAAGTCTGCTATAAGAGTTGTCCCATTTTTTATTGGCCGCAACTGTACATTAATATATTTTAAAATTTTGAAAGATTTTTTGCCTCATTTCTACAGACTAGCTAGCTTGATTCTAAATTATCTAATTTAATTAATTATTTTGTTCATTTCGAAATAAAAACTGTATCTATTATTCTTTAAAATGGCCGAACCAATCGGCCTATCAGTCGGCCGCGGAAATACATATAAATTTGATGTGGTCGAGAAATAATTACATTATCCCTTTCTCGGCCGCCCAATAGTTTATAATGCAGTTATGCTTAAATTCTTATATCAAAGCCATGGCCGAGAATGAATTTTATGTAGATTTAACAACAACTCTGGTCATTTTAAAGGAAAATAACCAGCTAAAACTCTATTTAGAGAGAGACAGAAAGTTTTTAACTCGTATACCGGTTCTCGGCCACCCTAAGCCGAGAACAGGATAATGATATGGGACGTATAGTAGTTTGCCGGGCACTTAATTAACTGTCTCGACCCTTACTTCGTGGAATCTACTCACATTAGTGTTTTAAATGAAACTTACTGTTTCTAGATAATTCCACAATATATTTAAAAAATGTTAAAAATTATAAGAAATTGACAATTGTTTCAATATTAAATATCACCGTCAGAATGACAGAAGCTACATTTCATTTGATTCCTACCTGATGTTTAATAATTATTTTTGTCTAGACCAAGAAGTGACCTACCCTGTGATTGAATTAATATATGTTAATAGAAAAAAGAAGAAGATATGATTTTACAAATATTAAAGCTTAAATATTATTAGCCATATGGGGATATCCTGGATATCTGTTTTTTGTGATAAGAAACGAGAACTGGATTTCCTTGAAGAATTGGAAATTAAAAGGCACTTAAGAAACCCACAATATGAAGTCATCAATGAACAGATAAATCTAGGGAGTTCTCCACTTTTAAACTGTCTTCTTAAGAGATAATTGTAAAGATCGGCAGATATAGTTTTCTGGGTTTTCTATATCATTGCATAGTTATACTGATCTTAGTTGGGAAAAAAGATATCCAGCATATTCCCATAGAGCTAATAATATCTAAAGCTTTAATATTTGTAATATCATATCAAATAATTTTTCGTGAATTCTACATTAACTGAATTGAAATATTACTTGAATAATAGGTACCACAGAAACCAAGATAATACAATAATATTGTTACGAAACAGCACACTGGTATAGTCCCTAAATCCGAGTCTGTCTAAGCCAGGTATGAAAGTTAAAATTATGGCGGACGCGCAGGGTTTCCTAGAATTGTTTACGAATAGTGACTATCTTCTCTACATTGTTTTTGTGACCAGTCTTATCTAGAAAATGCCAGAAAGCCAATTGTTTTCGTAATCTAGAATTATCTAGTGAAAAAGGCATTAATATATAAGGGACTGATCAAAAAGAGTTGAGTTTAGTTGATAATTTGACTTCGTGAGATAAACAAGTAAATAAGTGAATATAAATAAGTGAACTTTTTATATAAAATAGTTTAAGTGAATATACTGTGTATATAAGTAGTGAATAAATAAATAAAGTAAGTAGCCATACCGTGTGTTTAAAGTTTATTCCACCCACCCAACATTACATTGGTGTCAGGTGTGGGATAATATAAATTAATATCTACGTAAAAATGGCCAAGAGATTAAGGGATCTGAAAGTGGCGGAATTAAGAGCAGAATTGGAAGATCGTGAGTTGGAAACGTCCGGTAAGAAAAGTGAATTAGTAGAAAGACTTAAAGTGGCACTGAGAAATGACGGCTTTGATCCAGAAACAGTTTTATTTAATGACGAGGCTTCCACCTTAATCTCGTCAATTTCTGCTAACATGGACGAGAAGATTTCTGCCATGGAAGAGAAGATTTCAACGAATGTGAAAAGCGATATTTCGGCTATAAAGAACGATATTTCTACTTTCAAGAACGATATATCTGTCGATATCTTATTAATGAAAAACGACATTGCAGCTGACGTTGAAAATGAAATTACGTCTCTAAAATCTGAAATCGAGAATAAGATTACAACGATAAACGAGAAAATCAAGGAGTTAGAGGAAAATATTGCCGATTCAAGAACGCGAGGCACGCCAGAGGAAGAAAAGAAGACCGAGCAAACGAAACCTTGCAAAGCCAGAAACACTACCTAAGTTTGAAGACATTGGCAGTTTTACCCGAGTCAAGGCCCCAACGTTCGATGGAAAAATGTCGTGGACCAATTATGTGAAATAATTTGAAGCAGCCGCTAGAGTGATTAATTGGTCCGATAGAGACAAAGCAGTGAACTTAACTATCGCGCTTCGGGGAGATGCCTTAGAGGTACTTCAGACGAGGATTTCGAGGAGCTGAAGAAGAGTTTGGACATGCGATATGGTCACGAACATCTAGAACATCTATACCAATCCCAGCGGAAGAACCGAAGGCAGAAACGTGACGAAGAACTTCAAGAATATGAAGTGGATACTGCCCGACTCGTTCGATTTGCTTATCCATCAGCAGCAGAGAACATGATGGAATGCCTGGGCATACAGGCGTTTATTGATGGCTTACGTGACCCCGATATGCAGAGGACGCTTCGCTTAGCCCCTCCCAGAACATTAGTTGACGGATTGACATCTGCTCTTGAATATGAAGCAGCCACGATGAATTCCGGATACAACAAAGGTATGACCATACAGGAAGCAGGTGACGATGACAGACTTGACCAGATCGTCAACCTGTTGAAAAGTATGGTAGACAAGAAGCCGAAGAAAATCAGGTGCTGTAATCGTGGCGAGCTAGAGCATGCACGTAGTTCGTGTAAGCGTCCTACGACTCCTGCGAACCAAGAACCTTTTAAATGCAAAGCACCCACGAAGAGGTCGCGTTACAACAAAAGTAGGACCATGCAGGAAGAAGATGACGATGACAAACTTGACCAGATCGTCAACCTGTTGAAAGGTATGACAGACAAGAAGCCGAAGAAGATCAAATGCCGGAAGTGTGGTGAGCTAGAGCATTTACGCAAACCATCTAAGCCCCCAAGACTCCTGTATTCCAAAAACTCTAGTCACAGGGGAAATCAGAGAGGGGTGAACATCCAGCTCATGTGAATCAACGAAAAGGCAACTCTTTGCCTAGACGGTCATGCCATGTAGACTATTCACAATGCAACAAGTCGAAATCTAAGGAAGTTGCAGTTTGAAGAATTACAGTAGTCAATGAAGAATGGTCATCCACCAGGATCAGAGGAGATCAGGAGAATGATCCTCACCTGAAGATGATCCGGCAATGGAAGAAAGAAAATCGGCGACCTACGTGGCAAGAAGTGTCAAGATTTTCACCGACCCTCAATGCATATTGGGCTCAGTGGAACTCCCTTGTCCTGGAAGAAGGGCTGTTGAAACGAGTCCTTGAAAACGATGATGGTTCCGAGATGAGGAGACAGCTAGTTATCCCGAGAACAAGAGTAGCTGAAGTACTAAAGAAGTTACACGACAGTCCATCGGGAGGTCATCTGGGAGTGAATAAAACCCTCCAGCAAATCCGTGAGAGGTTTTATTGGATGAACAGCTCCGATGATGTGAAGGACTGGTGTAAGAAATGTACGACTTGTGCTACGAGTAATGGACGACATTGCAAAAGAAAGGCACACATGAAACAGTACAATGTTGGAAGCCCTTTCGAGAGGATTGCTTTAGATATCGCTGGACCATTTCCGACGACCGAAAATGGTGGCAAATACATACTGGTTGTAATGGATTATTTCACAAAGTGGGTGGAATTTTACGTTATCCCGAACCAAGAGGCCACAACTGTTGCGGATGTATTGGTGAAATAATTTATCAGCCGATATGGAGTGCCCTTGGAAGTCCACAGGGACCAGGGAAGAAATTTCGAAAGTCATCTATTCTTGGAGATTTGCGAGAATCTGGGAATGAAGAAGACCAGGACAACAGCATTACATCCACAGCCAGATGGAATGGTCGAGAGAATTAACAAGACTATTGGAAAATACCTGTCCAAAGTCGTTTCCAGCCATCAGAGAGATTGGGACCAGTATCTTTACCTATTCGCATTGGCTTATCGAAATGCCATCAATGAGTCCACGGGTGAAACACCTGCGAAAATCATGTTTGGACGTGAAATGAGGCTTCCTTGTGACCTGGAATTTGGCTGTCAGCCTGGAAAATATCTAGAAGGCGAAGACTACGTGATCCAATTGAGAAGAAGGCTGGACGATATTCATGGATTAGTTCGAACAAATCTTCAAGTTGCCAGCGACAGAATGAAAAGTCGGTACGATACGTAGGCCACAGAAAGCGGTTTTAAAGGAGGGGACAAAGTAGGGTTACACAACCCGACGAGGAGAAAAGGATTTTCTTCAAAATTACAAAAATCCTGGGAAGGTCCATACTTAATCAAGAAAAGGATCAATGACGTTATATATCGCATAAGCCAGATTCCCAACGGAAAACCAAAAGTAGTTCACCAAAACCGACTAGCGCCATTCGAAGCAGACCATGACCTAGAGAAAGAAGTAAACCATATTCGAGATCTTTCTGACCCTACCTTCGATATGGGCGCGTATGGAGGTACCGGGAAAGCTAGATATGTAGTCACTTCGGAACAACAACAAGATTTGTTCACTCTCCCGGAAGATTATTCACTGGCATATAAGATACCCGTCCGTATCAAGAACGCACGAGGGTTGGCTACCATCTTTCGAAAGAAGTTCGGGCAATTAGAAAAACTTGAAGACCAGATTCCAGCCCCTGGCAAGACACTGAAACAGAAACATAATTCGCGGCACGTCTTCTACGTGGTAACTAAAGATGAATTTCAAGATCGATCTACCTACCGCGATGTGTGGGAAGCCCTTCGAAACCTACGAGACCATGTGTTGGAATCCAGCGTGAAGAAACTGGCTATGCCTAAGATAGCGAGTAACCAGTTGGATTGGCGAATTTTCAGGAACATGGTAGAAATTATCTTTCAAGATACCGGTGTCAGATATTAATTTGCAGCTACAACCCCTGTTATCGGTATCCGATGAAGACGGTGCCCTGCTATTTCCATAAGATCGGAAAGTGTAGAAATGGGGCCAGTTGCCGATTCAAACATCCAGTCTCGGCTACACAAAAGTTCCAGGAGGAACTTCCATTTAAGGAGGGGGTAATGTTACGAAACAGCACACTGGTATAGTCCCTAAATCCGACTCTGTCTAAGTCAGGTATGAAAGTTAAAATTATGGCGGACGCGCAGGGTTTCCTAGAATTGTTTACGACTAGTGACTATCTCATATACATTGTTTTTGTGACCAGGCTTATCTAGAAAATGCCAGAAAGCCAATTGTTTTTGTAATCTAGAATTATCTAGTGAAAAAGGCATTAATATATAAGGGACCGATCAAGAAGAATTGAGTTTAGTTGATCATTTGACATCGTGAGAGAAACAAGTAAATAAGTGAATATAAATTAGTGAACTGTTTATATAAAGTAGTTTAAGTGAATATACTGTGTATAATTAGTGAATAGTGTTTAAATAAATTCGTAAGTAGCCATACCGTGTGTTTAAAGTTTATCCCACCCGTTTATTGTTTAAATAAATACAATATTGCATGTAAACAAAACAAAAAATATTTCTTGAATGGATGTTCACTAACGTTTTGAATTGGGTTGCTCATTGGAGTATTAGTAATATCGATCTCATTGATAATTAATATACGATTAATGGCCGAGAAAAGGCTTTAATGGACGACAACTGGGAAGGTGGTCGAGAACCGGCGCTCTAGTCGGATCTTGTGGCTGAGAACTAGCAAAAGTGTATTTTTTGTTAAGATTATTTCTTCCATAAAAACGTGGGAAACTTACGAATCTCTAATATGCTAATTTTTTAATTCTAATGACTTGTTCTGTTCTCTATAGTTTTGTTTATTTATTTATATGGAGCCGTGTCAAGCCTATGATGTGGCCGACTACTGGAGTAATCAACCTATTTCATGATAAAAACACATCAACTTAAAAACAATATAATACGTTGACAACATATAATCAAAATAAATATAACGTAGTAAAACTCCAGTGTAAATAATAAGATTCAACGTTTATTATTTATATGAGCCACGGTATAACGCAGTGGTCGTCAACCTGTCGATCGCGAGCTACCGGTAGCTCGCGGATGCAATTCTGGTAGCTCTCACAACGATTTTAATTTAAAAAATACAAACTGCAAAAATCAGAGAAGCTTCCGAAAATTCCACAAAAAAATCTAATTGTCATAATAAACCCTCTCACCACTGAATATGTTTTTTCATTATATTTTCGTTTTAGGTGAATGTACTCGATATGGGCGAAAAAGGTATGGAAAAGATATTATTATTTTTTTGAATGACATAGATTTCACAAAAAGTCCTGGGATTATATGTCCCAATAGTTTTCTTCTACGGGATCGTTATGTCCCATTGGTACGCATTTCAGACAACGCCAATATATTATCATACATATTTTATTGAGTGTTTTCATGAATGAAAAGGCAAAAAACAATTTTTACATAAAGGCACGTTACAAGCTATACAGATTGTCTTCGTACGCTTTTCCACCTTATTTTTAGTACACTGATGACAACTTCTTCTGGACGGACCTTCACCGGGCAAATGATCGCCAACATTTATCATAAGTTTTTGACGTTTGCTTCTAGGGCCACATCTACCGCTAAGACGTGTCTTTACGGCAGCCTTCTCTCTGCCTTTCTCTATCATCTGTTCGGCTAATGGCACCAGAAATGATATGAGCTGTATTTTCTTATGGTGAATTTGTTGAAAAATCCACGAATTTACAACTGACGTCATCAAAAGTTTGTAAAAAACCTTACGCCACCATTTGGTAGATTTACGGTCTAGATCATACGTAGACACTTTTTGGTCTGCCAAATCAACGCCACCCATATATATATATATATATATATATATATATATATATATATATATATATATTGGGACATGATAATTCTGCCTTTTCTCCATTTCTCAAAGTTCTCTTCACAACACCTATTGTATTTGAATGACAGTTCGACAATGCTAGAACCTCCTTAGTATCTCACCATTTGCTTGCAATAATACCTTCATCACTAACCAAAAACTCTGTATCACCTCAAGCCATATTATCATTAGAAAAACGAGGGGTGTTCTTTCGATTCTTCATATACGTTCCGACAAAAGCAAAATGTAGATTTGCCATCAAATCGTGAAAAAGCGATCGAAGCAAATACAAACATCCTTAGAACGAATTGTAGATGCCAACTTTTGCACTACTCTTTCTCCAAGTGTACCATCTGCCTTCTCAAGTTCTTTGCCTGAAGAAATATTCAAATCGTATACATATCCAGTTTTTGCATCGCATCGTTGCCAAAGTTTTATTCCTCTTTTCACTGGTTTCATAGGGAGATACTGCTTCATGCTTGAACGGCCTTTGAACTTGGTGATAGTTTCATCAATTGACTGATGAGAGCGCGTTGAAATGTTTGTTTCAAGCAGCCAGCAACATCATCTAAATAGTATGTTTTTGAACAACCATCGGGCTTTTCTGGATCTGGGTAATACATTTTTGATAAAATCAAAGTACATCGGTCTCTACGAATGGCCTTTTTTATAACACTGTTGGCCAGAGATTCGTTAGACGACCAGTAATTATAAAATTCTGGTACTCGGTTATAACACATCACCAGCATAATCTCATGTGCATGAGTTTTCTGTATATTCTTTTTCATGAGGTGTAAGCGTTTGTTGGTAGAATCAGCAATATGTATAAAGTAAGCTTCTAGGAAATATCTTCAAAAATACGTCTAATTCAGTTGCAGATCTGTCTAAATCCAGAAGGAGTGAACCCTCAACCTCAATAGGAATTTGTTTTCTGGGACTGAAAGTAGCTGTAGGAGGCCTCCACACAATACCTGTTTGGGTTGGGCGAGGAGTGAGTTGTTCTGTTTCTTCCTCACCTTCTCTTCTTCTCTTTTTACGACCTCTTCTGAATCTGATTCTCTCCCTTCTCCTACTACAATATCATCTCCTACATTCTCTTCATGTCCTGGAGGACAATAATCACTATCTTCATCAGAACAATAGAATGGATCTTTCTCCGATTCCTCTGATAAATCACTAATATTATTAGCAATCTCTTCCAGCTCCTTTTGTCTCAGTATACGATCACGTCGACTCATTCTGAGAAAAAAAATATACGTTATAATTTTACATACGATAGGTAATATTCGTCCCAACGGAGATTACGGGTGGGACACATATTCCCATAAACATCAGACAATACAAAACATGAAGTTCACTGATACAAAAAATTGTTTTTATTTACTCACCTTATATTCTCCCAGATCCTTCGATGTTTGAATACCATACAAGATAGTTTTATCAAATTTCAGTTACTTGTTTTGCTTGAAAAGATAAACAAAACACCTAAAGGCCGGGAACACGTTGTGAAATAGGTTAGAAAACAGCAATGTGCTTTTATGTGATGTTGCCATATTTGGCGAATGTTCTACGGAAATATTCAAAAACACTGAATCTGATAAAACGCGTGCATTTCTGGACGTATTTCACCCAATAGTGATTTATTATCGGCTCTTGGGATAGTGGGGAAAGGGTTAAACATAAACAGCGGCAACGTTGCGGTGGGCGATCTGCCGCTGACGCCATCAAGCTAGAATCGGTTAGAACCGACCAGCCGGACCAGCGCATTAGTGTTCGAGAACCATCAGAATTGCTTTGAACGGGATAAATACGCACGGCGCGGCAACATTGCGCTTAGCTTAAAACTGAACGCGTAACCAATGTCCAGCGGTTGGGTTAGTAGAGAACAACAAAAAATAATATTAAGGCAAGCATCTGTTACCACTTTCATTCGGAATGGGAAGAACAATACTTTTTTACAGAAGTTAAAGATAAAAATGTGTGTTTGTTATGTAATACTTCGGTCTCCGTTGATAAAAAAGGAAATATTGAGAGATATCATAAAACTGTACATTCTAATTTTGAAAAATCATTCCCACTACATTCTGCCGCCAGATAGGATAAACTGAAACAGTTAAAAAAGCAGTTAATTGGACAACAATCAATATTTTTGTGAACAGTCGACAAAAATAAGGCTTCAACTGAAGCATCGTGTGTCCCAGATAATTGCACAAAGAAGAAACCTTATGAAGACGGGGAAATGATAAAACAGGCGTTTTTAGAAGCTGCTGATTCGTTATTTGCCAACTTTAAAAATAAGGAGAAGATAGTTTCAGCTATAAAATCTATGCAACTTTCTGCTAATACAGTTATGAGACGTGTAGAAGTAATGAGCAATGATATTTTTTTACAGTTAAGAACTGACTTAGATAACTGTGTTTATTTTTTACTTCAACTGGATGAATCAACAGATGTCGTTGACACTGCCCAGATGGCCGTGTTCGTCAGGATGGTTTTTAGTGATTTTACGATTAAAGAAGATCTTTTGAAGTTTATTCCACCGAAAGGACACACTACTGGACAGGAGTTGTTTTATCATCTAAAAAATATTACTTCTTCCGAGAAAATTCCAATATCGAAAATAGTAGGCTTGACAACCTATGGCGCTCCAGCTATGGTGGGTTGTGATAAGGGTCTGGTGGCGTTATGTCGTAAAGACGAAACTTTTCCGCAATTTCTCTGTTACCACTGCATTATCCATCAGCAAGCATTATGTGGAAATTTCCTGAAACTAAACAACGTTATGAAACTGGTGGTAAAAATTGTGAACAAGATTAGAGCTCAAGCGTTACAAAAAATATTATTCAAAACCTTGGCCGATGAAGTTGACTGACAATACGGGGACCTACTCCTTCACTCTGAAGTCCGATGGTTAAGTAGAGGACGGGTGCTGAAACGTTTTAATAATGTCCTATCTGGCATAGTTCAGTTTTTCAAACAACGCGATGAACCGACTCCGGAACTAGAAAATTCAATCTGGCTTAGAGATTTTGGTTTTCTCGTGGACATTACAGAGAAATTAAACGAACTTAATTTGCAGCTTCAGGGGAGAGACAAAGAACTAGCGGAAATGATTTCTGATATAAAAGCATTTATCAAAAAGCTGGAATTTTGGGAACAAAACCTAATTAACAGCGATGCCAAGCATTTTCTTATTTTTTCAGAAAATATATCTCAAAATCCATTAGAACCCTATGACAGCAAATATCATGTAGAAATAGTTTCTACTCTGAAGAATAACTTCAAAAATCGTTATAAGGATTTCAACGAAATCGCTTTAGTAGCGCAATTTGTTGTTTCACCCTTTATGGAAATTGATATCCAACAGTTTGCAACTTGTGATATGCAGAACTTTGGCGAAGACATCGCTGCAACAGAAATGGAAGTAATTGAGTTTCAAAATGATTTAGCCTTAAAATCGTTAGTCTCAAGTACCAAATGTATCTGGCCTATTGTAAGTAAAGACAAATATTCAGTTCTATGCCGTGTTGCCTTTAAAGTGAAAGCATTATTCAGTTCAACCTATTCGTGTGATTTTTTTCTTTCCAATATGAAGTTTATTAAGAACAAATATCGCAATCGACTTACAGATGAACATTTGGATAATTGTATTCGATTGGCTGTATCAAATTATACTGCAAACATTAAAAAAATTATCGATGAGTCTGAGTGTCAGTCTTCTCATTGAACGTGCTTTTTTATTTTTCAATGTTTATGTTCATGATAGTGCGTTACTTTTTTGTTGTTATTACATATTGACTATTTTTAAATCTTACGTGACATGCCGTTGTGGCTGGATAAAAGTTTGTGTTTATTTTTCAAACACCTTCGTTTGGTAGGTAGGAATGTAGCTATGAACAAGTACGTACTAGTAATATTAGTTATTTTGTTATTAGTTTATTATTAGTACCTATGTATTATGTGTTACCAGTTAAATAGTAAAATAAATACATATAATGATAAATTAACTGTGGATTATTTCATTTACGTTGCGTTACGTGGCTTCCGTGTGGGTAGCTCGCTGTTTATTCCAAAATTAACAAAGTAGCTCAACACATTAAGAAGTTGGCGACCACTGGTATAACGTCTGGACAGAAGATCGATTATTGTATTCAAACTACACACCATAACCCTTGAAAACCGGCGTCGACTGGTCTGATTTTCGTTTTTCCGTGTTTCTGTTGGACAAGATGCACTTTTGCTTGCATGTATTCGGGATTCGGGTAAAAGTTATAAAAAGCAGTTTACACCTTGAAGCAGAATATTTTATGCTATAAAAATATCATTAAATACAAATAGCATCCTGAAATTTTTTTTCATTTTCCGAAATTGGTAAAAGTGTCTTGGAGCCTTTGACTATTTTGACGTACATAATGAACGCCAAATTTAATTATTCCTGTTTCCAGTCTAGGTTTTAAACTGACTTCTAAAAAGGTGGAGGATCTCATTCGGTTGTATTTTTTTTTGGTTCTTACCATAGAATTTTGTTATTTATAAACCATTTTGGAACATTCTTTTCATAATTTACGTTTACAAAATTTACATTATGACATCGAAAACAGTTTCACAAAATAACCATGTCAGCATCGTTTCTGGTAACTTTTTAAAGTTTGATGCACTGTTCAACTTATGGCTGACAAACTGACATTTATAGCCAACATGAACATTTTCTGTATAATTTTTTACATGGTTTAGTAAATACCACTTTAAAAACCGTTCATATTCTTTCTCATATTTTTGTTTAGATTTTTCAAGTAGTTTCATAATATCGACCTCAAAAATTTACATTTAATACCAAGTGGAGTGCACATGCACCCCATATTATTATCATGTATATTAACAATAAACGGTTGTCTATAAGGTGTAATTGAGAAAAAATACATTTTTATAGCTAAATGATTTATTACGTACATAACAAATAACGGATCCAAATAACAACGAAAATAAATACTTGAAAACATGATTATAAAATTATATTATTCGTAGGCCCGATCTTTTCACCATCGAATAGTTATTTATCCGACTAGAAGAATAAAGTACCGTCTTTTCACTGTCAACTATTGTTTATCTATCAGATAAACTGCCGAATAGTAATTTTCCAGTTTGTTACAGATAAAAATGTATTTGGTGGATTTGTCATATTATGTTTGTGCCTAACCTAAAAATTATTTTTCAGCTGTGTTGGTGTTTTTGGATAATATAATAGTGATTTTGTAAAATTTTAAAATAGAAAATTTTTTTGAATATTTCGATTGGATTGAAGAAATTAATTATGCTTATCATAATCGAGAATATCACATGTGAACAAGGCCTTGTATATTTGATGTATGTGCAGTGTCACAATCAAACATGGCCCAAACTTTTAATCCATATTTGTCCGGTTTTCTTTTCCAATAAAATCTAAAAGGAGCTCTGCCTCGAAATGGAATCAACTGTTCATCAACGCACAGATGTCAGATGTTCGAATGGATTACACGATTTCTTGCAATTTGAATCAAAAATATTGAAAACATCCCTGATTGGACCTAATTTATCAGTACGTTTTCTTTCTTCCCCTCTTTCAAAGAAAGCACATAATCTGTTGGAATCTATTTCGCGACATAGCAGCTGACACTATTGGTCAACATAAAGCTTTATTCTGGCTCCATAGCACATTATTGGTTCCTTCGCAGCATGCAGTGCCCCAAAAAAATAAGTAAACCAAAATAGGTTTAAAATTCCTTCTTCTGTTTAAATAATAAATATTAGCTTTTCTATTTGTTTCTCACAATATTATATCAATAATATCTTTCGAAAAAACAGTTCAAAAGCTTTTGTTATACTTGAAAATTTAGAACTATAATCAGTCAACCTTGCTGAAATTTTTGGTACATTGTGTTTTGCTTCCTTCCCTCTTGCCACGGAATTTTCGCCCACTCACTACCATATTTACAAAACTTACGTTGGGTTACTATTATTTGAACTTACAGTATCTGCATCGCCACCTTCATTATCACTAATGTACAACACATCATCAGTTTTATCAGTTTCAATCACAATGTTGCTGTCTTCTACGTCACTAGCACTGTCCTATAATACTAAATCATCAAAATCGTTACAAAAATCATCACTTTCGAATATTACCATTAGTTTTGCATCTGTAAGCTTATTTTGACGTCGAAATTTGCTTGGTTCACCCATTTTTATATAATCACAAGTACGACACGCCACGTACATAAGAACCATGAAATATGAATACTTAACTACAGGCATATCTATTTTCAGGTATCTTATTGCCGCTATAAAATAATCCCAAACTTCCCCGAACCCCACGGCCATAAATTCAAGAATCCCTGTCCTTACATTACATGTTTTCGCCGCTGTTGGTTGTTGCAGTAAGGAAAAATTTACTTGACTCTAATGACCGAGCGGAGTGCAGCTGTACCCCAAGCAATACAAATATCTATAGTCTGTTCAAATACATTCTAGGAAAAAGTGTTTTATATTTTCATTCAAGGACGCCGTCGCGTAGAAGTAGTTGTATGCGTAGTAACAGTTATCATCATAGATTTTATCTAAAGACGATTCGTAAATGAAAATATACGTTACTTGCCTCGCGATCTTCGCTTCTCGTCTTACGTCGTTCCTCACTTGATCTACAAATTGATGTTGGTTTCGTAACAAATCGATTTTATGAATAAATGGTTGGGGATGTGGGTATTATATGATCGAAGATAGGAAAATCTATTGCAGTTAAGTTCAGAGAACTAGATCCAGATTCTTATTGATTTTTAATAACTTTATGATGTATGAATTAATATTTGTGAAATGTAATACGCACTCAGATAATAAACGTTGATTGTAAAATTTGACAACACTGATGTGTAATGTAAGTAGGCTTCAATTATATTCACACATGCTAAGTCCATCTTCTATTATTCGTCCAAGGTATTTTGTTTGTTTTTATAGTAAAATAGGGAAGTTCAAACTTTATCAATGACGTGTCGGAGCTGAAACTTCGGACCGGAAACAAACATGTTTGATCACCCATCATATCAGAACGGGAATCGTCGCTAGTTATCGGATCGGAAGCTCCATTTTCATTGTAGGCACTTATATTACGGTCTAGATGTTTGTTTTTCCTCCGACGTCGGCCGATGGTCGGTCGACATCGGATTCGAACTGATCGGATGAAATACGGATTCAATGTAGGTGTAGCCTTAGCTGTAAATTTTAATATCTTATTTTTGTTCCTACTAAATCCTATTATATTCATATTTAAATAATCTGAAATTAACCTGAAATACTTTTGATTCTCTTAGATGCATTCCATACGAAACATTACCAATTGTAAATTCAGGGTATCCCAAGAATCGTATACAGGTAATATCTCGCTTAATTGACAAAATAATAATCTTCTTCTTCTTTTCTAAATCCTTTTGCCCTTTCAGGCGTCGGATGTGGATTCCGTGACCAGTAACCATTTCTTCCATGCCTTTCTGTATCTTGCTAGATTTTCATTTCTGCTATGGTCTTTCCTCTTTCTAAACCTATCTCTTGTATTTGGTCTAACCATTTTCTTCTAGGCCTGCCCCTTTGTTTTTTGATCGGTTTTCCAATCTCCATTATTTTCCTAGTTAATCTATTTGGTTCCATTCTTACCATACCAGCTAAGTTGTCTCTTTTTTATTTTACCAGTTATCGGTTCCTGTTTAGTTGTCTCTCTAATGACGTCGTTTCTAATCCTATCCCATTTAGTTTTCCCTGCAATTCTTAGATGCTTCATTTCTATGGCATTTATTATAGTTTCGTGCTTTTTTCGCACAGGACAATTTTCACTTGCATATATTATTGTAGTAACTGTTATCATATTATGAATTTCCATTTTTACTTCTAAGTCTATATCTTTATGTCCAAGAATTGTTTTATTTAAAAAGTAGTATATTTTTGTTGATTTATTGGGTCTGTTTGTTATTTCTGCATCTATTTTTCCATCTTCTGTTACTATACTTCCTAAATATTCTAATGTTGTTACTCTTTCTAACGGCTGGTCTTTGCATTTAATATCTTTATTAATTTGATTACCTGGTTGTTTTTCATTTACTGACATCACTTTTGTTTTATTTATGTTCACCTCCATATTCATATTCTCTACTTCTTTAGTCCAAATATTCACTAGTTTTTGCATTTTGTTATTTGTATTCGCTACTAAAACCACATCATCTGCATATAGTAGACTACTCATTTTTATCGGTTCTAAATTTCTGTGTCCAATTATAGTATTCAGCTGCTCATATTTTTCTTTAGTTCGGTTCACAATCTTATCCATGATTATTATAAACAGTAATGGGCTTAAACTGTCTCCTTGTTTTATTCCCTTATACATGTTGAATTCTTCAGATCTTTGGCCTGCAATCTGTACCTTGGCTCTCGTATACACTTTTAATTATATTTATTAAGGTGGGTGGTGGGTACTTCCATTTCCTCCAGGGTTCTCCATACTTCTCTTCTGTCTACTGTATCATAGGCAGCTTTTAGATCTATAAACGTAAGGTACATTTCTTCTCCCTCTTCTATTTTTCTTTCGATTATATTCCTTAGCATATAGATATTACCATTTGTTTGCCTAAAAGCTCCTTGTTCTTCTCCTAATTTTGGGTCTACATAATAATTAAATTAAAAAAACAGTCTTAAAATACCTTCTTCTGTATACGATAACACGGTATATCAATTAAAATAGATGTGCGTTCTTTTCGAAATTTATTTTCCACAAGGACAATTCGATCTTCTAAATCATAATTGGATTAAAATGTATGCGAATATAGCGATAAATTTGTAACACAATGATGATGGAAATTGATGTGTTTTGTAATTTAACCCATAAAAATAATTAATTAATGTTGGATATTAGCGGAGCTAAAAATGATTTAATCAAATGGAATTGGAATAATTTACTCTTGAGAAATGAAAAAAAAATATTACTCTATATATACAGTGTCATCAACAAAGTATGTACAATATGGAAAATTATTTATTATGGTCCAGTAGCCCATGCCCTTTATCCCAAAATAATGAGACTACAGGTTACATAGTGGACAAATTGAAATTATTATTTGTGCCAATTTTTTCCTATACTAATTTGTAGCTGCTCTTCAAAAACTGACCACGTGATAGCGATATGTTGCCGCATACCGGGTTAGCAGGGGTGGCGCTAAGACAAGATAGGCGCCAAGCTCTTTCAGCGCCCGCTGTCTCAGTATTAATATTTGTTGCCCATGACATGATACAACAAAATAGAAGATATTATCTCTAGCCTTTCGAAATATCGTTCTACGCGCGCATGACGTGAGGCAGAGAGTAAAATTTAAAACCGTGAGCGCGGGCTAATGCATTTGATGTAATAGAACTTGAGAAGAATTAATGTAGTGTTATATGGAATCGGAGAGCCTACCAGAGCAAAACAATAATTCTTAGATCTGATTGAAATATATTTGCTCACTTCGTAAAGTAAATAATTACTGTACTGATCCAAAAGAAAACATATTATTATACTTTTTGAATTTTTTGACAAGATTTTATAAACCTGTAAGTTTGTAAATAAATATAAGGAATAAAACAATTAGCAAATTTTAATACTGAATTGGTTGTTTATTCCAAAATAAGTATACTACAGAATAACAATAAGGTACAACTCAGGTACTGTGGAGCATTCTTCAAAATAATAATAATAATGAAATTGTTATCAATAACAAAATATCAAATCAAGATTTAAAAATAATATTTGTCTACCTGGATTTAAGAAAAGATTTATTTTGTTTATTTATTTATTACTGGAAAACCACACTAATTGTTACAATAAAATAATAAATAATACAATAAGGACAGGTATAAAGACTAATACAGCATAACAAATTTCCATGTAGCTACAGGTACAAAACATATATATATATATATATATATATATATATATATATATATATATATATATATATATATATATAATGTATATATACAGGGTGTCTCAAAATTGACGCCCGTCCTTTCAGAATATGAATCGGGGGACTAAAACGAATTAAAACGTAAGAATAAAAAAACAAAGATCTAACATTCAATGTTTACACTTTATTAAAAACGTCAGCTAAAAACAAATGAGTAGCATAGGTTGCTGTGGTAATGTTAAATGTTAATTATTAGTTCTGTCAACTTTAGTTATAATAAGTATAATTTCATACGGTTATTTGTTTTAAAAATGGAACGTTATTATTCCAATTGAGAATATGTTGATATGTTAAAAGAATTAGGTGCGCATATTGATAATGCCAGTGCTGCAGCTAGAGCATATACCGTAAAATTCCCAAATCGACGGCACGCTGATGCAATAACTATACGACGGGTTGAACAAAGATTACTGGAAACAGGTAATATAAATCCCAGATTAAATAAGGGAGGACGCCATTCTACGCTC
This sequence comes from Galeruca laticollis, assembly GCA_963921935.1. Taxonomy (NCBI): domain Eukaryota; kingdom Metazoa; phylum Arthropoda; class Insecta; order Coleoptera; family Chrysomelidae; genus Galeruca; species Galeruca laticollis. The sequence continues at coordinate 60,041,019 of OY998181.1, read as the reverse complement.
AACGTCGTCCAAGAAGAGCAAATTCTTGATTTTGTTGAAGCGGAACCAAATACAAGTCTTCGAGTTACATCGAGACAAACGCATTTCCAAAAAGATACCATTCATAGATTATTAAGAAGGAATGTCTTATATCCATTTAGGCCTCAAAAAGTTCAAGTTCTACATGAAGGAGATAGGGAGCTTCGGATTAATTTTGGTAGATGGTTATTGGATAACGTAAACAATGATCCACATTTTATAGAAAACATTATGTTTACTGATGAGTGTACATTTACCCAGACAGGGATTATAAATACTCATAATTTGCACGAGTGGAAAGATGAAAACCCTTATTTAATACGTAAAAGATGTCACCAAAGACGATGGTCAGTAAACATTTGGGATGGATTATTAAATAATAATGTAATCGGCCCAAATATGTTACCTAACCGACTTAATTCAGCATCGTATTCTCATTTTTTAAACGACAATTTACCACTGCCAATTTTCGATCAAGTTCCATTAGCAACTAGATTGAATTGTTGGTTCCAACATGATGGTGCTCCTGCACATTATGGTAGACAAGTGATAACATTACTAAATCAAACATTCCCCGACTGTTGGATTGGAAGAGGTGGACCCGTACTATGGCCTCCTAGATCTCCAGATCTAAATCCATTAGACTTTTTCTTCTGGGGATTCTTGAAAGAAAAAATTTACTTTGAACCTGTTGAGAGTGCGGAAGATGCAGTAGCTCGTATTCACGCTGCTGTGACATTTATAGACGAAAACATGCTACAGAGGGTTCGTGATTCAATGATAAATCGTGCAAATATTTGTATTGAAGTTGGAGGCGATTTGTTTGAACACCTTTTAGAAATTAATTTCTTGTTTTGTAACAAATATTCGTTTTTAATGAAGTGTAAACATTGAATGTTAGATCTTTGTTTTTTGTCAATAACTCTGTAACCATGGACATAACGCAATTTTTTTATTCTTACGTTTTAATTCGTTTTAGCCCCCCGATTCATATTCTGAAAGGACGGGCGTCAATTTTGAGACACCCTGTATATATATATATATTAAAGTGAAATATATCTATCAGACAAATTAAATCAAATCAGCATCATACAAATAGTGTGAATCTTAGTAGTTCATTAGTAAACATCCAATAAAAAAAGGAATAATCCGTAAAGACATGAGTTGATAGTGTCAAGAAATTTTTAACTATCATATACAATTTATAAATTAATTTAAGAGATTGCTATTTAATTTAGTATCTATTTTCTTTTAAAGTATATTGCAAAATAAATAACACCAACAAGTAAATTACGTCGAACGTAATATTATACATAATTGTGGTGATCCCAGTATATATCATCACATAAATTTTCAAACAAAATTCGATTATTACAATTTTATATTTTATAGACACTTTCGGAAACCCCGTATATCGCATAAACTTTTATAATTATTAGCAAACGTCAAGGTCAAAAGATCAACGCTAGAAGCAATGTTATGTTAGTAATTCGTACGGTGTAGTTCGGTGTGTTTTTCGAAATGCATAAAAACAAAGTGATTTCGTCTATACTAACGCAAGGATAGATATATTGATTCAGGAAAACAATGTTTGTTTATCAACAAATGAACTCGAAAATCAAAATTAAAAACAATAAAAGGTTGTTGATTTTGAGCTTAAAGAGACGCCGTGAAAATGAATTAGAGGGTGGACGTGTAAAATTTTATCTCCTCAAATTTCTATTAAAATTTGAAATAACTTAAATAAATTATCAGAAATATTAATCAAAAGTGTTCAGACGACGTTTTAAAGTAAATAAATTAAAATACATTCCGTATAATTAAAAATAAGTGAACTTTAGTGAAATCATCTAGATTTGGTAAGAACTATAACTATAATTACCTTATTACAATTATTCTGGTGGTTATCCAAGGTATCTTATAATAGAGATACTCTGCTGACGATATTAACCACATATATCATCATTCCTACATCTTGGACTTCGTTTTCGTTTGATCACAGCTGATCATTTTTTCCTCCAAGAACAGCACATTCAATGCTATGCTCTATAACTAACGATGAACATTTTCCACGTGTATATTGAACTTTTTCTATAAAAACATTTCACTTGTATATTTTTGTATGTAGGTTAATTGTCTGTGGTAGCAATTTATTGGTTAAACGTTAGTATTAACTGTTCAATCTCCACTGATAACGAACACAAACACTAAATTCATATTAAATAAGTATTCACTAGATTTTTGCATAATAATAATAAAGATTCTTAGACACATCACTTTGCCTTCCATTTTGTAAACTAAACAAAACATTTAACAGAACAGCACACTACACGTTTTCGCACTTAAAGATCTATGGTTGAGATTGAAAGTTTTTTTTGGATGTACATTCAAACATAGAATAAGAATAATGATACACGAAATTTATTTGTTGAGTTTCAATAATATTTATAGTAATGAAAGCGTTTACATGGTTGTTGCGTAATAATGATACAATAATGAATTTAAACGTATAATTTTGGTTTATTAATTGATTATAAAAATTTCTTATCTTTTCTCATTAATTAAATTATGTTCAATTGTTCAGGTTCGTCTTATTTTTTCTCTGATATCTACCTATAGTTTCTTGTTGCTAGCAAACGTCAAGTGCCGAATCTCATCCCTGAGATACAGTATTTAAAGGTAAAGTAAAATTGATAATAATTTTGAATTGGGTATAGCGGTAAGCGTAACCAATTCTGGCGCCCATAAATAATAATAAAACATATATTAAATTAAAATAAAAAAAAATATACTTAATAAAAAACAGCAGCCCAACTGAGGTAAATTAAAAATTATAATATAAAATAGCACTACAACATAAGGGCGTAAGTAAAATTATATATAATAAAAATGGCTCCCAACGTAGAGGCATTATTTAAAAATATATAATATAAAATGGCAAGCCCAACGTATGGCGTTTGTTAGACGACTTAAGTAACGCTCGTTCAACAAATTAGCAACAGGAACAGGTTACAATTTTATTTTTGAGATATCTAGGGAAAATCTTATAAAATAATAATGGCTGACAAATCAATGAATATCGACGAACTGACAGTGGATGAGCTGAGAGAATATCTGAAATCCAGGAATATGGACACAAAGGGAAACAAACAAGTACTAAGGGAACGTTTGACGATGGCTATCCAAGCTGAAGAAGCAGCGGAACTGGAGAAAGGAGACAGTATGGTGGAAGAAGTTCATCACTATACAAAACCTAAACCAAATGAAAATGAAGAGTTAATAAATATGATGAAAATAATGATGGCTGATATTAGAAACACCAGAGAAGATATAATAAAAAACACAAAAGAAGAGATAAAAGGTACACAGAAAGACATTAACAGAAGGTTAGACAAACAAGAAGAAACATTTTCAGAACATATGGTGGAAATGAAAAAACAGTTCGAAGAACACAAGAAGGAACAAGAAGAGAAAATGAATAAACTATATGGACATTTAATGCGAGAAGGCACCATTCGGAAACAAGAGATAGAAGACATGGGAAATAAACTACGAGAAGAAGGAAAGGAACAGATAGGCAGAATGGAGAGAAACATCATGAAAACCAATGCCAGGATAGATGATGTAGAGCAAGGCATCCAGTTGAATTTATCGATTACGGAGGAGATGAATTTAAAAACTCAGAAAGAACTAATATGGGAAATGGACAAGAAGTTAAAACAAATCAAGGAAGATAGGAATGTACAAGATTTTACAAAATTGGAGAGGGAAATTAAAGAAGACTTTAAGAAGAAAATGATGGAATTAGAAAAAGAATTTGAAACCATAAAAAACAAGACGAATCCAAACATCAATACTCAAGGGGTAAATTACATCTATAACCATGGGGAAAGTAATCTTAAATTTGACGGGGATACGAGAAAAATGCATCCAAAAATTTTCTTGAGATATCTTAAAAATAAATTAAAAGGTATCAGAGAGATAGAAGATTTGAAAGAGACAATTAGATCTCATTTGCAGGGTCAAACATTACTTTGGTTCACATGTAATGATGTAAGTATAAATAATTTCAACGATTTTGAAAGTAACTTTTTGAAACAATACTGGGGGGAAACAGAACAAGGCTATGTTAGGGAAAAGTTATATTTTGGAAAATTTGATAGTAGAAGAAGCAACAACATGAGTAGTTATGCTTTGTCTTTATTTTCCCAGGCACAATATTTAGAGCCAGTAATTTCTGAGCAAGAAATTATAATATTCTTATCTAGACATTTAAATGACAATAACTCAAGGTATAGCAATACAAAATATTACAAATTTCCAATCTTTACTAGACTATTTGAACCGAGTACAGAGAACGGTGCACAACAACAATAGACGTGACTATGATGACTATTACAGAAACGTCAACGATAGACGAGACTTTAATAGAAGTAACAATCATAGACAAAATAATAATCACTATTACAACAACACAAATAACAATAATAACAATGATAGACGATATGACAGAAATAACGATAGGACTAATAATAACAATAACAGGTACACAAATTATCCAGATAGGAGACAGCATAATAATTATAATAGAAGAGAAAGAAGAAACTCTGACGGAGACATAAGAAGGACGAATAATATAAGACGTGACACAAGAACTAACAGGACGAACAGCCTAGAAAGAAACACAACTAATCGTAACACAAACTTTAATCGAACTAATACAAATAACAATAATCATAATAATGATAATGTTGTGGTTCCCGTGTCATCTTCTGGTACGGAACAACAGTTTTTCCACTAGAGGGTGAATATGGTAAGTTAAGTTTGTGCAGCTATGTTCACCCACGCGAATTTCTAAAGGTACAGGACCAGCTAGAACAAAACAATGAAACATTAATTTATATATACGGAACGATAGAAGGCACTAGCATAAAAATATTAATCGATACCGGGTCAGAAATATCTTTAATAAATAATAAATTTGTAAATGATTTGACAATATCAAAAGAAAATTTCGTCAAGGTGCCAAAAATAAATTTAATCGGCATAAATCAAAGAAAACTAACAATTTCAAATACTACGATAACTGTAGCATTAAGATTAAAGGAACGAGAAACTATTGTACGACTGTTAGTAGTGGAAAATATGGAATGCGAACTATTGTTAGGATCGGATATCTTATATGAAAACAAAGCAATTATTAATTATGAAGAAATGTACATAATCTTTAATAAAGAGAAAGTTGATTTTAATTATGAAGAGAAAAATGATAATTCGAGGAAGAATGAAGAGTTAGTAGAAGAAGTAGATAAATGTATTAATTATAATAAGAAATTTGAAGATGATATGGAGAAGAGATATGATTATAGGCAGGAAGGAAAAATGAGTGGAGATATGATGTTGGATGGCAATGGAGAAATAAATAATAATAATAATATGCCGGAATGGAATTTGGATATAGATGGGAAAATAGAATGGAAAAATGAAGTAAAAGGAATACTGAGAGGACATAGGAATTTAATTAATGAGGAATCTCGAATTGCAAGAAATTATGTACATAAAATTGAAATGAAAGAAAATCAACAATTCCAACAGCGAAGTTATCCGATACCCTACAAATATCAAGAAGATGTGAAGAAAACTGTAAATAAATTATTAGAAGATAGAATTATAGAACATAGTACCACCTCGTATATCAATCCAGTTGTTATAGTAAAGAAGAAGGATGGAGATTTAAGGATTTGCCTTGATGCACGAAATTTAAATAAATGTACAATGCCCGAGTATGAATCGCCTTTAACTATCGAATCGATATTAGGAAAGATAAGTAAAGTTAAAGTTTTTTCTAAGCTAAATTTGAAGCACAGCTTCTGGCTGATACCACTACATCCGGAAAGCAGGAAGTATGTAGGATTCAAGATTAATGGGGAAGTATATCAATTCCGAGTAACGCCATTTGGCATACAAAGCGCTACATCAGCACTATTAAAAGCGCTAAATAAAATTCTAAACAAATATGACCAATTTACAATACACTATGTGGACGACATACTTATTTTTTCAAACAGTATAGAAGAACATTTAGAACACCTCAGAACAATCATAGCGGAACTTGACGAAAACGGACTAAAACTGAACATACAAAAATGCCAATTTTTAAAGAAAGAAGTAATATATTTGGGTTACAAAATCACAGAGACAGGAATCGAGATGGATCCAGAGAGAGTAAGAACCATTAGAGAAGTACATAAGACCGAAAAATTTGAAAACTCTTCGAGGCTTCCTTGGGATGCTAAACTATTTCAAACGGATGCTGGGAAATCTAACCGATTTAGAATTACCTTTAATGGAATTACTGAGAAAGGGAGTGAAATGGAATTGGACCAGTAAACAGGAAGATGCTTTCAATGAAATCAAGAATCAGTTCATCAGAAACATAAAATTATATCATCCGAACTATGAGAAAACTTTCATTTTAAGGACAGATGCATCTAAAAACAGACTAGCTGGAGTTTTAATGCAAGAATATGATGACATGTACGTACCCATATCATTTGTCTCTAGGATAACAAAAAGAGCAGAGAAAAACTATGGAGTAAGTGAATTAGAACTTGCTAGTATCATATTCTGTGTAAATAAACTCAGATACTTTTTATTGGGAGGAAAATTCATAATTGAAACTGATAATCAGGCTCTGCTAACGATACTAACCAACAAGATGAACAATGCCAGAATACATCGATGGGCATTACTCCTACAGGAATATGACTTCGTGATTAAATATATTCCAGGGATTCAAAATGTAGTACCAGACTCGATCAGTAGAATGGATGGAGAGAAAAGAAAAGATGCAAACGAAGCTAGAGTGGGAATTAATATCATGAAACAAAGTAGTGGTATGTTCTCGCTAGAACAAATAAAACAGGAACAACTATTATTAGGTGAGAAATACAAAAGAAGATGCTCTGAAAAGGATGGAGTAATATATAAATTAGTACATGACAAGGAATTATATGTGATATCTGAAAATTTAACAAAATTAATTGTAAAAAGAATACATTTAGATTTTAATCATTTAGGAATTAGGAAAACTCACATGATATTTCGGGAGAATTATATATCGAAAAATGACATTACTATCATAAAGGATATTATTAAACAGTGCGAACTATGTCAACTATCCAAGGAAAAGAACATTCATTATGAAAATGTACCGAAATCCATCATAACGGAAAATCCATTAGATATAATAGCGATAGACTTCATATCAAACCTTATACCAAGTTATAATGGTAACAAACACATTATGGTAATCGTAGACATTTTTTCTAAATTTATTAGCACATATCCATGCAGTAAAACAAATAAAAATTCCATTAAAGAATCGCTAGGAAACTACTTCGAGAAATATGGGAAACCAAAGAAATGCATAATGGACAATGCAACATACTTCAGGAACAAAAAAATAGAAAAATGGTTGAAAGACCTGGAAATACAACAAGTTTTCACAAGTATAAGACATCCTAGTAGTAATCCTGCAGAACGAGGAATCAAGGAAGTGATCAAGCATCTGAGGATACTTACATACTACGAAAACCGTATGTGGGAAGAACGATTAAAGGAGACCACAGATTTTATAAACAATATACCAAATATCGTTACGGAAATAGCGCCTATTTCTTTATTCACAGGAATAGAACCAGACAGACCATGGTCCAGTGAAATTGACTACAACAAAGTGATTAAAGTAGCCAGAGAAAGACAATCAAGACAAGCTGACAAATACATTAAACGGAAACTAGCTAGACTTAGAAATAGGAAAACATTTAAAAAGGGTGACTTGGTAATAATAAAAGCATTAAGAGTACCTAATCATAAAAAAGGAATATGTTCTAAGTTACAGTTACCTTATGAAGGTCCTTATTTAGTAGAAACCAGTCATGGTATAAATAGCTATAAGTTGATACATCCTGACACTCATCGAGAACGTGGAATTTTTCATATAAACCAGCTGCATCAATTTAACGCCAATCAGCCATAACTAAAATTTAAGAAACACTAGAATTAGAAAATATTTAAGTAATCAAGTATGAATTAAATTAATCTAATCAATCTTAATAAGAGTTAGGAATAGTGTAATAAGAAATTTATTGATAAACTAAGTATAAGTTAATTGCGACGATTTAATGACTTCTTCATGAAATTGACATAGGATTAAATTGAGAATTAATTGAACAAGTAATATATATGATAATGAAATTATGAGAAGAAAATCAAGGTAAACTTCTATAGAACATTCTTGTCAAATCAAGAATAATTCCATAGAATTTTAGGGAATGTTAAAGTGAAATATATCTATCAGACAAATTAAATCAAATCAGCATCATACAAATAGTGTGAATCTTAGTAGCTCATTAGTAAACATCCAATAAAAAAAGGAAATAATCCGTAAAGACATGAGTTGAACGTGTCAAGAAATTTTTAACTATCATATACAATTGATAAATTAATTTAAGAGATTGCTATTTAATTTAGTATCTATTTTCTTTTAAAGTATATTGCAAAATAAATAACACCAACAAGTAAATTACGTCGAACGTAATATTATACATAATTGTGGTGATCCCAGTATATATCATCACATAAATTTTCAAACAAAATTCGATTATTACAATTTTATATTTTATAGACACTTTCGGAAACCCCGTATATCGCATAAACTTTTATAATTATTAGCAAACGTCAAGGTCAAAAGATCAACGCTAGAAGCAATGTTATGTTAGTAATTCGTACGGTGTAGTTCGGTGTGTTTTTCGAAATGCATAAAAACAAAGTGATTTCGTCTATACTAACGCAAGGATAGATATATTGATTCAAGAAAACAATGTTTGTTTATCAACAAATGAACTCGAAAAACAAAATTAAAAACAATAAAAGGTTGTTGATTTTGAGCTTAAAGAGACGCCGTGATAATGAATTAGAGGGTGGACGTGTAAAATTTTATCTCCTCAAATTTCTATTAAAATTTGAAATAACTTAAATAAATTATCAGAAATATTAATCAAAAGTGTTCAGACGACGTTTTAAAGTAAATAAATTAAAATACATTCCGTATAATTAAAAATAAGTGAACTTTAGTGAAATCATCTAGATTTGGTAAGAACTATAACTATAATTACCTTATTACAATTATTCTGGTGGTTATTCAAGGTATCTTATATTAGAGATACTCTGCTGACGATATTAACCACATATATCATCATTCCTACATCTTGGACTTCGTTTTTGTTTGATCACAGCTGATCATTTTTTCCTCCAAGAACAGCACATTCAATGCTATGCTCTATAACTAACGATGAACATTTTCCACGTGTATATTGAACTTTTTCTATAAAAACATTTCACTTGTATATTTTTGTATGTAGGTTAATTGTCTGTGGTAGCAATTTATTGGTTAAACGTTAGTATTAACTGTTCAATCTCCACTGATAACGGACACAAACACTAAATTCATATTAAATAAGTATTCACTAGATTTTTGCATAATAATAATAAAGATTCTTAGACACATCACTTTGCCTTCCATTTTGTAAACTAAACAAAACATTTAACAGAACAGCACACTACACGTTTTCGCACTTAAAGATCTATGGTTGAGATTGAAAGTTTTTTTTGGATGTACATTCAAACATAGAATAAGAATAATGATACACGAAATTTATTTGTTGAGTTTCAATAATATTTATAGTAATGAAAGCGTTTACATGGTTGTTGCGTAATAATGATACAATAATGAATTTAAACGTATAATTTTGGTTTATTAATTGATTATAAAAATTTCTTATCTTTTCTCATTAATTAAATTATGTTCAATTGTTCAGGTTCGTCTTATTTTTTCTCTGATATCTACCTATAGTTTCTTGTTGCTAGCAAACGTCAAGTGCCGAATCTCATCCCTGAGATACAGTATTTAAAGGTAAAGTAAAAGTGATAATAATTTTGAATTGGGTATAGCGGTAAGCGTAACCAATTCTGGCGCCCATAAATAATAATAAAACATATATTAAATTAAAATAAAAAAAAATATACTTAATAAAAAACAGCAGCCCAACTGAGGTAAATTAAAAATTATAATATAAAATAGCACTACAACATAAGGGCGTAAGTAAAATTATATATAATAAAAATGGCTCCCAACGTAGAGGCATTATTTAAAAATATATAATATAAAATGGCAAGCCCAACGTATGGCGTTTGTTAGACGACTTAAGTAACGCTCGTTCAACAAATTAGCAACAGGAACAGGTTACAATTTTATTTTTGAGATATCTAGGGAAAATCTTATAAAATAATAATGGCTGACAAATCAATGAATATCGACGAACTGACAGTGGATGAGCTGAGGGAATATCTGAAATCCAGGAATATGGACACAAAGGGAAACAAACAAGTACTAAGGGAACGTTTGACGATGGCTATCCAAGCTGAAGAAGCAGCGGAACTGGAGAAAGGAGACAGTATGGTGGAAGAAGTTCATCACTATACAAAACCTAAACCAAATGAAAATAAAGAGTTAATAAATATGATGAAAATAATGATGGCTGATATTAGAAACACCAGAGAAGATATAATAAAAAACACAAAAGAAGAGATAAAAGGTACACAGAAAGACATTAACAGAAGGTTAGACGAACAAGAAGAAACATTTTCAGAACATATGGTGGAAATGAAAAAACAGTTCGAAGAACACAAGAAGGAACAAGAAGAGAAAATGAATAAACTATATGGACATTTAATGCGAGAAGGCACCATTCGGAAACAAGAGATAGAAGACATGGGAAATAAACTACGAGAAGAAGGAAAGGAACAGATAGGCAGAATGGAGAGAAACATCATGAAAACCAATGCCAGGATAGATGATGTAGAGCAAGGCATCCAGTTGAATTTATCGATTACGGAGGAGATGAATTTAAAAACTCAGAAAGAACTAATATGGGAAATGGACAAGAAGTTAAAACAAATCAAGGAAGATAGGAATGTACAAGATTTTACAAAATTGGAGAGGGAAATTAAAGAAGACTTTAAGAAGAAAATGATGGAATTAGAAAAAGAATTTGAAACCATAAAAAACAAGACGAATCCAAACATCAATACTCAAGGGGTAAATTACATCTATAACTATGGGGAAAGTAATCTTAAATTTGACGGGGATACGAGAAAAATGCATCCAAAAATTTTCTTGAGATATCTTAAAAATAAATTAAAAGGTATCAGAGAGATAGAAGATTTGAAAGAGACAATTAGATCTCATTTGCAGGGTCAAACATTACTTTGGTTCACATGTAATGATGTAAGTATAAATAATTTCAACGATTTTGAAAGTAACTTTTTGAAACAATACTGGGGGGAAACAGAACAAGGCTATGTTAGGGAAAAGTTATATTTTGGAAAATTTGATAGTAGAAGAAGCAACAACATGAGTAGTTATGCTTTGTCTTTATTTTCCCAGGCACAATATTTAGAGCCAGTAATTTCTGAGCAAGAAATTATAATATTCTTATCTAGACATTTTAATGACAATATTACTCAAGGTATAGCAATACAAAATATTACAAATTTCCAATCTTTACTAGACTATTTGAACCGAGTACAGAGAACGGTGCACAACAACAATAGACGTGACTATGATGACTATTACAGAAACGTCAACGATAGACGAGACTTTAATAGAAGTAACAATCATAGACAAAATAATAATCACTATTACAACAACACAAATAACAATAATAACAATGATAGACGATATGACAGAAATAACGATAGGACTAATAATAACAATAACAGGTACACAAATTATCCAGATAGGAGACAGCATAATAATTATAATAGAAGAGAAAGAAGAAACTCTGACGGAGACATAAGAAGGACGAATAATATAAGACGTGACACAAGAACTAACAGGACGAACAGCCTAGAAAGAAACACAACTAATCGTAACACAAACTTTAATCGAACTAATACAAATAACAATAATCATAATAATGATAATGTTGTGGTTCCCGTGTCATCTTCTGGTACGGAACAACAGTTTTTCCACTAGAGGGTGAATATGGTAAGTTAAGTTGGTGCAGCTATGTTCACCCACGCGAATTTCTAAAGGTACAGGACCAGCTAGAACAAAACAATGAAACATTAATTTATATATACGGAACGATAGAAGGCACTAGCATAAAAATATTAATCGATACCGGGTCAGAAATATCTTTAATAAATAATAAATTTGTAAATGATTTGACAATATCAAAAGAAAATTTCGTCAAGGTGCCAAAAATAAATTGATTCGGTATAAATCAAAGAAAACTAACAATTTCAAATACTACGATAACTGTAGCATTAAGATTAAAGGAACGAGAAACTATTGTACGACTGTTAGTAGTGGAAAATATGGAATGCGAACTATTGTTAGGATCGGATATCTTATATGAAAACAAAGCAATTATTAATTATGAAGAAATGTACATAATCTTTAATAAAGAGAGAGTTGATTTTAGTTATGAAGAGAAAAATGATAATTCGAGGAAGAATGAAGAGTTAGTAGAAGAAGTAGATAAATGTATTAATTATAATAAGAAATTTGAAGATGATATGGAGAAGAGATATGATTATAGGCAGGAAGGAAAAATGAGTGGAGATATGATGTTGGATGGCAATGGAGAAATAAATAATAATAATAATATGCCGGAATGGAATTTGGATATAGATGGGAAAATAGAATGGAAAAATGAAGTAAAAGGAATACTGAGAGGACATAGGAATTTAATTAATGAGGAATCTCGAATTGCAAGAAATTATGTACATAAAATTGAAATGAAAGAAAATCAACAATTCCAACAGCGAAGTTATCCGATACCCTACAAATATCAAGAAGATGTGAAGAAAACTGTAAATAAATTATTAGAAGATAGAATTATAGAACATAGTACCACCTCGTATATCAATCCAGTTGTTATAGTAAAGAAGAAGGATGTAGATTTAAGGATTTGCCTTGATGCACGAAATTTAAATAAATGTACAATGCCCGAGTATGAATCGCCTTTAACTATCGAATCGATATTAGGAAAGATAAGTAAAGTTAAAGTTTTTTCTAAGCTAAATTTGAAGCACAGCTTCTGGCTGATACCACTACATCCGGAAAGCAGGAAGTATGTAGGATTCAAGATTAATGGGGAAGTATATCAATTCCGAGTAACGCCATTTGGCATACAAAGCGCTACATCAGCACTATTAAAAGCGCTAAATAAAATTCTAAACAAATATGACCAATTTACAATACACTATGTGGACGACATACTTATTTTTTCAAACAGTATAGAAGAACATTTAGAACACCTCAGAACAATCATAGCGGAACTTGACGAAAACGGACTAAAACTGAACATACAAAAATGCCAATTTTTAAAGAAAGAAGTAATATATTTGGGTTACAAAATCACAGAGACAGGAATCGAGATGGATCCAGAGAGAGTAAGAACCATTAGAGAGTACATAAGACCGAAAAATTTGAAAACTCTTCGAGGCTTCCTTGGGATGCTAAACTATTTCAAACGGATGCTGGGAAATCTAACCGATTTAGAATTACCTTTAATGGAATTACTGAGAAAGGGAGTGAAATGGAATTGGACCAGTAAACAGGAAGATGCTTTCAATGAAATCAAGAATCAGTTCATCAGAAACATAAAATTATATCATCCGAACTATGAGAAAACTTTCATTTTAAGGACAGATGCATCTAAAAACAGACTAGCTGGAGTTTTAATGCAAGAATATGATGACATGTACGTACCCATATCATTTGTCTCTAGGATAACAAAAAGAGCAGAGAAAAACTATGGAGTAAGTGAATTAGAACTTGCTAGTATCATATTCTGTGTAAATAAACTCAGATACTTTTTATTGGGAGGAAAATTCATAATTGAAACTGATAATCAGGCTCTGCTAACGATACTAACCAACAAGATGAACAATGCCAGAATACATCGATGGGCATTACTCCTACAGGAATATGACTTCGTGATTAAATATATTCCAGGGATTCAAAATGTAGTACCAGACTCGATCAGTAGAATGGATGGAGAGAAAAGAAAAGATGCAAACGAAGCTAGAGTGGGAATTAATATCATGAAACAAAGTAGTGGTATGTTCTCGCTAGAACAAATAAAACAGGAACAACTATTATTAGGTGAGAAATACAAAAGAAGATGCTCTGAAAAGGATGGAGTAATATATAAATTAGTACATGACAAGGAATTATATGTGATATCTGAAAATTTAACAAAATTAATTGTAAAAAGAATACATTTAGATTTTAATCATTTAGGAATTAGGAAAACTCACATGATATTTCGGGAGAATTATATATCGAAAAATGACATTACTATCATAAAGGATATTATTAAACAGTGCGAACTATGTCAACTATCCAAGGAAAAGAACATTCATTATGAAAATGTACCGAAATCCATCATAACGGAAAATCCATTAGATATAATAGCGATAGACTTCATATCAAACCTTATACCAAGTTATAATGGTAACAAACACATTATGGTAATCGTAGACATTTTTTCTAAATTTATTAGCATATATCCACAAATAAAAATTCCATTAAAGAATCGCTAGGAAACTACTTCGAGAAATATGGGAAACCAAAGAAATGCATAATGGACAATGCAACATACTTCAGGAACAAAAAAATAGAAAAATGGTTGAAAGACCTGGAAATACAACAAGTTTTCACAAGTATAAGACATCCTAGTAGTAATCCTGCAGAACGAGGAATCAAGGAAGTGATCAAGCATCTGAGGATACTTACATACTACGAAAACCGTATGTGGGAAGAACGATTAAAGGAGACCACAGATTTTATAAACAATATACCAAATATCGTTACGGAAATAGCGCCTATTTCTTTATTCACAGGAATAGAACCAGACAGACCATGGTCCAGTGAAATTGACTACAACAAAGTGATTAAAGTAGCCAGAGAAAGACAATCAAGACAAGCTGACAAATACATTAAACGGAAACTAGCTAGACTTAGAAATAGGAAAACATTTAAAAAGGGTGACTTGGTAATAATAAAAGCATTAAGAGTACCTAATCATAAAAAAGGAATATGTTCTAAGTTACAGTTACCTTATGAAGGTCCTTATTTAGTAGAAACCAGTCATGGTATAAATAGCTATAAGTTGATACATCCTGACACTCATCGAGAACGTGGAATTTTTCATATAAACCAGCTGCATCAATTTAACGCCAATCAGCCATAACTAAAATTTAAGAAACACTAGAATTAGAAAATATTTAAGTAATCAAGTATGAATTAATTTAATCTAATCAATCTTAATAAGAGTTAGGAATAGTGTAATAAGAAATTTATTGATAAACTAAGTATAAGTTAATTGCGACGATTTAATGACTTCTTCATGAAATTGACATAGGATTAAATTGAGAATTAATTAAACAAGTAATATATATGATAATGAAATTATGAGAAGAAAATCAAGGTAAACTTCTATAGAACATTCTTGTCAAATCAAGAATAATTCCATAGAATTTTAGGGAATGTTAAAGTGAAATATATCTATCAGGCAAATTAAATCAAATCAGCATCATACAAATAGTGTGAATCTTAGTAGTTCATTAGTAAACATCCAATAAAAAAAGGAAATAATCCGTAAAGACATGAGTTGAACGTGTCAAGAAATTTTTAACTATCATATACAATTGATAAATTAATTTAAGAGATTGCTATTTAATTTAGTATCTATTTTCTTTTAAAGTATATTGCAAAATAAATAACACCAACAAGTAAATTACGTCGAACGTAATATTATACATAATTGTGGTGATCCCAGTATATATCATCACATAAATTTTCAAACAAAATTCGATTATTACAATTTTATATTTTATAGACACTTTCGGAAACCCCGTATATCGCATAAACTTTTATAATTATTAGCAAACGTCAAGGTCAAAAGATCAACGCTAGAAGCAATGTTATGTTAGTAATTCGTACGGTGTAGTTCGGTGTGTTTTTCGAAATGCATAAAAACAAAGTGATTTCGTCTATACTAACGCAAGGATAGATATATTGATTCAAGAAAACAATGTTTGTTTATCAACAAATGAACTCGAAAAACAAAATTAAAAACAATAAAAGGTTGTTGATTTTGAGCTTAAAGAGACGCCGTGATAATGAATTAGAGGGTGGACGTGTAAAATTTTATCTCCTCAAATTTCTATTAAAATTTGAAATAACTTAAATAAATTATCAGAAATATTAATCAAAAGTGTTCAGACGACGTTTTAAAGTAAATAAATTAAAATACATTCCGTATAATTAAAAATAAGTGAACTTTAGTGAAATCATCTAGATTTGGTAAGAACTATAACTATAATTACCTTATTACAATTATTCTGGTGGTTATCCAAGGTATCTTATATTAGAGATACTCTGCTGACGATATTAACCACATATATCATCATTCCTACATCTTGGACTTCGTTTTTGTTTGATCACAGCTGATCATTTTTTCCTCCAAGAACAGCACATTCAATGCTATGCTCTATAACTAACGATGAACATTTTCCACGTGTATATTGAACTTTTTCTATAAAAACATTTCACTTGTATATTTTTGTATGTAGGTTAATTGTCTGTGGTAGCAATTTATTGGTTAAACGTTAGTATTAACTGTTCAATCTCCACTGATAACGGACACAAACACTAAATTCATATTAAATAAGTATTCACTAGATTTTTGCATAATAATAATAAAGATTCTTAGACACATCACTTTGCCTTCCATTTTGTAAACTAAACAAAACATTTAACAGAACAGCACACTACACGTTTTCGCACTTAAAGATCTATTGTTGAGATTGAAAGTTTTTTTTGATGTACATTCAAACATAGAATAAGAATAATGATACACGAAATTTATTTGTTGAGTTTCAATAATATTTATAGTAATGAAAGCGTTTACATGGTTGTTGCGTAATAATGATACAATAATGAATTTAAACGTATAATATTGGTTTATTAATTGATTATAAAAATTTCTTATCTTTTCTCATTAATTAAATTATGTTCAATTGTTCAGGTTCGTCTTATTTTTTCTCTGATATCTACCTATAGTTTCTTGTTGCTAGCAAACGTCAAGTGCCGAATCTCATCCCTGAGATACAGTATTTAAAGGTAAAGTAAAATTGATAATAAATTTGAATTGGGTATAGCGGTAAGCCTAACCAATTCTGGCGCCCATAAATAATAATAAAACATATATTGAATTAAAATAAAAAAAAATATACATAATAAAAAACAGCAGCCCAACTGAGGTAAATTAAAAATTATAATATAAAATAGCACTACAACATAAGGGCGTAAGTAAAATTATATATAATAAAAATGGCTCCCAACGTAGAGGCATTATTTAAAAATATATAATATATATATATATATATATATATATATATATAAATAAAAAAAATAAGAACACAACATAACCCAACAAATCACAGCCCTAAGCAATGTTTCAACTGACCCAAAGACATATTGAAAATATCAAAATTAAAGCTATTCAAAAAGCACAGAAATCTATTTATGAGACTCATAGCAACATATGTTGTTCTATGAAAGGGCACATGAAAAGTAACTTGATGACGAAGACCCCGACAAGGAATGCTAAGCCCCACCTGACTCAAAAGATTCGCACAATCAACCTGCCCATTTAGGAGTTTAAATATAAATATAGCCCCCAACATATCTCCATGATTACCAAGAGGAGCTAGTGACATTTGTTTTTTAATTTCAGCATAATTATATGGTCTAATATTCTATGGTATTAAATTTATCTTCGCGTTTAGACCAACGGATCCACTCCCGTATCATTTTTTTTCTTTTGGAAAGGTAAAAAAGCTGACATCGTGTGCAAAGCCTTTCACCTGATTCTCTGAATCACAACCATACACTGCACATCTCATTTTGACTCATTTTTGCTAATTTTCAACAATAAAAATGTTAAATTAACCGACATAAACACATCCAATAATGAAACTGCAAATTAATTCAAGGCGTTCACTCTCGTCGTGACGTCAGAGCACATCTGATAGCTGAAGGGCCAGCATGCGCGAAATCATATCTTCTATTATTGTATCATGATTGTTGCCTATAAATGACAAAACCATAAAATCATGATTCTATATTTTGGCTCACAGTATACATAACAAAAAAACTGTCGATCGCACGAAACTTGAGCATAGATGTGTAAAGCATTATTTTTTTAAATTAATGTTTTGCAATTCTCTCTGATTTTTGTTACTATTAAGATATCATATTACAAAATTTGTCATTACATTATTGAGAAATCAAAAAACCCGTTTTTGTTTATTTCGTTCTATACCTAAATAAAAACCGCTTCTCTATACTTAAGCCGCCAAGGTACCTTTTGCAAACCGACGCCGCCCAAGCGAGCTACGCCAAAGACTACAGAATAAAATATAGAACCTGTCATTCTACCGATTCTGCCGAAGGTGATAGTAGCAGAATTGGACACTGATTCAAACCAATTCACAGTCGATCTTACCGGCAATGTGGACGCCGTCAACGAGAGCGAATCCAACTGATGATTATTACCTGCCACTTACTATTTAACTTCAACATACTAATTAACTACTTAACTTCAACTTTCTAATTAACTATCAACTTCAATAAACGCTTAACTCTCGCTACTCCTCGAATTACGCAAACCAACTATTCTACTCAAAAACTCCCGATTTCAATTTCTCACTCCCCCATAACAAAATTCGACCTTTCTTCTAATCACATCGAACCCTCCACCGAACGCGTACACAAAAACCCCAATCTAAAGACACCAAACCCTCGCCCTGCAGAGGAACCTTATCCTATATCAGGGCCCTATCTCTAATATATCCATCCCTTATAAAACAAAACAAACCCTAAAACAAAAAAGTCTCTAACTTCTCTCTCTCTCTCTCTCTCTCTCTCTCTCTTTCTCTCAAATTATACCAGTTGTCTTCAGAATTTTATTAATTAGTAAAGTACCTATTTAAATGAAACTAACTGTTTCTAAATAATTCCACAATATATTGAAAAAATGGTAAAAATTCTAAAAACTGACAATTGTTTCGATATTAATCATCGTCAGAATGACAGAAGTTACATTTCATTTGATGCCTACCTGATGTTTAATAATTATTTTTGGCTAGACCAAGAAGTGACCTACTTTTGAATCGACTTAAATTTGACAATATGGAAAAATGTTACTAAAAAAAGTTGATCAGAATTAAAATGTATTTTTAAAACGCATCTCTGCAATAAATTTAACTGTAGTTACATGTAATCTATGATGCACTGACGAACAAATAATTTGTTGATAGAAGGAAATGTTGACAGTAAATTTCAAACCGCGTTAGAGTTTATAAGACACATAAAAATGATAGCGTTATTAACTGATGAAGGGAAAATAGAAATTGTTTTGATTGTGGAAGATTACTATAAAACGCATAGAGAAGCGGCAAATATTTTCAATAATAGACATCCCAATAAAAATATAACCCAATCAACTGTAACGAAAATAATAAATAAATTTAGAGGATCTGGAGGTATTGAAAATAATTTTAATGGAAAACGTCGAAAACTAGTTGCTGATGAGAATACGGAGTTTCATCCAAAATTGTCATTGCGCAAAAGATAGTCGTTGTCACAACAAAATGTAAGTAAAAATACAGTGGTAAGAAAAACTAAATAAATACAAACCATAAAAACCAAAAATCGTACACACTTTAAAAGAAAGGGATTATGATAGGCGCTTTGATTTTTGCTTTCTCATCCAAGGGGAGTTGAGGAGGACCCTTTTTTACGAGGCATATATGTTTTTTCCGACGAGGCGACATTTTCGTCGAATGGAACTGTCTCGTCGCAACATTGTCGCTGGTGGTCTGAGGAAAATCCCAATTATGAATTAAAGTCTCATGACCAATATTCGTTAAAGACGAACGTGTGGTGTGGCATTTACAATAACAAATTAATAGGACCTGCGAAAGGCAACAAGACAAGTGAATGTTCAGTGGTAAGTATTTAATTTTACCTATAAATATATTAAAAAATGATACATATACCAAGTCATTACCGGGTGTCCGAATAAGAACGTCTCGTGTCCGTATATCACTTATACTAAATTGTTGTATACAAAATTTTAAGGTAGGTTAAATTTGCACATATCGTTTTCTATTTTTTGTATTACCTAACGAGATATGGTCGAAGCCATTCCTTTTGGGACATTTGCATAAATGTTTGTAAATATATTTTAAAAAACGTTTTTGTGTTGCCATGCAACAGCTCCTTCATTGTTACAATAGTGCTTTAAATGGTCTCTCATCTTCTTTGACATGGCTGTTGATCTTCTGCCACCATACGGTTCAAGGTTTCGTAATTCTCCGATTTCTTGTCTCCATTCTCCTGAAATAACCTCAGTAGTCCCAGTAATTTCTCTGTCGACACTACCAGTAGGGAAATACGAATGTGGACTTGTTTTTATAAGCCAATTGTGTAGGGTACATGCCGCATGAACAATTTTGTTTACTGTTCTTGGATTTACGGCTAATGGTTTTTCAAATATTCGGAAGCGACTAACTAAAATTCCAAAATCATTCTCCGAAATCCTCCTTGCCCTACGTAAACGGTAGTTTAATACTTGTTCACTTATAGGAAGACGTTTTCTGTATCCGGAATACGGCTTCATAAGATAAGTTTTAAGCGGAAATGCATCATCTCCAGCAAAGAACATTCCACTAGGTAGTAGATTGTTCTCTAATTTTTCAAACAATCCGCAGTTTTGGAAAATATCTGAGTTAGATCCTTTAAAACCTATGTTGGCATAACTGAAACAGTATTTATCGTCAACGACAGCCATAAGTACAATGCTGTTGTGTCCCTTGTAATTAAAGTATTCACTGCCTCCATGCGGTGGAGCCTTTATTAAAATATGCTTTCCCTGTAGTGCGCCACAGCAATTTGGGAAGTTCAATCTACTCTCAAAGCCACTAGCTATAGATTTCCAGTCATATGTTGTTGGCACCTGAAACAATATTTTTTTGTTATAGGAAACAAACTGTTCACAAAACTCAGACAAAGAAGAAGAGGAAATGACACAATTTACAGAGGATTAAACAGTAGTCACGGCGGGACCCAGCAATCAAGAAACTCCTTGGGTCACAAAATCGGCATCCCACAGAAAATTTCGAGACAGGCCTCCATCAGCCAAGAGAAATCGATTAGACAACTTAACCCAGGCAGTACAATAGCTAAAACATGTAAGCGAAAGTTTAACTGAAAATTCAGAACCTTCAATTAATGAGCATGATGCATTTGCAACTTTTGTTGGACCCTCTTTGAAAAAAATGAGCACAAGGGATGCACTTATGGCCCAACATGAAATTCAAGGAATTTTGTTAAAATACAGGCTAAGTGGTGAATCCGCTGACAACAATCAAACTCTTTCATTCCAAAGACCAATAGTTGCTCATAACAGAATTATTCATAGTCCACGCGATTCATCAGAAACAACTACTTCGCAACATTCTGCTTATTCAAATTATTCTAATCCAAACTATGTTGATAACATCAGCAGCTACGAAGATACACAATTACCGACGCCAGATCCTCAGATACAAACTCCAGATCCTCCCGACTCTGCTTTATCGGATGTCCTACTAAACCTATAATTTTTTACCGATTTTTTATAATTATACATAATAAATAAAGTATATAAAAATATGTACTGATAAATTATTTCATTTTACCTTAAGTGAATCATTCAACACTTCACATATGGCATCACACACCTGTGGAACAAATTTTGAAATTGTGGGTCTGGAAACTCGAAAAAAGTGAGAAAGGCTTTGGTAGCTGTTCTCGGTGGCTAAAAAATTCAGTGTTACTTGAACTTTCACTCTCGCATCTATTGCATCTCTCATAACAGTATCTTTCTTTTGTATTCTATCTTTAACCAACTCAAATATCTCTGGCGTCATTCTAAGACATTTTTGAATTCCTCCTTGAGCAGGAGTGAAGTTGTTCCACGTGAATCCCTTCTTTTTACCCACTCTCTTATATAGTTCTTCTTACTTTCATCTCCTCTTCTATAGCTTCTACCATTTCCGGTAAAAGAGCTTTTGCAACCTCCTTCACACAATTATGAAACATTTTCTTTTTTTCAATAATCATTTTTCTCTCTGTACAAACACAAATCAAACAACACCAGGACAGTTGCAGCACTACTGATACGAACTCTCCTCTCGTGTAAACAGTCCCAAGCTATTAATTGGTAGAGTAGCGAGAAGAGTGGACTTTACTCGCTACTCTACTCTTCTCAAAACTATACCCGTGTAAATCAGCCAATAGAGAGCATCCACTAATATAGGACCCTAATAATAATTACTGCAAAAATTGCTACAAGAAAGACGATGCATTGAGGGGGATTTGTTTATAATTAGATATAAACTCTGTGGATAATGTTGAGAAGAGAGTAAGGAAAGAATATTAACAGCCAGTATACGAGAGAAAGAAGAAAGTATAAGATCACTACATATCACTTCCAATGCTTGAACGAATCTCATCATTTAGTCCAATATCATCCTCACAAACTGAAATGAAATAACTTTCTCGCTTTTTCAAGCTTGGTCACATCCAAAAACATTTGCGTTTTATTTTTCCAACATTGTATCAAGAGGAGTGAAAGATATTATTGATGGGAACCATCGAATAAATTTAACTTTCGAATAATTACTTAATGAACCATCAAATGAATTCATTCACAAAAATTGGAAATGAATAAAGTTGTTCGAATGAACTTTTATAAACATAAGCAGTGTCTCCCTCTCTTAGAAAATTATTTAGTAATGTATTGATTATTTTAACGTT
Organism: Galeruca laticollis; assembly: GCA_963921935.1. Lineage (NCBI taxonomy): Eukaryota > Metazoa > Arthropoda > Insecta > Coleoptera > Chrysomelidae > Galeruca > Galeruca laticollis. The sequence goes on along the minus strand of OY998181.1, from coordinate 60,017,993 downwards.
ACGATGTTCTCGCGTATTTAGGTAACCAAGATATCAAAGAATTGTTTTTCTGTTTGTCTATGTTGACGAGTAAGATTAGTTGTACAAATGTGAATCCGTGGGATTCCCCTATTTTGTTTTTGTGTGTAAGCCTACGTAGCGTCATTTAGTTTTCGTATTTTATTGTGAATTATAAAAAAGGAAACACACACACACAGGGGACACAGATAATTTAGATAAAGATCGTCCAGGTAATTGTAATGAAGCATCCTCATCTACTTAAGAAGATGTTAATCAGCCATCTACATCTTCGTCGTGTTTATCTACTCCTACTTCATCTGTAGATGAAAATGTGAGCAAGAATACATTACAAACCCTCAAAAAAAAAGACCACGACAGATGGAGTTACTAATAACAAATAAAAAACAGGCATGGTTTGATAGTCAACGCAATATAATGGACATCCGATAGTACCAAAACCTTCCTGACCTTAACGTGACATTTCATACATCATGATAAGTTATGGAGTATTGTTTTATCAACGAAAGAATTTCCAGAGCGTCATACCGGCGAAAATATTGCCAACGTTTTACAGTCAATATTTAAGGAACGGAACATTGACAAAAAAGTTGTAGCGGTAGTTAATGATAACGGTGCTAACATTAAAAACGCGATAAAAGAACATTTAAAACTACAACATCACCCTTGTGTCGCGCATACCTTGAACTTAAGTGTAGAAGAAGCGATTTTTAAAGACGAGACAATTAAAAAATTAGTAACAAAGGGTAGGTCTATAGCGACACATTGTAAACATAGTGTAGTGGCATCAGAAAAATTAAAATATATGCAAAAGCAGTTAGGGGTTCCTGAACCTAAAGTGAAACTGGATGTCTCTACGAGATGGAAATCAACCTTAATAATGATGGAACGATTATTAAAGATAAAACAAGCCTTATCAGCTATTATTTTGACACTACCAAAAGCTCCCCCTTTCCTAACTATCTCAGAATGAGAAATAATTAGTGACTAAGTGTCAGTATTAAAGCCAGCAGAGGTGATAAATGTGTAACAATGTCAACATTCATTCCACTTGTTAAAGGCACCCAACATGCTGTAAAAGCCAAAAAACAAATAATTCCATTTGGACAGTTTCTCCAAAACGGTCTCATGGAAATCATTAGCAAAAGACTGGGAATGTTGGAATCAAATATACTGTGCGCTAAATGTACTTTTCTTGATCCCAGATTTAAAAAATCAGGTTTTGGAATCACAACAAATGGTGAAGATGCCTAAAAACTATTTACAAACGAGTTAACGGATGGTCTTACCTTAATAAATAATTTAGACAAAGAAAAAGTAGTATCTACAACTACCATCAACGAGAATAACGAAAATCAGCAAGGGGAAAATGAAGAAGACCAATTTGACCAAATAATCAAGCAAATGCCCACTGTAAACCAACTGGAAAGCGACTAGACTTCTGGGAATGTCACAAAAGTGCTTTGGGTGGATTATATGATTTAAATCTAAAGTGTACTTCCGTGCCAGCCACGTCCGTCCCATCAGAAAGATTTTTTCTAAAGCTGGCCTGCTAATTAATGATCGCAGAAATAAACTATCTAGTAAAATATGGGATAGCTTACTTTTTTTTTCAACAGTAACATTCGATGTTTTGAATTTTAGAAAATAAAATAGAAAAATTTACTTAGTTGATTCTTTATTTAACTACTTACCACTTACCCAATAAAAACTGTATTTTAAAATCAAAACATTTCAAACATTAGTAATTTTTAACGCATTAGTAATTAATTAGTTCATAATAGAATTTATTCATCATGAATCATGAAAATGATTTGGCATTTATAGTAATGCATTTTCGATTACCCTGTTAGTTACTTACTGCATACTTCTACTACCAAAAACATTCATAGTTGAATGTTTTTGCCTACTACTAATTTATTCATTCATTGGCGAATAATTTATTTTTATTGCTTTTACTAATTCATTCACTTTCATGAATACTTTTTTGACGTTAGTTACTTGCCACTACTACTAATTCATTCATTCTTTTGTGACTATCCAATAATTGGCAACCATCAAATAATTCGATAGTTTTTATTCGATGGTTCCCATCACTAAAATCGTGTTAACTTTTTGCCTGCTTGGTCTGGACCTTAGATTAGTCTAAGGTCTGGACCCGGCGTTTAACTCAAGTTACGAATTATAACCTTAACAGCATAACATCCTATTGACATCGTTTTACATAGCTACAAAATAAGCGTTCCTAATCTCATTTTTACATCAACCTACAATTCCAGAATTCAAACTCTTAATCGTATGTTCAATAAATATTATTTTCTTCAGTTGGTATTTGAAATTTGTTTTGAATCATTTATAATAATTTTGTTAGTATTATCATTCTTTCATTCGATTTTTATAATGTAAGATAATTTTTTCACTTGCGCGTCACAGAATACTTGTCTCAGCTGCTAAAATAATGTATTCATTGTAAAAATAAATGTTTTATCTAAACGTGTTTTTATTAGACTAACCTCATATACCATTATGAAAGGAACTACACCGGTATGATTATGTGACCCTAACCTCTCGTGGGACCATTTATGGTCAGATTAAGAAAAACAACCACCGGAAAAGTAGTGGAGAAAACCTCCACCTTTTCATCCGGGCGCCCCTCCGAGGAAAAAAAGGTCAAACGGCACAAAGGTCGTATGCCGTATGACCTCCCAAAACTGTGAGAACCGAGCGGCATAGACGACCCACTGAGAAAGGTCCTCGGTCGAACAGGGGTGCGGAAATACGGGCGACTCCTCAATCAGGGAATGAGCAGGTTCTTCAGCGGCCAACCCTCCCCCCTCCCCCTGGGAAGACTAAGCAGAAAAGAGGCCCGGACCACATCACTCCTCCGCAGCGTCTTCTTAGTAGAAAACCAAAAACAACTACAACAGTAACCGGACAAGCCACTGGTTACGCAGCAGCTGTTAAAATAGAGAAGGCATTCAGGGTGGGAATAATGCCCAAGGATTACTCTAGGGTCACCCTGAAAGCAGAGGAGAGAGCTGGGAGACACTCTGGTGGAAGAGTTGTGCCAGAGTAAGGAGAAGGGGATCCACTTCTCATTTCCGCTGTGGAATTATCCTGGTGAACTGTGGGTCCCAAGTATCGGCAGACTGGCTCATGAGGTCAGCGCCGAAATTAAACTCTTGGTATGGGCCCGAATTGGTGGCTCTAAGTGGAGACGACATTCCAAAGCCGGTCACCATAACGGTGTTCTTCGCAAGAAGCCATGCCATGACATTGGAGAAGATCCTTCTACTTGTCGAGGTTCAGAGCTCGAGCTTCACTACTGAGGCTTGGAAGATCCTGAACTCCAAAAAAGAGGGGAAAGGGAACTATCCTCTCGATTGGGATCGATCACCAATCTGGGGAGGCTCTGAAGGCAGAAGGTTGCGCGCTAGACTTGCGTTTTGGGCGTATTCCTGTCTCGGAACTGGGAAAAAACCAGATCCCGCGGGGGATCCAAGGGACTTGGAGATACCCTCCATATCCGTAAACTCTGAAAAAAGGGGAAAAGCGAAAGCTTGACTTTGGGTCAGCCTGAGATCTCCTTCGGCTTTACTGGGGTATCTGGGGATGCGGAGATCAGCCCTGCATTCCGAGTAACTGGGCGGAGTTACCCGGGCGGTCGAGGGCCTGACTCGAGATCAAGAAACCTGCACGAACTCCGGGGAGGATATTGCTATGGTGGTCGAGGGGGGCAGGAACCTAGACGGCACACAATTTCCACTAGATAGCCCAATATCCACTGAATATCAGGATACATTAAAAGTAACGAATGCACAGCCAATCAGAGCGTGTTAGGCGGGGCTTATATGGCGCCATGTTTAAATTGTTAGGCAGCAAATTTAAATCGAGTTTGTGTATTTAGCACACTTACAACTTTTTGGATATTATTAAACTGCAAGAGGTAATTCCATTTTGTATATTTAGCACATGACTAACTTACAACATTTTGAATATTATTAAACTGAAAGTAGTTTGTGTATTTTGAACATAATAATGTCTAACTTACAACTTCTTGGATATTATTAAACTGCAATTTATTTTATTTTGTGTATTTATCATTTATCACATGATAATATCCAACAACAATTTAGATATTACTAAACTGCAAGAAGTAATTCTATTTTAATGTAAGTTAGAATGTACCTACCTTAACGAAAAATGTAAACCTTTTACGAATTTTAAACAAATATAACTCAACAGTAAAACAATAACCTAAAAAACAACAAGATTTTGTCTTTTTATTAAACTATTTATTCTATGAAAAAAACGTAATGGCAATTTCAATATGCCTCTGATAATTCTTTATCAAGGATTGTAATGAATAAAAATACGACACAAAAATAGTAAATAGTCTATTTAATGAAAATAATTTTTAAAAATTACATTTAATTATAATTAAAAACAGTTAGTTATACATTTGGTCCACTATCGCTCATTATGAATTTGGCTTCAATTGATTCGCCTAACCTATTCCTAAGAAAAAAAAATCCTGTACCTTTTTATCTATCCTATTAGTAACTAAAAATGCCACTGGAAAACCCATATTGAATTCATCTTCAATCAAAACTATTGTTAAATCCCAATTCCTTCTGTTGGTGTCATGAGTTTCTTCTATGCAAATAGTGTGATTTAAATATTATAACGAGAAAAACCTACTAACCCTCTCAGTGCTCGTTATAGGTATGCGGGTTGTCTCACGTGGTACAACCCATGCTCGCCAGTCGACTAGCTTCGAGTGGAAGAAGGGGATTCTTCAAAGGATTATTAAGTTTACAAAAGGGCGCCAGAGAAGTTTTGGCAAGCACCCAAGACTTCTTAAATTAGCCCACAACTTCTCAGTGGGTTAACAACACTCACTACACACTCCAAAGGTTAAATTGATAGGTAAGATATCATAAGAAAATAAAAGTCAGCAAGTATCCCCTAATTAAAGATTTAATTAGTCTTTGTGGACCAAAGGTCTCTTTTCAAAATATTTATTACAATGTCACTACAAAAATGTTGCAAATAATGTCTGAGCTCCGCTGAAGGCTGTAAACTCAGAATGTAGATGGGCTGAAGGCCGATATCTACATAAATCCAAAAATTTCTAACTAATTTATCAGTTGCAACTCAAGTAAATAACTGTCAAGCAGATTCTATAAACTCTGAGCAGAGCTGAAGGCTTCAAACTCAGAGTGCAGAAGAGCTGAGGGCCCCAAACTACAACGATGTCTCAATTCTAAAATTCTAGAGAAACGACCAAATAGTTCATGTACAATACCTCAAAAATACAACGATAATATATATATATATATATATATATATATATATATATATATATATCAAAATCAACAATGTACAGTTACAAGGGTTCACACTTCCGCAATTTATACCAATATCAATATAAATATAAATAATTGCATAAGCCTAAAATTTAAATAGCAACGAGTTTAGCGTTGCTAGAGAAAATACAATTCAAAATTATGTACGGTGCAAGTTATATACATAAATCGTCAGAAATAGGCAAAAAAACCACTAAATAACGCAATACCAGGTACGTACCGTAGTGTCTTAGCGTATCTTAAACTATGAGCAAAGATTTCAAATTTTTAAATACAAAGTACAAGTGTAAGCGAGATTATAGTAATTGCCGCAAAAAAAAAGAAATAAAACTTTATATGAAAAACGGTAATATGTGAAGCATAAATGTGAGTTTACTAATGAAGTTGAAGAATAAAGAAAAGGAAAACTGTTCACTTATCCTTTTCCGGAACCAGAACAGGAACTGAAGTTGCTCCAGAATATTACAGCTCTCCTGGAACTGGTCTCACTGACCCATTAAATTCCAATCAGTGATTTTTTTTAATGTCCATATACAAAAACCCCCCTTGTTAATGAATCCTTCTAACTAACGACGTCTACGGAAATTTACCACAAATACGCAATTCCTCTAAATTCTTATGGTACCCACAGTCATCGACCGTTTTTGGACCAGAGACCTATCGGGTCGGAGCTGCCAGTTGTTGGTTTCAGCCGTATTTCTCTTCCCCTACGTCCGAATTATTGGGTTTTCCAATAAAACGCTTATGGCTCCCAGAGCACATGCGAAAATTTTAAGTTGAAAGATGTGTGTTTACACCTTGACAGCAAATGGAGGACTGAATTTTTAACTTCGTACCGACAGCGATGTGACTTCTCTCAGTCGACAGGTTAGCCAATATTAAGTCTCCGACGGCTCAGCAAATTTTCGCGTTACAATATCTATGTTTCTTTAATGACCCTTACTTCGTATAATCTACTCATATTCGTGTTTCAAATGAAACTCAATGTCTCTAGCTAATTCCACAATATAATGAAAAATGTTGAAAATTCTAAAAAATTGACAATTGTTTCGATAACTGAATATCATCGTCAGAATGACAGAAGTTACATTTCATTTGATGCCTACCTGATGTTTAGTAGTTATTTTGGCTAGACCAAGAAGTGAACCTTGTGATTGACTTAATATATGTTAATAGTAAAAAAGAAGAAGATGTGATATTATTAGCCCTATGGTGTTATCCTGGATATCATTTTTCAATTAAGACCAGTATACCTGTGCAATGATATAGAAAACCAGGAAAACTATATCTGCTGATCTTTACAATTATCACTTAAGAAGACAGTTTAATAGTGGAGAACTCCCTAGATTTATCTGTTCAGTGACGACTTATTGTGGGTTTCTTAAGTGTCGTCTAATTTCAAACTCTTCAAGGAAATCCAGTTCTTGTTTCATATGAAGAAATGTAATTTTGATAGAGAGATTAATACAATTAGACAAATAGCAACATCCAACGGTTATCCATTACATATGATAAATAAGCTAATTAATAAAAAAGAGGTGAAAGTGGCATTACACTCACTCCAATATCGAATAGTTTTTCCCACAGTAACCCAAGGTCCACCGAGTCGAATGCTTTCCTAAAATATACAAATAGCGCAAATAGTTTCCTAGACGGGAGGCGTAAATAATTATTTATAATTGTGCAAAGGACAAAAATGTTATCATCACAGGATCGCGTTTTCCGAAACCCTGTTTGATACTTAGGTGGTAGTTGATATTTTTCAGCATAATCTGTGAGTCTAGTACAAATGATCTGCGTAAAAAGTTTGGTTATGTGATTGATTAATGCAATACTACGGTAATTGTCAGGATCATCTACTGGGCCTTTTTTATGAAAATGAATCATTTTAATATTTGGCCAGGTGGATGGGATTTCATCTTGTAGGATAGTATTGAAAAGCAGTTTTAAGTGCATTATCCAGTTTAAAGGCACGTTTTTATAAAAATCGTTACTTATATTGTCTTCCCCTGGCGCTTTATTATTTTTAGCAAAGCTTAGCGCATTGTAAATTTCATAAGTAGAGAAAGCTATATCAAGATACGGGTGTAAAGCATCTAGGCCACAAAAAGTTGAATTTGGTGTGGGTTTGTAATAATCTTTATAATAAGTAATCATTTGCTTCATGTTAATACCGCCAATTTTTGTTTTAGTTTTGTGTGAATTAATATATTTCCAGAATTCATTGCGGTTGCTTATATTTGTTAATTTATATCTCATATTTTTTTCATATGCATTTTTCTTACTTTTAATAATTTGGGTATATTCTTTTTTAGTTTGCTTGTACGTTATTACAATGTTTTTACTAGAATTTGATGCTACTAAATTTCTCTTTGCTACGTTTATTAATTTTTTAGAATCCCTACACTGTTTACCAAACCAAGGTTTAGCCTTAGAACTATTATTGGGGTTGAATGTTTGTGTTTTTTCCATGTCTAGAAATCTTTTTGTCAGTCTGATTGCCTGATGAATATGTCTATCCAAACTTTCCACAGTATTTAAGTTTAGATCAAAGTCATAGTTGTCTATAATATTTCTGTAGGATTGAAGTTTTGTAGGGTCCCATCTAATTAGTTGTTTATTATAGCTGTGTGGGGTCGAGTTGATTTGATAGAAATTATTTTCTAAGGTTACTAAGCAGCCCAAATGATTAGAAATGAATGTTCCACTAATAGAGAAGTTTAAAATAGAATTTTTGTTATTAAAATTAGCCCAAACCAAGTCAATCACACTATGTGTGCCGAATGTAAGTGTATTTACCTTGGTAACCATCATATCTGCCGTTTAGAGCGAAAAAACCTAAATTTTCTAGTACTTCTACACGTAGTGTACCCCGTACATTAATCACGTTGTCCATTGTTTCGCGGCCTTCTTAGGGAAGATCAAAGTTCAGGGGATTGCTCTACCCAGAGCCATTGACATGACCTATCCTTGCGTTGAAATCGCCATATATGATAAACTGATCATTAGGGTATGTAAAGGTTAAATTTCTAGTCGTTTCTTCCAACATTTCTATACAGGTGCAATCTTCCAGCCCCGGTTTGAGATACACAATACCTAAAATAATAAAAACATTACATGAAATTGACTGTCTCGGCCCTTACTTAGTGGAATATGCTGATATTAGTGTTTTTAAATGAAACTCAAGGTCTCTAGTTAATTCCACAATATAATACAAGTTATTGAAAATTTTCAATAACTTGTATTATATTGTGGAATTAACTAGAGACCTTGAGTTTCATTTAAAAACACTAAAACATTACATACATTTAATCTTACAAATATCCACATATTACTTAAATCCACAATATTTACAGTTTTAAGACCCGGAAAGTCTTTTGCTATAAGGAGTAAGACACCTCCGCTTCCTCTTCCTTGTTTGTCTTTCATCGCTTTACTATGGAAAAAGTTTTATTTTATTAAATATGAAAGCAGCCTAGGTACTGATTGTGTAATCCATGTCTCCATAAGACCAATGATAGGAAAACTATTCAAATGTTCAATGTCCTGTGTTTCAGAACCATTTAAGGTATTTATTCCTTGGCAGTTCCAGAATAGTAACTGGAGGTTGTTTAATTTACCGCTACATTTTTTGTTACTTCCTTTTTTTGGTTCACTACTTGTTTTCTTTACCGTTTTCATTGGTCCATCGAAGTCGTTACAATTTAATTCGTAGAGTTTTTTGAGATATGGTTTTGGATGTACTGAGTTGTTGATACCTCTAGCATATTTGTGTTTTTGTTCCATTTCCACAAAATACCCTCAATCGTTATTTTTTGATATCCAATTCTAACTGATTTTCTATTGGTCCCTTCTTCTTTTGCTTTGGCTCTTATTTTTATTCAATTTCCATTTCTCCTTTTGTTCTGTCATTATTTATATAACTCTTATTTTCTTCCATATTTCTCAACTAATATTTATTTTTCATTACTTTTAATTTTTCGGCACTATTTCCAAATTTAACTAGGCAAGTTTAAAATCCCAATTTATGGGCAGATTCTATACTAACGTCTGTTTCTAAATTTTGTTTTATAAAGCTTGTAATCCCTTCTTTAAGTGCATATCGATCGTTTGTATCTAAAGGTAGTCCCTGTATAACAATGTTGTTAATTTTGTTTTCTTTTTCTAGCTGCTCAATTCTATTTTTAGTAAATTGTAGCTCTTTTTTGATTTCTTGATTTTCTTTTGTAGCATCTTGGTACATTTTGGATAGCCTATTTATCTCTTCGTTCATTTGTCTAAATTCCTTCCCATTTTCTTGCTGTTCTGTTCTTAGCTGTTGTAATTCGATTGTAGTTTGTGCTACTTGAGCTGTCAAATTTTGCATCATGCTTAATATTTGATCTATTTTTTCTTCGTTTTTAGGCTTAATTTTGATTGGTGTCCTCTTTATTTTCTCATTTCTGCTGAAGACTTCATCATCTACCTCTCTGCCACGCTTCTTCATCCGACGCGTTGTCGCTATCCATGCTGTTAAATGTACGTATGTATTCTTGTCTATATCTCACACTTTAAATTCTGTCTCCCACTATGTTATGTATTGTGAGATTCTGTGGGATAAATAATATTCAGTTTCCAGCACTTATGCGAAACTGAATTGTCCTAGATCCGAACCTGTATTTTATTTGGTTCTAACCAGTAATTTAGTTTCGTATATCACTTAACTTATTTATCTGGTGTTATCGTTTGTTGCATTAATTAATATGCTGGGAATCGGTTTGAATTGTTTTTGTTGGACCACCTTGTATTTCCGCCAGTAGGTACTAGTCATATATTCTCAGATTTTCATGTTTGAGGAGGAAGGATATACCAAATGTGAATATAAAATATCCTATTAATATCCATGGGACGTTAATTGGATATACCAAACGTGAACATAAGATATCCATGGGATATTAACGAGATATCCAGTAGATATCTCCAAAGACATCCATAAGATCACACATATATCCTAGATATAGGCGGACATATGGATATCCATTGTATGTCTATAGGCTATGCATCTACATCCAGTGGATATACAGGATATCCATAAAGGATATCTTGTGAATGTCTAATGTATATTGTGTGCTGTCTAGGAAGAAATGAAGGAGGAGGATGAATAGAGGGTGAATAACTCGGCTTCTCTCATCCATAACCATTCACATTCACGAATGTAGCGTAGGTTAACCTGCATCACGCGAAGGGAGCTTCAGCAGTGATAGCAAGGTTGTTCGCAAAACTAAAACTGGGCATTGTACTGATCCAAGAACCATGGATCAAAAAAGAAGGCCAAATCAAAGGTTTGCCATGTAAGGACTGTAAATTGGATGGAAGAACTCAGTTTGTATGCAACTATTCTTTCTAATAAAATTCTTAAGTCACATCAACTAGGTCAGGAAGAAGAATACGCATGGGCAAACGTGGATGAAACGGCAGAAAACATCTGTGAATTTATTGAAGGAATGTTATCTATACTTCTATGTGTATTATGTTCAATAAAATATTTTTGATTATACATTTTCTTTAATAACTTTCAATATTGCATTCTTTTGTCCGTAAATCCATTTCAAAATGCTTGGTGTATATTTTACAACTCATTATAGTGCAACTTTCGGTATCAAATCCGGCGAAATCCAACTGTTATTATCAAATACGGCATTCTCCATTCATTTTTGTTCATTTTTTCAAAAAAATAAAAAAACACTTGGTATATTAACCTTAAAATCCGATATAGTTTAACATTTTCTTTCCTTAGAAACCATGCTCGCTTTAAAATAAGCAATAATAAGAGTGTGTAACAGTTTTCTGCGCTTTAACAAAAAGTGAAAATAGTGAAAATTCCCGGCTATGACACTAGGGGTCTCAAATAACTGTTGCTCTGTTCTTTATTTAGTGTCTTATAGGATTACCACAGTGATAAATAGCCTTGAATAATAAAAAATGTATTTATTTCATAAAGTTTTCAGATTTTTGTAGGCGTTACAAAATGCTATCGGTAACTTATACAAATAAATAATTATTTACATTTAGAAAACATCACATTAAGAACACCGTATGTTTATTCATTATATTGGTCGATGATAAAAATTTGATAAATCTTTGCTTACTTTCTACTTTGAAATAATTCACAGATCAAAATCAGAGACTAAAAAAGTTTTGATACAAATACTGCTGCACGTCATCAATACATTAAGTAGGACTAAAAAAACCATAGGTACTATTTGCTAGTTAGGGTAAATTCGCCGGTAAGCCGGACATCACCGGTAGTCTGACAAAGCATGTATAATCTGAATATAATCTGAAATTACTTCAAAACCCTCTGTCCCCAATTAATTATTAATCAGTTGCACCAATCTCTCTACAAGAATATAGCTAATTTCTAGTTCTTAAGTTGCCACCTTGAAACCTTTAAAGCGCGCCAAATTCACCAGGTGCAAGTGCTCTTCAATTCTTAGGTGTTTAAGGATAGAATAAGACGTTTGAAAGGTAAGTAAAATTTTAAACTTGGTAATTTAAGGAGTAGTATTATTGTTAGATATCTTAAGAATGGTCTAAATTTGTATTAGAACTAGTAAAAGTTTACATTTTCTTATATTTTGAGTTTAAATTTAGGTGTACGGTAACTGGCTGACCATTTCGTTAGAAGTTCAGTAGTCGGACGGGTGTTCGACTACTGAAAATATGAGGTCTCTTTGTTTTTGTCTTTGTCTGTTGTAATATTCGTCAAGAAGTCAACTCTTTTTTTCCAACAGCATAAACATAACGAGTTTTAAATCACATTCGGTGGACGGACAGCAAAGTAGTAACTCATAATATAGATTCTTGCATATAAAATGTGTCCGACCACTGGCCAATAAGAAATTTTACTGTTCAGTGTATCGGACAATAACATTTTCTTAAGATTTTTTTGAATGATATTTCTTGATTTTATTAGGTTTTTCCTAATTTCCAGACATGAAACCCAAAGGGAAAGCCAAATTCCACCACTACAGTGAAAATGCCTTAAAAACGCAGTCGAAGCTGTTAAAAATGGAGGTGAATTAAGAGAAATATTTAGACAATACGGGGTTCCGCAGTACAGGTACCAGATGGGACCAAATCCATTTTTAACAAAGGACCATGAAGAAAAATTAGCTGCCTGGATTGAAAATATGTCAAAATGTGGGTTTCCAATAAAAAAAGATGAGTTGCTTACTACGGTCCAGAAAATTGTTCAAGCAGAAAAGTTGGAAACACCGTTTACCAATTGAAGGTCAGGTCAGACATGCTATTACCGTTTTATGAAGAGGCATTTATCTCTGAAAAATGCAGAGTCGCTCGAAAAATATAGATCTAAAATTACAGAAGAGTATATAGGGTCTTGGTTTGCTGATCTTTTTTAATTAACTCAGAATCCCTTGATATTTTAGAAGATCCAAGTCGCATTTTGAACGCTGATGAAAGTGGCTTCAGCTTGTGTCCAAAGACGGTAAAAGTACTAAGTCTGAAAGGACATAGTCAACTGATTGTTAAAAAGGGAAATAGCAAGGAAAATTTAACGGCTTTGATTACGTTTACAGCTGACGGTAGACTTTGCCCGGCTCTCGTAATATTTCCATACGTAAAACAACCAAAAGCATTAGTGGAAAGCATGCTCCCTGATTGGATCCTCGGCAAAACAGACTCTGGATGGATGGAGTCAGACGTGTTCTACGAATTTGTAGCTAATGGCTTCGATAAATGGTTGGAGAGAGAAATAATCCAGAAACCTGTGCTATTTTTAGTCATAAATCTCATATGTCACTTGACCTAAGCAAGTTTTGTGATAAAAGTGGCATAACATTGTACGCGTTACCCCCAAATACGACTCATCTCCTTCAACCTGCTGACGTTGCCGTATTCAAACCTCTAAAAGAATATTGGCGTCATGAAGTGAGAGAATGGCAAGCAAAACATGAGAATCGCATAGTCACAAAAATTGAATTTTGTCCCATATTTGAAAAAGCTCTTCAAAATTCAAAAACGTCCAGTAATATGAAAAACGGCTTCAAAGCCTGTGGATTGTATCCATTTAATCCCGATTCTGTCGATTATTCAAAGTGCGTCCAAAATGTTTTAGAGCATTTGCCAAATCAAATAGAGAAGGATCATGACGAAATATCAGAAGCTGATATTATCAGTACCGAAAAAGTGATTGCAAAGATAAAACCTCAACTTTCAGAGCTTGGATTGTGTTCAGACACGATTTCAAATATGGTTAAGTCATTGCTGCCTCAAAATACTAGTGGTAGCAACGTCTCATTTTTTATGCCACTTGAAATTGAAGAAATGGAAATAGTTTTCGATGAACAAACACTCACAGTTGAAAAAGATGTTGCAAATCAAAATAATGGTTTAGTAATAATACATCAAGACGTACTCCTCAATCCATATGAAAGCAAAAAATCTGACTTAAGTGATGAAATTCCAGAAAAAGAAATAATGGATGTCGTTCAAGATCTACTAGAAACCGGGGAGTCCATTTCAGAAGAAATATTTGCGGACGAGGACATTAGCGATCCCACCCGGATCTAATAGAAATAGATAATGAGAAAATTGCAAAAGAAATGCAAGACTTCGCTAAACCAATTGATGAAAAAAGCCTAGAAAGAGAAAACAGTCAAGAGAAGCAAGAAAAAAATCTTTTTCAGACAATAAAGGAGAATAGAGCAAAGTGATTGTATACCTGATAGTTCTCAAACACAACTACAGGTAGAGAAACCTGAGGATTCGTTTGAGAAACACCTCTCATATCCTCAACCTCTTCCAAAAACGTTCAAGAAACGACAGAGAGAGAGAAGATTCCTTCGGCAATATTACGAAAATAAATCAAGGGAGGAGAAGGAAAATGCTAAAAAGAAGAGAAAAATAGAGACAATGAAGTAGAAAGAAACGAGACAAGAGAATAAAAAGACTAAGTCAAAGGTACTGAAAAACAAAGAAACCAATAATTGTCAGGCAGGGTCATCATCTTCCATAATCACTATAAAGGATGACGAAAGAAACGACCAAAACTGTAAACTAAAATGTAGCGAATGCGATGAAGAACTGGAAAGCGATACAGAAATTGAGATTGAAAAAAATGTAGGTGGTGATTTATGCTCTCATTGGTATGATTTAGGCGGCACAAAGTTTTCCGGGCTCCACTATGAGGAGGTCACCAATCTGAATTTTGTCTGTAAACTATGCAATGATGAATGACAAATTACTCATTATTGAACTTGTATTACTTATATGCACCTTTTTAAATGCAACTCAATCAAATATTACCTAGTCCGTATAGGTTTTTAAAATATTTTAATGTTTAATGTTAAAAAAATAAAGTTATTTCCTAATTTGATGTATTTAATTCAAAGTAGGTTTCTTTATTATTTACAATCAAACAAAAATACTCCAATACCCATGAGCATAAAAATATTAAAATACGTGATTGTACAAACTTAACCAATCAGAGACTGTCCGACTGCTAGCAACTACTTGGTCGACCATTGGTATACGCTGTCCGATTACCAGCAAATCGTACTTATTTATTATTTTTTTCAAATTATCGGTGAGCTTTAGAAATATTATATTATTTCTGGCGGAAAGTCAAATAAAAAACTTTCCTGTAGAATAAGTTGCATTGCGATTTTCCTAATTCTGGTCATTGGGATGTATATTTAATATTCAGGCTTGCTTAAGCTGTCCGACTACTGGCGAATTTTATATAGTTATAAATACTGTTTTGTTTTTAATGACTGTTTGTAATATGTTACAGCATTTTTATTCAGTTGTTTGTTGCATAAAATAATTCAAGATTTTTCATTAGTTGTATACATTTAAAACTAATTATTCCTAGCAACATAAACAAAACAAACATACATAACCTTACAATTTCCAAACCACCTACATTCCTGGACTATTCTGACCATCAGACAACACGACATAAATGATCTGTGACGTACAAGGGTATTTGTATTAAAAATTATTTGCATATATATATATATATATATATATATATATATATATATATATATATATACGAGGGCAATTCAGAAACTAACCTCCGATTGGTCACAGTGCGGGTAGTGGGGGGAGTAGCGCGCCATCTGTGCATTCACACGCTCAGCAGGTCAGTCGGCATCAAGCCGTAGTCGAGTGAACATCGTACCTGCGCTAGTTTAGTTTTTGTGGCAGTTTGAAATGTGTGCTGCAATAGAAAATCCCGCCAAATGTGAAGTGCGTGCTGTTATAAGGTTTTTTACAGCCAAAGGATACTCTGCAGCAGCTATTCATCGTGAGCTTTGTGCCGTGTACGGACCAAAAGTTATGAGTGAAGGAGTTGTCCGTGAATGGGTACGTTTATTTAAAAGTGGACGAGAAAACGTTCATGATGAAGAGAGGAGTGGTAGACCATCCTTGGTGACTGACGAACTCGTTCAGACAGTTGATGCAAAAGTTCGTGAAAATCGACGTTTCACAATGGCGGAGTTGTCTACTGATTTTCCACAGATTTCTAAGACTCGTTTGTACGAGATAGTGTCAGCAAGATTGGGTTACCGTAAGTTCTGTGCACGATGGGTGCCCAAAATTCTTACCGAC
Source organism: Galeruca laticollis (assembly GCA_963921935.1). NCBI lineage: Eukaryota > Metazoa > Arthropoda > Insecta > Coleoptera > Chrysomelidae > Galeruca > Galeruca laticollis. The sequence goes on along the minus strand of OY998181.1, from coordinate 60,001,986 downwards.
CACCACAAAAGTCAAAGAATGGCCTCTGCATTAGACTTTCTGTCACGTTATGAGGACGAAGGAGAACCATTGTTAAACAGAATCGTGACCGGTGACGAAACCTGGATTAAGTACGTGAACCCTGAGACAAAAGAACAATCAAAGATGTGGGCACATTCAGATTCGCCTACCAAACCAAAAAAAGCCCGGCAAGATTTTTCTGCCAGAAAACTGATGGCAACGGTGTTTTGGGATGCCAAAGGGGTGTTGTTGGTTGAATTCATGGAACGTGGGACGACCATTAATCAAGACGTGTACTGTGAAACACTAAAAACATTACGACGGGCTATACAGAACAAACGCCGTGGTATGCTGACTTCCGGTATCGTTTTTTTGCACGATAACGCCCGTCCTCACTCTGCTCGCAGAACAACAGCCCTTCTTGAGTCCTTCAAGTGGGACGTTTTCAACCATCCACCTTACAGCCCAGATCTGGCGCCAAGCGATTATCACCTCTTCATGCATATGAAGAAATGGCTCGGGTCCCAGCGGTTTGATGACGACGAAGAGCTCAAAGATGCGGTCACAGGCTGGCTCAAGGCACAAGCGGGTGATTTTTATGCAGAAGGAATTTCAAAGCTTGTGAAGAGATACGATAAGTGCCTCAATCGTTATGGAGGCTATGTCGAAAAATAGTGCAAAGATGTAGTTGTAAGATGTATATATTAAAATATTTTTACTTAACTTGGTGTATTTTTTTCAATCAACCGGAGGTTAGTTTCTGAATTGCCCTCGTATATATATCGCGATAGCGGTAGAAGTGGCGTCCGTATAGATTTGTAGCGCTGTGGCATCCTCCGATATACACAATATGTATATAGAACAGCCCCAATGCATAGAGATCACGCACAGAGTGGCTTCCTATTATTTGGCAACACTGGGACCTTGATCGATTATTAGTAGGTAGACTTGAATTTCTTTAAGAATCGGTGTGTCCTGTATATTGTATATAGATTTCGTTCAAAGTGACTTCCAGTAATTTTAAATATGTCTTCATTTTTCTTTTGAGAGAGGAGAATGAAACATATTTTCTAGTAATAGGGATGTTGACGGTTGGTACAAATCCATGTGAAGCTATATTATACACATAAAAGATAGTTTTTAGAAACCTAAAATGACATTCTAAAAAACTTATTATTCGTTTTAAATTGAACTTATTTCTCATAACCCAGTCATGAATATGAACTATTTCACTTGATAGTTTGTTGGAACAACGATAATATTTCACGATTTTTATCACAATGGAGACTGGATCCATCAAAAGAAATAGCTGTAACTTACCGAAGATTGATTCTATAATGGTGCGTACATTGACATATTTTATTACAAATGAGAGAGACCCATTACTCATTTTATATATACTTTTATCATATTTAGAGCTACTTAACATCTATATCAACGAAATAAAACTGGAAATCAGCTCTGTAAACAAACAAACTACTAATAAATAATTGACTTTTCATTTTTACCACAACCAAAAATATATAAAATGATTTTCAATTTGTATTTGTAGTTTATCAGAGATAATATCTTACATTAATGTTAATGAAAAAGACTATCCATCTCAAATATATTATGCAAGGAAATAGCAGTAAGTAAAACGCAAAATACGTACTACAGCATATATTATTACAAGTTACAGGGGCAACTAGTTTCGACACACTGAGCTATCATTAGGGCTTAAATGTATATATGATTCACATGAAAAGTATTATAAAAGGAAAGTTGTCGCATGCCCGTGGCATCCAGCAGAATCCAAGATGTGTCAGTAGGTAATATGGAAAATATATTGTACGAAAATTTTATTAAAATCAGGAAAATTTACATAATTATGCAAACGTCAAACAAAATTAAAATTAGATAACGTTAAGAGAAGCAATCAAAATTAAATTAATGTATAATTAAAAGAAAAAAAAGAAAATATGGACTTCGTCTTACGGCAGAAACCGTCTGAAGCAAGATGTCCAGTAATTGAATAGTCGTATTAGAAAAATGAGCAATAGGGAGGACCGAATGCGGACTAACGAAAAACAAATTTTGCGTTCTGTTACTCCGCATGATAGTAATTATATACTCAGAATTCATATTTTAATACTCATAATTCACACCATTTGTATATTCATGGTCGTAGGAAAAATAGAGTGCATAACTCGTTAGAAATTGTATTTCCTGCACTCGTCCGGAATATGTTACTTCCCACACTTCTTATACAATGCTATTCAAATTCGAGTCTATGTAGTGGAATCATGGTAACGGTAAGAGATATAGGGGTAGTTAAATGGGGGCAAAGTTGTGTATTTCAGAGGTCATTTATTTGATTCAAGACAATCTAGCTTCTTTAGTTCTGGAGTTATACCGGAAAAATTGGAATTTTTAAATTGTTTTGCCTACATTTTTTTTATTTTGCGAGGATTTTCCAAAACAAACTTTGCCATAACAACTTTTTGTATATTGAACTATGACCAGAACAATTCTAACCTCTTTTAATATTCTATAACAGCTGTAGTTGAGGAATATCAGTGAGTAAGAAGTGGATCAATGCCAAGTTGATCATACAACAAGACCTTGTTTAATTATTGTAGATTTGAAATTTTACCGGTAATAGTTCAATATTTCCAAAACAGTCTGTAGTTCAGATGTAAATACTACGCCGATATGAAACATTACACTTGACATTTGAATCAATGCAATTAAAAATATAGATTCGTATTTGAAAATAAAAACTTGAGGGTGGCACAATTTTCACGATACTTTGTATATAATTTTTTTTCACATAGAGCATGCTGCAATTTTTTTTAGTTCGAATACAAAAGCTTTTCAATCTGTAACCTACAGAATAATCCACGTTAAACGTCCAAAGAAATTATTTTTTACTTTCTAGCGCATTTGAATAAATGTTTGTCATTAAAAAGTTTTTTATGATTTTATTTTATGCTTTTAGTCGTCTCGTTAGTCTACGCATATCTGATACAGCTTCATTATTATAAGGTAATTTTTCCGTGAGTTCTGAGCTATTATGATTAACTGGTTTGCCATCGTGGAGCCACGATATTGAATTTTGACAATCTCCGGCTAAATTCGTAACCTCAACCCACAATTGGACAATAATCACAAATCTCGTCCGCCATTTTGGAGCCGATATGCTGAATTTATGAATTTTGACATAAAGATTAATATTTCAGGTATTCAAACATCTAACTATAATTTAGGGTTCAAATGGAAATTCCATGATATTTGTTTTTTGTCAAATAGAATAACCTAAATATTTTTCAATATGTGGATTCTTGAAAACTTGAAACATGTATCATACTTCATACTCTATGTTTAGCTATGACGGTTCCAAGACGTGTCAAATGAGTCCCCCATTTTATCAGTTCGAAATAAAATGAACTATTATACCAGAAATACTGAATATATTGCATTGTAATTTCGGCGGCGTTGTATGTTCCAGCACTAAGAGCATTCCTTCCGATTCTTATGCTGTAAAATTTGATATTCAGACGCTGATTTTGAAAATAACTTAAGTCCCATATTCAGAAAATTTCAACGTTATAAATTATTCTCATGCAGCCATTAATTCTCATCGTCATATTAATCAAAAACCCCACCATTGAAAATGTCATCATGATACCTATGAAAATCGGAACTTTAGACCCAGAACACTCTGGAAGATTTTGAATATGGGGTTTAACTTGAAATAAATATTTGACGTCATCAACATCTGACTGTCCGAATTTAACACCACCTCTTGCAGAATCGGCAGGAATGTTATTGTTCTTATCATACCTACATACGTATGAAATGACATTGAAAAATAATATCGGACTTCTCGCACACACTTTCACTTTTTGTTAGAAAGGATAAAATGTACGACTCAAACATCGTCAAAGATGAGTCAAGGATATGATGAATATTTAACATACTTTTTTTTAGAATCCAAATTTAAAAAACATTTAGGGACCTCCTTTCGTAATGACGAAGTTCGTTAAGTTTCCGATTGAACCGGAAATGACAGTCAGATGTTTAAATACCTGAAATGTTCATCCAACGTACCTATACAAATCACTCAAATTTCAAACCGACGGCTCATTTAATAACAAAATAGCGGACTGGCTAGTAATTTCGTTGGCAAACTATACATTAATAGAAAACATGTTTAATTGGTATATGTACTGTTTCTTTTTGTACAAACATTTGTATGTTTCATAAAATATTTTTTTATGTCTATTCCATCTTAAACGCACAATAGAAAGAGCTTTAATGATGATACTGTTCTGAAAGCTTGTACTCAGTCATGATGGATTCCTCACTACTTCATTATCTCTTTAGATTCCTTATTCTTTTGATATGATCTTCATTAGCGTTACACCTAGTCTAGCAATTCAAGTGAATTCAAGGCTTTTTTTTTAAATTTCGTGTTCACGCTTTCCTTTTTGAAATCCTGTTTCAAATTTTTTCTTTAAAATTCAGAGCCTAACTTTTCACAGATTTGGAATTATTCAAAAATATGAAAAAAAAACCTTCATCAAACTCACACGGCTCAATGGAGCATATAAAGGAAAGTTGATTTCAATCGCCCTATTTTGAGCTCTAGTTCACTCTGTAGGATTAATTGTATGTTGGTCTGGGCCACCCTGTATACAGACATCACACCAGTAGAACCATTAGCACATGTTTAAGTTTTGCATTTATCAGACTCCCTATATATTGCAACATAGCTTTCATTTTTTCTCTGCACTGTTAAAAACCGGTGGTGTAGTAATGAACAGACCAAACCGCTATGGTGTTGAGAAAAAACTCTAGGGTATACATAGCTTTTATTGCCCTCTACAACTTTTATTCAAGACATTTTTTGCCTTAGATAAAATAAGGATGCAGTTATCGTCCATACAGTTATCATTGATACACCCTGTATATGCCAGAGAGAGTTTCAACGTCTCCGAAATTTTTGTGAAATTCAATATTCTAGGTCAACTACGAACAATCCACCTAGTAATCTGATTGCATTTAGGTTTTCGGCATTTTCACAAAAAAACTACTTCTGCTATAATGAAGTAGAAAAATATACCCATTCGAAAATTAACCTGAAAATAGTAGTAATTTTACTTCATCTCGTGGTTTACGTTGGAAAATTCAATTCATTTTCCCTTTATTTACGGAAATTCAGAATTCTTTAGTTTGTTTTATCGCCAGCATTATTCATTATTTATCGCCAGTAGTTTTTTATTTTGCCTCAAAATCAAATTTAAGTAGAGTGTAGGAAGAAAATGTAATTTTTCTATTAATAACGGTGGATATTCTATAATAACTAGCATCCTCCGCACTGTCAACAATGGTATCAATAAATTAAAACAGATGTATATCATCACATTCAATGTTAAACGCTTTCTATATATATATATATATATATATATATATATATATATATATATATATATATATATATATATATATATATATATATATAATAATGTTTTTAATATTTTATTATTTTAATTTAAGATTTAGAGATAGATATTTATTTATTTTTAATTTGATTGACGTGGCTAGCTCAATTAATTATTTATTATATGATATTTATATTATAATTATATTATTATATTCGTTCGGGAGCATGAGACTCATTCTACCCTTCGAGTTCTGGCTTTGTTTGGATGATTTTGCTTACGTAAAATAAAAAGAAACACAGTACTTTCAATAATTTAATTTTATAACGAATTTTTTATTTAAATATTTATAAAATAGTTACGCCTATGGCATTACCAAAACATAATCATAAATGATATCATACACTAACCTATGCGCATGCTCAACTAAAAACGAATGGGTACGAGACGGAACGAACGTTTCTTATAGACGCTTTGCATCTGCGTGAATATTCGATGTTTCATAGAATCGTTGCCGTTATAATGCTGGTGATGGAGTTTGTATAAAAGAATTTATGTTTAGAAATTATATACATACAAAAGATAAAATTATTCGGAAGAAATAGGTTACAAAATTATATATACAATTGGAAATATTATATGAATGGCCTAAGATGCATTTTTCTCAACGATTTGAATTGACGCAAGTACAAACATTATTTTATGATAGAATAGGCCTTTTTAAATAATATTCAAATTGTGTCTATTGAATGAAATACATAAAGTCTTTTTCCTTTTTTATAGATCGATCATATAGACGCAAGAATTATTATATACATGGAAATAGTCACTGAATTTATATTCGAGAGTTATTATTCTTATTATTGGCCAATAATATTCAAAGAAGCACCGACCTGATGTCTGGATTCTGGATCTATCCCGCCTGGAAGCGGGAATACGCCTTCCGAAGTTCAAGCTGCGTAATTTCTTTGAGAATTTTGGATATTCTCACGGGAAAACTGGATACAAATACATGTGAGTGTTCTAAGTTTTATATTTATTAGGAATCTATAGCTTTGATCATGAAAATTTGTGATTTTACTTGAAATTTCTGGAAAAATTGTTCATCACCTCCTCGCTATTTCGACGCCAAAACCAACTACCCACGCTTCTATTTGATCGTCAATTTTTTTATCAACAAATAATATATTGTTTCTAAGCTCACTAATTTTCAATAAAGTTTTGTTTAATTCTAGTTGATCAAAATTTGTCCTGTCATTTTTACACCAATCACATTCTTTCTGGAGCTGTCGAATTATATTCACAATTGCAACACTTTATGAAGTTTTTGAAAACATATATGAATGTGAATTTCACTTGAAAATTATCTGTTTTCTTTTACTATTCAACGAATTTCAATACAACAAGTCTTTTACAGATAGTGAAATTCATTGTTATATTTCGATATGACAATGTTTAGTTTTGTTTTGACATTTATGATATATGATATATATATATATATATATATATATATATATATATATCTTTTGCTTTCGTTATTTGTACTATTTAAATTCTATAGTAGCACATATTTCCTTGAATCCATCATCATTTTATCATTCATTGACTCCATAAATTTGATATAAATTGTGACATATAAATTACCTTTATGTCATTGATATTTTTTTCTTCTAAACTTATCTAATTCTTTATACAAAATATGAACATGATTTATATTATTACTGTTTAACTAATACTTATATTAAATTAGATAACTAAACCTTGTTTAATTTCAGACGAAACAGCTGATTCCTTCATGACAAATAAACATCCATATTGGGCAGATTTAATGTTCTCCACTATACTTGTTAAGCGTTTTCAAAATTTAGACAATTATTAAGGTAATTTCTTTATATTTATTGTTGCACTTTTTAATTATTATAAACAAACGATTTAATATATTATGACTTTATATGCATTTTTACTTATGATAGTGGTTTTTATAATGTGTTTAATTACATAGTTTCAATCCATTTTAAATCCTAAGTAAAATATTCTCAAACAGCTGATGTTCTTTAATATATAAGATATATGGTTCAATATATATATATATATATATATATATATATATATATATATACATATATGTATATAAATTTATTAAGTTATCGACCGTTACTTAATTATAGAATATTTCATAAATTTCGGGTATAGCGGTCTGTAGGCAATTAAAACTGCAATTTTTCTAATATTCTCAATATTTTGGCATTGTTTAACAGCTTCTTCAGGAGAAATTCTACAATAATTAGTAATGTACATTTTAAAACCCATTAAAATTAACTATAAATAAAAACTTACAGAGAGCAACAGTTGCTTTGCCGATACGGGCACTAACATCACATTACACACATTAAAAATAGAATGATATAAAATGTTTTTTATATATTATAGTAAAAAGTGATAAGAATTTAAAAGTTAAAGTTGTTAATATACAGAGTGACATGTTAAAAATAATTAAAAAGATTACAATAAATATTGCTCAAATTGTTAGTATCAAGTTTGTAGTTTAGGTTGTTTTCATGTTTCTTGATATAATAAATTTCAAGGAATAATCTAGATCTGTAGTTGTTGTTTTTTCCAATAAAGTTATATTATCATAATCAAAATTATGACCTCTCTTCAAGTGGTGTTCTACTGTGGCAACAGGTATTTTTCTGTAATCTGCAGTCACTTTTATGTTGAGTGATTCTTTGTTTTAACCATTGGGACGTTTGGCCTATGTAACACCCTTGACAATCTCTGCATGGCAGTTTATAAATTACATTGGTATTGTACAATAGTGGTGTTTTGTCCTTAAGCTTTGTAAATAAGTTAGGACAAAACACCACTAGTGTACAATACCAATGTAATTTATAAACTGCCATGCAGAGATTGTCAAGGGTGTTACATAGGCCAAACGTCCCAATGGTTAAAACAAAGAATCACTCAACATAAAAGTGACTGCAGACTACACAAAAATACCTGTGCCACAGTAGAACACCACTTTAAAGACAGGTCATAATTTTGATTATGATAATATAACTTTATTGGAAAAAAAATAACAACTACAGATCTAGATTATTCCTTGAAATGTATTATATCAAGAAACATGAAAATAACCCAAACTACAAACTTGATACTAACAATTTGAGCAATATTTATTGTAATCTTTTTAATTATTTTTAACATGTCACTCTGTATATTAACAACTTTTAAATTCTTATCACTTTTTACTATAATGTATAAAAAACAGCAGAATAGAAACCTTTTATATTAATCTATTTTTAATGTGTGTAATGTGATGCTAGTGGCCGTATCGGCAAAGCAACTGTTGCTCTCTGTAAGTTTTTATTTATTGTTAATTTTAATGGGTTTTAAAATGTACATTACTAATTATTGTAGAATTTCTCCTGAAGAAGCTGTTAAACAATGGCGAAATATTGAGAATATCAGAAAAATTGCAGGTTTTTAATTGCCTACAGACCGCTATACCCGAAATTTATGAAATATTCTATATATGTATATATATATATATATATATATATATATATATATATATATATATATATATATATATAGCACAACCCAGTACATTACAATATGAACTTGATTAGGTAGTATAATCATGTCTTTGTTTAACAGGGATATTATTCTAAATTGATACGACGAAGAAATGTGCTCATACATTTTATGAGATTATGCCGAATATAATGATCATTTCTTAAGTCGAAGGGAAGACGTTCATCAAAATTGTGCAAACTATTTTGTAGATATGCAGCAGTTTCGGGATTATTCCTTATGTAAAATAACATGGGAAATCGATTATCATTCTGCACTTTTTTTACTAATCCAAAGTCATTTCAAGTGGCTCTGACACACCAGTAGCCATCATAAGAACATCAGAGACGTATCAGAAGTATATCAGAGAGGTATCACAGAGACACACCAGAAGCCCCTCAGAAGAATATCAAAGGCGCATCAGAAGTCTATCAGATCATAGATTACGCTGAGATAATACCTCTCTATCACTTCTCAATTTTTCAAATTTAATATTTGTTGTGTATATATTCCTCCAGGCAACTCAATTGCTTTGAACTTGTTTTGTTCGAAGCTTCACGCTATTGTTGAGGATAATCCTGAAGTTACATTTTTAATATGCGGTGATTTTAACTTACCATGCATAAAATGGTCGCTAGACCCCGTAAACTATTACTGTATACCCTATTACCCTCATATTTTTCCGATGCTAAGTATAATCTATTTATTGATACAATTTCATGTTGCGGTTTTTGTCAGTTAAATAATTTCCACAATAAATCAAAACACGCCCTTCACTTAATCTTGAATAATAATTTTATAATTGAAAATATTATTCAAAGTGAGTTCTCTCTTGTTCCTGTAGATCGTTTCCACACAACATTGGAATTTGATATGAAATTTTTGAATTTTACATGCGACAATCAGAAAATTAATTCGGATATTGAACTTAATTATAATAAAGCAAATGTTGACTTAATTACGAATAATTTATTTCCTGTTAACTGGAATAGCGATTTTCTGAATTTAAATACTTGTGACACTACTAGTAAGTTTTACTGTCATTTGGAGAACATTATTAACAAACATGTTCTTAAATATCCTAAATATAAGTCAAAAGTCTACAATGGTTTTGTCTAAGCCCCATTGAAGTTGTTAAGGAAAATATTTCATGTCAAATGGAAAAAGGATTCTAATAACTTCGATAATTTAACATTCAAGCTTTTGAGAGCTGGGCAAAGTATTTAATTAACCTAGATTTTGAAAACTATATCAATAATGTTGAATCTCAAATAATTACAAATCCAAAGCACATTTGGCAGTTTGTAAAGTCAAAAAAAGCAAGTCTAGTACTATCGATGTCATTAGTGATAGTAACAAGAAACCGATTACCAATTAATCTCCAATACTTTCTCAAATTACTTTAGTTCTATCTTCAACTCTCCTAACCCAGGCCCCAACAATACTATTTCAAGTAATAATATTAATATTAATTATATATATTCGTATCACAAAATCGTCGATAAAATTAATAACCTTCCGGATAAACCTGCTGTTGCAGATAAAATATCAACTCTATCAATAAAAAGTTGCGTTAACGAAATAGCCCCTCCATTGTGCATATTATTTAATAAATCAATAACAGAGGGCTATTTCCCTAGTATACATCCTCAATAATTCCTATTTTTAAATCCGGTAGTAAATATTTAGTTGAAAATTATCGTCCTCTATCTTTCTATTATTGCCAAATTATTCGAATCAATTATTTGTGATTACTTGTTTACACATGTTAAATACATTATTGATGAGGAGCAACATGGTTTTATGAAAAAAAGTTCTATTGAAACGAACCTCTCTATTGATATTGAATATTTGTTAGAATATATACATAAAGGATTTCAGGTAGATGCTGTGTGTATACCGACTTCAGCAGGACCTTTGATAAAATTGATCATTCAACTTTGTTGGATAAAATTGGTGCAGTCTGTGTACATGGCAATTTACTCCGATGGTTCAAATCTTAGGGGAAATGTGTACAAAATGATCCCTCTATAGGTAATATGATCCCCCTTGTTTAGGTAGTGTACTCGATGTTTTTACGTTGGATAATAGTCGTAACAGATTCTCCAGTTAAACATTAGTAGTGAGTTGTAATGTCAACGTCAGCGGACTTATAAAATTTACTTTATAAAAAGAAGAAGATATTTGTGCCATCTTATCTAAGGCAAGGCAGTTTTTTACTCTTCCATTACTTTTTCTTGATTAAACAAATAATAGTAACTGTCACCCATGTAGTAAGCTTTCTTTAGTAGTATCAGTTATGGAATTATTTTGAAGGTTAGTATGCTGTAATGAAACAAATTCCAAAGCGTAGTTGGGGCATAATGATCCTGGGATCATTTTACCCCATTGGTTTTTATTTTGTTTACAGATTATCTACAATGCCACGAAACTATGCCCAAAAAACAAGTAGGCAGACCTGGACGCCAGAAGCGATGACGACTGCTCTTCAAGAAGTTGCAGGAGGGATGCCTTTCAAAACGGAAAGTAAACAGTTCGGTGTTCCATTGATGTCCTTGAAAAGGCGTGCCAAGACCAAAAATAAAATTACTGTAGGTAATACAAAAGGCCTAGGTAGTGTACGTAGTGTATTTTCGGGAAAACAAGAACAATAATTAGTTCGACACATATATGATATGGAAAGTCGCATGTATGGGTTAACAGTACGAGATGTCCTAGCATTAGCTTATCAGCTAGCGGAACATCCGTTTTCAAAGGTTCTGCTGGTAAAGACTGGCTTCGAGGGTTTCGTTTCAGGCATCTGCATATTTTCTTACGTGCCCCAGAGTCAACGTCTGCAGCCAGAACCAGAGCATTTAATAAACCAGTGGTAGAGAAGTTTTTTACTTTACTTACTAGCATTCAAGATAAATATCATATTGCGCCCCATCGAATTTTCAATGTAGATGAGACAAGTCTCTCTACAGTTCCTACCAAAAACACAAAATGTTTTGCAAAAACTGGCCGCAAACAAGTTGCAATGGTAACATCTGCAGAACGAGGCGATTTTACGACGGCAGTTCTTTGTATGTCAGCTGCTGGCAATTTCATTCCACCGATGCTAATCTATAGTAGAGTTCGTATGAAGCCTGAATTTATGGATGGCGCTCCCATTGGATCAGTTTACGCATGTAACCCATCTGGTTGGATGAGAACGAAGGTCTATAGCACTTGGTTTGACCATTTCCTGGGCCATACAAAACCAGCCAAGGAAGATCCGGCACTTCTTCTTATTTTAGACGGCCACTCATCGCACACAATAAACTTGAATGTCATGGAAAATAATGTGATCATACTATGCCTGCCACCACACTGTACCCACAAGTTACAACCTTTAAATGTGGGTGTGATGTATCCATTGAGTGTTAATCACAACCAATCCTTAGAAAAATGAATGAGCAACCATCCAGGAAGGATGGTGACTGTGTGAAAATTAACCAAATTTTCTCAGAATCCTACCTTGAAGCAGCTGTTCCCTCAAATGCCATTCAAAAAATGTGACATAGTTCCTTTAGACCCGGATGACTTTAAAGAAACAGATTTTGTAGCTGCAGAAACGACTGATCAACCAGAAATGGACAGTCAGCTAGTAGGTGGACAACTCAAAGAAACTTCACAAACCTCAACAGCGGATCGCCTCTAGTATCCCAAGAAAGTTCCAAATGATGAGATCTCACTGATTAGGATTTCACCTATTCCTTCCACAAGAAAGCAATCAGTTTTGGACGGCTCATTTGGTAGTGTCTAGCATCATGCCAGTTCCACACATGACTGAGAGAAGGTGTACCAAGAAAGGATCATCTGGAGGCACAGTAATACTCACAAGCACTCCATATAAAAATCAGTTGGAGGAAGATAAAAAATAAAGCTGATGATGAATCGAAAAAAGCAAAGCGGGCAGCGAAAAGAAAAGCGGGATTTGGGAATAAAGTTGATAAAGAAAAAAATAGAAAGTTAAACGTGAAGAGTAAAGTAAAAGGAAAGAGGAAGGAAACCATACCATAAGATGCATCTGACACTTCATCTGATGACAGCAGTGATACTGAATAATGCTCAAAATTGGTAATGTTGCAGATTCTCAATTGATACAAAGCGATTTAATCAGACTGTGGAAAAATTTCTTTTCCTAAATTGAAAAAAATGCTTCGCTATTACTTTCTCTAGAAAACGATGTATATACTTGATTCTCAATATTTTCTTAAAAAGCATCCGATTGAAAGGAATCTGTTTTGATTGAAAACTCATTTTCGACCAACATATCAATTATATATCAAAAAAGCTAATCGGGCGTTGGGTTTTGTCATGACTTTATAACCTCACGCTCATTACGAACTCTATTTATGGCCTATGTAAACAGTGTCTTGAGCTTCGGATCAATAATTTTTAATCCACAGTATCTTGTATACATCGATATCCAAATTAAATTTATGAATTACTGCGGAAAGAAGTTGTTTCCTAACAATAATATTGTTTCAGTTAGGCGCAACTTGAGTTTAATTCCCCTGGAACGTAGACGTCAAATAAATGATGTTTAATTTGTATATAAAATTGTTAATAATCTTATTGATTCCAACGAGATTACCATCCTCATTAGATTCAATGTTCCGGCCTATAATACAAGAGATTTTAAAGTTTTTGATATTAATTTCAGTGTTACCAGTTATTATCAAAATGCTCCCTTGCATGGGTGATGTAAATCGTCCTATTTAGTTTGTAACCACGTTGATATTGATACGTTTCATGATGAATTTTTCACTTTTTATAGTAAGCTTGAAAATCTGTAATTGAGTGATAAAATTGCGTTTTAATTACATAGTGATGATGATTTAATATTTACAACTATCAGTCTATATTATATTAATTATATATTTGTGAATACTGTATTTGGGTTCGTCTCGTTAATAAATAGACTTCTGGTGCGGCTCTGACACATATGTGGTAGAATTTTGATGCGCCTCTGATATTCTTCTGATGGGCTTGTACTGTGTCACAGCTGTTAGAAATGACCCTGGATTATTAAAAAACAGTGCAGAATGAACATTACCGATTTCCCATGTTATTTTACATAAGGAATGATCCCGAATCCGTGCTGCATATCTACTCTATTTCGTTTGATACTTGATTGAAATATTGATTGGTGTTTAGAAGTGTGATTGGCAATTTGTTGTTCTGTTTTGCCTCTTGCCGCCATAAAAATTATGCATTTGGGTGATTACATTTGCCTTATCCATGATTGTGGTCTCTATAGGACGGAGACAAATGTATTCTTTGGATTTGCTCTCTTTTACAAAATATAACAATATTAAAATTAGGCTTTGTTCTGTTAGAACAGAAGATTGGTTAAAACATTTTCTGAGTGAGAAAGGGAATGAAGTGATTGAGGTGTGTGAGTTGAAATAGCTTGAAATTGATAGCTTCTTACCAGGATTTAAATAGACGTGGCTTGTACAGTAGATAAATGTCAAAATATATGAGAATTTTAAATGCAATTTGTTTCAACTCCTCCGCAATGTTTCAGTTCGAAAAATTCCTTTGGAGATAGATCACAAACTTTGCGCGTTAATGAGGATGACAATGAGTTAAAATAAGGGGTCCAATTCAGTTTGGGTAGGAAGGTATCTTAATGTTACCATTTTTTCCACGCAATATACTTTCAATCCTATTTTTTGTTTTCTTTTTTTACATTAATACTAAATTGTATCATTTAAGGCAATTTAAACTGGTAGGATTAAAGGACCTAACGGAGAATGGCGGTGGACAGGTCATTTAGCCAGGCAGAACCCACGGAGATGGACAGTACGGATACGTAAATGGAGACCCCTGAGAAACAAAGAGAAGTGGAGGTAGACCACAACACATATGAGTGGATGATATTAGGAAAACGACGAGCCAACAAGTCAGAGACTGACAAAAATGGAAAAGTATCCAGGAGTGGATGGTGGAAAGCTGGGAAAGAAGAAACCTGTAGGTCTCCAAAGATTGCTTATCCAATGAAAATGACATATCAATGACGGAATGAATACGAGTATGATGTTGATAGTATAATGTTACAGCGTTCAATCTTGGCGCCTATGACTTTAATCACATTTAAAGGCAGAAATACATGGTTCAATTTGGTTCAGCAATTTGGATTATTCAACCAAATTGAATAGTGTAGTTTACGATTCAATGAAAGTCTTCAACCAAATTGACCGTTGTTCGTCTTTGTTTGTACAACCAGTATTATTCATCCGAATTTCAGACATAAATGTACTTGTTGAACTTTGAAGCATTATGTTCAATTCATTCGAGTCTGGATACTGCGTATGTTTTAGTTGTTTTGACAGGTTAAAAAAATGATAAAGCAATTTTTCTTAACAATGGTGCATATAAATGGAAAGAAAGATTCTAATGTTTCAATACCTGTCGCCAGATATCGCAAAGTGAATTGCAGTTTTAGTTTTGGTGGAAGTGCTTCCAAGATATGTAAGTAATTCGTTTTTTAATTTTGAACTTGACTTTCTCGTAAAGTTCTTCAAACTGGTTTTCGAATATTCGCATTTTAATCAATTTAATTGAAACGTTTATGAATTTGTCTTTAAAATTTCATTATTCAATTTTTGAACCATCCAAATTGTTCAACCAAATTGAACCATGTATTTCCGTCTTTAGTTTCAAACATATTATTGTGGTTGTTCACTTTCAATCTAGACTAGCTATTTTATACTACACTGAGCTTACAGTCAAAACAATTATACACGCGTGATCGTCGACATACTCGGCAACTATTAGTGGCGTCGCTTCGGATGTGCGGTAGATCAACAGATGCATACTTTCATATAATATTGAAATAAAGTTGTTCGACACGTTTTCGCTGAGTAATAGTATATACAATAATTTTGATAATTTGTTGGAATTAATGGAACGCTAACATTCCCAATTTACTACTTTATAAAAATGGATTATCATATCTCCAACTAGTCGACCCTGTATAACTTATTACTGAAATTCCGTTATATCGGTTAATTTGGGATAGTGAAAACCAAAATATAAATATTAATTTTTTTCTACAGTTTTGGAACTAGCTTTTCATCTTGACCATTTTCAACGGGTTTCACAATATTCTTTTTACCAAGTCTATTTTTGGTAGGAGCCTTGTTTTGCCCAGGTTTTTTGTTTTTGGATAGAACATAAATAAAGTTATCCTCAAAATAAGCGGAAATTTCTGTTAACTTCTTATTGTGAGTTTCTGGCAAAAATATGTAGGTGTATATGCTTCCAAGAATAGAAATAACGGCGAAGAACCATTGAATGCCTGCATATCCATGGAAAATAGAAAGCAATCCATAAAAACTTTGAACGGAAGCAAATATCATCAGGTTGCCTACGCTGTAGGCAAGACTGTTAGCTACGCCT
Source organism: Galeruca laticollis (assembly GCA_963921935.1). Taxonomy (NCBI): domain Eukaryota; kingdom Metazoa; phylum Arthropoda; class Insecta; order Coleoptera; family Chrysomelidae; genus Galeruca; species Galeruca laticollis. The sequence continues at coordinate 59,985,550 of OY998181.1, read as the reverse complement.
CGAATTTCAAGAGGAAACAGCTCACACATCATTGTCCAAGGAATGCAGAGCATGCCCAACATCGATGTGAAAACATATAGTAACATAAATGCCACTGGTAAAAACGTTTGATTGGAAGTACCTGAAATAAAAAAATACATACTGATAAAGTACTTCAAAGAAAGAATATTTTTACTTTCTAATGACTTTAAGCGGGATATCATTAAAGCACACTTGAATTAGTTTTTATTGTTATACTTTGACAATATACCTATACACTATACAACACTTTTTTATACAAGCGTAGCATTATTATATTAATTAACGTAAGGGAGTGACCTAACCTGATCTGACCTGACCTGACCTGTCCTGACCCGACCTAACCTGACATCTGTTAACATTTTCAAGTGCATATAATGAAAATTGTAGGTTATAAATATATCAAAAGAATGTATATACGTCCCTTAAAAGCAGGGATTGCTCATCTTCAACAAATAATCAGAATATCTAAGTAAAATCTCCAATCTCGTTATTTTCTGAGATACTGCCTGATAACGGTACAGAATAAATACATATTTATTTATTGCATATCTTCTCTGGGGATGGGAATACAAATTTAAAAAATCTTATGGGTTATATTCTCTTCAAAATATATCAAAATATTTCAGTTCATTACTCGAGGAAGACGGTATTTCAAGATCTGGTTACTGGTTCATACCAAATCATAGTCAACAACTGCTGGCAACGTGGACGCCGCCAAATAAATACACCAACTCACCCACCCAGAAGTTATGTTATGCTTTTTAGTACAACAGTTCATAAGCAACATATTAGGAAGTGCTCCTTTCAAAACATCTATTATTTATGAGAATTGTTAAGTTTTAGGTCTCCAAAGCCAATGCAGACGTCACTCCAATCAATCGGAGGAAGGACATTCAGAGCTCAGGTGAATATAAAACTCCTGGAAGCTAATAAGTCAGGAAACCTTTAACTGGGGAGGCAACTACCTCCGACATTGAGTCCGTTGTCGGTGTTAGCTTTCACCCCCAAATCCATTCTTTCTCCTTTACAAATCACTCAAAAATGTCCTCCAGTTGCACCTGCTGTAAAATGGTAGCCAAACCTACCACTTTAGCGGAATATTTCCCATCTAAAAGCAGAACAATGAAACCATTATCATGAAACACAAAGACTGAACTATCCCATAAACAAATCTCAGAACTTCCAAACACCTCAGCCCAATCCAGAGAATTATTCTTTCAAACCGTTAACGAAAACATATTCACAACAAAACTCTCTACAACAAACCTCTAATTAACCCCTCTCCACTCACTCAACATCCCCAAAACCTCAAGCATCCCTACAACAAACATCCAAACACAGTTCTTTCGCATTCCCCTCGAGATATTACGTTTCCTCAATAAGATCGCAATCTCCTATCTCCTAAGTCACCCGACAGCCTCCCATTCCCGACGAGGGTTTCACCCTTGTCGGAAAAACTAACCCCCGACCTACTGAAACCTCAACCCCTATCAATAATCCTCCCCAAATCCAAACTCTAAACCTAAGGAACTTTCCCCAACAATATTCTACCTAAAAGTAAGTTTTCACCTTCCTCAACACCTTTGAACTCACGGCCAAATTCTATACCTCAAAGTAAATTTCAACAAAACCGCCCTCCTAAAAGCCTCATCCCAAATACCACATGCTTCACTCTAAAAAAACACAAAATTCTACCAGCGATCCCAACATTACTCTCAACATCATCCACTCCCCTTAACGTCCTCCACTCCACCCAACGTTCTCCCCGTCCTTCCAAAACTCTCACACCCTCATTCTCTCTTGTCTGCAGAAATGCAGACGCTTCCATTTCCCAAGAATAATTTTCAGAAAATCTTCAAAACCAAGAATTCAGAATCTTAAAGACCTGGCGAATCATCACCAAATCCAATGAGAAACCCACATCCACGTTCAGCATAATCACATCCTCCGAAACCCAATCAGTAAGCCCTATCATCTGCCATAAAATTCCACGAACTCCCACATCCGTGCGAGCCTTTCAACGCAAATCCATTGGCCCCATTGCCCTCAGTTCCTGAATATTACAACCGTTACACCCAAATCGGACATTCCGCCGAATCCTGCAGATGATAACCGATCTGTCGCTCCGGTGATCACATCAGCCACCGCCTCGAAAAACAGCACAAATCCAACACCACAACCTGCAAAAATTACGGAGGTCCTCACCACGCATTCCACCCTCGCTGTTCCAACAGGCTAGCCACCCCAAAAAATCCACAAGGAACCGCTCCAGTTAGAATGGAAAAACTCCAAGTCGCTTAAGATTCATCCATCGATACCAAAATCATAATCGAAATTCTATCCACCACTATATAATGAATACCATTCCCAACTCCAGAGAAATCGTAACCGAAACCATCCGACACCTTATCCATCATTCTACAGATACAACTGCACTATAACCAATATAGGCAGACATGCCCTCTTCGCTTTCACTTCAGCCAGAAGTGAAAGTAATCACTGATAAATCCAGCAATCCCCATTCACCCGTTGGTGTTACAGGTTTTCTGCGATGTCCCAGTAACCTGGTAAACTTGTTTACCAGCCAAATGGCCGACGGCAGGGAATTATACAGCCGCAGCTGTACCCGCTCGCTCAATTTCACTTGATAATTATTCATTCAACGAAACCACCACAACTAATCAACCAAACAACTACAATCTCGCTTCTCCTCGATGCCAAATAAACACCTTTCAGCCAACCACTTTCTCAACAACTGCAATTCCAGTCACTTTTCAAAACCAATTCCAGTTACTTTTAACCACTCCCATTCTAGACAATTTTCTTGCATAAGCTTCCTAGTCTCTTTAAATCTACACTCTGCAGAACTTTGCATCTAAAACATCGACCTTCTCATCCAACGACTTCACTCAACGAGCGCCGCACTAAACGAAAAAACTTCTATCTAAAAACACCTAACTTCAGCCCCGCAAAGGAAATCTATCCTATATCTGGGCCCATTTTATATAAACACCCAAACACATTAAAAAATCAATGAAACCCAAATACAGAGAATCAAGGAACATCTCTTTCTTTTTTTTTCTCTCTCCCTCTCTCTCTATGTCTCTCAAAAGTATTATTCCTGAGTCCAAGTCCAAGTCCTTCATAGGATAAATATGAATGAATCCTTTCTTTGGGTTGGGAAGGTTAACCTTTCGACCTGAGAAATTGAAGATAATAACTTTGGAAGAAAAGGGTTCCAATTAAGTAGGGGAAAATACCTCAAGCACGGAGGTTCAAGAGGAAAAGCAGCCTTTCGGAAGTGGAGACAGTCCGCTCAAAAAAACATCTGTCCAAGAGCTGACTGTACTCATAAAGGAAGAAGAGCCCACTCAGCCATAAGCAGAGATCTCTTCATAATTAAAAATTCTGCAGGCTAACCTTCAGCATGCGAAAGCTGCATCGGCTTCGCTTGTTAGAAGACCAGAGCAAGAAGACATTGATGTGGCCTATCTGCTGTTTTCAAATGAAAATAACTTTGAAAGATAAAAAGGATATTCTGAAGAAAACCTGTGCAAATTGGCAAAGGAATATAGAGTTGGGCGACCTACTATACACAGTATTAAAAAGAAAATATAGTGGACCAAATGAAGGCGATGGAATCCGGACCAGGAAAGCGTAACACTTTATATTCATAAAATGCTTCATATTATTTATTATGAATTTGTAAATACAAAGCGGTAATCCGGCACCCCCTGGAAGTTAATAGTGCCGGATTAGTGTCACTCTACTGTATGTATGCTTATTTAGGTTTCTCTTCCTGTACTTAAAACATAACATTTTTATAGATGTAAATATTGAACACCAATGCTTCTCGTCATATTCATCTATGCAGTTATTCAACCAAATCTATGCATACACTCATTCATTCGTTCTATCAATCTTTCATGCTTTCATTCGTTCGTTTTTTCTTTTTTTCATTATTTCATTCTTTTATTCTTTCATTTTTCTATTCTTTCATTTTTTCATTCTTTCATTCATTCAATTCAGCTCAAAGTGTAGTTTGCATTATGGAGCTTGGAATTGTTATTTGTTGGTACCTTAATTATATTAAATTTTTTAAACATATTTTATTTACCAGTTTTTATCCAATGTGTTGATAGTCCAGAAAAAACCATACAGATCGACATACCGAGCCCACTCACCATTAAAAGGGAGCGTCTCTTGAATGTCTTTAGTAAGTAGGAATTCGAAGACGCCATCAACATTCTAATTAGACAAATCAATGTTGATGCTAAATAAGGATTAACTGTAGTACCCACTTCCTAAAATGTGAAAACAACATATTTTAGTCGTATTAATTTAAATATACTACCAATATTGATGTACGATATGTTTAGTTACAAAAATTCCTAAAACTATTTCTATCTACGATTATCATATAAAATAACTATTATTGATGTGGCAACTCTGTTGTAAATTATAGTCAGTCCAAAAACCTCTTGACAAGGTAAAAATAGAAACTAAAGGTAGAGATAAATATCAACTGAGAATCCAAGAAGAATCAACTTATTGAGTAAATACGAAGAAGTTCGATAATAGTGTTTTTAAATGAAACTCAAGGTCTCTAGTTAATTCCACAATATAATACAAGTTATTGAAAATTCTAAAAAATTGATTTATCAAAACAATTGTCAATTTTTTAGAATTTTCAATAACTTGTATTATATTGTGGAATTAACTAGAGACCTTGAGTTTCATTTAAAAACACTAATATGAGCATATTCCACGAAGTAAGGGTCGAGACAGTCAATTTCATTAAGTTCGATAATGCTCAAGGATAAACGATAAATATATATATTTCAAATGGGTTAAAGCCGATATCGGTTTAAAGGATAATGAGCGAAGCCCGGATTATAGCCAAATTGCCTATTCTAGGTGTTTTGCATATTTTGCCTTTTTCCTCAAACTCCGCCTTTTGGTGCCTTTTTTGAAACTTTATGCTACCTACTCATGAATCTCATGATGATATACATATCATACTAATACTAAACCTTTATATAATAAAATTTTGGGCTAGCGATGTAATTTTTTTAAAATAAGTTAATGGCTTTGGCTGAGGCCAGACTATGTAGGTGTCTGATTATTTAATTAAAAATTTGTTTATTGTTTAATTTTTGTATAGGATTGAGCACAGTATTACATGTTTATTTGTGTTAGTATTTTTTATTCTAGTTCAACATTTTTTTTTCATTTTCTTGTTTATTTATATATTTTTTTTAATAATCATTTTTTCCGTAATTTGTTATTATTTTTTAAATCATACTTTTTTTCATAATTTGTTATTTATTACTTTTTTCAAATCATATTTGATTTCTCATAATTTGTTTTTTATTTTATTTTTATTTTTTTTTCTTAATTTTCTTTGGATTTCTTTCTATTTTAATATTTGTTAGTAATTACATATACAATATTGTGTTTGCATAATTGCTTACAAATTTTACAATTTAAGATTACAGTTTATTATGTGTTAGTACAGTATGTAAAGAGTGTTTATACTTTCTGAAAAAATAATACAATTTAGGTCTATCGGAAAGGTTATATTGGCAGTTATTAGTTGATTATATAATTTCCTAATATTTTGAGTATGTAACGGACACTCAAGTAGGATGTGTGTCAGTGTACCTATATCCCCACAGGAACAATATGGGTTATCAATCATTTTTAGCCGATGTTTATACAGGGTGGTCCTTAAGTAATTGTACATAGAAATATGGTAGATTCCTGACTTTAAAATATTACGATTTAAACCAACTTACTTTAATAAAATCTTGCTAATAAGGAATATACAGGATGTTAAAGGTTAAATTTTAAAATTTCTTTTTTGCAATAACTTCAACGTTTTTGGATATGTATACATAAAAATTTGGAAATAGAGGTTTTTGGGCACGAAAAATCATAATCTGGTACCTACTTTGATGTAGTTTATAGAGGGCGCTACATAGGCCACCTTTGTGGCATCAATGTGCCCTAAATTTTTTTGCTGTTTAAGTTAGCGGTATTTTTGTAAAAGAATATTAAAGCCACGTTATTTTAATAGAAAAAAGGTATACTTGTTATTAACCTTAAAACATAACGGTTTTCGATATAATCGCATTTTATGGATCAGCTGCTTGATTATTATTAAAAACATTTAGAGAACAAATTAAAAAAAAAACTAAACTAAATAACATTATAACTTCAGTTGTGTCACATTAAATGATCGATATTTCCTCCATTCTCGTCGATGCATTTATCTACACGTTCCATAAAAGATCGTCTCATATTAAACAACATCATTGGATCAAAAACACCCGCTGCTCTATTTATTTCTTCCCAAAGTAATAATTATTCATTTCGGAAACTATTAACATAGTAGGCTGAAGTCACGAATGATTTTGACAGCGAAGCATTCGATTTGTTTCAATATTATGTCAGTCTTGTAATATTTAGTTTGCATTTTATTAGTTAATTTCAAAAAAGCAGAAAATGCCGAGGCATAATAATTATTCTAATACAGATATGAGAGATATGGTTGCTATTTACTGTCAGCAAAATTTTAATGGGCGAGCTGCGAAACGAGAATATTTGAGAAGATATCCAAACAGGCAGCAACCTAATCATCAAACATTCCAGAATCTATTTAGGAATTTAGGCGATAGTGGTTCGTTTCGTCCTAAGCGTGATAACTTAGGCCGACCAAGAATAATTACGCCTGATAAAGATGACGAAATAATGGTTCGCATTGAAGATGATCCTCAAGTTAGTACACGGCGTTTATCTGCTGCTTTACAAATCAGTAAAACTTCTATTTTAAAAGACTACACCTCGAGAAGTATCACCCATACCATTTTACTCCGGTACAAAATTTATTGCCAGAAGATCTACCGTTAAGATACCAATTTGCAAGTGCTATCCGAAACAGGCAAAATCTTAATCACACCTTCGTCGACAGAATATTATTTAGCGACGAAGCTACATTCAACCGCCGTGGTATTTTTAATTTAAGGAACAATCATCTTTGGGCTATTGAAAATCCCCATGATAAACGAGTAAGCCATTTCCAATATGAATTCAAAATAAACGTATGGTGTGGTATCATTGGTAACAATTTCTTAGGACCATACGAGTTACCTCGTAATTTGAATGGTGAGAACTACTTACATTTTTTGCAAAATAATTTCATTAATCTATTGGAAGAATTGCCACTGAATATGAGAAAAAATATGTGGTTCATGCAAGATGGTGCACCGCCGCATTATACGAGAGCAGTCAAAACATATTTGAATAAAAAATTTCCTGAATGCTGGATTGGTCGTGGTAGCCATTTTCCTTGGCCAGCACGTAGTCCAGACTTGAATCCTTTCGATTTCGGTGTATGGGGTGCAATGAAACAACTTGTTTATAAGGATCCCATAAATACAAGCGACCAACTTTGGGAAGAAATAAATAGAGCAGCGGTATTTTTTGATCCAATGATCTTGTTTAATATGAGATGATCTTTTATGGAACGTGTAGATAAATGCATCGACGAGAATGGAGGACATATCGAACATTTAATGTGACACAATTGAAGTTATAATGTTATTTAGCTTAGTTTTTCTTAAATTTGTTTTCTAAATGTTTTCAATAATAATCATGCAGCTGATCCCTAAAACGCGATTATATCATAAACCGTTAAGTTTTAAGGTTAATCACAAGTATACCTTTTTTCTATTAAAATAACGTGGCTTCAATATTCTTTTACAAAAATACCGCTAACTTAAACAGCAAAAAAATTAAGGACACATTGATGCCACAAATGTAGCCTATGTAGCGCCCTCTGCAAATTACATCGAAGTAGGTACCATATTATAATTTTTCGTGCCCAAAAACCTCTATTTCCAAATTTTTATGTATACATATCCAAAAACGTTAAAGTTATTGCAAAAAAGAAATTTTAAAATTTTACCTTAAACATCCTGTATATTTCTTATTAGCAAGATTTTATTAAAGCAAGTTGGTTTAAATCGTAATATTTTAAAGTCAGGAATCTACCATATTTCTATGTACAATTACTTCAGGACCACCCTGTATACAGGAGTAAGTGCATGATTTGTAGAACCAACTTAGTTTCGGGAACCTATCCTGATGTTTTTTAAAGTTTAATCCAGTTGTAGATTCATTATAGAGTTTTTGCCAGTTTTCTTTAATTTCCTGTTTTTGTGATTTGAATATGTCGGAGGGAGGTAATTTAAGTTGAAGTTTTTCTCCTGTTTTTATGGCTTCCTTTGCGAATTTATCAGCTGTTTCGTTACCAGTTATACATGAGTATATATGAGTATATGACTATTTTGTTATTTTAAGTTCCAAATGTTTGCTTCAATATGATTTAATGTTCCCTTTATGTTCATATTTTTTAATCTGTCCACTGCGCATTTACTGTCTGATTAGAAAATAAATTTGAGGCATATTTATCGAAAGAACAGGCTGGCTTTAGGAAAAATATGAGTACAATAAAACACACATACACACAATCAGAGTATTAATAGGGAAAGCCACGGAGTACAACAGCACAACATGGATGGCATTTGTTGACTTTAGGAAGGCCTTCGACACGGTGGAATCCTGGGCGGTAATCCGAGCAATGAGAAAAGCCAGAATTGATCAAAGATACATCGACATCATAAGCCACATCTACGTAAATTCTAAAATGAAGATCAGGATGCAAGCAGATACAAATGAAATAAAGACTGGAAGAGGAGTGAGACAAGGGGACGTAATATCACCAAAATTATTCACGATAGTTCTCGAAGATGTATTTCGAAATTTACACTGGGAAGACAGAGGAATAAACATAGCAGGCGAAAAACTGAACAACTTGATATTTGCAGATGACATTGTCATATTCGCTCAAACGGAGGCAGAACTGATAGGCATGATTCAGGAACTATACCATGAAGCAAACAAGGTTGGACTAGAGATAAACATTAATAAAACCAAATTCATGACAAACGGAGATACAATTACCAATACACTAACCATTGAGAACCAGTTAATCGAAAAAGTAGCGTCGTACATTTATCTAGGCCAAGAAATAACAATTAGTAAGGAATGCCAGAATACAGAGCTCAATAGGAGAATACGGTTAGGATGGGCAGCATATAGCAAACTAAAACAGGTGTTTCAATCAAATCTACTAAACTAAAAGCAAAAGTATTGAATTATTTTAGAACCACAATTCAAACCATCCCATTCCAACCAACCATCGCAGTAGAAAATGCCAATATGCGCCCCGGAAAATACTGAAATGGATACCACCGGAGCAAAGAAAAAGGGGACTATCACGATATAATGAAGGCAATGAAGATCGGAGATTTGAAAGAGGATACAAAAAAGTGGAAAAGTTGAAAAAAGAGAAGCGGCGACACTCATTGGAAAATTACAGGATGTTTTTAAATTATCATTCAATCAATTTTGCTTCCAGAAGATTCCATTTTTAAAAATTTTACAGAAAAATAAAACGTGTCTTATATGGCAATGATTCGTTTTTTATGCTGAACTATTTTTCCAAATAACATTTCCAATCCGTCTCGTATCTAATATTCATTTTGCCACATTTTGTTGGTGTTAGTATAATATTGAAGGCTGGACGAAACTTTATAAAGAATAAATGTTTGTCAAATTAATACATACATGATTACATATTTGATATAAACTTACTTCAAAAAAGGTTACGGAGTAAAACAATGTGATGTAGATGCCGGAAAACATTTGAAAAACAAAAAGACCAGTAAGCAGGATAAGAGGTTTGTATGCTGTAGGTTTCAAAAACTCTTTTATTACTCCAACTAATCCCAAATTAGTTTGTCTTGATTGACTATCTAACTTTTTCTGATGTTCTGCTTGAAGCGCCTGCAATTGTAGTTCAGCCATTGATTCGCTCTAACAAAAGACAACTATTATACTTCTGAATTATAGCTCTATATTTCTACAGTGACCAGTTTTTTAATAAATTTACGTACCCCGTTATCCGGTTGCGGTTGGTATCGATTGAACCATTGCAAACTTTTAGCTGCTTCGTTGAATCTTCCTTTTGAAATCAACCATGGCGGACTTTCAGGTATAAAGAAGATCAACAATACTGGTAGTAGAACGTAGGCATTACACAACCAAGCTACAGTTCTCCAATGCAAAAACCAACCTTTTAAATAAGCTATAAGCATACCTTGAAAATAAAAATATATATATATATATATATATATATATATATATATATATATATATATATATATACTTTTTTGAGGTTCTTTGACTATAGTTATATTTTTCCAGAATATGTCTTGGGTTTTAGTCAAATAAAAACAGTATTGAACTGATTAAAAAGTCATTTTAATAAAACTGGTACAGCAATTGTGACGTTTCGGTCTGAATGTTAGACCTTTTTCAAACTCGACGTGTAGTATTCCGAAACATTATTAACATTTATCCCATATTGTATCCTTAACATCCACAACACAAATTTCAAAATATTTTTGCTAAGCCTTTATTTAAAAACATATACTTTAAAAAAACAATAACAGAACGTATATATCGTTATAAATATCACTTGGTGGCATGGTTTCTCACACTAAAACGAAACCATGTCACCAAGTGATATTTATAACGATATATACGTTCTGTTATTGTTTTTTAAAGTATATGTTTTTAAATAAAGGCTTTGCAGCTCTAGAGAAAAACGACCAGTTGGCCGTTCTTCATCCACCAGAGCCTAGTAATTACGCTGGTGTTGGTATGAAAGCTAAACATGCAGTGACGGATGTTCGTTACGATATGTACGTCCATTTTCCTGTTTGGTTGGATAAACAGGGCGGTAAGAAAAAATGCATATTCTGCAAAACATCACAAACGCAGTGTGTTTGTCCAAAATACGACCCCCATTTATGTTGTTCGCTTGCCAAAACTTGTTTCCATGACTATCACCATAGGAAATAAATGTCGTTATTATGTATATGGATTACATTATTCTGTAGTTTCTGTTTGCGTTTCTCGTACGTTGATGTTATAAATAAAACATTTTATATGACACACTTCGTTCTATTTATTTACTCTTAATCCCGCAAGGGTGCCTGAAGGCAGCCTTTCATTTTTTTCACCAGGTAGTTTCATTATCGAGAAAATCGACAAAAGGGCTTCAAATTCGTGTTTTTCTCGGTGAAATTAACCCAAAACTGAAAATTTTCATAATTTTTTTTTCAATTTTCAACTTTTGCGGGTTAAGTTAACATTAAAACACAAATGTTTTTTTTTCGTTATATTCATTGGGAAAAATCGCGATAAACGTAACTTTATATAATTCAAGATGGTGGAAACGCCCACTAGTGGCCATCTTGGAAACTTGAAAATAATTTCCTGGATTTTCCCTTGCCCACTTTTTTTATAAAATTTTTACCGTAACTCTCTACGATCATTAATTTCTGAGATACAGCCGCTTACCTCTCTTATTTGCCACCCGGTACAGATTATAAATAAATACGATTGTGAATATTTTAATTAAATAGTATTAAAATTTTCTATTACGGTTCTGTTTGTTCTGTTGTTCGGTGAAGAGAGGTTATGGCGTCATGGCACACAGTGAATGCGGAATCTTAGCTGGTGTATCAACGTATTTTACCGATGTTTATAAAATAAATCACCTTCCTTCGCGTCAAAGTAATTTTATAAAAACATCAACCAAATAATTTTAGCTTCTTCAACAAATCTGAACGTTTTGCCTGACCACAGTATAAAGCAATAACCTTCGACCTTTATAAAGGTAATTCTTTTATATTAAAGAGAATGGGCCAAATTTCGATTTTGCTGCTCGTGTATACTAGTAAACCATCGATATTCACATTTATTGGAAGGAGGGTCAGGAATCGAAGGAAGAATTTGTTTTAAGCAAAATCCCACACCATTATGCCAGCTCCTACTTTAGTTATAATAACGATTTGTCTGGTTTTCAATAACATTCTAGAGTCTTGAGGCAATATACTGGATAACTTTTTATTAATATTCTGAAATAATACTCCCAGGGATATTATAATGAACTGGCCATAATCTGATGCTGTTTATAAATTCAGAATTTCTGTTTAAATCTAACATCAACAGTTTACTTACGTTGTCAGGTTCTAACTGTACTTGTTAGGTTCAAATAAATATTGTAGGCAATGTATTAAATAAAAATTGTTTATTAAAAGAAAAATGATTACGCTAATTTTGTGTAAAAATAACGAAAACACACTTTTTCATTTTAGACTCCATCTTACTGATGAAACAACAACGCTCTTCTTCTTTTTTATTTTAGCTAGCATGATACACATTTTCAGGTTTGCTTACGGACAACTTTAACAGTACTAACAAGTATCATTATTTGAAATTCACCCTGTACTACTCCAAAAAAGCGCCGACATAATAACTCCAAGACTTGTGAATCTGTTCAGACTAAGCCTAGCCACAGGAGTTATACCTACGGTGTGGGAAATCTCCAAGGTGGTATTCATACCAAAACCTGGAAGACCCTCTTACGACACTGCAAAGGCTCATCGTCCGATAAGTCTCTTGTCATTTCTTCTTAAGCCATTAGAGAACATGATAGATAGGCATTTGAGGGTCACGGTGCTGGGCGACAAGCCGCTGCACCCCAATCAACATGCCTACCAAAGTGGCAAATATTGCGAAACAGCCTTGCATAGCTTGGTGAGCAAGATAGAGCAATCCCTCGAAAACCATCATGGTACCATTTACAATACAGCGAATCGCAGAGATTACTACTGTGCCAAAACTCTTCGACAATCAGATAAAGGTTGCCAGGGAGGCAAAATATATAGCAATCCGGTTAGATGACAAGCTAACCTGGAACAGCTATCTAGCGAGCATCACAAGCCGTTCTCAGATTACGCTAATGACGATGAGACGAGCAATTGGGTGCACCTGGGGACTAACTCCGACAATGGTAAACTGGTTGTACACCAGAGTAATCAGACCAATGATGGTGTATGGTGCGATCGCATGGGGGCCTAAAGTTCAGCAAAGCACAGCCGCCAAAACGCTTTCTAAAGTGCAACGAGCTGTGTGTCTGAGCATTACAGGCGCCATGAAAGGCACCCCAACCGCAGCATTGGAAATACTGCTAAACATCCCACCATTAGATCTCTATATACAGGGGAGGCTAAAATGGCTGCATACAGAATGCAGTGCAATGGCAACTGGTGCAAGCACTATGCTTGAAACATACTAAAATACACGACAACATGAGGTGCGACATCATCGAAATGCCACCTGACAGAATGCCCAAGGTCGTGGAAACTGAGATACCATATCGTGTCAACTTGAGTGGCAGATCCGAATGAGCCCAGGGAGAACCTCAACGCATGTTGAACAGTATCACCTGGTACACCGACGGGTCAAAGACCCTAACGGGTACAGGAGCAGGCGTTTACGGGGTCAGACCCAGGAAAAGCATAAGTGTTTGCCTTGGCAAAATTACGACCGTATTTCAAGCAGAAATAGCTGCACTAATCGACCATCTATGTGAACACAGACAGTCGGGCGGCCCTTTTGACCTTAGCAAGCCACAGCTATACGTCGAAGATTGTGTGGGACTGTCACAATACCTTGAAAACTTTGGCAAAAGACAATAGAGTAATTCTTACTTGGGTGCCAAGCCATACAGGGGAAGCTGGAAATGAGGGAGCTGATAAGTGTGCCAAGAAAGGAGCTCATCTCACCCTCATGGGACTAGTACCAGCATACGGCGTTTCATACAGCGCCGTACGAAAAACTGTTTCCAACTGGGTGTCGCTTGAACACCAAAAGCGCTGGAACAGAATCACGGGACATGCTCAGTCCAAAAGAATGCTAAAAGGACCATCGAGCTCCTACGCAGCAAATGCTTTTAGACTAGGTAGGAAAGAACTGCAAAAAGTGGTAGGATTCATAACTGGCCACTGGATATTCAACGCACACCTAGTGAAAATGGGGATTGAAATAACAAATCCCATTTGCAGGATATGTGGAGAAGTAGAAGAAACCGCAAAGCACGTGGTCTTCGATTGCCCTGTCCTGTGCAGAAGGCGAGCCTCCTGTCTAGATATCTTCCTAGGCACAAATCAGGAGGGAATGCAGGAAAACATAGTCCGACGAATCTCAATGGTCGCTAAGAATTTAGGATGGGACTCTGCTTAATACCCGTGAGTGGGGGGTGCACAATAAGCCAATCAATGGCTGAGCGGCAACAATTAGGGCACCTGAACCCTAACCTTCTCGTGACTAAAAAAAAAATTTATTTGAAATTATTGAATTATTCATCTTTCCTTCTTATGGGTGATTATCTGCATAAGCCGGGGTATTATTAGAAATGTGTTTCTTACTAGTCATAATATTTTCAAAGTTATCAATTATTCTTCTTCCACTTCCTCAATCCCGATATTTTCATAAAGTTCTACGTGGTTTGTATTCCTAAAACTGCCAAGTCAAATATAATATATTTATTACCTATTTATTTTATAAAAGCTACATAACAGCTTCCAACGTGAAAATTATATAATTATTTTATAGTTGTGTCTGTCACTACAATTTTCAATGGAATTAAAATATGTTGCTTTAAGAAAATTATTTTATAAACTGCTAAAAGTGTTTACAACAATAGTTTTATAATGTATTTATACCTGATTTATAAATGCTACCAAACTCTCATAAAACCGTGTTATAGAACAACTAAATTTTATAAACAATAAATGTTTTATAAAACTCTTACAAAACACGTAAGTATGAAATTGCTTTACAAATATTATATAGTTTTGTTGCCAAAATGTTTTTGTGATATATCTATAAAGCTAAATTTGTTCTTATGGAACCTTTATATAAAAAGTTGCATTCTTGAAAGCAACAATAAATCAACATTAAAATAAAATTGTTATACACTAAGTCAAAAATTATAAAACAACTTTGCTAGTTGGGTTTTATACTTTAAACGTATATGTATTAAGAAAACACCCACTAACGATTTTTTTCTTAAATATAATCCAATGATGAAGGTTAATTAGCAAGTCTCACCTTACCTAACTTATCTAGGATATAATTGGGTAAAATAATTTCGAATCAATAATACACTATAAGCGTAGGATCCTTAGCGACTAAATAAATCGTCATAATGAGGTTAAATGAAGCTGAAGAGCCATAAAGGACCCCGCACAAACCTTATGGAAAAGTGGTCCCGGTTAAATTGGCCCAAACTTTGGGAATGAACAGATCTTGATGAGTAGAAAAAAAGTCTCCACGGCACCAAACTCCGGGGATGCCGCGTTTTCGAGATATCCGCGTCTGAAAAGTGAAAATTGAGCTCCGAGATATAGGTTATCTCTGTAGGTTATTACAGTAAACCTTAGTATGGCGAGCCAGCTAACGTTAATGTTCAGTGTAGAATATTGGTGGAAATATCTACGAAACCACGGAAGACAATATAAGACAAACTCTCCCCCAGGGGCGTCCAGATTGATGGGAAATAGGGTGGAATTAACATCACCCACTAAGGAAAAAAGGTCTGTTCGCATCCATAGAATGAATGAACTACTGATCTGATGACTTTCCATGCGTTCAAGGTGATCTCCGAAATATTTGGAATCACGCGACTTGACAGGGGTGCCAAAAAATGGGCGTGGGCCCCAGCAAATAAGGCCTACACTAACTCTAGTTTATGTGGACATTACCAATTGTCATGGATTTTCTGAGGCACAGATTTGATTGCGTTGACCGAGCGCATCTTTGGCGTCCTTGAGGAGTGTGCAAAGAAGGGGTTTCTGGGGCGCATGTGCGACTTTCTCTCTGCCTTGAAGTTTTTGAACGGAAGGACTGGGGCAAACACTCTATAACGTGCAAGTGAACCAAAAGAAGGCGTGATTATTGCAGGTCTAAAGGAAGAAAC
The DNA here is from genome assembly GCA_963921935.1 of Galeruca laticollis. Taxonomy (NCBI): domain Eukaryota; kingdom Metazoa; phylum Arthropoda; class Insecta; order Coleoptera; family Chrysomelidae; genus Galeruca; species Galeruca laticollis. The sequence continues at coordinate 59,969,568 of OY998181.1, read as the reverse complement.
TTGAACACATCAACAAAGTATTTATTATGACAATTAAATTAAAAATAAATAGATTAACATTCTCAAAGACCCTACTCTTCTTCTAACCGCTGGATTTCTTGCACGTGTCTTTGTCGTGGTCTGTGTGCTGCATCAACAACATTATCAAGTAAAGCCGTAGTCGGGTATCTGGTGTGAGGTTGGTGCCGTGCATGTCCCAGAAACCATAACACACTCGCAACATGCGCACAGCTCCCCAATGTTCTCGCTCCACTTTTACAGGTACAATAATATCCAAAAATGAGCGGTTCATGCTCCGCTGCCCTTTCATCTGGATCATCGTCTGCCCTAAATGTAATAAACAACTGGTATTTTGCTGCATTTCGAAAACGAGAGTAAAGGCGAACTCGCATCAGTCCAGGTTCATCAAAGCGTTCATCAAATTCGAAAGTTTCAGTCCCTTCTCTCTGTAGCTTGTCCTGAATATAAGATGGAGATACATTGATTTGGTAGATCCCCATGGTAATCTCTTTAAGGTAATCAATATCTAATCTAGGGAAATTGGGCGCATGATTTTCATTCAAGCGAACCCATCCTCCATTGCGGCGCTCCAAATGATCATTTTCGACCCTAGTTTGAACAACGTTTGGCTCTCGCGCTCTGCGTAGCATTGTTTCAGCCAACTCCCCATCTGCCTCCTGCATTTGTATTCGGTTCTTATATCTGTTAATGGTGGCGCCCGCAATCCGGTAAAAATCTCCTAAATGGGATGCGTGATCCATCGGAATGCTGTCGTTGAAAAACTTGAACATGGACTTAATATGCCCATTGCGGGCCTCCACTAGCCATCTTGTCTTAGTAATAAGTCGGCAGTCATTAGCTTCTTCTGTGTCTAGTTGCCGTTGTCCCCGTGGAAGGAGTGCAGGCATTTTACAACGAATGCCCAAATTCTCGAGGTACGGGAGGACGTCTCTATAGCCACGATCGAAAATGAAAATATCACCGTTTTCAAACCACTCTCGGATACCATTAATATTGTTTTCATACTCATTTTGTAAAATCGCTGCGTCGTTGTTCGCGGAATCAGAAAAGTAGGGACCCTGTATATCTAAGATATACCCATCTGGCGCCACTATAAGAGCGGGTTTCACTAAATGTCTTCCTTTATGTAGAGAGTAAGACTGTCTCAGAGCACTAAAATTACTACTTTTGGGGATATATGAATATGTTGCATCGAGATATGCAATGGCAACTGGCAATTCTGGGTTTTGATTGTACAATCGATTCGCCAATTCCGTCACGTGCTGTTCAATGTATTGCTGTCTATTAATAGCATTAAGGCCTATGTTTTCTGGCACAAATTGGACCATCAAGCATCTTCGAACTGTGGAAATCGCTAGAGAAACAGCTTGTCGACTCGAGTATTTAAAAATCAGTTTCAGGAATTCATCGGACAGACCCTGTCGAAGCTTGCACAAGAACGTCAATAAGTCTTTTCTATGTACTCGTCGACCGTGATTCTCATTTTCGTTATTACCTTCACAATATCTGTACATATCATCAAATTGAGCTTTACTTATGGAGGTTACACATCGAAATTCATCATCTGTGAAGGAATTCTCGTCGTTGAAGTTTGGCTCATCTGGTCTTGCCTCACGGCGCATTACTTGCAACAGGTTGTTCAGTTCTGGGCCAGGCAAACGGTATGGTCTATTCACAAATTCCAAACCGTCAAGAAGTAATCTTTGAACGAACCCGTTTTGATCCAAATGATGAGGACATGATCGAACAGACGGAGGAGCATAGATATTCCGCAGAATGAATATTTTGACTCGACAGTTGCCTGATAAACGACTTGTATTCCTTTGTTCTCCGCAAGACAGGCAATATCGGTTCCGCGTCTGCTTCAACACATTCAACCTTATGCAGGTGGGGTCCGCTTCTAGATCTCGAATTTCCCCATTTATGCTTTGGTTGCAGTTAAAACAAATACGAGTATTTGCATCTATTTCGAGGCCAGGATGATTGAGATCATTGCGCCGGGTAACCGCAATTTCACGTTTTTGAGCGTGGGCTTCTCCATAGATAAGTACCATCACACGTGGCTGGAAACGGGCGTTACACACATAGCAATTTAGTCTGTTGCGAGCTGCCATACTTCCTAGGATTCATTAACGACCCAATAAGAAGGTTATTTAAGACTTGGACTTCAATATTGGATGCGAAAAATACTTACTTCAGGGGATCGAACGTCAATTATCTATAATGAGTAAGGAACAGATCAATCACAAAGTTGATAAATTGACAATGTGTCACAAAGCGTCACAGGAAATTGAACTTGAACTTGCAAAAATCTTCCTAATATAAACAAAGCGATTCTGTCTGATGTAAACAAAGATTTGATTGCAAAGGACGAACACAGAGGGCCTGTTATCGCTTTGTTTCTAGATATTGGGAGAACCAAGTGAATGTGGACGCCCTTTGAGGGAGACTTTGTTTATATTGGCTTCGCAGTCTGGTGGAATTTTTCGCGCATATTTTGTACAAAAATCAACCTCATCTGGCTAACAATACTCAAGTTTTCAGTAGAAGCGCACTAAGTGCGCACATAAAACAGAGTTGATGTAGGTCTCATTTACTGGGGCCCGGCACCCATTTTTTGGCAACCTTAAAAAATCGTGTAAATCTAAATGTTTCAGAGAGCACCTTGCATGCATGGAAAATGATAAAATCAGGAGTTCATTCGTTCCATTGATGCAAACAAACCTTTTTTCCTTAGTGGGCGATGTGAATTCCACCCTATTTCCCATCAATTTGGGCGCACCTGGGCGAGAGTTTGTCTTATATTGTCTTCCGTGCTTTCGTAGACATTTCCGCCAATATTCTACACCGAACTTTAACGTTACCGGGTCGCCATACCAAGGTTTACTGTAATAACCTACAGAGATAACCTATATCTCGGAGCTCAATTTTCACTTTTCAGACGCGGATATCTCGAAAACGCGGCATCCCCGGAGTTTGGTGCCGTGGAGACTTTTTTTCTACTCATCAAGATCTGTTCATTCCCAAAGTTTGGGCCAATTTAACCGGGACCACTTTTCCATAAGGTTTGTGCGGGGTCCTTTAGCTGATAGAGCGCTAACTCTAACATCACCTGAATACAGATTTGAGGTCTTAAAGAAAGTAAAAAAGGTTCTTTATGAAAATGGTTTCCCTACAAAATTAGTAGATAGAATTGTAAGGCAACGTACACACAAATTATATAATAGTGGCATGCCAGATGGAGTAAAAATAAATAAAAACAGCATAAAAAAATATATTGCTATGCCCTACACAGCAGAATTATCGGAAAAAATGTAATATATTTCAGGTAGGCATGATATCATTGTATGTCACAAAGCACAACATTTATTATCGTCCTTGTTCACATCATTGAAAAGTGAAGTTCCAACGAAAATGAAATCGAATGTCGTTTATTCAATACCGTGCTTAAATTGCCCCAAAAAATACATTGGCATGACAACACAATACCTCAACAGTAGGCTAAACGGTCATAAATACACTAAAAATGCCTCAACAGCCTTACACAAGCACGAATCCAGCGAAAAACATGAATTTGACTTCTCAAACACTGAAATTCTAACGCAAGAGAGCAATTACCAAAAATTCCTTATGAAGGAAATGATATACATAAAAAAAGAACATCTTACAGTTAATGATAAACAAGACACGGATCATCTAAGTCATATTTATCATAATTTAATAGTATAAACAGCCAATAACTATTATTTCTATTTGTGACCACATTGTATTGTTCTGTTTTGTTAATTGATATACACCTTACTCTTACAAAATTGAAAACCAACAAACAAAAACCTGAACACATATTTTAAGTAGAAAAAACAAAAACAATAATAGAGCCTTCTGCTTTTCTATTCAGTATTTCAACGTAAACATGTAAACATCGAGGTACGTACCACTATAAAACTTAATTTAGAGATTTTATTCGTACATGTGAAACTGTTCTAATTTTTAATTTTTAATGTTTTAATGTTTTAATTGTTTAATGTCCTTGTTGTGAGCTAACATGTTTTGATTTCTTTTACTCGTAGGTATTTCGAACATCCCACGCGATGGACGGACGATATCAGAAGAATGACTACAAACTGGATGCAGAGCGCTCAAGACAGAAGACAGTGGGCAGACATGAGGGAGGCCTATATCCTGCAGTGGATGCGACAGGCTGATTGATGATTGATGATGATTTCGAACATAATAAATAATATTTTGAAAAAGCCTACTATGATAGGCGAAACGTAATAAGAACGTCGTATTTTTTCAACGAAACCTATACCCAAAAGAAAAATCCAAAATAATAAATATATATATATATATATATATATATATATATATATATATATATATATATATATATATATTATATATACAGTATCCGCCAAAATAAACAGTACCGAAAATAAAAATTAAAATAAATTTTTTTATTTCTGTAATGTAAGTGTTCAAAATGTTCACCATTTCGACGCAAACAAGCTTCATATCGATTTTGTAAGTCAATAAACATATTTATAAAAAGTGGTTGATGTAACTGCCGAAAAATATTTTGGATTCTTTCCCGTAGTTCGGCAATATTCGCCGGCGGATTTTCCGAGTGAAATATTTTGTCCTTCATTATGTCCCAAATGTATGCGTCAGGTGGCGTCAGATCAGGTGAATGAGAAGGATATTCGAAGTCTGTTCCCCGAGAAATTATTCTATTATCGAAATGCTGACGAAGTAAGTCTAAGGTGCGCACAGCTGTATGGCTCGTTGCACCATCTTGTTGGAACCATTGTGTGCGAAACTGTAGATTTCGTGCACGGCAAAAGTTATTTAGATCTCTCACAAAAGGTATAATAATTTTCTCTCTATAACGCTCTTGGTTGACAGTAAGTGGATTCTGATTATCATCTTCAACGAAATAAGGACCAATCATTCCATGACCAGATACCGCGCACCAAACGGTAACTCGAGGAGTGGTTTCTCTACAATGACATCAGGACGTTCAAATCCAAGGAATCTGGTTGTTTGTCGATTAATATAGCCGCTAAGATGAACGTGGCTCTCGTCTGAAAACCATATGTTTTTCAAAAACTCGGGATCTTCGTAAATTAAACTCAACATGCGACCACAGTAAATTTCTCTTGCACGTTTGTCCGCAGCATTTAGTCATTGTCCAACTAGAATACGGTATGGATAACCACCAATTGATTTGATCATGCGACGTAAAGACGTTTCACTAATGTTGAGTTTACATGCAGTTCTTACAAGACTTCTTTGAGGTGATTGCACAACTTGGTTAAAAACACGTCCTTCATTTTCGTTAGTGCATACTGTTTTTCGACGACCTGAAGAACCTTTACGTTGACACAATACACTACCAGTGCGACGAAATTTTTCAACAGCTAACATCACACTTTTACTAGGAGCTGATATATGAAATTTTTGTTGATATTTTATTGACACCTGTTCTAAGCTTGGACCATCATTACGACCTTTTCCGTATGAACGAAAATAATGCTCTACCAAAAAAACTTTTTCTTCCGTTGTTAGAACCATTTTTAAATCAAATTTAACTGCAGCGTCTATTAATATATCAACTAATGACAATTAAGTCAAATATGACAAATCCGTATTAGATAAACAACTACACAGCACTCTCTGTTTTGGTACTGTTTATTTTGGCGGATACCGTATATATATGTATATATATTAATGTGAAAAAATAATGCTACACACTGTATATATACCTAACACGAGTAAATTACAATTTGAGATATTAATAAGTATAAGATTATTGAAAGGAAAACTATTCGAGAGTCAAATTTAAACTAAATCAAACTAAAGAAATTCATTTAAACTTTATAATGTACCTTGTACGATATAATAAGAATTCAAAGTATTTAAGAGAAAAATTTAAAATTTATTGAATACAAATATTTTAGATCACAAATTTTTTTTATCAAAATTCAATATTAAGATCTGGCGCTTATTGTTAAAGGAATCATATGTATATTTATTCTTGTGAACTCAACATCCTGAAAAGCTGAGTGCTCATTTAAAAAAAATTTTAATAATTAAAAGAGATATAAAGGTAAGTGCACTGTGTGACATTATTAAACCTAAATAATTTTTTTTAATATACTGGGGCAAATTAAAAAACCTTATTGAAATCAAAGATATAATATATAATTAAATTCATACAAAATAAACTACAATAAAATTTAATACAGTACTCCTATTTCAAATTTGAAAGAATTCACTTAATATATTCTTATGCAATACTTTTGCAAACCCTGTTTTGTCTATGTACTCAATATAATTGAAAAACCCTGTATACATAAAATTTGACACTATTCAATTTCTGATGACATTCCGATGACAATTCAAAAGATATTCAAGGTTAGAGAAATAAATAGTCATTTTAAAGTATTCAGTTAATAAAATAAATCAAATCTATTTATAGTAAGGAGATAAAAATTTAGTTTTTTTTTAAAAAAAAGAAAGTTTGGTAACCACAATATAATTTGGGTTGTTTATTGAAAAAAAAAAGATTCAGTAACGTTGAATCCTCCGAAGAGAGAACTTCTAAGTAGGAGCTCTCCAAAGAGTAACATATAATTTTAGATCTATCCAAAAAATTTGTATTATAATAATTTCAATAGTGATTAATAATAGAAAGCATTATTTAGTAACCCATTTAAATTATGTGCGTGAGTGATAACAAAAAACTTTGACAATATTGAAGCAGAGGTGTAAGATCCAGAATTCTAAGTTTTTAGAATTGTACGAGCTGACTGTTATCATCGAATACTGGTGAGTCCACTCCAGAATTATTATTTAATTGAAAGATTCAGGTCTTAAAAATAAATTGAATTATAGATGCATCTAAACTTTTCAATTCGCATAGAATATTAAATAATTTGAAGATACAATAAAATAAAGACATTTCGGATATTTGACAAGTCAAGTGAAATTTTGAAGCTGCAACGTACAGCAATTCTAATAAAATTAAACCATTAAAAAAACATCTCACATAATATTAGACCATATCAATATATATATATATATATATATATATATATATATATATATATGAAGGTATGTCTTTGCTGATCAGTTACAATGTAACTTCTGTGTAGATTTTTTTAGGGAAATTGCAGCAATAAAACGTATCCGTGTACTCTTTTAAGTATTCAATCCAAGCTTTCGAGTGAATTTTCACCCATCATCAGGGAAGCTGCATAAAAATATACTTTGTTAAAATGATCTAAAATGTTATACAAAACACTATTTACTTACAAACTTACTGAGATTGAAACGTGATTAGCAGTGGTAAAAAATGGAATGGCCATCGACAGCACCAACAACTACGTCTATCATTAACTCACACTATATCACATTTCATCACAAAATAAAATTATTACACATTTTAAAATTTTTTTAAAATTCATTTTTGTTGAAGTCTGGTTATCGACCACGTGCTTGAAATCTCAATCCCACACTGACAGCAAATTTACATATACATTATAGGTTATACAGCCAACTGGCCTATACATATTCAATAGTTTGAATATGTATTTCTTCTGTCAAAATTTCTAGAATCTCTTTTATTTTCAAAGTACTTATTATCATTGTTTCTATTGCCATTCCCATATCTTCGGTCTTCATTTCTGTAATTTCTATTTTCATTTCTAAAATTCCTGTCTGTATATCTATCATTTCTTCGATTATCAAAATCCCTGTTTCTATAGTTTCTATTTTCATATGTATTACTCATATCTCTTCTGTAATGTCCATCTTCATTCCCCCTTATTCCATTAGAATTTTTAATTTCATTTCTTTTTTCATTGTGACTTCTTTCAAGTCTGAGTAAATAATTTGATAAACTTTCCATCGTCTTGATATTTTGTATCCCAATAGTTTCAGATACTTGTTGGTCGAAATGTCTGGAAATTATAAAACCATTTCTTCTTCTCGAATGCTTGGCTCCAAATACTGTGCGTTGTTGTACATTTTCATTGCATAAGCATTGAAATTTTTGCTCTGATTATAATCAAATTTCCCAAAATATAGTTTTTCTCTGAAACTCGCCTGTTGAATTTCCCCCCAAAAATATTTTAAGTATTGTTTTTCAAATTCTTCGAAATCAGGTATTTGTTCCTCTTTATTGCAAAACCACAGTAAAGCATGTCCAGATAACATTCCTCTAATAATGATTTTTTTCTCTACAATGTCCCGTATTTCTCTCATCCTACTTTTGATTATTTTAATAAATACTTTTGGGTGAATTACATTCATATTTCTATCAAATTTCACCCCAAAGTCAATATTTCCAGTCTGCATCATTCCACCTCCATTCCGTTTAAGATTATCCTCTATTTCATTTACAGTCTCTTGTAATTTTCTATTCATCTCCTCCAATTCCTTGTTAAATAATTTATCTATATTTTCAGTCCTTTTAATATATGTTCCTGTTTGTTCTTCTATCCTTCCATTCAAGTCTTTATATTTCTTATTCAAATTCTATTCATACATTTGCATTACTTCTTCATTTGTTTGTCCTTGTACTTTAATAACCTGTATCTCTTCAATTATATTCTCATTTTGTTTCTTTACTTCTACTTGAATAACTCCAGATAAATTTTCTTCCTATTTCTTGAACTTCTTCTACCATCTGTTTGTTAATATCTTCCCTGATTTTAATGCCAACTTCTTGAATTTCCATGCGTAAATTTTCATTCTGGTCCTTCATATCTTCTTTCACCTTTTCCATTTTCTTTCTAAATTCTTCATTCTCTTCCCTAATTTTCTTAATCTCCTTCAAATTTTCAATTTTTCCTTCTTCTATTTTCTATTCCAGCCTATCCATGTTTCCAGTGATATTATTAATATTTCCCTTAATCTCCACCTTCATTGTATCAATCTTGTCATTTAAATATTCACTCATATTATTCATATCTTCACGCATACTAATCATATTCTCATTTTGTTTGTCCCATTTTCCATTTAAATCTCCATTCATGTTATTCATATTCTCATTTTGTTTGTCCATTTTTCCATTCATATCTCCCCTCATAGTATTCATATCTGCCCTCAAATTATTCATATTCTCATCTTGTTTATCCATTTTTTTTATCATCATTTGAAACATACTCATTATGTCCATTTCCTTTTTTTCTTTTGATTCTTATTTGTCCTCTTGTCCTGTTTCTTCTGACAATGGTGCATCTTCTTCTGATTGCTGTCCTCTCTGCTCCAAGTATTGCACCTGAAAATCACCCATACTATGTCTTCTTTCTTCTCTTTGTTCCTCAGATCCACTTTCAACTCCTACCTGTTTACCATCCCTTAATGTCATTCTTCTTTCCATGGTCGATACTTAATTTCTTTATATAGACAATGCATTTGCTGCGTCAAATTATAATATTTCTTTGTATTTATGCTAATAATGATAAATCTAGTCTTGCCCCACTTTGCGGCGCCAATTATAATATATATTCTATATTTTATTGATAATATTTGCCCCACGTTTGGGTGACAATTATTATATTTCGATATTTTTATAATTATATTATGATTTTATACGATATGAATTTTTAATTTGTAGATGTCACAATTTATGATTGTAACTACACTCTTGTAAATATGCCTTCACCACTGAATATAACCTATTGAAATTTTTGACAGCAGTTGTCAAATTAATATGCCCGGCTCATATGAATATTAAATTTTATATTGTGAAAGATAAATCAATACACAATCGACTTACTCACTCTTATCTCAGGGAGGGATCAGAGATTTCAAATAATAATTCAAATTTATAAATTTTTAAAGAATTTTCCAAATTACGTATTACGCTATTCCAAATCTAGAGTAACTGTTTGTTCAATATACTACGAGACAATTAAATTATCTTATGACATATATGATTTTACTGTCAGGAAATTAACAAAATGTCACTTATTATATCAAAATTTCTATAGCCTGAAAATTATCAAATACAATGAGAAACGAATATGAAATGAGTACCAAAGAGTGATTGGAATTCAAATTTATATAATATATTATCAAATAACAAATTACACGAAATTAGAACTTTTCAAAAATATTATAAACGCAGAAACAAAGATAGAATTTTCTATCAACCTTAAAATTAAAACAACCTATAATTATAAATCTACTCGCTAAATAATTTATCAAAGTTCAAAATATTTGATTATATACTTGATGTATATAAATGTCAAAATACGCAAATTTCCGTTTAAATTGTCTATTCCAAAATTATCTTCGCTTGACGTTGAATTTTATTTGAGTAACGTTACTGTAATTTCAATCGAATTTATGACCATAAGATGCATCTAATTTTGAAATATTTTTAATAAAGGCCTATTAATTCTCGAGAAATAATGTAAATAAACTGGACAGGACTCACCAACTAGGTACTGGTTAACTCGTTCGTATTCCAAACCGTGTTCAGAATTCGGGAACAACTTTCTAAATTAATAATTTAGAAATCGGATAATCACCCGCACTTTATCGATGCAATTTGTTGCGAATTATACACGCACTGGCTTTACAATGCAGGATTTGATGATCTGATAATATTCACATAAATTACTATGATATTTTTAAATAAATTTGAGGCAACTCTTATTTCGATGTTGCCTCATGGGGATCTCAAAATCAACTCACTCCACTTTCTATATAAATAATTTTCCTCTCCTTTGGTTACCAAAAAATTCTTTTTTTTTTAAAATATAAATTTACGTTTTCCTATAACAAAGAGAGATTTTCATTCTTTTAATATAATTGCAATTTTGCTAACAGAGACATCTGTATTCTTGTTTTCAAATCGTTATAAAGTATATTCTGTATTAATGTCATCTGAAATTGAAATGTCAAAATTTATTTGTATATTGATAATACAGTGTGTATCACTAGTGTTACATCCAAATATGCACATTTTTCCTTATTTCAATATTTTCTTTAGAATTTAGATAGAGGATATGTATTAATATATATATATTTATATATATATATATATAAATTATTTGTTTTTCTTTAACCTTATATATAAATTCCTTCCATTGTTCTTGGGCATCAGGTTAATTATAAATAATGTATCAAATTCTATTTTTTTTTGACGTTTCGCTCCATAGTTCGGAGCATTTTCAAAAATGTTTACATTGATGTTGTTAAAACAATAAATTGTAAACGATTGAACTATTAAAATTAAATGTACACACAGAGACGACAAAAACTGGTTACTAACAAAACTATTTCAAAAATAATAAAATCGAAAGTACCTGCCTTAGAAACAACAGTTTACAATATACCAGGGACATTCAACAAGTTGATGTTATTATTATAATAAATTATAATATATCTGGCTTAGATTTTTTATATCTTGTTTATCGTTTAATGCATTGTTCTCCTTTTTTATATGTATCATTTCTTTTATTGTTAGTTTTTTGTAATTAGAATCTTGGTTTATTATTTTAGTATTATTAAAGTCAAATTTATGTTTTTCATTTTTCACATGTTTATGAAGCGCAGTGGAGGCGTTTTTTGTATATTTATGGCCATTAAGTCTATTTTCAAGATGTTGGGTTGTCATACCTATATATTTTTTGGGACAATCTAAACATGGTATAGAATATATGACGTTAGATTTTTTTGAATCATTTATTTGACTTTTTAATTTGGAGAACAATGGTGATAGAGTATTTTGTGCCCTATGACAAACTTTTATGTTATGTTTAGATAATATATAGTTTAGTTTTTCTGAGAGTTGATTTGTGTATGGCATTGCGATGTAGGTAAGAGGGGCTAGTGTATTGGTTTGTGTTGATTGGATTTGACTATTGTAAAATTTATGTTTGCGTTGTTTAATAATTCTGTCAATATGTTTGGAAGGATAGTGATTGTTTTGTAATATTGTTTTTGTTTGATATAAAATTTCTGGACGATATTCAGGTGATGTGAGTGTAATGGCTCTATCTACTAATCCTATGATTACGCTGTTTTTTTGGGAATTAGGATGGTGGGAGTGGTAATTCAAGTAGCGACCTGATGATGTTTCTTTAATAAAATGTTTTGTTGTAATTTTATTTTCTCTAGTTTTAATAAGTGTCATGTCCAGAAAATTTATGGTATTGTCTTGTTCTGTTTCTATTGTGAATTGAAGCTTTGGATGAAAATTATTGAAAGCAGTCAATATATGATTTATTTGATTGGATGGAACGGCAGCTAAGCAATCATCTACGTATCTTTTAAAAAATAATATATCGAAATTTATTTGATTAAGCACATTTTCTTCAAGGTATTCCATTACAATTTGTGCAAGGGTTGATGAAATTGGTGAACCCATAGTGCACCCATTGAGTTGTTCAAAAAAATCTTTTTTATATTGAAAAAAATTATTGTTTTGGATTAGCATTATTCCTTCTATGAATTCTTCATATGTGAGAGTTGTTTTGATGACCATGACAAGTCTACGCTCTACCGGTATACAACCTGATTTAAATTTTGACGTAGTAAATCTACGTTAATGTTTTGTTTTAAATTTTAATTTTTTTCAAGAATGGCTGTTTAATTTATCTTCTGTGTAACATTTAGTTCGAATTTTTGTAGGTAATAAATAATTTCAGCAGATCATCGGTTGTTTTACTAGAACCTACCCTATGTATTTAATTTTATTACCATTTCATTAACTGATTTACTATGTGTTCGAATTTGGCTTTTAATTACCAAATTCTCCCGTGATTCTATTTCAATTTCCCCTGTATACTACAAATCGAATATTATGCTCAAAACAGATAACTAAATATATCCTTAATTTCAACAGTTAATATTTCTTTACTTCACTAAAAAAGTCATTTAAATTTACTAACACCTAAGGAAAACAGATAAATATCGTTTTCTGAAATTCTACTGAACATATCAAAGTCCCCGACATCTTATCTCTTCATAAAAACTCTCTTCCAAACTCTGTTATCTGTATCTACGAAACCGTTGAAAACCCCACAAAAAACATCTTCATAATTGCAAAATTCACTTGTTGTTCGAACGTTACATTTTAAAATACTTGTATCCCATTGGATAGTTTCTATTAGTTTACTCATTCCTCGATCCTACGTCATCAAACATATAAATACGAAAATAGCCTCATTTTTACTCACTTCTCAGATAGCTTTCACACTTCTCAGACACCCTCTTTCATCATATAACGTGCTACAACTTCGTAAAACCAGCCGGCGTTTTCAACCCGGGAACCACCATGTGTCCATAATCTTTATTCTCCATAAACCAACATAGTATGTGCACAATACTTTCAGTTATCGCGGAAATAAGTGACGTCTTAATTGTCGACGCAAAATAAATAACTTATATATTTCATGACAATATAAAACCTAAAGTGATATAAGTGTTTTCATTACATCATATACGTCATCCTTAAAGTGAACAATATTCATATGGTCCTTCGATTGCCTCGTAAAACAACCAAAACTACATTCCCTCTAATTAACCCGAAGTAAAAGGGTTAAATTAAAACATGGTCCTGTCGAGACCGGATAGAACCAGAAGAAAGTAAAGCAGTCCTAGCAACCAGGAGAGAGCAGTGAAACAGCCCTTGGAGTCCAGAAAATATAGACCCTCAGCGTTCCCGAGAACTCTTCGAGAATTTCGACAGCAGAAACATTCATTAGATAAGGTATTTATTGATAATACAGGATTTTGTATATTTGCTTATCAACCAACGTAGATTTTGTAAACATAGTATATAGGGTGGTTTAAATAATTTCACCTTAATATTAATTTGGATTTATAACAAAAGTCTTTGATATTTTTTATGCAATATAAACATTTATATTATACAGTGTGATTTAAATAAGTTCACCTTAATATTAATTTGGATTTATAATAAAAGTCTTTGATATTTTTCATGCAACATAAACATTTATATTATACAGTGTGGTTTAAATAATTTCACCTTAATATTAATTTGGATTTATAATAAAAGTCTTTGATATTTTTTATGCAATATAAACATTTATATTATACAGTGTGATTTAAATAAGTTCACCTTAATATTAATTCGGATTTATAATAAAAGTTTTGATATATTTTTCATGCAACATAAACATTTATATTTATATTATACAGCGTGACTTAAATAATTACACCTGAATATTGATTAATTACAATAACATCGTTGAAATTTCTTATAAAACATACATTCATTGTACAGTGTGTCCTAAATAATTACATATTGAGATTGTCATGGAACCATAATAACACTAGTCGGTATTGTTGTGTGAGAAAACCAGGTACAATTACAGTGTCATTTTAACTTGCAACGAGCCGTAGAAAACCAAACATGAGGCACGGCTGGTAGCAAAAATATAAAACAAATATATTACGCTGATACAAAATAAGCATTGTTCAAACATAGCCAATAATTTACATTTCATGTTAAATATAATAATACATGGCAGATTGTTACTGCCCATGTTAACCGTTTGACAGATTGTAATAACATTTCAAAATGTACTGCCCAACAATTAAGAACATTCACGTCCGAAGCTAGATCTATCGTAAAGTCATTGTTAAATTTAAATATCAATAAGGAAGAGTATTTGATGCACTAATCGTTCACATATTAAAAACAAAGTTAGATTATAATACAAAAAAAATCTCTTGAAGAAAAAGAGACTGATCAAAATTTAATTGCTAGTGATACCTTTTTTGATTTCTTGAAAAAAAATGTACAGTCTTGGAAAACTTGTTAACCCAAGATCCCAAACCCTAACCATTCACCATCAATGCAAATCTCCAGAATATTATCGTCAAAAAATGTACTGTTCTGGACACAACTCATTCACAATACCTTACGGATAACCTCTCTCATACTCATTCTTTTGGTGTGACCACACCACTTTCAAATCACAACTTACCCTCAAAAACATTCTTAATTCACAAAACACTCTTAACTCGTAAATAAATAAATTTCAAACCAACACTTACACCCGAATAGACGATTCACTTTCATATTCAACGCTCTTTCAGTGCAGGATAGCACTCTCTCATTGCTTAAACTCTTTCTCGTCAAGAAAACAATCCTTTAGTCCTCTGGAAGAGGACAGTGATACTTATATACTTGAAACTATGTGAAAAACTTAAACTTATACTTGAACATTGAGAAACAAATACTTTAACACTTAAAACCCTGGACGATTAACAAAAAAAAAACTTAGACACTTTGACATGAAACATACTTTAATGTGAATACCTGGAGAAAGGTATTATTGAAAAAATTTCTTTAATGTGAATACCTGGACAAAGGTATTATTCTTTTATGTGAATACCTGGACAAAGGTATTATTCTTTTATGTGAATACCTGGACAAAGGTATTATTCTTTTATGTGAATACCTGGACAGAGGTATTATTCTTTTATGTGAATACCTGGACAAAGGTATTATTCTTTTATGTGAATAACTGGACAAAGGTATTATTCTTTTATGTGAATACCTGGACAAAGGTATTATTCTTTTATGTGAATACCTGGACAAAGGTATTATTCTTTAATGTGAATACCTGGATAAAGGTATTAAAAAGATACTTGGACAATATAAACACTTGGGTGACGTTTAGAAGAAAACGGCATCCCCCCTTACTCATATGTTACTTAACCAATCACATTGACGACACTTTGAATTTAAAACGACTTGACAAAAACATTGTATACATATCTTACCCTCCTTTTCTTGACGAGAACAGAAATAACTCCTTTACATTAATTAAAACATTTTAAAAACTCATTCTTACACGCAAAAGAGTCGGGTCCCCTTAACACAAACATCTATAATCATAAAAACATATACAAAAACAATCTCAGAGTTAGAAAAAACTCTCTCATCATACTTAAACACTCGTGGTCACTACCTTACATTTACTTTTATGCTAACTCACACTTACATAATTACTTGCACTAGCATACAATTGCACCTTAATCATACTTATACTCATATTGGCACTCAAAGCTCACATTCATAATACTTTTACACTTATTCGTACATACTCGTATTTACATTTGCATTCACATTCATTCGTACTTACTCTTACTCACTTGTTGTTGCACGCATTCGTACTTGCTCTAGTCTCATGAGCATACTCTCTTACATTTCTCTCATTATCTCATTAAACACTGGGAAGTCCGAGGTTCCTGGACCGTTACTCGTAAAACAAACTGGTACCACACTTGTCGAAATAGAATCGACTTAAACATTCTCTTTCGTTTCTCTCATTATCTCATTAAACACTGGGAAGTCCGAGGTTCCTGGACCGTTACTCGTAAAACAAACTGGTACCACACTTGTCGAAATAGAATCGACTTAAACATTCTCTTTCGTTTCTCTCATTATCTCATTAAATACTGGGAAGTCCGAGGTTCCTGGACCGTTACTCGTAAAACAAACTGGTACCACACTTGTCGAAATAGAATCGACTTAAACATTCTCTTTCGTTTCTCTCATTATCTCATTAAACACTGGGAAGTCCGAGGTTCCTAGACCGTTACTCGTAAAACAAACTGGTACCACACTTGTCGAAATAGAATCGACTTAAACATTCTCTTTCGTTTCTCTCATTATCTCATTAAACACTGGGAAGTCCGAGGTTCCTGGACCGTTACTCGTAAAACAAACTGGTACCACACTTGTCGAACTAGAATTGACGTAAACATTCTCGTTCTTTTACTTCATTTACATATACTTTCATGTGAATACCTGGACAAAGGTATTATTCTTTTATGTGAATACCTGGACAAAGGTATTATTCTTTCATGTGAATACCTGGACAAAGGTATTATTCTTTTATGTGAATACCTGGACAAAGGTATTATTCTTTTATGTGAATACCTGGACAAAGGTATTATTCTTTCATGTGAATACCTGGACAAAGGTATTATTCTTTTATGTGAATACCTGGACAAAGGTATTATTCTTTTATGTGAATACCTGGACAAAGGTATTATTCTTTTATGTGAATACCTGGACAAAGGTATTATTATCTTCTTATTGGTTACAACTCTAGTCCATCTCTAGAGTATATTGCTTACACTCTTATCGTTTACAACTCTAGTCCATTTCTAGAGTATATTGCTTACCTTCTTATCGTTTACAACTCTAGTCCATTTCTAGAGTATATTGCTTACACTCTTATCGTTTACAACTCTAGTCCATTTCTAGAGTATATTGCTTACCTTCTTATCGTTTACAACTCTAGTCCATTTCTAGAGTATATTGCTTACATTCTTATCGTTTACAACTCTAGTCCATTTCTAGAGTATATTGCTTATATTCTTATCGTTTACAACTCTAGTCCATTTCTAGAGTATATTGCTTACCTTCTTATCGTTTACAACTCTAGTCCATTTCTAGAGTATATTGCTTACCTTCTTATCGTTTACAACTCTAGTCCATTTCTAGAGTATATTGCTTATATTCTTATGGTTTACAACTCTAGTCCATTTCTAGAGTATATTGCTTACACTCTTATCGTTTACAACTCTAGTCCATTTCTAGAGTATATTGCTTACCTTCTTATCGTTTACAACTCTAGTCCATTTCTAGAGTATATTGCTTACACTCTTATCGTTTACAACTCTAGTCCATTTCTAGAGTATATTGCTTACATTCGTTACACTCATGACGTTAGAGTCCTTACAACACTCTAACCTCAAATCTTATTCATTCGTTACATTCATGACGTTAGAGTCCTTACAACACTCCAACCTCAAATCTTATTCATTCATTACATTCATGATGTTAGAGTCCTTACAACACTCTAACCTCAAATCTTATTCATTCATTACATTCATGACATTAGAGTCCTTACAACACTCTGACACCAACATTAGGTTACTTTACAACCCCTATACACCTATTTACATAGTTACTCTCAAAATTATTCACTTTCATTTACAAACCCGCATCAACACTGTACACACACTCACGCTCCATACCCTTTCACTAACATCAGCATTCGATGTCTGAGAGCAGCCATCTCTCACCTCTCTTCCATTCTTCCCGCGCCCCTAATATGTTCGAATTTGGCTTTTAATTACCAAATTCTCCCGTGATTCTATTTCAATTTCCCCTGTATACTACAAATCGAATATTATGCTCAAAACAGATAACTAAATATATCCTTAATTTCAACAGTTAATATTTCTTTACTTCACTAAAAAAGTCATTTAAATTTACTAACACCTAAGGAAAACAGATAAATATCGTTTTCTGAAATTCTACTGAACATATCAAAGTCCCCGACATCTTATCTCTTCATAAAAACTCTCTTCCAAACTCTGTTATCTGTATCTACGAAACCGTTGAAAACCCCACAAAAAACATCTTCATAATTGCAAAATTCACTTGTTGTTCGAACGTTACATTTTAAAATACTTGTATCCCATTGGCTAGTTTCTAATAGTTTACTCATTCCTCGATCCTACGTCATCAAACATATAAATACGAAAATAGCCTCATTTTTACTCACTTCCCAGATAGCTTTCACACTTCTCAGACACCCTCTTTCATCATATAACGTGCTACAACTTCGTAAAACCAGCCGGCGTTTTCAACCCGGGAACCACCATGTGTCCGTAATCTTTATTCTTTTCATAAACCAACATAGTATGTGCACAATACTTTCAGTTATCGCGAAAATAAGTGACGTCTTAATTGTCGACGCAAAATAAATAACTTATAACTTCATGACAATATAAATCATAACGTGATATCAGTGTTTTAATTTCATTCTACGGTTCATCGTTACTTCAGTGACAAACGGCCGTAGTGGTCCTTCGCAAAACCAGATAACCTACATTCCCTCTAATTAACCCGAAGGAAAAGGGTTAAATTAGAACACTATGTACATTCAAGCTAGCCAATGTGTATACCTCCCAGTACACAGAGGCTTATTCCACATTTTTTTGTAAATCATTGATTTCAACAGGTAAGTAATAGTATTCCCAGGTTACCGTCTGCATTAATTTGAAACGAGGTAAATAATTTTGTAAGGAGTTTATAGTACCCTTGAATTTAACATGCGCCACTGTTGCCACTCTGACCACATAGTTATTCAAGTAAAGGCAAATTAACACTAAAATTTTAGCAACATTGAAAATGTTGATGAATCCTTTACAAAGTTTTTGAATGTACACATATTTTAGTTACTAAAAAATATAATATAGAAATAATATTTGTTTCCCTGGATACTGAAATTTTATAAAAAGATAAGCCGCTTTTTTAAATCTTTAGCAGCCTTTCTTATGCTTTCACTGCTTTGTATCATTTGTAAAGTCTTTCTCATATTATTTCTGTATGGTTTCCAATTATTGTTTCCGTCTTTGTTCGCGGCATTATGTTAAAAAAAATCATTTTGCTACATCAATTTAATTAGTAGTGTAAGCCACAGTGTACCTGCCTGAATCCTAAAATTATAAATTCAACTACAGACGTAATAAAACCATACAAAGTCAACACTTTGTTTAAATAGGAATCGTATATGATCATATATCACAATTTACTTTTACCTGTGATATTTTTAAGACAGTTCAAGATATTTTAAGCGCATTTGAGGTACAATTAAGGCCAACGCCAGACATTTTGCCGCATCGGCAAAATGAAGTGTTTGTATTTTCACATAAATTATAGAGCGTCTGTTTGATTTCAATAAAAAATACGCCTTTTCGATTTCCCTATAACAGGCGCTTTTTCGATTTTAAAAAAGAAAAATATAGAGTCAAAAATGTGTCTTGTTTGATTAACTTCTGATGTTTTGCAGCCTTGTTGTTGGATAACTTCTTGAATTATTAGACGGAGTATGTAGTTGGTTGCCTAACATATCAGGGTGAAATAGCGATTTAAGAAAGAAATTTGATTGGATCGTTGAATGACTTCACATATGGATGTGGAAACTCATACTTTGATATCTGTTCCTTATGACTAAATTGGCCTGAGCTGGTGGTAAAAGCCCGATTTCTAAATGATACAAACTGATGTTTCCATGAACGTGGTTTACAAAATTCGAATCCTCCCTTTTGTGCCTCTCGCCGAACCCAAAAAATCTATCACAGCAAATTCCTTCGGCACGACTAACATTCTTATGACCAGCCGTATTAGAACCAAGTCGTCCCGCTGGGACAAAAATGAGGTGACTTCAGTAGTTGCTGTTCTTTTTTACACCGGTTGTTTCTTATTGACATCAGTTTTCTTCTTAGGAGCCAGTAGAGTTATTTTAATATTAGATCAATAGCCTTCCTCTTATTTTAAAAATGTCTTTTTTTAAATAAGCAACCAGCAACCAGTTGTGATTCTGATGATCAACACTCATACCAGCTGTTGTGGGATCGTCTTTATTTTTAGAATTTCACGTGTGGAATAATGATACACAATACAAATGATGTGATACTATTTTTTACTTAAGAACAGTCAAAAGTATTCTGTCATAACAAAACATAAAATAAAAGTAACATACATATAAACAAAAGTTACAGAATTAAGTTAGAAAATCTTCTTATTTGTTCTCGGGAATCTTATGGTGCGTTTGAATTATTTGACACTAACATAGGTCCTCGCCTTTAGGGTTACAAAATTTATTAACTTAGTTGGGTAAGACCTCAGATTAACAAATACAATAATAGTATATTGTGCAACAAGTGGGAATAGTTCAACTTTTCTCATGAGTGTGGAAGTTTGTGGCACGAGCCAAGGGCGAGTGCCGCAAACACACCAGTGAGAAAAGTACTTTTCCCACATGTTGCACACAATACTTTTTCTACAACTGCACAAATTGAAAGAATAAAAGAAATGTAACTTGATATTTATTTTGAGGATTAGTAAAACCAAAATAATACTAAAGTATCCTCTTAACTGTTAAATAATATTATTTAAAATTGTAGCTGATTGTGAAATTTTTACAGTTTTGTATAGTCAAACCCGGCACGTCATTTCTTTTTATTAAATTTTCTGTTATGTTGATTGTAGACGTTGAGGGTTGATCGTTCATATACGGTGCATTTTCTGTCTCCATTTCTGTGAAGAGTTCGAGTGGTTTTTCAATGGAGTTGACGATTTTATTAGCAACGTTAATTTTATTTTTAATAGATTCCTCGACGCATCTTTCTGCCACGGTACTGGATTGCCATCCTCCATGGCGCTATAAGGTTAATATATCCCCTCCTGCATTTACTAAAATTGTTCCTGAAGAACTTCTGACCTGTGTATAGATGGGGGATTTCTAATTTTAAAAAAATTGCAATTGTCTTAGCTATACTGCCGGCCAAGATTGAAACAGCGTGGACCAGAAGCGAGACGCTTTGTACATAGTTGTATATAGAATTTTATTGTACATTATTTTATTATTTCTACGAAAGAATTTATTCAATTTTATTTCCAACATAACTGTGACGAAATCTGAATAAAAGCAATTCTAATCAAACAGCCCTTCATGTCCTACCCCCTGACTACCCAAGGCAATCACAAATTGGCCCCGAGCAGGGTGCACTCACAAATTGGCGCCCGAGCAGGGGTTTAATCACAGTGCAAAATAATATTTGATGCTGGCAACATTTTATTTTAGATGGCCCTGAAAATGGAAAATCTCAGAAAAATCTCATATAACGTACATAACAAATGTTTAATTCGGAAATCTAACAGGTGCACCTGTTAATTGATCAATAGATTTAAGGTTGGATGCTTCCCTCGCACAGAAACTTTTTAGGAAACCCTGATTACAACAGACAAAAGATAAACTCTAAGCTGATTGGCTAGAATAACTGTATACTTTTAGGGTGCCTGAGTCGTAGCATGCTCTGTCAACCGTTGCCACTTATGACATTATTCGAAGTCTAGAGAATTAGAAAGTAAAAAATTGGAATACCTAATGTTGAAATGTTTAGAGACAAACAAATCCAAAATAAACCATTGAAAAGAGAAGGTTTTAACTAATTCATTTTTGGTCCATATAACCTTATTCTAAGAACATTTTATTGTGAAAAGGCCCCTCACCGCGGGGCCTTCATAGGCGCGGGGCCTGGAGCAGCCACTTCACTCGCTCCACTCGCCCTGGCCATGATGGCCCGTAAAATCAAAATACGGAATGTATTAGGTCTGTTGGGCTGATGCCGCGTGATAATAAAACGGCTGGATTATATGTGGTATTCACGTGTCTCAACGATTTGGCTTTAGATAGATTCTGAATTTGTGATACACGATTAGCAACAAAAGTTTTGAAAATGTGCGGTGAAGAATTTATCCAGGCTATACAAATCGATGAATCAGTGCAATATGTGATATTATTGGGCTGAAAAGCACATGATACCTTTTCAACTAGCTCTGCCAATAAGAGTGTACCACAGAGTTCAAGTCTTGGTATTGTAGTCAATTTGACTGGAGCTACACGTGTTTTGATACACAGTAAATTAGAAGTACAATTTTCTAAAGAATCGCAACAGCGAATGTAAATATAAGCACCATATGATGCTTGTGATGCGCCGCAGAATCCGTGTATCTGTTTTGTGACAAAATTAGACAGTACGACTTGTCTAGGTATTTTTAAACAGTTGATATTGCCCAATTGAGAGTGATAATTAGACCAACTAGTATGCAAGTCGCTAGGTATAGATTCATCCCAGGAAATTTTTAGTTTCAAGAGTTCTTGCAAAATTATTTTTAATTTAATTTTTTTTAATTTGAATTACAGCTGTGTGCACAAGAGATGGATATCCCAAGATTTCTTCAAAAAAAACAAAGTACTGTTGTGCAATGTTCTTGTTCAAGATTATAAAATCTTGAATTTTATTGTTTACGATACTTTTAAAATATATGAGATATTTGTATACTTCTTTTCGTCATTGTATATATTTGAAGCGTAAATTCATTTTAGTGCTAGCGTTGTAAAAATATGTTTCAGAATTGATAACATGTTTTATATTGTTGTAAATTCAAAGGATAGTTTCACTTTATCTTCAACTTTTGTTAAATATCTTTTAAATATCACGTTTTGCAACAATAATTGTAAATAGTTTTGTTTGGGCATTGAAATAGCACATTTTTGAAAGTCGACATCTTGTCGCATTGTGTTTGAAATCCTATAGTTAAGAAGTTAGGAAAATGTCACGTTTCACACTATTATCTATTGTATTGTAAAAACCCTAAATTTAGTGTCACTTCTGCGTGAATTTTATAGTCGACGGTCGGAAGATATGAAAGATATGTTTGAATAACCTTTCTGAGTAAAAAGGTTACAATTGCTATTGGAGTATTCAATAGAAATATCTATTGGAGGCACCCATTGTTGATTCTTGTCAATGAGCCCGACGAGTCCAACGATACGGGCCAAACAAGTTGCAAGGGTAACATCTGCAGAACGAGGCGATTTTACGACGGCAGTTCTTTGTATGTCAGCTGCTGGCAATTTCATTCCACCGATGCGAATCTATAGTAGAGTTCGTATGAAGCCTGAACTTATGGATGGCGCTCCATTGGATCAGTTTACGCATGTAACCCATCTGGTTGGATGAGAACGAAGGTCTAGAGCACTTGGTTTGACTATTTCCTGGGCCATATAAAGCCAGCCAAGGAAGATCCGGCACTTCTTCTTATTTTAGACGGCCACTTATCGAACACAATAAACTTGAATGTCATGGAAAATAATGTGATCATACTATGCCTGCCACCACACAAGTTACAACCTTTAAATGTGGGTGTGATGTATCCATTGAGTGTTTATCACAACCAATCCTTAGAAAAATGAATGAGCAATCATCCAGGAAGGATGGTGATTGTGAAAATTAACCAAATTTTCTCAAAATCCTACCTTGAAGCAGCTGTTCCCTCAAATGCCAAATGTGGCATAGTTCCTTTAGACCCGGATGTCTTTAAAGAAACAGATTTTGTAACTGCAGAAACGACTGAAGGGCCAGAAATGGACAGTCAGCTAGTAGGTGGACAACTCAAAGAAACTTCACAAACCTCAACAGCGGATCGCCTCTAGTATCCCAAGAAAGTTTCAAATGATGAGATCTCACTGATTAGGGTTTCGCCTATTCCTTCCACAAGAAAGCAATCAGTTTTAGACAGCTCATTTGGTAGTGTCGGTCTGTCTAGCATCATGCCAGCTCCACACATGACTGAGAGGGGGCACCAAGAAAAGATCATCTGGAGGCACAGTAATACTCACAAGCACTCCATATAAAAATCAGTTGGAAGAAGATAAAAAATAAAGCTGATGATGAATCGAAAAAAGCAAAGCAGGCAGCGAAAAGAAAAGCGGGATTTGGGAATAAACTTGATAAAGAAAAAAATAGAAAAATAAACGTGAAGGGTAAAGTAAAAGGAAACAGGAAGGAAACCATACCACAAGATGCATCTGACACTTCATCTGATGACAGCAGTGATACTGAATGTTTGTACTCGTATTGTCAGAATAAGTTTTCTAACGATCAGCATGGAGAAGGTTGGGTCCGATGCATCATGTGTACGAAATGGGGTCATGAAGAGTGTGCTGGGATTGAAAGTGATGACGATGATGATTATACCTGTGAGTTTTGCCGGATATTCTCATAAAAAATGTACGCAAAAATTTAAGACTTGACTAAAAGGTAAGTTACCAGTATATATATATATATATATATATATATATATATATATATTTGTCCACGTTGTACAATCTGTGATTGTAGCGACAATATTGCACACACACCTTTAGCAGCGTTTGCAATATATTTCAATTTGACAGTAGTTGTCAAACAATGCCCGGCTATGATAAATATTATTCTTAGTATTTCGAAAGTTGAATTTATTCACAATGAACTTTAATCACTCTTATCTCAGGGTGGGATCAAAATTGTTATTAAATAATGAATCAAATTTTATTATTTTAAAGTATTCTCCAAATTGAATATTACTCTATTATTCAGATTATTGACACAAGAAACTCGAGTGACTGTTTGTTTAATATTATAAAAGGCCCTTTAATTATCTTATGACATTTACGACTTTTATGTCACCGATAATTATTCAAATGTCATTGATTAAATCAAAATTTTTATTGAATGTTAAATGTTTAATTCTATGAAAATATGTGCTAAATGAATACCACAGTGAGTTAGATTCAAAAAATTTTATATTACACTTTCAAATAACAAATTTTCAAAAGTTAGTATTCCCCAATAATATCAATAAAGAACAAAATCGTATTTTCTACAAACCTTAGAAATTAAAACAACCTATGTACTAGAAAAAACCTAATCAAATCCTTTTAACAAGAGTTCAAATTGTCGAATTTACACTTGACGTGTATAAATGTCAAATACCACGATCTCCGTCCAAAACTGTCTATTTCATAAAATTCGTCGCTTGATGTAAATTTTCATATATAACATTTATTTCGCTTGAATTCAAAAAAATCTTTCTGGATGCATCTATTTCAATCTATTCAAAAGGCCTGTAAATTCTCGAGAAAAAAATAAAAAACTGGAGCGGACTCACCAATACTATGGGACAGGAAGATACTCGTACTATTCTAAACGAATTTAGAATTCTGGACACTTTCTAAATATAATTTAGAAATCTGGAACCACTTAAACTGAATACGATACAATTTTTTTTCAAATTATGCACGCACTGATTTTATAATGGATGGCTTTATGATCTGATTATATTATTTGATAATTTCTATTAAATTCACAAAAATTGAGACAGCTCTTAAATACGATGTTGTCTCGTGGGGGTTTCAAATTCAACTAACTAAACTTTTTTTAAATAAATAAATCTCTTCTCCTGTGGTTACGAAATTTTCTTTTTTTAAAAAATATACTAAGTTAAGTTTCCCAATAACAAAGAGAGATTTTAAATTCTTTTATTACAATTGTAATTATTCTAGCAGAGACCTCTGTATTTTGAAATTTCATATATTTTTCCCAAATCGTAATATGATCTATCTATCATTAAATACATTCTGCATAAATGTTATCGGAAATTAAAATATCAAATTTGATATATACCGAATCTTTCAAAGTTATTGATTCTACATACAATATAGTGTATATCAAAAGTATTGCATACCAAATAGAAATAATTTTTCTTATTTTCAACGTTTCTTTTAAATTTCAAATGAAGGAACTGTATTAATATAACGATATATCCCAATGTTTCAAGTTTTGTAAGTGCAAAAAATATGTGGATGATTTAAAAAATGTACCTCAAAATTGGCAATGTTGCAGATTCTCAATTGATACAAAGCGATTTAATCAGACTTGTTGCTTATTGCGAAAAAATTTCTTTTCCTAAATTGAAAAAATGCTTCGCGATTACTTTCTCTAGAAAACGATGTATATACTTGATTCTCAATATTTTCTTAAAAACCATCCGATTGAAAAGGTATCACAGAACTAGGGATCTATTTTGATTCAAAACTTATTTTCGACCAACATATCAGTTATATATCAAAAAAGCTAATCGGGCGTTGGGTTTTATTATCAGAACTAGTCATGACTTTATAAACTCACGCTCATTATGTAAACAGTGTCTTGAGCTTCGGATCAATAATTTTTAATCCACAGTATCTTGTATACACCGATATCCAAAATAAATTTATAAATTACTGCGGAAAGAAGTTGTTTCCTAACAATAATATTGTTTCAGTTAGGCGCAACTTGAGTTCAATTCCCCTGGAAGATAGACGTCAAATAAATGATGGTAAATTTGTATATAAAATTGTTAATAATCTTATTGACTCCAACGAGATTACCATCCTAATTAAATTCAATGTTCCGGCCTATGATACAAGAGATTTTAAAGTTTTTGATATTAATTTCAGTGCTACCAGTTATTATCAAAACTCTCCCTTGCGTAGGTGTTGTAAATCCTACTACTCATTTTGTAACGACGTTGATATCGATATATTTCTCGATATACTTCTTCTTACCGGGATTTAAACAAATATGGCTTGTACAATAGATACTTTTGTGTTTCAACACATCTGCAATGTTTCAGTTCGAAAAATTCCGCTGGAGATAAATGAGTTTGGCGTAAGAGGTGCTATTGAACATGGACCCAAAATAGGGCGGAGTCAATGCAGTTTAGGAAGTAAGGTATCTTACTGTTGCCATATTTTTCTCGCAATATACTTTCAAACCTATTTTTGGACCTCCTTTTTGACATTAATACTAAATTGTATCATTTAAGGCAATTTAAACTGGTAGAATTGAAGGACGTAATGGAAAATGCAGGTGGGCAGGCCATTTAGCCAGGCAGAACCCAGTGAGATGGACAGTATGTCAATGAAGACTCCAAGAAAC
This sequence comes from Galeruca laticollis, assembly GCA_963921935.1. Lineage (NCBI taxonomy): Eukaryota > Metazoa > Arthropoda > Insecta > Coleoptera > Chrysomelidae > Galeruca > Galeruca laticollis. Next base: position 59,942,160 of record OY998181.1, on the reverse strand, counting down.
AAAGAGAAGTCGATGTACGCCACAACACAGATAGCTCGGTCAATTTAGACCAAAAAATAAGGTGAAGGTTCATAAAATCACAAGCGGAAAATCAGTAAAATTGTTTCAAGGCATAATTATAAATAAAATTTGTAAGTTCCCCATAATTCCCGTGAATGGAAATATTTTTACTCAAGGTTAAAAAATGAGTTATTCGCGATTTTCAGCAAAACGGTAAGTTTTATCATAAAAGTACCCCAGGCAAAACTTGTAGATCATAAATTTATCTATAAAAAATGTATCAGTACTTTTTTCCTACGAGTCACCGTTTCTGAAATATAACGATTCAAAAAGTTATTATCGTCAAGGTATGCATATATTGGTAAAAGAAGCTAATAATGATCCTGATGTATTGATTATTGAAACGTGTCAAAATCATGTACTATTTTTACACGCAATAACTGGCTGTGATACGACATCTGCTTTTCACAGGAGGGGGAAAACAGCAGTTTTTGAAGTGTTTGAAAAACAAGATTTAGTTCAATGTGGTTAAGTTTTTAAAAAGAGTAATTCAATTCAACAAGAAGTTATCACCAACGGCATCCGCTTTCTTCTTTCTATGCACGGAGCTCCTAAAGAAACTACCTGTTTAGATAGGTATCGACATGCATGTTTGGTTAAAATACTAAAAATAAAAAACAAGTTCAATTAGCTTGTCTTTCTACAACCTTAGTTGCTGCACATCAACATATTTTTCGGGTATATTACCAAGTTCACGTGTGGCTTGGTTATCAACTAGATCCTACAGGCTGGGGTTGGAAGTTGGTCAACAGTATATTAGAGCCAGTTCAAACTTTACTCTCATCTGCGCCGGAAAAACTGCTGAACACAATTTTTTGCAAGTGCAAAAAGGGATGCAGTGCTAAATGTGGTTGCAAAAAAGTCGGACTGTTTTGTACAAATTGTCAAGGCCGGTCGTGCTCTAATGTTGAATCACCAACAGTGGATTTGATTCCAACGAAGTGTCATGCGATACATCGCTATTGACGCAATTTATTTACACCCAGAATGAAGATGAAGAAGAAAAAAAAGAAGAAGATCAAAAAGAAGAACAAGAAGAATTTGAAAGTTACGAATCAGACGAATGAACTTCACCATTTTTTTTTAATTTACATCGCTTTAATCTTTTCCAATCTCTGAATATGTCCGTTATTTTGCAATAGTTTCAAATTAAACAGGATCACAACTGACTCGTGGAGTGGGCCTACTGGGGAAACCACGTTAAAAAAAATAAATACACTACCTCATAGGTAGCGTGCAAACGTGTACATATTATGACGATAACAACTTTTACAGCTTTTTGAATCGTTATATCCCAGAAACGGTGGCTCGTGGGAAAAAAGTATTGATACATTTTTTATAGATAATTTTATGATCTACAATTTTTGTCTGGGGTACTTTTATGATAAAACCATTTTGCTGAAAATCGCGAAAATCTCATTTTTTTGACCTTTGACCTAGAGTAATTTTTTTTCCATACACGGGAATGATGAGGAACTTACAAATTTTATTTATAATTATGTTTTGAACAATTTTACTGATTTCCAGTTTGTTGTGATTTTATGCACCTTCGAATGTCTAGCTAGACCGGACTATATGTTTTTACCGGGTCTTTTTGTACACAGATAGGTTAGTTTTTTGCATAAGAAAAGAAACGATTATGTAGTGTATGTATAGAAAAAAGTGTAATGTGTGAGTAGGTGTAAATAAAGTGTATAATAACCTCTGCTGTCTCAACAACAAATAACAACGAATTTGTATATAAAATTGTTAATAATCTTTTTAATTTTGAACTTGACTTTCTCGTAAAGTTCTTTAACTGGTTTTCGAATATTTGCATTTTAATCGATTTAATTGAAACGTTTATGAATTTGTCTTTCAAGTTCATTGTTCAATTTGGTTGAACCATCCAAATTGTTCAACCAAATTGAACCATGTATTTCCGCCTTTAATTTCAATAATATTATTTTGGTTGTTCACTTTCAATCTAGACTAGTTATTTTATACTACACTGAGCTTACAGTCAAAATAATTATACATGCGTGATCATCGACATACTCGGCAACTATTAGTTGCGTCGCTTCGAATGTGCGGTAGATCAACAGATGCATACTTTCATATAATATTGAAATTAAGTTGTTTGACACGTTTTCGCTGAGTGATTAACAAGCGCATTTGTTTACCTGAGCCGCAATGGTAAGCTGAGTTTAGTATATACAATAATTTTGATAATTTGTTGGAATTAATGGAACGCTAACATTCCCAATTCACTACTTTAAAAAAATGGATTATCATATCTCCAACTAGTCGACCCTGTATAACTTATTACTGAAATTCCGTTATATCGGTTAATTTGAGATAGTAAAAACCAAAATATAAATATTAATTTTTTTCTACAGTTTTTGAAGTAGCTTCTCATCTTGACCGTTTTCAACGGGTTTCACAATATTCTTTTTACCAAATCTATTTTTGGTAGGAATCTTGTTATGCCCAGGTTTTTTGTTTTTCGATAGAATATAAACAAAGTTATCCTCAAAATAAGCGGAAATTTCTGTTAACTTCTTATTGTGAGTTTCTGGCAAAAATATGTAGGTGTATATGCTTCCCAGAATAGAAATAACGGCGAAGAACCATTGAATGCCTGCATATCCATGGAAAATAGAAAGCAATCCATAAAAACTTTGAACTGAAGCAAATATTATCAGGTTACCAACACTGTATGCAAGACTGTTAGCTACGCCTCGAATTTCAAGAGGAAACAGCTCACACATCATTGTCCAAGGAATGCAGAGCATGCCTAGCATCGATGTGAAAACATAGAGTAACATAAATGCCACTGGTAAAAATGTTTGATTGGAAGTACCTGAAATAAAAAAAACATACTGATAAAGTACTTCAAAGAAAGAATATTTTTACTTTCTAATGACTTTAAGCGGGATATCATTAAAGCACACTTGAATTAGTTTTTATTGTTATACTTTGACAATATACCTATACACTATACAAAACTTTTTTATACAAGCGTAGCATTATTATATTAATTAACGTAAGGGAGTGACCTAACCTGACCTAACCTGACCTGACCTGACCTGACCTAACCTGACATCTCTTAACATTTCCAAGTGCATATAATGAAAATTTTAGGTTATAAACCTATCGAAAGAATGTATATACGTCCCTTAAAATCAGGGATTGCTCATCTTTAAGAAATATTCAGAATATCTGAGTAAAATCTCTAATCTCGTTATTTTCTGAGATACTGCCTGATATCCATATCTTCTCCGGAGATGGGAATAAAAATTTTAAAAATTTTGTGGGTTATATTCTCTTCAAAATATATCAAAATATTTCAGTTCATTACTCGAGGAAGACGGTATTTGAAGATCTGGTTACTGGTTCATATCAAGTCAACAACCGTTGGCAACGTGGAAGCCGCCAAAGAAATACACCAACTCACCCACCCAGAAGTTATGTTATGCTTTTCAGTACAACAGTTCATAAGCAACATATTAAGAAGTGCTTCTTTCAAAAAATCTATTATTTATGAGAATTGTTTTAGGTCTCCAAAACCAACGCAGACGCCACACCAATCAATTGGAGGAAAGAGATTCAGCCCTCAGATGAATATAAAACTCTTGGGTGCTAATAAGTCAGGAAACCTTTAACTGGGGAGGCAACTACCTCCAACACTGAGTCCGTTGTCGGTGTTAGCTTTCACCCCCAAATCCATTCTTTCTCCTTCACAAATCACTCAAAAATGTCCTCCGGATGCACCCGCTGCATAATTGTAGCCAAATCTACCACTTTAGCGGAATATTTCCCACCCCTACCCTCTAACAGCAGAACAATGAAACCCTTATTAAGAAACACAAAGACTGAACTATTCCATGAACAAATATCAGAACTCCTAAACACCTCAGCCAAAGCCAGAGAATTATTATTTCAAACCGTTAACGAAAACATATCCACTCTTTTAGATTTAGATTTTAACGGGATTACAGTGCACTGAAACCAAAGGTTTATTGTGCCCCCCCCCCCCATATCAGAGCTGTTCTCGCTACTACTACAGCTCGCCTTCCAGTTCCAAGGTTCTAATAAACTCCAGTATTTGGGACGGCTTCAACGAGGTTAGGTCCTCACTCTTACAAGTTTCTTGTCCGAAGCATTTCTTGCGTTGGCTTGCAATGGCGAGGCATTCCAGAACTAGGTGATCCGGAGTTTCATCCTCCTCCTCACAGAATCTACACTCGTCAATCTCTGCTAGACCTATTCTCAATAGGTGCTTCCTAAGGCGGCAGTGTACTGTAAGAAAGCTCGTGAAGAGATGTAGCTTATCTTTACTGAGGTCCAAATATTTTTTGGACCTAGCAGTGTCAAAGTTCCCCAGGAACTTTTTGGAATGTTCCAACCCGGGAAGGCACCGCCAGAGTGCTTCTCTTTCGGTTTCCTCTTTCTTCCGAAACTCTTTCTTGTAGGAGCATTTTGCTACACCACAGAATAGCTCCGGGCCAATAAAGGGCATTTGTGCTCCTTTCCTGGCAAGTGTATTGGCCTATTCATTTTCCGTGATTCCCGAGTGGGCAGGAACCCAGACTAAAGAGACCCTGTTATTCTTGCCAAATTCATCAAGTTTTCTTCGGCACTCCCATGCCAACTTTGACATGGGAGCTCAATGCTTTGATAGCTGCATGACTATCAGAAGGGATCGATATGTCACATTTCTGGTAGTTTCTTTCTAGGTTCATTTCCACTTGTCAAAGGCCCCTGATATATCCAGGAATGCGCACATTGCGATTTCTTTGTTGTTCAGAGTTCTCTGGATGACTTCGGTCAGCTGATACAGAGCCGTCTCAGTTGATCGACCCGCTCTGTAGGCATGTTGACATTTATGAAGTGGTATATTCTCCAGATTCTCTGTTCTTATGTAGTTATCCACTACTTTCTCCACCGATTTGAGTAGAAACGATGTTAGACAGATGGGTCTAAAAGATCGGGGATCAGTCCCATCTTTTTTCCCTGTTTTTGGTATGAAGGTTACCCTTGTCCTTCGATATTTTATAGGTATTGGACCCACTGCTAGACTGCTTCTTGTAATCTTCAGCAGGTGAGGAAGAATCTCCTTTATCCCTTGCTGTAGAAGTGCTGAAAATATTCCATCCACTCTTGGTGATTTATATGGTTGAAAGGTACTTATTGCCCATTCCAACCATTGTCTGGTAAATATTTTCTAAGCAATGTCCCAATCTTCCTTGCGGGATTTTTTGGTGTAGTTCATTGCTATTTCGGTGCTTGTTGCTGGTTCACTACCTGGGAAGTGGGTTCTAAGAAGAAGAATCGATCGTTCCTCTTCACCTTCCGTGTATGATCCGTCTGGCTTTTGCAGCGACATTGTGGGGTTAGTTACCCCATTTATCATGACCTTTTGTAGTCTGGCCGCTGTGTGAGTGGAAGTGATCTTTTCGCAAAAGGCTTGAAAATTAAGCCACCGTTATGGTGACCGGCTTTGAGATGTCGTATCCACTTAGAGCCACCAATTCGGGTTTAATTTTGGCGCTGACCTCATAAGCCAGTCTGCCGATTCTTGTGACCCACAGTCCACCAGTATCATTCCACAACGGAAATGGATACCTGAGAAGTGGATTCCCTTCTCTTTGCTCTGACACAGCTCTTCCACCAGAGTGTCTTCCAGTGTAAAGAGCTGCTCCGCTCTCAGGATGACCCCAGGATAATCCTTGGGAATTATTCCCACCCTAAAACTTTCTCTGTTTTGACAGCTGCTGCGTAACCAGACTTGCCCGGTTACCGTTGCAGCTATTTTTGATTTCTTGCTTAGAGGCCGCAGCGGAGGAGTAATATGCACCGGGCCTCTTTTAAGTATTGTCCTCCCCGTTGGGCGCTGAATTACCTGCTTCCTGGCCTCTTCGGGGGATATTCCCTGATTGAGGAGTCGCAGGTATTTCTCCTTTTCTCAGTGGGTCGTCTATGCCGCCCGGTTCTCCCGGTTTTGGGAGGTCTAACGGTATACGACTCTTACTCAGCATCCTCAAAACCTCAAGCCTCCAAACAACAGACATCCAAACACAGAGTTCTTTCGCATCCCCTTCGAGATAATACTCTTCCTGAGTAAGATATCAATCTCCCACCTCCTAAATCACCCGACAACTCTCCATTCCCGACGAGGATTTTACCCATGTCGGAAAAACCAACCCCCGACTTACTGAAACCTCAACCCCTATCAATAATCATATAACCACCACTATAACCAATCTTTGCAAACAAGGTAGAAGCAAACTTGTACATGTTGATTGTGTTTTTGATTTTGTACTGTATATATCGATCTCCCCACAATATAATAATAATAATAATATTTATTTACACATAACTCAGAAATACAAACAAACAAAACAAACGACATTATGCGAAATAAATATATACACTTGCGAAGCCCATGAGGCTTGTTTGCAAGGATAAAATAATAATAATATAAAACTTATACTAGGTAACAAATAATAATAAGTATAGGTAATTAATAAAAAATGTATACTATAATTAAGGATTAATAAAGTAGAAATAGAAATTGATAGAAACATTATCAGTAATTAATTTCGATAAGGTTGTGAATAGAGCGCCTACTTGTATTGGTGATATACTCATGAAGTTTCAAAGTTAGCACCTTTACAGAAGATTCAGATTTAATTTGTTGGGGTATAGCATTATACAGCTTAGGTCCTAGAAACATAAAGCTTCTTTGTCCAGCTGTTTTTTTCATTGTTGTATTCAGGTAAGTATGTTTATTTCTTGTCATATAATTGTGAGTTTGAATTTGTAGATTTGATTTAAGTTTATGTTGTCTTAATACCGCTTTTTTTAAGTATAATTGTCTAACGTCTAATATTTTCGTTTCAGTATATAGAAGTTCACTGCTATATCTTCTTGTTTTTCCAAGAAGGATTTTGAGGAATCTTTTTTGCGAAACCTCGAGAATATTATATAGGCAGACATGCCCTCTTCGCTTTCACTTCAAGCAGAAGTGAAAATAATCACTATTAAATCTAGCAATCCCTATTCACCCGTTGGTGTTACAGGTTTTCTGCGTTGTCCCAGTAACCTGGTAAACTCGTTTACCAGCCAAATGGCCGAAGGTAGGGAATAATACAGCCGCAGCTCTACCCGCTCGCTTCATTTACTTAATAATTATTCATTCAACGAAACTACCACACCTAATCCATCAAACAACTACAATCTCGCTTCTCCTCGATGCCAAATAAACGCCTTTCCGCCAACCACTTTCTCAACAGATGTAATTCCAGTCACTTTTCAAAACCAATTCCAGTCACTTTTAACCACTCCCATTCTAGACAATTTTCTTACATAAGCTTCCTAGTCTCCTTAAATCTACACTCTACACGTTCTTCCTAGTCACTTTTAAAAAACTTTGCATTTAAAACATCGACCTTTTCTTCCAACCACTTCACTCAACGTGCGTCGCACTAAACGAAAAAACCTCTATCTTAGAACGCCTAACTCCAGCCCTTCAAAGGAAATCTATCCTATATCTGGGCCCATTTTCTATAAACACCCAAACCGACTCAAAAATCATAGAAACCCAAATACAGAAAATCAAGGAACATCTCTTTCTTTCATTCTTTCTCTCTCTTTCTCTTTCTCTTTGTCTCTCAAAAGTATTATTCCTGAGTCCAAGTCCAAGTCCTCCATAGGATAAATCTGAATTAATCCTTTCTTTGGGTTGGGAAGGTTAACCTTTCGACCTAAGAAATGGAAGATACAAACTTTGGAAGAAAAGGGTTCCAATGAAGTAGGGGAAAATACCTCAAGCACGGAGGCTCAAGAGGGAGGGCAGCCTTCCGGAAGTGGAAACAGTCCACGCAAGAGGACATCTGTCCAAGAGCCGACTGTTCTCATGGAGGAAGGAGAGTCCACTCAGCCAGAAGCAGAGATCTCTTCACAGGCTAACCTTCAGCATGCGAAAGTTGCATCGGCTTCGCTTGTTACAAGACCAGAGCAAGAAGGCATTGATGTGGCCCACCTGCTGTTTTCGAGTGAAAATAACTTTGAAAGATAAAAAGGATATTTTGAAGAAAGCCTGTGCAAATTGGCAAAGGAATATAGAGTTGGGCGACCTACTATACACAGTATTAATAAAAAAATGTAGTGGACCACATGAAGGCGATGGAAGCCGGACCAGGAAAGCGTAACACTTTAAATTCATAAAATGCTTCATTTTGTTTATTATGAATTTTTAAATACAATGCAGTAATCCAGTACCCCCTGGAAGTTAATAGTGCCGGATTAGTGATACTCTACTGTATGTATGCATCTTTAGGTTTCTCTTACTGTACTTAAAACATAATATTTTTATAGATGTAAATATTGAACACCAATACTCATATTCATCTATGCAGTAATTCAACCATATCTATGCATACATTAATTCATTTGTTCTTTCAATCATTCATTCTATCATTCTTTCATTCTTTCGTTCCTTCGTTCTTTCATTCTTTTATTCTTTTATTCGTTTATTCTTTTATTCTTTTATTCTTTTATTCTTTTATTCTTTTATTATTTTATTCTTTTATTCGTTTATTCTTTTATTCTTTCATTCTTTCATTCATTCAATTCAGCTTAATGTGTAGTTTGCATTATGGAGCTTAGAATTGTTATTTATTGGTACCTTAATTATTTTAAATTTTTTAAATATGTTTTATTTACCAGTCTTTATCCAATGTGTTGATAGTCCAGAAAAAACCATACAGATCGACATACCGAACCCACTCACCATTAAAAGGGAGCGTCTCTTGAATGTCTTTAGTAAGTAGGAATTCGAAAACGCCATCAACATTCTAATTAGACAAATCAATGTTGAGGCTAAATAAGGGTTAACTGTAGTACCCACTTCCTAAAATGTGAAAACAACAAATTTTAGTCGTGTTATTTTAAATATACTACCTATATTGATGTATGATATATTATGTTTAGTTACAAAAATTCCTAAAACTATTTTTTTCTACACCCGTGTTATAGCAATGCACTTATATGCCCATAATCCGTTTCATAATGATACCCATTACGATACAGATTTTTCATTACGATACAGATTTTTCATTACTATACAGATTTTTAATCAATAGAAACCCATAATTTTTCAATCAAACATGCTGTGGATTTGACGTTTATCCTAGGTTCCTATGTAATTATTTTAGATGTCAAAATCAGTACGTATTAAATTTTCGTAGATACTTAACTAAACTTCGATAATTTATCAAAATGTCTGATATCAGCGATATCGGATTAATTACAATTGTTATATATGTTGAATATAAATACAAATAAAATGTTGTATCTATGGCAATACCAATACCCGAGGTATTAATTACAATTATGTAGATTTTTTTTATAGAAATACGAATAATTACTGGTACCTATTGTGTTCAATAAAAATATAAAATTTATGGTTTTTAATTATTTATCGGGTGTAGAAAAAATAGCGTATGCAACTCTCATGTAATGGTTATTAATACACTCGCATAAACCATACGAAACTCGCCTTCGGCTCGTTTCGTATCCCGGTTAATGCTCGTGTATTAATAACCATCATTACATGAGCGTTGCATAATATACTATTATCTACGATCATCATATAAAATAACTATTATAGATGTTGTAAATTATAATCAGTCCAAAAGCCTCTTGACAAGGTAAAAATAGAAACTGAGAATCCCTGAAGAATCAAGTTATTGCGTAAATAGGAAGAAGTTCGATAAAGCTCAAGGATAAACGATAAATATATATATTTCATATGGGTTAAAGCCGATATCGTTTTAAAGGATAATGAGCAAAGCCCGGATTATAGACAAGTTGCCTATTTTGCCTATTCTAGGTATTTTGCATATTTTGCCTTTTTCCTCAAATGCCGTCTTTTGGTGCTTTTTTTGAAACTGTATGCTACCTACTAATGACTCTCATGATGTTATTCATATTATACTAATACTAAACCTTTCTATAATAAAATTTTCGGCTAGCAATGTAATATTAATGGTTTTTTTGTTAATTTTTTCCAGGAAATATTTACCTATTTGTGGATTAAGAGGATTGACTATTTGACCATTTGTTATTTTATTGTCAGTTGTACAGACAGTTAGTATCAGAGTTTAAGTCTGTTGCATATGCCAAAAAGTGAAAAACGCATTTAATAAAGTTTTAGATGTTTTGTGAGTTTGTTTCGAAAAAAACTTAAATAAACGAATGAATACAAACTGTGCCAAATAGACGTTTAAGCAATGTTTGAACATTACATATTAGAAAGATACAACAATGTATATATGAATTTATAAATCAATTTTGCAGAAAAGAAAACAAATAAGACATTGATTCACAATGAAAAGATACAGTTTAAAACTAATAAAAAAAATTATTAAACTTAAAGGTGGGATTTTGTGTCATCTTGTTCATAGAAGAGAACATATGCTTCTCCACCATAGATATATAATACACTCCACTGACTAAAGATTTCCACGATATTAATAGCACTCTTGAATCGTTATATTCGTGCCAATGTCCCGTGTAGGGATGTCGGCAAAATGCTGTGTAGTGACCATTATAAGTGGTTCCACAGTGATTAGATATAGCGTAGAGGTTGTACATACAAGGTTCCACATTATCAGCCGCGTAATGGTTCATATCAAGCCCTTCTATTGGAAAATCTATTGAATCATTAAGTTTTCCACTAAAACTTTCTGTTTGCGAAAAGCGCTTCAGGTGAATAACCAGTATTTTCGGAAATTTATGAATTGAGAATGATTTAATGCATCGTCTTCGTTCCTTACATTTCGAACAAGTTGGTTTCTCATTGTGAAAGTCGTAATTGACCTGTTCTTTGTGGTATCGGAAGAGATAAATCCCAAAAAGGATCGTAGGTAACTGAACAGTGACCACAGTGTGTGCACTTGATTGTTGATTTTAATTGACCGACAAAGTTATCCATAATCTTGGAGTTGTCCATTCTCGCATATCTTAACCAAAATTCTTGTGCTTTCTCGATATCACTAAATTTGTCATCAATTTCTGTTAATATGGGCTTTGATTTTTTATATACCTTGTTGACATCTTCGTGAAGTCCTGCTAATAGGTAATGAAGAAACTCATGTGCATCATGTTGAGTGTATCCCATGAACCTTGAAGTAAATCGCTGAATCTTACTTTTCAATGATACTGTATTAACCACTCTGTCTGAATCGTCTTCCCGAACCGACCAAAGCTCTTGAATAACTTCAGCAAATGCTTTAATTAGTGTTCCTTTCATGCTAGATATGTTTATGTTAATATCTCTTATGTATGCGTCTTTCTTTAGATATTCTAATAGCAACCTTGTGTTTGATAGGCATTGGATAATACTATTCATGAAACATGTGTTACCAATATTTTTGAGGCCTTTGAGACCCCAAGAATCTTGGGGAATACCCTTTATGGATCTGAAAGTGGAACTATTGTTAAAAGCTCTTTCGCAACTACTATCATTGTACGAATAATCTCGGATTCTATGATTAACTTTCTCACTTGATAGGCGTGATAAGGAATTTGAATTGATGATGTTTGCTACTGAATTGGATGTAGATATTACGGATTTGAAAACTGTTTTGGTTAGAGATAATCTATTGCGTATAGGAATCGCATCATTCTCTAGCATAGTCATCTTCTTCAGTATTCCTATGGATGGGACATCATCTGGCTGGTGGTTATCTGTATTTTTTAGTACACTGAGGCCCAAAAGCTTGTTGGGGGCATAATTTATTAAATTGTCAACGAATGTATTATCAGAAGGCACACATTCTGAAGAAGAGAATGAAGATGTTGAATAAGAATTTCGGGAAAAGGAAAGATCACATGTATTAGGGTCTGTAATGTGAGAAAGTTTGAAAGTGGTAGAAGAATTACGTTTCTTATGATTAGGTTTCATAAAAAGTTCTTCTAGAGGCTTAGAACGGGGAAACGTACCGAGAAAAGATGAAGCGTTTCCTCTTTGAATTGCAATACTTATTTGTTGTATAAAGAACAAAGTTGCTCTTGAATCATTGGTTTCTACTGATATTTTTTTACCGATTTCTTTAATGAATTTTAATGCTTCATGACCGAAAACACCAGGGGTTTCAATTGCTACAGGAATAAAAATGTAAATGTTCTCCAAATTTTTGTATTTATTGATTTTAAAAGTTTCGCCTTGTAAAGCTGCAGCGCCTGCGGAAGTAGATGTGGATCGGACATGGGACGGAGCCCAAGTGTCAGGGCAAGTGAAATCCCAAATAACTGGTCTGCCGCGTTGCCATGGAATGAGGGTCATACCATCTGGACGTTTACCGTCGTCGCGGCAAGTACCTAACGGTTCCAACGAACAGGGAATCTTTGCAGATGCCATGCCTCGTTTGATTAGGTCATTTACTGCAGAATGACGTGAAAAACGGCCGGCACTTAATTTGCAGCTTAGGCCGTGTCTACCATATTCATCAACATCAGCTCCGCAACGACAGCGATGTTTTACACAAATTTGACAACCTAAACGGAGACCAATAGAAATACGGAAACTTTCGTCATCTAAAAGCGTACCTAAAGGGGCCGACGGTAAAGCGTTCAACCATGCTCCTGATTCCTTTGAAAATGCTGCATTCAAACGAGCCTTGTCTGGTAAATTGATAGCTTTCTGAAGCAGATTTTCTTTTTCAATGTTCAATAAAGGAATATCCCAGGATTTTTGAAAGGATTTATAATCATCGGGTACAACTTTGTTAGACTTTAATGACCAAATATTTTCTGCCTCCATTAATAAAGGGTCTTGTGTGTGGAAAAATATAGGCAGAATGTAATTAATGAAATTTTTTGAACTATTTAATGATGACAAAAAAGAAGGAAGAGCTACTGAAACGATTGAGCGAATTCCTAAACCACCATATGAAATAGGTAGTGAAGCTTGTTTCCAAGAAAGGTCCTCTAATTTAATGTTAATTAATGACTCTAATGAATGACGAATGACATTGTCAAAATTGATTAGGATATCATTATGTAACCAGGTCGGACTACATCTTAAGATATATGTTAATTTTGATATTAATAGGCAATTCTTGAGAAGGTAATAAGCAATATGTGTCGGTAACCAGGATAAACGAGATGACATTTTTTTGAAAAAGGTTAGTTTTTCATTGAAAGCTGATAGAAAGGATTCGTTTAATAAAGGAGCACCTAATAGAAATAAATTTTGTCTGTTGGTAATTGTTATGCCTGATGCTACAGAATTAAATTTATCAATGGTTAGATTATTTGGTGATTCTAAGAAAAATAACTCGCATTTGCTGAAATTGAGTTCAAGACCAATATCCTTGGAATTGTTTATTATATAGACAAGAGACTTGAACACGGAATTAGTATTACCACCTAAAGAACCATCATCAAGGTACCAAGCATTGAATTCTGTGTCAATGTTGCTAATTAATAAGTTTGTGTATCGATATGCAAAAAAGCAGAGGTGCCAAAGGGTCCCCTTGTTGGACGCCTCTTTCCGAATAAATGATGTTTTCGCCAAATAAAAGTTATGAAGGGAATCGATAACATTGATTGATGAAAGGAAAAATTTCAGGTAGAATATCTGCTACAAGTTTTAATAAATGATCGCGATGAATTGTATTGAAAGCATTTTTAAAATCAATTTTCAGAAAAACTTTATCATTAACGTCTGGATGATTAGAGACGTAACGTCTTGCTGCATGTGCAACTGCTTCACAACCACCTTTCGACCCGAAACCAAATTGTAATGGACGAAGTAAATATCCTAATTTGTCTCTGATGTTTGAAAACAAATTATTTTCGCTACTAAACGACGATAAACTGTACCAATAGCAATTGGTCTGATACCTCCTGCTTTTTTAGTTAAAGCTAATAGTGACGCGCCGAATAAAATAGGACGAATATTAATGTTTACTGTGTCATTTAAAATAAAATTACATAATTTACTCAAAGATGATAAAATATTTTTTCCTGAAGGGCCAGCACTGTAACTTATTAAATCTTGTAGATGTGAAGGTCTTAAAGAGTCTAAACCACCAGCAGAACTTGTTTTAAAAGAGTTTATTGCGCTACTCACAAATTCTTCTGTTATAAAAAAAGGAATATGTTCCGAAATCAGAGTAGGGAACTTACTATTAGGTTTCTCTACAGGATGTTTCGATTTTAAATCTGTTAAAGTGGCTGCACTGACATCAGCAAAACTGTCATCTGAAGCTAAGATTTTGATTGCGGATGTCAAGTCGCCGTCAGAAACTTTATTAATTACATTTTTAATTTTACTATTTTTTGATAAATTTATGTTTTTCAGAACTGAGAAATTTCTATTTTGTTGATTAGAGAAATTTAAATGATGATCTATATTTTCAAAAGTTTTTAAATTATTCTTGATTATAGTAGAGAGAGATACTTTTTTTTTTTAGAATTTTTAGAAGGAAGACTCAAAACATTATACGGAAAAAACAATAGATTCTCCCAGGTAGTAATAGAATTTTGTCTTACGCATTCTTCAATCAGATTAGATAGCGTTGAGGCACAAAGAGCTCTTGAAGCTTTTGGGACTCTTCTTATTACTGATCTTTGGCTCTTCAATTTTGCCAACTTTATATGAAAATTCGTATCTTTTATTTCCTCATTTTCAAAACTTTCTACTTTAATCGAACTTAAATTTTGTCTACCATGCGTCTTGTTTTGATGTAATTTTAGGCCTCGCTTCTTAAAAAATTTACCACAGATTTCGCACTTCACTGTGACTGGCGCTGACATACGGCTTATATCATAAAGAATTTGGAGTTATGCAGTCCAAAAAATTCTACCGTCCGCTTCACGTTGATAAATGTACATCCATTTTCTATTTCTCAATAATTATAAGTGGATGAATTTTAATAAACGTATATTACTTTATAGATTGACGGGCATGTCATTTTACAAATCAAAGTCTTCTGTGGAGAACTGTTCTAGGAGCCAACGAGTAAACACGTACCTCTCGTTAAGCTCTGTTTTTTGACAAAATCATTAAATACGAGTTAGTTAATGTGTATTGTTTTTCAAGTTTTATCGTCGAGTTTTTGTTATACTTGAACAAAAAGTGTGGAGCAGAATGTCAGTAGGAAAAAGTTTTCTTTATTACGATAAAAGTGTACCGATTCCACATTAAACGACCAAGGTCGTTCGAGAGAACCGTACCAGTGAAATAAAATCGCAGGTCAGGGCCGTCTTCGGCGACTCACCTGATGAAAATTAATTCAAAATTTCAAAATGACCGATCTTCTACAGAATGCTTCTGACTTCAGGGGCTTCCAACATATTACTCAAAATAGTAACACCCAACCACAAAACCAACCTACAACCACCTACTCATCTGTTGTCAGTAAACTACAAGCACTAACTTTTCCCACCAAAAATCAAGCAGCCTTTTTCAACTCCTCGAATTATACCAAACTCGAAGAATATCTATTAGCTCTTGGTTCCATTATTGGCCCATCAAACATTCTATTTTCATCAAGAATATCTAGTAATCGGATTTGCATTTACCTATCCAGCAAAAATATTGTTGACGAATTCCTTAATACATATAATGGGACCATATTTATCAATAATGAACGGCTCCATGCCCGCCGATTGATAACACCCAGCGAACGACTTATGTTATCAAATCCAGTAAAAATATTGTTGACGAATTCCTTAATACATATAATGGGACCATATCTATCAATAATGAACGGCTCCATGCCCGCCGATTGATAACACCCAGAGAACGACTTCTGTTTTCAAATGTAAGCCCCACTATCCCCCATCATGTGATAGATGAAGAACTACGAAAACTAGGCATCAAAACATTATCGCCAATATCTTTTTTGAGGATTAATTCTTCCAATCCCTCCTACAGGTATATATCCCCTTCTGAAATCCCCCTACCTGATTCCATACTCCAATCACACGATAACACATCATACCGTATATTCTTGTCCCAAGAAAATCAATCATGTTTCAAGTGTAAACAGCAATGCCATGTTGCAGCCAACTGTACGACTGTCACATTTCAATCCACCAACGAAACTAATGACATGGGAGAACCTGATATAATATCGGAAACCTCTACCTCAGAGAATACTGTTGCAGAACCGCCAAATCTCAAACAAAACCTCAAAAAGAAGCATGACCGAAATCATTACTCCCCCTCCTCAACAAACTTCGGAGAATATATTCATCAAACCGGCAGAAAAATCTTCAAAGAAAAGTAAAACCAATATAACTGCAGACCAATCATCAGTAGAAGTGTTATTACTACCAGCCAAAGCATTATTTGAAGACAAGACCTCAAACCATACAATGAGCTTCAAACAAATCACTGACTTTTTCGAAAATGTAGATGGCTACAATATATACCTCAGATATCTATAGTTTATTAGAAATGTTGACCAAAATATACCCATACCTAAAGGAGAGAAAGGTAAAATCCAGATGCACCAAAGTCAAACTCAAAATCATGAAACAACTAAAAAGGGAAACAACTGATAACATAGATACCGACTCATCATTAGACTCCTCCCAAGAAACCTTTTAATATAACATTCAATTCAATCATTCAGTGGAACTCAAATGGGCTATATGCCCATTTGGAAATGCTTAAAACCTTAATATTTGAACAGCACCCAACTATAATCTGCCTACAAGAAACAAATTTTAAAGGGAATCATCACTATAAACTTCGAAATTATAAATGCTTAAAAAACAGAGAACAACAGAATATAGGTAGTGGCGGAGTTGCTATATATATAGACGAAAACTATGAAGTATGCTCGATACCGCTTCAAACTAGTTTAGAAGCAGTTGCAGTGAGCATATCATCAACTAGAAAAATCAATCTATGCAATATTTATATTCCCCAAAGCAGAAATTGACACCGAACAAATTAAGAACCTGATTGATCAAATCCCTTCACCACGAATAATCCTGGGAGATTTCAACAGTCATAATACATTGTGGGGATCGAAAGGAACTAACTCAATGGGACGGAAAATCGAAGAGATCATAGATGAATTCAACTTCAACCTTCTCAACGACGGATCGAAAACCCGATTTGACCTTTTCACCGGGGAATCCTCTGCTATCCTTTTGGGAACCAACTCTATCACCTTCGTTTAGCTGGAACGTGATACCTTTTTTATATGGCAGTGATCACCACCCAATAAATATTTCCAACGAACAACACAGAGAAGAAAGCAATCTCCCTATTTAGCAAAAGTGGATAACAAAAAATGCCAATTGGCAAGAATACTCAATTGCGATTGAAAGAAAGGTTGACGAACTCAATGGGGTCCACCAGAACTCACATGTAAATGACCTATTAAAAATCTTCTCCAATATAATAATCTGGGCCGCTGAGGTCCAAGTAGGTAAAACGAAGCACATCAAACAGCACAAGCCGGTACCCTGGTGGAATAAAGCTTGCGAGAAAGCAGTTACCTCAAACAAAAAAGCCTTCAAGGAATACAAAAGGCACAATACCACAGAAAATCTCCTGGAGTTCAAAAAACATAGAGGCAAGATGAGATACATAATTCGAAAAAGTAAGAAAGAGAGTTGGCAGACATTCGTAAGCAATATAAAAACAGTTCTACTCCTGCCTCTACTGTATGGAAAAATATTAAGGAAGTCTCGGGAATTAGAACACTCAATGAAATAAAGTTTCTTGCTAAAAATGATCACATTATATCAACCAACGAGGAAATCACCGAAACCTTGGCAGACAACTTTGAAATGCATTCAAGTAACATAAACTACAGAGAATCTTTCAAATCACTGAAAATGAGTGCTGAAAAGATATATATATATATATATATATATATATATATATATATATATATATATATATATATAGATTTCGAAGAAGAGGTTCCCAACCCACTAAATGCACTAATAAGCATTGAAGAACTCGAAGAATCACTTCAACAGAGTAAGAACTCAAGCGCAGGACCAGATGATATTCCACCGATCTTCCTACAGAACCTTCCTTTGAATGCAAAAAAGTATCTCCTATAAATCTACAATCATATCTAGATAAATAAAGTATTTCCTGGAAAGTGGTCCCAAGCAATCATTATACCCGTTCTCAAGACAAACAAACCAAAAATGGACCCAGATTCTTACAGACCCATATCCCTTATATGTGCACTATGCAAAATACTGGAAAAAATTGTAAACAAGAGATTAATGTGGTTCGTAGAATCAAAAAATCTAATAATTCCCGAACAGAGCGGTTTCAGAAAAAACAGGACAACTGCAGACAATCTGGTCGATATGGAATCCGAAATTCATGAGGGCTTCGCCAACAAGCAGGATTGTATTGCAGTATTTTTTGACATCATCCGAGCCTACAATACGGCGTAGAGGCAAGGAATTTTAAAAAACATTACACAAATGGAACATACGAGGCAATATATTACAGTTCATCGACAACTTCCTTAAAGATCGCCACTTCTGTGTTCGAGTAAACGGTACTACGTCGGAGAGAATTCAACAAAATGGAATACCACAAGGATAAGTCCTTGGCGTCACCCTCTTCTTGGTAGCAATAAACAACATTCTGGACAATTGCAGACCCCCAGTTAAAGCAAGACTGTATGCAGACGATTTAGTCACTTTCACAAAAGGCAAAAATGTATATTCAATGCAAAAACAGTTACAGAAAACATTCGATAGTCTTGGAAAATGGGCAGAAACTAATGGCGTCCAATTCTCCCACGAGAAAACAATATGTCTACTATTCTCAAAAAAACATAATCCTGAAATTCCTCGTTTAACCTTAGATGCTCGACCACTGAATTTTGTTGACAAATTGAAGATTTTAGGAATGATATTCGACAAAAAGCTGAAATGGAAAGATCACATTATTAACTTGAAAAATGTATGTCAAAACGGATTGAACCTGATGAGAACACTTGCAAACAGGAACTGGGGTGCTGATTACAACAGTCTTATGCTGATATGCAAATCCTTAATCAGATCTAGGCTAGACTACGGCTCATTAGTATATTCATCTGCAAAAAAATCGATTCTGAGAAACCTGGATACAATCCACAATACAGCACTAAAAATCGCATTAGGAGCCTTCTGTACAAGTCCTCCTGCCAGTGTCCACTGCGAAACAGGAGAATATCCCCTACAGTCAAGAAGAAAATTTTTAAGTCTCATACGCTGCTGTAGTATCTTCAAACCCCACTAATCCTGCAAGACACAACATAATCTCTGATCGCTTCAAAAACCTTTATGCTTCAAAACAAAAAACAGATCCTCCTTTCTATGAGAGAATCAACCGATACCTTGCAGAATTCCAGCCAACTTTTCCCCAAACATTTTCCAACAATATCCCCACCCCACCTTCTTGGATAATCAACCTTCCAGAAATAAATACAAACATATTACAGTACAATAAAAATGAAACCAACCCCCTCCTAATCATTCAAAAATTTAATGAAATAATGGAAAATCAGCAGGGTTTTTATGAAGTATACACGGATGCGTTAAAAACCGAAGATGGTGCAACTGCAGCTTTCATGAGCCCAAATTACAGCACCGCTTATAAACTGAATAAGACCTGTAGCATATACCACGGAGAACTTCTGGCTATTCTTAATACACTGGAGTACATAAATACCATAGAGCAACAAAATATAATTATTATATCGGACTCTCTCAGTGCACTTTCCAGCCTCTCCTAGGTAATTCCGAACAACCCAATCCTTATCTCTATTAAGACCGTGCTATATAACCTGCAACTGCATCACAAAATAGTAAAGTTCTTATGGATTCCATCGCATATCGGAATAAAAGACAATGAAGATGTAGACAAATTAGCGAGAGGGTCAATTGGTGATGATACGATCCCAACTATACAGGAAATTGTACACACTGACTATCAAAGGACAGTTAAGGATTCCATCATCAGAGAATGGCAATCTCAGTGGAATAATTCTCAATCTAAATTATTTCAAGTGGAAAAACATGTCACCCCATGGAAATCAAACCTCGCCAGTAGAAAGCACCAAATCATTCTCTCCAGATTAAGAATTGGCCATACCCGAATAACACATAGTTACCTCCTTTCAAGAAATAACGGTTAAACAATTAAAATGTAATTAACTGTCTCGACCCTTACTTCGTGGAATATGCTCATATTCGTGTTTTTAAATGATAATTGTAAAGATCAGCAGATATAGTTTTCCTGGTTTTCTATATCATTGCACAGTTATACTGATCTTAATTGGAAAAATGATATCCAGGATATCACCATAGGGCTAATAATATCTAAGCTTCAATATTTGTAATATCACATCTTCTTCTTTTTTCTATAAACATATATTGAGCCAATCACAAGTTAGGTTACTTCTTGGTCTAGCCTAAAATAACTACTAAACATCAGGTAGGCATAAAATTAAATGTAACTTCTGTCATTCTGACGATGATATTGATTTATCGAAACAATTGTCAATTTTTTAGAATTTTTCAATAACTTTTATTATATTGTGGAACTAACTAGAGACCGTGAGTTTCATTTAAAAACACGGTTAAAATGTCTTTATTATATGTTAATGACACCCTATTTACAACATCATAGAGAATACATTATATAATGATAAAAAAATACATCATACAATGGGTACCGATCTTCTGGTCATTTTATATCTTGTTCTGTACGTCTTCTAAGTGTTTCATCACTCCTTACTACATAGCATAATCCATAAATTTTAACTATCTACAACAACTCTACCCCTTGGAATGTTTTTGGCTCCTAGAATATTTCGGCTAGGTTATCCCTGAAAAGTAGCTAAAAAACAGGGTTTCAAAAGTGATATGGGGTTTAGTTTTCGAGGTGGCAACATGTCTGACGTTGAATTTGATTGATTTTATTGTTTTTATTGAATTGATTTCACATTATGTATGATATAGGTTTGGAGTTCAACAACCTTGTTATGTAATTAGCGAGCCATGCCGAAGCCTACACCCACTGTCGCGGATGTCTCCTGCGCGATTTGCGTCTATGAGGTTCTTACGAAGATCCTTTGGCAGACAGTAGTTATAAAAATTTGTTGAGATTTTTGTGATGAAGTCTTTGACAGTGAGTATATTAGCTTTGTTATGTAACCAAGTATTTCGGGGTAATCTGGGATAACAATTGTGTTTGATTGCCATTTATGTTTCGTTCCATTATAGTACACTGGTGCTGCATATGTAAGTATAGGTCTGATTATGTATGTGTATGTGAGAATTTTATTATGACTTGTTAAGTTACTGTGAGTACAAATGAGTGGATAGAGTTTGCTCATTGCAATCTTAGCTTTGCGCACCTGTTGCACAATATGAGCGTTTGCATGTGTGTTCGGTTGAATGGTGTACCCTAAATATTTTAGGGTATTACTAGGCTCAATAATGTGCCCATTCACACAAAGATTGCAGAGACGTGTTTTTTTTAGCTAATCTCCTGAGTAATAAATACTCTGTTTTGGATTCATTAATAACTAATTTGCGTTCGTGTAGGTAGGGTATTATTTTAGTGTTGATGTGTGTTTGTGCAATTTCCAGTGCGCGATCGGGATTCTGTGCAGAGGCAACAAAACAAGTGTCGTCGGCGTACATTGCGGTTAATAAGTCTGGGGATGTTGGGAGATCTTGGACATATAGGGAGTATATCAAAGGTGATAACACCGACCCTTGAGGTACTCCTGCTTGGATTGCGTATAGTCCAGCGTTATGATTATTAATTTTAGAATAAAATATTCTGTTGGTTAGGTAAGAGTGTAATAATTTAATTAAATAATCAGGTATTTTTAATGTTATCAGTTTGTGTATTAGTCCCTCGAGCCATACGTAGTCGAACGCCTTCTGAATATCAAGTGTTACCATCACTGATTTCTTTTTATTGTGAAAACCCTCCCTTATGTAATTTATAACCCTTATTATTTGTGATATAGTGCTGTGGCCGCTTCTAAATCCGTATTGCTCGTGGGGAATAATGTCATGTTTCTCAACAAACTGTTTTAATCTGAATAAGATTATTTTGTCAATCACCTTCGCTATATTATTTAGTAAGGAAATTGGTCTGTAACTATCTACATAACACGATTGTTTATTTGCTTTGATGATGGGGATAACGTTGGCTACCTTGAGCATGTCGGGATATTGTCCTGTTTTAATAATAAAATTAATTATGTAAGTTAGTTGTACAATCGCTTTTTTTGGCAAGTTTTTGAGTAATATGTTATGTATTGTGTCTGATCCGGGTGCTGTTTTGTTTTTGAGTTGTTGAATTGTGTTGTATATTTCTGTGCATGTTGTTAAATTTTTTGTGTTTGAAGTGGTCAATGAGTTTATGTATTGGTGTACTGTGTGTGAGATGTCTTGATGATATCGTGTGTGTTGTGAGTGATTAACAAAGTTGCTTTGGAAATACTCTCCGAACTTTTCTGCGATTTCGGGGGTGTTGATATATGTTTGACCATTACTTATGATTTTGGTAATTTCATTGAATTTATTTCTGAAGTGACGGGCAATTTTCCAGAGGGAATTGTCGTCCGGTTTCAGTTTGCTTAGGAATTCGCCCCATTTATTGTTTGTGTGTTCACGGACGAGATCATTTATTTTGTTTTGTTGATGACTTAATAGTTGGTGGTCATTGATATTTCTGGTTTTTTTCCATATTTTTCTTAGTTTATTTTTTTCTTTTATAGATTGTATTATATTTTCTGGTAATTTATTATATGTTGCTGTTATTTTTTTAATTGTTGATGAATGTTCTCTAGCATTAATTATTATGTTTTGTAAGTTTTTAATTGTACGAGTTAACTGTTGAATATTTTCTATTTTGTCAATTATGTTTAGGTTGTTATTTATATAGTTTCTGAATTTTAGCCAATTTGTAGTTTTATAGTAGAATATATTAGAATTATTAGGATTATGAATATTGTGGAAAAGTTTGAGGTGAATGAGGACAGGATCGTGGTCTGAGTTAAGGTCGGTTAGAGTTTTCATTTTGCTAATGTTATTGATATTTTTGCCTATTACAATATCTAAGGTGCTAGGAAAATGATTCGCCATAAAAGGAATATATGTCGGTTCAGCTGTGTGAAATATATTACACTCCGAGTTGTCGCAGAAATTCAAAAGAGTATTCCCGTTAGCATTGGGGTAGCTGGCGTATTGATCCCACTGCGGATGGCGGCAGTTGAGATCACCAACTACCAGTACTTTGTTATGTGAGTTAAAGATGTTGTGTAAGTCGGTGAGTTTGATTGTGTTACTTGGTTGATTGTAAACTCCCACTTTTTTAATTTTATTATCGAAGAGAATCGCTAAATGCTCAATTGATGTGTTGTTTTGTTGCAGGATTTTGAAATTTATGCTTTTTTTGATTATTAGTGCGATACCGCCACCGCCAGCATCGTCGGCGCGGTCTTGTCTATATAGACGATATTCGGGGTTTTTAAGATTTACTGTTTTGTGTGATTTAAGGAACGTCTCGATTAGAAAGAAAATGTCTGGTTTGTGAATGTCGAGAAAATGTCTGATTATGGGTAGTTTATTTTGCACTCCACGTACATTGCAGAAAATTATTCTGAGGTTATATCGTTTTTGAAAATCTGTTTTTTCACATACCTGCCTATATGTCATAATTGTCAATGGTGTTGTTGTTGTTGTAGATGGTGAACTTTTCCATTTTGGTGGTTGCTTTTTTCATCTCACGTATTAGGTCACCCCTGCCCTTGCTAGTTCATCGAGGTTGACCAATGCATGAAGTTCTCTGAACATATCGTTTATTTTTGAAAATTTGTTAATGTCAGCATTTTTTTATTGAGTTGAGAATTGGGTAGAGGGTTTGTGTGATTGGGGTAGGGGGTAGGAAACTTGGGGGGTAGTAGGAGGGTGAGTTTTTGATGGTAGGCTGGGAAATTCGGAGTTATTGTTGTTCTGTGTCCAGGGGCTGTGTTTTGGAGGGGGTGCGGGGATGAATTTTTGGGGGGTGGGTTTGGTTTTTTGGTTTTGTGTTCTTCGTTCTTCGGTCCAAATTCTGCGCTTAATGAATTCCGGGCATATCTCGGCGTTGGCCGGATGGTCCCCATTACAATTTGCACACTTTGCTGGGGTTGTTCTGTCCTTGGTGCACTCCGGTGTTAAGTGGGATCCAGCGCACTTGAGGCATCTGGGAGTTCTTCCACAGTTTGATGTTGCGTGCCTCCACAGTTGACATATGTGGCACTGAATGACTGGTTTGCTCTGCCTTCTGAACTCCCATAGCACTCTTGTGTGCTCGATGACTCGAACATTCTTGTTTAAGTAGTCTAATGTGATTTTTGCATCTGTGACTACCAGATAGAGGGGACGTCCTTTCGTCATCATCCTGAAAATATCCTTGATTCGTATTTTGTGTATTTTCTCCATATCTTCCCCGATGTCGGTCAGTTGGAGTCCTTCCGCTAGTCCGCGGAGTATAAATGCATGCGTTTTCTCTTCCCTCCTTGTGTACGTATGGAACTGCACCCTTTCTTCTTTGAGTACTTTTTTTAGCTTTTCGAAATCATCAACATCTTTAGTGAAAACTATAGACAAATTATTCGTATATTTGATTTCAAATGGTTTTCTTATTTCGTCTTTTAATTTGTTCACCATCTCACGATGGCGTTGTACGTTGCCATCGATCACGATTGGTGGACAATTTGTTGACACTTTTTTTGCGGATGGTGGGGCAGTTTTGGTTCTTTTAACTTCTTGTTGCGTACCGACTTCATCTTCTTCCGAGGATACATCTGTTGCGACGAATTTCCGGAAATTATTTTTTTTCTTTTTTTTTGTGTTGTTGATGTTTTTTTTTCGGAGTTTTCATCTGACATCTCAGATAGTGATTCGTAATTGTTTTTTGTAGGAATCGGTACTTGTTTTCTTGTAGTTTGGCTCAGAATCTTGTTAAATGTTGCTCTTTTTTTGGGGTATTCAAAACCGGAAGGGGAGGTTTCCCTTGTGTCCATGGGAGCTACTGAAATTTCATTAAGGTTTTGATTAGTTTTTTCTTTCTGGTAAAGTTGTCTAGCCCGGATAGGTGTTACCTTACTATTCATCTCTTGGTATTGTGAGATAAATGTATCTTTTTCACGTAGATCTTCTTGCTCCATTTCTTGTACCCATGATTGATTGGCCGGTTTGTGTACAACAGCCTGTACTGTTGCCGTTTGCTTTGGTTTGTTTGCATCTATATGAGTGTTTTCCTCGTCGTCCGTGGTGTTATGACTACTTCTGGGTCCTATAGTGTCTTCTTCCATGTTGTGTCTGTTTTCTAAGCTAATATTGGGGTGGATTGGTGTTTTCTATACACTTTTGAAAGACACTTTTTGTTTGTGGTGGTTTCTAGACACTTGTTTTCTAGTGATGTGACCGTATGATTGCCGACTTGTTCTATACACTTTTCAGTGCTTTCTATACGCTTTTTATTTTGGTTGGATGAATTTAAAGCTTTCGTTAGTATGGTTATGTCTATATTTTCGAGGCACTGTTTATATATATTTATGTTTGGCGAAATGTTATTGTCAATGTTCAGTTGATTTGACGATTCGTCATCAATATACACCAATTTTAAATAGTCTTTATTTTTATTTTTAAGTTGTAATGTTTTATTTTTAATACGATTAATTTTGTCACTGTATTCAGAAGAGTTAGTGCTGTCTGAAATACTGGCTGAGAGCCTTTGATCTCCGCTAATATCGGCTTTCGCGTCACTTTTATTAACTATTATTGTTTTTTTATGTGGAAACTTTTGAATATCTACCGGTGTTTTTTTTATTAATTTTGTATTTGGACGTACCTTTATTTCTGGATGATTTGGGGGATGTTTTGACCCACACTAACGATTTGCGTACGCACAAGTTATCGTTTTTATTTAAATTATCACTTGTAAAAATATGCGGCTTTATTTCATTAAGATTGTGAATTTTAGCTTTGAGTCTGCGGGTATATTCCGTTTGAAACGGAATGGTACCCGTTGTGGGAGGAGACGGTAAGGCTATGAATTCAATAAGAACTGTCTCTATTGAACCCTTTTACTAAACGCTGTAATTTTTATAGAAGTTTGAAAAATAATTAACACTTTTATTCACAACGGCAATCCAATTTCCAAACTATCAAGTTCGAGAATTAGCATAGGAATGTCAAGAAGTAACCCACCAACGTGTGAAGTATGCCAAAGTCAGTGCCCCGTCCAACACATCCTAGAAGAATGCCCAACATACAATAACCAGCGACGCGTACACAACATTCCTCCATCATTTGAAGCAATACTGAACTCCAGATGTGATATTAAAAAACTAATAGCGTTTCTAACAAATCAATATTACTAACGAAATATGATTATTGTAAATATTATTCAATGTATATATGTATTCATTGTATCATAACATTTCTGTTTTTCTGTGTCTCGAATAATCTTAAGGGTTGATGAGACTATTGTTTAAATAAAAAATAGTCTTCTGTTGTAAATAGGGAGAGATTTTTTGAATATTTTGTTATTGTTATATGAAGAAAAAGACAATCAATTCCTTCTTTTAATATAACATAGGCACACAATTTGTTATTTGTTTACAGGTAAAAAAATACTGAACTGAAGTAAATTAGTGAACTTTTTGCATTTGGAATATTTTTATTGATATTAACTGAAAAATTCATTTTCTTTTCTGTCACTCCTTTAAAATAGACGTTTGAAGATCTCCCTGATTGAATTCTTTTAGAACCACTATTCAAACCATCCCATCCCAACCAACCATCGCAGTAGAAAATGCCAATATGCGCCCCGGAAAATACTGGAGTGGATACTACCAGAGCGAAGAAAAAGGGGACGACCACGATATAATGAAGGCAATGACGATCGGAAATTTGAAGGAGGATACAAAAAAGTGGAAAAGTTAAAAAAAGAGAAGCGGCGACATTCATTGGAAAAATACAGGATGTTTTTAATTTATCATTCAATCAATTTTGCTTCCAGAAGATTCCATTTTTAAAAATTTTACAGAAAAATAAAACGTGTCTTATATGGCAATGATTCATTTTTTATGCTGAACTATTTTTCCAAATAACATTTCCAATCCGTTTCGTATCTAATATTCATTTTGCCACATTTTGTTGGTGTTAGTATAATATTGAAGGCTGGACGAAACTCTATAAAGAATAAATGTTTGTCAAACTAATACATACATAATTACATATTTGATATAAACTTACTTCAAAAAAGGTTACGGAGTAAAACAATGTGATGTAGATGCCGGAGAACATTTGAAAAACAAAAAGACCAGTAAGCAGGATAAGAGGTTTGTATGCTGTAGGTTTCAAAAACTCTTTTATTACTCCAACTAATCCCAAATTCGTTTGTATTGCTTGACTCTCTAACTTTTTCTGATGTTCTGCTTGAAGCGCCTGCAATTGTAGTTCAGCCATTGATTCGCTCTAAAAAAAGACAACTATTTATACTTCTGAATTATAGCTCTATATTTCTACAGTAAACAGTTTTTTAATAAATTTACGTACCCTGTTATCCGGTTGCGGTTGGTATCGATTGAACCATTGCAAACTTTTAGCTGCTTCGTTGAATCTTCCTTTTGAAATCAACCATGGCGGACTTTCAGGTATAAAGAAGACCAACAATACTGGTAGTAGAACGTAGGCATTACACAACCAAGCTACAGTTCTCCAATGCAAAAACCAACCTTTTAAATAAGCTATAAGCATACCTTGAAAATAAAAAAAAATATGAATTATGGGAGATTTTGTTAAAGCACGTGGCTGATGAGATTTTTCGTCTTTTAGTATATTCCAAATAGCAAAGTATACCATCATCTCATTTATACATATATAGTATCTGAGCACCGCCAAGCTCTCTAAGTAAATTGGATGCTCTAATTAAGTTTACGTATTCTTTCATGTACAGCGTTGCTGAAAAGTCTCGCACCAAGGGATTATCTTTGAAACGGATAAAGGGAAAGTTATGAAATTCTAGGACGATTAATGAGACTCTATTCTGCATATTTTAGAGCAAATGTCAAATGTTTTTGACGTCAGCGTTTAGCGTACGGCCTCCATCTTAAATTTTTTAAAATGACAACCTAGGTCGTGTGACCCATCGCAAAAAAGCTTATTTTTTTCTCCTTCCAAAAATAATCCCAATGTATCACTTTACTACAAAATTTCCTATACAATATCGTTTTCATTTTTCTAAATTAAAGTGTACCGTACCTACTAATTATTTGGTTTTTAAAATAAAACAAAAAACAATAGTAGGCATTAAAAACGTCAACCACATCATTAATTCATTATTTATGTACAAATTGTCAAAACTGATACTAATTTCAAATTAGTACGAAATTTAAAAGTAAATCAAGAATAATGGCACATTTATCAGAAAAATAACGCATCCAAATTCTAATGTTAGTTGGATATAGTGATCGCAAACGTACCCATGAGGAAGTAACTCATCTTTTTAACAATTTAAATCCTGAATGCCCTCCTATAAGTAGATCTACAGTGACGAGATTAGTAAATAAATTTAATGAAACTGGTAGTGTAAAAGATATTCCTAGGTCTGGTAGACCGAAAAGTGCAACTAATGAAGGTAAAACTTTAGATGTTCAAGAAAACCCTCAAACATCTACAAGTATATTGGCAAGTAATCATGGTATTTCTAGACACTCTATACAAACTATACTGCATAAAAATAACTTTCATCCTTATAAAGCTCAAAATCTACTACAATTGGGCAAGGATGATTTTGATAGGCGATTACAATTTTGTGAAATAGTTACAGAGAAAATAAGGATGCAAAACAATTTCTTAGATTTTTTGGTATTCAGTGATGAAGCCACATTTTGCTTAAACGGTTCTGTTAACAGACATACTTGCCGGTACTGGTCAGATTGTAATCCGCACTGGATGGAGGAGGTTCATACACAGCGTCCACAAACAGTAAATGTGTGGGCGGGTTTGGTGAAAAACCATTTGATCGGTCCTTTTTTTATTGAAGGTACGCTGACCGGTGCTAAATATCTTGACTTACTCCAAAATGAAATTATACCTAAAATAAATCGATTATTTCCTAATATGAACGTATACTTTCAACAAGATGGCGCACCTCCACATTATCAAAGAGACGTTAGGCAATATTTAAATACAATTTTCCCTCAGAGATGGATTGGTCGAAGAGGTACAATTGAGTGACCGGCAAGATCACCGGACTTGATACCACTCGATTTTTTTCTCTGGGGCTACCTGAAAGACCGGTTTTATGTAAACAGACCAACTAACTTGAACGATTTAAAGGATCGCATACGTCTCGAAATGCAGGAAATTACTCCGCAAATGATCAACGATTCAATTCGTAGCTTCGAAGAGAGATTGTATCATTGTCAACAAACAAATGGCCAGCATTTTGAGCACTTATTGTAATGAAGTATTTGCAAATTAAATAATTGTTTAGTTTATAAAATTCTGTAACACGCAGTTTGGATTAAAATTATAATTTTAATATATTTGTTAAATTTCTATCATAATATCCGAGTGAAGTTATACATTGGGATTATTTTTGGAAAGAGAAAAAAATAAGCTTTTTTGTGATGGGTCACACGACCTAGGTTTTTATTTTAAAAAATTCAAGATGGCGGCCGTACGCTAAACGCTGAAGTCAAAAACATTTGATCTATAATATGCAGAATAGAGTCTAATTCATCGTCCTAGAATTTCATAACTTTCCCTTTATCCGTTTCAAAGATAATCCCTTGGTGTGAGACTTTTCAGCAACACTGTACATGAAACAATACGTAAACTTAATTAGAGCATCCAATTTACCACTATGGTGTCCTCAACAGATTAAATATACTTAGAATCAAGCCAAAGGAATCACCAATGTCTAGCGCGCTTTTCTCGATGTATTACAGACATTCATTTGAACAAATCATTGGAACAGGTCAAGAACATAATTTGCCGAATTTAGTATCTCTATTTTGCCCTGAAAACCATATTATCAACAAATCATGGGTTAAGAAAAGGTCACACTTTGGTAACCAGCGATCATTGTCCAATGGAATACACCAAATATATTTTGGCTTAAATTTCTGATGACTAACTCAATGTGTGGGCTATACACAAAACAACTTTGTGTTAGATATCAGCAATGGATATTGTAAGTATTTGAAGTAAAAATAAGTACATCGTTTTTTGGGAATATTTTTTCTGTCAAACAGTGGCTTTGAATTAACTTACCCGACATGTCTTGTTGTTTCAATTGCACATAGTTATATTATGGTACACGTCGATGTTCTTTATTATAATCTATTTCAGAAAGGTGTAGAGTAATAAAGGGAATTTCCGTCCAGTTCGACTCAGTTTCGGAGTTGGACATACGCCTTGAAATAGTATTGTTTGTAATATTAAAATTTCAGGTAATTACTTAAGAGCATTGGGGAAGGTATGTTTTCTGACCTGAAGTGTCAAAAACCAAATATTATGAAGGGATTAGTTAGGTAGTAGATTATACAATTAAGTTTGTAATTCCATTACTCGCGCTGGGATTGCCAGTCCCTTATGGACAAGGCAGTCTATTATTTGTGTTGTATTTTTTTTAGTTTTGGCTCAAATTTTTGCAGTAGTTATATTAGTAAAACATGTTATTCTCTACTCTATTTATAAAGCATACCATATTTATGAATCTACACTACTAGAAATAAGTTGTATTATATTTAATAATGTTTCATTTTATCTCAATTTAATTGTTTGTACATTTGCTTCCACAGTTTCGAATTTCTGAATTGCTACAGCTTGAGAATAACTACAGAATTCGTACGGAAATATTTAGGTATAGAAAGAAAAAGTAACAACTTGTCCAAATAAAATTTTATTATTAGTAGTACCATAGCAGGTACCGATCGCATTCTTAGATAAATTAGAGGGGAATAAAATTGACCCTTTGCATTATTGTGGGGGAGAAACACAACAAGTCAAGTGGAACCCCCCAAGAAAAGTCCAGGCAGATCAGTAAAAGTCCTTGTCGAAGACACTAAAAGTGTAATTTGAAGAAAAGTTCACTATTTTATTTTAGATAAGAAATACCCACCCTAGATAAGATTTTAATGGAGCTTGGCCAAGATGACAGTATTTTCCGTTGATAACTAGAAAACTTTTATGAACCACTTTAAAAAATATGGATTTTGCCTGGGAAAAGCATAACCGTAAAGCCCTTTTACTGGAAAGCTATGAAATTGTTTGCTTGCGATGAAATTGTTTGCTTGCGACGAAAATACTTAGGAAGTATAAAGCAGTACAGAACAGAGCAGAAGAAAATATAGTACCAAAAATATGGCAAGTCAAAAATATAACCTGTACTCGCCAAGTTTTCATAGAAGGTCTGTCAACGGGTATTAAGGTGCCTTTAGGTGAAGGGAAGTGTCTAGCAATCGTCCATATTGGAAGCAAAGAGGGATTTTTAAAAGAAGGTTTGCTGACCTTTCAGTAGCGCCATACGTGAGATTACCACGAGGACATGAGTTCGGATGATTTTGAAGACAATTTTGGTGAAATGATAAAATATCTTCCGGCTGATTGAGTAGTAGTTATGGATACCGCAAGGTATCATTCTTGACGCATAGAAAAGACTACACCTCCATCTTGGAGAAAATAAGAAACTATTGACTGGTTAACCACCAAAAGTATTGAATTCGAAGATAATTTGATAAAAAAGGAACTATTAATAGCAAAATTATACAAACATCGTTTCATGAAATTTGCTGAAGAATATATAGCAGAAAAACATAGTATAACTAATGAAATTAACTGTCTCGACCCTTACTTCGTGGAATCTACTCATATTAGTGTTTTAAATGAAACTCAATGTTTCTAACTAATTTCACAATATAATGAAAAATAATGAAAATTCTAAAAAATTGGCAATTGTTTCGATAACTGAGTATCATCGTCAGAATGACAGAAGTTACATTTCATTTGATGCATACCTGATGTTTAGTAGTTATTTTTGGCTAGACCAAGAAGTGACCTACCTTATGATTGACTTAATATATGTTAATAGAAAAAAGAAGAAGATGTCATATTACAAATATTGAAGCTTAGATATTATTAGCCCTATGGTGATATCCTGGATATCATTTTTCCAATTAAGATCAGTATAACTGTGCAATGATATAGAAAACCAGGAAAACTATATCTGATGATCTTTACAATTATCACTTAAGAAGACAGTTTAATAGTGGAGAACTCCCTAGATTTATCTGTTCACTTCTGTCATTGTGACGATGATATTCAGTTATCGAAACAATTGTCAATTTTTTAGAATTTTCAACATTTTTCATTATATTGTGGAATTAGTTAGAAACATTGAGTTTCATTTAAAACACTAATAGTGTAACTAAGCTGCGCACCCCGCCATATTATTGCGAACTAACTCCTATATTACTGATATGGGCCCAATTGAAAGTATTTGTAGCAAGACACAACCCGACATTCAAAATGAAAGACGTTAAGCTACTGTTTGATCAAGCTATTAAGGAAGTGACACCAGAGAACTGGCGAAAAGCAGTCCAGCATGTCATTAAAGAGGAGAAAATGTCTGATCTGAACTACTTGATCGACCGGATCGTCGAGGAGATGACAGTTCCTGAGATAACGATGAATATTATGATTTTTTATAATTTAATTTCTGTGTTTTTTGTATAACGTTTAATAAAAAATAAGTGTACTTATTATCAGTGGCGTAACTAGGATGAAGCTCGGGGTGGGAATGAACTACCGTGAGGTCTGGGTAACGGAAATTTTCCCAAATTTTAAGCTACTAAAACTGCATTTTAGCTTTGTCTTTCTTATAAAATTGTAGCCTACAGTTCCTAGCTTTTAGTACATTTCAATCAAGTAGGTTTGCTGTAATTATGTTTTAGATTTTTTTTCATTCTTAGGTTTCTGGGAGGTTCCATCCCCTTCATCCCCACGTAGTTATGCCACTACCTATTACTTGGATATAATGCCTAAATTTTATTCTGTTAAAATAAAATTCTGTTCTTTTCACGAGTATTCTGCCGGCACGCCTTTAGCACACCATTTTCAGTGTTTGTGAATGGATAACATTAGACAAAACCCATAAATTGACCCAAATCCTGGTGGTATACTTACGAATTTGAAATACCGTGTTTATGATAGAGAACATTGTGTAAATTTTAAATACAACAAGACCGCAGATACTGCCTCCTCATTAATTAGAAATTATCCTTTATACCTGCGTCCTAACAGGGTCAGAGTAATCATCAACCAGGTAAAGCAAGGGTGCAGTCTATCTGTCTGTGAGTTATCATCGTTGTGCATTGTGCAAATAAAAAGGCAGTGTTTCGTCCATGGGACATTGTGTCGAATAAAATGGAAATAGAGAATTAACTAATTGAAATTAGTGACAACAGTGATACTGAAAATGATGTTTCGGACAACAGGAAGGTTAAAAGAAAACATTTGTCAAGTGACGCAAAAACGATAATAAAAAATGTTTACCAAGCTCTAATTGAAAAAGGATGTTCAACTTCTTTCACCGGGACAAGTGAATTAACAAAAGTCTCTGTATCTACGGTAACGGACATTATAAACAAGGGAGAGACAGAAAGACGTGTGTGTGTGTGATTTGTTTTACCTTGGATGCGGATACTATGTCCATTCGTCAGCTTAAAAGACAGAAAGACAGAAACGAGAAATGAAAATAGGGTGCCAACAATGTCTATGATTTTGGAAAGACTGAAAGTTTCGGGAATTGAAGTAACCTATTCGGAACAATGGTTTCGGAAATATTTGAAAACCATAGGTTTTGAGTGTAAAACCCTCAACGGATGGATGAGCGTCATGGAAAGTGGACGATTAAAAAGATTGCGTTGGGAGTACGTTACAGAAATAAGAAGATTTAGCCAAGAAGGTCGATACATAGTTTGGTTGGATGAAACATGGTACGATATCCATGACGTTATAAAGAAAGGATGGACTGATGGCACAAAAGTTGTGGACTAGAGGCCCCTCCGTCTAAAGGAAAAAGAGTAATAATTTTACATGCCGGTGGCAGCGATGAATGGGTGTCCAATGCGCAAAAAATATAAAAAATTGTTCAGCCAACTATCACGAAGACATGAATTCACCACTTTTTGAGAATTTGTTTCAAGAACAACTGTTGCCTAATTTGCCCGATAATTCTGTCATTGTGATGAACACTGCTGTAGCAGATTTAATTAGAAGTGAGGTGGAAAATATAGACAGTGTTTTATGGAAAAATTGCATCGCACACGTAGTTGAAATGGAAGATTCATATGTGTCTCCGAATGTACAACAATTTATGTTTTTATATGAATGTACAAATGTAGTATATCTGTAATACGATGGTATTTTTTTTTATTATTGTCAATCACTGAGCTAAACCCATCTTCAACCACTCACGGTCTTATGGGTTACGTGAAGTTTCTTCATAATATTTACGAAATTGTTACCATAACCTATGTAAATATTATTGAATAAACTATTATTATTATTATTATTTATAATTAATTTGGACGAAGACAGCGATAATAGTGAGATGTTTGTTGATAGTGGCGATGATTTATAACGCAAATATTTGTTAGTATTGTAACATATTATGTGTATTATATATTGTATATATCATTTTCAAGAAGTCAGTTAAACAGTTTCTGATAGAGAAGGTTGTTTATGATGTAGACGACTTTTTACTTTACTGACTGTTCTCGTGTATTTTTTTGTGTATACGTAGATATATATTTATGTATAATTTGTACTTTTGTTTTGTTGACATGTTCAGCGTAAATCTAATATTTTTCTATCTATGTTTCACTGAATGAATAAATGTATTATTATAAAAAAAATTATCACATCATATTATAATAATGAAATAATTTTTCTTTTACCCTAATATAGTTGTGTATAATTATAATGTAATAATTATATGAGTCGTTTTTGTTTGTAAATCCATAAAATCCTTGTCAAGAAGCAATTGTTTTCTACTTTGCTCAAATTTTTAAGGACGCCGTGTGTAGGGTTGGACTGTGTACTTGGTCTTGATTTACAGCTATTCTATTTACGGTCCATAAATTGTTTCCCACTGGGTAAAGTTAACAACGGTCGAAGATAATAAACACAGTATTTCAAATTCGCAACTATATACTTCAGAAAATAGAGAGTTCATAATTTG
This sequence comes from Galeruca laticollis, assembly GCA_963921935.1. Classification (NCBI taxonomy): domain Eukaryota; kingdom Metazoa; phylum Arthropoda; class Insecta; order Coleoptera; family Chrysomelidae; genus Galeruca; species Galeruca laticollis. The sequence goes on along the minus strand of OY998181.1, from coordinate 59,906,795 downwards.
CTACACCAATTATCTCGGTTATTAAGGTCAATGGCAATATTGGGATTTGCGGCGATTTCAAGTGCACACTAAACCCAAACTTAATAGTTGACGAATATACTCTACCTACATTAGATACATTATTTTCTTCAATGCCAGGGGGAGATAAGTTTACAAAGATAGGTTTACAACAGGCCTATTTACAAGTGGAAGTACATCATGAAGATAGAAAGTACCTAACATTAAGCACTCCTAAGGGGTTATACAGGGGTACTAGATTAATGTATGGGGTTGCAAGTGCTCCAGCTATATGGCAGAGAGAAATTGAAAATATTTTGAAAGACACTCCAGCGCGTTTATGTAAATTGTAACTTAAAGCTAAAGAAAGGTTTAATATACCTGAAATTGGATTTACCCTTCAAAATAACTGTATTTTTAGACAGCAAATGGGTGTGATACCTAAAAACTTACAAAATAAAATATTACAGGAACTACATTCTGCACATTATGGGGTATTAAAAATACTTGTATATGCATATACTAGATGGTCGGAAATACATAGGAGAGGGCAAGGCAAGATGGGAACTCACCGAATCTGACGAACCAGCCAGTGACCTATGTACGCAAATAGCTGAAACTAGTATCTAATGACTCACAATGTACCTCTCTGTAACGAAAATTTCTGTAACGGTAAGAGAAGTTCACAGATTTTAGATTTTAGTTGGAAGCAGACGTATTGTTTTTATTTCAGAAAATGATGCGTACTTATAGACGTGTATCAGAACAGGGAAAATGGAGTGAAGAGGGCATGGTAGAAGCAGTAGAGGCTGTAATCTCTGGTCAAATGTGATACAGGACCGCATCTACACATTTTGATGTACCAAAATCAACATTAGAACGTAAAACAAAACGAGAAAGCGAGATTAAATACTACTCAAATTATAAAGCCGAAACTAGACCCAGATAAATGCGTTTTCACACATCAAGAAGAGCGAGAGCTTGTTAACTACATAAAATTAATGGAATCGAGATTATTCGGATTAACCTGTGTTGAGCTAAGACGGTTAGCTTTCCAGCTTGCGGAAAAAAATTAAAAACAACACAATTTTAATAAAAATACAAATGAAGCTGGTAAAGATTAGATGACAGCTTTTTAAGAAAATTGAAGCTACTTCCGCTGCAAGAGCGATATGTTTCAATAAAGTGGCTGTGGATGGATTTTACGCTTTACTTAAACAACTTTTTGATAAGTATAACTTTAACGCCGATAGAATATACAACTGTGACGAGACAAGTGTTACAGTTGTGCGTAAAAGCAAATCTAAGATATTGGCAACAAAAGGTAGGAAACAAGTTGGATCCCTCACATCGGCAGATAGAGGTGAAACCAGCACTGTGGAAATTTGTTGCAGTGCAGCAGGAGCTTATATGCCAGCGTTATTCATTTTTCCCAGAGTAAGAATGAATCCAGAGTTTTTAAATGATATTGCGACAGCAGAATGTCATCCTAGTGGCTGGATGCAAACTGAATTTTTTTTCTGGTTTACACGCTTCACGGAATTTTCTGGTGCAGCAAAGGATCGTCCTGTGCTACTCCTATTAGATGGACATTCTACTCATATAAAAAATATTAAAGTAATTGACTATGCAAGAAATAATGGGGTGGTTATATTGTGTTTTCCTCCCCATTGCACACACCGACTTCAGCCACTTGACATATGTTTCATGAAACCTTCAAGTGTATATTATGATCAGGAGGTGAGTAATTGGCTTCGAAATCATCCAAGGAGAGTTGTGACCCTATATCAAATATCTAACTTATTTGGAACGGCGTTTATACGAGCAGCATCTATGTTAACAGCTGTAACTTCGTTTGAAAAAGCGGGAATTTTTCCATTCAACTCAAATAAATTCACAGATATTGATTTTGCACCATCCGAACCTATAAAAGACCCCATCAAACAGCTGAAGATGTTGATGTTTTAGAGTCTGAAATACCTAATCAACCAACAATAGAATTATCTGCAGCAACAAAAAATATTGATGAAAATTTGGATCCTGAAGCACAAGAGTCTGATAATTTGCCACATCAATCCGTGAAAACACCACCTTTAACTCCCAATGTTATCCATACAACAGAAGCATCAACAGAAAAGCGGCTACCACTAACACCGTCAGTTTTGGAAAACTCATTTAATGTTGGTGCATCATCATCCACTGCATTTCAGATATCCTCACCAAAGGATCTTGTTCCCACTTCACACATTGAAAACCAAAAACAAACGACAAAACGAAGAGTTGTGAAGAAAGGAAAATGTACTGTTGTCACCGTACAAGAAGGAATTAGAGGAAGAATTGAAGCATAAAGAAGAGGGGCAACAAAAACGATATATAAGAAAAATGAAAAAAATAATTTGAGCAAAGAAAAGACGGTAGTTAAAAGAAAAAGTTCCGAAAAAGGAAAAAAAATGGTAAAGAAACGGAAATCTGAAACTCCTTGCCAAATTGTTAAACGTCAGATTCACCTTAATAATAATCAACAGAAGAAAAACAAAACTATAGAGAGTGACTCATCTGGGGAAGACGAAGGAAACGTGGAAGATGTGCATGTCTTTATTGCAACCATTTATATTCCCAGTCAACGGAAGGATGGGTGCTATGCATTAAGTGCACACTGTTCCTGTGCTGGAGAGGAGGAAGATGATGAAGAAGTACAACATATTTGTGTACTTTGTACAACAGAATTATTAAAATTCAATAAAAAATTATATTATTTTACAAAATCATGTATATGCCAACTTGCCCCACCTAGTTTCCACCACCTGCGGGGCAAGATGGGAAATATACACTTTCGTAAAAAATGTTTTTTATTGTTATCGCTAAATTGAGAAAATATTAAACTGTATATAAGTAGTAAATAACACATCAGTCTGTCCAGTTGTTCAAATTTAAAATCGCTAATCAACAACATATTTAAAAGCAATTAAAATTAGGGGGCTCATCTTGTCTCGCCTTCCCCTATAATTAAAAATATTACAAACATTAAATACAATTACCCTACTTTGGTATTCCAAAGATTTTGGTTCCTGACAATGAACCAAGTTTCGTTTCTTATGAATTTAAGAAATTACAAGAAAATGGTATCAGACACACATTAAGTGCCCCATACCAGCCCGCTACAAACGGGCTTGCTGAAAAATATGTACAAACATTTAAGCAATCACTCAAAGCACTAGGAGGGAGTGATATACAGAGAGAAAAGAAACTCTCAAATTTCCTTCTACAATACCGAAAAACACCGCAAAGCTCAACTGGCGTGAGCCCAGCGTATATGATGTTTGGAAGAGACATAGTATTACGCCTGGATATTTTACGCCCTCAGGAACTACTATGTTACCTAAGCCTCAACTGCAAATAAATGAAACACGATAGTTACAATTTGGCGAGCGAGTAGCTTGCAGACATTATATACAAGAGGATAGATGGCTCTTCGGTCAAGTTGAAGAAAAATTAGGCCAGTTACACTACATAATTCAATTAGATAAAGCCAATACTTGGAAGAGACATATTAATCAGATTCGATCAATAGGGGAAACAATTCCTATTACACCACAACCCTGTAATGAGTTCTGTCTATGTGAATTGTATTATAATAAATATAGAAATACAAGCAATACTTCCATTACAATACAACTTTGATTTAACATTATCACATCTCTAACGCCGTCTGTAGGTAAATAATTTAACTACATACAAACAAACATGACACCTATTCAACCCTTAATTTGATTTTGTATCTTATGCAATACGTAACTTTCAAATAATAAATTTGTCTATATATGTAATTTGTTGACCGACGACTGTGCGCTAATTGTGTTGCCTATCCATCCCATAATGCCCGAAAACTTATAGTGCTACCATTTGTTAGTAAATCTTTCAAGATTTCATCATTGTTTATAATATGATGGCTGAGTAAATTCCGTATGTGAAAGCGCTGGTAAGTAGTATTAATAAGTATTACAAATATTAGTGTTTGCTTTTGACAGAGCATGGGAAATGTTAGCAAAAACATGTGTTCTGATCGTGCAAATATAAATAATTAGTTGTAAATACCCTATAGTTACAAAATCAAGCCTTCTAAAAGATGTATCCCATAGTCTACTTTGCCAAATAAATAGGAAGGTGGATATTTTTGTTGTGTATCCTAGAATCTACTTTGCCAACTAACCATAGATGGGGAGCCTTTTTGTTGTGAATCCTATATTCTACTTTGGCAAAGAAACAGCAAGTTGGATATTCAGTCATTTGAATTACATTTGTTATATATCCTTAACTTTATTTTCCAACTATAAATAGAATTTTTGTTGATAAATCCTAAAATTTAGTTACTTAGTAAAGTAAGTAGACTATTTTCGTTGTTTCAGTTACATATAAATCCAATGTCATCACGAACCGAAAAAATGTTGCATTACTTCCACCACCTTCGTCCGACATGGATGATTCTAGTGATGAGCAAAATGTAAATGATACTAACATATACAACATTCAAAACGACGACGAAAATGAAAGCTCTGAAGTCGATAGCTTGCCTCCTGAAGTACAATATATTTTTGATCACCTGTCTGAAACAGATTCAGGGTCAGAAACTGAATGTTCCAAACCTCAAACAGCCACACATCAATCTGGTTGTACTACACCTAAATCTGTTTGTAGTACGCCAAAGTATGTTCTGAGTCCTCTAAAAACAAGATCACATCTAGTATCTGGACCAACTGATAAGGAGGACCACGGAAATACTGACGTCCAATCTACAAAGAAGCGAAAAAGTAAACTGCTGAAACGAAAGAATTTAGTTGAGTACAACTGGTCCCAAGAAGAATTTGAATATCCTGTAAGCATTCCCGAAAATAACTTTGGGCTTGAGGATACATTGAAGTCGCCATTTGAATATTTTAAAATATTTTTTTCGGACGATTTATTTGATCTTATTGTCAAGAATACCAACCTTTACTCCGTTTAGCAAACAGGAAAGTCGATCAGCGTTAGTAAGAATGATATAAGCCAAACACGTTTTGATGGGTATAGTAGATATGCCATCCTATTTGGATTATTGGAGTACAAACCTGAGATATAATGATATAGCAGAAATAATGCCTCTCAAGAGATATCAGCGAATTCGCAGATATATTCATTTCGCAAACAACGATCACATAAACAACGACCAATAGTATCGGATTCGCCCTGTTTTAGATATAGTGAGAAGAAATTGTTGTACGATAGAAGAAGAACGACGGCAGAGTATCGACGAAATGATGGTTCCTTATAAAATGAAAAAAGCGTGTTCAAGGCGACAATACATAAAGTCCAAACCAAAAAAATGGGGATTCAAAATATTTGTCAGAGCCGGTATTTCTGGATTCGTGTACGATTTTATCGTTGATGGAGGTGATGATACTTTCAGGCAACTCACATTTACGGAGAGAGAAGAATCCCTAGGATTGGTAGGGGCTAAAGTTGTGCTTGCCCTAACGCAATCAATGAAATCCCCTGCTATGTCCGTTATCTACGTCGATAATTTCTTGTCGAGTTTTGATTTGTTTTACATTCTCCGACAAGACTATGGAATTTTAGCACTAGGAACTGTTCTGAAAGTGACAACGCTAATAAAATTAACGTTGTGAAATGGTTTGACAACAAACCTGTTATCGTAGCTAGTACGTATGTATCTGGCACACCTGTCTAAACAATTAAAAGATTTGATAAACGCCAGCGTTCAAAAATTGATATCCCTTGTCCATCCCTTATAAAACACTATAATGCTCACATGGGAGGAGTAGATCTAATGGACATGTTGGCAAGCCTTTACAGAACACCCCTGAAAACTCGTCGCTGGTATCTCACCATATTTGCACAAATGTTAGATATTTCTATAAATAACGCGTGGCTTCTCTATCGAAGGGAAAAATTTATCTTAGAAGACAGGTCAAAAGAACATTCTCTAAAATACTTTCGACAATGCATAGCAGAGGTTTCAATACAAAACAACAGAAAAGGTAGGAAAACGTTTGCGGTGCAAAACGAAGAATATTAAAAAATTAAGAAGCCCGTTCTACCGAGACCTTCTGAGGAAGTACGGTGTGATAAAGTCGATCATTTTCCAATTTATGGTACCAAGGGCAGGTGTAGGTATTGTAAATCAGGAGAGACACACTGGTCATGTTTGAAATGTGTTATTAGGTTGTGTTTAGTGAAGGACAGAAATTGTTTCTTTTTGTTTCATAATAGCACATAAAGATTACTAGCAGTCATTTACTATTTATAGCCGTAGAAAATGCCCTTCTGTTATGTTTTATGTACAACTGCATTCGTTTTTATGTATATTCGATTCTACCTTAGTTGTAGTGTTCTTACTTTAAGTGTATATATTTTATTGTGTTTTTGCTGCATAGACGGTTATTCGTTTCAATTGTAATTGTGACCTATAATCCTAGACTTTGTGTCTTCCAGGATACATGATAAAGTTTCACAAAAAAATTGCTTATTTGACTATGTATCTTCTATGTATCCCTTATTTATGGAAAAATTATTGTGGAAATAACAAAAATGCATTCTTGAAGACCATATAACACCACGAAAACACTAATTTACTTAAAATTAATGTTGCATCAAGGTTTGCCAAATTAAGGGTTAAGATAAAAGTTGGTATGATGAATTCTGAAGCTAATATAATAAAAATGATGTTCATTTTTTTGAGCTACGGCACTTTTAAGCAGAGATGCGATATGTTGAATACTATCTAAGTAAACTATCACAGAATATTTACTCCATTTGCATATCTTTGTTCTTTTATATCGTAATTCCAGAATTAATCTATATATTCCTCAAATTATCCTAAAACTCTGGAACTTACCTGCAGATGTTAAAGTAGGTGCTGTCACAATTAATGATCCTCTCATATCTGCTCTAGCAATTTCAGACACATACACTGTAGCTGGAATACTAGACCAAGCTAAAGCAACAAATTATTAATATTAACAACTTTATGAACTAAATACAACAATAGTAAAATATGTTAATAAATATCATCTGGTATGTACTAGTATTCAAGATACGAAAACTTACGTGTAGCAAACCCCGTTAAAAATCTTCCAATCAAAATTTGTGGAATGCTTTGGGCAGTTGCTATTAGACACCAGCCTATCACAAAAGGTATAACTGACACTTTTACTGTCCATAATCTGCCCCAAATATCTGCTACAAATCCTGACGTCATGGAACCGAAAGGAACAGCGATTACTACTATGCTAGCTGAAGGATAACAAAAAATAAAATTTGAAATTATTACTAGACTTCATGATTACCTTATTTCACACAATAAAATATATGAATAAACAAAACCCAGGTTGATTAACTCCCTCATATACTGGCAAAGTTATTTTTAATTATCTGTAAACAAGTAGAATTTATCACGTATTCCCATCACTTTTTCTAGTTAGTATATGGAAATATTATTGAAATTCTGAAGGTACTTTACTGTCCTTTAGTATTTACTGAACGTTAATTCTAAATAATATTTTTATTTAATATGGTTACAATTATAAATATAATAAAAACATGATAGTAAAATGAGTAGAAACGATAATATAAACATTGTAATTGCAACAAACTTCCTTTTCCTGAAATAATGACATAACTATCAACAAGTTCCGTTAGTTCACATTTTTTAACAATTATTGTTTCTCATACCTCATTATACTAATAACTATCGTTACTTTCTGATAACTAACATGGTCTAAATTTATCTAGTATCCTAATTCTCGATTGACTCTATAATAGAACGTTGTTATCATAATTAATAATTTGAAATAACAATTCCACACCAAACAGTTTTTCTTTCTTCTGATTTTTGTATTTGTTTCACTAATATTTTTCTGTTATGCTTATTTGACACGACCTTAGATCTTTCCTGTTAAAAACTCCTGCCGTAAAAAAGGTTGATTCATCAGGCCAAAATATATTTTTTAAAGAATCTGCATTTTCTTCAAACTTTTGAATCATCTGGGGGCAATAGTCAAGCCTTTTCCATTTATGAACCTCTGTTAAAACTTGTAGTTGTTATTTTTAAATTACGAATGATTAACTGCAATATTTATAATACATTCAGAATTTTTTGAAATATTACCGTAAACCAGGGCTACTTGAACACCGCGGAGTTTCTTGAACATGCCTTGACGTTCATTTTTTCTGTGTTGCTTTTTATTTTTGCGAGATTTTATGACCTCTTTTGTTACAGGTGCTGAACTGATGTGAAAAATGGTGAGAAAATATTATAACCATATGCGAACTTCAAACAAGATGATATGAAAAAGCCATAGAGGCAGTTAGGGGAGGAATGTCACAAAGGGCGGCTGATATAAGATTCAAATTATCTCAGGTATCGCTTTTATGGAAGGTCGGTGTAAAACATACCAAACCTGTTGGACATCCGACTGTTCTCAGTCAGGCTGAAGAGGCCATCATCGGAAGAACTCTTGGTGTAGTTGCGAAATGGGGAATTCCTTTGACAAGGATGGATATACGGGATGTTATTAAGAAATACCTCGACTCCTTCATAGTTCGGAACAATGTTTCCATCAGAACTGCATCAAATATAAAGCGTTCCAAGTCGTCGTTAATCGTGATGACATTCTGAAATTCTGCAATAATGCCGAGAACCTCTAAAACTAACGTTACCGATTATCCTGGAGCTAAGAAGGTTGTGGTTTCTAGGAATAACAAAAGGGTAGATAGAGTACAAGAGCACTTTTGGGCTCCCATCAGCAAGATGGTATGCGAAAATGGTAATGGGATCTGCTGCCACCCATGGTTGTCAATAAAGCACTGAGACTTTAAAATAACTGGAGTCAGGTTGATCCAGTTGGTACAAAATATGCCAGCAGTGCCAGTGGTTGGTTTAACAAGAACCCATTCGAAACATTGATTTTCAAAATCTTATTACCACACGTTGAAGCTACTCGCGATCCAGAAGACACGGTGGTTCTACTAGGAGACAATCTAGTGAGCCACTTTTCTCCAAAAATAATCGAGGCATACAAAACTAACAGAATTTATCTGTTAGCTTTTCGAGCAAATGATACACATTTAATGCAACCGTTTCGAAGTTGCTGTTTTTGCTCCTATGAAAAAAAACTGGAGAGAAATTTTTAAAAATGGACGAGAGAAAGTAAATACCCTGGGCGAATTCCCAAAGAAAAATTTACTGTACTATTAGGTAGACTGTGGATCGGGATTAGTGATAATATTACCAAAATTTAATATCGGGCTTGAGAGCAACGAGTTTGCATTATTCTATTCCTACAGAGGTGTTGAAGAGAATACCCGATGGACTAGATGAAAACGGTGTACCGTAAATTTCGTTTACCCCTCGTAACATCGAATAATACTTCTGGTCGATAGTTGTCGAGTTTTAAGTTTTCGGAAGTGTTCGTTTTCATTTCAATGCGCGCTGAGGTTCGGCCCTTAATTCATCTACTTATTGTTGAGTTCGTCATCTTATCGTATCGAAGTGCATTCATAGGAATGGTAAGTGTTTTCGCTTAAAATGTATAATATTTCTCCGCTAATTCATTCCTACATTGTACTTAATAGTTTCAAATTAATTTTTCTTTAAAACATTCAGTACCAGAGATATATTATGTCGAGTTTGTTTTTGTTATATATATTTTGTTCTAGTTCTTCATATCTTTTTTTATAACAATGGAATTTTACATTAAAATAAAACTAAGTGAAATGGTAACTTTTCTTATGATTTTTATTGTGCTTTTTGTTCCTAAAATGAATGAATTTTCATAAAATATTCTAAAATACAGGATATATGAACCACGTTGTTTGATATCATTTCATAATTTTCTACGTATGTTACTTGTACCTACTGTAATTTCAATCTCCAGATATCCTGCATTTTACTGAATTCAAGAACTATATCTGATTCAAGTGTATTTTCTAGCACTTTTCCTTACCGGCCTAAAATTATTTCACTGGCCTAAGCCTTCGTATCGACCTAAGCCTTTTCTGTTGATAAATTCTACCTGCTGGGACCACGGCTCTATTCAGAACCGACTGGACCTAACTTGCCGCAGCCAGCTGATTGGTTCCCGATTCCTTTGCACGTCATCCAAATCATCGTTGGAGAAAAAAAACAAGGAAAGTACTAACGTCCACAATCGTAAAACTAAAGATTATTTCCAACTAATGTTCATCGACTAATTAACTTAATAGTTTGTACCACATGTAAATTATATCTTAGTTGTAAAATATTTAATTCATGTTTAAACTTTAATTTCCTTCAGAATCTAATTTTTTTTTGAAATCTCAATTTACTTTCAGTTTCTAGTTTTTTTTTAAATTAATAAATTTGTAAAGTTGTAAAATTTAATAACATATTTATCTTCAAATTTTCATCAAACATATAATTGTTATTTAATTAAACTACTTGTAAATTTTAAATAACGTTGTTCATATTTTTTTTCATAACCTTCCAACTTCTTGTTTTGTTAACTGAGGTTAGTTGATGTGAGGTAACTTATAGACTAGTAGGACTCAGGGTGGCGCCCATTTATCTTTCCGTCTCGTAACGTAAGAATAAGTAGGATTACCCGAGAACCGGTGAGACCTACTCCTTGAGTCTCTACTAGTATGTAACCCACGCCTGAGTAGCTCTTCGACGAAGTAGTCGTTGCAACGGCGAGGAAGTTGGCAGAACTATCGATGCTAGTTTGAGAGAGTTGTTACAATAACATAGAGGTGGAAAGAAGAAACTAAAGAGAGGAAAGAACGTAGAACCTGGTACTAACGCATCCGCTGTCAACATCGAAGAGGCAGAGTTGAACGTAGAAGAGGCAGAGCTGAATGTAAAAGAGGCAGAGCTGAATGTAGAAGAGGCAGAATTGATGTCGAAGAGGCAGAGCTTGAAACTAATATGACCTCTGAAGTTTCTTCACCTTCACCTACCTATCAAAATAAGCCATCTACATCTGGTCGTGAGAATATCGGAAACAAACGACCAATTCGTCAAAATCGAAAAAAAAACACATGAAGATGAGTTTCTTTCCGGGATTGGTCGAATAAACTGGAACAATTACTCTGGCAAAGTGGAATGGATCAGATGTATCAAATGCCTAGCGGGATTTGTGGCCTGTGTAGCGGAGCAAGCAAAGATCCTTACTACAACTGTCCCTCGTTGCGAGGATTCAGAATATGAACAGTTTCTCGATAACAGTGAAGAAGACAAATATTTCGTACCATCAGAATAATACCATGGCTGATTCGTCGAGGAATGTGGTTTACTTAAGTTTATATCGGGACAAAAAAGTTTGTTAAATTTCGTTAAATTTTGATTGTATGTTCAGCAAATTTAGTTTCAGTTCATGTCCATTACTTAAAAAAATCTTCATCTTTATGAATTCATCATCATCATCATCATATGCAGCTCATTCAACCATTTTCCTATGGTGTAGCCTCCCTTTACATATTTATATATTTTATTTCCATTTGGGCCCATTGTTGTCTATTGCTGGCTATGCGGCCCCAAGTTGATCCTGCAAGTTTCTTTATATCGTAGCCCCATCTTAAGTTGGGGCGTATTCTTGGTCTTTTCACGCCTCGGGGATACCATTGCGTTATGTTTGTGGTCCATCTATCGTCTGTCCTTCTAGCGAGATGCCCCGCCCAATGCCACTTTAGGGATCTGATTCTATTAATGACATCTATCACTTGGGTTTTCTGTCTGATCCAGTCAACCCTTTTTCTATCTCTCCTTGTTATTCGAAGCATGCATCGTTCCACCGACCTCTGTGTGACCTGGAGTTTTCTAATGATATCAGTTTTCACGGTCCAGGTTTCACATCAGTATGTTAGTACTGGTAGTACGCACTGATCAAACGCTTTCTTTTTCAAACGGAGTGGCATTCTAGACTTGAAGATGATTGAGTTCTGTCCAAATGTTTTCCATGCTAATTTGGTCCTTCTATTTATTTCTGGAAGTAGAGGGCCTGATATGTGTATTAGTTGACCGAGGTATATGTATTCCTCTACTATTTCCAGGGCAGTGTCATTAATTATTATTTCTTGTGCGTTTATTAGTTCGTTATACATTACCTTGGTCTTTCTTAGATTTATTTTAAGGCCTACTTCGTTGCTTGCTGTATTTAATTCATTTATCTGTAGTTGCAATTCGCCAGGGTTACTCGCTATCAGGATGATGTCATCAGCGAATCTTAGATGGTTCAAGTATTCTCCATCTATATTCAGACCTGTGTTGTTCCAGTCTAATTTTCTGAAGATGCTTTCTAGTGTTGCCGTAAATAACTTTGGTGATATTGCGTCTCCTTGTCTAACTCCTCTGCAGGTGGGGAATTCTGGAGTGCCCTCATATATCCTGACTCTCGCTTTGGCTTCCCTATATATATATATTTGCTAGGGTCTCAATATATGGCTTATCGACCCCTTGTTCTGTTAGGGCATTAATTACTGCTCTGGGGTATATAGAGTCGAATGCTTTCTCAAAGTCAATGAAGGCTAGTGCTAGTGGTTGGTCGTATTTTTTTATTCGACTGATAACCTCTTTGAGGGTATGCATGTGGTCTATCGTACTAAAGCCCTTGCGGAATCCAGCCTGTTCTCGTGGTTGGGCCGAGTCTGGTGTGTTTTGTATTCTGTAGTGAATGATCTTTGTGAATACCTTGTACGTTACTGGTTGTAGACTTATTGGTCTGTAGTTCTTAATGTCTTATTTGCTGCCTTTCTTGTGGATCAACACTATAAGGGCGCTATTCCACTCTTTAGGTATACTCCTGGACATTAGACAGCTCGTGTATAGTTTGGCAAGGTACTTCCATGTTTTAGCTCCTGCATATTTGAGTATTTCTGTCGTGATGCCGTCATTTCCCGCTGCTTTGCCATTTCTCATGCTTTTCAGTGCCATTTCTACTTCCTCCACCAATACTTCTGGTATGGCCTCTTCTGAATGTTCTATTATTTCTTCCAAATTTTCAGGGGCCTTGTATGGGTCTCCATAGAATTTGGCTACTAGGTCTATTATTTTATTCCGGTCTGTGGTTCTTGTGTTTCCATCAGTTAATGCCACTATCTGTCTTTTCCCTATTATTAGTGCTCTTTTTGCATGTTTGTAGCTTTTACGGTTTTCTATTGTTGTTTGTACCAGTTTCTCGTTGTAATTCCTGATATCTTCTGCGATTTTCTGTCGTATCGTCTTGCACAGTTCGGTGTATTCAATTCTTTGAATGTTTGTTCTCTTTTTCATTTCTCTTCGTTTTTGTAATAGTGCTTTTGTTTTCGGGGTCAGTTTTATGTGTTCACTTCGTTGTTGCAGACCTCCCACTTCTATGGCGCAGTTTCGAATTGTGTCCATCAGTCCAGGGTTGTTATATTCCACTTTTTGTAGTCTTTCTTCGAGTAGTGCTTCATATTGGTGAGAGTTCTCTTTCAGTCTTTCGTTGTTTATGTTTTTCGTTGTGGTGGTTTTGATTAGTCTTGACCTTTCGAGTTTTATATCTAAGACCAGTCGAGCTCTAATTAGTCGATGGTCGCTTCCTGTAGTGAACTTGTTGAGCGTGCTTAGATCTTTTACTGTGTTAATTTTATTGGTGAGGATAAAGTCTATTTCGTTTTTGATAGTTGCATCGTGGGATTCCCACGTCCGTTTCCTATTAGGGTTCTTCTTGAAGAAGGAGTTTGCCACATACATGTTCTGAAAGTGTGCGAACTGCATTAATCTCTCTCCTCTTTCATTCCTTTCTCCAAATCCATATTTCCCCATTCCTTTTTCTTGGTCTTTCCTGTGTCCTACTTTGGCATTAAAGTCTCCCATTATGTATTTGAAGTGACTATTGTCGTTGCTGAGCGCTTGGGTTATTTCATTATAGAATTCTTCTATTTCGTCGTCACTATGGCTGGTTGTTGGGGCGTATACCTGAATAATCTGGATAGTATATCTTTTTGAGAGTCTTAGTGTTATGCTGGCTACTCTGTCTGAGGTGCTTGTTATCCCTATGATTCTATTTTTCCAGGTTTTCTTAATTAGGAATCCTACTCCGCTTGTTCTTCCTGTTTGTGTCCCTTGATGGTAAAGAAGATTCCCTGATTCAAGTTCTATTAGTTCTTCATTTTTTCGTCTTACTTCGCTAATGCCCATGATGTCCCACTTCATTTTTGCTGCCTCTGTTTCTAGTTCTATAATGCTAGCTTGATTGGGGAGTGTACGGCAGTTATAAGTTGCTAGGTGTAATGTAATTAATGGGTAGTGGTTTAGACTCCGCAGATTCTTAGCACCCTCTGCCCTCGTGGCTGGTTCCCAGGATCTACCCCTCCTAGGGCCCTTCGGGCTTACGGAGAATGAGGGCCGTAACTTGTCCTTGTCTATAATTTGGGGTTGTGAGGCGTACCTTATCACGCTGCCTCAGTGCGGGTTGGCAAGGGGCGAGGGATGTCGTCCGCCAGTTTTCGCCATTTACTGACAGACCCTGTACCCCCAGATTTTTAAGTGGAACTTTTTATTTATGAAAAAGCCCTTACTAGAGTGGGATTCGAACCTCCGTCCTTCAGGTTGTGAAAACTCAAGTTCCGCGCTCTAACGCACTCCGCCATCTGGGGGAAATTTTTTATGAATTAATATGATATAAATGAAAAAAAAAACCAGACAATTGTATCTATATAAACATATGTTACATTAAGCGAGGTAACAATAATTTACCGTACATTTCAATACATAATTAAGATAGGTGTTCAAGTAGCCCCAAGTGCAGGACAACTTGAACACCTCACAATGATATTTTTTTTGGTTATTGGCCGATTCTTTCGGAATTCTTGAATCAGCTATAGCTAGCCATCAGTTAGGTCGGTATTATGTATATTTCTTCGAACTAATTCTTTGTTAACCTCCCCAATTATTCTGGAAAATTTATGAAAAATATGTTCCGTTTTACGATATCACACTACAAGGGCTGAAAGTTTGTTATTCTTACACTGCGAGCCAGACTGCTAGAGGCAAAGGCGAGTGAGAAAAATTAAGTCACATTCCTGAGAAAAAAAATCAGCACCTGGTAAAATAACAGCAGATGTCTTTTGGACATACAGTGCCATCGAAAAAGGTATCCGGGATTTTGAAGCGAAATAAAAATCGTAATATAAAAGGTAGAGTATTCATTTGTACTCCAAGACGCAACAAATCTTAAATTGTTGTTATGCCTGTTTTAAATTAAACTAATTGTTTCTAGATAATTCCACAATATATTGATAAAATGTTAAAAATTCTAAGAAATTTGACAATTGTTTCGATACTATACCCTGTTTTTAAACTAGGAGGCCTGATTTAAATTTCACATGACAATTCTGTTGATTCCTGATGGGTCGAATCGCAGCCGGTTTTACTTTTGACATATACTCGTATTATGATTGATAATTGTATAAATTGTAAACAAATAGTGTCCATTTTGTTCTTTCTTGCGTTCTTGTCATTGTTTTATTAAAGTATAAAAACAGTTCTTGTCAGGACTAATTTGAAAGTGGACTCAGATAATATTCCAAGTACTAGCGCAGACATCGTTCGCCCCCCCAAAAAAGGAGCTCTGTAATTTTAGGCCACTTATCGTCTACAGAGAAGCAAAACATTGTGAATTTGTATAAACAAATCTCAGATGATGAACCAGAGATAAAGGTGAATGCCATTGTGTTTAAAACTGTGAAAAAGTTGAGTAAGTTATCGAAAATAGCACTTTTGTGTGAAATTAACGTATAAAAATTGTATTTTTTAGGAGTTGCTAGATCGACTGTGTTTCGAATTATTAAAGAATATAGAAACACTGGAATAATTGTCGCTTCTAACCATCGTGGAGGTCGTCCAGGAATTTTTGAAACTTTCGACGATACAACAAAATAGTATATTAAGTACCAAGTGTTAAAAACGTTACTTTAGTCACGAGTTTTATTGAGCACAAGTGGAGCGAAGCGGAACGAGTGCCTTATAAAACGAGCTGTGCGTCGGCCGCAGTATTTGGAAAAAATTTAAAGTAAAGTTGATTGTACACACATAACTTTCCTCAAACTCAATGAATTTAAACAGTTAATAGCTCAAAAGAAAGGGCTTGATCCATTGAGTGTTCTTAGACTTGTGTCAACAGCCTACGTAAATTAGAACTCTAGTTATAGAGGTTTTAGTGAAGGGAAATCTTGAAAAAATTTAAAGTAAAGTTGATTGTACACACATAACTTTCCTCAAACTCAACGAATTTAAACAGTTAATAGCTCAAAAGAAAGGGCTTGATCCATTGAGTGTTCTGAGTTGTGAAAAGATCAAGATCCATTCATTAAAAGAGGAGGTATAAGAATTCGAATTGCTTGAGTGAATGTGTCCCATAAGAAATGTACAGGTAAGAATCGCGTTTGAGTATAACCTGAGTAAGGTGGGAGTTGAGTAAATTTCAATGATTGATGACATATCTGTGTCTAAATACCTTTCATTTAAAAAACAATGAAGGAAATCGGCCGCATAGAACGGCCAGACTTCGGTTTTCATACATTTTTTTAATATATAAGCTCTTGTACTTGCAATGAAACATTTTCTTATATTTCATACTTAACAATTTTATTCAACTGATCCTCATTTCTCATATAGCTCAATTTTCGAACATCTTTTGCTCTGTGAATAATGCAATTGTCGTCTATTGCGCTTCCATCATTCTGAATGATTTACATTTGATCAGAAACGACTCAGATCTTATCATTGCCACCATTTTACAAACGTAGTCGCCGACCTTGAAATTCTTTTTAGATATAATTTTACAATTCGTTGTATTTTTTTTCGTTTTCAAAAATATGCACTCGGTCTTTTACCGTGTGCCAATTAGGTTAATTGTTATTTAGTTTGTGGTTCATTATTGCCAGACTGTATAATTTTAGTATGGTTAGCATTTCATATCATCGCTTCCAATCTAGTAACTTTTTTAGTGATTTCTAGTGGTGTAATTCAGGTTTCCTAAAATGGCCCTCCTAGTTTAAAAACAAAGTATAAATATCATCGTCAGAATGACAGAAATTACATTTCATTTGATGTCTACCTGATGTTTAATAATTATTTTTGGCTAGACCAAGAAGTGACCTACGTTGTGATTGACTTAATATATGTTAATAGAAAAAATAAGAAGGTATGCTATTACAAATATCAAAGATAATATATTATTAGCCCTATGGTGATATCCTGGATATCTTTTTCACATTTAAGATCAGTCTAACTGTGCAATGATATAGAAAGCCAGGAAAACTATATCTGCTGATGAAAATAACTGAAGATTCAAGAAATTATCTCGATATGATGAGTGAGCATGGCTTTCAATCAACTATTAATACTACAACAAGAGCGAGAAATGGATCTGAATCATGTCTTGATCATATATTCATTAAAACAAAACTTCAATAATATATTACCTCTCACTATATCAACATCAATTACGGACCACTACATAACGTTGTTACAAATTGTACTGAATGAAACTAAAAACAATTCAATAAACATAAAATATTTTCAAAAAGTAGACGAACAATTATTACAAAAAGTAATTAATAGTTTAAGTTGGAAAAATGAATTGTACCCAATGCATGATATCGAATCGACAACAAAAAAATTCATTAACATCATAAACACATGTGCACAAAAATCAACTCAATACTTCAGATTAAAAAATAGTCAACATAAAAGAAAAAATTGGATAACAAAATCATTGATAAAACACAACCAAAAAAATTATTCATTTTTATTATGGAAAGAAAATCCAAATAATGTAAACTTGAAAAATGATTATTTAACGAAAAAAAAGAAACGGGAAAGAAAATAAAGACTGCCAAAGAAAATTATTATAAAAAATTAATTGAAAAAGAACAAAATGCAAGTAAAAAACTCTGGAACACTGTTAATGAAATTTTGAATATCAAGACAGGAAGAATAATAAATAATATTAGGAATGAAAAAAATGAGATCGTCACAGATCCAAAAGATGCAGCTGATATATTTAACAACTTCTTCGCGAATGTGGGGAAACTTTGGCAAAGAACATACGACAAAATCCCAATTACAAAAGTAAAAAATATATAAATAAAAATTCACTTTTTCTAACACCAACGAATACTACTGAGGTTGAAAATACAATAATTAGCTTAAAAAACAAAAAGGCTCCCGGGCTTGATGGAATGAAAGCTGAAACTCTAAAGATTATTGCAAAATTCATATGTGAACCTTTGACGGACATTATAAATAAATCCTTCGAATCAGGCATATTTCCTTCGATTCTAAAGAAATCTCTTATAACTCCAATTTTCAAAAATGGGGATACAGAAAATATTTCAAATTATAGGCCTATTTCACTTCTATCTTCAATAAGCAAAGTCTTTGAAAAAATTATAAAAACAAGACTTACGACATACCTATCAAATTATAATCTGCTGTCGACATCCCAGTATGGCTTTAGAGAAGAAAAATCTACCAATGATGCAATCCATTCCTTGACAAAAACCATCTACGAATCCTTGGATTCAAGCACTCCATCTATTGGGGTTTTTTGGATCTAAAAAAGGCCTTCGATACTGTCGACCACTCCATACTTTTAGATACACTAGAAGATATGAGTGTAAGGGGTTTAGCTCATAATTTATTCAAAAGTTATCTAACAAGCAGAACACAAAAAACTAAATTCAAAAATCATGTGAGTGAAGAGATCAACATTAAATGTGGTGTACCTCAAGGAACAGTATTGGGGCCGGTGCTATTCGTAATTTACTTAAATAATCTATTTGAACAGGAAACAATCGGGAAAATAATCAGCTTCGCGGACGATATTGTGATTTATTACAAACATGATGTCGTATAATCTCAAAATAAATATTGAAAATGATCCTGGAAAACCCAAGACTGGTTCGACAGCAGATTACTCTCAATAAACTTTGACAAAACTGTATATTTACCCTTCAGTAGTCATGAAACGTCTCTGCCAAAATACAATCTTAATATTCAACAAGATTTTTCAATTAAACCTGCAAAAATAATTATTATTTACATTGACAATCACTTACGATGGAACCATCATATGGAATATTTAACTAAAAAGCTTCGAAGTATACTATTTCAATTTAAGCAGGTAATCCAATTTTTGAGCTTTAAATAAAAAACAATACTGTACCACAGTTTGGTTGAGTCACACCTCAATTATGGCATTATTGGCTGGGGAGGAGTTTCAAGGAACTATCTAAATGCTCTCGAAGTGTCTCAAAGGCGATTCCTCCGAATGATTCTCAACAAACCTACAAGATATTCAAGTTCACTACTCTATACTGAAACACAAATATTAGATGTTAGACAATTATACATTATTCAGATAGGATGCCATCAATATAAAAATAAATACAAACTTACCACTCAAAATCATAGATACGCGACAAAATCGAATGATCAATACTGTATACCAACAGCTCTTAAAACAATAGGTCAATAAGGTTACTCCTACTTGGCACCTAAATTATTCGGCAACTACCACAGATAATTATCGATGAAACTTCTTTTAAACGCTTCAAAACCCAACTAGTAACATTTGTTAAAAAAACAGACAAAACAAAAATACACAAAATAATAGAATGCTGAATCAAAAACAGAGAAGAGTAAACTCATATACGAAATGTATGCCTGAAATACAATCATGTAAAAATGGATTTATATTGTTTTTAACTGCATTTTTTGTTTTTTTAAATTTTGACACACCTGCCTATATTCACCACATACAATACTTCTGTGGATGTCTAGATGTTTATTCAATTTTATTTGTATTTTATC